>OW152816.1:1701185-4101185 GCA_933534255.1 Iphiclides podalirius
ATCGCATATCACCAGGTGACCCACATGCTCGTTTGCCTCCTATTCCCATAAAAAAAATAAAAAAAAAATCGATAGATTTGTGTTCTATAAAACGTTGTTAATGATATTAACTGACCTTTTGAAAAAGAGCAACTGTTGAGTTTCTTACCAGTTTTTTCTTAACAGAAACTGCTTTCCGAACCGGTGGTAACTTACTTACGAACATATTATTTTTTATGTAAAATGTCGACGTTTCCTAAGAACGCGCAAGCGTCTATGTGAATAAATATATTTTTGATTTTGATTTTAAATTATAATAATATACCTATTGTGTTGTTTTCGCTTTTACACAATAACTTCGTATTTAGATATAGCGCCTGAGGCATTTTATGAACCGCCTTTATCCCCAATACCTTTTTATCTTCCCCCCAAATTAATGACCATCCGACAGACAAAAAAAAGAAAAAAATTCTTTACACAGACATTCCGCGTGGTTCATCTCGTACTGCGCCGTCCATCACTCCGCAAGTAGGTCAATGGGGCGCCCTTAATGGTTTTATAAAAGCAATGTATAAGAAACAGTGCATTGCGACGTACACATTTTTTTTATGTGAAAAGTTGCCAAACGAGCAGACGGTTCACCTGATGTTAAGTGAATACCGCCGCCCATGGACATCTGCTATACCCGAGGGTTCCAGATGTTGACAACCTTTTGAAAATTGGGCATATCCGAATTATTCAGACGTATATGCAAGTGGTGCGTGAGTTAGAAAATTATTTATTTAAAATTAAAAAATATATATAATATGTGTATACAGCGTGTCTTTACCATCGCGACAATATATGAACACACATATAGAGGATAACTGTTTAAAATTGTATTAAACATTTACTTTCTTTAAACATCAATATTTACAGTATTAGTTATTAAATTTTCCAAAACAAAGAATTTTAGAACACCCTTACGTATAAAACTGTAACGTAAAGTTCATTTGTAAAGGTCACAAAGCATATGAATAGGTTGAATGAATTTAAAAGAGACAAAACATACTGTTAGAAGGAGAGGCTTGTAATGCGACGCTGTGGCGCGAGTTGTATAGGATATTACAAATTTTATTTCTTTTTTAATTAGTTTGTTTGAAAAATATTTTTTTTAATTATGGATTTTTTTTAATGTTAATATTTTTTTATGATTTTTGGCAAGTAGCGTTAGACGTGTGTTCATTTATTGTCGCGATGGTAACGACACGCTGTATATACAAGACCATATATCAATATACTAGTACCAATTTAATTTCAAAGATACATATCTTTAATATGTAGACAATAGGTACTCAGAGTCAGATATAACCGACAGGGAGCAGAGTAACGTCTCCTCAAGTCTCCGAAGTTAAAGTACCCCCACTATAGACGAAGCTCGCCTTTAAATACACAGTAACAAACAACCCACTCTGCCCCTCTGACTCCCGGTAGTGACGTATAACATCAACATACATGTTTTCATTTTTACATTAATTCAAATTTGGCAATATCTCACACGTGCATGGTTAGCAAAAACAACTAGACATGTCACAATCATGTTACTTAAGAGACGTCACGCCTTTTCGACTGTATTTTTTTATGTTTGTTACCTCAGAACTTTCAAGTGAGTGAACAGATTTCGATGATTCTATTCGATTTGAAAGCTGCCGATTCCCATGTGGTTCCATGTTAATGATTTTGAGGAGTCCCCTGACGGAGACGATCCGGAGTCAATGTTGCGTTAAGAATATAATTAATTTGTTGTTGTCACTACATGGGAGCTAACCCGGACGCGGTGCAAAAATAATTTTTAAAATCGGTTCATCAACGATGGTGTTACAAACATTAAAAAAAACAACCGAATTGAGCATCTCCTCTTCTTTGAAGTCAGTTAAAAATAGTTTTATATACCAAGGTACAGTATTACCTTAGATAAAGAAGAGAAGTGAAATATATCTTATTAGTAATACGACTCTTTGAAATGGCGACAATACGTGAAAACGTTCATAACATCTTATCTAGGATGGATACGTCATTGCTTTACGCTGTTTCGTGTTCCTAGAATAGATCGAGAGTCAATTTGCAGAAGTAGATTTCACGCCCACGCGGCGGTTTTCATTTCGTGCAATATCATGAACCGAAATTGAACTTACCAAGTCAAAGCTCCTACTGTTAAGCCATCGGCGGCACGAGTAAAAGTCAAACGACGGAGACATAATTGAAACCGCGTTTATATTCGTACAATTATAAGTTAATCTGCTCGATAAATAGTGTTGTATCAAAATTACCACCACTCTGAACTTCTGAATTATGAAAAACTAATTTGTATAAACACGCACAGATATACGATTTAATCTAACAAACAATGAACTACGTATTTGGAGCTTTTATTTAATCATTCTGATTTGATTAGGGTTGATGTCATTTTACTAAATACTAGTATACACCTATAAATGAAACATTCTAAATATACTATAATTAAGAATAAAATAATTAAATGAAATATTCCTGTGTATTACTGTTAAGAAAATAAACTGTTGAAAGAAATCAAATTTACATCAAGAAGACCTCAAAAACCTTGTTTTTAAGGAAGTTTTTGGACACCTCAAATTCACATATTTAAACTACTACTTTTTAGAGCATTTTTATCATATCATAAACTTGGCATTTATTAATGGGCTGCCAGTGGGAAAAATGTTAACATATCATACGTAGTAGAAATTAAAATCGTAAACCGGCTATAGACAAACCTGCAAAACAAAACCAGAGACAACCTTATTAAGCTACTTTTAAGGTAAAATAAAATAAAAGATTAGTAATTTTTCGTATAACTTCTTATTACTTATAAAAATACTTTACCATCAGTACTCATCTGATTCAAATACAAATATTTACTTATTTTAAGGAATGTTGCGTCGAATTGGCTTCATTTCATGTGAAACAAGAGAAAATTCTTCTTGTAAACTTGTAATCAAAATACAAACTTAAAGCTTTTTTCTTAGGAGATAATTAAACGATTTCTGTTGTCCAATTTGTTAGCTTTACTTTGTTTTATCGAGCTAAGAAGGTAGAAACATAAATACTTTTACCAAATTACCGTAGTTTCACTTTGCACAACAATAACACTGGTATAATAACTTATTTTATCACTAATGAAACACCACTCTAAGATTTAATTTGTGATACCTATTGGGCAGCACTCTCGCGTATACTTATTGTTAACAGCCGAAGAAGAAGACGAATATGACGACCGTGAAATGCTTTTTTTTTTTTTTTGGCTGGATGAGCCACTGTTGGCCTTAGGGGTCTTTACAGTTCCGACGGGCTTGAGGTGGCCTGGCGCACGAGGCGCCTAGCCTGAACCTCGGCGTACTATTATTACGCGTTATGGTGACTGACGCGTTATGGTAACACCGTGAAATGCTTCGTGCAGCTTCAGTTATACCTCATAGAATGACACTTCTTTTAGTGTTGCCAACAACCTCAAGGGACGACTTCTTTTAATGTTGCCAACGACTTGGATTTCGTTTTGCCAACGTGATCCAGTTAATGGCCGCATATTTTTTCGCTTGTAAGCAATCAAAATGCTTTCTATGTGAAAGAGGCATCCACTACATATTCACAGGCCACGTACAACTCGAATTCCGTACGAAATTTTTTTGTGGGTCCTTCTAAGTAAGAATTGAACCCATGGTCCTAGCACCGAATACAATCGCTTAGCAATTTTCCCTAATAACTTCTCGATATGTCAAAGCTTAAGTTTTATAAATGGAAAACGGCGACAGTCAAATGTGCAATAAATTTAAATTCGCCAACTGTCGATGAAGGTTTTATATTCCGACGTCAATTTACCCATTACTCGTCACAGCAGGTGTCACTGTCCGATTGATTAATCTGCCAACAGCTATGGCGAAGTTGTTGAGTGGGAAACAATGTAGTTAGCACGGACAGTCGTGCGATAGATTTTTTCGCATTTTATGTAGGTACCGGGATATGCCTATAAATTATTTAGCGAATATGCAACAATAAACAACGAATCTAGTCAAAGAAATCAAAGGCCAAGGATAGTCTCCAGTATTGATGCGGTCAGATTAGAGTATTGGAATGTTCCAGGCCAGAATTTAAATAGAGTACGGAAAATTATAGTACATATACTATTGTATTTACGGACGAAAGTATTAATAATGTAGCTAGATGAAAATACCTGATTAAAATGAATACGAAGCGGTTAAAAGAAAAAAAAAGCAAAAAAAAACTTTTTAACAATAAGAAGCAATCAAGCAATACTTTATAACAGTTCTCTTTGTACAAAAGTATATTTTTGTGTATGTTTGTTTGTGTGGCTATGTGTGTCTACGTTCGCTAACAGATACAAAATTGCGTGGCACAGGAAAACAGCAAAACCATTACCGTTTCGCTTAAAATCGTTTTGCTTAAAATCTTGGGGCTATTATTATCCAACTTTTGTCATTTCCACCTTTTCCTCTTTATGCAAAAAACCTTTTATAAATTCATAACGGAAATTCTTTGCTTTAAGAAAGATTTTACCAAAAGTATTTTCAGATATTGCTTTCCTTATTATGAAAGAATTTAACACTAAGGGTTTTCTTTCCAAATATTTTTGACATGAGGAAATGTAACTTTCATATATTTTTAAGAAAATAACAATATATATAATGTAATAACACTATTTTTTTCAATTCCTTGTATTTACGCGATTACAAAATTGTTAAAGTAAAGTAACAGCCTATACATGTCCCACTGCTGGGCAAAGGCCTCCTCTTTACAGAGGGTATCAGGGCAGATTCCACCACGCGGCCCCACTGCGGATTGGCGGACTTCACATATCTTCGAAAAATATTTTTTTTTGTTATTATTTTCGAAAATATGTCAGGTTTCCTCACGATGTTTCCTTCACCGCGGAGCACGTGATAAGTCAGCACTTAAAGTTAAAAACTTCATTGGTGCCGGCACCGGGGATCGAACTCAGGTTGCTCGAGTATATTGAATTAAAGGCGAGCGCCCGGACACGTGTTGTTAAATTAAACTATATTCATGTTTTTTTTGTATCAAACTAAAACACTCATTCGAATGTGCGTTAAAATGTGTAACGATAAATAATACGTATTAAATGAAAACCTTAAACAGTTATCGACTTCCAAGCGCACAAGGGGACGTTTGAAAATAAAATTGCAGCATTAATTCCGCTATACTTCTTAATGAATGGCTAATTACACCCGATACCGCTCCCGTTCGCGAAGCAGCATGAGTGTAATCCAAGTGCGTTATTAATGAAAATTATTCACGTTGCCGCTAATTAAAGCCGCCCTGTTAACCGACAAGAACTGTGGTACACTCATTAAAACTATTTTAACATCGAGGAGCGTTCAAAGTTTATTTCAAAATGTATCCGTCGATATTCTCAGTCCACGAAAAAGCAACAAAAATTATAGTGTACTCGCATGGCGTCACTTTTTCTTTTATTTGACAATATTCGAGGCCAAAGTAAATCCAATTCAAAATAATGCCAAAGATTTATATTTTTTCATTTATAATTCCAAAGATCTTGTAATTCGAATATAATCGTCTGATTCTGATCAGCTGATGAATTTTTAGTTCACTTTTCTGTGCAATCGGTACGTACATTCGGATTTTAAACGTTCGTCGATTTATTTCTATGCATTTGCTGTTGCCGCTGTAACAATAAATACTAAAAAATATTTAAATGGGGCTCCCATGCTTACAGTTACACGCAGGTACGAATATAAATGAACTTTACAACAGAAAAAGTTGACACATAGTGTTATTATTAATTTTCAACCGCCTTCAAAGAGGAGGAGGTTCTCAATTCGACTGTATTTTTTTTATGTTTGTTACCTCAGAACTTTCGACAGAGTGAACCGGTTTTGGTGATTCTTTTTTATTTGAAAGCTGGTGCTTCCCATCTGGTCCCATATTAATTTCTTTGTTGTTACATCTTGGGCTCCGGAGATACTTAGGCAAATCCTGAAAATCCTTACTAATACTATAAACGCAAAAGTTTGTATGTATGGATGGATGTTTGTTACTCTTTCACGCAAATACTACTGAATGGATTTTAATGAAACTGTACAATAATATAGCTTATACATCAGAATAAGACATATGCTATAAATTACATGCATATTTTATGTATATCTGTCTTTCTGTCTGAATACGTCTTCGGCCTGTTCTATGCAGACGTAGTCGCGGGCAGCAGCTAGACAATTATAAAATGAATACAGACCGAGATATTTGAAATCGGTTTTGTTTTTCGTTAATAAGAAATGGACTTTTATTAAAATAAAACATTTGTTTATATTGAATCAACCAATATAGCGCGGCGACCCGATTGGCGCGTGGAGAAGTGAACCTGCCTAATGCGCCAGAGCGTGTGGGTTCGATCCCCACTACTGAAAAAAAGCACATATCCCAAGGGTGCACCCTGATAAGGAAACCCAGGATCTGATGATGGCATCCCAGAGAAATCGAGGGCAATCCTCAAATGTTATATGTACTTGTATTAACAATGTTTTTAGTTTCCTCTTTGAAGTCGGTGTTTTTTTTTTTGTTAAAAATTATATTATAAATAGAATAAGAACATTAAACACAATTTTGCTATTTCATTATGACAGGCGCTAAATAGATATAAAGGTATATTGATTAACAATACTTATTGAACATTATAACTTCGCGATAAGAATTTTTGATTCACTTTTTGTCCACTTTTAATCCCAGCCAGTTTCATAATATCTAAATAACGGACATAACATAAACTAATCGTCCTATTTCAATCCATCGGTCCAGAGTTTACGATGAAAGCAAATCCAATCTTTTATATTCGCTGACGTAAGAGACGAGTCTAACCGTAGGGTTGCTCTGCCCTTGGCCCTGCATCCCCGAGGGCTCCATACGCGCGGAGCCTCTTTTTCCGCTGCACTATGATAGCGCATAATGCTACCGAAGGTCATGTGTGCACTGCGGTAGAAATTAATTGGCTTCAACTGTAATTACCTTTGCTCAGTTTTTTTTTCAATCATTACAATAGCTCCGAGTTTGCTTAGTCGATGTTTTGTTACTTACAACGATGAAAGTACAAGATCTAAAAATAACAAACTTCTGTTGATGACAATTAGAAGTACGGTCTTTTAAAGTACCATTCTAAATGTTTTTTTTATTTAAATCAGGCCACAACTTAAAAATAATACCGAAATACGGAAGTAACATTTTATATTCATATACTTGTTATCACTATTATTCATATAGATGAGAATATCCTTTATAATAGAGATAAAAAGCTACCGACCACACTTGGTGGAATAAGGGTAGGGTTAGGACAAGGATGTTTGGAAATGACTCTTGCTCTGCACTTGCAATACCCCTGGCTACTGCTGATTTTATACCTAAATAAGTGTGTATAATTGCATAAAAAAAATAACAAAAGAACAAGACCGCAGAGTTTCTTGCCGGTTCTTCTCTGTGCAGGTCTAGTTTAGTGAACCGGTGGTAGATTTTTTGTTGACGTTCAATAAGAGCTTAAGTTAGACCTATATTGAATAAATATACTTTGACTTGACTTTGACTTTGAAAAAGAAAAAGACAAGCAATGATGTACTTATAGATAATGACCTTTACATCACTAGCCGCCCGCTTACAAATTATATTCGAAATTATTTCGAAAGTTATTCGAAATTAAATAGCTATTTTGAGTTATAAATAGGTTCGCTAGTAGAAAAAGGAATATAATCAAGCCCGTCGTTTGTACCTCCCTTTGCGGTGAAACGTAAATAAATAAATGAAATAGTAACGAAATGAGAAGACAAGTTCGTTTAAATAAAATTAAAAGTTACACAAAATTTAGCGTTTACATCATTTAAAATATACAATTAATTGTAAATTAATATTAAATTAATCATTGAACTAACGGTCCGAGATCGTCCTGACCTTTGCATTTCTCCGTCAGAAGCAAAGGTTACCTCTTAACCTTTGCGTTTCAGGAGAAATGTAATTTAAGTCCCACTTTAATATGGATAGTTTGCTATTTACTTTTACGAAAATATATTTTTAACTTTTACATGCTACATGTGACTTAAAACTGCGGAATGAGAAAGTTAGACGAAAAAAAGGTCTTTTTTTAATAAAAATAATAAATTAAAACTAATTGAATGATTTATTGCATTAAGGAGGAATAATATATATTATATCCATCCGAAAATCGGTGGTGACACACGGACAGACAGACGGACAAGACAGTGATCTTATAAGGGTTCCATTATTAACCTTTTAAGGTACGGGAACCTAAAAAGATTAAGAGAAATAAAGTCTTTCAACGAAACGAATTATAATTTATTATAAAGATGGATATATTGGTAAATAGTTATACAGGGTGGCTTTTCTAAGTGTATCCATTTTTTTAATTAAATTCTAGACATAAATAATGTTATATAAAAAATGATAAATATTTAAAATGACTCGTAAGTAATTAATTACATTCAGTTGAACTTATCTCAAAAGTGCGTGATTTATACGCAACTCATTTATTTTACGCGCGATCACTCATAACTAACACGCACACAAGTTCGCGCACAGTAAAATTTAGGTATTTATGAATGACTACCGCATTGTCAAAACTTTGTGCTTTTTAGGGAATAGAATGGCATTTTTTTTTTTGGAAAAAAAAATGTTTGTTTTTTATTTCAATAAACGATTATACTACCGAGTCAGAACCTCCTGTGTAAATTTGGGCACTTCTCAAAAAATCTTATACTTATGGCCGTGTGACTTTCAAAATAAAATCTTTTAATTTTAAATTTGACACGCATTTAGTCTTTAAAAATTACTATCACCCCACTATTTAATTACACTATCGATACCAAATTAACTAATTAATATGTAACGTTAATATTTTCCAAACAAGTGCCGCCGAAGTTATGGCTGCGTGCTTGAAGTTGGTTGGCACAGGTAGGGACTGACTAATGAAATATTAACATGAAGTTATAACTTTATGGATTTTAACTTTAATTGCGTATTATTTCCTAAAGCTTTATAAATTACAATGTAATTTGGTGCCGCGATAGGACATAGTAAAAAAAAGTAAAGTAACAGCCTGTACATGTCCCACTGCTGGGCAAAGGCCTCCTCTATACAGAGGGTATCAGGGCATAGTCCACCACGCGGCCCCACTGCGGATTGGCGGACTTCACATATCTTCGAAATATTTTTTGTTATTATTTCGAAAATATGCAGGTTTCCTCGCGATGTTTTCCTTCACCGCGGAGCACGTGATAAGACAGCACTTAAAGTTAAAAACTTCGTTGGTGCCGGCACCGGGGATCGAACTCAGGTTGCTCGAGTATATTGAATTAAAGGCGAGCGCCCGGACACTGAGCTATCACGGCTCACACTGAGCTATCACGGCTCGATAGGATAGGACATACGCGCTCTTAATCATTAATTACCTTTTTAATGTAATCAACACCGATAATTATAATTTTTTACTTCAATCTTACAAACGATATCATCAGATTCGTTAATATTTTTCAGATGTTTGCGAATAAGAACATGCATAATCTTTAAAGCGATCTATTAAGTTATTAGTTTCCGGTTGGTGCGTTAGTAAAATTTTCTAACTGCGTGTACGTAAAAACAAAAGAGTCATGGTTTTAATGCAAGTTTTAGAACTTCGATAACTCATTTCAAATGTTTTTAACGACACGGGAGCTGCGGGTGCACGTGGGCGGCGGTAGCCACTTCACATAAGGTGAATCGTCCGTTCGTTTACTACATTCTCACTAAATAAGGATAAATCATTAGTAAATGAATTTTTTTTTTTTTTTATGGGAAAAAAGCAGCAAACGAGCAGGAGGCTCACCTGATGGTAAGTGATCACCGCCGCCCATGGACATCCGCAACACCCGAGGGCTTACAAATGCGTTGCCGGCCTTTTAGGAATGAGTACGCTCTCTTCTTGAAGGTTCCCAGGTCGTAACGGTTCGGAAAGACCGCCGGCGGCAGCTGGTTCCACATAGTGGTTGTGCGAGGCAGGAAATGCCTTGAAAATCGCGCTGTTGTGGAACGCTGGACATCGAGGTGGTGTGGATGAAATTTTTGGTTTTGGCGCGATGTCCGATGGTGAAATTCAGCCGCTGGGATCAATCCAAACAATTCCTCGGAACACTCCCCGTGATAGATGCGGTAGAAGATGCAGAGTGACCCAACATCTCTACGCATAGCCAAAGGATCAAGCTGATCGGAAAGACCTTGATCGTCGATAACCCTAGCTGCCCTAAGTTGGATGCGGTCAAATGGAAGAAGCTGGTAACAGGGGGCTCCCGCCCAGAGGTGAGAGCAGTACTCCATGTGGGGCCGAATTTGCGCCTTATAAAGGTTTAGGCGTTGAGCCGACGTGAAGTACTGTCTCGCCTTGCTGAGCACACCGAGCTTCTTTGAGGCCAATTTGGCCTTACTTTCCAATTGACCGCGGAACTGGACATTGCTCGAGATTTCGACGACAAGTATTCCGATACTAGCTGTGACAGACAGGTGAGTGTTCTCAAAATGAGGAGTCACGACAAATGGGGACTTTTTAGCGGTTAACGCGCAAACTTGTGTCTTATCGGGGTTGAATTGGACCAAATTTAGTCGACCCCAGTCTGAGACTTTTGTTAACAAAGTCTCGACTTCAGACACAAGTTTTTTCCGGCTCTCGTAGACGTTTTCCCGAGAAATGTTAGCACGGCCTGTGTACGAAACATCCACAGTGCTATCATCCGCATAGCAATGAACGCTGCTGATTTGCAACATATCATTGATATGCAGAAGAAACAAAGTGGGGGACAGTACGCAGCCTTGTGGAACACCAGCATTGACAAATTTAGGATCAGAGCATGCACCGTCGACGACGACTTTGATGCTCCGATCTGCCAAAAAGCTAGTGATCCAGTTGCATAACTTCCCGGGAAGCCCATAGGAAGGCAGCTTCGAAAGAAGTGCTTTGTGCCACACCCGATCAAAGGCTTTCGCTACGTCCAGACTGGCTGCAAGCGCCTCCCCCTTGCTCTCAACTGCTTCTGCCCATCTGTGTGTCAGGTAAACCAGAAGATCACCGGCTGAGCGACCTCGACGAAAGCCGTACTGGCGGTCGCTAATCAGCTGGTGCTCCTCTAGGTACCGCAGGAGCTGGCAGTTAATGATGGTCTCCATTATCTTGGAGAGCAAGGAGGTGATGGCTATAGGCCTGTAGTTGGACGGATCCGAGCTGTTGCCTTTCTTAGGGATCGGGTGCACTAAAGCGGCCTTCCAGGTTTTCGGGAATACGCCTAGAGTATAGGAGAGCCGGAAAAGACGCGTCAAAACCGGTGCCAACTCTGGAGCACATGTCTTCAACACGATCGGAGGGATGCCATCGGGCCCACTCGACTTATGAATGTCCAAGGAAAAGAGTGCTCTGCGAACTGCACTTTGCCGAAATTGAACCTCCGGCATCGTAGCATCGCAACGCGGGATTGTTGGTGGTAATTTTCCTCGGTCATCCAAAGTCGAGTTGGACGCGAAGAGAGAGCCCAGAAGATCGGCTTTCTCCTTCGCGGCATGGGCCAGCGAGTCATCCTCCGTGTGCAGGGGTGGAAAAGAAGGCTTACAGAAATTTCCCAAGACAGCTTTGGCGAGAGACCAAAACGCACGTGTTCCCGTTGGGAGACGCGCCAATCTCTCGCCAATTCTGCCAATGTGTTCCGATTTCGCCTTAGCAATAACACTTTTGAAGGACCTAGAGGCAGAGTTATACGTCTTTTTTAAAGCGCTGGTTTTTACATCACTAGACGACGAAGCGTCAGCCCAAGCCTGGTAGCATTCCCGCTTTCGGCGTAATGCCAACTTACAGAAGCGACCAAACCAAGGCTGCGACTTGCCACCAATGGGCACTGCAGAGAACGGAATATAGAGTTCCATACCTTGAAGCACCACATCAGTCACTGAGTCAGCAACGACGTCTGGATCATCCGGCGAGAAGCAAATCTGCCCCCATGGGTAGGACGCAAAGAATGACCGCATCCCATCCCAATCTGCTGACCTATAATGCCATACGCGGCGGCAGCCCACAAAGTGAGGCCGCGTTAAGCGCGTTATTGGCACTGTGCTCCGGACAAGACAGTGGTCCGACGAGCCGAGGGGAGGATCGACGGAAACCAAGTATCCGTCCGGATGAGAGGTCAACAGAAGGTCCAACAGGGAAGGTGTATGATCCTCCACATCAGGGATTCGCGTTGGCGAGGTAACCAGTTGTGTCAGATCATATGTCAATGCGAAATCGTGAGCAGATCTCCCC
Source organism: Iphiclides podalirius (assembly GCA_933534255.1). Classification (NCBI taxonomy): domain Eukaryota; kingdom Metazoa; phylum Arthropoda; class Insecta; order Lepidoptera; family Papilionidae; genus Iphiclides; species Iphiclides podalirius. The sequence goes on from OW152816.1 coordinate 1,713,529, forward strand.
GCGTGGTCGGTGGTACGAGATCTAAGCCACTCGGCGTGATGAGCGTTAAAGTCGCCGAGAATTACGATCTCCACGGATGGGATCTGCTGCAACACGGAATCTGTAGCCATTTGTATGTGCTCAAAGAGTCGGTCAGTTTCGGCATTACCGCTATGGGACCTATACAGACAAGCGTAGATTCGCGGATGGTCGTCGCAGTCTACGCGTAGCCAGAGTATGGATAGGTCCCGTCCTTCAAGAGCATCGAGGCGACGAGAGCATATATCCTCTCTGACGTACACGCACACCCCAGCCCGCGGCACAAAGGAATGTTCCAGTTTGTACCCCGGGTAGGAGAGGAATGAGGTGTCAGCTGGAGAAGATATCTGCGTCTCGGTAAGGAAGAGCAAGGCCGGCTTCGCCGTCTCAAGATGGAAGTGGACGACGTTTAAGTTGGAATTTAGCCCCCTTATGTTGCAAAAGTCCACGGCATGCGAGGAAGAGGTGGCCTTATGTTGCCTGCTCCGTTTGCCCCGAACAGGTGTGGTGAGCGCAAAATTGCCCCCCCCAGAATACGAAGGGCAGCCTGGGCATTCACGCTCAGACGTTGTACGGCCTGCGCGTGGACGTCCAGGGAGGGATTCTCCACCGCGCTGTATGCTGGTGGTACCCTCCTGGGGTAGAAAATTTAAATTTCGCGCAGACATTATGGGGGAGGAATGGGGAGAGGGCGTCCGGGACTCTCACAGACCAAACGAAACGCGACAGCATAGCTGCCACTTGACGTCGGTTTCTAGTGAGAGAGTGGTTCTTCCCCGGGCGTGCCGGCCCAATTCGGCTGCTACCCGAAGGTGCGCAGCATGGCATTACCACTAGTTGGGTTGACTGACTGCACTGGTGGAATAATCTCTGTCACAAGATTATCCCACCAGCGGGCGATGGGGTCGTCACGTCCCGACGCCGAATCGAAAAATCCAACTGCATTAAAAATAATAAACATTCCTCTATTCTTATTTCGCGGACACCATATTGGAATAATATACTCTATGTCAGTCCCACAACTGAAACGAATTTAATGGCACCTAATAAGTCGAAATCCTTCAAGAGGTTCAGGCTATCGAGCGTACCAAATAATTAGATATACATAAGCTCGAACAGCAGCCCTTCTTCGGCAGTCGGGTAAAAAAACGTTCGATTTAGTAACAAGTAAGTAGACGGCAGGTTTTGAAAAAGCGTCTACTTCAACAGAGGCGCTGAAGGCGTACAGCGAGAGGCTGAGCGAATGGGAGAGAAACGAGGTGAGGAAGTACCCGGAGGTGTGGTTCCTGGGGCTGGACGCGAACAAGGTGCAGGCGCGCACCAACCTGCCCAACAACTGCGGCTTCGACGACGAGAATGGCAGTTACAACAAGGTGACATATTTTTTTTATTTCATACAAATTCAAATTCATAACATCTCTTGCACGTTCTTATGAAACGTCGACTTATACATGAAAGTTGATACATAAGCTCGTTAGTAAGTTAAAGTGGGTTCGGAAAGCACTTTCTTTTGAGAAGAGACCGGCAAAAAATACTGTCGGGTATACACAGAAGTAATAACGAAGTTTAATCTGTCCGCAGCAAATCAACGACCACATAGCGTACCGCTACGAGATCCTCGAGGTGATCGGCAAGGGCTCCTTCGGGCAGGTAATACGCGCCCTGGACCACCGCAACGGGAGCCAGGTGGCGATCAAGATCATCAGGAACAAGAAGCGCTTCCACCACCAGGCGCTGGTGGAGGTGCGCGTGCTCGACCACCTCCGGCTGAAGGACAAGGACCAATCGCACAACGTCATCCACATGCTAGACTACTTCTACTTTAGGAATCACCTTTGCATCAGCTTCGAGCTGATGAGGTTAGTTGTGACCATCAAACTCTCTTTCAGGCACACACACGAAGGAATTGATTGGCCGTTATTAATTTTCGATTTAGCAAAAACTTAAAAGATACGAGTACATTGGGAGTGGGATTCTCTGCCAGCTAGTTCACACAGCTATATGCTCTCCGTGATAGCTCAGTGTCCGGGCGCTCGCCTTAATTCAATGTATACTCGAGCAACCTGAGTCGATCCCCGGTGCCGGCACCAATGAAGTTTTTAACTTTAAGTGCTGAATTATCACGTGCTCCGCGGTGAAGGAAAACATCGTAAGGAAACCTGCATATTTTCGGAATAATAACAAAAAAAAAAATGTATTTCGAAAATATGTGAAGTCCGCCAATCCGCAGTGGGGCCGCGTGGTGGACTATGCCTTGATACCCTCTGTATAGAGGAGGCCTTTGCCCAGCAGTGGGACATGAATAGGCTGTTACTTTATAATAATAATAATCTTTATTTTTTTTTTACTATACGAGTACATTGGGAGTGGGATTCTCTGCCAGCTAGTTCACACAGCTATATGCTCTCCGCCTCCCATTTATTGTTAAAAAATTAAATCTGAACTCACCAGCAAATATAACTCTGGACCATTTTTAATCAGTCAAATGGAGTCAATCAGTCAAAAGTAACGTGCTTTCGTTAATGAACGAAAATCAAAAAAATTATACGAGCTATCTATTTAAACAACTGCAGAAGATATCACGATTTTTCTCTGTGAACCAGTATTTGTGTGACGTATTTTAGCGAAACAGCGTGCTTATGCGTAGCTTAAGGAGTTCTTTTTAACTTCATTTGAAGCAAACAATTATGTGAATTAAATACTTATGACCTTTTACGTTACAAAAGAACACAATTTAGGGTAAATATTGCTAGTTATACGAGATAAAAGACTGGGATAGGGCCACGCAGAAATCTGCTGTTGCGCGAATGATTAGGCTCGTTGTAGAAAGCACCACGACCTCACAAAAGACCGGCGTGAATTGCATGTGCTATAAATTTGGGATTTCTGATGAGTGAACCAACCGATGCGCACTTTATTATAGGTGGAGATCACTAAATATCACTTTCTTACAGAAAAAAATTACTGCATCATCAAAATCTGTTTTCATCCTTTCTAAAACTTGTGTGTGAATTCTTTGTGATGTATATTAGTTGCAAAAGAACACACGGAAAGATAAATGAACGACTTAAAATTTTTCATCTTGTTAATTTTTATTCGTGTCTCATATTCCCCAACGAAAATACTGTTTGTTAATTTCAATAATTTTAATGAAATTTCTACAAAGCTTCTTAAAAGAATCCCGAAAAATAAACTTAATATTTAAGAACAATTTGCTAGTAAGGTTTTACTACTGGTTATGAGTGTAAAAAAAACTACATTCAGATTTTTTTAGTTGATCTAAATTTAGATCGGCAAAGTATTTGCTGTGGGTCGAGTACGTGACCAACCTTTGCGAGATTTGTATAGCTTTGCAAGTGTCACAGAAAAATTAAATTAACTCTACTTTGAAAAGGGCTTTAGGTACTTTAGCTTTTAGCCCCGGCTTATAGCACTCTTGTCGTAATAACTTGAATATTTTAAGAGTAAAATAAAATGTTACATTTTCAACTTTTTAATAACCGAGGACGTTAAAGCTTTTATTAAATGTTTTTTTTTACTTTACTGCTTACTTTTTTCAGCATTAACCTGTATGAGCTCATCAAGAAGAACAACTACCAGGGATTCAGCCTGAGCCTCATCAGACGCTTTGCAAGCTCGCTGCTTCGGTGCTTGAGGCTATTGGAGGCCGAGAACATCATACACTGCGATTTGAAACCGGTAAGCGATACGGCGGTCTTCTTGTGTAGCTAGAGAAATATCTGCTATCCAACCTTAAATTAAAGTTCGTTTGCTAAACAGAAAATTGCATATTATATAGTTTTAAAGCTACGTTTTATAAATATTTCTTCAGTCAGACTTACGGAAACCAACAGAATCATGCGACAGATAATCGAAACAAAATTTGAAAATGGCAAAATGCGATTGTTCCTCTGTTTACTCAAGGGTGCCAAGACAAGAGCCTTGAAAGCACCTACTTTCTAAGCAAACTCGGACGCTGGCAGATTGTTTTATTCCTTTACTATATTAGGGTAGAACCCCACAGCAGCCTTTGTTACACGAATTGGGGGACTGGTCCAGGGAATGTCACAGGAAACACGTATAGTGGCAGTAATATACTATTTTTTTAATTACCCCTGGTGAGTGTGGTTCCTAAAAGTTTTTCGATTTTGTTTGAATTTATTACTATGTATAAATAATATAGATTAGATAGACATCAACGATATCATATACGATCACACCGATATCACAACGATAGCAACGACCTACACGGCTGATGTAGATATTATCACATGATAATCAGGTGAATTGCCAGCTAGGGTAGCTTAGTTTCCAAAGGTTACCGGATAATTTGAGTGTCATTTGCACATTCCAGGAAAACATCCTGCTGAAGGCGCGAGGCAGTTCCTCGATCAAGGTGATAGACTTTGGCAGCTCTTGCTATACCCACGCCCGCGTCTACACCTACATACAGTCCCGCTTCTACCGCAGCCCCGAGGTCATCCTCGGCTTGCAGTACGGCACACCCATAGACATGTGGAGTATGGGTGAGTTTTTTTTTAGTTAAAAATGCCAACATTTATTGACTGGCACCTGCTTCACTACTGCCGCGTCTAAAGGTTATTGACGATTTGCCGATGCAATAGCTACATAGTCTTTTGTAAGATATTGGTTTAAATAAATGTACTTGATTATAACATTATATTACAATTCAAACAAAAAACCTAGCAATTAACCATAGAAAAAACCTTGAGCTTTTGATGTTAATTATAACAATTTTACTTATTGTAATGTTTTTTTTATTTTAAATATTATGATTTATCAACTGCGTGGACTCGGTAAAATATTCGACGTCGCGAATTTAGACCCAATTTTAAACGCGTTAAATTCAGTGAAATTCAATCATTTTATTTAACAGTATATTCTAGAAAATAACAGAAATCATTTTCTACCTAGGTAATTTTTAAGTACAGTAACATGTAACAGATATGTGATGCCTAGTTTTACTAGATCAAATTACATCAACAGATTTCCAGAAGGTTTCGAAGTCGCGACTACTACTTAGTTATTCAGTAGTCGAGTTCATAGATATATGACTTAGACAGTGTGATGCTAGACGTATAGAGCAATGACAGAGCAATGACAGCGTGTGCTCTCAACGATAAATCAAATCCATCTCCGCGCACACATATGTATCCGTCCAATGAATAATTGGGGTACATTTACTAAGTTTTGCTAGACGGCATCATAATCTTTACTTGTCGAAAGAACGCGCCCCGCGTACTCCAAACCGGTCTATGTGTAAATGAAGCGATCATGGAGCGGTTACCAGCGAGTTGCGCAACCGCCATCTATAGAAAGTCGAGAGAAAGGCCGGCACACGTGCGATCCGCGAAATGCAGTTAGGAGGCGCTTTTACGTAACCCGCGGCTGCGAGATGCCACAGTATTGTCAAATGACGCCGAAATGTCACGTCAAAACTTTGACTAACCGTGAATGTGGGTTAGTGTAAATGTTTTTACCCAACTGCCCAAGGAGAATTATGTATACGAGCATATAGCTCTACAGCCGATTGCTTTTAACATGTTAGGTGTCTTAAATTAGTTTCACTTTTGGGAGTAACGTTGAGTACATTACTTCAATATGGTTCTCGAAACGAAATAGAGAATTTGTATTTTTAATACAGTCGTGTTTATTTAACTTGTCATTGTTTGGCTACAGTTATTTAAATGCCCTTAAAGCTATTCTTGCACATACCTTTTACCTTGACAATAAAACTCTGGTAATTCGGAAACCCCTTCGGGGATGGTTCCTCGTGACGTTAATTTGCACCACAGGGCACATGTAGTCTAAAGAGCTTTGCACACTCGTATTATTTTTGCGACTAGTCGCATGTCAGCCGGTTCCTTTCCCGTGCAAAGGTTAAGTTTAACCATTTAGGAGCATGCAACTACGTTTCTTTTCAGCTTGATTTGTTGGATAATTTTAAATAATTTCTGTAAATATATCAGTTGATATCAATTAGTGTAAATGTTTGTAATTGTTTTGTAAATAATATTAAAAGTAAGGCAACATACTTGTTACTCAAAAACAGGAAGTCGGAAGAGACGCCGTGGTCCAACTACGCGACATAAAACAAATAAGAGTAGACTATGTTTCATAATGCGAAGGCTCAAATCGACATGTACGAAATAAAGGTAACAGATTTGAACGTTAAATCTTTGCCTTTATTTCATTCGTGAAAGGTCTAACGTTTATAATTTAAAAAAAAATAGGTCGCAGATTTCTACTGCTGATTGTATTGAAAGCATTATCGTAAAATTATTCGACTCCATTATATACTACCGTGAGGAGTTTGCACTGTAAATAACTTCCTAATGTATGTTCCCAGGCTGCATACTTGCGGAGCTGCACACAGGCTACCCGCTGTTCCCGGGGGAGAACGAGGCAGAGCAGCTGGCCTGCATAATGGAGGTGCTGGGTCCACCGCCACCGGACCTCCTGCTGCACGCGACCAGGAAGAGGCTGTTCTTCGGTAATTATACTAATGCCGTTCTGAACTTTCAACTAGGCTTGGTGCTGAGAAGCCAAACATACAGATCTTAGATTTATAGCAAGCATGTAGATTCTTATCTTTACTCTCAATTGCTAAACTGTGACACTTATAAATGTATACAGCGTTTATTTGCTACTTAAATAAGGTACAAAATAAAGCAACAAATAGAAGATTATAATTCACTGAGCAGATCGTCTGATAGAGATAACCTAATGGTGATAAGTACGTCATTGCTTACAATAGCTTAATGTTTTTAATAAATAAATTCAATTCTGACAGCTAAATGACATTATAAAACTTACATATATATACATTACTCACTTTACAAAATTGGTTACTTTACGAAGCTGGTTCGGGCGATGCTACTAATAAGCATGCTTATGATACATTTTTGCGTAATTCATATTACTTATGGATCTTGGATCTGTATTTTCTTTGGCTCTCAAGGTTGTGATTGTTTTGGACGTTTATTGAAAATAAGATAGACTCGTTGAGACGGATTAAGCGCTTTAATATTCGAATGCTCAAGCGGGTCAAGTGAGTTAGTTGGTAGTTTCGTAATAGTCTAAGCTTACGCAATGCCGGTCGCAAAACTAGACCTGTACAGGATTCGTTGGATTTGCAATGCGGTTGGAAAGCCCAGAGCACGCCTCACCCACGATGGAATTCCTAAAGCTCGCCACTCCCGTATCGACTTCCCCGTATTATACATTTCCTTTCCGGCTCAGACTTTTATGGCACTACAACTCAACTATCTCTTAATTGTTCATTCTTCTCCAAATATATAGGGTATTATATATTTAGGGTAAAGTTTCATTCGACAGATTTAATATTGAAAATGTCCGTTATCATTCAGTTGTTGGTCAGCTTTAGAGTTTTATTAATTGGATTATTATATGTTTATTGTAAAACATACTAAAGTTATCCTTTATCAGATTTCTTTCGTGAATAAACCACTGTCTTACTTTGAGTATGAATTATAGGCAACGAATACAAAGAAAATATTGCTACTGCTACCGGAAACTAAACTGCCACATCAGTGATAGGAGGGGAGGTTTGTGGCATTATTACATTTAACGAGGGCCCGATTATAAATCAACGGCACCTACGAATCCGAAGTATCTTTATGATTCAACATGCAAGGGTAAATCATCTCCTCCCACGCCCGAGATTTCAGGGTGACGTAAACGTTGGATACTGCTGCGTTATGCCGAATCTCCTAAACAAATCATCGTGTTGCAGACTCCAAGGGCTCGCCGAGGACCGTGACCAACTCGAAGGGCCGCAAGCGCCGGCCGGGCTCTCGGGCGCTCTCGAGCGCCGTGCGCACCGACGACCCCGCCTTCCTGCGCTTCCTGCACCGCTGCCTGGAGTGAGTTACAGTGCCTACCCCATAAATTAGTGCAGTCCTACGCAACGGGGTCCGTGGTGTTTTAGTCCGCGGTCGGTAAATTTTTATTCTCAATCTCACTCAAACAACCCACGTTAAAGTCCCGGTTAATTTTTTTCCATTTCACCAGCAGTGGAGCTCATCAACATCATCGCGAGGAAATTTGTACACCTACGAAATAAGACAATTTTTTTATGTGAGACAGTGCAAACCATCTGGCGGTTCTCCTGATGTTGTGATAACTGCCACCGATGGACATTAGCAACACCTGTGGGGCTGCAAATGCGTTGCCATCTTTAAATAAAGTGGGCCCCGGCTGCCTCTCTCACCAAACGAAACGCAGAAGTGTAACACTTCTACTTTACGCCGGTCTTCTGTGGGGTCGGACCTGACCGGACGGATTTTTGCATTCATGCAACAGTAACAGCTGTTGCGTGCCCCTACCACCGTTGTTCAAGACATATGACGTCCAACCCCAATGAACCCCACGGGTTTTGCAAATGTCCATGGGCGGCGGTTAACACTTAGCATTAGGTGAACCGCCACCTCACTTGCCACCTTCTCACATAAAAAAAGATTCTCTACACATCAGTTAAATTCATTTACCAATTTCCAAACACATGGCAAAGAGTTGTCGATTCCATGCGTTTGATCAATTTATACATTTGAAAGATTTGTAAATAATACTTTCGGATCTAACTGTTGTTCGTCCGCATACATTTTAGTTCATACACAGTACTCCAGAAAACAGAACATGTCTCAACGGAGGAATAAGATTTGATAGAACCACTAAAATATTTGCGGATTACGTCTTATATCTAAATATATTATATATTGTATTACGATGATTTCTTAGAGTATCAAAGTGAGTTTCACTTCTACTAGTCGTGATGAAAACTCAAACACTTAGAATAGAAAGGAATACATAATTTTATGCAACATTTTTAAATAACTTGCATGGCGTCTTCTTTAAAAACGCATAAATATTTGCAGCATCCAAACGCTTTTATTCTTAAATTTACTCGTGTGTCACATCAGAGTTGAATTTCTGCCATGGGCAATGTATACAATACATTCAAGGAGTTTTCCTTGATCACAATCAGCTTACGAAATTTTGAAGTTCGAATAAATATGGATATAATATATAAGGATGGTCCTGGTCCCACTGCCAACGCATGCACTGACAAAATTGTATGACGGCATTTTTAAGCTTCGACGATTAATATTTTATGTGTCATTTAAATTAAACTATTATGCGGATTTTATCGTGCTTGATTTTGACTTTCATGTTACAACGGCACGTCTAAATAAACCACAACCGCTCAACTGGCCCATAAGCACACACTCTGCATTTGTTGACAGTAATTCAATCAACGAAGCATATAAGACGAGTAAAGGATTCGATAAAAAGATTTCACCCGGTCTTCAGAGACTATGTCCAGCATATTGACCCTCAAGCCAATGGTCTAACTGGTCTATGCGATACCGCACGCGCCTTGTATGTACAATCGCCTCGTAAAGACCTTACAATACATATGTATTTAAGTCCTGCATACAAATTGCACGCGACGACTATGCCGCACGCATTTTGTATTAACCACCTCGGAATAAAGTACTAAGAATACTCGCTTACTAAATCGTATCCGAAGTACGATTCTTAACTAGTCGATTACTACAAATGTTTTACTTATATGCTCCTACGTCTTTTCCTACAGTGTAGCCAAAGATCCCTGACTTCGATCATTTAAATGTTTCTCTCAAAGGCGAACTGATGACGCTTTTCACCGCAAAAAGGACAACTGTAAGGTAGTCTGTTAGTTTTACAGGCTGGATAACCGCAAATCCAATAATTGAACAGCACTGAGATCCCAGCCAGTGGCTTTAGATCACAAATCCGTTGTCCCGTGTACTAGATCCATCTCTGCGTCTTGTGGTCACACTCCTACGACACCGTTATTTATTACTGTGATTATACACACCTGTATAATCATATATTTAATGTAAGATTTAATAAATCATGTAAAATTCATGTTCTAGGTCTAGTTCTAGTAATCAGTCACTGTTCAGGCTTGCAAGACAGCCAAGGCTACTTACGTTAAATGCATCGTTTTTTGACTCGAATGACTGTCTAATTTGTTATTAAAAGCTTATATTATAGTAAACAATAATATAAGCATTTAATAACAAATTTACTATTAACTTTTTAAATAGATACTCCATGTTTTTAAATACAGAATTATTTACACACGTTTTCTTATATTTAATACCTACATTTTAATAATATATATATATATATATATATATATAGTTGAAATGGTTTTGTATAAACTAATATAGTTTGATCCATATGTTTCTGGTCTGTTAGATTAGGTTAGGTTACATAAACAGAATGTATACCTATCCATAAACAGTATGTTTAAGACTAAATACACATAAAAATAGTTGTGATCACGTCGTTATGAAATTATCCTCGTAGAGTATGCGTCGTAATATATCTTAATGTTAAGGCATACACAATAAAAATATAAACAGCAATTACGAATAACGAAAACTATCACAAGAAAACATGTGAACAAAAGTGATTTGTCTTTTAATCTAAGGGAACAACCATTAATATCTTCTCACATTATTAAAAAAATATTTTGCCCTTTTATTTCTGTTTGTCTCAATAATTAATAAATTAAGATTTTATAATGTTGAAAGTGCTCAATTTTGGAGTATTTTATAAAACATGTAATAGGCTCACCGTTCAAAATCCATCATCATAAACGTATATTTTAAAACGACGTAAATGTAATGTTATGCAAAAAGAAAGCTTTGAAAAATCACAGAGATAATTAAAAAACGAATGGTATTAAGGTAAATTGCGTTAAAAAAGCATTATGCAATGTACACCATATAACATTGATACGAATGTTTACTTATGCGTTTCTTTATTCAAATTTCTAAACGAAGTCCGGTTAATATAATTTATAATTATGTAATTTAAATTTAGAATCAAAGAAAGTCGATAATCGAGTGTTAAATTATGTAATGAAGATCCTACATAATAATTTATTCTTTTGATGTGCTAATAAGAGAAAAACTTCGAAATTATACATTCGTTAAAATTATAGATTTAAATGACATGAATTCATGAATGGCTAATCTCTTTAGCAGGATGTTGAAGAAATAAACTAAATACTCGTTGAATTTAAATGAAAGAAAGAAACATAATGCAGAAAGTTACCATAACATAACTACTGTTAATTTTATATCCCAAAATTAACAGTACATTCGCAAACTGTACATTACGTTTTTACATGTAAAGAAAGAAACTTGTGAAAACTGTGTATTTCTTTATAAAAGTGGTACATTGTAACATATGACAGATAATGAAACGAATAAAAATTTCGGGTGACTAAAACTCACGCTATTCTGAATTCACAGTAAAGCACATTTGCTCGACTAATCCTACAAAAAGTGAAGTAATATGGAATCCTAATTGAGTAAAAATATTTAACCCGTGCGACAAGTATGCACCTGTCGCATTTGAGACTGACGGCCGGTTTCAATATTCGATCTGCAGATAGATATGGTTACCAGAGATAGAATTTTGACGTTAGTATTAAGGAGCTAATGTCAAATACCTATCGCTAGTAACAAAATCTATCTGTTGATAGAATATAGAAACGGGCCGTAAATAAATATCTATTCATTTTTAAGAGACGTGAAACCTCCTTGAATTGTTCGTCAGGATTAAATGCATTATAACTCCTATGTTACATACAAAGTAAGTAAAAATGCTAATTTTGGTCATCCAGCATTGCGACTTCAAGTCTAGAGTCCAGTTCCATTAACTTCTATTATGTGAGAAAAGAACGAAACATATTATTGAGATATTTTACTTATTGTACAATCTGTAATCGTCTTTACTCTATATTTTAAGTCGGGTTTTTTGACTACGTGCAAAAATTTATAGGCAAGCTTTTCTATCTTACCATTGGATGTGCGGTTACACATTTTATGCTATCAACTCTTTATAAAGAACAATTTAAAATTTCCTAATTTCTTTGTTCTCTGGATAGCAATTTCTATCAAATTACTGCATATTAATTGGGCACAATTAGCTGCTTATTTCTTCTTCAAATATCTGCAACCATCATGGTAACGTATTTGATATAGGGCTTATAAAGTTCAGACCTCCCGCAGCAGGCGTGGGAGTGCCTTTTTTTATGTTAAGAGGTGGCAAGCGAGCTGGCGGTTCATCTGATGTTAAGTGATAACCGTCGCCGATTGCATGTGCAACACCCCTAGTGTTGCAGATGAGTTGCCACCCTTTAATAAACTATTTAATGAACTGTGCCCCTGCTACCTGAATCACCAGACGAAACGCAGAAGTACCACACTTCCACTTCACGCCGGTCTTCTGTGAGCTCGTTGTACTTACCTGGACGGACCTGCCCATTCGTGCAACTGCGAAAACTGTTACGTGATCCTGCCACTCAATATGCGGCTCGTGAGGGGTACTTACTAGTTGCACCAGCACCATAAAGCCGGAAGGGGTGTTCTTGCACCCGAGAGGAGGACGCCTTTAAAGGCCATAGTGGTCGCGGAAGATGGCGTCGTGTTCTCGTGTGGCGGACGTGGCAGAGACCTTTGCAACCTAGGTTTTTTTTTTGTGGGTACCCGTCCCGTTCTGATCGAGACTCCCGCATAACGCTGCCGCTCCCGCTATCTGAGCAATGGAGCCAAGAAGAGTTATTCCCCACGTTAAAATAAGGGCTAATAAAATTCTCTCTACCGTCCACTCTAAATTGAATACCAATCTACATTTAATGCATCTTATGGGCAAAATGTATTTATCCATTTTTAAATTAAGTATTCTTGTATAATAGAATGATTTTGTGTTATCGCATATACCACACGATACCCAATAGACCAAAATAGAAAGAACAGAGCTACAATAACTTTACGTTTGTAGGTACATCCTTATAAGACTACTTCGCAAACAAAATATATGCATATTAGCAGAGACATAAATTCAACGAACTGCTGTATTTTCATTATGATTACTTTACTAACGCCGATTTGGTTTACAGTTTAATTCTGTCTGCTAGTTTTTATTCCGTTCTAGTTATTTGTGAAAAGGATATGTCGATCTTTGTTATGAAGATGATTTATATGTAAAAAAATATCATAATTGATGGTGAAACAAGTGGTTAAATTTTCCCCATTTCAGGAATTTATAACTTTGTGCTACAAAAGAAAAGAAGAAAGTTCCATTTACATATCGCGGTACCATTTACATGTATTTATTGTCTATAACACTGTTGTGGTTCAATATTATTGAAGCATAGTCATCATTCTACTATTACATTCGTGAACGATATCTTGTATTCAATATTGAGGAGCAGACGCTTTCACCCGAGCTCACACCTTTTTATAATGTTTTTGTGAGAACGGACGTCGCGTCGCATCGTCGAGCATTTTGATTAACATGTGAGGACGTTTGTTAAAATCATATATTATGAAATCTTCATCGTTCTTCTTTAGTGCTTTCATCCTAATTGGACATGGTTGTGTTTTTTCATTGTCATTTTTCCACATTTTTGCACTGTCTGAATGCAATTTAGCACCTCTTATAGCATTCCTTGAAAGGTTCGTAATATTTGAAATTTTTCGCTTCCTGTTCATTTTATTCATAACTGTACTATTAATCTTAATTTTCGGTCCAATTATGAAAACTTCCAACCATCATGAAAGTTCGTCACCTGTCTCAACTCAAGTTTCATGCATATTGGAATTACCGATACGGATGAAACTCCTAAGAATATGGAATCAATTTTGCACAGGTCTCTGCGAAAAATATTTTACATCAAACTTTGGGAATAGACAATCGGTGAATTTCGGCTTCTGAGTGCGTTATCTCTGTCGCACACTTTTACAACGACTGACAAACATCACAGAGGTAGGTAGTGTGTCTCTGTTCTAATGTCTCTTTCCAAAGGTCGATTTGAAATATTTATCACCGAGTATCGTAACTGCATAATTCGAAAGCAAGCTAAGACTAGTCTTAGGGGTGACTCTCTTTAAATCGTTTCCAGTTCAAATCTCCATTGAAAGCTGATGTTCCCTTGTCGTAATAATCGAGGCTTTACGAAAAATACACGGAAAAGATTCATAGGGGACGCCGTAGAACGTAGGGACGATCTAACGTCGTTTCTTTGTGATGTATAGCCGTCGCTTAGCAGAAGCGAAAGCGTAAAATTTTCAAATGTATTGACATTTCCAACTACCAATTACGGAAGTTTTTGTACATGTCGGACCTCACAAGCGCTGCACGCGCGACCTCTGTGAAAAGGGAGGCTCGGATCAAAGCCATGAAATCGCCCATTTTATCCCGTATAAGGTAAACAAATGGACATTTCATGTCCCATTCGTTCCGTTTACGTTGTACGTTTTAGGCTATATTAAATAACGGTATCCAAAGAGTGTTTTCCGTGACGTTTGAAGTTTATGTTCACGTGTAATTACTTCCCTTATATGTAGAGTAGCATAGTATTCAGTAGTATGAGAAAAGTTTTTAATAGTTTAGTATAATTAATAAAGTCGCTCTGGGTTCCATATTTTAATCGTTTTGTTAAATTAACGTGTAGAGGCCGATGATTTCTATGGAGTGGATCCAACTGTGGTAGGGCCACACGAAGGTCTTCGCTGTGGCACGAGTGGGCAGGTCCATCCGGGGAAGTACCACGACCTCAAAGAAGTCGTTTGTGAAGTGGAAATGTTACACGTGTTTCGTCTGGTGAGTGAGGTTGCCACTTTATTCAAAGGTGGCACCGCATCTGCAAAACTACGGGCATTGCAGTCCATTGGCGGCGGTAATAGCATCAGGTGAAACCCCAGCACGTTCACCACCTTCTCAAGTAAAAAAAAACTTAACCAACAGTGGTACGTGTGTATGTGACGTACAGATGTGGGAATCCACAATCGGCCGCATCTGCCACTTTCGCGCCCATCGCGCCTCCGACGAATTCCTCTCGACGCGTTTTCCCACAGCATTCGCGTAAAGTAAGCCACACGCGCGCATCGCGCGTCGTCCGCAGTGAAAGGTTAGCGAAGTGACGCAACGCGCGTCAGCGGTCGGCTCACAGATTAAATAAATGTCACAGATACAAACGACAACTTTGCAACTCCAAAGTATTAAAGATATTTCATTTAAGGAAGATTAGAAGAATATCTAGGCAAGTAGTTAAACAAAAGTTAAGTGACATGCTGAAGATAATCACCACATCTAAAATTATAAAGTAAAAGGCATGCCAATTTAGAACAATTTACAATAATTTGTAGGCAGAATATAATCATAGATGGGATATGGACGAGTATACAGTAGTTTGCATTATTTATACGAGAAAAATTAAGAATATGCTGGTTCTATTTCCGCAGAACAATATGACACTCGGGCAGTTCACTCCTGCCTATATCTACAGAATTTTTCTTATCTGATGTGCTTACCAGCAAATAATATATCATTGCTTACCGGGAATCGTTGTAAAGCATCAGCTAGTAAACACACGTGGTACAAAGAAATAACAGTTGTTTCTAAAGTCTGTCAGTATCAAAAGTTGTTTTTTTATAATACTGAGTATTCAAAACATGTCATATAACTTTTATGAAATAAATTATGGTAGGGTTATTTAAACATTGTTAAAATCGTAATTATAAATGTTAATCGGCCTGATCAAGTGTATTCGATCAGAGAGGGAGACGGCTGTTCTCCTTTCACCGAGCTTAATTTATTGGTGACAGGTGACGAGACTTCTCACCACGCAGGTCACAAATGTCGGACAGCGATCTGTCCGGACTAGTTTTATATTAATGACAAATTTTGAATAAGAATTGTCCGGTAAGATTTTATATATGTTTTTGTAAGCGGTTTACAGCTAAGAACTGACATTGAAGTTCTGCGTTTGGTATAATATAAATAAAAAATAGGAGATATATCGAACACGGTGTTCTCTGTTGGTACTCCGTTTTCTAGATGGTTAACGGAAACATAAACAGTGTTATCTGGCCACTACTTATGTGTAAGATATATACGATTAAGTAAAACGTTTAAAACCTTACCAAACACTCGCAGTTAATACCTTAAGTAACTGGAATTCCACCTTAATCGCGGGCCACTTACCTAGTAATAGTCCAAAGGTTAGTAGTAGCCACATAGAAACAGTTTAAACTAAAATAGTCTAGTGTAGATCTAGAATTCAAAAGAATTTCGAAGAAGAATGTTTGCTTATAGTTCATTAGAAATACATTAAGAACTTTTCATTTGAAGTAGTTTAATATTCAGAAAGTGAAAAATAAATAATGTCAGATATATAGTGTGATGACTTATAAACGTTAATTATAAAAATTGGTAGAAAAATAACGAAGAACGTAAATTATGTCAACTAATTACTTCTTTTCAATTAGATAGCTTCGTACGGCTAATATAGAACTGCCGCCGGCGGTCTTTCCGAACCGTTACGACCTGGGAACCTTCAAAAAGAGAGCATACTCTTTCTTAAAAGGCCGGCAACGCATTTGTGAGCCCTCGGGTGTTGCAGGTTCATGGGCGGCGCTAGTCATTTACCATCAGGTGAGCCTCCTGCTCGTTTGCCCCTTTTCTCCATAAAAAAAAATAGAAGTAAATAACCTTCACAACTACCATAGAAGCTGTATATATTAATCGAATGCCAGCCATAACAGAAGCAAGAACAGATAAAATATGTTCATCGGTAATCCACGCGGATCTTACGTAAATCCTAGGTGAGAGTGCGCGCCGCGCTCCGTCCGCGGATTATCTAATCTGTCACAAAGGTGTGACCGTGTGACATCACTGCGGATCTTCAAACTCAGATGAGCTCATCGTGTTTTTTCGTTGGAAAAGTTGGCAAGCGAGCATACGGTTCACCTGACATTAAACCTTTATTTGAACAGTGTCAGCAACTTTTAAAAACAGAAACGTTTAAACCTCAGCGACCTTTCAAAACAGTAAGAAAGAAGCATTAAATACAGTGGCTACCTCACTCATACAAAACGCAGAAGTGTAGGTATGTATATAACAATATTTCTACTCGGGTCATCTATGAAGCTAGTGCCATTCGTGCGCAAGCGAAAACTGCTTAGTGGCCCTACCATAGTTAGAAAAAAAATAAGACGGTAATCATTTAATTACTGGAAATGATTCGTTTTGGTAGAAGGAACGATATAGTAGGCTATAATCTTAATTGTGCACCGTGTTTGTATTTCAAATCACCGTCTAACATTCCTTCTAAAACAGATATCTGCGATGTTCCTGTTACAGCTTTGTATTTTTTCATTGCCTTAGGAGCACTAAGTCTGTCTATTCCATTACGGTTAAACACGTGAGCGCTTCCACAAATGACGTCTAATATTTTCGAGAACTGTGCAAGTGTCCCCTGGAAGAGTGTTATCGAACTTTCTTCGTCGTGATTCAGTTGTTGCTACGTCGAAAAGCGAAAGGGATTGAGTTACGCAGGCCGCGGAATGCGTGAGTACTTTAGCATTAAACTCGCTGATTAACATAGTTAAATGAAATCTCTCAAAATGCGATGAATTGCCAACGTACTTAAGGTTTTAACATGATATGCTTTCCACCCGTGTGTCTTAAAGATTCGTAAAAATTTGTATGCGTCCACGTTGTTCGTGGTTTGAATATCAGTTAGTACTCGGATCTGTTAACTGGACGCGATAGATACACGGTCAAGTATACAGAGTTCAGAGTCACCGTGGTAGAACTGAGCACCAGCTTTGGCTGGTGCAAACATAAAATGCTGACCAGGAAAGCATCACAGAAGATCAGTGTAAAAGTATTGATACTTTCACGCTTTGTCTGCTGAGTGCGGTACCCGGAGATTCATGGTGTAATCTTTTGAAAAAGTTCTGATATAATTTTTAAGAGGGCTCGTTATTACATAATGTGTTTTTTTTTACGTGAGAAGGTAGCTAACGAGCTGGCGCTTTACATGATGTTAAGTGATTTTAATAAAATTAACCGGGTTAACTCACTCACCAGAAAAAAACGCAGAAGTATAACATACCTCCTCACGCCGGCCTTTTGTGAGATCGTGGTACATACCCGGACGGACCTACCGATTTGTGCAAAAGCCGAAGCTGTTGGTGGCCCTACCACGGTAAACTGAATAATTTATTCTAATGTAATCGGTATACGTATAAAAATTTAAATTAATAAGTTATAGGAGGTTAATATAAATTAAGTTATTTATCCATTTTGGACCACATAGATTGATTTCAATGTTTCTTCTTTCTTCTTTCAATTGAATTGGTAAAAAATATTAATAACACTTTGTAATGTTCCAACTTCTGTAAGTTTCCCATCTTCGCTGTTCTAAGAAAAAAAAATCTACAAAAATTCGTTCTCTTTAGACGTCTTACGACATTTGTGCAAATAAAATGAGAGCACATTCAAAAGTGCAATTTGTTTTCGGTTTTTTTTTCTGCCCTCGTTTCTTTCAGGTTATTACTCTCTGCACCGGAGAATCGCATAGACAAATTATTACCCCGATAAATCTCGATTCCTGCTGGTTCCACATAATTTTATTTCATGTTTTAGGTTAGGAAAACATACAGCACTTTATAAAATCACTTTTATGTGAGCCAATAAAATTTTAACCACTAGCTAGTTACTAATAATATTATAGTATTAATTTGTAACCCAGGAACGGTATGGATGAAAAACAAAAGAAATTCTAAACAAAGACCTTTTTTTACCAAATTTAAATATGCACAAACACAAAATAAAGGCGACCGTAGCTGCGTAATTAGCGTAATTACATTTATAAATGTCCAATTTTGTAGATTGTTTAAGGTGAAAACATCATGCTACGAGTTTCTAATAAAATTTAGCGTTACGCATGTTATTATTTTAATTAAAAGTTAAAAATTAAGAACATACTATTTTAATATTTTAATTTGGATTAATAATTATTCAGTCAATCCTTATTTACACAAATTATTAATGTTCTGCTTGTGTTAATAAGATATTAGAAAGTTTCACATAATGAATCTTTAGTATAGGATTTCTATTTAAATGTGGATTTGAACTGAAATCTCGAGTTCCAATTAAAAGCTGGTTTAACTAATTGGTTTTGTAATGTTTGATGGGCATTAAAAAGAAAGTTGAGTGCTTTTAAAAGAGGCTTACATCGTCGATTCATTTAATCATTGAATCTCGAGATGATATGGACTGCCTTTTTGCCGAAATCAAAAAGTGACTAGAGGTACACAACATCCCACCTGATCGTAACCAGTAATAGATTCATTAAAAGCCAATTCATTATTGCCTTGAAGACAACGTAACATTCTGATGGGAAAACTGCAGCCGAGTATTTGTTTAACTTTTGTGTACAGCACTTAAAGAGGACGCCTTAGTTCGAACGCGACGAATATCCAAAAGAAAAGGATGGAGACGGACGTGAAATGGAATATATTTCTTGTGTATGTGTATATATAACAAATATAAATCCCTATAATGTTAACGAAGTTCAAGATAATATGATAAGTGTGTTAAATTAGAGGCCCTTGTCATGGCTCATGTTATGTCCTGAGACTTTATACGCTTAAACTGGGATAACTGCTATCGTTTCTAAGTCAGGAATTAAACAAGTGTATAATAAACACAAGCATATTGAACATAATATGTATACCGATTTTTATAAATATCATTTGTATCAACGATTTTTTAATCCCAAAGTTAATGTCAAGCTCCACTATATGAAATCTTGTTAGAATCCGTAAATTAGCCTTCTTAGAGAAATCACTTTTGTGTTTTTTTTTTGTTTTAAATCACGAACATATTTTTAGTTCAATTTATCTCACCGCATCCGTCTTTCATCAAAAACGTTCACGTCTTCGGCGATCGATAACATCAAATATTTAGTAAATGCTTTGGAATTTTCTAGAAGTATCTGCGATACCAGCGTGGGAATTGTACGCTCTATACTATTGAATCAGCTGAAAGTTCGATCTGGGAGGACGCAACCTTTAAGCGAAAGGGATACGATGAATTGGTTTAAATCAACATTTATTACCGTTACTAACGCAGGTACTGAGTTACACCATTCTTCGCCGCAGGAGTGGCGTATCTTTCAGAATTTGTATATGTTACACGCCTCATAGTGAAACACGATTCAATGACGGTTTTTCGACTTTTTATACAGCTTACGTTAAGTTACGTAAAACGGCTTATTACATATTCGCGTCGGACTGTTCCCGTAAATCCAGTTGAGCGGGGATAGTTAATTTAACTGAACTAGCTTCGTTTAGCAAACGTCGACATTCCTTCCAACTTTCCAATGCGAGGGCCTTTTTCCTTCGGCAGTCTTTCCGTATCTCGTTGCATCGTTATTTACGTAACAAAGTCGGAATGTACAAACCTTCCTGTTTGCCACAGGTGGAGATTTATAAGTACCGAAATAAAGTGAGCAAATGCTACTTATGCTATACGTTGTTATGGTCCATTATTCCGAACTTGCCCATGCACTGTTTCTCTTTTTATTGTATTATTTATATACCGTTTTCAAAATGGTCTACTGCTGGTATTATATATGTTAATTGATAATTAATATAGTGAATTGTAAAAGAAAGTTTGTGTGTAAAAGGCTATTATAATATTTATGATTACTTCAATTATGACAAAACTTAATATGTTAATTTAAATAAGTTCTTACTTTAGAATAAAGGTGTACAAATCGAGAATCTTCGATTCTTACGCTATACAATCAATAACGGCTCTAGTAAACCCGTGTCAACGCAGGCAGGCCGTTCTAAATCTAGATTTGTACCTAAAGTGCTAAAGGTTTCACCTTGATCCAGATGCAGCCAGGCAATGGTCAGTTAGAGCGGCCGCTGTGAAACTGAAAGTGTTTTAGACACGGCATCGGTTGTGCAACCGACGGACGATACAACTTCAGTGTACATAGCGAAAATTGTATATCACCGCAAAGATCTATAGGTCAGACAGTCCCGAAGCCGAGTGTATGCAAATTTATTAGCATTACATAAATTTGTGATAACGGTCGCTCTATTGTTCTTACCCAACGCGTGCATTAGCACATAATACGGATGTAGTTGCACTCACCTGTTCTCTGGCTGAACGACTTGTGGGTAAAGCCCTCGTTCAAGCGGAATTTCATAAGCAAAATCAAAAAATCAAAATCATTTATTCATCGACATAAGAAACATACATTTCATCTATCGATATGTTAATATATTAATAGGGCTGACGCATTCCACCGCTCTACAAAGGAGCTGTGTCAGCATATTCATAGTCGCTAGGCGCATCAGATAGAAGCTTCTTCGAGAACAGTCGTATGACAGTCGTTACCACAGAGTACTGTGTATATACGAAAATAGTCGTTACTCAGTTTCAATCCGGTCTCCATCCTTTTAATACATTTTATAATTCTATTTTATAATTCCATTTTATAATAAGCCAGTGTTAATAATAAAGTTCCCTTTTAAAAAAAAAAAAGACTCATATAACAGATCCGGATCCCGTATAACAGATAGTCACTTTTATTAATCTACCACCGTTTCGTAATGAGGTTCCTCTAACGGAGAAGAACCAGGCGAAAGAAACTCCGCAGTTAATTGTTTAAATGTTTAATTGTATTATAAAACTAGACTGTATTCAATT
Organism: Iphiclides podalirius; assembly: GCA_933534255.1. Lineage (NCBI taxonomy): Eukaryota > Metazoa > Arthropoda > Insecta > Lepidoptera > Papilionidae > Iphiclides > Iphiclides podalirius. The sequence continues at coordinate 1,735,174 of OW152816.1, forward strand.
TACTTAAATAAAACGCAACTTTAATCTAACTAAACTAAAGTGTGAATTTTCCGCAGTTCTTGCCAATATCCTTTCATCTAAACGTGCAAAAAAGCATCAACATGTCCTTCTATACTCTATAACTGGCTTGTGAACGCTACTTGGAAAATTTATATGAAACTATAAATAAATCACGCGTAATATGCGACATAGAGGAAAAACTATGTGGGTTAATTCATTGCACCCGATACCGTGTCTGTTCGTGGATTATTTTAAACGTTGAGTATTGTATAATGAGATATAAATAAAATATTGCTGTAACCTAAGAAATACGTCGAAACATTTAATCAGTACAACGTATCGATTAATTCTAACAAACATTTATACAGTATATTGTTCGTACAATTGTCATAAAAATATACTGTTGTAAGTCCATACATATGTCCCACTGCTGGGCAAAAGCCCCCTCTGCACAGACAGTATCTGGGCATTGTCTACTACGCGACCCCACTGCGGATTGGCAGAATTTTTATTATTATATTATTTATGGTTACAGGTTTCATTGCTTTGTTTTCTATCACCGCTGACCACGTGGTAAATCAGCACTTAAAACAATTTCTAATTGTTCAAGTATACAAGTGGCAGCCCCCGGACATTTACGTATAATGCTCTTGTTTCATAAAAAATATCAATTCGACAATTACATTAGTATTTTCTGGATATATCTACGTGCGACGTCACACATTAAGTCGTGATGCAAGTCGTTCTTCGATGTATCGAATCCTATAAAAGTAACATTAACGTTTCAGTAACATCATCGGTTGTGTAGCTTGCGCGAAATTTCACAATTGGAGATCGTTTATCGTACCGTACGTTTTCATAAGACATAGTCTTTTAGTTTTTTTCTCAAACAAATTTTATTATTTTTAATCGACTCGCGGTGGTGCAGTTACTAAAACATTGTCTTCTGTACCGGGGTTCGATTTCCACGGAATACCATGGGACAAGTATTTGTGAGAGTCCCAAACAAGATCACAATAATATAATTCTTTAAGACTTTAACATATCTAAAGCGCAGCTGATCATAGTAGCACTAACGGAAGACGTCAATGGCTTTAATGACCCTTAAATATTATTAAATATTTCAAGTATTTTTTTTTAAATATTGCCCTCACTATAGGGCACCATTATCCTATGTTCAAAGGAAGTTTTACATACATAAACTTCACGTGGACAAGCGCCCAGATCCGAAACAATTATCTATCACACAAATTCCCGTCTGGGAATCGAACCCACCCAACCCCGGAGCCGAAGCCAATACCTTGGCAACTGCACCACTGAGTCATGTTAAAATAGTATTAATATTAAATTCATTAATTGGTGAAAATTGTTCATCGACGAAAAAAGACACCTTCGAGAAATAATCTAAAGAGATTAAGGTCCGGTTGCTGAAACACTGATCATCGTAGAAATTAACTAATCAGCTGTCAAATGTCATATGAGTTGCCAAAAGGATGGTTAAACTTTTTAGATTGATCATTCTGATCATTCTGTTAGTGTTACCGTACCTCCTTGGCCGTTCATTACAGCTTTCGTTCTCAGATGGGACCCTAAGCGGCGGATCAGCCCCACGGAGGCGACGCGCCACGAGTTCGTGACGGGGTGCCCTTTGGGGTCCACTTCTGCGGGGGTGCTGGCGCTGCCACGCCTCGCGCCGCCCAGGCCGGCCCGCGCCGCGCTCCTGCACTCCCAGTCCGCCGGCGACGTGGCCGCTATGCTGGGCAGGGCGTGACCCTCCGCCAGAACAGCGCCCGCCGGCTCCACGGGCGCGATATAACTCTCGACTCCACTGGTCCAACTATTTAGGCTGTACATTCGACTAGTTCACCCTTCATCTACCTTATATTCTCTGTATCTGCAGTGATATACGTTTATATAGCTTCACTGTTACTGCCCGATCTTAGAGGTGATACAAAATTATCTACGCTGTCATCGTAGGCCATACGTTTTGGGACCCATTTTGTGTTTTAGTGTCATCCTTCCGGAATTTCGGCATTTACGTCGTAAGTCCGGCAACAAATGATAAATAATTGCCTTGGATTTTCAATAATTTTAATCATTAAATCAGTTCGGAATGTAGCCTAACTAGGACCTTTCAAGTCAATAATCAGAAAGATTTATTTACATTGTTAGCCATTTGCATGGCGGCTGTGCTGCCGCTATTTTGCAAATGAATAATGTTTGTCTAACACTTTCTGACAAGTTTGACAAACAACATCTTTATTAAACTACCTCGCTAATTTGCGCTGCTCTAGCCAACTACGGCAAATATTTTCACGAAAAGCTATTTGTCACTCATGTCATATTTGGCACGTTTGACAAACCTAGTTTCTTTGTCAAACGTCAAACTTTAAATCATTTGACAAACACGTAATATTGGTCAAATGATTTGAACGTATACAGGCCTATTTAATCCATGCCGATGCTAAGCCCTTCGTTCACTTCAAATCGCATGGATTGTATTTCTAGACTGAAGATATCATTGAACGAAAATTTATGTTCTCTAGTAACGATATTAAATACAGACGTACCAATTATAAAAAAAAGTATTGAAGTCATTTCGAAATGGAAGGCGGAACGAGAAATCTCTGTCCGTTCCTTGCGAGCGTGATATATCTATAGACTCATCTAGATGATCGCTCGATTATGCTTGACCATTCGAGAATGTCTGTTACGCGCTACTTACCGAGATGCATTCATACTATTGCAAGCAGAATTATGCAACGGCAGCTTTACGGATCGGTCTTTTGAAATTTCCAATCTCCTAACCGACCCAATTTCGGGATCAGGTTTTGATCTCTTTGGACGTTGGCGAGTCGTGTGCGATAATTTCTGAGGATTTAACTGTCCGCTAGTTAGATAATGTTAAACCTTACCTAAACTAACCTAACTTCAGTATTCTGAGACGCGTATTGTGCCAAATCGAGACTGAACTTAAAACTTTAACGGCACGAGAGATTAATTAGACGTAGAGGATTCTTTTTTTACACTAACAACGAATGTTAGTCGTGTAGTAATCGTAAAAAGCGAAATACACACTGATGGATATCAAATGTTTAATATTGCTGAAATATAGTAATATTTATAAACGATGAAAGAAAGAGACAAGCATATCGAATTTCTTCGTTTGAAAAAATCAAATTTTAAACCATTTTAGGATATGTAATCGGCTCCTATTTCGATTGATATTTTTAATAATCGAAAGAGAATCTATTTAAAAAAAATACGATTAATATAAAATAGTATTACAATTATATCGCGAAGTAAATGAGACTTCGCTCAAAAAGAAACCAAATATAGTCTGTTAAAAAATCTGTCACAATAACTCTCATGACTGATGTATAGTACAAGAAGGTATACGTCTTTGGATTTTCATATCATATACATATGTAATGAATGACCTGAATTAGAAAATTATTATTAGATACCGTAGAGCAACAGATGCTAGTAATAACTAGAAGAGCTCTGAAGACAGACAATATGTTTTAACTCGTAGACATTTTACTTTTGGTTCTTTTCTCAATCAGATCAAATAGGAAAGGGTTTTCTTGAAGTAACGACAAGTTGTATACGCTATATAAGCTGCTATATAAGCAGCAGCTGTATAAGCTAAAAACATTGGAAAACGTTATCACTTAAGGCACTACTTCTCTATACTGCTTATTCGTAACTCTTTCACTCTCGTGAAATGAAACTACTAACTACTGGATTTTATCGCGTTTAATAAGACTTTTAAATTCCCGACGTTTCGAACCGTTTCCAGCATTCATGGTAACGGGACAGACTGAGTTGATTTACGTCTTAATCTCACAGTTAACTACCGTCAATTTTAAAATGAAACCGGGAGGGAATATAAAAACTAATTAGACGCGACAAAATCCGTAAATTAGTTTCATTTTACAATGTATAATATTCGCGTTAAATCAAGAAATCAATATCTTACATTATCTCTAACTCAAAGAGCAGATACTTCCCTTAAGAGCATTTGACTATAATATTGGTGCAAAGAAACAGTACTTGAAAAGCTCTGGTCATGTCGTTTTTAACCATAATTGCTATTCACCTGTAGCTAATAACCTTTATATAAAAACGTCTCGCGCCTCGTCTCTCACTCTCTCATAAAAAGTACAGTTTGAAGGAAACAAAAAGGTATTAACGTGGAATATGTCAAACACACAAAATTATAATGAATCTCCTCAACACAAAGCTTTGACTAATTTAAATCTTTGAATGTTCCATTATAAGTAGACGAATTTGTTTATCCTAAATCGTAACGTTTGATCAGTGCGATAATCTATTACTATACATAATTACGTAGATTTAAATAAAGTTAGAGATAAATGTTTAGCGATGTGATTGTCTAGTTTTTGTAAATGTGTGTGTACATTAGATAGATGAATACGAAGCGCTCATTGAAGATTATTGTTTTAAGCTGTTAAGATAAACTCAAAACCGACCTACCGTTTGAATCTATTTTGCCTCTTCTTGCCCCACGTCGACAGATTGAGGAACATAGCCAGTTATTGGCAATTCAACCACTCCTAATTTAATATTATTGATGTTGTATACATCACAACCGTTATAGGGATAATGTTTCCATTTCTTGTGAATTGTACATGCTTAGTATTAATACAACTTATCATTCATTAAGAATTTTAAATAATATTTATTGTATCCATATCCATTAGTGATCTTTACAATTCAGAAAAATCTAATATACCTACATAATATTTATGTTAGTCTTTTAGTTTTAGAATTGCTAATAGCTTAATTTGTAAGCAGCGTTGATTTTCAAATTTGCCTTTTCCAAAAAGGGAAGATCAACTATCGATAACGTGAATTGGCGACGCGGTTTTTCAAATGAATTTAAGGCATGCAGGCGACCAGCGACGCGTTCCAAGTGGTACTTCTCCACACAGAAAACTTTGTAGATTAAGTGGAATATTTATTCCACTTAATCTACAAAGATAGAAGATTATATCCGAAATTGTGATTAGATCTTTTTGAAAAATGTCCCACAAAATCTAAGTTCGATGAAAGTATAGCAAGCTGTGAAGAGTGGGACACACATTTAGTTATCATTGTCGTATTAGATTCACTATATATCAATAGGAATGGTCTAATATGTACATACGTGTTCGTAAAGTAGTTGAAATTTGTATCTAGGCCAAGCCAAACTGTGAATTGAATTTAAGGATTTTTGAATAATTGACGAATACATAACTAGGTAGATATGTTAGTCTCGGTGGGAAATGTAAAAAGCGGCGTGCATCGAAACTTTAAGTTTAAATATTCTTATTTATTATCTGTATATCGGTCTAAAAGTCACGCTCTTCTCGCCCTTGTCATATTGATAATTAATAAATTTCTGCGAATTGCCACAACCTCTGTCCCAATTATTATCTAACCTTTGGCCCCTTTTTAATTCCTGGCTTTTGTATTAGTCAATTAAAAATTTAATTTTTGGAAGTTCACTTATATATTATCTGTCATCATCTTCCAGTTCATCTTCTATTCCACTATCATCTTTTTGAGAACCATTTATTTAAAAACAATCATTTGTTCTTAACTCTAATAGAACCTCACTATTAAAAACACCGCACGTCAAACGTAACAAAAATCATGTCTATGATGCTAAAATGATAACGTAATCAGGGCAGTGCTTTAGCATTTCCTACCGCTTAGTTGATGTATTTAATTATTTCCACGAATATTTAACACTATCATAGATTTAGGAGATGGTTGTTACAAATAATATCGTATGATTATTTGTCATTGTCGAATATAAATGTTTATGGATATAATATGTTCATTTCGATGGAGTCATAACGATTATTAAAATTCTATAAAATACCGTTTTGCATTCTTATTTGTGACCACTTTTAAAAGCATAATTACCAGTGTTACGTTTCTAGTACCATTTACTTGCGATTTTACCCCTTCGAGGGAGATAGAAATAGCGGAGCGGGTACAAATGTTGCTTTCTTGTTCACATGGCACAGTAATAATCAAGCGTTGCAACTACGCAATTTATAAAAACAAGAGTTCGCACACGAAACATAGCCGGCTGCAAGAACAGTTTCGTGTCATAATGGACCGATGCTATCAAACTCGGCCGCAATCTGCCGTCGAATCTTTCGCACGCCAGCGAAACCGCTATAACGTCGCATCGGGAACATGTTTACTATTTTACCTGCTGCATGAATAGACCTGGACATAGAAGACCGACCTTAAACTAATATATGTTGTCTTTCGCTTTTCGGCAGTATGCGAGGGTATTAGAGGGCTCGATACGTGGGTTCGATTCCCACAGCGGCGACAATCTTTATGTACTTTTTCTACAAATTTCAATGTTCAATCTTAAGTGCAGAGATTAGCACTATAAAAATATTAGAGGGCTGTTAAAGGTCGGCCTTAAATAATATAATATGTTTAAATAAAGGATTGCTTACATATGCCTCGGATAATGTGTGGAAAGTATATATATAGGTTTGTGTTAATAATTTCTGGTAAGGAAGTGGTTGTAATTATAAGTAAAGTTGGACAACAGTCGTGGAGGCACGCAATTAGCGTTTTTTATAAACTGACAAGTTTATTTCAGCATTTAATTAATACATAGTTGGGTTTGGAATTTCGAATCATGTTACAATGCATATTGGAGCATTTATACAGTAATATTCGACTGCTATGCAGTATCCTGCCGTATGTATGTCACTGAACTCCTCCTAAAAGGCTTGACAGATTTTAAAGAAATTTGTGTGTCATTAGGTGGATTCGAGAATAGTTTAAATTCATAATTCGTTTTTTTTTATGTAGTATATCGCCTGAGAGAATGTTGAAACTTTCAAAAAAGTGGGCCCCGGTTACCTCATACCCCAGACGAAACAAAAAAATATTATATTTCCACATGACGCCGGTCTTCTGTGAAGCCGAGATGAGCCTGCCCATTCGTATAGCAGCAGAAGTTTATAGCTTATTAATATTTTTGTGTCAACTCATCATTTTTTTTGTGTTAACCCAAAAATGGGAGTTTGGTATGCTTTGCCTCTCTGCTGTAACTGTTAACTGAGATACCCGCAGCCCGAGACAGTGTAACTACATCGATGTAATTACATTTTTCAATGGATTCAATGATTGAAATTCGTAAGTATTTTTTAATTGCATACCCTATTTGAAATCTCCGTGCACGCCACTGGTATCCGTCACCTGAACTATGCGAAATATATATACCGTGGTCGTATATTTCATTGGAAGGGGCATAAATATTGAAGAAATGTTTCTTTATATTACCCGTTTATCCGCTTTCATCCACTAACTCCCAACCAGCCATTGTTAGGGTCCAAATAAAACGTTGTGAAACACTAACATAAGAGTTTATTGTAATTTATAATTTTACAATTATTTAAGACTTGTCAGAACGAACGTGCGTGTTCTTTCTATACAGTTGCCATTGTTGTCATAGACAAATATTATACAATATTTATTAAGGCATTTATAAAGAACGCTACTTATGTGCAAACTATTGTACAGCCATAAAATTTAAGTAAAGTACAGTATCTACCTGTACATGTCCCACTGCTGGGCAAAGGCCTCCACTGTACAGAGGGTATCAGGGCATAGTCCACCACGCGGCCCCACTGCGGATTGGCGGACTTCACATATCTTCGAAATTAATATTTTATTGTTATTATTTCGAAAATATTCAGGTTTCCTGACGATGTTTTCCTTTACCGCTGAGCACGTGATAATTGCGCACTTAACAATACAGAAGACTAACAATTTCATTAGTGCCAGCACCGGGGATCGAACTCAGGTTGCTCGAATATATTGAATAAAAGGCGAGCGCCGGGACACTGAGCTACCACGGCTACAGCCATAACAACAGATTATACAACTGGTAAAGCTTTAAGTTGTAGCAAATAACGAGGTTGTGCAATGCTAATAAAATACAAAAGTTCCTGGCTATCCGTAATGCAATCCTTCGAAATACTGTACGTATTGTTTTAACAATGTCCGACGCGACGCGTTGAGTCGTGCTTTCATCGAGCATTCACTTTCTGTCGTGACGCCTTTATATGTAGGCCTAAGTATAACAAATAACGTTGCTAAATAAGAGAATGGTGTTATTGCAAAACGGCAGTATGATGCACCCGTCGTTGGCCAATCGATATATCGATGTAAACGGACCTCTCAATCTTCCTTATTAACGCCATAAATTTGTAATGCCAACAACATGAGGAGCATAAAGACCGTTTGCAATAAATACTGTTTAGTAACGAAGCACCTATTAACCTCTTTGCTACCAAATGCAGTTAAAAAACTCCGCAACCGCCGCAGTCGTGGTCACGACCCGCCGATACAGATTAAATTTAAAAAATTATATTCGTAATTTTAAGCTTGTCAAATACTGAAACAGACGTGGTCCGACAGCAACAGTTAGATTTAGATGTAATAAATAAATCATGTTTCACACAAAACATAAAAGTTAAACGAGCAACTAACTGGCAACAAAGTAGATAATTTGCTTTTTTTTAATAAATAAAAAAGTTTTGTTGAGTGTTTTAAAATGGCATTTGACATCGGACGTAGAAAAACTTCTCACGTTACCAGTTTATATAAAATAAATAATTAGCCGCTTCTGAACACGTGTACAATTTGACCACAAGTTACTGCCAAAAATTCACTGAAACGGCACTCCTTTTTAAATGAGAGCTAAAAGGTTTCACCTTGACGAGTTTCCCAACCGTTTAATTCATATTTACTAATAGTTATTTCAAGTGAAAATTTACGCAATGCGCAATTGTGACCGTCGACCGACTAAACGGCTGATGACAGGCAGACGCCAATACAAGTGGCGCTTTCAAGTTGCATGGCCGGCAGCCTTTGGGACAGTTTAAGTTCAATTGCCAATAGATTATGCCGTATACAGCGCGGTTCAAAAATCTTTTCGGGTGAAATTTGAAGTCATCATAAAGTTAATTAACATCAAAAAGTATTTACCGTGCTGACAAACACTAACAAAATTAGACGTTATCTAATAAACATTTCACACGCGGCATGGTAATAAGGATATTTCCTCACAGATTTCTGAAATTAATACATATTTGAAGAGTCGTAGTTAATTTGAGCGAAAATTTTTCTATGCAATTTAACTGTTTAGACATTAAGTTCTATCGCTAAAAACTATTTAACTTTAAAGGGCAGCGCCCTGTGTAAGTATTGAAGCGTCCAAGTTTAGTTGCAAAATATTTCTAGATCGTTCCAAACGTTTAAAATTGTGACAGACGTTCCAAATATAAAATATAACGAGTGAAGACGACAAAGCCTTTTTGGTGAGAGCGTTTAGGAAGAATTAAATTCAATTATCTGAATTTTAAGTATTGCATATACTAATGTCATTGTTAAGCAACCATGTCTATGTAAGCGTTAATGATTTACAAAAAATGTGCTGAGGCACTCTGGATTCACAATACATCTTTCTGAATACACAACTATGTTCATGACCCATTATTTAGCGTTGGTTTAGCTTAACAATTTGTTGTATTTGTGATACTGTGATGTTGAATCTAGGCCATTTTTATTGAAGTTATACTTCTTATGACGCTTTTGCAAAAAATAATGAGAGTAAAATTTTTACGATCAGGGCTCACGCCGACCCTCAAAAAGTGACATGATGAAGTTCACGGCGTTACCATGACAACCAGTAACAACTTTTTGTCATTCCAAGTTATTTTAAATAAACCGTATTAAAGAGTACTGGCACAGAGAGATATGATTTTAGGTTATTTTGCTTTTGTTATTCTTACGTGCGTATATAAGTACACACATCCTTTTTTTTTTGTGTTAAGTATCAGTGTGAACTTGATGTGTTCTTTTCGATTTGGACGGAAAAACTTTCCGGTAGTTGTGGCGTGACTTTTCGCCAACACTTGAACGTCTTAATGTAAGCAAGATACGAGAGGCTGTGTCGTGACGCTCGGCCGCACAACTGGGGAATAAAAGCAAAACTCTTGATTATAGGCTATGTGACCCAGTGCGGGATAATTCGTTAAGAACTCACATTTTTTCTTTTACTTCAGTGGCTTTTGTTTCTTTTTGTATGTGTTTCAACTGAACGTCTGTAAAACGTGTGTATATGTTTTGTCAGAAAAATTATAAACAAATTTCGTAGATTTATAAGTTTCACAAGATACATGTAATAATTTTTGTTATATTTTGAAAAAACTGCGCTGCGCTGAAACTTTGTATACTATCGAGCAAATGAAAGAGAAACTGAATGATTACAAATCCTAAGAATATAGTTCATCATATAATTAAAATGCCTAGTTGTATTCAATTATATCTGCAACCGCAGTCGCTGGCTTATATCGTTATAAAATCACTCGTTCAAGTCTAAACTCCGCGAACCACTAAAATACAAAGCTGCGACATCGAGCTTCATCATGAAATGCCAACAGAAGCCTCAGAACCTTCTTGTTTACTTTTGTCTTAAGTCACAACTAAAATCGAGGAAAATGTACATCAATCAAGTTGTATCGACCATACACAATTTCCAAAAGGACTCCACAATGAAAAACAAGTGACAAACTGGTAAATTAAAACGACAATAACATTTCCCCAGTGAGTACCTTTTTCGAATAGAAGTACTTTTGCATTGGTTTTTTTTGCATGATTAACAGGTCCCGCTTTTTTAAAAGTCGTCTCCAAAACAACAAGTAGCTTCAATAAAAAAAAAAACAAAAACAAAATCGTCAGCGGTCTCAATTTCATATTTCGAACGGCGTACAATTAAGGTGCACGCAAATGTGCTTATTTCTGGTGCATTAACACGCGCAACAACGAAACTAATTGTTTGTCGGAAATATATAGCTGCTAATCGCTAATTGCTGATAGTCCATTCAATTCCGCCACCAACGACCCAATAATTTCTTTAGAGAGAACGAAACGACAATGAAAAACGTTAATGGACGCCATTATGGGTAATAGATAATATTTATATTATTTTAAAAATACAAATAAAGTTCTGAGATAGCACTGTGATGTTATTATTTATTTATTTTATTGCACTCCTTGTACTCTGTACAAAATCATATCCATAGATAAGTCTTTAGGGTTATACTAGCCTGTTGTATTCTAATTGGTTTACAAAATCATATCCATAGATAAGTCTTTTTGGATATACTAGCCTGTTTGTTTCTAATTATGAATAATTTTTATGGAATATTATATAGGTTTTTCAGGTCATTTTAACAATTTTTCATTATATGTATACAACAATTTTTATATCAAAATAAGAATTTAATTTAAAAACGTTTAAGACTAAAATAGTAAATGATAATTTAGACCTTTGCTCTTATTCTAGCAACAAATGTTAAGAATAAAATTGGAAAAATATGACACATTCCAGCAAGCGTGTTAGTTTTAATGAATATAAATTGTAAAAAAAAACATACCAATTTTTTCATTATACTCGTTGATGTTTTTTTAAAGGCAACATTTACATTATTATAATGTAAATGTTTGTAACTCCAAATAATAATTATAGAAGCTTTAAGAAAAAATAAAATATCTCATTACAGCCTGTTTCTCTAGATGTTTGCATCTAGACTAGAGATGACTCTGACTGACTTATACAAATCATCAGACGCGATATACTTACTCCGTAAAACGAATTCAATTAACATTCCATATACAATAAATAAACTTTCAGAGCGATGGAAACTTCAAACATGTGCACGTATCACTTTCTCTTACAGCTCAAGGTCATCGATGAAAGTGCACCGATGAAGATGATCTGTTAAACCTGACGACCCTCGAGAAAAATGTACAAAACAATAACTATTATTGACTGGGACATAATAGTTCGAGACATAATCGGAAATAATTATTTTCGATATAAATTTCTGATGTACAATTTGTTTATACGGCTTTCATATTATTGCCTTAGTATATTGTTTCACTACATAGTACAACACAAATTCGTCTCGCTGTCTGTCCCTATTTATGCCTAGATCTTTAAAACATCGCAACGGATCTTGATGCTGTTTTTTTTTTACTAGATAGTATTTCAGGAGGAAGGTTTCTATGTATAATATAGTAGAGTATATTTAGTATAAACATTGCACCCGTGCGAAGCTGGGGCGGGTCGCTTGTTTTAAGTAAAAAAAGAAATAGTTAAGCCTTAGTTGCGAACACAAACCGTTATTTAACTGCCGTTTGTTTATTGTTAGAACCCGGCAGCGTCCGACAATGTGTCGCAATGTAATTGCCGGCCGTGTAACGCGAGCCGCAATGCGTTATAATCTTCTGCATGAAATTGCGGACGCGGCAATTACTCCCGATTGATAGTAATGTGGACTAGACGGAGTTGCCGAACCACGAGTTCCGGGTTCGAGACGTTTTTAGAGAACTGCCGCTAAAATATTGACAGGCTTTTTTTATGTCAGAAGGTGGCAAGCGAGTTGCCGGTTCCCCTGATGTTAACAAGAAAACCGCCGCTGATAAGACTGCCTTATTGTATCTAATATTTATTTGAATTCAATTATTTGTACAATAAGTTTAAATAATAATAATAATTGACTATGCACTCACGATGCCTATATACGACCATGCATTCGATTTGACGTTCATAAGTGCTTAGAACGTGAATCGATTAAAATAATTCGACTTTGACTTTGACAGCGGAGCAACACTAGTTCGCAACCTAGATATAATATATAGATCGCCACCTATATAATACAATCGTCTCAGTGTAGTGTTGCGGCATCATCCGATCGGATTATACCATCCCCGCGGTTAGCGAAGAGCATCCATTAGCCAGTTTCGACAACTTAATTCAATTTTCCTGTACCCTTTGCAACAGAAAAAATGGCCTTCCGCAACTTCTGTGCAACGAACGATTAATCTACTCTCGACACGGAGTTGCCCGTTGACCGTAGCGATTAGCCGCGGGAACGCTAAGCGGCCATCGCTTCAGCAGTGGGGTCCCGTGCTGCAGTGGGCCCGGGTTCCGTTATAGTTAACACTGCAACAGTTCTGTTCTGACATTTAATACCAATAAAGTGTCGTGTTGGAAACTTCATCCGGCGTTTTCCCACGAGATCGCTTATATGATAAACATAAAACTATTACGTAAAATCCACGAGAAACCATCCGAAGCAACAATAACCGCACGTAACACGAATAATTTAAAGTATAAAATTACCATTACATCCAACGTCTAATACTTTGCTGGATATATAAATTATTATACTTATCGATGAAGGGTAAATATTAAAACAATTAAACCTTACTCATTTGCAATATATTTATAGTTAAAAAAGCCATAATTATTAGTATAACATTGTATACATGTAGAGTGATGTCTTTTTACAATAAAATAAAATGTGTAAACGTATTGGTATCCATAATAAGGATGGCTTTTATTTAATTTTAAGACCTTACCACTGTGTAAACTAGAAAGATAATTTCCGCTCTACCTACACCCTTATAGTTTTTTTTTTTTAGTATTTGATAACTGAAAAAAATGAAATACTTCATACATTGACACGTATTGACTTCTTGAACACATGAAAAAATAATGGTGCTAAAGGACCTTCAACATAAAATTAACACATGAAATTGAAATAAACATTAAACGAAACCTGTAGATATATGATAGGTCGGTGACTATTAGCGAGACATCATTTTTCATTCTTCTTCTCTTTCTCATTACAAAGTTAGGCAGATGTTATAGGACTGATCAAAGGTTCGATCGTGAAATCACCTACACAAGAAAAGCCTTTCTCATTTATGTATGTAGGTCAAAACGATAGACAATAAGCAGTTAAAAGCCTTGGTTCATTGCGAAGTTTTGCTGCGTACTTGTGATTTATAGATACTAAAGTCTAACATGACACTAACGAAAATAACATACTGTGTAACAACTAAGCAAAAGGCTACTGAAATGTGTTTTTGCAAAACATACAAATTTTCGTATACAAAATGAATATGATGAAACATTAATATGAAGTATTCTTTAATACAAACTTTCCAACGACATGAATGGATACTAAAAATGATTTAACTTAGTGGTTACTCGTACATCACCTAATATAGATCTGTATATTGCTAATAAAATGTTTACAAATTCAAAGTAGAAACAATTATCTAGAGTTTAAAATATTAATTGTATACTATAATTAACTCTCATTTTCTAAAATGACAAATGACACCGTATTTAGGATTGTTAACAAAACACTGAAAAATAAACATCCTTCCAAACGTCTTGGACACCTCTTTTGTTTCACGTTACCCATCGAACTAAAACTACAGGACTGATAAAAACACCGATTGCCATCTCCTGAGCTTTTCTAGTAATTCAAACTAAATGACAAGCGAGATAGGGCCACACCGCAGCTTTTGCTGTTCAACAAATGGGCAGGGCCGTCCAAGAAAATACCAAGACCTCACACAATACCGAAACGAAGTGGACAAAGCGGGTGAGATAACTGGTTCTGAAATCCAATCCAACGTGTAACCCACAGATGTTGTGGATGCGATACCCTGAATAACACTACCTACTGTACCTTATGAGAAAGGCGTTCTCATTGTTACCGATATCTCAATATGGCGGTATCGATTTACACGGTACCGAACTAAAAATAAATCGGTACACTTACACCTGACAGGATTAATGGCGCACAAGGTCGTGTTACTACAGGTACAATAACTTTAGATAAAAACTTTTAAAAAACAAGGTCGTAAAATAAATAATGGTTATTTTAAAAATTTCAGCATTTAATTTAGTTTCAAACCAAATTATGAACGATTGACCCTTGACACGAAATGCCATCGCAACCTCTGTTTCGTGACTGTGACTACTCTGATCTACTGTCATCATGAAAATAGTTTAAAAAGTTATTAATTGCTTTTACAAGCAGATTAACTAGAGATATACTATCAATTAGAACATATAAATGTTCTTTAATGATTGGATTTTTTTTTATTTTTTCTTATTCGATAGCTTGGAATTTCGACCGAAGACTGGTTCGCAAGCTTAGCACCGAGCAGAGAAAAAGCGGCAAGAAAGTCGGCTTTCGGCAAAGAAGATCCGCTGGGGCCACATACAATTTTCTTTATAATACCATCAGCTGCCATTACATTTCCACACACTGTTAACATAGATCTATGTTTCGTAGGTAATGCCGTACCTAATGGATTCAGCGTCGGGTGTCATAGATTCGATTTCAACCCGGGACAAGTTGCACTCCACAGATAATTATCTGGTGCTGGGTTTTTGTTGCCAAATAGGCAATCTTCCTATGCGACTGGCCGCCGGTTCCCAACAGGGCAAAACGGTAAAAACGAATAATACTAGGAGCTAATACTAATAATAACACATATAATTCACGTTTTATGTCAATCCCACTTAGATGGGATAAGGGCAGGGTCATGATAATGGTCTGGAGTGATGTTCAGGAGAATAATATAAGCAGTACAATACTGCAACGAACTCTATACAGTTAAAAGTGTGTAAAATAAAAATGTCGACATTAAAACTGTAAAAAATACGGCATAAAATTTTGCGATAGGTTTATCTTGTGTAATGTTTAAGTTTCACCTTTAGTGCAAAGATAGCAAGATAGCGTCTCTTTTTACCCAAGTTACATTGCATATACTCAAATGTTTGCAAGAACAAAATAATAATGATCCACTTGTTAATTTTGTAACTTAATTGCAGATTATGACATGGAATTTTTTATCTCAAGCGGCCCGACCCAAATGGCGGCAGATTATCAAGAAAGTAAACTGGAGTAGAAAGGGAAAAGTTTTTTTTTTTGTTTTTCAATAAAAACACGCGATGCCGTAATATTGCACAAGGACGGGGGATATTTTTATGTGGAGTACATTTACCGAATCGACCGCAAATTAAGCAACCATCTCATGTAAGAAATCCCGGCTTGTTTGTAAACAAAATTACATTGAGAAACCAATTCCGTTTAAGTAGCCGATTCCTCGGTCAACTGTCACTAATCGGGAATACAATAAAGAAAAAACCGGCCAAGTGCGAGTCGAATTCGCGCACGAAGGGTTTCGTACCATTTATATATAAAAACAGCAGAAAAATCATGTCTGTTTTATGGGAACCCCACTTAAATTTTTTTATTCCGTTTTTTAGTATTTGTCGTTAAAGCGGCAACAGAAATACATCAACTTTGAAAATATCAACTGTCTAACTATCACGATTCATAAGATACAGCCTGGTGACAAACGGAACGACAGACAGACAGCGGAGTCTTAGTAATAGGGTCCCGTTTGACCCTTTGGTTACGGAACTCTAAAAAATCTTATTAAGAACAGCAACAATGGCTCGCGTTTCATAACTTTTCCAGTTATGCTAGGCTAACAATGAATTACCTAAAAACCTATTTTATTTGTCAAAGGGTGACGTTAAAAAACCGTACAGATATTATGCAACGTAATTGCCCTACATCGATTTACGATTACACATTAATCCATGTAACAAATTCGCGCTTATTTGTCGACAAAATAAAATGGCGCAACCGCTATCAGTTAGGGCCGCTTCCGTCAATCTCTTTATATTATAATTATGGCGACATTTTTATTTGCGTAAAATAGTAGGTATTAAAAGTTAAAAAAAAAACAATACTAAAATAATTAAAATTTGAGATTATATTATTATTGTATAATTATGTCTTTGTTAGAAATCTTTATTCCTTCTTTTATATTTAAGATATATTTATTTCAGATATATTTGTTGAAAACTTCTGTACCTACCTACTAATATTTCTTGTCGTATAACAATTTAAATCACGTCACCTGCTATTAATATTTTTATAGGTTCTATATTGCATATTCCACCATACAAACAGACCCTATAAAAACGGTTACAGTTCAGAATATAAGAAATAATTTTATGTAATATAATACAAGTATAGGCTCCAACGCATATTTTCATACCGCCAATAAAAATGCGCTTCAAAAGTATCACGGAAAGTCATTTACTTCTGTCGATAGTTACAGAATAGTGTAGAATTGCTCTTGTAGCTAATTTAATAACTCTATACTCGTAATAAAGGAATTGGGCAACGGTTTGCGTCATTTGGTCGCTTATGATTTTGCGCTCACTTCGACCGCAGAAGAGTGCGGAAGGTAAATTCTTACACTCGAGCAATTTAAGCGCCGAATGAATAAAGCCTCGATTACACTGCTTACAATATAAATTGAAAATCTGTTAATTTTATTAATTACTAGCTCTGCCCGCGACTTCGTCCGCGTGGAATTTAAAATAAAAAAAATCTAAAATAAAAGTAGCCTAAGTAACTCCTTATTACATCAGCTATCTGCAATTGAAAGTCCCGTCCAAATCGGTTCAGCCGTTTCAGAGATTAGCCGAAACAAACAGACAGACAGACAAAAATTGTAAAAAATGTTATTTTGTTATATGTACCATGTATACATCCATATGCTTAAGCAAAACGCGGTTATTATAATATTACAAACAAACAAATTCAATTTTATATATCTGTATAGATTGAAATTTCTATCTATAATTATCGATAAAGAAGCGTTAATAATAAAGAAAAGAAATACATCGTTATTAAATATTTTAATTTTACATTAAGACGTTACTTTCATTTTACGCAAATATTTTAAGAGGTCTCAAGTTCTTACTTTCTTGTAGCATGTTCAGGGAACTTTAAGAACATACATCATCACAAATACATATTTTTATTTGACGATAAAAATTATTAAAAAATATTTCTTTTCACATAAATTTCGTTTTTGTGTTTTATTTCATTTCATTGTTAATATATTTATAAAATATAACTTTTAATTAGAATGTTATGAATCTTAAACTTATTTTCTTAATTTTTAACCGACTTCAAAAAAGGAGGAGTCAATTCGACCGTATATATTTTTTTATGTGTGTTCGCGGATAACTTCGTCGTTTATGAGCCGATTTTGATGATTCTTTTTTGTCGGAAAGGTGATATCCTAAGATTGGTACCAAGGTAAGGAAACCCGGATCTGACGATGGCATCCCAGAGAAATCAAGGGCAATCATTGAATGTTATATTTATTAACAACGTTTTTAATTTTCTGATTGAAGTCGGTTTTTTTGTTAAAAATTATTTGACTGTATATTCTTTACACAAACCATTTAACGTAATACCATCTATTTAATTAACATAGCGACCGAGGCCTTGTCATGTTAAATCTGTTTACAATCTAATTTGTTTTGTACAATACATTGGTGATAAGATGGTAAGCGAGCTGGCGGCTCACCTGATGGTAAGTGGTAACCACCACTTACCATCTTGCCCATGGACATTTGCAACACCAATGAGGTTGAAAGCCATGATAGCTCAGTGTCCGGGCGCTCCCCTTTAGTTCAATATACTCCAGCAACCTGAGTTCGATCCCCAGCACCAATGAAGTTTTTAACTTTAAGTGCTGACTTATCACGTGCTCCGCGGTGAAGAAAAACATTGTGAGGAAACCTGCACATTTTCGAAATAATAACAAAAACAAAATATATTTCGAAAATATGTGAGGTCCGCCAATCCGCAGTGGGGCCGCGTGGTGGACTATGCCCTGATACCCTCTGTATAGAGGAGGCCTTTGCCCAGCAGTGGGACGTGTATACTTTTATGAGGTTGAAAAGGCGTTGCCAACTTTTACTGAAGTGGGCCCCGGCTACCTCACTAACAAGACGAAACGCAGAAGCATAAAACTTTACGCCGGTCTCCTGTGAAGTCGAGGTTCCGGGAGGACCTGCCTTCATGCATCAGCGAACTGATGCGTGGCCCTACCACTGTAAAGTATTTCATTTGTAAAGTATTTGAAATTGAGGTGAATTTTGAATTTTCGCGCCGCAACATACATTATGTATGATAAACACATTAACCTCCTATGCGCTTCTCAGTTCTTAGATAACGATTTTCACTCTGTAGTAAAAAGTTACATAAGTATAACGCTCTATTGTGGTAAAAAATGGCCTACTGAAAGTTTATAAAGACATGTGTATGCAACTATTTTAGGTATTTTTCAAAATTTGTTATTTAATAAAAAAAATATATATCTCAATTATTTTGCATGGTGTGTGCACACCTTTACCGTAACTGCTCAATCGTTAAGCGAAAAAATAAACTAAGAATAAACTGAATTATAGTAATCTTACGTACTGTAAACATAACAATGATAAGAAATTCTCTAAGCAATAATAAGTATATATCTTGGAGAATTCTTTTTGTTTCTGCATCATGACTTATAAAATGTTTCATATTATTAGCGCCCTATTTTAACCGTCATTTAAAAATAACAAATAGGAGTGAATTTATAAGACAACTAGCTTTTGCAATCCAATAACTGTACTTCTACAACGACACTCCAATTTGCCAAATATTCTCTCACTTCAACAAGTAAGTAGCAATGGTTATCGAATGTGTGAACCACTTTATTGCTTATTCTTTAACTTAATCAAACTTTGATACAAAAACTTTAGCCCTCAACGGCGCTACTCAGATGTCGATTAGCACTTAACTTATATTAAATACGTTTACTTTTCTAAGTTCAGTCTTAACGAATTGTTAATAAGCTGCGCTTGACACATATTAAAGAACCGGCCAAGTGCGAGTCGGTTATACATTATCTGTAAAAATTTCAACTGTCAGACTATCACGGTTCATTGAGATACGGCCTGGTGACGGACGGATAGGGTGAGAAATTTAAATTCGTTTTATTCGGCTGGGGACATTAACTGGAGATAAAAAGCCGTAGTTTGTAGGGTTCCGTACCCAGAGGGTAAAACTGGGCCCTAAAAACTAAGACTCCGCTGTCTGTACGTCTGTACGTCTGTCACCAGGCTGTATTACATGAACCGTGATAGTTAGAGAGTTGAAATTTTCGCAGATGATGTATTTCTGTTGCCGCTATAACAACAAATACTAAAATAAAAAATATTCAAGGGGGCTGTTGAGGTTGCTGCGAGGCTGTTGCTAGGCAACTTATAGGTTACCAATTAGTTTATTATAGATATGGGACCCTTCATGCGCGAGTCCGACAGTTGGCCGTTTTTTTGAATAGCGGTGGTGTTCGTCGATAAGTTTTCCATTATTCGGTTTTCTATCAAAAGCAACGCCTCCTCTTATGTCCCCGGTGAACGACTCTAACAACCTTAAGCTATTGTATTTATGAGCTATATATTTGTAAGTTAAGGCCCCAAAAGCAAACGGCATTTTAAAAGAATTTTCAAAAAATACCTCACACCAAGACATTTGTTATCAAAATTATGTTTTTGAATCTGTGAAATGAAAAATCCTGTTGCAAAAGTTGCGGTAACGGTAATGTTGCTAATATATTTTTAATTTAAAAATGTCTACTGTATTAGTCTCCATGGCGGTCAACTTTGGGTGGCCATGGACTAAGCAAATGCTGTATACCAATTAGCCCCCCAGAGAAGTATAGCGCCATTCTTTCTACCACCATGGCGGAGCGACCGGCTACCGCTCATTGTGTTCACGCAACGTTAACGTTTCAAAACGTTGATAACTCGCTTGATTAATGATTGTACCATAGGATTTCAGAAGATCCGCTCGATGTTGCCAGCTTACAGAAGGGAGAGTTGCAACATCATTATTTCAACACTGAATGCTAGATGGAAACACTGATATCATTTTGACATGTTTCATTGCTATCGGCAGTCGTATTTTGTATTAATTGGAAAAGGTTTAAGCGAGGTTGTAGATAACTTCTAATTACTTTAATAATTCATCTGTGGGGATAGTATCGTGATCGTTAATCAGGTATATGATTATTTAGTCAAGAGTTCAAAGAATATACAACAGATTACATTAGGGGTTACATACAAAGGGCATTAGACACCAACACGCGACTTCCGCTCAAAGTGTATTAACAGACTTCACATCTTTCATGCAGGTTTTCTCACAATGCTTTCCTTTACCGATGAGCACGTGATAAACCACCACATAAAATTGAAATTTAATGTTTTGTCATATTTGTCACCCTAATACCAAGTACAGTAGCCATCCCTTTTTCTTATTTTCCCTTTAAATAATCAGAGAATGACATCTCGTTCGTAGTTTCGGTAAAAAATAGATGGAGTATTTTCATGGGCATTTAATCTACTCATTTCCATTATAATGATATTTTATTTCTTATATTCCATTATAATGATTTTTTTTATAATTATATATTTTTATAATTAATTTTTAGGTTCGGATCCCGCTATGTAACATTTGATTTTGGATTAAAATAGAAGCTAATTTTCCTTCAAAAAAAATTACAGAATAATTTTACTTACAAAAATTGACAAAACAAATATTTTTAATGGCGATATTGGCCAAGATCTGAATAATAATGCAAATATATTTTTTATAATTTTTAAGTAACTGTACCTACTCTGAAGAAGAGCCTTGCAACAACAAAAAATAAACATAAAGAGAACATTCATAATTAAATTAATCACCGCCTATTTTCACCATCATTTATGCAACATCGAATTAACATCTCACAATAAACGTTTTGTATTTTGAACTGATACACCGAGAGTTGTTATTTGGAATCCTTTCGAAACTTCGAGTAGGGGCGACGGGAGTAGGGGTGGTAAAACGAAGCGCCGTTCACTCAGCACTTTACAAGCGTTGAGACTGTCGTCGAGCGAGGCCACTGCCACTTAAAACATCTGTCATCGCTTCGCGGCAAAAAATATTTTCCGTTTTGACAGCTGTCAGTCGTCGTACCGATTCCCGCGCATTTTGAAATTGACGTTCCTAGTGTGGTGCTAGTGCAAAGATCCCGCCGGACAGTAGTGTGGGACGGTGTTTTGTGTGTGATGGTACTCTGCCACTCTATTTCTTGAGAGTGAAGCATGAGGGGCAGCGTTTTTCAAATTATAGTCCTGGCGCACGTGGCCTATGCCATCACAGGACCTAGGGTAAGCGTCTTATAATTACCGCAATTAAAATGTAACTTTATTTAAGTAAATGTAAAACAATGTGAGATTCTATTACGTTTTTCAGAAACGTTCAGTTTTAAAGTAGATTATTTTAGTAAAACATGAGAGACCCACGAAATATTAAGATTATTCCTAATAAAAACCTAAGAATATCAAGATTTTTTAACTATGGAAACGGCTTGTCCGGCTGCTCGCTTTTAACTTAATATACTCGTGAAACCCAAGTTCAAATCCCGGTGCTGCAATGAAATTATTAATATAAATTTAAAGTGCTAATTTATCGCCGGTGGAGGAAAACATAGTGATGATAGCTGAATATTTTCGAACAATTAAAAAAAATCGAAAATGTACGCAAATCCACGGTAGGATCGTGAAATAGACTACGCCCTAAAACCCTCCATACACGCCATACACATACGCTTTTTGCGCAGCATTGTAGACACATACAGACTGTTCCTGTACTTTAATTTAAGACAATAAGAACGTCTATCTTTTTTTATCATCTACTTTTACCGGAGTCAACTGCATAAGAATACAAGGCCCACGAGTTTTCTCAACTGAAATATTGTGTCAGCAGATAGAAAGCAAATACTGTCAATTAAGTCATGCAAGCTATGAATAATGGCGCGGCTACTTTGCGAGCGAAGCCATCCGTTAACGCGCTTTTATTTTGGCGACCATCCCGTGGTGATTTTGTCTCTTCGATTACCACGCACTTCAACGACACTCGGATAATGTTTGACCGGAAAGACTATCAAATAAGTAAAAATAAAAAATAAAACTTATTATTTTTTTTAAGAAACTCCACAAAAGTGTTAATTCTTTTGACGTAAAAATATTTTAAATCGTCAAGTAAAATATTTCTTTTCGGCTCAAACTAACTTCGCTAGTAACTATAGTGTCCCGTTTACGAAAACTATTTTCGCAAAGCGAGATAGTTAATTGTTAATTTGTAGCCAAATCTTGCTTAGGATTACGTTACCTAACATACGTTCATTGACATCGGAAAGAAATTGGTTGCGTCACACTTCACCGAGACATCTCTTGGGAAAGTAAAATTGGGCTAAAATAGAAAACTTGAAAACGAAACAAATTTTATTAATCATATTTAGCATTTTTAGCATTAAGTACGTAAAAAATAAACATTTGTATCAATAAAAACGTTCAAAACGACATTTTTTTCTAAAAGCGTAGAATCAATGATCTCTAGTTCTTTTCGATGATAAATATTCCATAAAACAGAATCACACATTGAGTTTTTGGATGTAACAGGCGTGGGTTAAGTAATTAAACATAAACATTGCAGATTTTTTAACAAATTTTATTTTTAAAGTTTTTTTTTTATAGTGCGTATTTATCGCGTATATATCGCGATATTCGAAATTGTTTGTATTCTGGAAAGAATATAACAATAGATGCGCCAAACATTGCTTCAAATGCTATATGACAATGTAGTAAGAAGGCGTTAAGATTTTCGTCGGTGTGGCAATCAGCCGTTTAGCTTAGTGGCTAGAGCGTCAGGCCGCGAATGCTGAAGACGTGGGTTCGATTCCCACAGCGGCGACAATCTTTTCGTACTTTTTCTTTACTTTAAATTTATAAAAAGCAATGGCGACATCTCTCGTTCGAATTATCGTTGTAAAACGATATTCGAAATTGTTTGTATGCTGGAAAGGATATAACAATAGATGCGTCAAGCATTGCTTCAAATGCTAAATAACAATGTAGAAAGTCCAAGTCAATTACAACATCAACGCAACAGATCTGTTTATATCATATATTGTAGCTGTTTGTTATCCCCAATAAAATTAAATAAAATAAAACTTATGTCTTAGTAAAAAAAGTAAAGTATCAGCCTATACATGTCCCACTGCTGGGCAAAGGCCTCCTCTATACAGAGGGTATCAGGGCATAGTCCACCACGCGGCCCCACTGCGTATTGGCGGACTTCACATATCTTCGAAATTATTATTTTTTTGTTATTATTTCGATCACGGCTCCGGCACGGCTTAGTGCATAATATTTTTATTTGGTAGTAGTCTAGACATTTATTTTGAATCTGCTTTTATTATTACTAATGGGACTTTGATTTCATAAAATTTCAACTTTTTTATTTCTCACCGTATTAAGTAGTACTGGAGTAAAATAAAGTTACGACAAGACTCAGCCTGATTGCATTAATTTTTTGAAAAGCGCCAACATAAAAGATTCATGCTTGAGGAAACATCAAGGCATTCGAATAAATTCAGAATAGTGCAATTGTTGCCTACGTGACTATGACAAATAAGCTCCTCTTATTCTATGAACGTGACCTAAAAAAGTGAACAGTGCAAAAGCCGCGAAATAATGAATTTGCAATCTGTATCTTTTTAAGGCTAAGTAGACATTGTTTTGCATTTACTTATAAAACAGCGGTAACGCTACTGCGCAATAATAATAAATAATGAATTGTTTGTTATTTTAATTATTTTATGTATTGCAAACGATTTTAGTGTAATGGTGGGATTTCTTGGTTTTTGGTTTTGTATTATTTTAAATCGACTTTGTTTATTTTATGTAAAAAGTGAATAGAAATGTTATTGACCCCAATGATATAAATTAAAACAACCGCCGCCAATGTACATGCCAACTTTTAATAAAGTGGGCTCCAGTTACCTCACTCACCTGACGAAACGAAGAGGTATAGCTTCTGCTTCAAGCGTCGTACTTTCATAAGTACGCATTTACACTTTCATAATGATCACTCTTCACTCTTCTTTCCGGTGTTAAATTTTATTTCAAACAAACTGAAAACAAAAATGAAACTAGTTTACGGATTTTATCGCGTAAACTAGTTTCATATAATATGTATAATATTCGCGTAAAATCAAGAAAACAATATGGAAAGTTTTATTCTTCACACAGTGCTTTGCCGACATTGTTTGGATCCTTACAAAGGTGCCACATTTAAGGGTTCCGTACATAAAGGGTAAAACTGGACTCTATTACTAAGACTCCGCTGTCTGTCTATCTGTCTGTCAGTTTGTCACCAAGCTGTATCTCATGAACCGTGCTGGTTAGACGGTTGAAATTTTCACAGATGATGTATTTGTGTTGCCGCTAAAACAACAAATACTAAAAAACGGATTGGAATAATATTTAAGTGCGGCGCCCATACAACGGCAATGATTTTTTTTATGGATAATGGTACGGAACCCTTCGTGCGCGAGTCCGATGAAAATAAATTTATAATATATGTAAATTTTGAAAATATTAAATTGTTCAATTCTAAATAACATGTACCTACAACAAATATTTGCATAAAATGATGCAAAGACGCAGATTTCAAATTTAACGATCATCGACTGTTCCGAAGAACGACAGTGGTAAGAAATAGAGAAAATCTCACTTCGCGAGTAGTAAAATGTACAAAAAGTTGATCTTCTATTGTATACCTACCTTGTTTGTGTCCTTGTTTCTGTCTCTTTTGGATATAATAAGATCAGCGAAAATCACACATTACAAAAGAGGCACACAATAAAAAAATGCTTTAAACTTGGTAAATTCAGTGTCAATTATTAATTTGTCAGTTTCTCAACAATTTTAGCGTGTCTAAAAGATTATTATGCCCGATGACCCCGTTACGGGTAAAAAAGGACTTGAACGTTTCCCATTTCTTTGGTTTGTTAATTTTGTCTAAAAACGTAAATTGTTAACCAATGGAGCGGTGAAGAATTAGCCTTAATTTTCAGGAGGGAGAAAAAAGAAATTTGTGGGAAGCTATAAGTATATGATTAAAAGAAATACGTAGTATCATACTATAGAAATCCATTCGCGACGCGTAGCAAGAGCAGACATTGTGGCGTGTAGAAAGCAGAATCATTTCGAGTTCACAGACGAAAACTCAAGAGTGATATATAGACATGCGAACATTGTTTTTGTTTTCGTGAACATAGTGTTAGATGGAAAGCACGCACGTTTTATATCTGTTGTTTAATTTCGATAAATAATAACTTACGCCAACTCCATATGATTAGGCGATTACAAATTTATTCATTGATTATTTAATGTAACGCCTGACTCGATAACGTTATTTTAAATTTATGTTTACAGCCCAAAAAAATATTTTGACAAATACAGTTTTACGAAAAAAAATATGTTTGATTAAAAAGCGTTACATATTATAATATAAACGAGTATTTTATTTTACTTATGTAACTTGTAAAGTAAGTACTTTTTGTGCAGGCAGCTGAGAATATTATTGATATTTTTAATTAATCGAGAATATTAAAATCTAGTAAAATAGAAATAGTATTTCACAGTATTAATTCATTTTATTCATCATCTTTTCATTTACATTGCTTATAATTATATTTACAATGACAATCATAATCTCATATTATATCGCATTGAACACAGAATACGCATTATAGCCTATATGAAACAAGGCATTGGCTAGACAAATTAAGGCATTTAAACACTACCTTACGTGTACGCCTGTGATATCAAAATACTACATTACACTAATACATATTACATATTTATATCATTAATAATAACGTTCTTGATCAGCACACGTCGCTAACGTGTGCTGATATCTCTATGTGTTGCTACTATTTAAAATTGTTGTTCACTATTTAAAATTTCACTTCAGAATAAAACCTTAATCTAACGAAACATTACATATCAGTACTAGTATTAGCGATTTGTTATTATGTACTATAAGCGATTTGTTTGTTTTGATTTGTTTGATTTGATTATATATATTAATATTGATATTAAAATTTGCTTCATTTGTTGTGTATTATATGCGATTTGTTTTTTTATTAAAAGGGATATTTTCTTGAATAACGCCATTATGGTGAGGTGACTTTGTATTAAACAGTAAAAATCCAATAGTACCGTGACAGCTCGATATCCAGGTGCTAAGCTATGATAAAATTATAAATTTAAAATTTCAGTACTAATAAGTCCAATTTCAATTCGGTTTGGAATATCATCGCGAGGAACCGGTGCAAATGCCATATAATAAATGTGTTAACGAAACTGTCGACACATTAATATTTTTAAGCGACCAACGCTAAGCGAACAAGTTTCGGTTCTGATAACGTAAAAAAAACCTACATTTGGGAATTCATTCAACAAACAAAGTAAATAATTCATTAATGACTTCAGTTATGAACACGTTTCATAATTTGACAATAAATTAAGTTAAGACCCAACTACACACACGTAACCACCATTCCAATGACATAAATTACAACAAGTTATGACAAATAAAAAAGTTATCACCGTCTTACGTAATGATCATTATTTCGTATTGATTTATGCATTCACTTACATGTTCTTGTACGGATGTATAAAAAGATAAATCACTTATTTAAGCCATTTTCGGGCTCCATAACAAGGAAGAATTTACAATTACAGCCATATTTAATAACTATTAAAAGGCACCTGGCCTTCATTAAATTACAAGAAATGTCGTATTTCGTTACTTATTTAGAGTACAATGACTTCAACTCCTATTACTCCTATTGTCCTACCCAATATTACTTTAATGAAGTTTTAAACAACGTCTCGTAAAAAAGCCTTTAACAAGACTTATTTTAAGACAGGGATTGATCGTAAAATATCCAATACGAGAACTTCAGGAAGTTTACAAACATTTCATGAAAATGACAATAAATATATTTAAAAGGCAACTATATAAGTTTACTCCAAGTCACGAAAATGTAAATACGCATAAAAACTGTAGGGGTGCCAAACTGTACGTCTGTTGCAAGATTGGGCAGGCTTGTCCGGGAAATGACCACGGCCTCTCAGAAGAACGGCGTGAAGTGGAAGTAGGTATGTACTGTACTTTCGCGTTTCTTTCAATGTTGCCAGCGCATTTGCAAATCTACAGGTGTTGAAGATGTATACGAGCGGCGGTAATCACCCAACATCAGGTGAACCACCTGTTTAGAAAATAGTGATCTTTTTACTCGGAAAATCCAAAACTCGGGTACTCTAAACATTTTCGAATTTATAGAAGAGCGTTCTTAAATTTTCTCTAATTGATTTTGATGTATCTTTTTTTTAATATATTTCAATATTTTTAGAGTATTACACATTATTCCCACCCCTTTGCCTTGCATAACAAACTTGGATAGAAGATGGCTTCACTGCGTTACGTTAGAAATGGCTCTGATAACGATATTTAATGGTATCGTTATGCAAATTGTTACGAATCGGCGACTCACGCCGTTTCTTCCTCCATTTGTGCGCGAACAGCCGCCCTTTGTTCTCTACAACGCGGCGGAAAATATTTCTATGTAATTATTATAATGATGGCTTTTGTTTCGTGCTAAGGTTCTCGGTAATAAAACAATTTCGATCGAATTATTTGACGACAAAAACCAATACTGTTTAAATAAAGATGATGCATGTCCACACTGTTCCGCTTTACATTATGATGACATATGTAAGTGAATGTGATAGATGATATAACGCATGTAACGGAAAGAGATAGCAGCCTATAGAATTGCGATCTAATTACACCAATTGGCGTAATTTTAATGTCTCAGTTTCGGTGCGACCATATCTACCTTGTACTTGTATATAATATCATTGATGACTAAAACACACTCTCATTGTTTGTCATTACATTATTAGATATTGAATATTTAACGATTTCAGTTGAAAAAATTGTAATACAAATAAAAATCCTATGAATTTTCATACATTTAACTATCTCGCAAAACATGTGTATCGGTGGGACTTCGTGCTTGAGGCATTCTCTATCAGTCAATCTAAAGGAATAATGATATAATAATTTATATATGTATGTTTACTATAATCTTTATAGTAAACATTCGCTGGAAGCTATTTACCATTTAAATTTGTCCTTCAATTTCTTTATTTAATTCCTCTATACGTCCATACTGCTTCTCTGTAGGTTTCCAAGTTTCTTAGTACTCGTGTAACAAGCTACAGTCTTTGGACGGGTTTCTATAAACAAAGTTCGTTTGTATTCTCCTAGTCTCTCGCAAGACAATAACTTAGGTACACAACCAGCAACGCGCTCCGCTGCGTTTTGTAACAAGTTACCCACAGATGCAGGATGTTAACGAAGTGTGCCAAACTCTTCGTGATCACTTTCTCGCGCGGGGCGAAGGGGAGGGGCGGTACCGGTATGAGCAGCTTTCGGTTTCATCCGTACCGGATTTTTTACATCAAAGGTCACGAGACTCTGATATACGAGAAATTGTGCAACAACCGATTGAAGTTTTTGTGACTTGAAGATTGCTTCAAGTTACCGAACTGACCTAGTAAAATCGGTGATCATAATTTGACTAATTTTTTATATAGTTATGACATTACGGACACATCACTAAACTTACAAATTTTTAGTTATTTCAAATCATTCAATCTCCTATAAGAAGTAGGTTCGATCGGAGTACGTATGAGTGGCATAAAATGTATGTAAGTACAAATTGGCGCGGCTTTTTTAACCACGTTTAATAGCTATTTACATTACTTAAGTCTCCTTGCATAATTCGTAATCATAATCATTGAAAATATTAATTGTGACAACAAATATTCCCTCGTTCGTTCCATATCTAAAACCTTTATACGCATAATTTTGCTGAACCGGTTCTGGTGAAGTTTTTTGGGTGTTCAAGTGGACTCGAAAATGGTTTAGATTCTCAATTCGGTTCACTACGAAATGTTTCTTTGGTTAATTTTTTTTATAGATTGTTATCGGGTTAAAGACGTGTGCATAAGACGTCTGTCGTGTCCGCTAGTATTTTTTTAAAAGAAAAAATATCAAGGGCCATGTCATAATTCCAGTCACGTGTACTCAGATGAGTTCCGCGGCTGTTTAGAATCTCAATGGCGAGTTTCCGTGGAGAGACGAAAGTCGCCTTTCCATTTCGCCTTCACCAATGCATTTGAGAAACGCGCGTATGTTTAATAATTTAGTGGGGTACTTCTTATTTACATTGTCCGTAAAAGCTTAAGCTGGGTAAACGCCTAGTTTAAGTTCTGGTTCCATTCCCACACAGGGCATCCATTTGTTTACAGTATTTGTCTTTCTTTAATTCGGAGAGTAAACAGATTGTTACACCTCATTAATTTTATGAATAGGATTAAAAATATACATAAGTGAATACTATTAACGAACTCACCATGTCACCATTATTTTTGTGGTGTCACTCACCACAAAAATAATGCCAATTTAAAAACAGTAACATCTTATTGTTCCCGTCTGTATGCCGCATGTCCTTCAATAACCAATATGAACCACCTTCCGTTTCACCGTTTATGTTTTATAAACGCTAAATTTTCCCTCAACAAGCGTATAGTTATTTATCAAGTCATTACCGCACAAATTCAAATAAAACAAATTTTCGATTGCCAGGAGTCGAAAGCGAAAGCACTGCAAACAAATGGTCACTCACTGAGGTCACTTATCAACAGACAGAAATAGATAAAACCGCAAGATCATTTCTCACGGCCGTGTGCACTAACAATAAGTAACGAATACCCTATAAAACTCAATATCATTCGTACTAATTATTCCACTGGCTCGCTTTGTTTCTCAATTCCGTCATTGTCCGATGGATAGTCGCGGACCAAGGTCGGTTATTCTCTCATTAGCGATGCTCTAAACAGCATTAATTCCATTGACATATTTTGCCCCCGCATACCACGAATGTGACGCTTAGAGCTCCAAAGACTAAAGAGTTCACTAAGAATGTATATACATATAAGAGATTGGACGTCACTTGTGTTCCTGCTTTTCCGAGTCCAAGCGTAATTAACCTGCCTTCAAAAGCGGGCTTTCTCACACAGACATGTTTTTATATTGAAACTGAAACCTGGGACTAGTCCTTTAAACATTCACATATTAATAACTTTAGATAAACACAATAATAATTCTTGCACACACGAGACAGTTAATTACATCGAGCTTATGATCGTGGTATGGCCCAAAATCCTGTGTAAATAATAATTTTATGTGGAAGTTTTTTAACCAAAACCCGCATATTGGACTTACATTTACTGTCTTTTTAATGTTACATACTGCCTACTGCCTGGACTAGTTCGAAGAAACACTTTGCGAGCTGCCCACGATTGTCCGAAGCCGTGATAGCTCAGTGACCGCGCGCTCCCCTTTAATTCTATATACTCGAGCAACTTGAGTTCCCGGTACCAGCACCAATGAATTGTCAATTTTAAGTGCTGAATTATCACAAACATCGTGAGAAAACTGCATATTTTCGGAATATTTACAAAAAACAATATTTCGAAGATATGTGAAATCTGACAATCCGCGTGAATGTCACCCTCCATACAGAGGAGGCAACTGCAAAGCAGTGGGACTTGTATAGGCTATTATTATATTACTCTACAAAATTGTCCACCTTATCAAGGAAGAAACGAACGCAATGAAACTAAGTTTTCTTTGTATCAATAACGTAGAAAATCATAACACGTTACTTGCTTTTTTTTGCCATAATTTCAAACGACGTTCCTCGCGACTTCTGCACATGATCGCTTTGTCCGTCTGTGCGTCGGTATTTAGTTCTCGTAGCCCACAATGCGCACGCGCATGAAGAATGCGCTTTCGTGTTACTGACGCGTCACGTAAACTCATGTTTTGTCATTGCGTCTGTGTGTCGTCCGAATACACGACTTTAAACACATGTTGTTGTGTGTTATGATTGTTAAGTTATTCTTTTATAGATTTCTAAACTAATGCTCGCTCAACAGATCCAAGTTTCTCTACTTTTCAAACGTCTTCCAAAAAGGAGGCTCTCAATTCTTTTTTTTTATGTTTGTTTCTTCAGAACTGAGTGATTTATGAACTGATTTTGAATACTCGTATTCTTTTTGCATTTAGATCCCACGTATGCCTATATTTACTTTTATCGGTAGATAAAATAATTTTATAATATTTAATAGATTAGATCTTGGATTCCTTGGAGATAGATCAGGGGAATCCTCAAAATCAAATAAAAATGTATAGCAAGTGATATTCCTTAAGTATGTTTTGAAATTTCATAATTTTTTTGACTTATTCAGCATTCAATTCAGCTGTATGAATTATTTAGGCATCCAGTAGATGCAGATTAGAATCCAGACAGCGGCAACTGTTTTGTTTGCCATAATTTATCTATTAAACTCAAATTTAAGTCATTTAATCTTCATCATACATCACCTTTTCTTGTTATTTGACCTTGTTTTACATATTACTAGCTTTTCGCCCGCCGCTCCGCTCGCGTTGAAGTACATACATATAAATCTGTTTTTTTAAAAAATCTTTATTTTTTTAAATAAATAGAATCCTATAGATATCCTTTTTATTAAAGAATATGCGTACAACGTTTCATGATATCGGTTTAGTAGTTTTGTGAAAGCGTAACAACATACGTTCACGTTTATAATGTTAAGTAGGGATTTTTATTAAAGGAAAATTTGCAAAAAAAAAATCAAATAAATGTATTCAAATACTCAAATGCAAAATACATTATTTAAAAGTAAATAAAATTAAAAAAACACTTTCGAAACTTCTAATTTGAATTTCCTTTTGTTACAGATAGAAAATGACTTCGATAGAAGCAGACAACCTCCCGTGGACCACCCAGGCTTCAACGAACATCAAACGAGATTTGGAATAAATTCTCCGCTTCAGAACTTTCAACAACAGCCTTCTCTCTTGTCCAGTCCTCCTCCTCCGATCCAATTCCAACAGTCCGTTTATCAACAGCCCCAGCAACAGGCACCGCAACATCCACAACACTCGCACCAATACGTCCCTCAGTTCGGCAATATCGTGCCCACGCAAAGCATTCCAAATAATCTACCCATTCAAAACATACCAAGCAACATACCTACCACAAACAACCATGGCCTACAATTCAGTCAAACGCGTAGCATCGACCCAACGGTTTTGAATAGCTACCAGCAGCAGAATCTGAGACAGATTCCGCAACAAAACCAAAACATTCTCCCTCAGTCTGCACCTACACTTCAGTCGTTCCAGAATGTTCTGCCTTTAGCGCAGAACGCCCAGGTATTTAACCCAAATGCTCAAGGCAATGGCGCTAGCAGTGGACAACAAAGGCAGACTCAGGCCGCTTTCCTGCCGACTATATCGTCCCAAAACCAACCTATTTTCGGCCAGCCGAGTCCAATTTCGATTCACCCAGCTCCAAACCTCGCCCCTCAAAGCTTTAACCAAGAAAATGGACAGGTTCCATTTCAAACTCAGTTGAATCAAGGGCCAATATTTTCCAATAGCCAATCCTCTCAAATACAAAACTACTACGAGCAACAGTCGAAAGAAAACTTAGAGAAACTTCAAGAGTTGCAAGAAAGACAAAGAATTATTCAAAAACATCAAGAATTTGTCGAGAAGCAACAGCAAAAGGAGCAACAGAAGGTGGAAAAGCTGCATGAAGAGTTTCTCGCTAAACAGGCAACAAAGACTGTCCCAACGCTCGCCACAACCGAAAGCTATGACAACTATTATCAAAACCAAGAAAGACATAGACCGCTTTTGCCGCACGAGACCGATTTGTTCAGAAAGGCCCTAGAATTATACGAAAGGGAGCACCCTACAACCACCACTTCAACAACTACAACCACAACCACCACCACGACTTCCCGCCCGCCAGCTCCAAGATACAGAGCCAGGCCGACCTCCAGACCAAGAAGCCCCCCACAGGACAGAAATAAGCAGAAGCTATACAACGAAATAAAGAATCTACTAGAAGAAAGTGAGACCAAGGGCTTCGACGACAATCTAAGGGCAAAAAGCGTTGAGCTACTACAAAAACCAGACATTTTGAAGCAGCTGAAAGTAGCTTTAGCTGAAAATCCAGAAGATTTCAACGAAAAAAACTTTTCCTCGCGAGAGATATCGTTTAATGGACAGAAATTTGAAGTGATTAGGACTTCTAATCCAAATTTAATACCCAAGGGTGCAATCACAGCCGATAGTACGAATCTTGCCAAAATTGCAACCGAAACCCCAGAAAGTAAACCCGCCAACCCGATATCATTCGAAGATCTAACTAAGGATGTATTGCCTCCTGGAGCTAATTACGAACTCATTAAGCAATCTGATAACGGAAAACTCGAGGAGGTTCCCAGCTTGCCAAATTCTATTCAAGGCAAAAAGAAGGTGACTTTTGTTTTCCTTGAAGAGCAGGATGATGGCACCTTCAAGGTCAAAGGAGTTAAGGCAAATGGTCAACAAACTGAGGAGGGTCCCGAGGTGGAGAATATCATCAACAAAATAAAGAAAGGCGAAATACAATTACCAGGCCCCACGAAAATCTCCAACGCCGCATTCACTTCTACAACAGCCGCCCCGGCCCCATCCATCACCACCACTGAGTACGAAGCGGCACCGTCGCATAACCCGTCAAGTTACAGCAGCTTCGTAACTACATCCAACTATGGAGCATCGGGGAACACCAATCCCGAAGACTACACGACTCAAACGACGATCACTTACCGGAACACCGAACCGCCTGCTAGGACGACACAACAGGAGTCTCAGACATATTCTCCGTTGCCAGCGCGGTCGCAAACTCAGACTTATACCCCATTGCCACCGCGAACTACTACGGAGAGATACGTCAAGTCATCGACGCCCCGTTACATAATAAACAGAAACAGCCAAGACCTCACGCCAAGAGCCTCGTTCCCAAGCACGACAATTATAAACAGCACTCCAGCTTACCGTACGACCACAGAATCCTTGGTTATCATAGGAAGCAGCACCGCATCGCCAGCCGTCGAGGAACCAAAGTCGTTCCCGTCACTCCTCACTGAGAATCCAGGTCTCGTGGACATCCTCAAGGAGAACGGACTCTTCGCAACGGCGAAATATCTGAGACAGTCTGGACTGGACACGATTCTGAACGAGACCGGGCCGTATACGATTTTCGCCCCCACTGACAAAGCGTTTAGAACTCTACTAGTGCAGCTCGGCGGACCGGACAGAGCCGAGGAGAAATTCAGAGATAATCCAAGATTGTTAAGTGGGGTAAGTAATAATGTAATTTAATATGTATTATATGCGAATGTATTATTACTATGGTAGGGCCTCGCAGCAACCTCGGCTGTTGCACGAATGGGCAGGCTCGTCTGGGACGTCACAGAAGACCGCCGTGATGTGGAAGTACAATACTTTCGCCGGAGCCCAATTTCCAAAAGGTTGTCAACGCATCTGCAACCTTCGGGCGCAGCAGATATCTATGGGCCTGCTTGCTTGGCAACTTTCTGCTTCACAAAAAATGTCATCCCCATAAAACATAGTGAAAAATCTTGAATTGTTCCATTCTGCTATTTGTGTTACAGCTCCTTCTGCACCACGTGATCCCTGGTGCGTTCGACATCGCGTCACTGCAGGACGAGATGACGGGCGTGTCGCTGGCCGGCACACAGTTGCGGGTGAATCAATACGACATGCACGACGTCGAGTGGAACGAGGTGCGGGTGACGACGATCAACGGCGCCAGGGTCTTAGAGGACAAGAAGGACATCCACATACCTCAGGTAATGCAGGCATAGGCATAATGTACCTTCGACTAGTAGATCAAGCACGGCGGCAATTCAATGGATTCCAATTTTATTGAAACAGGTATAACAATGAAATTGTATTATTTAGACGTAAAACTTTCCCATAAAAATTATATTTTTTTCATAAAACTTCAAAATAGTAATACAGAAGCTCTCCTTTAGGGCCAAAATATTAATCTATAGGTACTTAAACGTAATATGTGTACCCCGGTTACCTAACTCACCAGACGAAACGCGAAATTATTGTACTTTCACTTCACGTCTTCTGTGACGCCGTAGTACTTCACAAAACTCATCAGAATCAAATGCTACTTTTAACTAGTTACTTATTAACGCCCGGTTTCAGAAACACTGCTCATCGTAGAAATTAACTAATCAGCTGTCAAATCGCTCTACAAAATGTCTTTTGAGTTGCCAAAGGATGGTTAAACTCTCTGAATTGATCAGAATCTTCTTCTTGTATCTTGTATTAACTGATGTTTTTGCTTTCAGTCCCGAGACTATTAAAGCTTCATCTGACCTAGAACCGGTGGGCTAGCCCAAACCCACGGGCTTGGGCCCTCCGCTGTGGGTAGGGCCACGCATGTGCTCATGCGTGCGTTTAACTATGGTGTGTCATCTAAGGGCCATCGAGGTCGCGGTTCGGACCGAAACCCTGACTGGCCGTCGACTGTGCCATTAGCTAATCGGTGGCTGTGGGTGGTCAAGAATCTTCTTAATGATCAGAATTTACATTAAAAAATGTTATTTTCTTGAACTAAAAGGAAGACCTTACTTGCCTAGCCCGCCCCGCCTTTAAGTTGTTAATAAGTATCTAATTTCCTATTACATAATAAGTAAAAATTAGTTCTTATTTAAATTAAAATCTGTCGCATTTTCAGGGCATAGCGCACGCAGTTGATAGAGTGATGTTCCCGCTGCCAGTCGGGGACCTAGTCCAGACTTTACAAGCGGACAGAGATCGACGCTTCACCACCTTCGTCAAAGCCTTGCAGGCTAGCGGTTTCGCGGATACACTGTCAGGTACGACAGGCAAAAGACTTCGTGATGGTAATTCCAAG
This sequence comes from Iphiclides podalirius, assembly GCA_933534255.1. Lineage (NCBI taxonomy): Eukaryota > Metazoa > Arthropoda > Insecta > Lepidoptera > Papilionidae > Iphiclides > Iphiclides podalirius. The sequence goes on from OW152816.1 coordinate 1,771,816, forward strand.
AATCAGAAATCTAGACCTTTATGAATCGAATTGAGTAGTTTTTTTTATTAAGTCGAGGCCAAGACCAATATGAAAACAAAACTTCCAAGTGTTTTAGTACTCGGACACTCAGCCGTTTAGCTTATTGGTTAAAGCGATTGGGCGCGAATCCGGATCACGTGGATTCGACACCCGCAGCTGCGAGAAACTTTCAGTCCTTTTTTATACAACTTTTAATATTATTACATCTTTAGTGCAGAGACTAGCACTGTAAAAATTTGTGTTTCAAATAACACCTCTCGTTAATAAAACGATATTCGAAATTGTTTGTATTATTATATATATAAGAATAGATGCTTGGCTATTGGGATCTCTATTCTCTAACAAGCATTGTTAGATAATAGAGATGCGGAAAAAAAAAACAATTTACATAAAAGACTTTGAGATTTCCGGAATGGCAATCGGCCGTTATCAGTTTATCAGTTAGCTTAGTGGTTAAAGGATCAGGGCGCGAATCCGAAAGACGTGGGTTAAATTCCCGCAGCAGCGAAAAACATTTCGTCCTATTTTGTATATATATAATTTTAACTCGGTGATGTCATTTATCATATCTCATATCAATAAAGACATAACGATTTATGTTAATTAAAAAAAAAATATGACAGTATTTTGAACGCTATTGTACCATACGCCATCATACACTTCTAATAAAGTAATGATAATAAATTGAGTAAATGACAGAAGTCTAACCTCAAAAATCCAGAGAGCAAGACGTACACCGTTTTCGCGCCAACGGACGCTGCGTTCGCGCGCCTCCCGCCAGCTGAGCTGTCGCGCTACTCCGAGAAGGCGGCTGCCCGCGCGCTGGTCGCCAGGCACGTCCTGCCGGGGACGCTCTACAGCGCGGGCATGCGGTACTACCAGCTGCGCAACTCCATGGAGGACGCTAAGCCGCTCACCCTCCAAAAGAACTCCGGTGAGCTAATGTATTTTTTTATGGGACAAAGTGGCAAACGAGCGGGCGGTTCACCTGTTTAGTGATAACCGCCGCCCATGGACATTTGCAACACCCGTAGGGTTGCAGATGCGTTGCCACCTTTTAATAAAGTGGGCCCCGGCTACCTCACTCACAAGACAAAACTCAGAAGCGTAACACTTCTACTTTACGCCGGACTTCTGTGAGGTCGTGGTACTAACCCGGACGGACCTGCCCATTCGTGCAACAGCGAACACTGTTGCGTGGCCCTACCACAGTTAATACTAGCTGTGACCGCGACTTTGTCGGCATGGAATTTAAAATAAATAAAATTTCCGCTACCTGCCCGTGAAAGCCCCAGCCTTTTCAGAGATAAGCCAGAACAAACAGACAGACAGAAATTGTAAAAATGTTACTTTGGTGTATGTACCGTGTATACATCCATTTAGTAAAAAGCGGTTATTTTAAAATTACAAACAGACACTGCAATTTTATTTATTTGTAAAGATAAAGTTCTGACAAAAATTTTTACGATATTATATTAGATTTATCTCAGTAGTTAACTTCGTTTGACGCTTAAAATTGTTTTTTTTTTACAAAAAACGCCTAAACATAAACTTAAAAATTTGAACAAAATAAATTTTAATATAATTTTTCCAAACCGTTACAGCCATTCAGTCAAGTAATACACAACATTACTCGTTTAAATGCCTACATATGTAAGATTTGAACTTTTAATTTGAATGCAAGGCACATTCAGCACACAAAACACAAACCGACTTGATATAGCAATCTGTCCGCATCCGCATTTTGGTCAAAGGCTTCCTTTATTATTAATCAAAATAAAAGCAATGTAATAAAATAAGCGACTACAGTAGGTATATTAATAAATGGAAACATAAAACATTAGAAAGACATTAATTAAATTTCGTTCTGTTAATGTTGAACTGTAATAAATTATTAATTCATACTACCGAATAAATCGTTCTCTAAATTTTGTTAAGTTTAGTAACTGTTTATAAACACACCCGTGTCCTATACATAATTGTTTGCACTTGCAATAACAGTCACACTAGGCAGCTCCATAAAGAGTACAACTTTTTTCTTCAACATCTGTTTTAATAACTAACCCTGGAAGATTGAACTTCATCCATGCAGGCGGCCGTAAATGCTCCATCTTTAATAATATTTTTTTAATAACATGAGCCGTGATAGCTCAATGTCCGGGCGCTCGCGTTTAATTCAATATAATCGAGCAACCTGAGTTCGATCCCCGGTGCCGACAACAATGAAATTGTTAATTTTAAGTGCCGAATTATCACGTGCTCAACGGTGAAGGAAAACATCGTGAGGAAATATGCATATTTTTAAAGTAATAACAAAAAAAATATTTCGAAGATATGTGAAATCCGCCAATCTACAGTAGGGACGCGTGGTGGATATGTCTATGCCCTGATACCCTCTGTACATAGGAGCCCTTTGCCCAGCTGTGGGACATGTATAGGCTGATACTAATAATAATTAAATATGAATTATTTTGCAGGTCGTATTAAAGTTAATAACGCCCAAGTCGTCACGCATAACATCCCGGCAACTAACGGGGTAATCCATGCGATCGACAACATATTGTGAGAAGAGCGCCCGTGTCACAATAATTATCCGCCAAATTGGCTTCAGTGAAGCTTGGACTACGACATCTTGGGAACAACTCTTTACTCTAGTGACTTTACCAGCTGCCTGTACATCGAAAATTTTTAACAATGAGAAATATTTTAAGACTGTAAATATAAAATTAGACTTAGGTAATAATTTATACTGCGTTTTTATAATTAATTTTCTGTAAATAAAGTTATTGACATACTAGTTTTTTATTAATTTGTTCAAATAAAACAACCTTATATTATGGTTTATAGTTTAATTTTCTTAAATACACACAAACACATTTGGAAACTCCATAAATACTGTTCAACACATTTGTTACATGAGTTGCTCAAACATATCACATATCATCATTCTGAAATGCAAAAATGTCAAAAGGAAATAAACAGTCCAATCCAAGCCTAAGAGATAATCATGGTGATAATTTATATTAATATTCAAGTCAAGAATTAGGAATTCGAGATTGTATATTAACTTATTCGCCAAATAAGGCGATTAATAACATGAAATTTAAAAAAGTAGCTAAGTACATAATAGTTGTGACTATCAATAAATCTATTAATAACTTCTGTATGCTTAATTTACCAATTATTTTCAAATAATTAGTGATAAAATTGTTAAATTATAGTTGAAAGGTGGCTAAAAGTACACTGAATAAAATACAAAAAAATAAAATATTTCGAATATGTGTAAGAATAGTGAGTAGTTTAATTTAATATATTAGTAAAATGTGAACACTTCCATTTTCCACTTTGGATTATTCAAACATCTCTTTGAATACCTGGGTTGTATTTAGCTAACATCATTTTTAATTTCGCAATTTCGTCGTCTTTCGCGGCCAATTCTTCTTTCAATGATCTGATGGTGTCATCTTTATCCTCTGAAAGGTATTTTAGCTCATCCAAAAGCTGTTTTGTATCCAACCTCTTTGTAGGTCTCCATTGCACCAGTTTACCAATAATGTGAGCTATTTTAGGAAAATTAGCAGTCAAACGGGCTGGTATCTGACCCTTCCTTAAGTCTGTAATGGTTTTAACTCGTTCCATTTCAGTGCTGAATCTCTCAACCATCTCCAAGAGTATTATGCCAAGACTGTACATGTCACTCTGGAAATAAATAATTAAAATTAATTAGAACTAAAAAATATTCAATACCCAATTTAATATATAAATTATAACAGAATAAAAAGCTAAAAAATAATAAGAAAATGTCAATCATGGAGGGTAAGACATATATACTTGTCTGGATTACTACATGCTAAAAAACATTGAAAACTACTGATATCAGGGTGTGGCAGCGTTAGAGACATCTGAAGTAAATAAAACATAATATAAATGTGTAGGTTTTATATCTGAGTGAATTAATGTAAAATATTTAGTTGTACCCACTCAAAAAATAATAGCTGATTTTCACGAGCACAAAGATGAATGCTTATATTTGCAAGACAAAATGCTATCTTTTCCACGATTCTGGCCATTGGACACACACAAACATGCTACATACAATTGACCACAGGGAAAGAATGGTTTTTCTAAATTGACCCCCGCTTACTGTAATGTTTGCCCTTACACTTTGTTAATTGCCATAGCAGAACAAAGCTTACTAAGAAATAGCAGTCTTTTGAATGGAAGATTTAAAGGAATTATAGGGATTTTGGTATCATTACATATTCACTGTTTCCTATGCCGGTTATGATGGTGACACTAATTATGTTTCTCCTAAGTTGTATGACACGAAGTCTCGTTCACTTACATAATCGAAGGGCATCTAAATTTCGTTTATGCACTAATGAGACGCCTAATTTTAATTGGAGTTTATGTGAATTTAAAACCTCTATGGGATATGAAGTGATCTTTTCTGTGTCCATAATTATGTCTACTGACAAATACCCTTTCATATCTCTTCTTGTATAAACTGATGTTTTTGCTTTCAGTCCCAAGACTATTAAAGCTTCATCTGACGCAGATAGTATCTCCTGCTACTTCATTCAATGTTGACTTAGATACGTCGGACCCACCGCCGGGGGTCCCGACGGATAACACTACACCCACAGTTAGTGCAACAACAAACACACTAGTTCGCCCTCGCCTCCGAGCACGGCGAGACCAACACAACGCGTACACAAGGTACACCCGCGTTCCAGGGCGGTTCTCACCGCCCCCAGCCACCGATTAGCTAATTGCGCAGTCGACGGCCATCGGGGTTTCGGTCCGAACCACGACCTCGATGGCCCTTAGATGACACACCATAGTTAAACGCACGCATGAGCACATGCGTGGCCCTACCCAAAGCGGAGGGCCCAAGCCCGTGGGTTCGGGCTAGCCCACCGGTTCTGGGTCAGATGAAGCTTTAATAGTCTCGGGACTGAAAGCAAAAACATCAGTTATTAAGAAAAAAAAGTAAGAAGACTAGTTCGCGCACGGCGAGACCAATACAACGCCTACACAAGGTACAACCGCGTTCCGGGGCGGTTCTCACCGCTCCCAGCCAGCGATTAGCTAATTGCACAGTCGACGGCCATCAGGGTTTCGGTCCGAACCGCGACTTCGATGGCCCTTAGATGACACACCATAGTTAAACGCACGCATGGCCCTACCCACAGTGGAGAGCCCAAACCCGGTTCTGCGTCAGATGAAGCTTTAATAGTCTCGGGACTGAAAGCAAAAACATCATTTAATACAAGATACAAAATTCATTCAATGTCATACTATCACCCTTTCATATTGAAATTGATCTTCATATATATTGTTTTCTAATGACATACTCATTATATGACATGATTATATTGTAAGAAATGATGCTAATCACATAATATTTTTACATTAGTAACTCAAACACTATAATGCAAGTTTTGCTACCACTATGATAATAATTACATAAACCTTTCTATCTGGTTGAGCCTCCTCAGAGATATTTTTTTTATCTACAATTGTTGATAAATAAGAAGAGTGTAAATCAATAATAAATAATTACCAAGAATATCACATACATTTCTATAGGAAAAATGGTTTTTAAGTTTAAAAAAATAGGAATTAAAAAAATACACTATGAAAACCAAAAAATGAGCAGTAATCTTTGCTGTTGCCCGTATTGACAGGCATGTCCATGGAAATCCCACAGCTTACACAGGACAGGCTTGCAGTGGAAGTATTATACTTTTGCTATTTGTTTCGTTAGTCAAGTGACCAGGGACATTTAAAAGATGTCATAGCAACTACAAGCTAATGTAGAAGATGTCCATTGGCAAACAAGATTAAAAACAAGGTGAATACGGACATACCTTTGGATTACACTGTCCATCCAACTGTTCAGGAGCAGCATATAAGTGTGTACCAAGTGCCAATCCGCTGTGTGACTGCTGAAGTGGGCATGCAAGGCCAAAGTCCCCAAGCTGCACCAGCAAGCCAGTTTCACTTTGTCCAACAAACACATTACTTGGCTTTATATCATGGTGAATAACTCCTCGTGAATGGATATAATGCAGTCCCCTAACCAGCTGAGTGAACATATCTATGATGACATCAATGTGACTCCAGGTAGCTGGGTAGTTGCATTCAGATACAAATGAACTACCAAAACCTGCAGAGTCACTGGAGTCACTATGTTGCAGTGTTAAATCCTCAGAGTTTTTTCTGGACAATGGCATATGGCTATTGCGATTGTCCAACCATTGTTTCAGTGTTTGCTGACAATATGTCATTTGAATGTACAAGGTCGCCCATTTCAAATTAACCCTAGAGCAATTTTCATATTCTTTACTAGACAAGATCTTACAAACAGCATTCTGATCATCAGGTAATGTAGATTCTTCATCACTTTCACTGTCAAAATCTTCATTAGATGTATCACCACATTCAAAACTGTTAGAATTCTTAAAAGAGATGACAAAATCAGACTGACTATGGTTCCTTGTCAGTTCTTTAGAGTCATGAGTTTTGAAAGATTTCACTATGTTAGGATGTACAGATGACATAATGTCTGAACTTATTGTTAAGAATTCGTCACTATCATCTAAGGGCAATTTACGTTTCTTTTTAAGGGTTGATTCTATCATCGGCTCCAACCAGGCAGCTTTGTAATTCACTATATTAGGATGGTTAAGACTTGCTATTGTTTTTACTTCTGCCAGATGTGTCATAATTGAATTGACATTAGATGACTTAATATAAACTTTTTTTATAGCATATTCTACACCATCCAGTCTGTGCAAGGCTTTAAATACACTTCCAAAACCCCCACCAGCAATGAAACATATTTCTTCAAACTCTTTATGGTACCTGGACCATTCTAAACCCGATGGCTGAACTATAGGCCAAGATGCTGGCAGATTGATGGGTATTTCTGATCCAGTAGCAACCGTGACTAATTGATACAAAGCCCTTTGATACTGACTTCTCATTACTTCAAATTCTCCCATTGCATAGGAGTCGTCTATTAAGTTCATGCTATGAAGCTTTTCACATATCGTGTTGTAAAGTTGGTTTGCTCTGGCAAAATCTTTTTCAAGCAATGAACATAGTTGTTTGACAAGAGATTGAACTAACAGACTAATGGGTGTTGTTGCTGTACTGTTGACAATGTCTACCTGTTGGATGCCATGACTGAATATGGCTTCGTGATGGCTGTTGCGAGCTATACCTGGAAAAAGCCACAAATTATTATATTTTGTGTTCTCATTTATACACATTAAGCTTTGTATTAAACACATTCACAAAAATTATAGCTTATAATTGTTTAATGATTCTATGTATGACGATCATGGAAAATTCCCAATGATAATGGTTGTCATAATGTAAAGTACTTTACTATTTTTTTGTACATGTATGCAAATTTAATAATAAAAAATTATATGACTAACACATAACAAAATCCCCGTCTCGTATATTTCTTCAATTATTCATATTAATAACAAATATTATATAACGCATGTTTGTTATTAAGCAACATTACCATATGCAAACTGATAGCAAGGATAGCTAATTTTATACATACCTAAATCAAATGATTTTACCGTCGTAAGAGCTTCCCACTTGTCTTTTTTGTGGCTTTCCATTATTTATCATTAGCTTTTTTAACAACGAATTGTGGTAAAGGTGTTGAATCCACGATTTTAGTTCAGTATAATCTCTGCTAACCATTATCACGCAAAAACCACTAGGGTTTTGCAACTACTTGGAGAGTAAAACATTTTATTACACATGAAAAACAGGAAGATGCACAAAAATATAAAACAAATAAGTAAATAAACACAAAATCAAGCGTGACACAATTTTTTACGAAATTACAATCACAATTCACTCACAGCTAGTGTTACCAACTCTCTAAAATATGTTTCCCTAAAGTTTAAGTTAAAAACCCCTCCTGATCTTCTTCTTCACGTGTCTATGACAAATCATATCTTTCCAGCCCAGAACTTAGCCACTTCGACAGCACAATTTGTGGCATCCATCAGATCCTGCTGCGAAAAGGTGAAAGGGCAGGCAGGACAGGACATCAGATGGGCCATGGACTGCACTGCTCCACACAATTCAGGCTGTCCAGGTCTGAGTTTTTTGAGAGTCCCCACCTGAACATATTTTCCTTGCTTCGGCCAAACTGAGTCCAAACTCTATTTAAAGACTTCCAGGTTGGCCGAGGTAGTCCATGACCAGCCGGAAGACTCTCAGAAAGCGGGACAAAGATCCGGAAGTAGAGTTTGAGCACGCCACATGGGTCGACATATTTTAAAAAACTTTTTCGACTTTTAAGCAATATCGCAACAACCTGCTACAGCGTCTAGTACGTACTGAGTGAGGAGCTACGCCACATGTGATGCAGTCTAGCGCTAGTTTTTTCTGCCGGCGAATTCGCGTGCCCCGTATGGGGCCGCTCGGCTCATGCTAAGCTCGTGAATACAGCCTTAAATGAAACGTGCCGTATAATAACTGGATGCTTGAAGCCAACCCCGGTGAAGTTGCTGTATCCACTGGCTGGCATAGCGCCGCAAGTTGTACGCAGAGCCGTAGCAACCTCGCTAAAGAGGACTAAGGCCGACGAAGATAAGCGGCATTTTGCGCATCCCCCTACATGGCCATGAGCTCCCACCGCAAAGGCTGAAAAGTCGAAAAAGTTTTTTAAAATATGTTGACCCCCTCACAACTCCTCCTGATATAATAAATATAATTAAAAAATTATAAACAATAAATAGCGCAAAGATTTTTGCCTTAATTTCCACATGAATGAAATAACACAGTGAAGAAGTATTTCAGCGATAATGTTGTTGTTATAAAAAGTTTAAATAAAAATTGAAGATAATTTAATTAAAAAATAATTCTCTCTACTAATATTTTTATCGTAATTCCAAAAAAGTGATTCATATTGAATAATAAAATAATTATTACTTTTGGCGCTTTGTTTGTTTTAACGGTGGTAGGGCCACGCAGCTGCCTCGGCTGTTGCACGAATGGGCAAGCCCGTCCGGGTAAGTACCACAACCTCACAGAAGACCAGCGTAAAGTGGAAGTATGACAAATCCTTTCGCGTTTCGTCTGGTGAGTGAGGTAGCCGGAGCCCAATTTTCAAAAGGTTGTCAACGCATCTGTAACCCTCGGGTGTGGCAGATGTCCATGGGCGGCGGTATTCACTTAACATGAGGTGAACCGTCTGCCCGTTTGACTACTTTTCGCATAAAATAAAAATAAAAAAAAATTGTTTAAAATTTATCCTACGCTACCGCTATTGAATGCATTTTGACGGACACTTTATCTTTACTCTTCATAGTTCAACTCCACATTCTTAGTAATGAAAAACCATAGTACATGTCGCTAGGCCACTAGATCAACAAATAAATATATAATATGGGTAGATTTCATTACTCCAGGTGTTTTATTTTTCTTAAAAAATGAAAAGAAATGAAACGCAGCAAAAAATAACGCCCACAAAAAATACCAATGCGTTTGTTTACCCCTTAAATTTGCGGGAAAGCCTCTAAGTTGGCAGACCTGATTACTGTCTCACACACACTGCAGAGTGCAGACAAGACATCACACCTGCATTCAGCATGTCACACAATGACACAATTATTATAGACTATACGTAGATATCGAGAGATTTTTGAAGTTTTTATTTGCCTATTACAATTTTAATGTGAATATTATAAAATTGAGAATTTTAAGAACAACTTGACATTGGCGTAATTGTGATAACTCACAAAGCAAGCCATCAATAAAAAGAAGAAGAAGAAGACTATACGTATACAGTATACTTATTACCTATAACAAAAGTACCTGTATTAAAAAGTCGATAAATCGATATTTTTTTCTACAAATGTATATATTTTTTTCCTTAATTAGTTATTTGTTGTTAAAACGTAATCAGTTGTTAAAGTCGAGTCACGAATCTAGCTCAAGTTGCAATCAAAAGTAGCCTGATTTGGTTATCCGTGATTATTAGACGTTAAGTGGAGAAAAATCAATTTGCAGGTTGAGTCGGACATCATTTCAAGTCAATTTTATTGAAAAAAAGGGAAGCGTCTTATCGCTAAGAAGCACCCTAATAGGTGAATCCCCTCTGACGAATCCGTCAAAGCTCTTGGACTAACAATAACAGTACCAGCTAGAAAGTAGGTCACAATGAGTACTTTTATATATCCGAAATTTTATATATCTGATAAATAGAGTTAATAGAGCTAGTTTTTTGACAAATTGACATTGTCATTGACTGCCAGCCAGCTGCACTCCCTCCACAGGCCACTGACATCTTGACATGTGAATTGAGATTGACAAAATACTTACTTATGTTTTGACATGCCATGTGTTTGTAAATAAGTTATATTTTATTAAATATAAAAGATGAATCTTTTACCAAAGAGTCATAAAGAATTCAGCGAAAAGGACTACTGGAACAAATTTTTTAAAAAACGTGGTAATAGAGCGTTTGAATGGTACGTTGAAACATTGTTGAAATGTTATGTTTTTTGCACGTCAGATGTTAATTTAAAATATATTTTATTAATTTCCAAGGTACGGTGAATATTTAGAACTTTGCGGTAATTTACACAAATATATAAAACAGAAGGATGCAATCCTTATCACAGGGTGCGGAAACTCAAACCTCAGTGCCGACCTTTATGATGTGGGATACTTAAATATAACCAATATAGATGTGTCAGAGGTCGTCATTAAGCAGATGAAATCTGCAAACACCGCGAGGACCAACATGAAGTTTATATGTATGGACGCATTGAACATGACATTTCCTAATGATGAATTCAATGTTGTATTGGATAAAGGAACCTTAGATGCATTAATGCCAGATGACACAGACGAAACCATTGAAAGGATAGACAAATATTTTGCTGAAATCAAGAGAGTATTAAAATTTGGTGGCCGATACTTTTGTATATCATTACTACAAAAACATATTTTAAATAAACTACTTAAGGAATTTTCTGTAAGATCTTGGATGTTTCGTGTTATTAGATGTTATGAAGCTGAAGAGAAGAATTTTGAAAATGGTGATGGAAACTCATTGCCCGTATTTATTGTAATTGCTACCAAGTTCAAAGAAATGCCTAAGTTGGTGAGAAACTTGAAATTTTACTCTGTATACTAAAAGAACTGTTCACTAATAATTTCTCATTGTTATTACATCAACAGATCAATGTCAAGATTCGAAAAACTGCTGGTCTATCCAAAAATGTTTCTTTTTAATGAGAAGATGAGAAGATCAGATTTTAGTGTTTTCACAATCCAGTTTATATATTTGAATTAAAAAATCTTCTATTTGAATCTATTTCAGATTTTAGAAGTATGTATGGCTGGGGACAAAATGATCAGGCTTAATGCACCACAAGAACTCCAGGATTGTGTGAAATCGATTCAGGACACCGCATTTATTACCAATGGCCTTGCTAAGACAAATTTGGATGATAATGATGAAGTAAGTACTGTCTTAAGATTGTGTGACATTTCTTTTCAAATAAAAATAAAAATATTCAGTTAAAGTTCTTTACTACTTAAGTGAAAAGAATTAAATTAACCAAATTTGTAGTGATAAATAGATAAAGTCATGAAAACATTATTCAATTATCCCTCTAAGAAGTAGTTTCAATTATATATTTTTTGGTGTATGCTCCACAAGCACTTTACATAATGTATAATTTTTCATAAAAGATGTATTTATACAAAAACCTTATGTCAAGATTATATAAGTTAATCCTTTGTTTTATATATGGGTCCTTTGGTAAATCATATTTCATATTTATAGGCATATGCAAAGATACAAGTTAGGGGCCTTCAAGATTAGAGCCTTTTTCTGCTTCAAAGGGACAACAAATAGATTTGTTACTCCTCTTTTGTTGGAAGTGTCTATGGGTGGCAGCGAACACTTACCATCAGTGCCTGCCTGTTTGCTTTCCTCCTTTTCTAATCAAAAAAATTTGTATATTGATACATCATTATAATATTTGTATCCAGGTTTCATTGGATCTGATACAGCCCGGTGAGGAGACGCCCCGCTATACTTTGTATGTTGTCGACCAGAAGCGATCTCATTCTATGAACAAGTATGCTGTCTTCATTGTACCACAGGGCAGGTAATTAAGACGTCCATGAAATTGAAATGACTCTGTGGTTGCAGTTGCTAAGCCGTTTATTTCATTATATACATTATATGGCGCCTGGGCCAAGTTTCAGGCAGGGCCTTGACGTCAGCCCACCTGAAGAAGAAAGACAGAATCCAGAACAATTTCCTGTGGGTCACATAAATACTTGTACCTTGTGGGAATTGAAACAATGACTCCCAAAGCCGATGCCAATGGCTTAGCAACTGCACCACCAATTATCAATTCATCTTGATACCAGACTACAAAATGCCTTCAGTGCTTAACCAACGCTTCTTGTTCCGCGTGCGATTTTTTTACTTAATTCTTTTACTTAAAATAGTTCACTTAATAGCGTTGGATATATCTTAATTATTTTAAAAATTTACTGTACAAGGGACTACACGGAGGGTTTTCTCGCTTTTTATCAATTTATTAGTATTACATATCTTCTGGATCTCTCTAAGTCTGACGTCACAATAAGTTCTGATGCAAATCGTTCTCTGATGTATCAAAACGATAAAAGTAATATTAACGGTTCAGTACCTATTTTAATAATGAGCGGTTTGTGAAAAGTTTCATATTTGTAGACCTCTTATCATACAGAATGTTTTCACAACACATTGTTTTAGTTTTTTCTCAATAAAAGTTAATTAAATGTTTTTAATCGATTCGGTGGCGTTGTTGCTGTAGAGCCGTGATAGCTCAGTATCCGGCCGTTCTCCTTTAATTAAATACACTCGTGCAACCTGAGTTCGATCCCCGGTGCCGGCACCACTGAAATTGTTAATTTTGATGTGTTGTGTAATTAGATTATAATTTTTTTCTCTTTATGTGAAAAGTTGCCAAACGAGCAGACGGATAACCTGATGTTAAGTGAATACCGCCGCCCATGAACATCTGCTACACCCGAAGGTTTGCAGATGCGTTACAACCTTTTTGGAAATTGAGCTCCGGCTACCTCACTGATCAGACGAAACGCGAAAGTATACTTCCACTTTACGCCGGTCTTCTGTGAGGTCGTGGTACTTACCCCGAACGAGCCTGCCCATTTGTGCAACAGCTGAGGCTGCTGCGTGGCTCTACCAACGTAAATTCATCTATAAAATCGGCGATAAGCTAGTCAGCCCGAGGGTTGAGCGATAAACCACTTCCGAATCGCAAACGCAACCTTGCTTCTAGTCTATTATTTACATACATACATAAGTACTATGTACTGTTGTATATTGTTTATTTCGTTTTATTTACGACGCAGTGTCCAGAAGGATCGGGATAATGTTTACACCGTTCTCTTTGGAGTCGTTTGGCGGAATGCCCGTTACACGGATCTACGAACGATGTGCATATTGAATTGCATGGAATAAAGGTGTTTGAGCAGAGACGGCTATTCGATATTGCTGTTTACAAAGCCACAATCAATGTGAATTGATAGCTCTTCCAAAACTGTCTCCGTTTAATATGGCTGAAATCGTAGAGCCGTGAAGCCATATGCATCCTGTAGGACAGATCACGACGAGCCATAATCGAATATACAGCGTGTCGTTACCATCGCGACAATAAATGAACACACGTCTAACGCTACTTGCCAATAATCATAAAAAAATGTTAACGTTAAACAAAATCCATAATTAAAAAAAAAAATATTTTTCAAACAAAGTAATTAAGTAAAAAAGAAACAAAATTTGTAACATCCTATACAACTCGCGCCATAGCGTCGCATTACAAGCCTCTCCTTCTAACAGTATGTTTTGTCTCTTTTAAATTCATTCAACCCATTCATATGCTTTGTGACCTTTACAAATTAACTTTACGTTACGCTTTTATAGGTAAGGGTGTTCTAAAATTCATTGTTTTTAAAAATTTAATAACTCTGTAAATATTGATGTTTAAAGAATTTAAATGTTTAATACAACTTTAAAAAGATATCCCCTATATGTGTGTTCATTTATTGTCGCGATGGTAACGACACGCTGTATAGTAACTCAAAAGACAAGCGCTATACAAAAACGCATTTCAATGTTGTTTGCGCTTTCAGTCTGTATACTATATAAGGTTTCATCGGGCTAAGGATGTCGAAACTGAAGAAATATATCGATATATCGTATGTATTGATATTTATAAAAATATCAATATCCGCCTCGAGATATGGAAGAGAAAATATCGATATATCGATATATAGCCCTAGAAACCTTTGTCCGAAAAAAGATATGCCGAGTCCTTACTAATATTAAAAACGCCAAAGTTTGTATGGATGGATGTTTGTTACTCTTTCACGCAAATACTACTGAATGGATTTTAATGAAACTTTACAATAATGTAGCTTATGCTTACATCAGAATAAGACATAGGTAATTTATATACATATTTTATGTATATCTGTCTTTCTGCCTGACTGTTACGCCTTCAGCCTATACTACGCAGACGTAGTTGCGGGCAGCGGCTAGTATTAAATATTTGACACCTACGGACTTTGTGACGGATTCGAATTTGATATTTATCGATATATCGAATCCAAATATATCGGCTGATAATATCGATATATAGTCTAAAATATGTATATATCGATATTGTTGATTGACCCAGAGCTCATGGAAGGGCCTATTTTCCACGAACTTGATAGCAAAGTCCATAACTAAGCAAAGTCCATAACTTTAGCACTATAGTAAGCCCTGTGGACGAAGCATTACATAGTAACTATAAATGTAGTCAGGAAAGATAAATGTTTATAATCTTATTCAACGTTTTATGGTCTTTACAAGTCTATTTTTAACCGACTTCAAAAAAGAACGTTTCTGAATTCGACCGTATATATTTTAATTTTTTTTGTGTGTGTTCACGGATAACTTCGTCGTTTATGGACCAATTTTGATTATTATTTTTTTGTTGGAAAGGAGGTACCCCAAGGGTGACACCTCAACTCTCATCAATGTTTATTAGTTTCTGGTTTGAAAAATTGTTTTAGTAGCGAAAAACAAAAACGACTTCAAATATCTCGCTCTCTATTCATTTTATAATTGATTTTCAAGTGTTCCCTAAGTATCTCCGGAGCCCAAGATCCAATACCAATGAAATTAATATGGGACCACATGCGAAGCACCGGCTTTCAAATAAAAAAAATATCATCAAAATCGGTTCTCTCAATCTAAAGTTCTGACGTAACAAACATAAAAAGAATACAGTCGAATTGAGAACCTCCTCCATTTTGAAGTCGGTTGAAAAATAATTTCAAATCGATAGAAAAATGTCGCTATTGACACAATTATTTATTGGAAATCGATGAAAACTGCTACGGACGACGGAAGGCCTAGCCAAGATCGCGGGGACGCGTTGGATGCAGGCCGCTAACGACCGGTCGAAGTGGAAGTCAATGGGGGAGGCCTATGTTCAGCAGTGGACGTCCTACGGCTGATATGATGATGATGATGATGAAAACTGCTAGATTTCGTGAAACAACATCATACGATTAATACACGAACGCATCCATAATTTCTGGCATCCATTCTCTAAGCGAGATTCCATCGGGCCCCCGCCCACAAAGCTCGACAACAGATCGGCTGCGGCCACGTTCCCGCCCAAAATCTCGGAACTTGTCGCCGCGCGTGGACGGTTGCATCGCTGTTTTTGATTTTTCTCCTCAATCTCTGGAAATTCCAGTCGGAATTGGAATCTCTTCCGGTTTTCGTATAAATTTGAAATTAGTAAGTAATATTTGGTCCATTTATTGTTTCTTATTTTAAAATAAACAACCAATGCAGGCAATATGTACATTATTCTGATTCTTCACTAACTTAATGGATTGTGTATTTTTATTTTTTTATAATGTCAATACAGTTATGAAGAAGAAAACACTCTCAAGGGAAAACTCTTTCATGTTATAACTATTTTGGAAAAGCGGTATATTATTTGTTTATAAGTGTGGTTAGTTACGATCTTATATAGTATATAAATGAAATTTTTCATAGTTGACTAAATCTTTTCACTAATTTGCGTATAATAATTTAAAAACTAAACAATATTTTGCTACGGGGATTTAGCGCTTCCTCCATTGCTACCCAAATTGATTGACCAATGAAGTATGTAGTTGACTTTCTGCAAAATGAGGGAGAATCAAGTAATTGGACTGGTATGTGAGCCACACTCAGTAGTTCGTAGCACGTGAGGTTCCGTAAGAATCCGTGAATGAGTCACAAGGAAAAAAAAACAAAGGCAGTATGTAGTCTAAATATTTTTTTTACCAGGAATCTTTTAACACAACGTTATCTAGTCTCAAACTAAACTATGGTTGTACTTTGGATGCTTAAAATACTATTGTAAATGAAATACTATAATTATTATAGATACATAATAATTATAGTCAGACCCAGACATTAGAAAAATACTACCTCCATCAGATAAAATTTTTGCAGTAGTGGGATCGAACCCGAGCCGTCTGGTTCACTATCCACTGCGCCAATCGGGTCGTGATGTCTTCAATCCTCAGACGGACTGATTCACCATTCTTCTTTTGTCCTAATCAAAAATTAGGAATGAAGGGCCAAAAATAAAAGAGATATTTAGTATACAACCAAAGCCCATTCATTACTTTGGAGTG
Organism: Iphiclides podalirius; assembly: GCA_933534255.1. Lineage (NCBI taxonomy): Eukaryota > Metazoa > Arthropoda > Insecta > Lepidoptera > Papilionidae > Iphiclides > Iphiclides podalirius. Next base: position 1,788,601 of record OW152816.1, read on the forward strand.
CAATCGCACGATTACGTCATTGTATATGGCTTTTGTGTTTACACTTGCTTTGACTAAGTTCCGCGGAGGTAGGAATTATTTTTTTTTTAATTTAAAAAAAAAACATTGCCCTCACTTTACGATAACATTATCCTGTGTTGTAAGGACGTTTTACAAACATAAATTGCACGAGGACAAACACCCAGATGCGAAACAACTGTCTGTGGGTCGCGCAAACAGTTGTCCCGTGTGGGAATCGAACCCACGACCCCCGACGCCGAAGCCGATACCTTGGCAACGGCGCCACGGAGTCATCATATATTATATAGAAACACGGCGTAATCTGTATAAATAATGCTGTGTTCACCCTCGCAGTATATTCCTGACGTGTTGACGGATCGTTCCCAAATTATTTGTGCACGAGAGATACTTAAAAACAACGCCCACTGGTTGGGAGGGCCTAAAGATAGCATTGTGTTAGTAAATATTATTGAGTTGCATTCAAAATTATGTACCTAGTAAACAACGATATTCTCGTCGGTTGCTAAAGTTGAACATCCGATTATTATTATTGAACTACACATGATGATGAGTGGTAGAGAATTTTGGACACTATGTCCGCCCTTTGTTACCTTTTTTATTTAACGTTAGCAATAAAGCTGTACACATGGACAGTAGATTTTAATGTTGTTAAATAAAAATGTCTCCCTTTGTTTGACGAATATCGTTTTGAACTCGCGGCGATTTCAAACGCTTCGATGTAAGTATCCTTAGCATCTCCGTTTACGCGAATAATCTACATGGAACTACTATGGTTTGCTGGAATGTTTTGTAACATGAACCAGGGGATAAAGATAGTAAGCGGTAGCTCCGGTCTAACAGTTACATCGTGGCATCAATCACCTTAGTCCTCCTGGGATTAAAATAGAACTCAAAATCCTTATTAATATTATAAAGGCGAAAGTTTGTATGTATGGATGGTTTGTTACTCTTTCAGATAAATACTACAGAATGAATTTTAATGAAACTTTACAATAATATAGCTTATACATCAGAATAACACATAGGCTATAATTTATATACATATTTCATGTATATCAGTCTTTCTGCCTGAATCTTACGCCTTCAGCCTATTCTACGCAGACGTAGTCGCGGGCAGCAGCTAGTTAAATAATAAAACTCGTGAAATCATGTTATAAAATGTTTATATCGTATAGCCATAAAAACTCACGTGTCTAGAAGCGACTCTGCAACGGCTAAATATAAATCTATTGTATAAAAGAAAGTATAGTATTGACACTCTTTAGGTACGGAATAAAAATTGTTTTAAAAAGTTTGTATTAAATTGTATGCTGCATGTTGTTTGTAATATTGCAATGTCTATCTAACATATATCAAAGCCCTTTTATTTGTTAACATTGGATGAAAAGTGATACATATTTATTTACTTCAAATGTTTATATATTTCAACCGAATCAATAAAATGTACAGTAATCGACAAATTCTGCTACTGATGCCGTTTAGCGCAATATCATATGTCATACTTATGCATTTCGTCTGGTGAGTGAGGTGCCAAGATCCACTGTATTTAAAGGTAACGCATATTAGATGAATTTTTTTCTGAAAACGGAGACAAACGAACGGGCTGTTCTACTGATGGTCAGTGTTCACCACTACCCTGGATACGCAACAGCAGAGGAGTCACAAATGCGTCATCGGCGTTGAGGTAGGACTAGGCTCTCTTCTTAAAGGCCCCTAAAATACCGCTGGCGGTAATTTATTCTATAACTTGGTTGTGTATGGCTGAAAGTTGTGAGAATGATATTTGTAAAAAGTAGTACTTTGTTTCGTTGAATGGCATTTAATGTTATTCTGCCAGTAAATACTGGGAAGGTCTTTGGATTATTAGATACTAGCTGCTGCCCCCGACTACGTCTGCGTAGAATAGGCTGAAGGCGTAACATTCAAACAGAAAGAGAGATATACATAAATTATAGCCTATGTGTATAAAATATGTCTTATTCTGAGGTAAAAACTATATAATTATAAAGTTTCATTAAAATCCATTCTGTTAGTAGTATTTGCCTGTAGAGTAACAAACATCAATCCATACATACAAACTTTCGCGTTTATAATATTAGTAAGGATTTATTTGAACCTGCACCAATAACTACACCATAAACCTATTTTCACTGTCACCCAGAAGTCTAACATGCTTGGCAGCAGATCACCTATATGACACGCTTTAAATGTCTCATATTTTATTTTAATGTCAGATTATATAATGAATTGTGGCATAGAGGTGTGTTCCGGAGTCGGGCCAAATATTTTGCAGTTCAAAATAGTTACATGTTTAATCATAAAATTATAATTTTGGATTAAAAACAGAAACCACGTGACGGAAAACAGAAACTCTTTCACGGGTTTACCTCTAAAGTGATTTAGTTAAGAAATCTAAAGAACGACTAGTTTTTGTCCTTTAACTTATTTTATCTTTTTTATCGGTCCTTTATTTATGATTATTTACATGAGCTGAATCTGAGAGTATAAGGTTCGTGAAAACACGTGGCTATTTAGCGTTCTTTAATGTTCCAACGCAGTGATATAATATACAAATACGAGGTGGATATGACACAACGTAACTGATGCACTCAAATTACGTCAATTGGTGTAATTAGATTGTAATTCTAAAGATTACTATCCCTTTCCGTATCATACGTTCTATGTCATATGTTACATTCACTTTTATATTGTCATATTATCATGTAAAGCGGAACGATTTTTAAATGCCGCGCAGTATGGACATGCGTCATCTTTATTAAAACACTATCTATTCGCCCGCGGCTTCGCTCGCGTTGAAGCCCTTAAATAAATATCTATCCCCCTTTTCCAATAAAAAAATATAGCCTATGTCCTTTCTCAGGCTAGGCTTCTAGACTATCTGTGTACCAAATTTCATTTAAATTGGTTCAGTGGTTTTGGCGTGAAAGCGAGATAGACAGACAGAGTTAATTTCGCGTTTATAACATTAGTATGGATCATTGCGTCCCTACAACTCTATACAATTTATGGTGATAAATAGAAAGTCAACTTTTCTCGGAATGTTCCAACGATAACATTTAGTTAGAGTCCGGATATACTCCCCGTATTTTGATCTCTGACGTCCAACTCCTCAGAGAGTCGGAGTGGCTGTTCGGGACGCCGGCTGGTAGGCGACAGCTGCAAGACTCTGCGAAGTTCGGCCGCCTGGTGGTGGCGGTGCTGAGGCGCGGCCACCAGTTCCAGAGCCTCGACGCAGTCAAAGAGGAGTTGACGCATTCCGCCAAAATGCTCGTGCCCAATGGGTTCTCTGGCCAGGTGCGTTATAACTGGTATTCTTCGTTACTACAAAAATATAGCTTCTTAGGGCGCCGTACCCAAAGGGTGAAACATTACCCTATTGCTAAGACTTCACTGTCTGTTTGTCTGTCCGTCTGTCACCAGGTTGTATCTCGAGAACCGTGATAGTTAGACAGTTGAAATTTTCACAGATGATATATTTCTGTTGCCGCCATAACAACAAATACTAAAAAGCAGAATAAAGAAATATTTAATTGGGTCTCAACAGACATGATTTTTTGCCGTTTTTATAGATGATAAGAATGATACGGAACCTTTCGTGCTCGAGTAAGACTCGTACTTAGCCGGTTTTTAAGAAATTTTGATCCAAATGTTCTCTAGATCAAGATTCCTTATCCGTTCATTTTCGTCAATTTCCGACGACCCCATACTCCGCCTCTTGCGCCAGAGGGTGTGGGTTCGATCCCCACTACTGGTAAAATATTGTGAGATGAACATAGTGTTTTTCAATTGTCTGGGTGTTTATGTATTTATTTACAAAATAAATGTATGTTTAAGTATGTTTATCTGTTACCTAGTAGTACCGAAGTACAAGCGTAGCTTAGTTTGGGACTAGAGAACGTTGTGTAGAAATGTGTCCAAGCACTTTTGTTAACTCTTTTAACTTTAACTTATGCATACATTTTAACTCAAAATGTTCTACTTAGAAATTTAAAGTTTTTCATAGTGCTAATCTCTGCACTTAAGATTAAACATTAAAACTACGAAAAGATTGTCGCCGCTGTGGCAATTAGTCGTTTAGCTTAGTGGCTAAAGCGTCACGCCGCGAATGCCGAAGACGTGGGTTCGATTCCCACAGCGGCGACAATCTTTTCGTACTTTTTCTACAACTTTTAATGTTTTAATGTTCTACCTACGTTTACGGTGGTAGGGCTACGTAGCAGCCTCGGCTGTTGCATGAATGACGTCCGGGTTAGTACCACGACCTTACAGAGGACCAGCGTAAAGTGGAAGTATGACAAATACTTTCGCTTTTCGTCTGGTGAGTGAGGTAGCTGGAGCCCAATTTTCATAAAGTTCTCAACGCCTCTGTAACCATCAGGTGTAGCAGATGTCCATGGGCGGCGGTATTCACTTACCATCAGGTGAACCGTCTCCTCGTTTGGCAACTTTTCACATAAAAAAAAAAATATGCCATTCTCGTCACGTCGACAGATACCGTTCCTGTCACTCGGCAGCGACGTGGGCAAGCGAGTGAAGGTGTACGAGGGCTCATCTAAAGTGTCCGGAGACTTTGTGGTCGAGGACGTGGACGTAGAAGGCGTCACTTACAGGCGCCTCGTGTTCCTCGACAACCAGTTCTTGGTGCAGTCGGAGGCGAAGCTTAAGACCGGTAGGTGATGGAAACCTTATCAAGATGGTGAATGAATGCCCCGCTGAGTTTCTTTCTCCGCTTCTTCTCTGGTCTTTCCTTTTCCGAACCCGGTGGTATTGTTTTGACGGTCAATAAGTAAGTGTAATGCATAAAACTACAATAATATAGCTTATACATCAGAATAACATATCCTTACTTATATTATAAACGCAAAAGTTTGTATGTATGGATGGATGTTTGTTACTCTTTCACGCTAATACTACTGAATGGATTTTAATGAAACTTTACAATAATATAGCTTATACATCAGGATAACACATAGGCTATGATTTATATACATATTTTATGTATATCTGTCTGAATGTTACGCTTTCAGCCTATTCTACGGACGTAGTCACGGGCGGCAGCTAGTAGGCTATAATTCATAAATATGCAAGGGTCGCTCAAAGTATCTCTGTTTGTCTGTTACGCCTTCACGACTAAACCGCTGAACCGCTGAATTTTGGTGTAAAAGTAAATATGACCTTGAAGAAAAAAATAACCTACCCGAAGTACTATTCCTGCGCAGACGAAGTCGCGGTCACCAGCTAGTATTGAATAAAAATATTTGAATGAGCATGTGGTTCGTCTAATGGTAAGAGATCATGGGCAAAAATAAATAATACTTCCACACCGAAATGGTAAGGCTTTGGTAATTAAAATAATAAACATTGAATGATGACAATTTCAGTGCAAAAAAAGGGCAAGACCAAGACGGTCATCGACTTCGGCCACATATCCACGTACCACGCGTTCATGTGCGTGGGCGTGGCCCTGGCGGCGGGCGTGGGCGTGGGCGCGGGTGAGAGGCCGAGCGTGGGCGTGGGCGTGGGCGTGGACGTGTGCGTGCTGGGCGTGGGCGGCGGCGGACTGTGCATGTTCCTCAAGCGCTGGCTGAGCGGCGCGTCGGTGACCGGCGTGGAGCTGGACGAGGCGATGCTGCAGGTGGCCACGCGCCACTTCCAGATGGAGCTGGACGGGCGGCTGCAGGTGCGGCTGCAGGACGGCCTGCAGTTCCTCAGGGACGAGGCCGCAGCTGGTGAGTGGTTTACATCGGACTAGATTATGTTCTTGTCGTATTTCGGAGCGTGTGTACGATTGATACATATGGGTTTTTTTTTTATTTCAAAAGTTGCCAATCGAGCAGGTGGACCTAATGTCAAGTGAATACCGCCGCCTATTGACTTCTGCTACACCCTAGGGTTTGCAGGTGCGTTGACAACTGAAAAGAAAAAAAAGAAATTGGGCTCCGGCTACTTCACTCAGCAGACGAAACGCGAAAGTATTTGTTATACTTCCACTTTACGCCGGTCTTCTGTAAGGTCGTGGTACTTACCCGGACGGGCCTGCCCGTTCGTGCAACAGCCGAGGCTGCCGGCAGCAGGCCTGAGTAGGGCCACGCGCCCTACCACAGTAAAATGTGTGTTATGTGTGGCAAGCGAGATGGCGGTTCACCCGATGTTAAGCGATAACCGCCGCCCATGGACATTTGCAACAGCCGTAGGGTTGCAGATGTGTTGCCATTTTTAAGTGAGCCCCGGCTACCTTACTCACCATACGCACTGTTGACGCACAAATATCACTGTTAAAAGATATTCGAGCCAAGAAAAACCGCAATATTCCTTTTATTAAATAAACCGCAATATTATTTTTGAATGGATTTTTTGGTATAAAGTGTACGAATAATATAAATAATAATAATAAATAAATATTTTTAAGACTCATTTTTCCACAACGTTCTGTAGTTCCAAACTAAGCAATGCTTGTACTATGGGTAGTAGATAAGTGATAAACATACTTTTCTTTTGTAAATAAATACATATTATACATATATACATACCCAGACACTAGAAAAACACTATGTTCATCACACAATATTTTTCCAGTAGTGGGGATCGAACCCACACCCTCTGACGCAGGAGGCAGGTACACTACACCCACTACGCCATTCGGGTCGTCAATTTTAAACTAAATTTCATTTAGTCCATAAAGTGAATTAAATTCAGCATCTTTGAGTTGCTATCTATCACGGTTCAAGCCTTTAGCTGGGCAGAGGCAGACAGAAAGCGGAGTCTTAGTAATAGGGGCCCGTTTTACGTACGCCCCCTTTGTGTACGGAACCCTAAAAAAGTGCACCTAATCAATTTCCTGCCGGTCTCTTCTCAACAGAAAGTGTCTTCCGAACCGGTGGTAACTTACAACCTTAAGTATCTATTATAATATAAAATTCGACGTTACCATAAGAACGCGAAAGCGTCTATTTATTGAATAAAGATAATTTGAATTTGGTTGCATTTTGCACTTTACAGGGCGGCGGTACGACGCGGTGATGTTGGACATGGACAGCAAGGATGCGTCCGTGGGCCTCTCCTGCCCCCCGAGGCAGTTCCTGGAGGAGGCAGCGCTAGCTGACGCCAAGGCCATCCTCAAACAGGACGGTTGGTGTATACCAAGATTAGTAGTAGACATAGACCAGTAGTAGACATAGACCAGTAGTAGACATAGACCAGTAGTAGACATAGACCAGTAGTAGACATAGACCAGTAGTAGACATAGACCAGTAGTAGACATAGACCAGTAGTAGACATAGACCAGTAGTAGACATAGACCAGTAGTAGACATAGAGACCAGTAGTAGACATAGAGACCAGTAGTAGACATAGAGACCAGTAGTAGACATAGAGACCAGTAGTAGACATAGAGACCAGTAGTAGACATAGAGACCAGTAGTAGACATAGAGACCAGTAGTAGACATAGAGACCAGTAGTAGACATAGAGACCAGTAGTAGACATAGAGACCAGTAGTAGACATAGAGACCAGTAGTAGACATAGAGACCAGTAGTAGACATAGAGACCAGTAGTAGACATAGAGACCAGTAGTAGACATAGAGACCAGTAGTAGACATAGAGACCAGTAGTAGACATAGAGACCAGTAGTAGACATAGAGACCAGTAGTAGACATAGAGACCAGTAGTAGACATAGAGACCAGTAGTAGACATAGAGACCAGTAGTAGACATAGAGACCAGTAGTAGACATAGAGACCAGTAGTAGACATAGAGACCAGTAGTAGACATAGACTATCATTTTCCCTGTCTAACAGCATCATTAGAATACCTAGAGTATTCTATTAGTCGTGTATACGTTTCGTTGTATTTATTTTTGTGGGGTTTTTATCTATAATACGCCAACCCCATCGTAACTTATACATGTCACGTCAACTAACGAAATACTAATCGTGGACAATTACCGGATACGTCTCTCCTACCGGTAGGACCACGCAACAGTATTATGTTTTTTCTTTGCACGAATGGGCTGGCTCGTCCGGGTAAGTAGCACGACCTCACAGAAGACCGGCGTAAAGTGGAAGTATACTATGTAAGTAAAGTATACTTTCACGTTTCGTCTGGTGAGCGAGGTTACCGGAGCTCAATTTTCAAAAGGTTGTCAACGCGTCTTCAACCCTCGGGTGTAGCAGATGTCCAAGGGCGGCGGTATACATTTAACATCCACATGAAAAGAACCTCCCCCGTTGCAGGGCAGCTGATCGTGAACCTGGTGTGCCGGGAGGCGGCGCCGCGGCGGGCGCTGCTGTCCGCGCTGCGGGCCCTCTTCGGCCACGTGGCCAGCGTGCGGCTCGGCGAGGAGGTGAACGAGGTGGTGCTCGCCGCGCGAGGCCCCTTCAGCCCCGACGCGCTGGAGGCGGCCGCCAAGGGCCTCAACGCGGCCGCGCGCTCCAACCGCCTCGTGCCGCTCAAGTGCGTCGACCTCAAGGACTTCCTCCAGTCCCTCACTATACTGTCTTAGTGGTGCTGTTGGGCCCGTATGCCATTGGACGGAGCTAGCCTCAAGCTATGTGCGGGATCGTTATATCATCATAGTTGTGCTATCGAGGATGTATATCATTGAACAAAGCGAGCTTCAAGCTTTGTGCTTGCTAACTATAATGTCATAGTTGTGCTGTAGAGGATGTTTATTACTGAACAACGCTAGCCTCAAGATATATGCTGGCTTATTATAATGTCATACTTGAGCTATTGAGGATATATATCATTGAACAAAGCGAGCTTCGAGCTATATGCTTGCTACCTATAATGTCATAGTTCTGCTGTATAGAATGTTTATTATTGAACAACGCTAGCCTCAAGGTATATGCTCGCTCACTAATTGTCATTATTGAGCTATTAGGGATGCATCGTATTGAACTGAGCTTGCCATAAGCTATGTATTTTTTTATGTGACAAAGTGCCGAACGAGCTGGCGGTTCACCTGATGTTAAGTGATAACCGTCGCCCATGGACATTTGCAACACCCGTAGGGTTCCGAATGCGTTGCCATCTTTAAATAAAGTTTTTTTCAAATTAAGTTTAAATTCACTCCCTATATTGTTATAGTTATGCCATAGAGGATGTAAATCAATGAACAGAGCTAACCCCAAGCTGTGTTCGCTACCTATATTGTGATAGTTGTGCTTGAAGATGAATATCGTTCAACGGAGCTAGCCCCAAAATATGTGCTGGCTTATTGCAGTGTCATTATCGTGCTATCTAGGATGCATTGAATCGAACTGAACTTGTCTTAAGCTCTCTTGGAGTACGCAATTTACATCAGTAGGGAACAAGAAAGAATGCAGGATTTGAGTTTGCTTATGTTAAACGAATCGTTTTTTTAAATGTACGAGGCAAAAACGCTCGCTTAGTTTATATTATGACTTTGATTTATAGATTTTCGATGTGACCTTACTACTGGCTAACTTTTTTATACATATGTTTCGTGAAATAGAAATTCTATATGGTGATATTAACCGTGTCGATTATGATTGTGAATTTTTAAGTACTGTATTTTTTTGTATTTAAATAAACGGATAATAAAAGGATATTTAAGTGAACAAAATGATTAAGAACGGACTTATTTTAGTAGTTTAAAAATACACATCTTATAGAAATATAGGTACCTTAATTATTTATCAAATTATTGAAAAATAATTTTAGACCTGTTAAACGAATTCTAGAGTTCGATATTAAAGTAGTTGCAACATGATTGTTGCAAGACGGGAATATTTATTTGTCCTATATTTTTTTAAGCACCGCCTTTTAAATGATTTATAGGGTCTTTTGCTAATTGTTTCCAATCCCTGATGACTTTGTAATAAATTACATATTTTATTGATGTTTCGTCATTTTCTTTTATTGCCTTGTCTTAACTATGATACAAATACTTGTTTTAACCTTTCACTATTTTTATGAACTAGAGGTTTTTTTAGTCATTACAAATAAAAATAAATTAAAAATAAATTCTGAGAAAAGAAAAGTTTATCGTATTCAATTCTAAAACAAGTGTAGAGCAAAGCATTTTTCTGATTTAGTTAGTCTTGACTGAAATTGACTCAAATAACCTTAACTTAGACCTTGATATCATATTAGTTTTATTGTTGTTATACTTGTGATTCTTGTAAACAAAAATGTGATTTTATCCAATTCCAGAAGTATTTCAAACCAAACGATATCACGTAAACTGTTATACCTATATATTTACGGTGGTAGGGCCACGCAGCAGCCTCGGCTGTTGCACGAAGGGGCAGGCTCGTCCGGGTAAGTACCACGACCTCAAAGAAGACCAGCGTAAAGTGGAAGTATAATACTTTCGCGTTTCGTCTCGGGCGTGAGGTAGCCGCAGTTCAATTTTCAAAAGGTTGTCAACATAAATAAATAAATAAATAAATAAAAATATCTTTATTCACATAGACGCTTGCGCGTTCTTATGAAACGTCAAAATTTTACAAGAAATGAACACGTTCGTAAGTTACCACCGGTTCGGAAAGCAGTTCAACGCATCTGGAACCCTCGGGTGTAGCAGATGTCCATGGGCGGCGGTATTCATTTAACATCAGGTGAAATGTCTGCTCGCTTGGCAACTTTTCACATTAAAAAAAACCTACGTAACGTGTTTCAGAGCAAGAAAATGAAACGACCCGAAATATATATTAACGCATTTAATACCACTTCATGTACTAAAATCCATCCCGACTGGTGTCGTAGACATAGGTCCGTAGCACAATTCGCACCAAACACACGCCTCACAAAAAACAACCGCATAAAACACAATCCGCAAAAGGCTAACAATTAGGCTCCCTAATTATCACAATTGGCACCTATTTATGTCTAACAACGACACGCGAAACATTTATACAATAATTTAATTAATATCTCCATCAGATACGCGAAATAGAAATAATTTACAATAGCTTAACGCTAACGAAGCGGACTGCAAGCGTCGTAAAACAATAGTTCGCACTAGAACACCTTCTTCAGTATGTTCTTCAGGCTCTTCCTCTTTTTGCCGACCGTCTCGCTCTCGCGGTGGCCGTTGCTCGATATCTCGGTGGATTCGGACCAGAGGCTGCCGGTGGGCGATTCGGAGGGCGCCTTCTTCTCCAGCCGCCCGTTGAACATCGGCTCCGCTGTCCTAGGAACGGGGCTGGGCGTACTTCTAGCGCTCTGCCTGCTTAGCGTCCTCAAAAAGGCCGGCGAAGACAGCCGCCTCGTCTTCATCGTCTTCGACTTCAGGCTGTTGAAGAATGAGCCGTTCGCCTTCGGCGAATCCTTCTTAGTTGGGGTGTCTCCGGTGAACTCTCGCGGTTCCGACACGGGGGAAAAGTACTCGCCGCCGTCGAGCGGTATCGGGTTCTCTTGGAGCTCGCCCATGCTGTCCTGCCTCGTGCAGCTGACCTCCGCTTCGTACTCCGGACCCCTGTGCATCACCGAGGTCTTCCTTCTTCTGTTCTTCCGCGCCACCTGCCACCCGCCCTCGGCCGCCTCCCGCTCCATCTCCTCCGTGGACTGCCTCTCTATCTGGAACGCCTCCTCGCTGGGCCGCCGCTTCTTCGTCGACGGCGTCGCGTGGCCGCTGACCCCCTCCACCGATTTCCTCCTGAACTTGTCTTGCTTCCTCTTTATCTTCTTCGCGACGGGCACCATCACGACGTGCTCGCTCATTCTCCGTTTCGACACGTAGTAGAACGCGACGGTGAGTACCACCGTCTGAAACAGTATGAACTTGAGCACGGTCATGTTGCCGAACCAGCTGTTCCTCTCCTCCATCAGCGTGTTCAGAGCGGACGCCATCTGGGTAAGCTGCTCCTGCAAGTTTGTCAATTGCTCCAAGTACTTCTGTTCTCTCTCGTTGCTTTTCCGTCGCTCCTCGGACATCTGGACCATGGTCTTCTCGAATGATTTCTGCATTTCCTCTACTTGCTTCTTGTAGCGCCTACTCAACTCCTCCAGGTATTGACCGGACAATGACATATTCCGTTCTAAAGTCTGAAAGTGAGAGAAAATTAACATTTAACGATATACTACAGATAATATGCAAAAAAAGAATTATGTAATCGTGTCGCCTAATCGTATGTTTTTGTGTTTAGTAAAAGGTAACACAAATATACTTGTCCCGCATGCCACGAATCAAACCCACAGTTCACGAGGGCGAAGCCAATAGTTTAGCCTGAGTAACCAGCACTATCAAAGTATCCTTATTTATTTAATAACAAAAAGTTTTAGATTTTCTATAAAAATGTTAACGAAAGCAGCGTATATTTAGAGCCACGCAATAGTGTTGTTGCTCTGTTGCACTAGTGGTAGTAGTCTGTCCGGGTAAGTACCACGACCACACAGAAAACCGTGAGGTGGAAGTATTTTACTTCTGCGTTTCGTCTGTTGAGTGAGGTAGCCAGGACTCACGAAGTAAATATAATCCGCGATAAAATCCGTAAAACAGTTTTTATGAACGAACTTGAATAAATAGTGTTATGGGGATAATTTTTGGACTTATTTTATATATTTATAGTGATAAATTTACAGACAGAGTTAATTTTATGCGGGCCAAGCTTACCTTTACTCTGTTAGACAGTCTCAGGAATACAGACTCCTTCTGCAAAGTGGTCTGTACTTGGTTCTGGTTGAGAGTCTGCGATCCGGCTGGCGCGGGGTCCACAGCCATCTGGTCCAGGTCCGATATGAAGTTGTCGCTCTCGATCATTATCATTTGATCGGTCATCTCCTCAACGACGATGGGCTCCTTTGATTTATCCATTGTCGACTCCGATTTTCCGTTCTTCATATCTATTTTCGGGGAGCCCTCTCTAACTTCGATCTCGCCTTCCGATTCCAAGCCTCGAGCGCCTTCAAACGCAGATTCCTCTTTTACCTCCGGTACTGAAATATCCTCTGACACTGTTTGTTCTTCCTTTTTGATGTCCGTCTCTTCTTTCTCCTCTTTCAATAACTCTATGGTAACACTGTTCTCATTTGTTTGTTCTGATGCTGCCGGTGTTTCTTTCAACTGAGTCTCATTGGTTTTATCGTCTGCACTCTCGTTATTTTTGATCGGCACTAATTTGATTTCTAATTCAGAATTCGTTTCGCTGTTAATTTTCTGCGGCGATTCGTCCAGAGTTATGTTTGTGGTAACGTTTTGTTCAGTCTCGAAGCTGGAGTTTAACACTACCTTTTTCTCTTTTATAGCGAGAATATTACACAACGCCGCCAAATATTTAGGCGGTAACAGAGCGTTCATGTACGCGACACGTTCATCACTAAATTCAATTGTCTTTGTACTTTTAAAGTCTAAGCCAAATGGCTGGCAAATTCCCGTACACTTCAAAGTATCTCGTAGGAACACTTGACGCACTAAATTAGTTAACTTGTCCGAACTACAACTGAGTAACTCATACACTTCGTTATATAGCGTTTCACTACAATTATCACATACAATAATATGGCTGGGGGAGCAACATTTTTTGTACATTTCGTCAACAGACGTATCATTGTTTTCATTAGATATATTTTTAGGAACTTCTGTCTTCACTAACGCTTGAGCGGCCTTCTTCATAATAGACATGACTGCGTCTCTGGCAGATCCAAAAAGGTTTTTAGACGGCTCCGCGTCTACCGTTGGCACATCCGGAACGTCGATTATCTCGTCGTCTTCATCCTCATCTATATGAGAAGTGTGCTGGGAGCTTTCCTTTTCGAGCACCTCGAACTCTGACGTTCCATACACTTTGAAAAGCGATATCGGACAGTAATGTTCGGAGCCGTGATGCGAGAGCATTTCCACTTTTATGAATTTACCGAACAAATGCGGGTACAGATCGAAGCTCTGTACGTCCCTCATGTCCTGAGCGGTGAACTGGCCGACGCTGGCCCAATCGCGCGTCGGGAAACGGTCGCTGAAGTACACGGCGATGTCCTTGGGAGTCGAGGAGAACAACTCGAAGTTGGCTATCTCGATCTTCTGCGCTTGAACTGCCTCGCAGAGCTCTACCACGAACCAGATTCGGCTGTTGCAAGTGTTGAGCATGTACTCGTCCCTGTTAGGGGATAAAATTGAGCTGGCCGAGCCGGCCTCGGGGTTGACTGCCACCACTTTCGCCCCGCAAGCGAGCGAAGCGTAGTTTTTTGAGCGAAGCTTTGTGCTTTTATTACTAAAGTTTGTATTGCTATGACTAGGTTGACTCGAGTGGTTCAGCACTGTGTCTTTCTTTTCGGCCTCGGCCAATTGTTTCTGAGCCCACTCTGAGAACGAGGGGATGTCTTCTTGGGGCGTCTCCGGCTTGACTGGAATGTTTTCCTCCCTTCTCTCCTCCGGTTGAGATTCTTTTTCCACTTCTGGTGTGGGAGTGGCGCCTCGAAATGCATCTTCTGTTTGTCTTGTTTCGTGCATTGGTTTCGCTTTAACGACGAGCAATGGTTCTGTGGATTCCTTCTCTGTACCAACGTCTTCTGCCTCCGTAGCAGCGTCGACCTCTCCGATGGTGAACCTTTTCGTGTCATTATGTTCTTCGGATTCATTGACAAACAATAGTTCATCAGCGGCTTTTAAATCTAGCTTTGCGTTTTCCACCAGAGAGATGAGTATAGGAGGCTGTCCCGTGTCAGGTAACCTGAAATCACAAGAAAAGAATGAATAAGTATATTAAATTTAAAAAGTTAACATTTCTCAGGAATAAACATTTCTATTACTATTTGATCATTATTATTATTACAGATTCTTCTAACAGCTAAAGATATAATTCAACAGATGTTTTCTAAAGTATCAATCTGAAATTAAGGGCAGACGTAATAAAATTCGACAAAACTATATAACCCAACCATCCATATGTTTCAATGTAAAACGGTCGCGTCCAATTGAGACAATCAGCGGTAAATTGTCCAGATTGGGTTCTTGTCTGGGAAGACATGTTGTGTGAACGAACATGCATTTTTCACAAAACCTACAACTGTTGTAATAGGTTTTATTGATCTCTTAGTATAAATTCGTAAGATTCGGTCATTATTAATGTTTTCTTCCATTTAATTTCTATTTAGTAATGAAAAAATGTTCGTAATCATTGTAACGATAACTCAAATGATTAAGGTTATTAGGTACTGGCTGCTTCTTGACCGACTTTCCGAGAAAAAAGTTGGAGGTAAAGCTTGATGCAGTGATTGATGGTTAACAAGCATTGATAGTTTATGCGTATTATAGGTTACTGGTTTTTGAGGTTTAGGTGTTACAATGTTACCGTCTAATGTTTTCAAAAAGACAACCCCGTTTACATTTCGGTTTAAAAATAACTAAGTGACACACAGGGTTTAGCTGTGTTAATAACTCTCTACAAAAGTTTTCATGAACGGATTTATTTCAAAATATGGAGTAAGTATGATTTCTTTTAACGCGTCACGTGCATTGTCAATGAGGTCGCATGTGCAGCGTCGCGGTACGCATGTGAATGTTTTAGTTTACATTCATTCATTCAATCAATACAATGCAAATAATGGACGGAGTATTATAGTCGCGTGCGGTTGATACACGTGCTTAAATTCAATTTATGTAGTGTGTATGAAAAAATGAAACTATTCCGCCACATATCTTTTTACGCTTCCCGGCAAAAAGTATTTTACTTTTCTTTTTCTGTGTAAAATTATTTTTCGTTCCGGCACTGGAGAGTTACCTGCCGATTATTTTAATTCCACTAATTATAGCAAACAAATCGTTAAAATGTAACTTTCAGGATCGCCTGATGTTTCGTAAGAATACGTCGTTTTGATTTCGCTTACAAATAACAACGTTTTATTACCGTAATGACTTAATAGTGTATTGCAGGATGTCTAACTGAAATGATTTAAAAAAAATTATGTTTCCCGATGTAATATTTTCAAACAGACTTTAATAACGACATATTTACATCGGCATACTGCCGGCGCTGAGACGACAAGCTAGCTATGCAAGTGCCTAGTATAAACCTCAATATGCATTGGTAAACTGTGAATAGAAGTTGAACCGAAATTTCCAGAAGAATTTTAAATTATTTATTTAATAAGCCACCATTGTTATATAAAAACTAGTGTAAAAACTTGTAGAAAAAGTGTCTCATCTTTAGTGCAGATCTTTATACAGAAATTTAAACCAACGATATTATTTGCGAAATGAGAGATTGTTTGAAGTGTGAAAAGAACTCACGGCCATTTTTAATTACACAGAATTTTTACACATCATTATTGCTTACACAGAAAATAACTAAAACCGTCCTTTTGCACAGGCAGTAAACACGTCGATAATGTCAACGAGCAACAACATTCTACAGAGATTGGCGCTCTTTGTGCCCACATAGTAAACAGTTGGAAGTTTACCAGTGTCGTACACTAACATCAAAGTTTCTTATTTATACTGACAACCATTTCTCACTTATGCTGTGGAACTAGAGCAGAATTTTTTTTTATTCTTGCATGTGCATTATCATGTGTTGTAAGGACGTTTTACAAACATAAACTTCACGCGGACAAACACCCAGATGCGAAACAAGTATCTGTGGGTCACACAAATAGTTGTCCCATGTGTGGATCGAACTCACGTCCCCCGAATCCGAAGCCAATACCTTGGCAACTGCGCCTTTAAGTCATCTTATAAAATAAATATGTTGGCTGTCTCTGACATTTATTACTTTATCAGCAACATAAAAACTGAACGTTTCTGGCTAATCGTTGGATGCTGGTAGCCGATTGATATCGAGTCGTATACTTTATATAAAGTATTGTTGAAAACTCATATCTATTAATTCGTAATTCGTAACAGCCGACCGAAGTTAATTGTGTTTTAAAAGCGTTATCGCCCGAAGGCACGCGACGTGTGACAGAAACATATACGCGATAAGAAATCGAATAACCGGTATTTTTGAATGCAGCCGTAACACATCTAATAACAAAAACGCAGCAAATTTAATAATAACAATGACGTAACGATTATTAAATTTACTAAAAGTAACAATCGAATACAATGTCAAAAGCATTATTGCTATTAGTTAATCAAAGGACAATATACACAAATACAATAAATTTGCACTCATATATATTACGTATAAAACCTCGTATTGAGGGAGCTATAGAGCGGAACCTAGGCTCAAAAGTCTTCGCCAGTGATCTGTCTATCGGACAAAGTCAACTAAGTTGAAGACTGACAGCGGCGCTATCATCTCCAGTAGACCAGACGTTTTGAGTGAGATAGAGAGGTTCTATGGACAGCTGTACACATCGTCGTTGGAGCCACACACATGTGTGAGTAACGACCCAAGAGCAAAGCTTATTCGACACTATTCAGAAAATATTCCGGACGTCAGTCTGAGCGAGATTAGAATGGCTCTTGACCATCTTAAGAATGGCAAAGCATCGGGAGAGGACGGAATTACAGCAGAGCTTCTGAAAGCGGGTGGAGAACCGGTACTTGTATTCCTTCAGAGGCTCTTTAATTCCGTCCTTCAGGGTGGTGCCAGAGGCGTGGAGCAGAAGTGTGGTGGTGCTGTTCTTCAAAAAAGGCGATAACGCTCTCTTGAAGAACTATAGCCCGATATCCCTTCTGAGCCGTGTCCACGAAGCACGATCCTGAGCCACCTGCATCCATCGATTTCCCGCAAACTTGCACAATCATGCTACGATATTAAATAAAAAAAAAATAACTCATTATCTGCGGAAATATATACACACTTAAGCCAAGCTTTTCTGGCAACAAATCGCCACAGAATCCGCGTGACGATCAGCGATATGACATGGTCACGGGAAAGCACTTCTTTTTTTTTAATGTGAAAAATTGCCAAGCGAACAGGCGTTTCATCTGATGTTAAGTGAATACCGGCGCTCTTGGACACCTGCTACACCCGATGTAGATGCGAACCTTTTGAAAATTGGGCACTGGCTACCTCACTCACCAGACGAAAGGTGAAAGTATTATGCTTCTACTTCACGTCGGTCTTCTGTGAGGTCGTGGTTCGTACTCGGCCGAGTCTGCCCATTGGGGCAACAGCCGAGGCTGCTGCGTGGCCCTACAGCAGGTAAACATCTAAACCAACGACATCATTACGATCAACGCACCAGTTCTGTTTGCACATAACAAACTCCCGAAACAATCATCTGCAAATATAAACTTGCAGCGTTCAGTGATCCAACTGTTGTTAAACTGACCGATCACCGGGACGCCATCCGTCCGCGCAACTCAACCGAGCGTACGGCGATAAATTATGTATGATTGCCTTCATGGATACATGTCTATTGAATCCAGCAAACATGCAACCATCTGGCGGTGTCCAGCGAGAGCTTATATTACAAACGAAAGTGCTTTTACTACTATCGTTCCCCGTCCATCGGGTATCTCAATAGCGTATTTGTTTTGCACAACAAAATCACATAGCGAAGTTGCGTGGCGGAAGTCCAAAGCGTGCAAAATTTCGCATGCGAAAATAAAACAAGATATCAGTATACTTGAGATCAGAAAACCATCATTCCTGCACAACCAATTAGTTCAAACGGTTCATCGACTAACGTCAATTTTCACATACAATGTGTGAATTTCCCACATCTGTTTTGACACCAAAAACATTGGCTTCCCGGAATATATGAATGTACTTAATGTTTTATTTGAAGTGTTATTAGAGGACTTAACATTTTCCTTATAAAAATTATTTTTATCCTGGTGTTCTCAACAAATTTATGACATATATAAACGATAGAAATATAAGTTCAGAAAAGAAAAGTTACTCAACGCGCCGTAAGTCGTTACAGCAGCGACGAAAGTTGTATAGACGTTGAAAAACCAGTACACCCATTAGATGGATATTTTCCACTTATTTCATAGTAGTGAAATGACAATAATTGCATTTTCATATACATAACATTTTCTAAAACACTTCTTATATTATACTCAGCGTTCAAATTTGTTTGGCACAATATAGATATAAATAATATAGTACATTTAATGTCCAAACACGATAAAATCCATATTGGTCAGTTGTTAAATGTTATGTCCACCCAAAAGCTCGAATGACTCATGTCCTAAGCGTAAGATGAATTCCGTTCCGATTCGAGAGACATTGTATGAAAGACAGACTGAGTAGTTATAACACAATTATGAATTTATTATATTACAAGACATGAACACGAATATTTATACAAGCGTATTGCTGTGGTCATCCGCTATATCTCCACGGTGACTTATCTAAACAATAGAGACATAAACATCTAAACATAAAACATTAAATAGACGGTTAAGTAAAGTTAGGTAAAGAATATTTCTGGAATATTTCATCCACGATTTACCGGAGCACTAACAAACCATTGGACAATTTCTAAATGTTATATGAAACGATTGAAACACCAATATAATGTGGCATAATAGCTCAACCTTTGTCTAGATTTGTTTCGTCAAAATTGAACGATCGTCGACAGTACGTTTAACACCGTATGTTGAAGAGTGGAAAGATTTTTGAAAATCATGGTATAAATTCTGCGAAGGAAGCTGCGAGCGTTGCTAGTTTACATATAGGACGAGGTAGTTATGTAGCGGTGCAAATTCCTACCGAGCCCCTCTTATATTATTGGCCACACATTCGCAATTTGCGAACCGTTACACAAGAACACCTAACCCACGCCCGGCGGTGTCGCTTCCAATACTGCCGGAACAAATTGAATGATGAAAGTTTAATTAACTGGTACTAGCTGCTGCCCGCGACTACGTCTGCCTAGAATAAGCTGAAGGTGTAAAATTCAGACAGTAAGACAGAGATACATAAAAATATGTATGTAAATTACAGCCTATGTGTTATTCGGATATATAAGCTATATTATTGTAAAGTTTCATTAATATCCATTCATTTGCGTGAAAGAGTAAAAAACATCCATCCATACATACAAGCTTTTTTTTCTCTTCACTTTGCTTTCTCTTTATTATTATTAAGATTCAACCAAAATTAGATATTCAATGCAATATTTAAATATTAATTTTTAACGCTTTAATATATTTCAGTAATTATACATTTATGGATGCGAAATGTATTGATCTGTTTTAATTTTTATTTTTACAAAAGATTATTATTTTTCTACGAATCGTCGAGCAACATACCAAGTGTTGTTGTTAATTATTTCGTAAATAGAATAACATCACAGCGTTTGAATAGATAACGCATCGCAGCATATAGATTATATTATTATCTTTATTGTATATTTACGGTGGTAGGGTCACGCAGCAGCCTCGGCTGTTGCACGAATGGGCAGGCCCGTCCGGGTAAGTACCACGACCTCACAGAAGACCAGCGTAGAGTGGAAGTATGACAAATACTTTCGCGTTTCGTTTGGTGACTGAGGTAGCCAGAGCACAATTTTCAAAACGTTGTCAACGCATCTGTAACCCTCGGGTGTGGCAGATGTCTTAGGGCGGTGGTATTCACTTAACATCAGGTGAACCGTCTGCTCGTTTGACAACTTTTCGAATAAATAAATAAAAAAGTATAGAATTTAAGATTCTAATTACGTATTAACTTTCATTAACGTATTGTACGATCGTGAAGGTTATTTGTGGTTAGGACTAATTAAGTTTATATGTATTTCCTATGGCCATAACGGAATTTCCATTTTAATAACAAGTTTACGGTACACAATAATTATAACTATCTCTCGTTTGACTTTCGTGTCGTAAAATCTATCGGTCATAAAATTATGAGTTCCTAACAATGCCTTCATAGTCAAGTGAGTCTTAGTTTAATTGCACGAGCTACCGTTCCGACATTCAACAAACATTCAGTTCAGTTATATAAATCTACACTCTCTGATAAACGTTAAAGTGACCTATAGATAAGGCGAACTTACAAGTAAGTTTAACAGCTATATTTTGGAAAGCTTCTTATGTGTAAACGTAAGTTAAACCCTCTATTATCATCTTCTCCGTTAAGATAACCATTGTATAAAGTGTGGTGTTTTTTATCTCTATATACCCATTTATATTTCTATTATTAAGGAGGTCTTATAAAATTTAAGATTGAGAACTACATATCACTTAGCTGTGTAAACCTGTATTGATTGTAGTATTGAAAGTGAACAATGAAAATGAAACAATATTCATAGCTTTTGCTTAAAAACTTGTTACTTAAAACATCAATTTCTGAATTAGGTAAATGGAAAACTTTTAAGAACCAAACGCCGCGCTATACATTGCTTTATCAGGACTAAATCCACTGAACCTTAAAGATAAGACCCATCATACGTTAGCGTGCAAAACATCTTGCAACGCGGCGGTGAGCGAAACCGTCTGACTGCTTACATGTAGAATATCTTGGTGAGTCCTTGGTGGCCACCGTAGGAGAGCAGCTGGCACACCAGCAGTGCCGCAAGCAGCGCCCGCGGCGGCGTCATAGCGCACACGCCGCCGCCGCATTGACGACGTCCCAGTGCACCTATCACGACAACGCTGCACTGCCGCCGCCCCCTCAGCGCGCGCGCATCTGCGACTATCCGGGCGCGGAGCGAAACGGCGCGGCCGACGCGGCGCGTATCCGAACGGGAGTGGCGACGAAAAGCGCGCGAAAACCGGACCCGCTTTGACAGACTCACTTAAGACGCTCGGAAAGGGTTATTCCCCGATTTCAAATACGTTGCACAACAGTGTCTTAAGTTTGATATTTTCGCAAACTTTTGGACTGATAGTATCACTTTTTAGTCACCTTGTCAAAATTCCGTGACAAACACTTCACTTTTTTCGCCGCAAGTTTTTATAACTTCACTTTTAGTCTCGGGAACGTTGCTTTTCAGCTGTCATATTTCGGTCTGCTGTTAAAGGATAAATATTATTGTTGTTTCATATTTCAAATGTTTGATGCGTCAACACGACACTACTTAAAAGCGATGTATCGACTAAATTAGTGCTTCGAAAGAGGCAGAACACCGTTAAACACGAGCCGCATGGGCTGCTCATGATGAACGTCTCTGTGCAACAGCAAATTATTATCCGCGCGGCGCGTTTCGGTACGGCCAATTTGTCACTGTCGGTGCCGATTGTCGTACCAATTGCCGGTTCGTGACGACGGTGTGCGCGCGGATCGGTACGACACGACGCGCAGTGCCGTACCGCGCGTCCCGCATGCTTAGCAGCGGTTAGCTGCGCAGCTAATTAGTATCGCCGTCTGTGTTGGCGAACGGCACTCGGCGAATTCGTAGTTGGCGATTGTTAAGTAATATGCCGAAAGATTTTTTGTGATGGCGCACTTTTTTTTGGTTTCATTCGAAATTGCAAGGTTTCTAGATTTTAAATGATTTCAGATTCAGCTTTATCAAGAATTGTTCATATACCTACAATAGGCGAAACGTGTCCTTGATATCGAAATGCCCTGGGCGAACAATTTGTTTTTATTTTAAAACACCAAGCGTGCGAATATACCATTTCCTAGCCGGCGAAGGTAGTTTGGCAGTTACTCTATTAGGTAACTCTTAAAACTTTTCTTTTAATTTTTGTTCTTTACATATTTTGATATTATTTTAGACTGCGAATTCTAAGTACCTACATCCAATCCTTTCCTTCGTACATCATTTCTTAGCAAAATCAAGGCAGGCGAGAGTGTTTATGCTAATAATTATGTATTAACATAATGTGCAATCCTTCGACAAACTTCGTGCTTGGCTCGAAATAGATTAAACAACTACGCCACTAAATGTTAAAAACAAGTTCAGAACAGAAACCGTTCACGGAGTAAGCGGAGGAATTTCAGTATTACACTCCATATTAAAGGTGAATAGAAAAATTTTTCTTCCTTAAGGGCAAACGGCCAGTTCCTGAATTCTATCCCGCCTAATTGCCCTGTTGCCAATTCAAAAGGAGTGTCGCCAATCCAAAAGTCAGGACAACTAGGACACTGTTGTTTTTTCATCAGCGAAAGCGCTTTCTTCTACCGTCACATCAGCGGCCATCAAGCGCTAGATGGGTCTCGTGAGTGCTCGCATCGCGAATCAGAGACGCTCTATTTACGCTTACGGGCCAATTGTGTAACTGCTACGCGACATCGGGTCAAACGGTGACGTAACAGATGCAAGCCGATTGGTAGTTCGTAGAACTTTGAACTTTTACCATCGGTCGGGTCGCTATTTTTACGATGCGGAAGATCTCTATCGAGTCAACTGTTGCTATCTCCTGAAGAGCATTGGCGATGTTGATTCGTATGTGCTTGGTTGAATCTCTGTGTCGTTTTATTCGTTTGAAGAGTACCATTGGGAAAATACAGGAAAGAAGATCCGGAGTCTCGGAGCTATGTTGTGCGCGGTTTTGACTTCAATATCGTTTTATGTGGACTCTCACAATACTTAAATCCCGAACATAACGCTTTCGACTCGAGACTGATCGTATTAGTGCAATCCTCAAATTCTTTGGTAAGCATTCTTAGAAGAATTGGTTGAAAACATTATGCGAAGAACGTCTGACATGCGCTGACAAAATATGTCAGCCTTAGCAATAGCGAACTATTTATAGTTTTTCAGTTCTTACGCGTCATATATTTTAATTTCCTTCTTAGGTATAAGAAAGGAATACCTTATTTATTACATTGTTTAAAAGAAACACACTTGATGAAATGTAGATAACGACAGTAAATGTCAATAGTCATGATACATTCGCTTTGTATTATACTTTTTAAATTGTCAACTGTTCTTTAATTACAATTTTTGCAATAAAATTAAAAGAACTAGGTTGAATTAATTTGACATTTAAGAAATATAAAAGAAAATATAACAACAAAGTTACATGTCATGACAAATAACCTTACATAAAACCAGAAGTGTTATGCTCTTATTTGAAATTCTCGAGTCGTCGTCGGTTATCGTTTATGAGGGCCTTAACAACTAATCGCATGTTAATTAATTATAAGCCTTGTCCCAATATTGGTATTACTGAGACACATTTTAAGTATAATAAATTCAAAACCAAGTCTTTTATTGTTCTACACAAAAAATTCCATACAATTTTATCATTGACTATACATGGAGTGTATAGAATTAGCCTTTTATATAAAAAAACAACATAATTGAATTTTAAAATAGAAGAGTCAAATATATTTAAGTTTAAAGAGAAAAAAAAGCAAGAAAAAGCCTAGATATGGAAAATTTAAAAGAAGATAGTCAGGTTCAAAGAAGACACTAAAAGAATTTGTTAAAAAGCATCACCAGCGATTCAGTGAAATGAGATGGTGTGTGTTTGTGGAATATTGAAATTGGTCGGGAGAACAATTTCATCACTAAAAGAAGACCTTTTGTTTATCCTCGGAACATCAGAAGTAGCTCAGCTCGCAAGCGAACATCGTTCTCACAGAACTTTCTCCGGCCATTACCCATTATCAGCGGCTGAATTTAAGCACAAATAAGCACATCAGCACAAATAAGTCTTGAGATTTATGATGCGGCCAGACGACTGGGCAGAGCTTAATTGGCCCCATTAGATTTAGATCCCGCACCGAAAAGGCAAAAGTGAACCACTCGCCGCGGATAATGAACATTTAAACAAAGGGAAAGATCTTAATTTCATACAGTACATAGATCGCGATAGTCCATTATGGCTTCCACCGAGACAGTTCAACATGAGGTCTTATTGTAATCGCTTTCACGTTTATAAACGCTGAGATTTAATATGCAGATATGAAAGATAGCATGTTAATATGTACACATAAAGATAACTATAAAGATAGGAAAGCCAAACATTGATCCACAGTTTAGCGATGTTGATGCTAGGATTAACAACACACCTAATATTTTTTTCGGATGGCCTAAAATAATCGTTGCGCTATGGCAAAAAACCTTCATTGGAATATTGATAGAGGTACGAATCACAGATACACTGTCATTCAAAGGCTAAGTGAAAGAAAAATACAAATTAGCTTAGTGAAAACAAAACAATTATATATGGTGAGAGACAAAACAAAGCATTTGCTTTAATAGATATTTTAGAAAGCTAGTACAAACTGCCTACCACTTGTTTGGGTATCCGAATTATAATACGGAATGATGAATTACCATTCAATCTTAAACTGCTACAATTGCATGACTCTTGCTCGTACTAAGCAGTTATTTTTCAATAGCACTCTCGACCATCAGTCATTTATCATGTTCAAAAACTTTCAAACTTTTAAGAGTGTATTTTCTTAGTTATTTTTAACCGGATGCCTATCATCTAATACAGTTTCTTTTAAATATAACCAACACGCCGAGGTGTAGCTAGGCGTATAATTAATCTGTCAGTCATAAGGATAGAAACACGGAGATGACGTGAATGGTGTGACTGGTAAGCGTTATGCAATAAACCCAGGAATTCTGCAACCCTAAACTCTTGAAATAATTACGAGATCCGTTGGGATTCTGAGCTGTGTTTAATTTTGACTTACGTGCTGTTTGCTATTGCGGCGTAACTTAGAGGAGTTGGTGGTGATGATAGGGTTAGGTTTTAATAATTTATTCATTTAACCTCAACTAAATCAACTAAATTAATAGTTATGTTTCGACACAATATTTGTGTTGCAAAAACACGCGATACGAGCTGTCTATGGCTTGGGTTCACGTGACTCATTACGGCATCTTTTTAAGCAAATAAACGTTTTAACGCCACTACCACATCCACATACAACATCGGACGCGGTGATAGGGAAGTGCTATGGTTTATACTGGCTTAAACCAGAAAGTCGTTTCTTGGTAGACTTATTATCAAGTCTAAGAACATATCGAGGACAAGGTCGTGTGGAAATGACTCTTGCTCTGCACTTGCAAATTTCCTGGCTGCTGCTGTAAAGTTTACAAGTAAGAACCTAAACAATTTTGTAAATTCGAAATTAATTAGGGATAAAATCAGAAAATAATTAAAATAATTCTATTTTAGTGAACAGTTACCTTTTTTCACGTTCAATAAGAGCTTAGCAAGCCTGTATTGAAGAAATTTCATAAAGTGATGTCAGCAAAATTAAGACCATTGTTATAAAATTTAATGCAATAAAATTAAAAGAAAAGTTTAAAATAGCTTAATATCATACAATAATATTACGAGGTACGGTTACAGTACAGGCCACGATGATTCACAAAGTCACGACGAATTTTATTTTAGTGCAGACTAAATCAAATCAAATCAAATCAAAAATATATTTAATCAAATAGACGCTCGCGCGTTCTTATGCATCGTCAAATTTTACATAATTAATTATATATAGAGGTTCGTAAGGTACCACCGGTTCGGAAAGCAGTTTCTGTTGCGAAGAGAACTCAACAGTTGCTCTTTTCCAGTATCAGTTTACAATATAACATACAGGTATAATATTCTTATTCTAGCCTACGTGAGTAACAAAAGTGTTAACTCGTCATTGGCGTCATCGAGATATTCCGCAATGATAATACATTCAACTTTCGAAGCTTTGAGTGTAATTAAAACAAATTAATCAATCCTCATCAGTGCGGGTGGTATATTTTAGCATCATTTTATATTTATCACCCATCCATTATTATATTATATATTGATATCTATATGTAATCGCACAGGAAATTTTATTTCTCATCTAATCTTCATATGTAACCTTTACACATAGAAAGACGTAACATATCAAAATATTGTGAGTTATATATTTTGCAAATAGAACTAAGTAGTGACATTTTAAATTTTAATCACACATCTGAAATTGACGGCGAGCCGGTGTGACCTTGCTTTCTGGGTTTACGCCTAAAAACCATTTAAGAATACTTTCAAAACTAACTTTAACTAAAACTATACCGCAATAAAACTAATTATATTCTATTACCGAGTTTAAATTTCCCTGCGAAATCTTTAGCACACAAAGCCTCATTAAATTTATTTAGAAACGGGCTACCCCGTAGTGCTGCATTAATTAATGTTGTATAATGCAGCGGTTGCGATTACTGAATATGAAAAAGGTTCTATTGACTGCAAAATATCATTAAAATTTGCAGAACAAAGTACGAAAAGGTTTTCACCGCTGCGGGAATCGAACCCACGTCTTTTAGTTCGTCTAGTTATTTGCTAATTATCTATTTTTGTACAATAACTTAGGAGCTACCCGCCCCTATACATTTCCACGATAAATTCTATATACAGCGTTTTGCTATTCAATTTTGGATCCCGTGAAATCTTGTATTCTCGTTTGTGATACAAACGACACAAAATTTTGTAAAAAGACCTTAAATTAGAAGCAAAAGAATAGCTCTAGAATCAAATGCATGTAAATAGCAGAATAAAGAAGCCTAAGGCCAACTGTTCCATTTAGATTTAGAAATTCAGGGTCCTAAATTTCTCCTCTTAATTGCTTCACTCCTGCATTGTCTTGACTTGGAAACGTAAAAAAAGCAATCACGTAGAAGCGAAGTATGTATTTCTGGACATTCTTAAATAGCACGTTACTGGTAAATGTGTAAAATATGTGATAAGTTCTCTAGAATAAGCAAAACCACTGCAAACGTTTCACCAATTTCGTAATTTCAGTGTTAAAGTAATAAATTAATTATTAGCTGTTAAAACTCTCAAGTCTGCAGCACCATGTTTAAAAGTGACTAGCGACATTGTGAAACTTCAAGTTAGCGAGTAATCTTCTTAGACAATGATGCTGTTTCGTAATTTGTTGTTTCTAACGTTAACTATTAAACAGTGTTAGACGAATCGCCTCTAAGTAAGAAGAATAGTGAACCAAAGTCCAATTAGTCTTAAGAAACTGAAGATGAGCTTTTTGTAAAAATGATTTTAGTTATATGCGCAACTTATCCTTAGAGATAACTTTAGCAATTATTGAGAAGCGGAATATGGAATAGTCTCTTAAATTCTATTGTACGACAGATAAATAATACCTCATAAGAAAAATAGATTTGCACAAAGATGTTTATTATTTAAATAAAATGAAAGAAAACGTAAACAAAATGTAAGCAACAAAAGACGGCTCCGCCAGAGCGCAATAAAACTATTTTTATTTAACGGTGGTAGGGCCACGCAGCAGCCTCGGCTGTTGCATGAATGGGCAGACCCGTCCGGATAAGTACCACGACCTCACAGAAGACCGTCGTCAAGTGGAAGTATGACAAATACTTTCGCGTTTCGTCTGGTGAGTGAGGTAGCCGGAGCCCAAACTTCAAAAGGTTGTCAACACATCTGTAACCCTCGGGTGTGGCAGATGTCCATGGGCGGCGGTATTCACTTAACATCAGGTGAACCGTCTGCTCGTTTGACAACTTTTCGCATAAAAAAAATGCACCAATGGCGAAATAAGTGAAGTGTGACATGTTTCATTTGCATTCGTTATAAGAATGCAAATGAGACGATATAGTTGCATCCGAACCAGAGCAACAATTATGTCTACACGTTTGACTGTTTCGAGTGCATAATCGCGTCGCATTCGGAGACGGCAACTGTTCAGCGCAATCGAAATGCGAATTGTGCCGATGGCCGTGTCGCCGTTGCACCGCCCGCGGCCGAGAGCGCAGACTTGTAGTTGCTTTCCCTAGATCGGGCCGCGTAGGCGGGCGGTATGATACCAGTCACACGTACATTGCCTTCTAAATATGGTACGAAATTCTCTGCAATACCTTACAATAGGGGCGGACGCGTGGGCTAACGAAAGAATTGTTTAATATTACGCAGTCACAATTGGGACGCCTAAAGTAATTTGAGGTATATCATTACCGTCCAGTGGTTTCATTGCCATTACCGACTCACTGGAACGGGTAATAAATAATTCGATTATATTAATACACATCTATCTCAGCTCCGCCATTATATTCGCTTCTCTGTAAAGTGTATATATAACATATAAAACAGCAACGTTTTATAAATGAATGGTTGTTTACAAAACTTAGGTACGACAGTTAACTCTCGGAAAAACCAATACACATTCTGAAACCGCTAAGCGCAACCAAATATGCATAAGGACGAAAGAATTTGAAATTTTAGGGAAAATTCAGCAATAACTTCATTAAATATTACTTTCACATGATTGTAATGTGAACATACAGGGGGATTTGGTAATGTAAAATGTTCAGCAGCTTATAAATATATTTATTGATCTTGCCGCGTGTTTGAGTCTGATAATAATCAATCAAAACCCCGAATGCGTAACATAAATTGCGTCCTCTTGTTCTTCGGTTAGTTAAAGTATCGACCGACGTCAAACTCGTGCGTCGTTAGTACCAATCGCGTATTGATTGATGATAATGGCGGTGGTAATTTAGCGCCTTTTTCTTCTGCACTCGTTAATTTCATTTCAATTACAAGTGAGGCACGACGTACAAGTAAAAGTGGAAAGCACCATTGACGGTGAATCCATTTTATAACATGCTTATCCCCACTACTGTAAAAATATCGTGTGATGAACATAGTGTTTTTCTAGTGTCTGGGTGTTTATATGTATAATATGGTTTAATTAACAAAAGAAAATTATATTTATCAGTTATCTAGTACCCATAGTACAAGCGTTGCTTAGTTTGGGACTAGAGAATGTTTTGTAAAAATGTGTCCTAAATATTTATTAATTATGCCCGTTTTCACCATTGTATCCTCAAATCCCTTTACTAGGGTACCCTAACCTAAGGGATTCCTTAAATCAGACCGTCACCAAAATTATTTTTCACCAAATTAGGGGTAACTCTTAAAGAGGTTCCACCATCAACTTGGGATCCTATCATCAATAGAATTAAATCTAGACCCAAACGGACACAAAATTAATAATTAAAAAACAGACGGTAGCCATGGTTAACTATGACATTCAGACGTCCAACGCCTCAGTCTGTTCTTGACCATGAACGCTGAAAAGGGTTCGAAACGTCGGGAATTAAAATTAAAAATAAACGCAATAAATCCATAAAAGTTTTCATCTATAATGAATTAAATTTATATAATGAGACGAAGAGAAAGAAATGAGAATTATGCACTTAAGTAAAGAGGGATACTAATCAGTACCTACATAGTGTTTTAACCAAAGATACAAAATAGCAATTGACGAAAAGATAGGTAATGAAAATAAATTAAATTCCTTACTAAACCCATAACACTATAAATCGGACGGTTGCAATTGTATCTGCAGAACATACATAAGCGACCAGCACATTGTCTATTCGAAACTGGACCGTGGACCGGGTCCTGGGCCAATAAATTATAGTATCAGGCTCGGATCCGATTTAGAAATACGACAGGTCGCGCTGTTTCTGGAATGTGCCAAAGCACAAGACCAATAGGCCGAGGTATCAATTTAGTTGTCGAGTTAACGATCTGTTCTTATCGCATTATCTGTTCGAACGGGTCTCTCCTTATTGAAATGGTATGTGGCACCAGTTTCTACTGTTTCCAGTTACCCAAACCAATGCCACCCGTGGACATTCCTGGCTTCAGGTGCGCCGATACTGAATAAGTTTGTTATAATGATGTGTTTCCCACCGTGTTGGAATTAAGCAAACTTAAGCGTCGAAAACAGTCCAGAATAGAATTTTTCAACATTTCTAGCTTCTATGGCCACTTTATACTGACACGTCAATATTTTTAACGTCAAAAATAATAATGATTGTAATATTGGCATCCCAAAATTCGACGTAGCATTTTCGCCATCACAGCTCATTGACAACTAACTAAACCAAAACCAAATGTTCAAGAGAGATATCTCTTGAACATTTGGTTTTGGTCATCTAAAACGAATACATGTAAATTTTACTGCTGTGTATGACGTTGCGTTAAAACTTTAATTTCATAAGATAATCGTACAATTTTAGCTATACGAATAGTAGAGATCAGGAGAGGCGGTTAGTCTTCATTGAAAGCTATAAAACCTCGACAAATTTATCCGAACCACATAAAAGGGCGGCCCAAAATCATGTCAGCTTTACCGATAGCATCAGACAATGAGGCGTCTACGAGGGACGTCGCCCGTTGCAACGACAAAGAAGAGGAGGGAAGTGTCGCCGAGGAGCTATTTGCCAACCGGTCGGCGGAAAAGCGTTGCAACAGCGAAATTAGAAACGCACACGCCGCCCACCGCTCGCGCGGCACCGAGGCCGCCGTGGGCGAAAATTTAATGAACCCACAGTCGACGGAGCGACAGTTGGCCATAACCAGCTATTTACTGTCCATTGTCCGGGGCATAATCTACCGTCGCAACGGTGGCGGCCGCGGAGCCCCGTGCGGCGTCTTTGAAACGGAATTCGTCTAATTAATCACCGCTTTCCACCGTGGCAGGGTGCTCGCTTGGAATCCAGCTCAGGAGTGAATTATATCATCCGGTGACGGTGTGTGTTCAGTCTCTTGTTACGACGCTAATTGTCTTCGTTGATTAGTTAATGTTATGTATTACGATTGTAATTGATCGGCTATTGCGACCGTTTTGGTTGTAAAGAGTGACTGACATAACAATTTCTAATAAACAGACTAATTCTAATCAATTGAAAATCTATAATGTCTGTGTGTTCTAATGTATATGTGACAATTCGTCAACAAGTTTTGTAAAGTTAATTTTTTACAGTACTATTACCCAATAAACGCTATCAGCATGAAATTACGATTTATTTTTGTTTCAGGTAAAATTAACTGAAAAAATATCTTTTACATAATCACCGTTAACGTTCAGTAAACCTTAGCCTAACAACAATTGAGTTTTGTGCTATCAACCTAAATTAGTCAAAAGAATCGTTCTTTGATGACGGAACGACAAAATAGGAAAATATCGATACGCGAAATGCCATAAAGCATGGCGATACATCCGCTCACGTGTACTGCGGCAGAGCACGCGGTGTTATAACATCATAAGCGAACGACAAACGCAACCGTCGACTTTGCCGGTAGGAGCCGAACAATGGACTCGATACACTGATACCAATAAAATTCGACCGCGCCGTAACTAATTCTAATGCCGAACATAACCGACGCGAAACGGAACATTGACCCAGATGATGCATACGCTCTAGGTTGTTTCACCGGCTGCGACCGAGAGATGTACGTAACGTACGACGACATTGAAATAAAAGCCTAAATCAATGCCTCACATCCGGTGCAGAGCACGACACGACTAGATTTAAACTTAAGACTCGGCTAAACGGAAACAGCATTACCTATCTCCGTCTACCCCTTTTAGTGAGGTGAAATCATATCCCAGTTTGATTTATTGTCTATTTTTGAAATTTTGCACTCGCTCACATCACTTTCACCTTTTTCGAACGTGCATTAGCATGACGTGTTAGAAATTAGAAGAGGATAGTACCTCTTTTATTTTTAATTTAATTATAAAGGCACCTGTCAAATATAAAACAAAAGCAAATCTACAAAAGAAGTAGGTCTATACTTTCACTCGCTTGTAAGGTCTCTGTGAGCTACAACTATTTGGGGGAAAAGTATGCGATATCGATAGTGCCACGCTGGCTACAATACAAAGCAGCGGGCTGGTCTAAAAATAAAGTTAAACCGCTAAGTTCCCACCAAATATGCATTAGTCAGACCGACCAGTTAGTTCATCGTACGCTCAACCTGCTATAAATAAACTAGATACCGAAGTGAGGCACGAAGTCGACTCCGCGAGGCCATCGGGGTTCTAGTGTGACCTAAATAGTGCTTAAGATAAACTAGAGAACCTAATGGTCTAGAATCTTGGGATGCTGAATAATTGCCACGTCGTATAATAACAGCGATAATGAAATTCAGGTTGAATATAGTTGAAAAGGAGAATAGTATAGTAACGGATACTCAAATAAATAAAGTCTGTGCAAACGTCAACCTTTTTAATGACGCGGGATGCTCGGTTAAAGAAGTCGAATCCACCTCAGCCATATTAGATAAAAACTACTACCGTGGCAGTAAATCGCATTATTTATATAAATAAAAAGAAGTCATAGATAGACAGACGAAGATAGAGTTCAATTAATTCTGCTAGGTTTTATTTCATAGCCACTAGGCTCTTATCTGAGAGAAGAAAAAATGTGATACGTTCATTTGAGATTAAAAGTTATTAAAATTTTTAGAAACAACTTTTCGATTTTTATAAACACTACGTGTTCAGTGATGTGTGTTTTCCCGGTATGTTTACATTTATAATAAGCAACGCAGACGACTTCGCTGGTACCTTATAGTTATTGAAACACACACATAAAAGACGTAACCGAAAGTGAAATCTCAATGAAAGAATTAAACGTACAGAATAGACTGAATCGCTTCTAATGGCGCATAAAAATTGAAAAGCACAATATTTTAAAATTACAACTCGCAAACTGAACGCGAGCGATGTGAAAGGTTTGTATTACGGCAGCGATGAAAGATCGCTGAGCGATTTATTCCTCTCGGGATTTACGTTTGCAGAAAGGCGACTATAAATTGAACGCGAAATTAATGGACGGCATGAGGAAAGTGGACGTTGGGCGAATTAGAGACGGGCGTTTCGTAGGAGCGAATCGAAAGGGTCAGCTGTGACCACGGGGAGTAATTGCAGAAGGTGGTGGTGGGCTGTTTGACGTTTTGACAGTCGCCGTGAAGTGACTTGTTCCACAACAAACTGGTTCATACAGCACTTTAGTTTCAAATACTTTTTTTTCCACAGCCGTGATAGCTCAGTGTCCTGGCCCTCGCCTTTAATTCAATATATACTCGAGCAACCTGAGTTCGATCCCCGGTGCCGGCACCAATGAAGTTTTTAACTTTAAGTGCTGACTTATCACGTGCTCCGCGGTGAAGGAAAACATCGTGAGGAAACCTGCATATTTTCGAAATAATAACAAAAAAAATTTCGAAGATATGTGAAGTCCGCCAATCCGCAGTAGGGCCGCGTGGTGGACTATGTCCTGATCCCCTCTGTATAGAGGAGGCCTTAGCCGAGCAGTGGGACATGTATAGGCTGTAACTTTACTTTTTTACTTTACTTTACTTATTTTCCGATGGTCGTAGTCGATGTTTTTAGGCATTTATTGTTGACGTAGACATTAGACGATGTTGTCGACGTTGATCATAAACTAGTTCATTTGTGAGCTTGAAACCGAAGTTAAGTTTTAAACCGTAACCAGGTGAGATATGAGAGGCGCTTACGATGAAGCTTACAACTCGAACGAGTTCTCTGCCGACACGTTTCAATTTTACATGTTTGTCTGACATCGCAAGTTATTTTAAGACGCAACTGGAGCGTGACTCCTTGCGAGTGAGGAACTGCGACAGTGAAGGGTATAAAGCCGTTGTTGTTTTTGTGTAATCTTTGACTTGAAAGTATTAATTTCGACGTAAGCCAGCGACTTTACCAATTATATTTATCTAACCGTAACAATTTATATGAAGAATTTTTTTACTTTAAAACATTGCTACTGTTGGATAATATTAACATTATTTGTAAGGACGATTTACATACATAAACTTCACGTGGACCCATATTATGTTTCGATCCCCACTGCTGGAAAAATATTGTGTGTTAAACAAATTATTTTTCTAGTGTCTGCGTAATTATTTACAAAAGAAAAGTACGTTTATCAGTTACCTAGTACAGGCTTTGCTTAGTTTGGGATTAGATAATGTTGTGTAAAAATATGTCCCGAAATATTTATTTATATATATTTAGGGCGGTTCGGGTCTGTGCTATTTTTTTATGAAACAAACTCGGAAATGAGGCGGAGATACACCAGATGTTGACAATCGATGTCCATTTAGATCTACGAAGCCGGTCCATAGATCCGGTAGAACCTTTAGGCCCGAAAGCAACGCACTCAATGCAACGGGCGAGCGGGGCCATCATTGTTTTTCTTAATGAAACATCGGTATGCTATGATGGTCGTAACTGATATAGGCAGCAGCGCATTTTTCTATCGACTAGACATAGAACATGTGCTGCGGTGCTGTGATAAAAATAGAAATGACAGCGCCACGCGATCCTAAGCGATTCGTATTATGTTTTCGTAATAATCCTCGAATCGGATTATAAAATTTTACGAAGTCAAGGATATTATTATTTTTAAATTCATCCGCAACGGTTTTTAGATTAGGAACTGTAGACCAAATCGTTTCTTTTTTAATATTTACATACTAATGATACGAGGTAAAATGTCTTTATTTGTATTGTAATACGTAATCTATAAAAGAAACTTAATTTACTCTTAAGTTTCAAGTTATTTATTCCTGAGTAACTGACGCAATATTTCAATGTACTAGTAATAGTAAGTAAATGTAAAAGTTAGTTTTAATAAGGTGCTTTTTAGGGTTCCGTATCCAAAAGATAAAACGGGACCCTATTACTAAGACTCCGCTGTCTGTCTATCCGTCTGTCAGCAGGCTGTATCTCATGAACTGTGACAGTTAGACAGTTGAAATTTTCACAGACGATGTATTTCTGTTGCCGCTATAACAAAAAATACTAAAAAACAGAATACAAAAATATTTAAGTGGGGCTCCCATACAACAGACATGATTTTTTTTGCAGTTTTTATAGATAATGGTACGGAACCCTCCGTGAGCGAGTCCGACACGCACTTGGCCAGTTTTTAAACCCTAGAGGCAAGTAGACGTGAGCACCTTCAGGGTGAGAGTGAATAATCCGGTAGGGTTCTAGGCTTGCTAGGAAATAACTGGCTAGTTATTGCGTAATGACATTTAATAAAGCTAAAAGCCGATTACCAACCTCTATGATGGTCGTAACAAAACAAAATTAAAGTTATAATATCATAACATAAAGTATTCTTAGTCAGTGAGTTTTGGATTGAAATAGATTGTGCCAAACGTTGTAACGCATATAATACGAGCGACCCGCCCCGGCTTCGCACGGGTGCAATTTATCTATACAGATAAATAAAATTGGCGTGTCTATTTGTAATATTAAAATAACCGCTTTTTACTAAATGCATATGAATGTATACACGGTACATATACCAAAACAACAGGTTTTACAATTTTTGTCTGTCTGTCTGTTTGTTCCGGCTAATCTCTGAAACGGCTGGACCGATTTGGACGGGACTTTCACTGGCAGATAGCTGATGTAATAAAGAGTAACTTAGGCTACTTTTATTTTAGATTTTTTTTATTCTAAATTCCACGCGGACAAAGACGCGGGGACAGCTACTTATACATATAAACCTTCCTCTTGAATCACTCTATCTAATAAAAAAAACCGCATCAAGGTCCGTTGCGTAGTTTTAAAGATCTAAGATACGTAGGGACAGACAGACAGCGGGACGACTTTTTTTCTATACTATGTAGTGATTTATAATGATAATCGTAGTAATTGTTATGCCTTAAAGATAAAATACCATCACATTAAGAGTTAATAAGTATTCGGTTATTAGCGATATTGATTACTTATTTTATCAAATCAAGCATTAGTTAAGCGACACAAGCACTCAAATTACATAGGAAATCGTAAATAAAAACTTTCAATGGTCGATATTCTTACTTATGGGTTTCATATAAAGTCTGTCTTAGAAATTAATGAGCTTTTAAAACTAATAATCTCCTTCTTAATATTACAACAACATCTAATAATTTAATTGATCTTTATAAAAATAGATCAAGAAAGTTCCACTGATTTTCGTGTAGCCTTTATTATTGGATGTATTTATTTATTTTCGGAATATGGAAAATAAGTTTTTTTAATATTTAAATAGATAGTAATAAATATTCAAAACGTCTGTGCAACTAAATACATGTCAAGATAATAAGAATAAAGACGTCGTTATTACGATAATAACGTGAACGCGGTGATAGCGATTTGAGGTTATAACGTAATAGCATCAAATTTTTTTTAATATGCGAACTTTAATTACTACTACGGCAATGAGGTAATTTATTTCTTCATACTTAAATGTGGAAACATGTCAAGCGGGCTGGCGGTTCACCTGATGTTAAGTGATAACCGCCACCCATGGAATTTTCGACACCCGTAGGCGTGCAAAATGCGTTGACATCTTTTAACAACGTTACCCGGCTACCTCACTCACCCGATGAAACGCACAAGTGTAACACTCTCACTTCACGCTGGTCTTCTACGAGGTTGTGATACTTACCGGACGGGTCTGCCCATACGTGCAACATTTAAAACTGCTACGTGGCCTTACAGTTTATGAAATGACGTTTTTTTAATAAGTTATATTTTATTTTTTTATGTGAGAAGGGGGCAAGCGAGCTGGCGGTTCACCTGATATTAAGTGAAAACCTCCACCCATGGGCATTTGTAACTACCGCAGAGTTGCAGATGTGTTGCCATCTTCGCTTCTTCTCACTCGCCAGACGAAATACAGTAGTATCACACTTCTACTTCACACTGGTCTTCTGTAAGGTGTGGCACTTACCCAGACGGACCTGCCCATTGATGGAACAGCGTGGCCCTACCACCGTAAATTATATTAGAAAATAAGCATATTCGCATATAAAGCTACATTTATTAAAGAAAGAGTAAATGAGTTTTAGCTCGCAGGAATGGGCGGGCTGTTCCGGGAAAGAGCCACGGCCTAACAGGAGAATAGGGGAAAAGTAGAAGTATTCAAACTTACGCGTCTCTTATGCTCACTCGCATAAATCTAAATTGTGACAGGGAGAATTTTACAAAAAATCGAAATGTCTACCCGTGAGATGCTGAGACGAACAAACTAATTATTCATAAAAATGTTAAAATTTAATTTTTAGCGCATCTCTGCAGTCAAGACGAAACTTATAGCGGGAATTTTTTTACACAAATTGTAGAAAAATTTTCTGCGCAGAGCATTGAAGAAATGCAATGAAAAAGATAGCCGGACGTTGAGATGTTCGTTAAGATTAAGTGGGGTTATCGGTCGCTTAGCACAGTGGTTAGAGCGTGTGGCCGCGTTACCCGGAAGGCAGGTTCAAATCCCGCAGCGTCCAAAATTTAAAATTTATTAATAAAATAACCACTTTTTAATATTGCATGATTGTAAAAATCTAAACGAAATATTTAAAGATAAAGGTATTCCAAAAGTATTCGCAAACGCAAATGTACCCAAACTCAATAATTCAAAGTTATCGGCCATAATTTCGGATCTATCACGGGGAGTGTTCCGAGGAATTGTTTGGATTGATCCCGGCGGCTGAATTTCACCATCGGACATCGCGCCAAAACCAAAAATTTCATCCACACCACCTCGATGTACAGCGTTCCACAACAGCGCTATTTTCAAGGCATTTCCTGCCTCGGAACCTTCAAGAAGAGAGCGTACTCTTTCCTAAAAGGCCGGCAACGCATTTGTAAGCACTCGGGTGTTGCAGATGTCCATGGGCGGCGGTGATCACTTACCATCAGGTGAGCCTCCTGCTCGTTTGCTGCTTTTTTCCCATAAAAAAAATAATTATATCCATATCTATGTCCTATGCTTCTATTATGGTTATGGTCTATGGTTTTACATTTATCCAAATAGCTTGCGTTATCAACACTATGCACTTAGTGTCATATCTCGGATTATAGTCAGTATATCGAGAACAAATATGACATCACTGTCCCGAAAGTTAATTAATGTGAGAACGTATTAATTACGGCTTTAACTTGCGATTTATTGACGAGATCTCATATTGCAAACATTATTATACACATATTGCAGCATTTTATACGACAGCCACATACCTACTTTAGTGTACATTGGAGACTAGTTTGACGAAATATAGTGTATAGTTGGACAAGACCGAAGAACGTCGGACAAAGCCTTGGCCCAGCATTGGGATTATATAATCATTCATAGAGCCCGCAGAGTACAGATTCCACGGGCTTGGTAACACCCTATAGTTAAAGTCAATCAAAGAACATGTTGTGATAAAAGTGATTGGGAAGAATACATGACGGACGATGAGTTCCTTGCATCGGCTTATGTAATTTCCGTTCATGAATTCGTCCCCAGTGGCGGACATCTTGATTTGGCGGTCACGAGTTCTAATCTAATAAAAATAATCATAGACTAAAAACGAATTAGCTCTACAGGAGGTATGATCGTAACATTAAAAAAAAATAGTTAAGTAGATAAATTTACTTTTTAATTGGTTACTCGTTATTAAGACCACAGTCCGAAAAGGTTAAATTATAAAAACTAATAAAAATTATGCGTAATTATCAGAGACATTTTACATTTGTTCTATAATCAATGTCATTTTGAAGCATATCATGGAAGAATTTACATGGTAAACTAATCTCCGATAGTATGAACGCTCGAAAATATTTTATCACATTATTAGCAGAAAACAATTAATCATATTTTGAGTTGGCGCAATGGTGTTATGCAGTAATTTATGATAATAGTTCATGCTATTACGTGGCTCTCTTCGGAGGACAAAATATGTCCTGCAAAGGACTTTTGGAGACTGAAATAATGACGACTATGTTACGAGTATTTAATTATTCAATTTGCTGTAAAGACCATTTGTTTGCGTGTCACAATGACTTTTTAACGAGCCAGTATAGATAAGGCATAAATTTAATTATTGCTTTAATCAGTTACTATTCAATTATGTAGTAATTACTTTAAAGTCATGTCGTCGCGAAACGGTTTTGATTGTAATTATTTTTCAACGAAGCGTGCCATTGAAGCACATATGAACGCCGTATTCGCCGCAAATAGCCGAAAAATATATTATGTTTTTAAAAGTAAAATAAAATTACACATCTATACTTTATATAATCAGTTATAAATAGAAAAAAAAAAATTGTGTGTATTCAACATCGCGGGGGCGAAGAGGAAACGTTGCTCGGATGAAATTGCATGGAACAGCTAGTTGTAAATAAATTCCTTCTTCAAGTCTGCAATATCTTGGCTTTAGTGTTCGAAGCGGTCGGGATTTAAAGCAAATTAAACGCGATAATATCCGTAGAATTGTTTGATTTACAACGTGCAGTGTTCGTTTAAATCAAAGTAAACATTAATATGTTTTTCATGTAATTATTTCTCTACGAGTAAAGGAAGGACATGTGGAACGTAAGAAGAAAATTGAGGACTACGACGGACTATTTGAAAGTGTTCAGATCAGACGTAGGTGGCGACCCCTATAGCTCAAAAGTAGTGCTCGCTCTTGCCTTGAAGACACCCACATGGTTATCGGACGCAGAAGACGGACGTTGGCAATGTTTAAGCTTGTTCAAAGCGAAGATATAAAGGATGAATATCCTATAATATATATGAAGGATAATGGATATCACATGAGACCGCAAGGATCGTGTTACATTTGACACACGGAAATAGTATTTTTCTGTTTGAATGTTTTAGGATGTTTTGAGACCAAGTTTCCAAATCTATTTTCTAGGACACGTTTTTTATGTTACAATCATTAGGCTAATGAGAAGTAAATTATAGACTACATAGAAAAGGCATTAAGTGTAGTTTCAACTTAACAATTAATCAACAGTAAACAAAACTACTGATTAGTAGTCATTTGAATTTGCGTTATATTCTACAATACTAGCTAAATAAATAATCACGATAATCCCTCCTACAAATTATCCGAGGAACAAATTTTGCAGTGCGGAAAAAGAGCAATCTCTCCGGTATCTATACTCTAATTTTTATGTAAAAAGCTGTTAACCGAGTAGTCGTTTCACCTTATGTTAAGTAAATATCGCCGCCCATGGACAACACTTTGCAGATGCGTTGAAAACTTCCATAAAAAGAGGAACCCGGCTACCTCACGAGACGAAACGCGAAAGTGCAATACTTCCCGTTCACGGCGGTCTCCTGCGAGGCCGTGGTACTTCCCCGGACGAGCATGCCCATTGGTGCAAGGGCAGAAGCAGTTGCGTGTCTCAACCACAGTGTAATCTTTAAAATTATAGATATCGCAAGTGTTAAGTTGAGCCGTGATAGCTCATTGTCCGGGCGCTCGCCTTAAATTCTATATACTCGAGCAGCTTGAGCTCGATCCCCGGTGCCGGTACCAATGAAATTGTTAATTTTAAGTGGTGACTTATCACGCTCTCTGCGGCGAAGGAAAACATCGTGAGGAAACCTGCATATTGTCGAAATAATGACAAAAAATATTTCAAAGATATGTGAAGTCCACCAATCCGCAGGGGGACCGCTTGGTAGTCTATAACCTTGTACCCTCTGTACAGAGGAGGCCTTTGCCCAGCATTGAGACATGTATAGGCAGTTACTTTTCTTTAAGGTGTTTAACTCAACCTTCTGAATACTGTTTCCCAAATCTTAAGACTAAAGCACAAACTAGTCCCGAGTTCGCTTAGCTAATCCAACACGAACGAAGTACACGCGAAGAGACGAGCACGTGATTCGATGTCTCTATCATCCAAAGTACATCACTAAGCCGCTCGCGAACTGCTTATAACAAGACAGGCACGTAATCTACGTTAGCTCTCGTTAAAGTATATTGTATTTATGGAACGGGGAAATTTATATCATTTTCGGGCGGTAGTTCAACGTTCTATAATAGCGAACTGATTGGTAACGTTGTTCCGTACGCAGATTTATGTAAATAACAGATTTATCGAATAGAAATATGATAGTGGGAGCAAATGTGCCGTTGGGTAACAATGGCATCAAATTCCAAGGTGCCAAGGTGGAGAATTGTCTGCAGTGTATCTGCGGTAACCGCATATAAGCCGGCCGTAACTCAATACGCAAAGTTATATACTGAAAACCACATTCCGCCGTGCCGGGTGTAATGTTCTATGAATTGTATAAGAAAAAAATGAAGTTATAAATAATAAAGTGAATAATAATTTTTGTTGCACAAAGATGTAACCTGTTCCCGAAACTAGTTTTGAAACATTAACGATAGAAATCAATATTTCGACAGATATTTGACAAAATATTCCATCTAGCTTTATTACAGTTGCACAAATCACAGAGATGACGTTATTAGATTTGTTTGCGATTTTAATAATCACTTCGTTCTCGTTAGAAAATATTTTGCTTAATTTCTTGCAAGCCGCAAGACACTCATTTCGGAATAACTTTACCATTGTAAAACTATGGAAGATGGCTAGCGAACTGATGAAGGCTGAATTCTTCGAGCAAATTCTACCCGCGTCACGTACTTCAGCGAAAATGTACACCGGTCGCTTTAAACTCCTAAAAGGCACTTAAGTATTCCAAAGGCGATATTATTCGTGGGAAATTCTATCGGGGCAAATTTCGCGAACGCCGACGAATGTTTGAGCGTTTCGAACGAGCGACACGCGTCTATCCGGTGCGCGATCACGCGCCACACTGAATTATTACCGATGCGAGCAAAGAGCTGGCTGTTGAGAGCGAAATTGGTTTTCGAACGTTAACGCGGACATTTCAAATTGGACTTACTCTCATCGCGGTTACAGTTGAAGTTAACACGACAAGGTCACGAGTGTGTGTGTGTTTTTTTCCCCCAAGAAGCCATGCAAACAGGTTGTACGCGAGAAATCCGCGGACTGCCGGGAAGTAGATAAGGCGCACTTAGATCAATAGCTGTGTTCAATTTCTATAGCCTTGGGTCGTCAACCTACGACCGAATGGGCTACTATCAGTTGATGCGGACCTTAAAAGGAGTGAAAAGAGATTTATAAAAACAAAAACAACAAGAAAAGCGAACACGGTTCTGAGAGAGTGATCAAGAACAGTGTCGGTACATTGTTACGAGTGATAAACGGGGACTTCTAGTCGTTACTTACTTATCTAAATGTTGTTCCTATACATATATTTTCAAATCATAAACGAGCAGGGCTCTGTTTTACCTCATCAATATGTTCATAATTAAAGCAAACAGACTTCAGACGTCAGTTCAAATCTACTGTATCACAGATTTAATCGAGTGCATGACAATCACAGTAAACCGTTTGCATTCCATTAACAGAAGGCACCGAACGCAAATTAATGGATCAAAGCTAAAGAACTGCAATTGAAAAATAAAACAAATGACGGCATTCAGATCATTTATACAGACATTTCGAGCAAACATATTACGCATATCCATGATGACCAACAAAAATTTCTTAATCACAGATCTAATTTGGACTAGGTTACCGAAAACTAAATTCGAGTACACGAAATCATAATCGCCTGCTTTCTACATCAACAACATGCTTTCTCCCGTTTAACATTGTTAAGCATGCATTGCTTTGTGGGAGGTTTATCGGCTACATCTTCTAGAACTTTCAAGATGTTTACACAGTTGCTGCCGCTTCGAAAATAACGCTGTTGTTAGGTGGAATGTTAACGAGGCCCATTGTCGACCAGATCGCACTTACTGTATGCCCGTCTGTGTTTGACGTAACGGCTCATCACGCTTTTGCGTATGTGCTGCTATTCGTAATAACAGACCTTTCACGTCTTTTAACAAGTCGGATTGGGACTACGGATAATTTGGAAGATTGTTCTTTTCATTGGATTTATTTGCAAATACTTTATCTTAGGAGGAAATGATTCTTGTATAGACACATAAGGGTTCCTTCTTCCCTTCATCATGGGAAGATTGAATAAGATTTTACAGAGCTACTGTGGTTACCATTTAGTGCAACATAGCCGTAACCATCAAGTGAGATGGTAAATCAGTAAATTGGCTTCAGGAATGCCCTCCCAATACCATCTGCTCTCCAATTTTATTTCAGAGCCAAAATACAAAAATCCTAACGTCTTCTCAAATAGCATAGAAATCGTGTTTATGTGTGTACGCTGTAAAGATAAACTTTTAGAGTCATAACGTAAACAATTCCGATGAAACGTTAAAGAGTTCCGCCCACATTCGTTAGAATCAAATTAGAACTAAAAATAAAGCGACTGGAATTAGAGCTTAACGAGTGTTTCCCATCCGGTGCACGAATAGGACTTCTTCGAATACGAAAAAGGAAACAACTCGCCAGATAAATAGTCTAGACTATGGATTATTCTATGATACTGTTTATTTATTTACTGTTTGTTAACAATCACCAACAACTAATAACCGAGCCCCTTCAATTATCCGCCAATCCCAACGGGCCCATGGTGGATGTGACCCCGATACCCTCTATGGAGAGAAGGCCTTTGCCCAGTAGTGGGACATTATAATATAGGCTGTTATTTTACTTTTATATTAAAATTTTCCTCAAGCTCGACTAGGTAACGATATAACTTAAATAATTATTCTAAAATTAGAACATGAATTGGGAAGTTTATCAATAAAGATATTTTTCCGAGTGCACTGAATATTCATTTGTTACATGTCAAATTTAATACACGTACATAAATTTGATTTCAGAGTAGAAGACGTTTCAAAAATAGACTTTTTTATACTAACATTATAGAAAATTTTAACGAAAAACGTATAAATTATAAAC
The DNA here is from genome assembly GCA_933534255.1 of Iphiclides podalirius. Classification (NCBI taxonomy): domain Eukaryota; kingdom Metazoa; phylum Arthropoda; class Insecta; order Lepidoptera; family Papilionidae; genus Iphiclides; species Iphiclides podalirius. The sequence continues at coordinate 1,832,872 of OW152816.1, forward strand.
TCATAACAGCTCAATGAAGCAGCATTTCAAAAAACTTAAAAAAAAAACCTGTGTCATTAAATGAGAGCGAGACCGGATTGTTTTTATTAAAAAATTAAATAACATTAATCAATGGCAATAATAATTGATGCATTTATCAAAACTGGTATCGCCCGCGGTCGAAATTCGTCAAGTTTCGAATGGAAAATAAGAACTTTGAACTTCATTGAGGCAAAATTCACGTCTTTTTGTTTATATACCTGATAGCTTCCAAAGTTTTTTTTTCATCCTTTTATGATTAACTGGCTGGTTACCTAGAGCGTTGGTACCGCAGAATAAATTATTCTAGATATTGTTTTAAATTTGAAACTTGTCTTATAGTTAGATTCTTTTTAAATTACTTAAAGGAGGATGAACCGTTTTATCTATAAGATGACAATAGACATATACATGTTTTTAGGTTTTGTAAAATTGGGTTAAACTATATTAGCTGTTTCATTTTTAGGGTTCCGTACCCAAAGGGTACAACGGGACCCTATTACTAAGACTCCGCTGTCTTTCTGTCTGCCTGTCACCAGGGCGTATCTCATGAACTGTGATAGTCAGAGAGTTTAAATTTTCACAGATGATGTATTTCTGTTGTCGCTATAACAACAAATAAAAAACATTTCAGTGGGGCTCTCGTAGAAGAGACATGATTTTTTTTGCCATTTTTATAGATAATGGCACGGAACATTTCGTGCGCGAGTCTGACTCACACTTGGCCGGTTTTAAAGGAAATACGGATGTTTCTTTCTAGAAGGAAGCAGGCTCGCATGCCTCGAATGAGTGCGAGGGTCCGTTAGGATGCCACTTCCTCCAGGGCAAGGAGCGAACGACATTCGCTCGCTCGTGTCGGGCATGAAAATGAAAAACGCATTCATCACTTTGCAATTATAAGAGCGCTTTTGATGGGATACCTACAGTTTTTAAAGCGAAATTAAAGTACACGAAAGAGTCAATGGTGATTTCATAGTGTCTGGGATGACGACTCACTATTGTAAAGTCTATTCGAATTAAGTGCTTGCATACAAATCATTTCTTTGGCGCCGGTAGTAGTCCGTCATGAATATAACGCAGATATGGTTTATGAAGCATCCAGAACGGCGCTGACACAGATGTGAATTTATCGAAATCTTTCCTTCATGATTGGCAATACCACACTGTAACGTAATAATTAAACGTTTCAATTTGTTTTCTTTTTCCTATTTATTACTAAGATACTCGAATATTAAAAGCAAATTAAAACGATTGCGCCTTGGGAGTCAAGAACATTGACTTTGGAAAGCTGTTGCGACAGCTCTCAATCGATCTGTAAACATGTCCGTTATTGCCTTTCAGCGTGCTTAAATTATCGTAGTGAAGAAACTTTATTACTTGTAAACATAGAAATTTTTCTCTGTATCCTATAATAGTGGAAATCCTTTTGAAATCAGGAATCCATGCAAACTTTTAAAACGAAGATATATCCCATGTTTCGATATCGGAGCGAAAAGCTGACCTTTCAGACACACCGTGTCAAAATCCGCTGGTATGGCGGCGCTGAGACATTTTTTCAACAACTTATAGCGTTTCATCTCGAGTGCAAACTAGCACTAAAGTTAACAACAATAATAATACAAATACAACATATTCGAAACTTAAAACGTGCATATGTGCTTTCGTGACTCAACATTCCATACCGGTAAACAGGAACAGAGCGAACACACGGTTCCGCTAATTTCGCCATTACGAACATTGCATAGGGCGCAGAGGAAGAACCCTTAAGTAGTTTCACGTAATGACGAATGCATATTAGCGCGCTTCTTAAACGGTGTGTGGCTGTTTGGCGTCGTGACGTCACGCACGTGCACCCAAATCGCTAGGGCGGCGTTTGAAAATGATACTTTTGAGCTTTGATTATGCACACGGCTGGCGTGCATGCGCAAGACATTATTACGACGACTGGAATCAATTTAAACGATACAAATCATAATGATTTATCAGTATGTAGATGATAGCGACAAGACCAAGATCGCTGAGTTCTTATGGCTTTAACAATCCTGAGGTTTTTCAGCTCCAGAAGTGGCATATGATCAGCCTGATGCGCTCTACTCCTCCCGTCATGGTATCTGGAGTCACGTATTAAATTTAAAAAAAAAACTGAAACTCCTTAGAGCATTTTTGATGATGTTTCGAACTCGCGACCTAAAGAACTTGGCCGATGTCTAAGTCATTACTGATTTTTTTATTTGTAACAAAAAAATTGAAAAAGATTTAATGGACGAATGAAAGTATTTAATTAAGGTTATTATTCATTTTTTTAGTATGTCTCATCTACGAATTCATCACCCCATTAAAATCAGATGAAGAAATGCTAGTCTATGCATATGATAAATCTTACAAGATTTTATTATCACGGTTTCATTTACATGCACTCAGTATAATAAAGCTTCCGACTGAACAATTATCCAAATATGCTCTGAATCAAGAGCGTTATTGAATTTCGATTCCAACATACCTCAGATTCGAAACGAAAAAATCACGTCTTTCTTTTTTTAATATCTACGACTTATTTGGAATTCGGGACAGATTTTCCGTGTTGCAATTTTTCAAAAGGCTTTTGTGGGCGGAAAAGGTCGTCAATTTTCATGATGTCTTTCGGCTTAGATTCTATTTTGCATCGATGACATTTGTTTCAAAGGCTGATACAAAACCATGATCGTCTAAACACAAACAACATAATTATATATTTATTACTCCTATAAATTATAAATAATTATATATCTGTGACGTCATAATTACTTTACCTCTTTACTTCTTACGTCATAATTACCTTACCTCTAACCTGGAAGTCGTACTAAATCAAAATTTGAAAAAGTGTATGAATACAAACGTACTAGATATTTGTTATTCCATTACGTGCGTGTATGCATTAAGTGATCCGAAGTTTCTTCGACGCACATTTCTACTAATGCCACATACTTAATTCAAAATGCACGAAGTATAAAACCAATAACTTTGTCTCTCCAGAGGTAGGATCTGCAGTTTATAGCTAAATAATACAGAAAACGCTTGCACATTCATTCAAAAATGTCATAACGAATATACATAATTTCAAAACTTGGTGACCAATTTAGCTTTGATATGCACTGATCAAGGCAAATTGCGTGTCCATGTGAATGCTACGTACACTAACAACCAGCTATTCAGGAGTTACCAAGGCTCTACAAATAAAGTCGCACCGCTCCAATCAAGCACTCGACTTTTAAGACGAAGACTACCAAACGGCGGACGTCCTTTTAAACTGATGCAAGACAAGATTCTTACTTGTTAAGCGTGTACAAATAAGATATTATTGTGACGCCACATAAATTGAACGCTCGCGTGTAAGTTCGGTGTTTAAACCAAACAAATCGACTGGTACGTGTCGTAAGTACGTACATAACCAGTGTACGGTGGTCACCGAAGCGACACTAAAGCAACCTAACTTGCTTACTTAACATGGCAACTGGCACGGTTGACCGGTTTCAAGATTTTGCTGCAAATAAATACAAACAAGCGCAGATAGTTGAAAAACTAAAAAAAAAAAGTTAAGTGTATGTATTTCTTTGACGTAAAGTAATGCTGACCAACATCGTATTTATTCTTGAAATCTTTTGAGTAGTAAGGCCTTCGTATTATTAAGACATGACTTCTAGTTAAAACTGTATTAAAAACAAACATAAATGTGAAAAAAAAAAACTTAAACCTTACATGAACATAATAAAGTGAATTTACTGCAACGCGACACCGTTTCTACTTGTCACTGAGTATTAAAAAGAAACGTTTTAAACATTCTGGAACAATGGTTTGCGTAAGTCTAAAGGTTATGTGGTTTGACCCCGTTAATAGCCACGTATCGGGTTAACTTAAAACATTGATAGATTTAAAACCACAGTGCCAAAGGGCGTCTAGTGTAGTAAAATGAGGAGCAGCATTATTAGGAAAGCATGCATTCATTGTGGAATGAAGCCACTAGACTTGGGCCTCATGCTGTTTGGTTATAACCACGAAAGACGTACCAAGACTCGAGATATGTTAACGTGCCTTCTCATTCGCATACTGCCTTTGCATTACTGTCCTAAATTGTATGCTGCTAGGTAGAATCTGTTCGAAATCGGGATGCTTTTGTGATGCTATACGAGTAGTTATGTCAGAGACGCGACGCTACGGTGTGTTAGTAGCGACTCTTTACGCCTGATGGGATATTCGGGCCGCGGCTTTGACTGCTAGTCAGAATACGTGAACTGTAATTTAGGATATAGCGGTCTGGCCTGACTCATGTACTTATTTGCCAATATTTAATGACACCTGAGATTCTCTTCTAATAATAAATAAAGGTGTGAGTGGTTTAAATGTAAAAAAATGTATGAGCAAATGTGCAAGCTATTTAGTGCTTAACACAGTAGCCATAACCCCTTGGATAGCCACTTGTCTAAGGCGTTATGGCTACTACAGCCTTATTGATAAGAGGGTCTAGCGTTATGGCTACTACAGCCTTATTGATAAGAGGGTCTACAGTTATCACTGACGGAGGAAAACGCAAAAAAAACTTCTATTTCACTCTGTTTTTTGGTTAGCCGTAGTACCATTTCGAACCCGCTGTTCCCCGGATGCATTAACACATTACAACTTTAGTCTGTATGTAATAGCTTCACATAATACAGGTGAATCGAAGGTTATATGTGCAAGTAGGTCAATCGGTATCGTTTCTTTATTTAAGATAGCAGAGTAAATAATTAGGGTTTTAGTATTTTTTTATTTATGACCAACATTTTCGATTTTTCTGCCAATCTTCATTCAGATTTCCCCTTTTGATTTTGTTGCAAAATGTGGTCTGGTTGAAATAGCATTCGATAAAGTTATATTCAGCCTCAATCCTCTCTCGTTCCAGGGTTAAGATTTAGACGATGAGATTTATTTTGCTTCGATTAGATTGATGAGGACATTCATTGAGCGGGCAATCCATTGGCCTTTCACCCCGCAGATCTATCTTAGGTAAGCCACGATTGAATATTGTACGGCTCGTTGATTAGCGAACGCTGTTTAAGGAGACTGAAATATTTATCGTCTTAGTGAGACAAACTCTACGGAGTCAAGTTATAAATAGTAAATTAGAATTACAGACAATGCTGAAGAGAGTTTGCGTTAGAGTGTAACTAAATTGTGTCCAATGAATGAGAATCTAAATCGTCAAATTATTAACGATTCAATTCATTTCCTCGAAACGTCATGGTCACAAATTAATTAGCGATATCAAACTTTAGGGCTTTGGTTTAGAATCATATGAAACTAGAGTATTTAAGTTTCAACTGATTCTGGTTGGAATTTTACCAACTAGGTGAATACTACGTTAGGACTACATTGGAACTGACAGCAAAAATTATGGTTTTTCAACAAACGTTGATTAAAACGTTAAGGGTGATATATTTTTCACCAGATATGCTTACGATTTAATTAAATTCCCCCTACACGGAGAACAAAACTAAAGCACACTCTGATCGTTAAGCGACGAGCCTGTCCCCGCCGAATAGAACAATGCCGTGGCAAACGGACGAGGTTGTCTGCGGGCAGGGCGCCCGCTCAGCGCGGCCAGGTCTAATTGGCGACGGCGACATATGCTCACCTCGAGCCATGTACAGAAATGTCAAAGACGTTAGGCACGACCCGCCGATAGCGATCTAGAAACTTTTCCAAACGGAAAAGAATCGGCGAATGGCGAAAGGTTGGGAGGGCTCGACGATGAACTCGATTTCTTTTGAACAACGCCACTTATTTTAAAAAGAACTTGTTTAGTACTTACTTAAACACACTGCTAGCAAAAATTGTATATTGTGATAATCCACCGCTTCAGTTACGCATGTTGCATTGAAGTACGATATGGATAAGAAAGTGTTTACTGTGTAAAGTGTTCCCGACGGAACGGATCGCGATCTCATCTTGTATCTTGTATTAACTGATGTTTTTGCTTTCAGTCCCCACACACCTTGACATTGGCAGAATCATCAAGTTATTCCCTGATGGAGCCATTATACTAAAAAAAAAAAAAAACCCAAATGAAAACTCCTAAAATAGCCGCACTCAAAATAAAATTACATCGTCTACGTTAAAAAAATGTTCATAATTAAGTCATCATTCATAATATTCAGCGCTCATCCATCTAATCAAAGACAGAATCCTCATTCATAACAAACGGAACGAACAAACTTTATTTCCCAAAGATAGGGTCGCATACTCACGTGCATGTCACCGTCACGAGCACCATGTCATAAAAATATTGCATTGTCTGTATCGCGATTTACACATGTATACAAAATTCCAGCTCAACCGGTAACCGGGATGTAGATCAAATTTAATTTGCAAGATTTGACAAACATTAAAATATTGTAAAAATGTTCATAAAATGAAAACTACTTGGCCAAACTATGGTAAATTTTTATGTGACAAAATGGCAACTATTCTGCATCAAACTAAAGAAGAATCACGTAAATCGGATCATAAATCTCAACGTAATCGGTGTACATACATCGAAAAAAAATATACCAATCGAATTGAGAAACTCCTCCTTTTGAAGTCGGTTAAAATATTATATTAATTTAATTAAATATTGAAGGTACTTACATAAAATCTATATTGTGGAAAAAATATATAAAAACATTATGTTTAACAATTTTAATTGGCGGTCCACCTAGGTCCTGGACCCAGCCCAGGGGGGGGTCATGACCCCCATGACCCCCCCCCCCCCCTCCCTGGATCCGCCCTTGCGTTTACGGGGCACGTCCAATAAAGAAATATGATTTTGGTGCTTGCAGCTTGGTATGCTATAAAATACCTCTTTCTACCTTCTATACAATTGACAATGAACGATCGTTGTCCATTGCCAGACATGTTTCCTATTTACCTACAAGATATACCGACAATATGTCTGTATTTTTTTTATATATCTCCACGATATTTTCCCGTTTTCCCTCGCCGTCGATCCACGAACAAAATCAACAGGAGAAATCCGAATCAGTTGAGCACCGTAAGTAAAACGTGGATAATAACAAGGCGATATGCATTTATCTCTCGACGTTGCGCAGTAAATTGATGGATTTAAATACCCTGATCTTGAATTTTCCGTCATGATAGTGGAAAAACATTACAATTGTCAAGAATTACATACGGTAAGTAGCCCTATCCCCCATATACGTTTTATATACATAAAAGATACATAAGGCCTATGTCCAACTGAAGACCACACATAAAAAAAACATCAGTGCCGGTGCTATGAGACATTATGACAATATGTATGAAACTTTTTCTAAGAAAATTTAACTTTGTTATTTTCAATTATTGGAAAATAATATCTAAGGAAGCAAAATGCAAGAGGAGAGAGAACTGTGATTGCTTAGTTTCTTTAAGTTAAACAGGTTGAAAACTAATACTATAATTACATATTTAGTTAGTACTAAGTGCACAATATAATGAGTTCAATTATACTATAGTACTATGTAATGAAAGATTACATGTTAATACCTGTCGTATTTACCATGGAGAGTGTTTCGAGGAACTATTGATTTAATACCTGAGGTTTCAACACAATAAATTGCGACAATAACTGCTACAGTATGCTTTTCAGGGACAAAATTTTGTGGATTCAGTTCCGACAGCGAGATATCAGGGCTTATTAAAGTTATGGACCAGACCTATATATACCCTATTTCCACCTAAAAGGCAGACGAAAGCCCTTTCCGTTCCACTCTGCTACTATACAAAAAAATCATTTAATTAACAAGAAAGACAGTCAAACAAGCCTCTATTGCAAAACGAAAAATAGTTTCACTTAACGTAATCCCTTTTTTGCTAATTCCGATTTTTATTTTTATTTTTTATCGTTTATCTTTTTTGTCGTTTTCGTTTTAGCAATCATACCAATCTTATAAAATACCTTTTGCCTTATTTTGGGTTGTACATTTGTTGTCTCCTGTACACTGTTCCACGTTACCTGCGCGCGATGTCTTGCCTATCTTAGCAGTGTAATAATATTTTATGTTTCTGCCGTTACAACTCGGTGACCGATATTCGCTTTAGATTCGTAGCACGCGTGTAACATTTGTTACATAGTCAATTACTTACCGTAACATTCATTTAGCTTGTTATTTTAATATAAACTCTTCATTCGAACACAACATTTCGGCGTAGATTAAAACTACATCTGATATCTTGGTTAACCAACCTACACTATATATGTTGCAATGTTTCAACACTATACAAATGTGTAAATATTATATGTTACGAAGACAAAGACAGACAGAGATATGCAAACGTAACAACAAATCTGTTGCTTTAAAGTTCACATAAAGGATCCCACTTATTTTATTACGAATTAATATTCATTGTTTCAATGTGTGCCAAAATTCAGCACTAATGTAGCAATACGTCACTCTTGTATTTAAGACAGAACTAACAAAGGACCACAAAACTGAAAAAGATATTCTGTTCCCTGGTACAAGCAGTAGCTATGAACGAAAGTGACTAAATATAAAAATCCTACAAAATGTAACATTATACAGATGACATGGTATTCACAAGGACATTTTAATACAATTTATCCAACCACATACGGGTTGTATCTCTACAAATGCGTATTATTTAATACAACGTCTCAGTTTGTTTGCTTGCAGAGTGAAACTATTAGACCGATGTAACTATTTCTTTATTTAGTATGTACGAGTGCCAAAATTTTAGTACGTATTTGGTTACTGTAGGAGGATAAGAGTCCACTTTTAACTGAGTATCTGATTAAGAACAATTATTCAATATGACGACCCGAATGGCGTTGTGGGTTGTGCCTGCCTCCTGCGCCAGAGGGGTCGATCCCCACTACTGGATAAATATTGTGTGATGAACATAGTATTTTTCTAGTTTCTGGGTGTTAATATATGTATAATATGTATTTATTTACAAAAGAAAAGTATGTTAAAGTATGTTTATCAGTTTTCTAGTACCCATAGTACAAGCTTTGCTTAGTTTGGGACTAGAGAATGTTGTGTAAAAATGTGTCCTAAAGTATTCATTTATTATTATTTATTTATTTATGTAATCATTCATCATCATTTCAGCTTGGTAGAGTCCACTGTTGAACATAGGCTTCACCCACAGACCGCCACGAAGCACGATCCTGAGCCACCTGCATCCTGCACAGGTCGTCACTCCATCTAGTGGGTCTTCCCCCACTACAATTACACAATTACTCCTGATCTATTTAAACACATTTTCTTTAACAAAAGTAATTTATTACACAAAGTATGTAAGTGACAATTCGAAAGCTATCAGTCAGAATACATTCAGTTTTCCGTTTGGAAAAGTTCATTATACCATGTTCTTATCTCTGTACATTGGGCACTTGCTCTTGCTGTGAGGTGTAAAGTTCATTGGCACGGTACCAAAATATTTCTGAATTCGTTATCGTTGTTAATACGCGGCGCATGATTTCAAGATGCAAATTCCATCATTCCCTACTCTCTTTTGTAGTAGGTACATATCACAAATAGATAACTTTAATTACTAATGAAAAATAAATTATCATGAACTCTGGTTTTCCTATAAGGTACGTTAGTTTTAGTGTGACCTTTCTTTCGTATTTATAAACGATAATTATTTATTTTATTTATTGAATCTTTATTGTACTAAAAATTGTTTCATACAAAGGCGTGCTTAATGGTATTCTGCAATATCCTCGCCTTTGTGTAATTATTTTAAGATATGACATTATTTTTAGTAATTAATTTTAAATTAAGTGTGGTCGGGCCACGCAACAGTTCGCTGTTTCACGAATGGGCAGGTCCATCCGGGGAAGTACCACGACCTTACAGAAGACCGTCGTGAAGTGGAAATGATATACTTCTGCGTTTCGTCTGGTGAGTGAGGTGGCCGGGGCTCACTTTATTAACCCTATGGGTTTTACAAATATCCTTGTGCGGCGGCTAATGTGAGAACAAATCTGTAATATTTAGCGTACAGTTATCGAGTACTAGTCAAATATTTTATATTAAAATAACTAACAATTATAACACATAACCTTAGAAGTTAAATTCAAGCGATCTGAAAGAAGGTAATGCACAAAACGTTATTTATTAGCTTTTTATTTAATTTTTTTTAAAGCATTCCTTACTGCTGTCTTTTCGTTGTTTCGACATGGTTCTTTGTTAACGCGCAATCCACTCTAAGTTCAGACGGGAAAACAAATGATTTAGTGACGCAACTTATTTAGAACATTGCCGTTCGTCTTGACTTGGATGCGATTCGTGAATCAATTTTGCTCGGATCGTTATTTGGCGGCAGATGGCTCTCGCTTTCTCAGCGTCAATATGTGTTTTTAATCTCATTATTAAATCATCATCATCATTTCAGCCTGTTTGCGTTCAATGATGAACATAGGCCTTCGCCACACACTGCCACCATGCACGATTCTGAGCCACCTACCTCCATCGACTTCCCGCATACTTGCACAGGTCGTCACTCCATTTAGTGGGGGGTCGTGTCCAGAAAAGTCAGTTGAGTCTGTAGGAATAATTGTAGAACGGTTCCTTTTTTTTGCAAAATATACAAAGGAACCTTTGCAACGTAGTTCATTCCGTGTACTTTTTGCTCTTTGTAGAAGACTGGTTGAAATTAAAGAGATTATTATCTCCCAAGCGGCAACTAGTCTGTCAACTGTTCTTTATGTTCGGTACATTGATTATTATTGTGTATTATTGTAAGATATCAGAATTGTATGCAAGAAAATATGTAAAATCTGATATTATTGGCGCCGGGATAATTACCAGACACAACTAGCTAACATTAACTGACATAGCTATATACAGCGTGTCGTTACCATCGCGACAATAAATGAACACACGTCTAACGCTACTTGCCATCCTAAAAATAATACTTGCCAATCATAAAAAAATATTAACATTAAACAAAATCTATAATTAAAAAAAATATTTTTCAAACAAACTAATTAAGTAAAAAAGAAACAAAATTTGTAACATCCTATACAACTCGCGCCACAGCGTCGTATTACAAGCCTCTCCTTCTAACAGTATGTTTTGTTTCTTTTAAATTCATTCAACCCATTTATATGCTTTGTGACCTTTACAAATGAACTTTACGTTACGCTTTTATAGGTAAGGGTGTTCTAAAATTCTTTGTTTTGGAAAATTTAATAACTCTGTAAATATTGATGTTTAAAGAATTTAAATGTTTAATACAACTTTAAAAAGTTAACCCACTTATGTGTGTTCATTTATTGTCGCGATGGTAACGACACGCTGTATAAGGCAAGATTTATAGCGTGCACATACTGCTAACTATATTAGTCCAAAATCCAAATAGTAATCTAACAGAATAAGTATCATCATCATTTTTTATGTAAGAAGATGGGAAGCGATCTGGCGATTCACGTGATGTTGAGTGATAACCACCGCCCATGGACATTTACAACAGCTGTAGGTTTACAAAACGCAAACGTGGGAACGCTCCCACCTATCAAAAAACTGGTCCCCGTTTACCTCACACCAGAACGCAGAAGTGTTAAATTTTTTCTTATACTACGGCCGTGTGTGGCTATAGGCCTCATCCAATGCAAGTCGCTCAGCCGGACCTTTGGCCGTGCAATCCCAGCCGTAACAACGTAATAGTTAGTACGCGAGGCGTCGCTCCGACGACGACTTGCCGAGTGCCACAATCAACAACGCTGGTTTGCCCCGACGGCGGTCAAATCCGCTCGGAACGTGACCGGTCCCATCGCCGCCACAGATGGCACGCTCGAGTCCGTGACGGTCGCTTACTTACCCCAATCCAATAGTAAGTAAGTAGTAGTAGTGGCGGCATTAAATTAGAAACGAGGCAGTTCTAGCACGCCGCGTAGGCATATCGATCGGGAGCCCGCCCGGGCGGACTTTGAGCGAGCGGCTCGGATTAGCGAAGCCGGGTGCACTGGATAGCGTCGATAAATTAAACCGCACGTAATGTGAGAATTAATAATGCACGAGGGGCCGCTCATACATTCGTAATGCTCTTGTACAATCGCGCAGAGATACGCGGGCCGTATTGCTGTGCGATAGGGCTCAGTTGTCCAGGAAACGTCTCAATCCGCTTCGGTGCTCGAGTGTACATTTGATATAACACAGTGGGATCGGTCGCTCTCGCGGCGCGTGTGTTTCGTGAATCGACGGTTCCGGGTTCGGGTTACGAGTTGTGATTAATATTTATACTGTTCAAGACTTATTGAGCCGCTCTGCATGCTTTTATGTTTGTACGTGTTGCCTAAGCTTAGAAGAAAGCCTACAATGCTCTCTACTTTCTTATCGTTTTTCTTACCGTATTCACTTTTCTTATCGAACTCTCTTGGATTCAGTTATTAGTCGCGACATGTCAATTCTTCAAATCAATAAATAAATAAATAAAACAACTAGACAGCTGCGCCACGAAGTCGTTGAAAGTATTGGAATGGCGTGCAATAGTTTTGGTCATGTTTTTATTAGTGTTTATAAAACGCTTCTAACTGCTGTAGGATTATCCACACCTATATTCGGAAAACTGGCTATTTGTGGAAAGAGAAAGTGTACATTAATAGAGAATCAATTTGTAATATTGAAAATGTTTTCTTACAAACGTATACACGTATAAAAAAAAGAATAAGCAACTATGATTTTTTTTTTGATTCGAAAGACCAAGGCGTGCCTTGAACATTAAAGGAGACGTAGAATATCTGTTCGTAATCAAAGTTTATCTTATTCAAGTGAAACTTCAACTATTTTAATGATGACTTGCATTCCGTAAACTATTTTAATTAAACCATACATATTTGGTTTGAAAGTGTTTCTTTATGTTCACGTAATTTCAAAGAATTCGAAATTTTTTTGAACAGCAAAAAAATTTATTTGATTTAAGCGGAACGGTAATTGGTTTCTTCGGGAAACTATTTTAATTGTTTTTCCATATTTGGTCTGAAACGTTGCATCTCATTTGAAATGTTCAAATTCTTAAACAAAGCTAAATAGAGACAAATATATATGTATATATTCAGCAAGACATAAATGATACTGACCGCAACGGTCACTGGAGTAAGCAGAACAACTCGGCATAGTTTCATCACTCAATCAAATCAATCTATCACGAAAAAGAAGACATAATCATCAGCACTTGTATGGAACAAGCAAAAAGATTTGCTTACCGTGTCTTCCCATACAAACCTGCACCGAAACACTAAAAGCCACGAGTTATATTAAAGTTATAGTTTTGCGACGTTAATTGTTAATGATAATTTCTTAAATTTTTTTTTTTAAAAATTATCATTAAAAATTCAATTATTTTTTTGAAATTAGATGGTGATGTTATATAACAAATTCATAACAGAGTGGGCAGAGCAGTATTAGAACATAGTAGTCGCGTTTCAACGTCCATCGATATTGCGTTCTGCCAGTGACAGTGAAAAATGCTGTCCACATTCCACCGCTGATAACGGGGGTACGGTTTCGTGATAATATCTACGACGAATGACATAGTGGTACGTGGTCCTCTTCAGCGAAGCTATCTGACGGAGATAAGCAGAGACAAACGGAATCGTGCGCATGCTCGATAATTATGGCGTAGTACTGATAAATTTCAACTATTGAATCCCCTTATCTGATAGTCGGAGAAAGAAACGTAATAGTTATGTTTTAATATGAGCTATAACTATCGCTTACTGCCTAACGATTCATTTTATTGAAACTTTCACTGAATTTAACTTCTAGAGAAAAGGTCTGTAATAATCAAGTTTTTCTTATTAGGAAAAATTACCAACTATATATAAAATTCTTTGAATTGAAATATATGGTCTGATTATTTTCAAAAAAATCAAGTAACTCGACAGAAAGATATCGTATTGCGTTTACAGTAATAGGTATTAATCGTAATAATGAATAAAATTTTATTTTATTAAATTATTTATATTACAAACGAATCGGCTCACAACACGAAAAGTTGCGTATATATCAGAACCCACCATTAGAAATATAGTGCGACAGGCATGAATAAAAACCGAAAAGTGCGAGTTGAACTCGTGGTCTAAGGGTTCCTTATAAATTTATTTATTTTATGAGGCAATGAGAAATAAAAAAGTTGTGATTTTTGTTATGTGTGTCATCCGTTGTTATTATGCTTATAAAAAAGTTTCTCCGCACACTAGAGATTTTTCTGTTACTAGTATCTATAGAACTGTTACGTCGAACTATACGATATCAGGTCGCGGGTGCGGAGCAGTCTTGGAACAAAATAAACTAACATTTAATAAAACTCAATAACAAAGCCACATAGATAGCTCAGTGTCCGGGCGTTCAATTCAATATACTCGAGCAACCCGAGTTCGATCCCCGGTGCCGGCACCTATGAAATAGTTAATTTTAAGTGCTGACTTATCACAAGCACCGCAGTGAAGGAAAAAAATCGTGAGGAAACCCGCATAATTTCGAAATAATAACAAAAAGAGGTATTTCGAAGACATATGAAGACGCGTGGTGGACTATGCTCTGATATCCTCCTGTACAGAGGAGGCCTTTGCCCAGCAGTGGGACATATATTTTTTTACAATAACATTCATAATTGATACACTTAAATACAGTGAAACAACAAAAACAGGAATTCATTAAACAGCTACTATACAAAATAGCTGCGCCGTTAAGCGCGTTAACAAGAGAAAGTGAAGACATCTCGTCTAATATTCATAAATAAGATAACTTTATAATAGGTCATAGGAGCAACTACGTAGACTATTAAACTAGCCACGGGTATGCAGGCTGCCGTATGAAGCGTTAGGGCTAGGAGTCGAGTCGACTTAAAACACTAAACTATTTATTAAACAATATCAAATTGAGTTTCAAATAGATTCGAGTATGTATTTTTTTTTTCATTTTACATTTACGTATTTTTACATATAACATTAGATCATTCTGTAGGAACAATCTGTGAGACTACCAACTCACAATCAATAACAAATCTATTAAAAGAGTAAAGTTTGTTTTATTAATTCAGACTGAAAAAAATATCTATTTTTCTTATCTCGTTATTAATGCTTTATATATTATGAAATAAGGTTCGAGCACTAGAACCAAGAACTTTACGGGCTAAAATAGCTCATAAAATTAAATCCAAGTTACAGTTTAAGCGGTTTATGCGTCTGATCGTGAAAATTTTGCACCTGAGTTTTGTAAATGAGGTTTATATTATAAGAAACGCCAATGAAATATTTTTCACAGCGATGATATGCGAAAAATTCTCACGTTAAAAGATTAAATATGGGCCATGAGCTAGTCCACGAAACGTAAACCAAACACAATGAAACCGCAGATTAGATCAGACGTCGACCTCGACGCCAGCACGCGACTGTCGACATCGATACAATCCGTGCAGCGTCGATGCGTGCATTCCTATCGATATCGCACGGTTGCACGAGAGCTGCGGGGCAGCCCTACGCACGATCTCCACACAGTCCCATCGATATCGCACAGTTGCACGATATGTGCGGGGCAGCCCTACGCGCGATCTCCACACGTTCCCATCGATATCACGCTGTTGCACAAGAGGTGCGGGGCAGCCCTACGCGCGATCTCGACTCCAGTCGACACATGCCAATCATTAATCAGCGCCGGGACTGCCCGGGCCGTGTCCAACTTTCACCCGGCTCGTCTCGCTCCCGTCGCGTTGCACCATCAAGCAATTCGGCGGGAGCCGTGTTTCATTCAATGGACCCTCATTAACCGTTCACCGCTCCTCTTAATGGTCGTGCATATACCGGGCTTTTGACTCTCGATGTGTTCCGGTCGACCGACGTACGCACGTCCATAGATCGGCTGCGTTTCGTCAGTTTAGAATGTGCCGATTATAACGACACAAGTACCGGTTATGTGCGAAATATATCATTCATTGTTATTCTATTTATAATAATACTCTTGCTCCAGGATAAGATGAATTTCTCATGAACTGAAAACTCATTGCACCTTTAATTATGATAACTATAACATAACTTAAATTCTGTAGAAAAATGGTAAAAAAAATGGAAAATTCACCGCTGGCTTCAATCATTTGAAACTTTTCCTTTATTTCTGCCCAGAAAGTGTTAAAACATTAATATAATATAAAAAAAAAATATTTATACTTAGTTAAGCGTATTATCGCCCCGCTAAATTAATTTGTTTTAGATTTCGCGCCGCGTGTATTAAGGATTTAAAAAAAATCCTCCCTTGCGAGTAATAACGGCAGCAGACCGGTTTCATTTGTATAAAGTCAATCAATTAAAATATGTGAGGTCCATTCACAATCCGTACCATACTAAATAATTACAATACAGGCAATATTGTAATTGGTACGGATTGTAAACAAAACCCCGGCACGAAGGAGAGCGCGAAACCTTTGCGATGGCGCTTTCAATCCGTATTCGAGGATCGGCATATAGAATGTTTGCACCGAAACACCCGATTGAATAGAGGGCGTGGCGGCGCTCCGGCGGACCGCGAGGCGGTTTGGCATTTCCCACATTATTACACAAACATATCTCCAATGGGTGGGACCTTTTGAACCGTTATCGTATCATATTTCCTTAATAAGGTCCGCCTCGGTCCTTCGCGAGTTATCTGTAGTGAGAAATTCGTAAATCTGCCTTTCTCAGGATTTCTAATGGACGTACTGCATCCTTTAGATTTGTAACATAATTGTTTTATCCAACTATACATTTATTAACTGAAGACGATTTGAAGCATCGGATCAGTGAACTTCTCCAAAAGACAATCAATGACAAAAGACAATGGTTGTTTGTCCACATGAAATTAATTTTTGTATAATGTATTTACAAGACAGGATAATGTTATCCTAAAATAAATGCAATGTTTTCAAAAAACAAAAATTCCACATCTGGGTGTTTGTTTCCAAGGTGGGGGGTGACGTCAGACCTGACGTACGAAACCTAGCCAAAATCCTCCCCACCACCCCACCAAGGTGGCATCAGGGCAGGAGGATGATATGCGAAATAGTGCCAAATCAAAAAGTAACATATAAATAACTGAGGGCAGCAGCATTACTTCTAAATACCGTATGTTCGTGAAGAGATGAAAAATTACGCGGTAAATCTGTCATTACTTTTATTTCTTTAATTCAATTTGCGCGTTCCACTGTTGCACTCGAGTGTACATGATCGCTTGGAGTACGAATCGGCGACCGCGATAGGAGCGTTTCGTTTGAATTATATTAATTTCCCGCGTACGATATGGACTCGGGCGCTGTCCGCTCGACAAAGCGGGCCGTGCTGCGGGTGCCAACATGACAGCGCGGGCTAATTCAGCGCGCGCCCGACTCGCCGGGGATGCGAAATCGCTCCGCGGGACAGCTAATGGCCGGGGAAATAAGCATAAACACGAATGGAAACCCGCAAACACTTTCCAATGCCGGTAATGAACTGGGCCGAGGACTGGGTCGACGTGTGGCCACGCCGCCGGGCCTCTTTCCGGGACGGGCACGAGGAGAAGGAAAACTGTCCGCGCTCCAGTCGAAAGTGCAATTTCGTAAGGCCATTGGGACAAATAATAGACCAACAAATGCACCGGTAAAACGTATTAGGTTGAGGCTTAATAAATATTTTACTGACCTAACTCCATTATAGGGCCAATATATACACACAATAGCACGGCTAAGCGAAGTAATCTTTCGGGAATGAGAAAAAAAATGTAAATACTGTCCGAAAAACTATTACGAACGTGTGGTGCACCTAACGTCACCTCTCCAGTCGGCGCAAAATGCTCCGAAAGCTTCCTGAGAAAGTTCCAACGCTCTCTTAAATCAGCGCAGACATCTACACATAAAATGTGCGTCCGATCCGTGAGTTACGGGCCTATTATTCAAATGGTTATCTTTATCAACCATTGTAATGGGACAAGCGGCCCCTGCGTGGGCACATTATCTCCTATCATCGAGCGCCATTGACAACTGGCTCGTTTAAATTCGCTCATAATGCCGATCCGGACGGGGAATTAACAGCGCAGGAGATTTTTAAGCACAATTCTATTATTTTAAGCCTTTTGTATCGCAATACAACAGATAACTTTCTATGTACTCTCAGAAAACTTGCATAATGGAATTCAAGATAACATCAAACAGAAATTCCTACGTGGACGACAACTTGTAAAGAGCGATCATAATTTTATAATCTTGGTCCCACGTTAATATAATATAAAAACTCCGTTCAAGATAGTTTTCACTATAAACTGTGAAAACTATCTTGAACGGAGGTTAAACTCAATGCCACCAACAAAATGCAATTTGAAACATTTATACCTAAATTCTAAAGGTTTAATTATTGTCTTTTTCTTTGTTTGCGAATCTTTTATGTTTAAAGGATATGATGCACCAAAATAGTTTTCATATTTAATTTGGTGGTAATTATAACTAGATACTAATGATACTGGCCTATTTTAAGCTAAATTCAACCACCGTTTTTACTTTCACTGGGATATAATAGGTAGCTATTATAAGTCTACGAGCCGTGATAGCTCAGTGTCCGCTCGCGTTTTATTCAATATACTCGAATAACCCGAGTTCAAATCCCGGTGGCGACAGTCGGCACCAATGACATTATTAATTTTAAGTGCTGACTTATCACGTGAGGAAACCTGCACCTTTTCGAAATAATAACGAAAGAAATAGTTCGAACATATGTGAAGTCCGCTATGTGGAGTGGCGTGGACTGTATCCTGGTGGCATTTACCCAGCAGTGGGACACCCATATAGGGTGCTACTTTACTTTATAAGTCTATTGGAACTCTGGCAGAGCTATATACTTTCTGAAAGTTTCTTTTCTTACACATTTAATAAATGTATACGCATGTTCTTATTTGCAAGGTGTGCGAAAGTGCATACACTGTTTTTTTTTTATTTTTTCTAATGTGAATATTTGACGAGCGAGAGAGCGAGTTCACCCGGTGTTTTCACATTTACAACACCTCATGAGTTGCAGAAGCGTTTTGCCAACTATTAAAACTGATGTATCTTAAGAGTTTTGTCCCAAATCCAAATACCTTTTTGTCGCTATCGAATGTCAAAGTACTTCTTAATATGTAAGTATACACGTTACATAATATACATGTACATGTTACATGTGTATATATGTACAAAAAGTCACTGCAAGAGTCTTGAACACGAGAAACTTCACCAATATATTAGCCAATATATCAGCCTCATTATTGCTTATCACAGCGGCGTGAAATGGGATCGCAATGATGTCTCAGTTAATAAATGGACATGTACTTAACGAAACGAATCGCGTTCTGACACGAGGTGTCGTAACGATCGAAATCGGCTTGGAAAGTCTTTTAATAATAGCGCATTGCGGCAAGTTCAGATCGGTGCTGGTGATAAACCAAATACATCGACGAATGGGAGAAAGAATACAAGCACAAGACGGCCGCGGGGCGAGGCTGCTAGCAATAATGTAGATTAAGAAAGCTATAGTGGACAAGTAACAGCCATTTAATTGTTACTTGGAGACCGTTCTAAAGATTTACTCTAGCTATTGACTCAAATTGAACCAGGTCCATATAAAAAAAAAGTAAAAGTAACAGCCTATATATGCCCACTGCTAAGCAAAGGTATCATTTGATACAGGGGGTACCTATTAGGGCATAGTCCACCACGCGACCCCACCGCGGATTGGCGGACTTCACATATCTTTCTTTTATGATTTCAAAAATATGCAGGTTTCCTCACGATGTTTTCCCTCACCGCTGAGCGCGTGATAATTCAGCACTTAAAATTTTTGTATATTGAATTAAAAGCGAGCACCCGGACAATGATTTATCACGACTCCTCAGCTATAACGGCTTTTATAGCTAAGTCGAAGCATTCATAAAAGAAAAATCCTCGTGTTCAAATTTCAAATTAGAAACGCTTGTGTAAGCTCGTTCGACTGTTTTCTTTAAGTTGACAGTAAAATTTAGATAATTTTAATACATTCAAAATACCGAGGATAACTTTTCGAGAACAGCTCGTGTCATTTCCCATTTTATTTCTTAATCTCTTCTCGTTCTCTCAAAAAACCTTTTAGTATATAAATATATTTTCTCATTTTTAAACATGCCTTTAACATATTTAACATTCTCACTTAGGATCATGAATTGTGTGGTTTTATTTATTTGTAACCAAATTGTGTATATGGAAAACTCACGATAAAGCCCGCGTTGGAGCATCATATAAAGTACCGTTAATTAACGTTTTGTTGTAACAAACGGCAAAAAGCCGACAAAAGAAAAACACAAAGGTCATTAAAATCTGATTCTGTTTTTAATAACTTAATGGCTCAGCAACTAATACACCTCACAGTCATACCGCGACTAAATTATTACTCATTTTCAAGGCGTCGGCTTCGCAAAATACCTAGATTCTAAACGATTGTATTAGCTTCAAACAATGCCTATACGATGACGCAACCAGCAGCGAAATTTATATAACAAGAGGTGCAAAACACAAAACCGCCCGCAGCCGTAAGAAAATATCCGCGAGGCGTATTGTATGACTGACAGACGCAGACCACTCCAATCACGGCACGGCGGATTGAGTGACCGATACACAGTAATTATTAACATCGCATTGGCTGCTTTCATTTGGGAGAGGCTTCGTATATCCTGTCCTTCGTGGTGGAACAGCCTTACTTGCGCTGTGTACTGCTAACTAAAATTAATCGCAGTAGCGGACAGTGGTAGCCTAGTTTTTTTTTTTAAATGGGAAATGGAGGCAAAAGGGCGTGCGGGTCACCTGATGATGAGCGATCATTACGCGACATTTGCAACATCAGTTTAGTCGCAATTGCGTTGCCGGCCTTTGAGGTAGGAGTTGGCTCTCTTCTTGAATGTCCCTAAGTCGTATCGGTCCGGAAATACCGCTGGCGACAACTCGTTCAACAAAGTACTTTTGCGGGTTAGAAAATTGCGTGAAAAACGCACATTGGTGGACCGCTAACCATTAAAGTGGTGTCGATGGTACTTGGCGGTTTGACGAGTTGTAGGATGGTGAAATTCACCAGCAGGTATCAACCCAAACAATTCCTCAGAGCACTCCCCATGATATTATATCCGACAGAAAATGCAAAGGGATGCAATATACCTTCGTAAGGCCAAAGAGTCGAGGCTAGTTGAATGTTGTTGCCTTTTTTTATATAAGAATTTGGCGGTGCACGTGATAACTGCCGCCTGTGGAAATTAGCAACACCCGTAGGGTTGCAGATGCGTTGCAACATTTCAATAAAGTGTGCATCGGTTACCACACTCATCAGACGAAACGCAGAAGTATAACACTTCAGATGCACGCCGGTATTCTGTGTGATCGTGGACCCGTGCTGCCTCGGACGGAGTTGCATATTCGTGCAACCGCGAAAACTCCTGCGTGACTCTAACACACATCACTAGCACAATCTTTGCAGTCACGGCCTGTAGAAAAGGGCTACGCTATCCTGCTTGTTATAAAGAGGAAGGGCGTAGGTATCACAGGCGATCAGGGTGTTTAGCCGACTACGCGGGAGCCAGTGGGAAAGGCCATTGACAATGAAAGACAGCGTAGAAGGCAGAAAAACATTGAATTGATAAATACTTATTAGTAAATTGTTATACTACCGTTCGACGGCTAATAACGGTACATTGCGTGAATTTCACAGTCGTCGACCTAGTCTAATGTTATTACTTCAGTGAGTTATTGAGATTTCGCACAGCAACCTCGCGAATAGACTATAGGGATCAATTATCCTGACACACTACATAACCTATAAAATACAAAATGTGTCTACGGATTGGCACTACGATAAATAAAGCACTGCACTATCGGCAGCAGATAGAAGAAAAGCTAACATCGTGATTAAGTACTGTTCGTTGCGTATTCGAGCTTGTGTACGGCGCGTACAAAAGCACGAATAACGATTCACGTGGGCGACTGTACATATCGCGGTCGGTTGCTGCGTACAAATCGTCGGAGTGGGCACGCGGGGCCCATAAATTCATCAACGGATCCAACGGCCACAAATAACAATCGGGGAATAGTTGCCCGGGGTGTTTGGCTTAATGCGAACAATCGTTTAGCTCCGGAGAAAGTGCGGTACGGGACGAATGTCGTGTACGAAGCATTAAATTTTAATGAACCCTCGTTGTGTCTCCGACGAAAATATGTCTTACGGTCGCATTGGGTGACTTCAATCATTAGCCTTTAGATGGCCACAATAAATAAATGAATATAACGCAATAAATAATAAAATAAAACGTTTACTCGTTCTAGTGATGTCTTAGTTATCATTGTTTAAATGGAAAAAGGGTGGTGTCAACATGCATGGTCAGTAGTCGGCGTAAGTAATTCTATTAATTGTGTTTTAAAATATGGAATTACGTTAGATTGGAAATAAACCCCTTTTTCTCATTTAACTAAGACATAAGTCAATTTATTAATATAATTTATCTGTCCCTTATATACATTGGTTGATACCTATACATTGTTTTAAAACTTTTTTTTGTTGTGTTTTCCTTATTTCTTTCTAATTGTTTCCAATTATCTTAGTCTAAATATATATACTCAATCTTTGGTGTACTCAAATACTGTATATAATCATACATTAAATATCGCTATTACTAATAAAATTGTGAATCATGATACAAGTTTACTAAATATTTTTAATAGCTTCTATTTTATACAATAATATCCCCATGCACTTCTCGTAGTAACTGTACAAACGAACACAGAAGTACATTCTAACGGACAACGCTTTATATCCCAATCAATATCACAACACGCACCGCATATCTTCAAACGCACGCAACAGTGAACATTCGTCTTGAAAATTGCGGTAATTCTCTCCGTTATGATCAAAACGTTAAAAATACAGTCGCGCACATCGAACAAGAACGTACAAAGGTTCAACAGAATTTGGAATACGATCACTCCATTGAGGATATAGGGCCCGAAAAACGTTGGAAGTACAGTCGCGAACATTGCACGAGAACCATCAAAACACGGATACGTTTGCGACTGAGTTAGGCCCATAAAGTGCGTTTCACTGGCGACCATCGAGGGCTCAATCAACCTCGTTAAGCCGAAGATAAACGGGCGAGGCTAACGATTGTTTACCATAAATTATAACCAGCGCTAGAATAGGAATTTACCGAAGCTATCCAATCGAACGGGTAGCAATTATCACCGACTTGCAAAACTGTTTCGCCTTAATATTGCCACTAATTGTAATCGGACACGACAGTACATTCAAAGCAACTGGTAATAAGTTATGCTAACACGAAGAGCTGGGTGATTGGAATCATGAAAATTAATAACTTATCATCACTTTATCTATTTTAATGCATTATAAACAATGCTTGGCGCCATCTAGTGTGCTTCCTTTACAGAAAACAACACTTTCTCAAATGATACTTTACAACTATTCGTTGACTTACAAACGTAAATGTTACAGCAAGTTTACAGTATGCGAACACTACAAAAATATTTGAACTTAATGCATTGCCCGTGCTATTGAAAGTTAAAACTATTTTTGTTTTTGGTACCAGACTTCAATTAGATTTAAATATGCGTTTTATACAGTAATTGTAAAACTTTTGGCGTTGCCAGGATACCAATGTGCGTTTCCTGGGTATCTCAATAGCGGGAAAAAATATATATATATATTTTATTTTTTTCTTCTATGCCAACACTTTATGGAGTTATTACACTTATTACAATAATATAATAATGTAGGGCCACGGCAACAGTGTTCGCTGTTGCACGAATGGGCAGGTCCGTCGAGGTTAGTACCACGACCGCACAGAAGACCGACGTAAAGTAGAAGTGTTGCACTCCTGCGTTTCGTCTGGTGAGTGGGGTAACCGGGGCCCATATTATTAAGAGGTTGCAACGTATCTGCAACCCTACGGGTGTTGCAAATGTCCATGGGCAGGCGGTTATCACAGGGGAACCGCCAGCTCGTTTGCCACTTTTTCACATAAAAAAATGAGATATGGTCGTGAGTGATTAGTACCGAAATACACGTCCGTTGACTTGATTATAACAATTGAACAACCTGATATCTTTATGTGAGAAGGTGGCAAGTGAGCTGGCATTTTAGGACTGCAGATGCGTTACCACCTTTTACGTTTAAAAGTGGGGCTGGTGGCAGGCTAGCCTTGATCGTAATTAGATAATAGACAGAGTAAACGCCTAGCTCTAGATGCTATTATTATTGTCCAAATTAATTTGCGAATCTTAAATTTTATTAGCTGATTTAACATCTGTGTTAAATATGTTAGTCAATAAAGTAACTTTCCCCAAAGTGCAATGTACTCACGCGTTAGAGGTTTCGCTTCTGTGGTCTACCCGCGAAAAGGTATCCGATCTACGGACATAGTTTCTCATCTATAGTATTATGATAAAAACATATTAACATAACATACAAACGAATGTACGATCATAAGAAATCCGCTTAACAAAATATGATCTAAATTGGACCAGAACAAATCAATCTCACCTCTTATAAATATCCACATTCTATTTTCAATAATTAAAGTATATTTACACAAATTTATATCACACTGCCTAAAAAAATGAAAGAAAAATGGATCTAACTAGGTTTCATTTTTAAAAATTGGTTTCAGGGAATGAAAAATATCATTCGAATATTACGGTAAATTTCGCCGCAAAAAAAATGTTCTAATAGCTCGGTCGGTAAACGGGCGGCCCCGAAACAGAAGGCCGTAGTTCGTGTCACGATCATTTACACACTTATTTTTTTACTTTTTTTTCGATTCCAGATCATTGCTTTCTTTATTTTTTATTTTTTATCGATCCAGATGATTTTGTTATTTTTTCCCTTTTTTTTTAAAGTTCTTTCTTTTGTGAAAAACACCGGTTCATATTTTCTTATTATTACGTCGGTAAGATCGAAAAATATTATGCATATTTCATTACTCAGTGATTTGTATCTAAATGTAATTTCCAAAATACACGATTTACCAAAAAAAAAAGACGGTCCTCCAGGTACTATTAATTAAATATACACATTAAACAGTTACTACGTTACGCTGAAATCGAGCTGATAGGACACTACGATGGTGTAATAAAGTTTTAGAGCCATGGGCGCTCATAGCATATAAATGGTGTAAGAGGTGATTCGTACCAAGGTTTCTCAAACTCACCAACAAAGGCGCGAAACTATGGACTATTTAAGTT
Source organism: Iphiclides podalirius (assembly GCA_933534255.1). Classification (NCBI taxonomy): domain Eukaryota; kingdom Metazoa; phylum Arthropoda; class Insecta; order Lepidoptera; family Papilionidae; genus Iphiclides; species Iphiclides podalirius. The sequence goes on from OW152816.1 coordinate 1,858,153, forward strand.
TCATCGAATAATTACGGTATCGTCGTTCGTCCACACTTCATTCATCACCCGATTACTCTACTCTTTCGCACGGCTGTCATAAAGTATAGTACAGTTGCGAATAACGTTGTCAATCGATTCTGTGATTATATTTTTCAATTGACGGCCTGAATGGCGTAGTGGGTAGTGTACCTGCCTCCTGCGCCAGAGGGTGTGCGTTCGATCCCCACTACTGGAAAAATATTGTGTGATGAACATGGTGTTTTCCTAGTGTCTGAGTGTTTCTATATATATAATATGTATTTATTTACAAAAGAAAAGTATGTTTAAGTATGTTTATCAGTTTTCTACTACCCATAGTATAAGCTTTGCTTAGTTTGGGACTAGAAAATATTGTGTACAAATGTGTCCTAAATATTTATTTATTTATTTATAATCACTGAACAGATGTATTGAAAGATAACTGTATAAATTTTTTCACGCGACGGTCCATCCACAAGACTTCCCGCCGAAAAGACATTTTGAACAACACTTTCTGTATTGCGCTCTCTTTCGCATTACAGTTTACATAGCTTTCTGTCCCGCCCCCACTGCACTTTTATGTACAATCGTGCAAAACGGTGGTTTCCTTTATTATTTATTTTTTTCAAGGCATTACGAGATTTTACCTTACCGTGCGGCGAGGATTTGTTATTACCCCAATTCAATTTCCGAACCGTGACCAATTCGAGGAGAGCGCGGGAGACGAGCGGTAAGGTCCGCTTTCCCCCGTGCGATCGTAAACAGAGTATTAATTCCATATAACGAAGTCATGCCGGATTGTTTATGGTTGGCGTCGTTTTAGACTTAAGTGCCCTTGTAAAAGCTGATGGATAATTCAAATCGGGCCCCGATTTACGACGCTACGCCGAGTATCGCTTAGCTGCAGTGTATCTGTTGTGTTACGCGCCTCGTACTCGCACCAGGATACGCTTAAAAGTGAGATAGGCACGAATACGCTCGCGCCAACGGCGAATCTACTTATCTTTTATTTCGACGTAAAACGTTGCATGGGAAAATAGAATATTGCTTACGCTTCAGGTAAGATTTGAATAACAATTGTGTATTTTCAAGAACCGATAGCGAGAATACGTATACATATCAAATTGTTTGGGTATTTATGTGTCGCACTGATAAGTACACCTGCATGCGACTTGTAACGTTTTTATTAGGAGGGTTGATAGTTAATGGAAGATTTAACTAAAGACATAGTTCTTTTAAGATGTTGTATTTGTCCCTTCAGTTTATAATTAAAATCACTTGACTAGCTCAGATACAATATAGTTTAAAAATAAAATAATAATAAGTTGGGCGCCTTGTCTGTTAAGAACAGACTGTTGTAATAATTACCAGCAAATGAACTTAACTTTTTCTTTCTTCCTTTGAACAGGCAAAGGTTCATAGACCATGCAGCCTAGTCTTCAAAAAAATAACAATTTAGACAAAGTGTTGAAATCACCCGTTACAGACTTGTCAACGCCGTTGTCACGACTTACAAACAAAAACCGTAATAAGTATACATGTCACTACGGGAGTAGAAAAATGGCCAATTTCAGCAGTTATCTATATATTTATACCTGAAGCAAAAACTAAGTACCCCTTTTTATGAAAATTGCGCGGACGGGGGAGTGTGAAATTTCCCACACTTATAGTTTATATGGAGGAGTGCAGAATGCTAATATTTCTTTTAATTATGCATAAAAATTTAAACATTAAATGAATATAAAAAACATTTCACACACTAGTATGTATTGTACACACATACACACATATATATACTCTTTTGTTTATTGTGTATTGTATTTGAGAATAGATTAATATTGTTGAAACTTATAATTTAAAATAATTACGGTCGAATTTCGATTACTCGGCTTACTTACTTACTACGGTACTTTAATTTCCATTCGTACGCCATCATGATATAAAGCTACTCCATGATGGAATGATTTACATTCGAAACCGTTCACCGTATTATGTTTGATGACATTCGAAATCAGCATCATCAATCGAATCGGTCGGAGATTTCTAGAAAGGAAGAACAAATAGCATCTGCTGACGATAACGCCGTAGCGGTCGTCGTATTAAATCAAAACGGACTATTAGGAGGACAGTTATTACGCCGGACAAGTTACAATGGATGTAAATGATATGTACATTAATTTGGACGGCGGGCTTAGCTTACATTGCAAATGCGACAGCCGACAGCCTTTGACTTGGACTATGTGGTTTAACCGGCCGTTATTTATTCATAGCTTTCAATTGCGTATAGAGGCAATTGTAGTTATAGCAGTGCGTACGATGAGTTTATTCCCCGACGCGCCATGAGCGACTTCAAACTTCTTGGACTAAAACGAAAGAGCCGAACGCTCTGTCCATTTAGAGGTTCACGTAAATTAAAGGATTAGCTTTTAATTAACAAATGCTGTTTTCAGTAACCAAGACATGAAAACGAACTTATAATACAATAAAAGCCGCCTGCTCACTAAAATGAAAGCCATGATAGCTTAGTGTCCGGGCAATCGTTCCGGATATCATGTGCTCAGCCAGAAAAAAAAATCTTGAGGAAATTTACATATTTTCGAAAACATTAACAAAGAAATATTTCGAAAATGTGTGAAGTCTGCCAACTCGCAGTGGGGTCGCGTGGTTTCTATTTATGTGTTGGCCAATCGAGCTGGCGATTCACTGATTACCGCCACCTGTGGACACCTATGGACTTGCTGCATAAGGCAACTGTCACGTTTTGGATCTAGAAAGAGAACCCAGTTTCAAATACATTTACTGATATTTTGTTGTTATTCTTGCAGTTAATTAAAAAACCAGGCTACTCAAACAAGATTCGCTACTCTTAAGCCGTAAGGTAAACGTAGAAATTATTACCAACGCACCCTGTAGCGTTGGTAATAATTTCTACGTTTACCTCATGATAAATTGTCATAAACAATATAATGGTAAATTAATGAGCGCAGCGTTTCTTGCGTGCTTGATAGACGATCAAAAGATCCAAGAATAAGTGAATCGACTTAAATTTTAAATCGCAGCCCACTGTTGCATGTTTCTATTTCTGAGAGGTGTTTTAATTTTTACTACTTTACGGCGTTCCGACAAAACAAACCACCTTCTTCTATAAATCTTCATCAAACTTCATTTCTCAAACACCATTTTAAAACTTCTGTTTGCCGCTGTTGACGAAAAATGGACAAGTTAATGTTTTCTTAAAAAAAAAAAAACTCCTTTAAAGATTCTCATCAATGCCGTTTATTGAGAATTTGTTTGAATAAAAGATTTTGAAAAAAGAAATCTCTCATAACGGTATATAGTTTATAAAATAAAGGTCTACCAACTGTAACTAATTATAGAACGGTTTAAAAATAAAATTCGCCGCGGAAAATTCACAGACAGAGAACGCGAGGCTAGCGGAAAAACGAACAACAATAACAATGCACGTAAATATCAAAAACTGTTCACATAAAGGCACTTTGTGTCAGGTCGAAGTAGGAAACGCTTACAGAATTGACAACTGGACAGAGACGGTGGAAGGAAAATCCACTTTCACTGATGAATAACCGCGTCGGGGGCCCCTCGGGGAGTGGCCGACCAGTATGTTATTGGGCGCAACGATCAGATGCCGGGAAATTGATATCGGTAATGTGGCATACATATACCCGCGTTCAATGCGTAATCAATCAGGCCTCGATGTGAATGGGTACGCGATGGTGTACCCGTCACATTTCTAAATTGGCTTCGGCCAATGTGCTTGACCTTCGCGGGGGCTGTTTAGGCTTTCGGCTCATATCAGGCCGGTCAGAAGCGCGCTGTAAAGAATAAGTGAGATCGCGCTCTCAAATCTAAATAATTTATTTGAATATACCCCATCAACGGGTGTTGCCATTATGTTGACGGATTATGATAAAAATATAACTTTTTAAATGGCAATTTTGTGAGTTATTATGATTTCAATGTCTAGATAAATGAGCAAAAACTTTAGACGCTGCGGGATTCGAACTTGCGTCTTCCTGTTTCGCACCCAGACGCTTTACCAACTAAGCAAAACGGACAAATTCTTATAAGTTGCATGGAAATGTGGTCGGGGTATTAATAATTTGGGAATTTACAAAGGCGAAATAAAGCGCCGCTGTAAAATGTCCGAGTCGACAGCCGCCACCTAGCTCGCAAATGGAATTTCGAGAACATGCCCGTAATAGATACGGTAATAAAATAAACCGACCAATAAACAGATAAAAGGCAAATTCAACGGCAGCTGAAATAGCGAATGGGAGTAAATATGAAATTAAATGCCGAATATGGTTGGGGAAACGCAATCTCGAATAGATGGAGAACAGTTAAATAAATATTGAATCGATTGCTAATGACAATTGAAAAGCGACTCTAAAACGTTAACGGAAAGTGTCCATTGTCTATTGCAGCTGAAAATAACGACTAAATCCAAGGCTGAAGCTGGGCACTTGTATTTGTATCACAGCTAAGTTCTCACTTTCCCTGTATCAGACAGCTCCGCAGACATTGTTGTTAATTATTCGATCGGCGCGGCCTTACCACGACTTCTCGAAGCGAGTACAATCGCAACCGACGCAAACCGTGCGTGACTTCCGCCGACCGTGTGTAACGAACATCTTGCGAAAGGACAAAACGAAAAACGAACAAAACACAACACCATTGAAAATGAACTTAACGCGCTTGATTATAAAACTTTTAATTCCAAATCGATTGCCCCTATATGCTTTATTTTTAAACTGGACTTAATTACTATTGTAGACTGAGTCTACAATAACCAGCCAACCTTGAGACTTATGCACCTTTTATAAAAGTGCATTAACACGACCTGTGCAAATGTGCGGGAAGTCGATGGATGCAGGTGGCTCAGGATCGTACTTCGTGGCAGTCTATAGGGGGAGGCCTATGTTCAGCAGTGGATTCAAACAGGCTGAAATGATGATGATGATGATGATGAACACGAGGTTACGACACGCATCAATCGTCAGTTTTTAAGGTAAAGGTGTTTTTCAATTTCAGGTGTGTGTAACAATTTTGTAGAAGGAAAGAACAAAAAGTTTCTCGCCGCTGTGGGAATCGAACCCACGTCTTCGGGATTCGCGCCCTGACGCTCTAGCCACTGATCTAAACGGCTGATTGCAACACCGACGAAATTCTCAATGCCTTTTACATTTTACTGTTTAATCGTAAGTGCAGAGATGAGCGCTGTAAAAAAAAAAAAGATTAATTTCTGTAATATTTTGTAATAAAAAAATGCTACAACTATAGGCAAATGAAACTATTATATCTTCCTAACTTAGGTTTATTTTTTATCGATGAAATAAATCCAATCACAATTAATAACCATACGACATTTGTGTAACGTAGGGAGACTAGCAAAAAAAAAAAAAAAACTTTTCACGCTTTTACATTGTTACGAAAACAACTCGAACATACCCAATCGATTCATCGATGGACAATGGTAAGACGCGCCCGTCGACACCTAGGCCCGGGCGGACAGTGAACGACCGATTGCAACAGCCTCCGGGCGACCTGAACGCGGAGCGACGACATCGGAACAAAGGCCCGCAAACTTTCATAACAACTAGACACTGGACACTTCTTATACTATGGTAGAGATACACAACAGCTTCTGTTGCAATAATAATCGTCCGGGCATGTGTCATCTACAATCGTCTTCAAACAAGGTGGAGGTTCTCAAAGCGAAAGTACTTCTTTTATATTTGTTACATCAGAACTTTCGAATGAGTGAACCTGAGTGATTTTGATGATACTTTTTTTATTTGATAGATGGCGCTTCGCATGTGGTCCCATATTAATTTCACTGATATGGAATCTTGGGCTCCGGAGACTCAATTATAAAATGAATACAGTGCGAGATGTTCGAAGTCGGTTTTTCGTTAATCGATCTGATGAAGTAACCAGAACCCAAATTTTGTTGGATTCTTTAATGGTTAACAACAGTAATAATTATAACAAATCGTAGATTACGTGACCACATTTCTCCGATGCGTCTATCCAGATGTTTAATTGAACCGTTACTCGGTTTAAACTTTCTTTTCGCTTCGTAATCAATTATGATATCAATTAAATACCGTTAAGAGTACTCTCTTTCGCTAGGAGAAAAGAACAACAAAACATTTTCCATTTCGCTATCGCGCGATTATTAAAAGGTTGTATTAGTCAGGATTTAGAGTTTTCTGGAATGATAGCCCTGCAGCATACGCCAGTCAACTATAACAGAGTGCAGCTTTTCCCGCGCGACTAGATAGCCTGTTAAGGCTCTGCGGCGATATGAACTAGTTCGGATTAATGTGAAAACCATTATCGTATACAGAACTATTGATCTTCGCTTTCGAGATTAGAACGCAGCGCCAGCGCTTTATTTATATTCAAGTGTGACAATTCATCGACCCGCGGGGCTGTAGTCGCGTGAGTTGAAAACGTCGTAAAGGAGGCCAAAAGGACGCTTGACTGGAAACTTTAGAGTTTTAAATAAGCGTCAACTCCACTTTCGATCTGTTTGGCTAATAAATGAATAAAGAGTTATATATAAAGACTTCTGACAAAGAAAGAGGTACACGAAATATGGGTGAAAGTTTTAATGACCTTGTTACAATATAACTTAACGAAGAATGACAGTGACGAGTCAACAATGATGACAGAGAAGGTGATACGAAAATAATCTAAAAAATGACAAACAGAACAACAACAAACTCTCACGTTAATAATCAGACATGACACGAGATTGAAAGAAAAAACATATTAACGCGACTAAGCACCAGTCATGGGCTAGTGTTGGAGATCACCTGGTGTAATGAGGCAAAACTACGAATCATCATTTTTAATTGAATCATTGATAGCTTATTAATAATGAAAATGTTATATAGTAGTGTAGCCGTAGTGTTCGCTCAGTGTGGGTACAAATAAGTGCACTTAGGGCAATAAGTAAGGAATGTAAACGGTTTACAATCTGCTAATTTATAGCATATTTTGAGGTTAGCATATTTTGAGGTTTACAATCGTCTTTACTCTAATATATGGATGGATGCCATTTGGATGGATTATTTAATTCACCCACGGCATTTACTTTAATGGCATTCTTTTCGGGATCCACCACCATGTTGGGACTAATATCTCGTAATTGACGTTCACATAGATGCATTTTGAAAAGGTTTTTCGTGGTGGCTGGCTTTTAACAGTAGTTAATTGAAAAAGTAAGAATAAACATGCCCCAGTTTATGTCAATAACTGTTGAATTAATGGACACTTAATACTTTCGATCTATAACAAAACATGATCATAAAAAATGGAGCAAACTGCAATCAACCAAGAAACGCTGTACTTGTCCTGTTTAGCATCGGCAATGGAGGTGTCGAGTCAAAATTTGGTTTGCGATAGAAGTTTAACTTACACCAAACCGTTAACGTTGAATAAGTTTACATAAAAAATTAAGCGAAATAGATTTGTGTGAAATCATCAACCAATACAAAGTCTTACCTGACATCAACACATAGATATTTCGTTCGACGCAAGTCACGGGGTGCACGGTTATATTTATTTTAACCATTACTTGTACCGCGTAACTTTTTTTATTTATCTCGTTCGATTAGATTACCAACCTGAACCGATGATACGTCCCTTGCGTAAATATCACGCGTGTCATTTGTTGATCGGAAATACGATCCATCGAAGCAAAACCGTGAGCGACAAATTTTTAGCATAAGTCCATTTGACTAAATCGATTGCATTCACCCCTTATGGAGTGTGGCCAACGTGTGCGGTTTAATGGAAATAAAGCGTTAATAGTTTAAATAGCGTACCTTAATACGCTACTCCTTTCTCCTCGGACCGTGAAATCATGCTTCCCGCAATAAATTCTATATATGTACGTAGTAATGATGCATGGATTGCGCGGAGAAAGTTCCTCCCATTGTTGCGTATATAAGTGATTATTTTGTATTTTAGTTTGCAATCACCGGCTTGGCATATGTGGTGGCCATTGCCTTTAAAATGTTATGATATTAAAAAAAAAAAAACAAATTTATGAAAATATCATATAAACACGGAACAGCACTGGGTGGTAGACCTTTCAGCAAAAGAGCAAGGTTTTGCTGACATTACCAGGCCAAGAATAAGTCTTTTTGGTGGAGCGATGGCCCTATGAATAAGGAGGACACAAGTATTTCTCTACTATTAAAAAAAACTTAACCACCAACAGTGGAACTGAGACAAATCATCAACATAAGGGCTGTTCATATAGCCAAATATTTGGGTTATCTAATCCAATAACATGATTACGTAAATAAAAGTTTAATAGAACGACCGAATTTCGACAAAGTACCATTGTTTTTTAAATCATTTATACATTTTCCTCAACATGGCATCAAACGTGTGGTCCGAGACTCAATTATCTGGTGATCTAATCATGACGCTAAGCGTATGTCAAATATAATTTGGAAATTTTAATAAATACATTATTGTTACGTTTAATCTATTGCTGTATGTTCTTGGGTTATATTCCTGATGACGGCTTAAGGTAAAGCAGTTGCTAAACGAGAAACTTCGGCACCGGCGCGCCGCATCAGATTTGAATCCTTTCTCCACGTAAAATAAATTAATAAAATACCACTGTATTCTTTTTCTAAACAAATATGTAAAAACAAGCCGAGTGGACGCAAATCGACGTTTTAAGATGATAAAATCCGTAAGAATAAACACAAGACATGTGTGACGGCTTAGTACGGTTACGCTCTTCGGTACCTTGAGATCGTACGAACCAGAGCGTCAATGTAAAGCGAACTTTTATCAACGTTTCGACACTACATGAGCAGAGATAAGAATATACATATAGACGTAGTTTTTACTCAGATACGTTACCGATACAGAACATTGAACCTAGACATTTAATTCGGAAGACTGCATTTGATATGAAAGATGTGATGATCATAGAACCAGGAGTGTAAATTGCAAGTGTAAGTGCAATGTAAAGTGTACGTCCTGGGCTCAACTGCGGCTGGTGACAAGAGAGCTGGATCTTTTCTCGGTCAAAGGTTAAGCGAAACAATACAGCGGGTAAATTCAGCTAGCGTTCCTGGCACCATGCCGCGTGGACTAGGATAATACGTAATTTAGATAACTCTAGTATTGTAAATATGAACATATAAAATTTAAAAAAACATACTATAAATTTCTTTAACAAGCAAATTAATATGAAGGATAAATTTCTATTTCTATACTTATATGGGTATACACATACGTCATAAATTATTTTATAGTGATGAGACCAATTAGGCGCTATATGAAGCCCATGCACGGGTCAAACTAAAATAATTGACATTAAACTATCATATCCATGATAGCTCAGTAGTGCCGGATGCTTGCTTTTAATTCATTATACCCAAAAACCCAAGTTGGAATCGAGAAAAAAATAAAGATTTTTTAAAAGATATGTGAAGTTTTGCAATCCGCAGTGGGTTCGTGGTGGGCTATGCCCTAATACTCTCTGTAGAGACAAGGCCTTTGCTCAACAGTCAAGCTGCCTTTGCTCAACAGTCAAGCTGTTTCTCCCTTGTGTTCGTTAAGCTCTAATCTAGCATGTTACAGTAATATGTGCTCACTCGGCTACCTCACTCACCAGACGAAACGCAGAAGTAAAACGCTTCCACTTGACACCTGACTTCTTGTCTTGGTGCTTCCCCGGACGGACCTACCCATTCGTGCAGTAGCGAAGACGCCGAGTGGCCCTAGCACAGTGAGAAATGTTTACTCATTGTTAAATTACAAAGAGATCTCAACTGCACTAATAGGTTTATGACGGATTTTAAACGCATGTTTTGAAGTATAGTGCATTCCAATATAATAATAAGCCCGAGTGCCGCTGCCAAATGCACTAGCGTCGTATCAAATGCCATATTTTGTTGCCTATTTCGGTCGGAGACACGTGACCTCCACGCGTGGGGCTACAATGCCATCGCGTGGCAACGAGACGTTTGCACGCATGAATTAAACGAAACGAATCATCAAGAGCTCCTGGCTTAATTCTTAACTAAACATATATGACAACTTATTTAAACAAACAAAAAACCGGCCAAGTGCGAGTCGAACTCGCGCACGGAGGTTCCAGACCATTGTCTATAAAAACCGCAAAAAAAATCATATCTGTTGTATGGGAGACCCACTTAAATATTTTTTTAGTGTTTGTTGTTATAGCGGCAATAGAAATATATCATCTGTGAAAATTTCAACTGTCTAACTATCACGGTTCATGAAATACAGCCTGGTGACAGACGGACAGACAGATGAATAGACAGACAGCGGAGTCTTAGCAATAGGGTCTCGTTTTACCATTTGGCTACGGAACCCTAATAACACTTTGTCAGAACGCTATAGCTACCATAAGACGTCATCAAATTCAATAATTCATACACCATTTTAAAGCTATGTTTGCAACGATTGACGCAAAAACAACAGACAAGTTGAAGAACGTTAAACTTTATTAACTTAAAGTTAAACATTAATCTAATGTTTTCACGTAAAAACTTTCGTTTAAGAATGTCTTGATAGAGTCATAAAAGAATTTATGATAATGCCATCTATTAGGAATTTGTTTAAATGAAAGATAGCGAAGTACTCATATTGAAAAACTTTATTCTTCTAAACATTATGTTACCACCACTAGTCGTTGACTAATCACGGTAGTGTGGGAAAATTTCGCACATGGCAAGTAGTCTAGAAAACAAAACAAACGACAACTAACTCATGTTATAAATAAAATATAGTTTGTTATTTTAAACGATTCAAGTCGTTTAGTTAATAAACATGTACATAAGGCATACATTTGTGATAAGAATACGTAATGAGATTGTGTACTTTAATATAGTTTTTATACACTGCACACAATTCAAAATCAAAATCAAAATATATTTATTCAAATAGACGCTTGCGCGCTCTTATGAATCGTCAAATTTTACATCAAAGATTATGTGTATAGGTTCGTAAGGTACCACCGGTTCGGAAAGCGGTTTCTGTTGAGAAGAGACCGGCAAGAAACTCAACAGTTGCTCTTTTTCAAAAATATCAGGGTACAATATACAGGTATAATAGTCTTATTCTAGCCTAGCCTACGTGAGTATCAACAGTATTAACTCCACACATTGGCGTCGTCGAGATATTCCGAAATGGTATAATATGCTTTAATCATCAGTTGATTTTTAATTTTACATTTAAATTGGTCAAGCGGCAGACTTAATATCGACTGTGGGATTTTATTATACATGCGTACACTTTGCCCCATGAACGACTTATTTACTTTTTGTAGACGAAACAATGGCGTAGTAAGTTTGTCCTTATTTCTAGTGTTTATTTTATGTCTGTCACTATTCTTTAGGTAATAATTAAGGTTATGACGTATATACAAAACATTACAATAAATGTATTGAGAAGCAACAGTGAGTATATTAACCTCTTTGAAAAGATCTCTGAGTGAATTCCGGGCTCCGATATTGTAGATTGCTCGGACAGCTCTTTTTTGAAGAATAAATATAGTATTTATATCTGATGCACTACCCCACAACAAAATGCCGTACGACAAGATGCTGTGAAAATAACTAAAGTAAACAAGTCTGGCAGTGTCGATGTCTGTTAGCTGCCTAACCCTTCTAATCGCATAAACCGCGGAGCTCAGCCTATTCGCAAGAGATGATATATGGGGACTCCACTGGAGCTTTGAATCTACTGTAATTCCCAGAAATACAGCAGACTCAACTGGATTAATGGGTACGTTATTTAATATTAAACTAAAACTTTTCCTTCTTATACTGGGAAGGGTAAAAAGAATACATCTGGTTTTTTTGGCATTTAATACCATATTATTAATAGTAAACCAGTGGAGGATATGTGAAAGCGCACTATTCACGTCGTCATAATTTAATACGTTTCGGTCAACTTTAAAAATAAGCGATGTATCGTCAGCAAACAGTACAACATCACACAACCCACTGGCATAAAAGGGGAGATCATTAATATATACTAAAAATAATAATGGGCCCAAGATTGATCCTTGTGGGACTCCCATTTTCATCTGGGACCCAGTGGAATTAACATCATTTATAAATACTTTTTGAATTCTATTACTAAGGTAAGAGGCAATGAGATTGAGGGCGATCCCACGAATGCCATAATATTCTAGCTTTTGAAGAATAGTTTTATGGTCTACGCAGTCGAAGGCTTTTGAAAGGTCACAAAAGACACCTATTGCATCTTGTGACCTTTCCCAAGGCGTTATAAATATGTTTGACAAGTGCGACGCCCGCATCTGTTGTCGATCTGCCTTTAGTGAATCCATATTGCTCATCGTGAAAGATTTTGTTCACTTTAAAATGAACTAAAAGTTGATTTAATATTAGCTTTTCAAAAACTTTACTAAGAGATGGCAATATGGAAATAGGTCTATAGTTGCCTGGATCATTTTTATCACCACTTTTGTAGACAGGTATTATCTTACTAAATTTCATAAGATCTGGAAATATTCCAGAATCTATGCAGTTGTTAAAAATAGAAGCCAAATGTGGTGCAATATATGGCATTATTGTGCTCATTAATTTTATGGACATACCCCATAAATCCTCTGTATTTTTAAGATTAATAGAATTCAAAACTTTTATAATATCATAAGTATCTACGTGATTAAATTTAAATGTGTGTAGGCAAGGGGTAACATTATTTCTTAAAACATTAATTGCGTCTGCGGGAGATGATTTTAATGTACGTGTGACATTAACCGCAATGTCTGAAAAATAGCTTTCGAAACTATTCGCAATTTCGTTATCTGATATTATGGGAGTATTACCTATAACTAGTTTTATAGGTTCCCTGAATATCTTGGTTCTTCCAGATATACGGGTAATGATGTCCCATGTGGCTTTAGTTCTATTGTTTGAATTTATTATGCTATTTCTTATATAAATAGATTTTGCCTGAATACAGACTTTTTTAAATATTTTTGAAAATGTTTGTACCCGTTTAAGGAAGTTAGGATCGTGATTCCACTGCCTCATACTATATAATTCATACAATGAATCCCTACTTTTGTATATACCCACTGTTGCCCAGTCACTAAATTTTAATTTTGAATTCTTAGCAATTGTGCGCGATTTAAAAGTATCATTATAAGATGATATGAGAAAGTCAACCATTGATCTATAGAGTCATTAGGGTTATTGACTCCTATATCTTTATTTAACATATGATGTGCCACTTTATCTCTAAAAGCATTTATTCTATTAGTAGTGACTGGTCTACACTTGATCTTAAGTTTGCTTGTATTAGCTTTTTCATTTATTGAAAATTTTAGCCCAAAGTGATCCGAGCTCAGATGATTTATAACATATTTATCATATACATCACTGTGACAGAATACATTATCTATACATGAGGAGGATAAGTTAGTAACACGAGTTGGTTCATGAAAAAGATTTTTAAGTTCAAATGAGTTAAATAAATTTAAAAGTCGTTTACTGAGTTGTGTTACTTGTAATAAATCCACATTAAAATCTCCACAAACTATTAATGATTTACTACTTGAACATAGTTTTTTAAGAACATCATCCATTACACACTCAAACTGATCGAAATCACCTGAGGGGGGCCGGTATACGCATACTATAATATACTGTTGACTCTCAACGCAGGATAATTCAATAGAACGTTCGACAGAGTGTGCCACTATATCCTGTCGATTTTTACAGACTATATCAGTTCTAACTAATACAAGAGAGCCACCGCGAATAGCATTTACTCTTACGAACGAACTTAACAATTTATAATTTTCTATATTAACAATATTACAGTGCTTATGTAACCATGTCTCTGTGAAGCAGATGACATGTATATTAAATTTCCTAAGGAACAATTCAATTTCGGGTTCTTTGCCGCTTAAGCCTTGTATATTTTGATGCACAATATTTAATTTAAGTGGCCTAGGCGTTGTCTCAATGTTTAGTTTAAACTAACATTGTTTGCTGAAAGATTATTACATAATAAAATATTCTTAGTTGTACTATTTACAACTGGGTTTTGTATATTATATGCTACTAGAGTAGCAATTAGTTTCTTATAATATAGTGGCAAATACAAAGTATTTTTTGTCACCTTAAAACTAGATTTAATAAAATTATTTAAGTCGAAATAAAAGAAAGCGTCACTATGACGGTGAGTTATGTTATATATAGTCATGTTAAGACTATATATGTATTTATTTTGTTCCTCTGAAAGGAAAGAGGAATATGGAAATGAGCATAATATAAATTTGCACTTAGTTTTATAATGTAAGTTAAGTAATATTTCCATATTATTAACAATTTCCTGTTTCCTTACAGATGAACTATCCCCAATTAAAATGATAAAAGATAATACAACAATAACAAGAAGTAGTTTATGACACGTGTAAGCGCTGTATAATCGTAACAGTATTACGAAACACGGGAGTAATAACATTTTTATGCACACATTGGGAATACAGTATTATGTCATAAAACCAGCAATCACACGCATTTAATGAAAACAATACGAGAATTAGATCTTACAAAACTAATTTCAAAGGCAGATGTAAAGAACATATCAGATGTGTTTACAAAATTGATTTACAAATTCATCTGTTTAATCTGTCAAAAAACGGAAAAAATTCTCTACGTGCATATAGAGATTGTAAAAGGGTATTCGTGGCTTATATTCTCATGAGGATATTTTTTCAGAAGAAAAATATATATTATAACATATTTGTAATGTATTAGTCAATATATTTTGGTGCTGATTAAAGAAATTTACAAATACGATACAATCGACTTCGTTTCGTCAGGAAGGTCTTGTATCCATTATCAATGACACTACCTCAAAAAAATCGAACTAACAAAAAATACTGTATTCGCTGATGAGCATAAGAGAGATTTCAATAACTCTATAGCTTTCAGATTTATGTCAAAGGGTGTAGCGGAAAGATAGTTAAGTTAAACAACAGTACAAATTCATTGTTGCAAGCGCCAATAGCTCCACGCGCAATAAATGCAAATATCACCCACTTTGTTCTTTCCGAGCTAAAAATAGACGGACAAACGTTTCGGTTTCACAATAAACGTCGCTTTGACGTCAGGAGACAATGCACGAAAACATTGCTCGATTCATTCTCTTGAAAAAATCGCCAACAACGGTCCATTTAAAAATCGCAGTCAGCGATGACTTGAATATTACATTGTCAAGGTCACGTCGGTTTATTCAAGGAATGCCAATTGTGTAATTTTGTACTAGACACGTGCTCGCTAATAGGTTATCGTGACAAATACTAAACGCAGATGTCCCTAAACATTCAAGCACACGGAACTCTTAATAGATCATACTATTTTAAGGAGATTCTATCATTTTATTTGCAATGCTCCAAAATGTTATTCTACAGGTTGGCTTTTCTAAGTGTATCCATTTTTTTTATTAATTTCTAGACATAAAGTAATATTATATAAAAATGATAAATATTTATAATCACTCGAAGTAATTAATTACATTCATTTGAACAAATCTCAAAAAGTGCGTGATTTATTCGCAACTCATTTACTTTATGCACGATCATTCATAATTCATAACTAACACGCACACAAATTCGTGCACAGTAAAATTTAGGTATTTATGAATGACTACCGCATTGTCAACACGTTCTGTTTTGTAGGGAATAGAATGGCATTTTTTGGAAAAAAAACTTTGTTTTTCATTTCAATAAACGATTATACTACCGAGTCAGAACCTCCTGTGTAAATTTGGATACTTCCCAAAAAATCTTAGTATATGCAAAATGTTATGCTGTAGTATAATTTAATGGCTGTATGGCAGGTTCTTCGAAGCAGTTACTACATTTGATTCGAATAAACTTTGGTAGGGTCAAGTCTGGGGAAGTACCACGACCTCACAGAAAAGCGGCGAAGTGAAAATGTTACACTTCTGCGTTTGGCCTGGTGAGTGACGTAACCTGAGAACACTTTATTAAAAGGCATCTGCAACCCTACTGTAGTGTGGTGGATGTTATCGCTAAACATCAGAGCGGCGGTTATCACTTAACATCAGGTGAACCGCCAGGTCGCTAAATAAAAACAATTAAGTAGTAGTGGTCGTTTTAAACGCTATGTGTCCGAATCAATAATTTCTGTTCTTGCCGGGAAAGCATCACAGCCTAACACCAGGGTGAGGTGGACGGTTTATGATTTTGCGACTCTTCTTGTTGCGAAAGGTAACCGTAGCTTGTGATTAAAGGCAGGCGACGCCTCAGGTGTTGTGGATGCCCTTCATCGTCATCATTTCAGCCTGTTTGATTCCACTGCTGAACATAAGCCTCCCCCACGGGCTGCCACGAAGCACGATCCTGAGCCACCTGCATCCTTGCTAATCGCTTGCCAGATTATTACATAGAAAAAATCACAAGGTCGTTTTCAACTTCCAGACAAAAGACAGACCCATGCAGAAACGAAAACGCCGAGTGACGGGGATGGTTATACAAGTATCGTCGGTTTGCCCTCAGGGGATCATTGGTACCGGTCTACATCGTGACCGCACACTTATTGTCCTCAAATGGTCCAATAAAGCACACGGAACAGCTGTAACAGGGCGACGGCTTGCGCTTAGACAATACCCAGTACGACAGTTACATGATGTGCTACGTAACGTACGCTCACTAACAGAACGTTATAATATAATGCTTTTTTTCTATATCAAAATAACAACAAGTAAGCAATTCGCTTAAAATTAAGCGGTGATTACCGCACCGCTTTTAAATACATCACTAGAATGCACTGAGCTTGCTCCTCACAATAATCGGAAAAAAACGCCAAAGTATAAGTTCTTTTGTGAAGCAATGGTTCTTCCTCGGTCTTTCATGCAACAAGAGGTGTTATGTAAGCTTCGAGTGTTCGGCGGTAGTTTAGCCTTTTTTATACGATCAAGTTGAAAATGCTTATGTCTGATAACGAAATTATCTTACAATAAAAATAACAATTTTTTTTCTTTCATCAATAACTGGTCAGCGCGTGACTATATAGTTGATGGAGCTTCTCTTATAGGTATCCAACGTTTTGACTAGTTCCATTTTGTCCATTCTCTGGCTGTAGACATTACAGACGCTAATACAAACCTTTCGTTGACATATGGAGTTTCATCATGAAAAAAATGTAAGCCTCTTTACAAATGTGTCTTCTAGTCGTTCGATGACAGAAATGAGAGGAAAAAATTCATATAATGCCTATTATTAGTTATTTTTTTGTTTCACTGGTGTTTCATCATTAAAGCGTGTACTGCGCGACTGTATTGGATAGCACGATTTCTCGGTCCACGGCGTCACCCGCGACCTCTACACTTTGTATTTGTCATTCCCATATATGCTTGAAACTCTTGTTTTGTGAGATGACAGCCTACTACAGTATACTGTTTTCATTCATTAAATGTGCATCGTTTTTTAGACAATTACAGTCCGATGCCATTGAAAAAGCCATGATTGACTTATTCAATGGCACTGGAGCATATTAACTGGCGTCTTCATTGTAAGTTAACTACCTGTGGAAGAGTTAAAACGCAGCTTCTGCTCTTACATGGATACAACGGCGACATAGAAGACCAACGTCGAATAATATCATTTATACTTTTGCGCTACCAGTGGTGAATGACATAAGGCTCACCGACTTAAAATATCAGGTTTATGTGCTAGTTTCTTGTAAATCAAATATGAAGTTAACAATAATTAATTGATAATTTTTTTAAAGAAAGAAAAAAAATACAGATTCTATTAGATTAATATAGATATCCCACCGCTAAGTAGGAGTTGAGAAATAAGTATTCAATATAATCAATAACACTGGTATTATCATTAAGGTTTTCTTCATTCATCTAGAGCTTGGCGAAGGGGCTTTTTAGCCGTGGCTTGGTCTCCCACGGCGAAGCTAAGAGGAACCCACACCGAGGCCCGAGTGAACCATCAGACTGGGCTTCTTGTCGCCACCACAAGCGGGCGCATTAAGCCCACTTTGGATGCATGCCAGTGACTTGACAGGTTGAGGGTGGGAGGAGGCACCGCTCTCTATCTTGTCTGCAACTGAGGTGGAGTCACGGGGTAAAGCAGCAGTGGTGGGAATATAACTTATTTTTGATAAATGCCAAACAGCCGAACCAACAACTGCGGCCTACACAATGTAGCATCCATGGAGATTTAATACTGTAGTTTGACTGTTCATTTAGCCCAGTGACCTGTCGAGATTTTGCGAGTTCCAAGGTAGAATGTTCGCGGCAATAAATACGGGTTGTTCTACATTACGACGTCGACCGAATTTTACATGTCAGAGGGGATATTTTCGCGTTTGCCACGTTCCGGTGCTCTAGTTTGCGCGGCACACATTTGGCTAATGAGCCAATAAATTTAACAATTACCTCCTTTCTTTTTACTACGCTCGGAAAAGAATACTACCAATATGTTTACCAGATCGTTAAAAGCGTAACGAAAAATAAACGCCAAATATACTGGGACGGTGTAACTTGTAGTAGAGTAAGAGAGGAGTTTACAACGTTTTAGAATAGACAAAGTTTGCTACGGTCTTGTATTTCGTGTATAGGAGAGCAAAGCTTAAACACCAAGACAAAAGGTAGTTAAAGTTATTCGGGTTTTCTTTTAAAGTCGTCTATTAATCGTATCGTAGATCGCAACTCCAAATAAAAAGAGTATTATGAGAAACCATTACGAGACCATTATGAGAATACATTACAGCGATGAACTGATATCATTCCATTTCGTTTATGAAATGCTTTGTAGTGTTTGTAATTCTTCCTGTAGATCTGAAGTAATGGACAGATCTTGGTACTTTCAATTCACACTGAAGAAAATTGACCGTTCGTGTTTAAAAAGAAACAACAAACAACTTGTAGAGTTCGTTTTAGTGTTTTTTAACAATTTGAATACAGGCGAGCTTTCGATTTCATGTTTGATGCCGTGTTTCAGTTACAATGGAGCGAATACGGGAACAAAACCGATGGCTCGGCGAGTGGAGCAGGCGCGTCACGATTTATTCGGATCAGTAAGCCAATAGCCAGTCACCCAGTAGATGTCGCGATTAAAGGTTTATTACGTCGATTTTTATTTATACAACATAGCCTTTACCATTATATCTGTAAGAATATTTATAATATTGACAAAAACGAATTAAAAAGCACGTCATCTAACGAACCTAGCCCACGGGGCGTAGTGTCTACAACTACATTTCCCCACTTGAATGTGAAAAGTTGTCAAGCGAGCAGACGGTTCACCTGATGTTAAATTAATACCACCGCCCATGGACATCTGCTACACCCGAGGGTTCCAGATGCATTGATAACCTTTTGAAAATTGGGCTTAACAGCTAGCTTACACTTCAAACGAGAAAAAGATCTGATCGTCTTGTCACTAGCCGCTGCAATAAGTCGAGGATATAGTTCTATGAAAAATTAAGTTGTAGATCCTAAGTTCTTAAGACCTATAGCAAATGACACAAATGCATAATATATACAAAGGAAGCCGCCTCTGATGCCACCCCGGCATACTTCTAGACAAATAGCTCCCAAAATATTACCTCTCTCCGAAGGGTTCAAAGTCAAGCCATTGGGTCTCTTTACCAACGCATAGAAAATGCCACAGGGTTCTTAAATAGGAAAATTATATATTGCGCTCTTGTTTCCATCGAGGAAACAAGAGCGCTTCGGATGACGTTATTCCTGGAACCGTGGCGGGAAAAAAAGTCCCTGGGGGATCATATTTAACTGCAATGACACCACAAGGACATTGGTGTAGATGGCAAATCAGTGCTCCTAGAAGGATTCCTACAACAATGCCTAAGTTTTCACCATCAAGTAATATGCCAAAATTACCTGATGGTCTAGAAATAACTCGATTGACGGATAACTCTACCAGATGTTCTTTATGATTATATGTCAGGACCTTGTAATCTACGTTAAACTAAAATAGATATTCTAGGTCACAGTGGTCGTTGGGACTCACGACCCAACGTCTGTTCTGTAGAAAGATACAAGTGGTCCATTCTTCAGCAGATTACTATTAAAGCTTATTAAAGGTAGAAGTAGAGCTTATATAATTATAATAATAATATAATTCCTTTTCTTATAACACAAACTGGCTAATGTTTGACTAGCATCCCGACTAATGATAAATGGTGCAACCGTTAAGAACACTTTACGAATCACTCCGTCGTCTACAAGTCTTCAGGTAAAAGTTAATAGGCCTCTAGCCTATTAACTTTTACGACATTCTCCTATTTGGAGGACGAAGAGGCAGTCAAGGCCGCTCCTTCACTGACCGCTTTATGAACGATAAGATCTCAGTTATCAAAGGGGAATAGAGAGAGAGAAAATACAAAGAATAAAATATGTTATGTACTTTTTTTACATAATAAATATTGTAAAAATTAAGGAATTTGTAATAATATTATGTATTGATATCCATCGAACATAGCCAGTTCTATATTTAGGAAACTAGTGAACTTTTAAGGGAGATCTTACCTATTTCTAGATTAGGCTATAATACCCTCCAAATTCTTTGTGGCTCAGTGACCGGGCGTTTCCTAATTAAATATTAGGTATACTTTAGCGACCAAGTTCAAATCCAGGCATCGCATCGGCCGGCATTTACTTTTCTTCCTATCCATATCAATTGAAAATGGCAAATGTTATTGACGCTGCTCATTTTAGTACTAAACGAAAACGTATGTCAACTTAAGTTGAACATTGATGCACCAATTGTTATTTTTTGGCGTCATGTTAAATTAAAAAATATATTGAAATCTGTAAATAAACATAGTACAGTGTAGTAGTATATGATCCGTCGGGTAGGATTAGATAAACGTTATATCGAATCTCTTCCTACTGTCTCCGTAACGCGCGTGGACACAAACGATGATAACGAAACACTGTAACAATTTGACATAATTATCCCGCCGTGTTTCTTTCGCCCATTTTTTCTCGAGTCCGTGGCTTTTCTTTCTCAAAGCGTTAGTAGTAGATCAATAAGTGAATGTAATGCTCCTATATTGAATAAATAAACATATTAATATGCGTAACAGTAGTTGTCAGTAAGTTAGTAAATTTTTGTAGATTTATTTTTTATTTCAAACAAAATCCACAGCTCTTTGTTACATCGTACGTACATCTTATGATCTTAAATTATAGCCAAAAACGCATTTACATTATTTAAATATTATTTTCAATTTATAACGGACATGTTGAAGACAAAGTAGTTGGGAATAAAAATACATATTTTTAAACATCTAGAAAACAATTACAAGAAAATTAAAAGATTTTCAACATACGTAATGCTCGTATGCGCCTCCCTCGCACTCGGGCATGTGTGTGTGTGTGTGTTTGTGTGTGTGTGTGCGCGCGCGCGCGCGTGTGTGTGTGTGTGTGTGTGTGTGTGTGTGTGTGTGTGCGCGTGTGTGCGCGTGTGTGTGTGTGTGTGCGCGTATGTGTAGGTTAATGAGTTTGTTAACCTCACTACATCATAAGTTCAAGACATCCTTTTTAAACTTATCCTTACTGAAATGGAAAATATCAACTGAGTGGAATCTTTTATTATAAACTTTTTGTAAACGATTCACCAGAGAGTTTTGTGCATAGTTTGTCTTTATCTTAACAACCGCAAACAAAGGTGTATGTCTCGTTCTACGTTTCGGAGTACAAAAGCAGAGAATTCTATCAGCTAAGTTACACAGTCAACTTCCATTACATAAACCATGCAAAAATGCCATGTCCATTAGAGTGCGTCTATTCTCAAGGCTTATTAAATTGAAATATCTACAAGACTCTTCATAGTTATTAGTATTAATGAAATTTCTATAGTTTAAATGTCTCATGAATTTGTGCTGAATTTGTTCTAAGTTATTTATATGAACAGTGTAATGCGGGTTCCATACAATACTACTATATTCAAGGACGCTTCTAACATATGAAAAGTAAAGTAATTTAATACAGCTAATATCAGTAAAGGGTCTGCTTACGCGTAGGATGAAGCCAAGTTTCGGCGCTGCGGGATTCGGAACTGCGTCTTCTGGTTTAGCATTTAGCTTAGTTTACCAACTTAGCTTACCAACGGCCGCTTAGCTTAGTTGGTAAACTAAGCTAAGCGGCCGATGACCACACGGCGCGAAAATCTTCACATCTATCTACGTTCGTTCTATTGCAATTGTAGCAATGATTGGCTCCAACTAGTGTGCATCCTTTTCGGCATGCAACACCTTACAAATAGCATTCAACGATGAATATTTGTAACGAGATATGTCGTGAGATGTTTTTCGGTAGTGGTTTGATCTGTGATTGTGACTCTGATTCACGATTTTAGATCGCACGTTCGATTCTTACATCATGCACACGTTTAGTCGCGTCACGCTATCGCGTTTTGTAACTTTAACTTCTGAAAGTCGACAGCGCTACCTCTACCTGCCCCCAAGTTAAAAAGTCGGGATTGCTTAAGCCACAGTCTTCGCTGTTGCACGAATGGGCAGGTCCGTCCGGGGAAGCACCACGACCTCACAAAAGACCGGTGTGAATTGATAGTCTTATACTTCTGCGTGTCGTCTGTTGAGTGAGGTGGCCAATTTCATTGAAAGGTCGCGACGCATTACAAATGCCCCTACCTACAGGTGTTGCATATGTCCATGGGCGTCCATCACTTTACATCATGTTAACTTGTCTGGCTTGTCATTTTCTTACATAAAACAAATAAAAATAAAATAAAAACAAGAAAAAAATAGCTTGTTCAAATAATTACATTTCCACGAGAATTTTCCGCCAAACGTTCGCGTTACCGTATTTGTTATCGAAGCGTAAATGGTGACGTTTAATATACATAGTTTATTTGCGTTACTGGATGATGAAATAATATGAAATATGGAGTGGCAGGAACCTTGGCACAATGAACAAATAAAGTACCATAAACAGATACTGCGCGTCTCACAATTGTTTAAATTGAACAGTGTTGATTTTTCAAAGTCAAAGTCAAATATCTTTATTCAATATAGAAGCATTCACTTACTTATTGATAGTCAAAAAACTCTACCACCGGTTCGGAAGGTAAGCCACTGACCTGAGAAGAAGCGGCGTAAGAAACTCAGCGGGACATTATTTTTTTTTACTTGCCAAAAAAATTACAAATATGTGTACAATTATTAAACTCCTATTAAACTCCACTTGAAAGAGCCTGGAGCGATCAATTCATTTCCAGAGTGTGTTATCATTCATATAATCACTATACTATAATAGCCATTAACACACAAACGTTCCTTTACAAGTTTTTTGAATTTAGCAACGGATTCATTTTGTACGTTTTCTGGGATTTTGTTGTAAAAGCGTATACAATGTCCCATAAAAGATTTACTTATTCTACGCAATCTAGTTGAGGGTAGAACTAATTTATGCTTGTTCCTAGTAATTACATCATGCACATTACTAAATCTTGAAAATTCATTCTTATTTTTGTGGACATACATAACATTAGCAAGTATGTACTGAGAAGCTACAGTCAATATTTTTATTTCTTTAAACAGGTTTCTTAGTGAGTCTTTGGGGCCCAGGTTATAAACCGCTCGAATAGCTCTCTTTTGCAGGATGAAAATAGTATTTATGTCGGCTGCATTTCCCCAAAGTAGAATGCCATAAGACATTATACTGTGGAAATAGCTAAAATATACCAGACGAGCCGTATCCACATCAGTCAACTGTCTAATTTTTTTGACTGCAAAGACTGCTGAGCTAAGTCTACTCGACAGTTTATTAATATGGGGGCCCCACTGCAATTTGGCATCTACGGTTATGCCAAGAAATACAGTCGAGTCAATGAGGTCTAACGCTTCCCCATGTAAAAGTACATCAGTTTTTACACTTTTTACGTTGGGAGTTGTAAATTTAATACATTTCGTTTTTTTACTATTCAACATTAAGTTATTAGCACTAAACCAATGCACTACAGTGGAGAGAGTATTGTTAACGTCGTCATAATTTGAAGAATGTCGTTTAACTTTAAAAATTAAAGCAGTATCATCAGCAAACAATACTATCTCATGATCATTATTTACAAGATAGGGCAGGTCATTTATGTAGATGAGGAAGAGAAAAGGCCCCAGAATAGATCCCTGTGGAACCCCCATACTTACCAGGGCCCCGGGAGATCTCTTGCCATTCACGTCAACTCTCTGAACACGATAGCTCAAGTACGATGTCAGAAGATTGAGTGCGGCATCTCTTATACCATAGTGGTGTAGTTTCCTGACCAGAGTGTCATGCTGTACACAATCAAATGCTTTGGTTAAGTCACAGAATATACCTAAGGCATCCTGTGACTCTTCCCAGGCTTCAAAAATATTCTTCACAAGCTGGATACCCGCATCTGTTGTTGAGCGACCCCTAGTAAATCCATATTGCTTGTTATGCAGCAATTTATGTGTACTAAAATGGAGTAACATTTGATTCAAAATAATTTTTTCAAAAATTTTACTAAGAGTTGGTAGTACTGAAATAATAAATGAAACTAATTTTACGGATTTATCGCGTTTATTTTTAATTTTAATTCCCGACGTTTCGAACCCTTTACAGCGTTCACGGTCACGGGACAGACTGAGGATTTGGACGTCTGATTGTCATAGTTAACCCGTTAAGTCAGAGTTGCGCTTCGTCTACCGTCAGTTTTGAATTATTATTTTTTTTTGTTCCGATCTATGCAGAGGGAGCTAATTGTATCTTGTCTTGCAGTAGTGGTTCGTTTGGGCCTAGATTTAATTTTATTGATGACAGGATCCCAAGCTGATGGTAGTACCCAACCTTCTTCTCTATTGAAATTAGGGTGTTTTTTAATTTCAATTGCCTCGCGAATCATCCTTGGGAGGAATCGGTGTTCTTTTGCAGAATTTATTAGATTCAGATAATTTCAATAATATTTCTTCCAATCTATTTTCGAATGATTCATATAACGCACTAGGAGGTTTGTATACGCATACAACAATGAAATGCTCAAGCTCTGCACAGGCTATTTCAATAGTCTGCTCAACAGAGAGGCTCACAATATCTTTACGGTTTTTAAATTTCACAGCATTATTGATAAGTATTAGAGAGCCACCACGTATAGCTTTTTCTCTGTTGAACAGGCTAGCAACCTGGTGACATCTGAAGTTAAACATAAATTGATAATCCAAGGGCCAATGTTCAGTAATACACAAAATGTCAATATTATTGCTGTTTAAGAATAACTCAATTTCAAGATCTTTATTTAGCATTCCTTGGATGTTTTGATGCACCAGGCTTATGATTACTTACTTATATATCTACTGTAGCCGTTTTCTATCATAAAAAAAAATTATTTACAATAATTTGCATGAACATCTTGTCGTAATCAATTAAAAAGTAAATCTGGTTGTTGCAAACTATTATTATAACATCGGTTGCCTTTTAAAACCGCTTTATTACGAACCTCGATCGCATTGATAAAAAAAATAATCACCATTTACATAACGAACGCCTTAAGCTGTCAATTTCACTTTCGTTGAGAATAAGATAAGTTTACAAGTATCGACATTGATATAAGTTTTTGGAAATTATCTATTTTTAGGGTTCTGTACCCGAAGGGTAAAACGGGGTAAACCGGTAAAACCCTATTACTAAGACTCCGCTGTCTGTCCTGTGTAATATTGTATGATGAACATAGTGTTTTTCTAGTGTCTGGGTGTTTATATAATATGTATAATATATATTTATTTACAAAATAAAAATATGTTTAAGTATGTTTATCGGTTTTCTAGTACCCATAGTACAAGCGTTTCTTAGTTTGGGACTAGAAAATGTTGTGTAAAAATGTGTCCAAAAAACAATGAAATTCATAATAATACACAAAGCAACTAACAAAATTTACACGCGTGTATGGAACACAACGCTTCCCAATGTAGTTACATATTATGCTAGGTTTGTTTGTATGTCAATCAGATGGACCACTCATTAGGGCGATGCCACAACTCAACCCTGATTTGCAATTGAAGTTGAAATAATGCGCAATCGGCTCCGTTGCAAACAGACGCAATAATGGCCCAATTAAAAAGGATTGTATTGCCATGTTCGTTCAATTTGCACTAATATTAACAAACGGAAACATACGTGTATGGTAATCACTACTACTAATCAGCTTGCGCAAATATTTTCACTAAGCTTTATTGTACTATTTTAATGCAGAGCTATCTAAGGTGTGAATTAAAAAAAAATTAATAATATTCATACAAATTCATGTGTTTGGTCGCCGTTCTGGGTTCTATCGTTAAATTGTGTGCTTTCCATACATTTTTCAGCGTCTGCGTGTACTTTGAATTTATGAAGGAGTCTTTTTAAAAAAAAAAATGGTGAGATCCACGCATTAGCTACTACTTTGCACAAGTGGGCACCACTACCTCACAGAATACCGGCGTGTAGTGAAAGTATTATGCTTTCGTGTTTCGTCAGGTCGTCAACGTATCTACAAACCATCGAGTGTTTCAGATGTCTATGGGCGGCGGTAATCACTTAATACCAAGCGAACCGTATTCCCGCTTGAACAACTTTTCAAATTTCAAAATTACCTCTTATAAAATTATTAATTTGAAAGCGATTCGGAATTTTTTTCATATTCCGGTTCAGAGGACGGTGTGGTTAGTGACATTAACATAGGAGCTTGCGATGTTCGGAGAATGACACTTTGTTAGACATAAGATAGCGTTGCGTGTACAAGGTCGCGGCATGACACGTGCCAGCTGAAATCTCAGTCGCGTGTGGTATTCAAACGACATTTACATCGAGTGTTTTTTTTTTTCCAAGACACGAAATGTCTGCCAAAGGACGATATTGGACGGTTGCTAAGCGAGTACGACGGCGCCGAAATAGACCGGGCGAATGAACTTTGACCGAGCCCGGTTTAGAATCGTTATATGAATCAAATTGTAACATTTTGAACTGTGTACGTGATGAATATTAGAAAGTTCACAGCTATGGGTTTTTTATCCGCACGATAAATGGATGTCTATTTTTAATACACGATAATTACAACTTATAAATGATGGTGCTTTAAACTTTTTTTCTACGGACGAAAATAGCTTGAAAATATTCTTATGAACAGATGCGACTAGAACACGTAACGTCGAAGAGTTAAAGATGAGTAAGCGACCGTTTCTAGTGCAATTTGCATTTTTATCTTTAATAGAATACTTAAAATTAAATCGATAATAGGACAGTATGAAATTTACAAGACTAATGAGAATATATCATCTCGATATTCGTGCAATTTACATTTTTATCGTCGGTAAAACGCTTGCAAAATGATAAATTTAAAGAGCTGATATATGAAATTTACAGCAGACGACACGCCCACCGCAGCTATGCCGTGACGTAACGGAGGCGCTTACATTCCGTTAACGGGACGTCGGCCGCTGTCACGCCTCCCACGTAACGGATGACGGATGGTATGTGCCAACGGCTAACGTTGAAGTTTTGATACGAGATTTTACGTGAGCAATTGCTAATTAGCGATTACCAATGGTAGTTTATGAGAAATTCACACTTTTACTGATTACCTAGAAATCGATACGTTTCTTGGTTGATCCACGGTCATGGAGTTTTGACTATGTCGTTCCAAAATTATTCACCACCATCAATCAATTGAAAATATGTATGTTTGGATGAAAATGAAATTTTAAAGTTCATTCATTAGATCCAAACTCTGTTTTTGTGGATGTGATAACAGTGAAGATAGAGATTAGAACAAACTGCTGACTATGCACCATATCTTTTGAGACCTAATACAGTTACAAGTATTTGAAAGTGACAAAATTACAGTGTCAAAATTATTGATTTTTATTTAAACTTTACGGTGGACAAACTTTTGTACCTTATTAGCTAAAATTAGCCTTGCCATATGGTATAATCCGGTATGATAGAAAAGCAATGGTTCCTATTACACAACACAAATTCTTCCACACTTGTTATTCCAAACAAGAATGCGAAAACAATAACAGACCCAGAAAATCTTAAGTGAAGACAACTTTGTTACTTAAAATCCCAGTAAATTGTTGCCCTATGATGCAGATTACAATAACTATTTTGATCTAATGACAACTTCACATTATATCAATTAATAAAGCAGTTTCCAAATTGTGTAATGATTCTTAAAATGTAGTCAGCACAATCAGATAAGAATAGAAACTACACACGACACGGTTCAAATGTATCCACAAATAATTTATTGTGATGTAAGTATAGATTAAATTGAACCAACATGTTGATAGATAAAAACTTAATTAAAACACTGACCTGTAAAATATAGTTGAAAGTAAAATTAACTCTCACTTTCACTATAATTACTGTATTATAATAGGCACTCACCCATCAGTTGTCACAGAGTTCACAGACAGCGTCTCAGGAAATATCATCTCTTGGTCTTCCACTTGCTTTTTATCAGTAACATCTGGTTCATATTTGGTGTCACCAGAAAGAGCTTCTGGAATGGCATCCTTTTCAACAGAAGACAGCTTCTGACTGACGTTACTAAGGCCGGACAAGTCGACTTTGTCATCTTCGCCTTGCAGGGCCTCAGAAACCACCAGTATGAAAAGGGCACAGCTGAAGAAATTCCATCGATTAAGGATATCGGTAACTAAAGTAAATAGATGAATTTAACTTTTATAAAATCCAGACATACCTCGATAAAACTGATATGGTCAGCAACGACGTATAGATAATACACAATCCCCCCTTCATCGTAAAACTAGTGCATAATCCACAATCCAGTACATTTTGTGTGAAAATTTAACACATCTTCACATTGATCCAAGAAAAATATTTAACACAATAATTCAAAACACTGGCGTCACATACACAAGTCGAACATTTTAATTTATATTTTCACTAATAATAAAACATTTACGGCTTAGTTACTTTTAAAATATGCAAGACGAACCAAGACAACGTACAATTTTATTGAAATGTATAAATTTGACAGTTGCCAAATTCTCAACATTTTTTTATTCATTTATATATTTAAGTGTAAAGTTGCAACGCTATTGGTGCATCAAGAGAAAAATAATTGATTAATGAATCTCCTCCAATAGTAATAAAACATTTAACATACATATCGTATCTTGATTGGTTATTTTTTGATTGAATTACATATACTCCTTTTGACGCAGTTTTATAATCCACATTTGCATATATCATGATTAAATTGAGTTATACCAATAATTTTTACTTATAAATAAAAATAAATTGGTTTTAAATAGAATATTGAATGTTTTTACTTCATTAAAAAGTGAATATGTGTGATAATCAACGATTATGCCAAACTGTATCGTATTGACGTGTATAAAATATAAATACATTCTCTGTGGTGCGGTGCACAATGCAAGACAGACGCTCTACGTCAACAGGCGTTTTGAGTTCCAATAGGAATTAGTTCTAATCTAACGGCTATTGTCAAATATATATAACTAATAATGGAAGCTATATTTGCTATACCATTTACTGTATTAGAAATACCTCATATTAAAATTAAGAAACCGTCGTGGCTGCAGCCGCCGTCAGCAATGGCAACGTTTGCATTGGTGCTTTTATCCTATTTTTTGGTTACAGGAGGTTAGGTTTCTCTTTTTACTATTTTAACTTTTATTAAATAGTACCCTTCATTGAAAAAAATACAGTGTTTTTTTCCATTTTAGGTATAATATATGACGTGATAGTGGAACCCCCTAGCATAGGATCCACGACTGACGAGCACGGACATAGCCGACCGGTTGCTTTTATGCCGAATCGAGTCAACGGCCAATATATAATGGAAGGACTAGCTGCTAGCTTCCTTTTTTCTCTCGGTGGCCTTGGCTTTATAATAATGGATAGAACTCACAATCCATCTACACCTAAATTAAACAGAATATTACTCATCTCTGTGGCATTCCTATGTATTCTTGTATCATTTTTCACAACTTGGATTTTCATGAGAATGAAACTGCCAGGTTACCTCCTTAACTGAGTCACAATTATTTAATAAATACTCCATGAAAGGAAACCTATATGTGGAAGGATGTTTTTTTTATTAAGTGGAATAAATATTTTTATACAGCTAAATGTTTTTTTTGTTAAGATTCACATTTGTATCATTCCTTTTTGAGAATGTTTAAATAAAATAACAATGAGTTATGTAAGTAAATTTAATTAAGAAACTAATAATATTTAACTATGGCACAAAATAATATTACTATTTTACCATAATTACAGCAGTTTAAATTTTAAATGAAATTAATTTTTATGCATGTAAGGAGGCAAAGACTACGCATATCTATGAGTACATTCAATGTCTAGTGAAATATCTGTTCCTTGTTAACAACAGACCACTTAATTAAAATTATACCAATCTATACAATTATATTTAAATTATCTTTTAATGAGTGGATATAAAGACAACACAGAGATTCAATAAGCTTAGGATTAATATACATAAATAGGCTATTAATTTTGTAAAAAATGTAATTATTTTTATATTTTAACAAAATAATATAGTTAAAAATAAAGCAATAACAAAAAATATTAATGTTAGGTTTACAAATAATAATAAACCGTAACTATTATTTCTTATTCTCTTTAATAATACTTAGAACCAATGAATTAGCATTTCAGAAATGTATTATCAGTATAACAATCAGATCATTTAATACATATTTTTGCAATATGACTATTTAAAGACCTGCCTTATTTAACATAGAAAATGTACATAAAAATTCAAATAAAAGTAGAGTTAAGTTACAGCCTACAAGATACTGCCATAGTTTACCAAGCGACCCTACTGCATATTGATTGACTTTACATATCTTTTTCTTTGTTTTTATTTCAAAAATACACAGGTTACTGCACAATGTTTTTTTCTTCACTGCTGAGTAAGTGATAAGTCAGGATTTAAAATTAACAATTTCTTTTTATACTTAAATTGATATTGAAATCACCATGTTATAAAAACTAGCGTGAGTATTATTCTACAGCCTTATCCGAAATGATCTGTAAACAGAAAAAATATTAATGACACACTTTTCCTTTGTATTATGAACAGTATGTAAGTACAATTTTTTTTGTGTAAATGTGAAACTTCTACATCAAAATCCATGACCATTGGTAATACTACACCATATTTGTGTTCTCTAAATGAAAGGATCAAAAGATGTAAGAGTTTATTTGGCTTTTGGTAAAATTCTACTTACTGGCAGAAGTCAGAACTTTTATCTATTATATGCTCAAACTCTGCAAAAGAAAGCGCTCCATCATCATCTAGATCAGCTTCTTCAAGGACATTTTGGACAAGCTGTTGGATTTCAGAGTCACTAAGTTTGTGCTCTGGTCCACAAAGGCGCTTGATAACTTCACGTAAATCAGACACTCCAATCATGTCATCACCATCGAAATCTGAAATGAATATCCACTGTCCAAAAATTTTATGAAGTTTATTAGAATTATACTCAGTCGGTAAGAGCCTGAATGGTTTTTGAATATGTAGGACATGCATTGTCGCCCATTTAAGCTCATTGGTTTCATTGCTGCTTTCATATGTTTTATTTATCACCTGTGATATCACCATCAAGTTATTTCAGGAGTACAGCAAAGGTTCTCAATTTTATTATTGGTATAAACTTTTTATTCAATGCTTTCAACACTATTGTTTTGAACATGTCTTACATAAAACTTCCAATTATGTATAAGAAAATGAATATTGTATATTACCACCACCACCTTGTTAGATTATCACATACTTAACACCCCTTAAGTATATCTGATACTCTTTACTTCAATCTTTCTCAGTTTAACATAAATCCAATGGATTTAAGTTTGCATTGACCAATACTTACCAAATATCCTAAAGGCATGCTCTGCTTTAACAGCCTTGGGGGCTGTGTCGCTGAATACAGACATCATATCCAGGAAGTCCTCAAAAGTACAGTCACCGTCATTGCTTGAACTGAACACTTTACATATTCGGTCTCTGAATGGGTTTACTCTTAATTCTGGGTACTGTAGAATTTTGGCCATTGGCAATTTAGCGTTTTTATTATGCCCTACTTTTTCTGGAGCTAAGGCTTTAAATTTTTGATGAGCGCTGCAAATGTATTAAGGACTTTATTCAATAATATCACAGAAATACATATAATTACGTACTATTACTAACTTCCAAAAATTTAAAAACGATGATCAGCAAGTATAGTTTAGTTCAGTTGTATTTACAATTGCATAAACCATAGTATTGATAAGTGCATTAGTAAATTAAAACAGTTGTAACTTACTATAAAACTTCCTTTTTAGTAAAATATGTAAGGTCCTAAAATAAATGAAAAAAAAAATCATTAATAACAGGTTAATTATTTCTTTGCTTAAACAAACAAATCCTCACTTCGTAATCTTGAAGTTCTTCTTCTGAAAATTGACTTTTGCCCTGACCCATAATTAATATTTAGAGTTATAAATTATGTATGATGGTAACAGTAATCAATAAAATAGAAAGATTTGTAATTTTGTAAAAAAATAATAATAATAGTAAAAGGTAAGTAAACAATTAAACAATTTGCTAGTTCAGTTTGTCAGTCAGTTCAACGTAGTGATTACATTCTCTTTGAGTCAGTTTGTCACTCTCACTCGCTCTCTCGCTCGTCCCGTCTCACGTCCGATTGTTTGTTTGTGATTAATCAGTGGTGCCAACTACTAAAAAAAATGCTCCTAAATAGTTCTCAAAAACAGCTGAATTCAAAGTCATTGTTTACAAATAGTGAAAATATATTAAAAAAAACATGACAATGAGTGTTACCAACTGTTGAAAAAAAACTCCCAAAGAAATTTAAAAACCTAAAGTCCACTGTTTTCAAAATAAAACTTCCTAAATGAAAAGTCACCATTTTTTTTAATTATCTAAAAAGGTATAATAATTATCGGAAAAATTAATTATCTGGGTAGTCAAAACTGTTTTATTTAAAAATTAATTGAAATACTTGACCTTGATCATTGTTCATTGACTTGAAAAATATTTTGTACTAATTCATCATCATCATCATCATTTCAGCCTGTTTGAATCCACTGCTGAACATAGGCCTCCCCCAAAGACTGCCACGAAAGCCTGAGTCTGAGTCACCTGCATACATCGACTTCCCGCACATTTGCACAGGTCGTCACATCATCTAGTGGGGGTAGTCCCACAGTGGCACGATGGCCAGTACGAGGCTACCACTCGTAAACCTTATTCCCCAACGATTATCGTCTCTACGAGCTATATGGCCGGCACATCGCCACTTCAGCTTGCTAATCCTCTGAGCTATGTTATACAAATTAAATACATTTTATTGTGACGTTATAATAATTTTCATAATAACATAACTTTAAATTCATTATCTTTTTCCCACTTAGCTGCATATTTTTGGAACTACTACATAGGCCAATGCACCCAACACTAGGCACTGTTATATACAATATAAAATGCTGCCAATACTAATATATTATATTTTGTGTTTATAATTGTGTAAATTTTTTCCTAAATGTGAATAAGATTTTATTCCTAAAAAGTTTCCCAAAAAATGTATACTCCTAAAAAACATCCATAGTAAATTTTTTCTTCCTAAATTTAGAAAGAAAACTCCAAAGTTGGTGTCGGTGATCACAATAATAACTAACATTTCATTAATTACATTCATAATAAACATTTTGCTTTTTTTACTCCCTTTGGTCAGTGAAAATAGTGATTTAATATTATTCATGGCCCTAAAAATGACCCTAAACTTTTAAGGACTTTAAAAAAACACAATATGCATATTTCCACCCTAGATTGGGCTAAAAGCCCTAAGTTGGCAATACTGTGATTAATACAGAACAGATTATACGAACACCGCACTCGTAGATTATAGATGGTGTAATGTGTCATAACTTTTGGCCATAACACTTATGCCCTTAATCTAATTGATCGGAATGATCTTCTTAATAATCAGAATTCAAAGAGATTAACAATCCTTTTGGCAACTCGAACAACATTTGAAAATCCATTTGACAGCTGATTAGTTGACATCTACGTCGATCAGTGTTTCAGAAACCTCAACCTAATACTAGTGCACACCGACACCGACATGGTGAAGTTGCTTTGAGACTTTCATCGTGTTGATGTGCCACGCTATTACCAGATCAACATATAATAACTTTTTGACCTATTATTCCAAGGTAATTTAATTTACCGTTACAAATTGCATTTAAGGTCTTTTTCACAAACAAAGAGTACTGGCACATGTGATAATTTTTTTAGTTATTTTTCTTTTATTATCTATTACTCGAAGAATAACTCTTATGTGTGTACATAATATGTACACACATATTTTTCTTGGGATTTTAGTGCGCTGTCAGCTCGGCTTTAACAATTTCGTCGGAATTTATGACATAACATGAACGAAGTTGACGAAGTTTACGAATTTATTGTTAACTACACGATGACTACATTCGCTGCAATGCAAGTTCTCGAAGTTTATGGATAAGAAACGAATAATATACCACAGAGTACTTTTGTATATAGGGACTACTAATTATAATGCAACAAAATTAAAAATACTCTTAATAACGTAAAATCATTCGTCTAAGAAGTCATCTTAAATTTATATTATAATATATTAGACGAACCAACTTTTTTGTACTGAGTTTGAACTCCCTGTAATATACTAACAGGGGGCGGCAAGACACGATCCAAGGAAGATCGCTCAGAAAGAGGTTCGAACCTCTTGGACTGTAATTGAATTGATAGTGGAAGTAATACGGTTGAAATACGATATAATCTCGAGACATTATCCTAGTTAAACTAAAAAAGAGAAACTTCGTTTTACAATTTTTTTTCTCGAAAACCTCGGGTGTAGCAGATGTCCATGGGCAGCGGTATTCACTTAACATCAGGTGAACCGTCTGCTCGCTTTCTTTTTCACAAAAAATAAAAACTAGTAATCATTATAAATGGTAGCCCAAGTTAACAGTAACACCAATACTGTAACACCTGAAAGTTTGCTGTAAAAACTGTAAAGTATTTGGACATCATCATTAGGAATTTAGATTGAAATGAAACGCTGTAAAACCGTGAAAATACTTTTCTTATCAATGCGTGTTCGAGTCAATACAAGAAATCATCACAACATTTTTAAGATCTACAAAGTTATATGTTTAAGTACGTATTAAGATTTTCCTGGTAGTACCTCACATAACGCAGGCAACCGCTCTTCACAGGAGACCGATCGCCAAGTGCGATTCCTTGTAATAACCATGCAATCTGTTTTCCCGTGCTTTTTTGGATGGCCGGGGGCCCATGCCCGGTATGGTGTACACTCCAATCCGTCGCCTTCCATTATAAATATAATAATAGAAAAAAAATAGATTAGTTGCGGATTTTACATTAAGATAAAAGAACTAATGTAACTTACTCTTCGGTCCCCTAAATTCGCCATTGGTTCTTTTGAGACCGACATAAGCAAAATTTGTATCGGCATCGGCCAAAAGTAGGGCCAACGAGTCTGTTCTACGTTCGGAAGCGACATCAGCTAAAACACTGCTCTTGTTTCGGCAAATAACTTCAGCCTCAGTGTAATTAATTCCGTTTTTAATTAAATAAAACATTCCGATTCCGGCTATGCAGGTTGAATTTACAGCTGAAGGAATATATTTTTTTAAAACCACTTAATAATTTTTAATATTAACGGTGTTCACAGAGAAAGAATGAAAAAGATATTTTTTAATGTTTATTGATACGATTGATAAAGTTGGTTTTGACATGTCTATCTGTCTCAATACACAAACTAAGGAAATTTATACTAACGAAGGGGATTCTCGAATACACTATAGTAGTCATATCGGGAGTCGTTGGTTAGGTACAAGCCACCACTGACTTCCGGGCACTGTAATACTTCACATGTGAAGTCCAAACGATGTATTTTATTTGTGTTTAGTTTGCATGGCCTAAAATTCAAGGAAAGTGCCCTTTTATCGACAGCAAACCGCTTGCAGCTGGATAATTTGGCATAATTCTCTTTAGCGGCAACGCTGAGCTTAGATCGATGACACTTCTTAACAAGTTGGTACTCCGGATATGATAGCGATCCTTCATTCAAACATTTATCGTTTGTTTGGACCCTGAGCAATAACAGAATAAAACACACAATTGATATTTTCATATCGTACATAAATTAAACATTAGACAAATAACAATAAAATATCTCTAACTCGCTTATAAAGTAGTTATTTTTCTGTTCTTTTCAATTTCGAATGAGGATGTACAATGAGAATGAGAACGTGCACTGCTCTATAAAACGGAAGCAAATGACAGTAATTGGTTTCGTTCAAGGTTACAATTTCCGTAATCTAGTCATGGGAATGATTTTGGAAAGTATCTATTGAAACAATTCTCTTTGGGATTCTGTAGAAAAATGCGTTTTAATACATTTTAAGATAATACGGGTTTACATATACACGCTTTATGTATCATGAAATCACACGTGTCGTCGCAAAGAATCTTAGAACGAAAGGCCTGGATTATAGACTTGTTATATGACAGCGGGTACACATTCATCGACCACTCGCAAAACCTCCCGTATCAAAAGAATACCAGAGGAAAATGTTTTTTTGGAACAATTTCATAAAGAATTAACCTTTGATATGCTTGATAGCTTTATTTTGCTGTGTTTTAACTAATGCAATTGGACTAAATTATTATATTATTCAGTATTTTTAAGAACTGTTTAATTGACGGAAATAAGTATGTTTGCTTAAATATATGCATGTTTTGCGTGGTACTGGCCAACGCTTTAATCGACTTTAAAACGACATTTAAATCAATGTCACTAATCTAGACATACTTATTTCGAACAACTTTCACGTATTTAGAAATTGCTATTTTAATTCGTTATCTTTATTGTTATAAAACATATATACAAAAGGGAAAATACCCAAATAAGAGGAACAACATGGGTTGTATTTACTCCAGGAAAATGATTGAGGTGGGTGAAGTTTACTTTATGTGCATTAAATTTTGTACGACATCAGTGTCAAAGATGAATAAGAGCGTGTAAACAGAGTAATCAATGTTTGTTGTTTGTCATTATTCATGATATAAATAAGTATACAGCGTGTCGTTACCATCGCGACAATAAATGAACACACATATAGGGGAAAACTTTTAAAAGTTGTATTAAACATTTAAATTCTTTAAACATCAATATTTACAGAGTTATTAAATTTTCCAAAACAAAGAATTTTAGAACACCCTTACCTATAAAAGCGTAACGTAAAGTTCATTTGTAAAGGTCACAAAACATATGAATGGGTTGAATGAATTTAAAAGAGACAAAACATACTGTTAGAAGGAGAGGCTTGTAATCCGACGTTGTGGCGCGAGTTGTATAGGATGTTACAAATTTTGTTTCTTTTTTACTTAATTATTAGTTTTGTTTGAAAAATACTTTTTTTTTTAATTATGGATTTTGTTTAACAACAAGCAGAATTCGGCGGTCGCCTTATAGTTTTAATATTTTTTTATGATTATTGGCAATTAGCGTTAGACGTGTCTTCATTTATTGTCGCGATGGTAACGACACGCTGTATATGAGCATGAGAACTTTACTTACTATGAATATCAGAAACTCAAGGCATACTATTATTCTTAGGATTCATTGGCAGCTCCAGCGAATAAACAACCTTAAAGTATAATACAAATTAAAGGAATGATTTATTTATTTCTATAATAATTCTAATTCTTTAGGCACTTGCTTTAGGTTCATTGGCTGTATCGTTTTTTAAAACGTGTGAAATCTTTGCAAACAATTCAATCATCAAGATATATTTTGCCTTCCATAATAAACTTAATTGATAATTGCGTACACATGAATGCGCACATTCGTTATCTCCGTAAACTTTCGCTCATTAGTTTCTAAAGCACAGGAAAATCTTAGCACATAATGGGATGCCTTTGAAAAAAAAATGTATATTTCTCTAAATAGTAATAATTTGAGTTTTATCTTCTCATCTTTTCTGGCTCCTATTAAGCTCCTGTCCAGATGAGAAGACCTTTCAATGTCCATTAAAATAAATGTTACGTTCAACGTTTAACTTAAACTAAACAACTACCCACCGTAAGCTCGCCCGTAAGCCGCTGCATAGCTAGCGATGGGTTGGTCATATAGCTCTGTGAACCGTTAACCGATGGGGAAGAAAGGTTCTAGAGTCGCAGACTCGTACTGGGCCATCGCAGAGTAGGACGACCCCCACTAGATGGAGTGAGGACCCGTTCGATGGATGCAGGTAGCTCAGGATCCTGCTTTGTGGCACTCTGTGGGGGAGGCCTATGTTCAGCAGTGGACTCTAACAGGCTGAGATGATGTTGATGGTGAAGTGAAACGACTGCGAATTTGGCATTGGTGCGGAGCGAGGTACAGCGGAATTTCATCATCCCACCAGGAGGACACAGCTTACGACATGACCCCCATCCGCCATCTGCCGGTGATATTCGTGAACGGCGTGCCGGGCGCTGGCAACCAGACTGTAGCGCAGACCATCTCCACGATCACGGGCTACGCGATGATCAGGCCCGGCGAGCTGGTGAGGAGCGAGGCGGACAGGGACACGGCCCGCGGCCGCCTGATAGCAGACAAGCTGCACGCGCAGGAGGACATCCCTGAAGTACGTAGTCCAGTCCGGCCACTTGATTGGAACTCTTTTTTTTTTTCTAGTGATGGGAATCAAGCATGCCTGATTTTTTGTAAGGCCTCGATATCAATAGAGCCGTTCTATTATGAAATATCAGAAGCTGCCACGTAAAACATAAAATGTACCACCACGGGTTTGTGCTGATTTCAGTAGTTTAAGTCCGTTTTGAATGATAGAAACTTGAATATTGTGGACGAGTTTCGAAAAGAACAAATTCTAACAGTTTGCGACCTCACAAAGCAGTGATTGTACATGTATTTAAGTGTATAGGTAAATAAGAAAGAAGCAAAATTTTTAGTTAAGTTATAAAATTTGCAATTTGCATTTCCAGAGTTACTTTCTTACATAGATTGCGGAACAAGAAGGAAAACACAATTTTTACTTAACAATTTTCATTATCATTCACCACAAATATAATACTTCCTTTGCAGCAATTAATAGTGGACCTCATAAAAGAAGCGATGCTCTCGCAACAGGACGCGAAGGGCTACATCCTGGTGGGGTTCCCGAAGAACCCGCGGATGTCCAACATATTCAACAGTCAGGTGAAGTGGCCGGAGAAGGTTGTCGCGCTGGAAGTGGACAATGAGGTAACTTTGGGATATGCAAACGGATAGAGTTTGCCCTTTAAAAGAATTACAGAAGCCGTAACTGATACATATTGATTGCCCTCTATAATATACGACTTAATTTGTTTCGCACTTTTACTGCGTTTTGCGCGTCTTAAAACATTTGTATCGTCTGTCGAGCGACACATAGAGTGCGTACAACGCTTTACGAATTTCACCGACTTTTAAGCGTACGTTCCGGGAGTTATGGATTAAAATGTGCAAAAACTACTTGAGCTGATGTGACTGCGACTCGTGAGCGTGTTCGTCGCTGAATTTTTGAGAACTTTACTCAAGAAATATTATCGGCTTTACTTTAATGAGCAATGATATATACTTTAAAGCTTGTTTACAACCAGCCGCGTGATTAATAAGCAATAGCGAATCCCACTGTGATAATCATTTGACTCGTATTGATATAGATAATAGTTAGGGTTTGGGTTTTGGATTGTTTCATAACTTATGTTTTCATTCCTATGCTTATCGTAAATACCATCTAAATGGTTTTTTATCGTCCCCAGCGACTTTGTCGCTTGTAATGGGTGAATGACGTAGACGAAACTCTGTGATGTAGATGTCATCTCTGTGCGACAGATGCTGCTATTCTTATATCCGTGTGTGTATATATGTATTTCGCTCCGTCGACTTTACGCTCGTCGCACAGCGTCGAGGGCCATGCGAACACCGTTTGGAGGTTCGAACTGTTGAATCGCGAGCAGGTGGCGGCGACCAGGCTCCAGAACAAGCTCTCCGAGCTGGGCAGGCCCGAGTCCGAGATAAACGCGGCGCGTGACATCGTCCGGGACGCCGCGCACAAGGTGAAGAACGTGCACAAGCGGTTCGGCGGTCACGTCATCACGGTGAGCGTCTGTCACGCCACGGAAACCTTGGCCACTCGACTTGTGTTGTATTTTGTGTGGAAGGGCCACGCGGTAGCCTCGGCTGTTGCACGAATGGGCAGGCTCGTCCGCGTTAGTACCCCACAGAAGACCGACGTGAAGTGGAAGTATAATACTTTCGCGTTTCGTCTGGTGAGTGGGGTAGACGGAGCAGAATTTTCAAGAAGGTTGACAACGCATCTGCAAACCCTCGTCGACAACGAAAACCTGCGACAGTTCGCCTGCTCGCTTGACAACTTTTCACATAAAAAGAAAGGGGGAAACCTTGACTACTTCGATTTGGCCGATGTTTTGTATTGTATTTTGTGTGGAAGGGGTTGAGGAGTTAGTACCAAGGACAACTGCGAGCTAGAAAGATCTATTGTAGTCTACCCTTCGGAAACACTGCCCCCTTACTATAGGACAACATTGTCCTGTGTAGTAAAGACGTTTCACATACATAAATTTTACGCGGACAAGCACCCAGATCCGAAACAATATCTTGTGTCTAACAAATAGTTGTCTCGCGTGAGAATCGAGCGCACCACCCTCTTCGCCTAAGCCAATACCTTGGCAACTGCGCCATACAGTCATCTTCCTGTCTGATGTTGACTGTTAAAGCTTCGTCTGCTGAACTCATGAGACAACCAGTGAGCCACCGATAGAGATGTGTCACTAATCATAATACTTAGAATAGTGTAAAGAAATCATTCGATGTACAAAAATCATAGCCTACGTGACCGACGGGAATTTGTGTAAAATATCCTTAGCAATGAAAACAATCATACATTTAACGGAGATAATGACCGGGGCCCACTTGAATTCGCTTTTGTTTTGGATTTTTTCGACCTTGAAGCTTCGAAGTTTCCTCCAAATTCGTGTTTCAAATAATTCGTTCCATTTGTTTCTGAATAAATTATTTGAAAAAGTTAATCCAAAAAATTTGTTAAATAATAATAACGTTAATTCCTTTTTTCAAATAATCAATAACACAGACATACTTAATAACGATTCTTTCGTCGAGATTAATCACTCAACGTCACAGTTATTATAGTAAAAATATCAACATATTATAATCAAAAACATTGATATAATCTTTAATGTAAATATTAAATAAGTATGGTTTATACTCGGTGGTATTTGTGTAGTATAGATCACAAAGTCATCCTGTAACCAATTTTAAAACGATTTTAACATTTAAATTATCGTAGTGGCATCCGCGCACGTCCGTCATTGTCGGCCGCACCCACCACCACCTCCATGACCACGGTTATATGGGATTTATCGCACGCGATCTCCCTGTAAATTCTTTTTTAGCTGGACAGCAGCGGTCATCCGTCGGCGCTGGCGTCCACCCTCAAGGAGATCCTGTCGGACACGATAGAGCAGGGCTACGGCAGGCCGGAGCCGGGCGGTGGGCCCCCCGCCGTGGCGTCCATACCGGCTATGCACCTCCACAACGACACGACCCCACAGACGCTCGAGTGCGAAGAGCAGCCCCAATGATTGACGCCCCGAGTTCGGTTCTCGAGCGCGTCACATTCGGAATATATATATTATGTATACGTTGTTTGTTAGCAAATCGTTTTCGCGTTTTCATTGACCCCGCGGTTTGGTTTCTGAAGTGAAAGTTTAAACACCTCTCTCCAAGCTCTGTTTGGGTACTGATAGAACTTTATATCTCTATTGTTAACTTTATAACTGTGTGCAGAAATAAAAATTGATAATTATTGTATTTTTAAATAAACATTTTGCCTTGTTCCTGATTTTTCGATATAATGATATCCAGTAATCTAACTTCCCTGTAATTGGTTAATAAGAAAAATAAGAAATATCGTGTAAACAATCACACGCTGTGTTTATTGACTTTTGGTTTAAATTTCACATGCTGATAGTTTTCGTAACGACCACGTCTTGCAGGTTTTTTTTTCAGAAGAATTCCAATAATAGGGAAGGGCTCCATTGTAGTAAGAAGACGCAGATGGCGCTGCGATCGAGGGATGTATCAGCAAATCGCATATTATTTTAAAAATAAACGAGTGTAATATTATTTGTGACCTACCTATGAATACTTAACGTGGATTTAATTTGCGCGATTGTTAGTTTTATCGAACCACGCTTGACCTTCAACCTACGCTTGGCTCTTTATGAGAAACCTAGAGTATAATTTTATACTTTATATATATTAAAAGAAAAAGATGAATATAATAAATTATAATTAAATGAACAGTTATAGCAAGACTTGTAAGATGATGATGACATCTATAAGATAACATCCAAACGGATGCCATTGTGCTAAACTTGCGATTAAGCACAATGCCATCTGTTTGGATCTTAATTCAAAAAGAACAGCCTTATTTTAATCAGAGGTTAAACGTAGATGGCGCTTGTCTCGTACTTTGTGTTGGTGTTGTAAAATTATTAAAAAATGTAAACGGATTTAAAAATAGAAAGCACATCTTCGGTTCAAATAGATACAAAATATATGCTTATTAATGCAAAAGCTATTATTTTTTTCTAGATAAAGTCGGAAAAAAGCTAGATTACAATTACAGCAAAAAAAATTGTAGCCTAATTTCTAGCTGAAATAAAAATGATAGTATTATTTCACCTGGAATAAAGTTACATTAAAAAAATATTTTAATTAATTTACAAAACATACTTGGAAAATCTAATTTTAGTATAAAAAATATTTTACAAAAAATATTAATTATTTTATTGAACAACTATAGCACATACATTAAAGTAGATCCTTTAATTCAAATAATTTAGAATCTTCATCGCCAACGTCCATACCACGTTGAATACACCGGTTCTCGTCCGATCACCGAAGTTAAGCAACGTCGGGCGCGGTCAGTACTTGGATGGGTGACCGCCTGGGAACACCACGTGCCGTTGGCTTTTTTGTTGATATTCCAACATTTTTTGTAATTTATTTATTTTTATTCCTTCAATTAATGCAGAAATTATTATTTATATTACTATTATCCCCAATAAACTACGACATATTTTTTAAAAATGCAAACTTTTTGCTTGCTGTTTGTTTCCTTTATTTAAGTCAATATAAAGCGATGCTGGCCATTGAGACTGAAGAAATTTATTTTTTCGAAATATTCAAAAACAGCTTCACCGTGACAATTGACAGTGCATGTCGTTGTCAATTGTCACAAAAGCGCATCGATTTATGAAACAAAAAAAATCGCTCATTGTCGCTCGGGCGCCCCTGCAACTCGCATCGGAACTCCGTAGAGACGAAACTGACGCCTTCAGACATTTCTTCGTCGTTTTTCACAGCTATGACAATATCGTTGACTTAATAAACTCCTGTCTAAGAGCGGCTTGTGTCAAGAAACTGCGCGGGAATCCAATTTGGCAAGACTGGATAACATCACCACGCTGCGCAAGTCTGTGATAAAAGTTATGAAGATCAAATTGCGTTAGTACTTCATGATTAGAAAGAAACCATTACATGAATACAATTTCTTTTTCTAAAGTATTTAGTATCAGTTGTACTAGTACTAACTTTTAGATACATTGCACTATTACAAGTATTAAAAAATATGACTTGTTTTAAAATATTGATTTCATAATTATAAACAGACTTTAGATAAGTTTTTTCAGTATTTATTTAAGTAGATATTAATATATAAATATATCTAAGTAAATACATAACATTGAAGTTTTTATCTACCTAATAGGGAAATAATTCCCCACAGAACGTTATTTTTAAACGAGTTCAATTAACTTGTGTCTAAATTGATGATTACTGCGAGCATTTCCAATAAAACTGAC
This sequence comes from Iphiclides podalirius, assembly GCA_933534255.1. Classification (NCBI taxonomy): domain Eukaryota; kingdom Metazoa; phylum Arthropoda; class Insecta; order Lepidoptera; family Papilionidae; genus Iphiclides; species Iphiclides podalirius. The sequence goes on from OW152816.1 coordinate 1,902,266, forward strand.
TCTAAAATCTGGTATAACAATAAAACTTAGATTTTAGTTACGAAATTCATCTGTTCCAAGTTTACCTATTCATCTTATTCTATGTGCTATGAACGAGGGTCTGATGACAAACTATGTAAGTTACTAAGAATTTTTTTAGATAATTAAAATATTAAGTGAAGCTCGATATATACTTACAATAACGGTAGCGGGATATCAAAATTCTGACGTGATTAGCTTTATGAAAAACAGAGCAATTACAATCATCCATAGCTGATGGTCCACAGATTGTCTGTCTGCTCTATCTCGGGGTTTTACAAGGTTGTGACAGTCCGCAGAAGCGATACTCCATGGTTCTTACACGTTTCCGATGTGTTCTAGTAATTGAGCAGGTGAGGGGTATCATGGAATGGAACCCCATGACCCGAGCATTTTCACAAGAGGCGCAAACGCGACCCGTATATCGGCGCGGTCATCCTACCGATCGGGGCACCTCACGCACACAAAGTTGTCTATACTGCGCTGTCTACCGCTACAAGAGGCGTAAGATTTTCCCCCCTCGCCCCCCACCCCAATCGGCGCGTGCCGCCTCCATCGTAACCAAGACCACCCCATACGGATCGGCAGCTCGCGACCGCTTCCCGTCCACGTCGTCGACGGACGAGAACGAGAGCGGCACCGACTGGGAGGCGGAGGGGGGGGCGCTCAGGCCGCCCGCGCTGCCCCCCCGCCTCCCGCCCCCCCAGGGCGTGGTGGTGGGCTCGGTGCGAAAGCGGCGCGGCAACCTGCCCAAGCACTCGGTGAAGATACTAAAGCGGTGGCTCTACGACCACCGCTACAACGCATACCCGAGCGACGCCGAGAAGCTGGCCCTAAGCCAGGAAGCCAACCTGACCGTCTTGCAGGTTTGTGCCCGCAGACGTCACATTTTCTTGGCGTCCACTATAACCTTTTTTAATTAAAAATGTGATGTGAAGTAGCGATAAAAATTAGAAGTGGCAGCCTTAAGGGCGTGAACATTTTTATTTCCATTATATCAATCAGTGACTTTACCTTATCTGATGATGTAGAGTTATAAAATGACATGGTAAACGCTCTAGCACAGTGACAGAAGGGCGTAGGCATTTTTTTCCTATATATCAATTCTTATCTGATGATGTTTTGAACTATAGGAAGTTTCATCGGGTTCAGTTGAATAGTTATGGTATTTTTTGAAGTAATTAAAATACATTCTGCCTATTTCATAGGTGTCCGAACAAGTATTTATTGTATTATATAAAAATTAAATAATGTTTTAATGGTGGTTAAACAAATAATCATTCCACAATAACTTTCAAATCAATTAAGCTTTACAATACTTTAGAAAGAGCATTACGTGCACATAAATGATTCATAGAGAAAATACGGTCTGTCTATCTGTCTTTAGAGCCGGGTATTCGAACCTCAACATGAGGGTAGAACCACCTCAACATGAGGTTTCCAATGCTCGAAGACGAGGATGAGTACTTTTTGTATTTCCACCTTTACTTGGTTTGATTTCGACTGACAAGTGTATTTTTTTATGTGGGTAACAAGCAACCGGCGGTTCCCCTGATGTTAAGTATTAACCTTTGACGTTTTCAACACCCGCATGTGTTGCAGATGCGTTGCCACCTTTTAATAAAGTGGGCCCCGGCTCACCAGATAAAACGCAGAAGCATATCCCTCCCACTCACGCCGGTCGTGGTGCTTACCCGGTCGGAACTGCCCATTCCACGACACACCTACCACATTAAAATCGAGTATCGCAGTAGTAGAGTACACAGGCCGTCTACCGCGGGGTCTTTTTAAAAGGAAGACCTTCACAGGTGTGCAACTGGTTCATAAACGCGCGCCGTCGCATCCTGCCCGAGATGATCAGGCGCGAAGGCCACGACCCGATGCACTATACGATCTCGCGACGTGGCCGAAAGCAACCCTCGGCGCTGGGCGTCCTGGGCCTGGGGGCCGGCCCTAGTTCTGGCCTTGGCCTGGCCCCTGGAAACGTGACTGTCGCCGCCTGGGGCGGAATCGAGGTTGAGGTTGGTACACGACGCGCAATACACTCAGCATTTGGTCAATCATCATTATCAACTTTCAAATTGTTATTGGCAGATGGCAATAAAACTCTTAAGTTTAACGTGTAATCTATTTCTTCCCACTTGGCCTTATATCGTTATAAAGTTTCTTTTAGAATAATGAAACGTTTATTTCTTAACGAAATAAAATTATACCAAAACTCACTCCCTTTTTTTCTATAAAAAATTTGCTTACTCCGTTTTTGAATAGTCCCTACGGGTATGGCATCCACTGTTGAACAAATGTTTAACCCTCAATGCTTCAGACTTTTTGAAGATCTAGTCAGGTCATCATAGGGCCTGACGGGCTGAAAAGGTAGCGTAAAATTAGTGCTTTATCAATAAGTGAATTCTACATATGTCGATAACTTCAACACTGCTAAACCGAAAGCACAGGTCAAACCGGTGGGAGTAAGAAAAAAATATATAGTATAGTCAATATAACGTTTAGAATCTATCAATAGGTTTATTGAAATTTCACGACAGAATTAAATTCCTTGAATTAAATTCCAGAGTATAAGCACAAAAAATAGTTAGTTACAACGGCTCGCCTGGAACCTTCTGATGCAGAACGTGGTCGACAACAGCCGTGGTCACGACTACGGCGATGGTCTACTGGTCTATCGGAACGACGAGCTCACCGAGGAGGGCTACTCGAGCGCCATAAGCGAGGAGGAGGTCAAGTACGACCCCTCCGTTTGGCAGTCGGTGATACGCTACGGGCCGGAAGACCGGGAACTCCATCCGGCAGCACGCGGGTGAGTAGACCGAATGCATTCTTCTCCTTTTCATAGTGATGCGTCCACGCAGCAGTTACTACTAATGCATGGACGGGGGCGGTTTCCATATAGGCCGAGGGCGGCAAAATTTGGGGGATGGCAAACCTTGGTGGGATGTTTTTTCAGTAGTTGCGCCTTTTGCCTCTCGCTCGCTCCTTCGTAGACGATATTTTGTAAAAATTACAATAAACCAAGCGGTAACGATGAGTAGGTACCATTTTCCTTTTCTATTCCTATGCTTCATTTAATTTTTCGTGCTTTATAACGAGTACGGGGTTGGCAATCACGAAGGTTTTAATACAAAAAAAATAAGAACGTAGTCTGTCCGGGCAGCTAGTTAATAATAATAATAACGACGAATCTAACTACAAAGTTCGAGTGCGAGGAATGTTGTTATATAAATAATGAATGCTCGGCCGATTATGGCCATCAGATTGTCCGCTTTTTTTTAAATCTCTTTTGTAAAATAACTACACGCTTCCAAAACAGAGTTGGCGGTGTGGTCACGGTCAGCTCGACGAGTGTGGACGGTGGTGGAGGTTGGGCGCCGCAGCCACCGCGCTTGCTTCAGCCGCGCCACCCGCAGGTTTCTCCCTTACCGCATACTTGTTTATTATACAGTTTATACATATGCTGTTCCAAAGTTATATGAAGTTAGGCAGGCTTGAATAACCAGCGAAACAATTTGAGTCATTTCTCACTGGGTCAGGTTCAAGAGTATTCTGGATCACTCTCGCAATATCTCGAAAATCAACAAACAAAAGTATTCCGGCGACTCGGCCGACTTTCGGGACACGCTGTATGTGTAGTTATATTCATGTATAATATGGTTCGCTCATTGAGTTTGTGTTATCAAGGGGAGCACGCCGCCGCCGCCGGTGGCCATGGAGCTGGAGGTGGCCACTTCGGACATGTGGTGCCACGACCACAGGGCTGACACATGAAACGATTTGCCCCAACACTCAGACCTCACGGCCCTGACACATCTGTTCAGCGCTCTAAAAGACAAGCTAAATCCGTGGGGTGAATTCATTCGGAACTTTAAAAACTATTTCAATGCCAATTGCACAAACTGTCGCTGAAATTCTCCTCGACGCGAAAGGGAAAAATTTCGATCAGGTGACGGCGTGTGTCTGACCGTAGAAGTGTTATTACGTTAGTTCAATTAAGCTCCAGTGTTAGAAGTTGGTAAGAGCCAAAATGTTCCGCCGTAAGCGGAAATACGCAAGATGGCCGCGAAGCGACGAGTTATTCGAGCCTGGGCGAGGTCGGTGTTAAAACCCCTTAAAGCCCACAGCTTCGGTGGCTGTCATTGTTTTATTAAATAGCCTGTTCGGTGAATAAAATGTTGTTTCGGTCATTCCGGTGTTCTGTTATTGCTTCCTTTGCCGACGTTTTAATGCCGGCATCACCTGACAGCGGGTACTCCTCATATTGGCTATGTTTGGCGATTCGGTTGGATTAAAGCCGAGCCCTCGCTTCAGGTGGTGCCGGGGAATTCGGAGAGCGAGAGGGACAAGTTCAAATGCCTCCACCTCCTCGTGGAGACTGCGGTAGCGGTGCGACAGAGGGAGAGGGAGAGGGAACGGGAGGCTGCACAGTAGACGTTGCCGCTCCGACCCCCGTTGTTGTAAGGCGAAATGTTCAGTACGTTAGCGTTTAAGCGAACCAAACCGGCGAAATGTTTGTTCTTCGAGATTTAATAAAACTGCTTTTGATATTTAGTGCGTATGCGTTTCACACGAGTGCTGGTCTGAACTTCCTGAGCTTCGTATTTGGGTTTGATTTTAAATTTTTAAAACCTTGGCATAAAAAGAGGGGGCGTTATAAATTTGACTTGTCTGTCTGCGTGTTTCTGTCTGTGACACCGTAGGTTCTAAACGAAATCTTCTAAAAATAATTAAAAACCTTTATAGCGCGGTTTTTTTTTAAGTTGACGTGATCAAGATGTTTCTTAGTTATATTTTGAGGGTTTTTCGTGTCAGGAGAGTTACCTAAAATTTTTTAATTTTATATTATTCTGCTACAAATCAGTTGTAATGGACATGTCATGAACATGTAACACGAGAGAAATCTTTGCTGAAATAATTTGGAAACAGAGAACTATGCTCGAAAACTTCTTCCGCTATCGGTCATTAGTTTAAAACATCAAAGAGCTAAAATCGACGTTAGGTTAGTACCGAATTTTCTGAAACAAAATAGTCATAATATTTTTGGTGTTCTTTAACAGGTAAATGAATCCGATAAATAACAGAAATAACAAATAATTTAATCTATTGTAATTAATATTAGGCGTTATATGTACAAGTAGAGCGAGAGTTGAGTGAGCAAGAGAAATTTAGTTAGCGGCGGCGGCCGCTACCACGGGGTCCAGGATCTTTTGCACTTCGCCGAAGATTTCGTCGACTGTGGCTTCAGCGTTTATCTGCAACAAAACTTACCAATGCAACGGATTTCTCTTAACTACGAACCAACCTAATCTAATACCTCTATTTTTATCGTAGCTGTCAGTATTAGAATAACACAAATGCCTCGCTCAAGCGTCGAGTTCACTAGAGAATACATATTTTGATGGTGGCTTTCAAGGAAAACATTTAATTTTCTATACATTTACAGTGAAACCTTTAACCCTACGGTTTTGTGGCCTGACCACATGCTAAATGTGAAATAAAATCTAGTCTGGGCTTTAAAACATATCCCTTGTGTAAATCAACTTGGAAGGATGGAACGGTGACGGTTAATTGATAAAGAATCCGTCAAACAGCTACAGCACATTAAATAAATGGGTTCGTATTTTATAAAGAATCATTTTGACATTATTTATTTTATCAAAAGCCAAACGGGTTCTGAAATAGAATGAAACGATAAATGTCGTTTAGGCTGTTTTACTATCCACACCTGCTTTAATACCGGGACAATCGAAAGTTGAATTTGCCGTTTCCATTACTACAACAAAGCTTAAAACCATAGCTTATTAAGGAGAATAAGTTAATAAAACACGAAAAGTCTTCAAACGTAAAGCACAAAGGTCAAGGATTGGTACCGGTACGGACGCTAGAATGCGGCAAGCAATGCGGGATCATTTAAATAATCGATTTTTTTCAACTGACATTATCCGTAATTCACTTTCTATTATTGTTAACTTGCAAGCAATAAACACGGCACGGTCTTCTTCCATGTTTTGCCTCCATAACAGGATAAGATTTCTGTACTGCAGATATATGACAATGTAAATGTGTTGTCCTATATATCTTAATTGTTTGGATCTAAATCCGAAACAATTATTTATCCGTAGGTTATAGAAATCAAAGAACGACGTGTGTCAACCCAGAGAAGACCTATGGGGGCATTAACTTAAGTTAATGACCATAGTTTAGCAACTGTCGTACATGCATATGTTGCACTTAAGGGCAGGCTCGTTCGGGAAAATACCACCAGTCTCACAGAAGACCGTCGGGAAGTGGTAATATTATACTTTCTTCATCTTTCGCCTGGTGGGCTGAATTAGGGTCCACTTTCTTCAAGGTTAGTAACGCATCTGTAGCCCCTCAGTGAGTAAGTCATGGGCGGCGGTCATCGCTGATATAGTTGCTGTATACGAGTTCTCAGTCCTTTATTCGAGTCAATTTATTATGAACGGTGGTTATATAGCCAATTGCCATCTGATATTAATGCCTAGGTAACAGCTAATGATAAATGCCCCAGCTCATTCTAATTAAACTTGCAAAAGAAAATGAGAACAAGACCGCAGAGTTTCTTGCCGGTTCTACTCTGGTCAGGTCTAGTTTAGTTAGCCGGTGGTAGTTTTTTTCTGACTTCCAATAAGAGCTTAAATTAAGCCTGTGTGACTTTGTACAGAGACTATCAAAGTAAGCTCTGCTCAGAGACTATCAAAGTAAGCTCTGCACTGAGACTATCAAATTAAGCTCTGCATTGAGACTATCAAAGTAAACTGCACTAAGACTATCTAAGTAAGCTCTGCACAGAGGCTATCAAAGTAAACTTTGCACTGAGACTATCAAATTAAGCTCTGCATTGAGACTATCAAAGTAAACTGCACTAAGACTATCAAAGTAAGCTCTGCACAGAGGCTATCAAAGTAAACTTTGCACTGAGACTATCAAAGTAAGCTCTGCACAGAGGCTATCAAAGTAAACTTTGCACAGAGACTATCTAAGTAAGCTCTGCACAGAGGCTATCAAAGTAAACTTTGCACAGAGACTATCTAAGTAAGCTCTGCACAGAGGCTATCAAAGTAAACTTTGCACAGAGACTATCTAAGTAAGCTCTGCACAGAGGCTATCAAAGTAAACTTTGCACAGAGACTATCTAAGTAAGCTCTGCACAGAGACTATCTAAAAGCACAACTGTAAACTTTGCACAAGACTATCTAAGTAAGCTCTGCACAGAGGCTATCAAAGTAAACTTTGCACAGAGACTATCTAAGTAAGCTCTGCACAGAGGCTATCAAAGTAAACTGCACAGAGACTATCTAAGTAAGCTCTGCACAGAGGCTATCAAAGTAAACTTTGCACAGAGACTATCTAAGTAAGCTCTGCACAGAGGCTATCAAAGTAAACTGCACTAAGACTATCAAAGTAAGCTCTGCACAGAGGCTATCAAAGTAAACTTTGCACTGAGACTATCAAATTAAGCTCTGCATTGAAACTATCAAAGTAAACTGCACTAAGACTATCAAAGTAAGCTCTGCACAGAGACTATCTAAGTAAGCCGACTGACCCTTGTGAGTTTGTCTGGGTATTGCGCTAGGACGAGGTCGTTGTTGTCGAGGAAGGTCTTGAGGCGCAGCTTGATGGTCTCCTCGTTGTCGTCGGCGCGGCCAGAGCTCGCCGCGCGGCCCAACAGCCGCTTCGTCAGAGTCTCGCACGACGCCTCAAAGTACAGTATCACCTGCAGACAATACACTTTTGAACACGCCTTCATTGGCCTCAATGCATTTGCCTCAGCATAAATGTATCATTAGATGTTTATGTGTAATGTAGATTTGTGTTAAACTTATAACTGTGTTAAGCTTTCACACACCTTTTGTGAATATGAATTTTGCACCGATATAAGAAGCGACGACATTACAATAATTTCACAAATCCGATCTGTTATTCAACACACACAAACAAATAACAAAAAGAATCGTATTGTTAATTGTGTATTAAACTGAAATTATATGGATTTCATTTAGATATTTATCACTTCATATCACATTTGAGAAACCAGTCATCTGTTTATGTTTCAAAAATAAATAGTAGACTTGAGAATAAAAAACATGCGTACAGTGACTGGTGCGATGGAGTTTTCAAAGGCGATTCCCTGCGACTTCTCCCTCGGGTATCCGTCGATGAGGAAGCCTTTGGAGTCGGCGGCGCGTGCCTCTATCGCCTCCTTCAGCAGCTCCAACACCGTCTCATTGGGGACGAGTTCACCTGCGTTAACGTTTACGGATTTCTGTTGATATTAAAGTAGACATACATCCTCCTATAACATTTACAAAAGTTTTTAATAAATTGCAAACTACTTTATTGTACATTTTTTAGTTGCCTTATTAATTAAAACATGATTATAAAATGGATTAGTAGATTATCTTGTGATAAACAAAAGAGAACTAAAAAAAGACAACAGATTTGTCTCTTAAGTCAACTTATGCTGTAATTATCATAATATTATTACTTTCGATGACATTTGATTGCATTATTTTTAATTGCGGGTCACGTTTAATCAGTATGCTTGTTGTTATATTCAGCTAAACATAAAACCAAAGTGCTTTTGATTCGAGATGTTTTTAGTTTTTGTGTACGGTACCGAAAGTTTCACTTTAAGAAGCCACTACATCAGTAAAATCGATACATTGAGATTTGAGGTGCTCCATATAATTTAGACTGCTGAGAACACGAACTATATGTATAAAAAGAACTAATGGGCTTTTCGCTTCTCCAGACACATTATGCGGTCGCCAAAGCAATATATGGAGAAGCGAACATTTTACCCCAATTGGAGTGGCAGGCATGCTCAGGGTCATGCAAGACCATGACAAGCTAACGGCACCTACAAGATGGTCTGACACAGTTATAAAGGAAATGGATGGGGCAGTATGCGTTGTGCGGTCCACACAGGTTATGACCAGGTGTGTCAGCTGTGAGACACCTTAGTAGAACGAAAATCTGTTATTTTACTTTGTTCTATAAGTTTCTAAAGTCTGGCACATTTCAAATCAGTAACAAATTAGAAACATGATTGACGTGCCCGATTATTTCTTAATGGTCCTACCAATAATGCTCTTAGAACTAGAAGTAGAAATAGAAGTCTGTTCTCTAACCGTTAGCACATTTCAATTGGCCATGACTCACCCCGTTCCATGATGGTCGTGAGGCACTTGGCGCGCTCGGAGCCGCTCTTGACCTCCGCCCGAAGCAGATCTCCGGTGGACAGGTGGGTGAAGCCGTACTTCGCTATGATCTTCTCGCATTGAGTGCCCTTGCCGGATCCCGGGCCACCCAGCACCCAGACGATGGGCTTCTCGCTCGTGTCGATGGGGGCCTGGGAAATTCCAGCGTCAGTGATTTTTGCTCATGCTAATTCGAGATAAAAACCAACAGCACCGTATCTGGATGTAATTATACCTCGATCTGAAAAATTTACTGATCAGTTTAATTTATTGGGAAATATCAAATGAGCTGGTAAAAAGGTTACGAAAAGATGTAATGGAAAGAGAACAAATCAAATAAGATTTAGTTTTTCTTTGTCACATAAATAATATCAGACCAAGGATTTTTAACCTCGCCCGGAATCCGTACAAACAAATTAAACTAGGAGATAAAGCAAACGAATTAAAGTTTGCTGCAATTTGTTTCGTGTTGGCAAGGCAGGTTAAAAACTTTATTCGTATTTTTGGTATAATCATTAAATAAAAAATGTTTTGATTTTAGGATAATAAGAAAGATTTAAATGTAATTGATAAATATCGACTGTAATGGGATAAAAATAACCGGCCACTGCTTCAAAGACAATACTGTACATATAAGCAAATAGGTAATAATTTGTTGGTAAAAATAGTTTCCTATTGGATTTGGAAAGTAGCATCGATTACATAATTGAAAATACTTTTTTTTTGTAAGCCGCACACTTCGGCGACATGCACTGCAAAGGACATGGCGGCCTCTTCTCTTCTATGGGCTGTCCACAATGGTGGCAATTATTATCTTCCATGTTCGATTATTTACACATTTGATTTTAACGCAAGTATAAGAAATATTAAATGTCAATAATTGAAATGCCAAAAGCGCAGTTTTGATAGATGTTATCACGTGAATGACAATGAAACTGGTGCCCTACGCGATTCACAGTTATTTTAATAGTTTTAAAATTGTATATTTTTTATCCTAATTACCGTTTTTACTTTTTATCTTTTCATTATTGTTAAGCTTTTGAGCTGTGAATTTACTTTGAATTCATTCATATAACGTGTACTTTGTATTGTGATTTGAGTGGTTTAAATTTGCTAAAAACGAAAGGTGGCATATACTTCGTTCATTCAATTCGTTTAATACTGAATATTATATCTTGCGTTGTTTTTGATTTGCGTGAAAGTGCCTCGTTTAGTTCCTGGATTCATCAGATAAATTGTTATAATTTATACGAAAATCTAACTCCTCTAAACTGCATTCGAACAGAGTAAACGAGATATAAGAATTCAATCAAAGTTGTCGTTATGTGTTCAAAAACACAAAAAATTGATAAGCTGAACGGGATCCTATTGTCAGTGAGCACTGACATAGCACGATTTGGACTTCGTGCATAGAATACCGCATGACTCTCCCCCTACCCGTCTTAGAGTCTTTGATCATACGCAGTGGGAGATGCAGTAGAGATTCTGACGCATCTAGTTTACTTTAAAATCTTGGACGTTTCCCAAAAAATTTTTTTTTCACTTTGATTAAACAAAATGAGTAGCCATGTATCATGCAAATATCTGCAAAAGCAATGTTTGCTTTGACAGACTATAAATAGATTTTTTTAAAAATATGTACAGTAATACATATATATATATATATATATATATATATATATATATATATATATATATATCAATACATATATATATATATATATAATCGGAATCTCGGAACGGCTCCAGCGATTTTCATGAAATTTAGTATGGACGTAGATTCGGGGACGAAAAATCGATTTAGCTAGGTTTCATTTTTAGAAAATGCCCTTTTATCCCTGTTTTCAGGGAATGAAAAATATAATTCGAATATTACGGTAAATTTCGCCGCAAAAGAAAATGTCATAATAGCTCGGTCGGTAATCGGGCGGCCCCAAAACAGACGGCCGTGGTTCGCGTCACGATCATTTACATATTTATTTTTTTACTTTTTTTTCGATTCCATCATTGCTTTCTTTATTTTAAATTTTTTGTCGATTTGTTATTTTGTTATTTTTTTCTCTTTTTTTAAAAGTTCTTTCTTTTGTGAAAAACATCAGTTCACATTTTCTTATTATTACGTCACGTAAGATCGAAAAATATTATGCATATTTCATTACTCAGTAATTTGTATCTAAATGTAATTTCCAAAATACACGATTTACCAAAAAAAAAACAAACCGAGCAAAGCTCGGTCCTCCGGGTACTTATTATTTATGCTAACTGTTGCGCGAGATAAAGCAACCCTTCTCATTGGCCGCAGCAATAAGTCTAGCACGTAAATCTTTCAATAAATTTGAACCGTAAGGCCCTAAGCTTTTAGCAGCTAATGGTACAAATACATTATCTGAACAAAGAGATTCATAACTGCCCCATTTGTTATTTGCTTCTGATGTCACCTCTAAAGTACCCCTTAGATCAGAACCAGTAAAAAGCTCTACGTAAGTAGCATCCCAAGCAAGAAAGTCAGGCCGTCGGGTCCCTTGCCATCATGTTGGAAAATGTCACATATGACGTAGTTTAGGGAACTGTGATAGAAAGATCGGCCAACCCTTTATTGACATGTAGGTAGGACCGTAAATACCATGTTTATATACATTGACACCATGAGAATGTGTAAATCGCTGCATAGTTTGAAACATGGCTTTCTGTAATCTCTGCACAAAGGGAACGTCCTAAAGTTTTTGTTTATTAACTTTCAGTGGAAGATTTTCTTTGGAGCAGATAGATAGGCAAGACATTTTCGACAAAGGGAAGGTCTGAATTGTGATTAGTATATTATTAAAGAGATAAACTTGGGGTATTTCTTATTAGATCGCTATACCGAATCTGCTATACCGTTTTATGTATCATCCGCTTACTATGTGAAATTCGGCGTTTCATAAGAACGCGCCAGCGTCCATTTAAAAAAAAGACATTTTGAATTTGAATTTAATATACAAGCTGACAAATAATAAAAACAGAACATATCGCTGAAGACATTTACGCTGACCATGACATGAGTCAAAGCGTTGTTACGGTTTTCAGAAGCGTAACAAATGGGTTCAACCTTCAATTGAATGTTACAGCAACATTCGCCTCGCTCGCCACCGACCTCACGCCTTGGCACTTGGCAACGAAACGTTGAACCGTCACCGTGGTGGCTGGCGACAAATTTCATCAAAAAACAAATCATACATTAGATGAGCAACAACTTGTAACATCACTTTCGCAGTACAAGATTTTTTTGTCAAAATATTATGATGCCATTTAGCGCCAATTTCCGCGCTGTAAGATGCCTTTCCGGTTTTGGGTTTTTGGGTAGCAAAACAAATTAGTTCTACTTCGTGTATCATTACCCTAAAATAGGTATGTTTCAGCTATATCTAGCTTTGTAAGTGATATAATTTAAATAAAATTTATTATGTATCGTTTATAACTACTTTACTGCCCTCGACATTTTGTTTCTGTTCTACCTAGGGTTAGCTGGTAGAGAATGCAATATAGCATTAAACTCGCCTTTGTACAATTTTCTGTGCAATAAAGATTAAAATAATAGTTACCCTAAGGTTATCCTCGAGGTGGTAAGGTCATGATATTTTTTTCTTAAAAAAAAAAAAAACATTCGTTGTACGACCGCCGATAGTATGCGGCCGGCTGAATGCTATTTCAGTCGCGTATAACGGAACGCTACTGTTCATTACCAATGTAGATTCAATTCGAGAAAAACAAGCGTGCTAACGCTCTGTAATTTCGAATATTTTGAATCCGAAATAATCTCACAGTGTTCTATGTCTCACGGGCAACATAAAGTGAATTCTACCAACAATTATAGATAGCTAAACAATAAATGATCAATTGAGTATACAGGCGTGATCTTAATTATTGGTTGTTTGGCGAGTCGACCTACCCAATTTAATTCTCAAGGTTCTTCAATTCCACATAATTCAAATGCTAATATAAAATGTTTTTGTCTTTTAAATAATTTAGTCTTTTGATTAAAGTGGGCACCGCATACCTCACTCAAGAGAATAAACGCAGAAGACAATCGCTGGTCTTCTTTGAGTTCATTGGACTTCCCCAGACGGACCTGCCTACTTGTGCAACAGCGAAGATTGTTGCGTGGCCCTACCACAGCTTAGAATTTTGCTTTCTCAAAACTGCCTCAGTGCCATAGGAGTTAGGAATATTAGTTATTAGCTGCATCCCGCGCCTACGTCTGCGTCGAATAGGCTGAAGGCGTAACATTCAGACAGAAAGACAGATATTTTCAATCCAGACAAACAATCTAGTAAAAAGAAGACAAGTCTTCTATGAAATCATGAAGCCTAATTTGTAGAAATTTAAATATTAAACGCCTTAGATATATACGTAGATACGTATATTTGTATATTTATAATTATAGTTTATACGTATATTTAGAGTTTCACCTTCAAATAACAAAATAACGCGTATTAATCTATAAATATACATTAAAATATCAAGAACAATGCCAATAAAGCAACGCCTACGAACCACGTAACCGTTGTCAACTGCTTGTTACCTTCAACAACGCTCCCCGTTGGGACCACCTCAGCTCGAGATAAGCAAACACGAACACTATGGCGTAAAGCAGTCTACATTTCGGGAAGACCTCGTCTTGACGGCACTCTCTCATTTAATCGTGCACTAAACTGAAGGTCGCGACGTCCGTACGAATATTGTACGTGCCAACAAGCCGAGAGCTCCGTGGGACGAATTGGGAGCTTACTGGAACAGTTTGGAGCGAAATAGAAGCTTTTATAGACGCACCCCTCTACGTACATGCGTCGAATTTTACAGCTGCAAGTATTTATTTTGTACAACATTAGGTAGCCAGTTATAAAATGCTACGTGTTTAGGGCGTAGGTGGGAACAGATTAAAGAAATACCGTAATATTGTGACCGCCTGATGCCTTGTACACTTATTAAGTTATTTTTTTTTAAGTTAGAAAAGAGCTGGCGGCTCACCTGATGTTAACAGCCTTCCACGGACATTTGCAACACTAGTATGCGGACGCGTTGCCACCTAAGTGGGCCCCGTCTGGACCTTACTCGCTAGACAAAACTGGTCGGACCTGCCAATTTGTGCAGCAGCGAAGACTATTGCGTGGCCCTGCCACGGTCAATAATCTTATTGTAGTTGTATACTCGTAAATCGTTCACGTCCCTTATATTATCACAGTGATGTCAATTTAGCGGATAATAAGATAATATGAATCCTATTTTCCATGTCCAAGCTGTCGAAAAGGCTTAAATATTCGTGAGAACTTGTCAACTTTTGTTATACAGCTTTTTTAGGCGATGCGCAAACATCTGTTCGTATCATCGATACCGTAATGTCGATCGTATCTGTGTATGTAAAAAACATTTTTGTTTTAATTTATTAGTATTGAATATTGTAATATTTGTACTGTTAATCATTACAATTGCTGTGAAGCTCGAATGAGATCCACTCGTGAAACCGAAGTTGCAAAGCTTTCGACATGTTTGTTCAAAGCAATCAAAATGAAACTCTTAAAGAACTAATACTTGTTGTTTAGTAGCTGTTTATTATAAAAATTGTAAAGTAAATAAATGTAAGCAATACCACTTTTTCATTCATTATAATATCCTATATCTTTAACACGATAATTGACTTGTGAAATATATGAATCATCTGTTTAATTCTGGCAAAATCTCAAAAGAGAACGTTCGTTATTATTGAAAATGTTTTGCTGTGCTTTTACATAGCTTTGCAATACGCATATTTGTCAACTTACAACTTACCCACTAACACTCTCAGGTAAATACTTTTGACCACCGCACAACAAAGTCATACAACTTACGTAATATGATTAAAAATGTTTAATAAACATTGATAAGTAGAACTGTTTAATAAATACGGTTTAGTAAACAGTTTTATGATTTGTTGTGTCTGCATAAATTCTTCAGTTCATTTAATAGAACGGACTTTATTGCCCTTTTTTATCTCGTCGCTCAACTGCCATTTAACCAAAATATAAATAAAATTAAATACATATAAAAGAAATGTTAATAAGCCAGTTATTTATTAAACTCTTTCATTGATATCAGTTCCTAGGACGAAATAGATATTTAAAAATTTACATTTATCCCATATGGTGTCCGAGCTTTATTATTGTATCTTACATAACGTGCGATTCGTAGTGTTTGTATTGATTTTATAAAAATAAAACAGCGCCAAGTTCATGTTGCATTATTACCGTGAACATACGATTAATGACCAATCTATCCCAACGAGATAACGTGAAGAATTGTTATCGGTACGCACACGAATACATTTTTGCAGTTTCTTATCGTTGCACCAAGACACTATTTTACATGATTATTATATTACGATATAAACTATTTTAAAATAAATTTCGGAGTAATTAAAATATATTAAAAAGTTCTCATTAACAAAAAAAAATTAACATTCTTTTTGCATATTTTTTTGATTAACTCAATAAAGATATATGAATCTTTATAGATAAATTACAAATTTTGTTTATTCATTTATAGATCGCATTAGATTCATTAACGTTACTTTTATATAACAAGTCGCGCTTAAAATATAACAGGCATTTTTAAATATAAAACTTCAGTACCCTGCATCTGTTTCTTTATTACTGATAACATGAATCAATTTAATAGTTTATTTAAACACGACACTGAATTTCCAGTTTATTAATACCAAAAGAATTAATAACAATGAATCTTGATTTGTAAACCAAGCCAAAAATAATGTCTATTATTATCATACTGTGACGTAACATTACTGAAACTGAAAATCACTAAGTGTTTCCGAACGGGCATATCGCGTTCCAAGCTAATGTTAAATGAACATCTGATATCGAACTATTATCTAATGAAATTGTATTCGGTTTGTATACTAAAGGTAATCTGTCACTTACCATTTTAATTCAGATCTAGCGCGATATCAGTTGATAAGAGGAGCGGGGGCGGGACAAGCGTTCAGCGCGAGTTTCACGGACTGACTGCGGGCTTGAATGCCGCGCGGTCAAGGCCACGAAAATTGTGCCAGCCCGCCAATAATGCGGGGGCGGCCTCTGACAGCGCGGGAAAGTCGCAGCTTTGTGGCGGGAAAACTGACAGGTATTGTGACTGAAGCAAATACGTATTGATTTGACACAGATAAACACAATTCAAAGTTTGAGTTTTAAATTCTACTCTAAAAAAAAATTAATATCACGTTCAAAAATGAATGTTTTCTCTTAATTTTTTATATTTAGTCAATACGATAAAAAGAAATTGGCAGATTTTCGAAAACTTGTAAGTACCAAAATTTACCTTAATTTTATTTTTTTTTTATTTTTTGGAATTTTCCCTTTTACTTGTGCTGTAAGACCTTGCTTTTAACCAAAATTGACAGTTCTATGTCCACCGGAAGTAACCTATAGGTTTTAGGTCGAAAGTATCCGGTATAAATTTTAACTTGGAAGCAAATTCCATTTTCAATGGTGAACTTGGCGGTGTTGTTTTTTTTTCAATGGGTTTCCACCAAAGTCGTCAAAACATACTTGAACAGACAAAAACATGCTTCTTTACACAAATATTATAACTTAATGAAACATTAAATGAAACTATTTAACGGATTGTATTGCATTTTATTTTGATTATAAATTCCTGAAGTTTAGAACCTTAATGAAAAATTTATTATTAAATTTTGAAATGAAACTATTAAACGGATAAAATCCGTAATAGAGTTTCATTTAAAAATAAATTTTATAAGTTACAATTTCATATTCTGATATTTAGAATCTGTATTATTTAAAACATACACCCAAAAATTATTTTTGTTGACCTGTGTTAGAATTATCAGCGTTATAATGGTTAGGTACAAAACTTGGAACAGCCCTAAATAGTTTAGGACTTTACCTCAAAATTTACTACTGTTGTTTTTTATACCCTTTTCTCCTCCTTTTTTTTAAAGAATACATAATTTATCAATTTACATAAATGATAAAAATTAACTAATCTGGTAAAATGCAGGTACTCGCCCCACTGTGGCTGGTTTCACTTGGTCACTGTGATGGCGTTGCAGGCTTCGAAATTTGTTATCATGCAGAACATGAGCGTTCCTTATGACATATACTTTGCGCTCCCAGAAACGAATATTTACCCATTGTAACTAATTGGAATGGATGTTAGTGAGGATCACTTCTTACGGTTCTGATAATATGAGTTATGAGTAACCAACACATATAGGATATAGAAGATTAAGATAGAAGTTATAATTCTCTTACTCTATGAATTAAAAATAATAATAATTTACACTAGGGTAAAATTGTGAGGGTGAAATCTATCATACTGTAAGTTTGTGAGTCGATCTAGCTTACAATACGGCGTGATGGAGCGTTTGGTTTGTGCACTTTAGGCAACCAAAACATAATTACAATTTAGAAAGTAAAAAAAAGCCCAAAGCCCTTGTTTGGAACGCTACTTGTGTAGACACTTTGGCTGCCTCTCATCTAAGGGGTGATTCGGTGAGGGCTGGGGCGCCATCGGAGGCAGCTGAAGTAAATAGCGCAAATATGCGTCTCTATGTTTAGATTATGTATTTGTGCCATTTGCTGTTGAAACTTTGGGTCCGTGGGGTCCCCGTACATCGATTTTTTTAAAGGTTTATGTCCTAGACTTAACGCGGCGGCTGGTGGCAAGAGAGCTGGTTCTTTTTTCGCTCAAAGGTTAAGCATAACTATCCAACGAGAAAATGCAGCTAGCGTTCTTGGCACCATGCCTCGTGGATTAATTTTATTTGATAATATTATGTAATTTTAGATAGATTTTATATTGTAAATATTGGATTAATAAAAAAAAGATATTTATATGGTTTAACATAAGAAGGTGTCATCGATTTTACGTGCCGTATTATTTTTCGGGGTAATTAGGTCGCTAGTTAATTTAAACGTTACACACAGTAGTAAAACTGAAGAACCTACTGTAGAACTGTTACCACAGCTCAGTACAATAGGTACAGAATACAGACCCACTGTTTTGACCTTTTTATATGTGCTTCCATTCAATAAGAGTACTTTTATTTTCAGAGTGTAATCCGACGTTTTCATGACCACCGTAGCGTTTCCCTTGTCTGCGTGGAATATATTATAGTTATCCTTTGTTGTTGCGTAAGTTTGTTTAACGCCTTAAATTCGTCATTAGGAAAGCTAGATTTCGGCACCGAACTTGAACGCAACACAGACGACTTTGATGTTGTTTTATGCAGACAGTTCTTGACACTGCAAATTGTATGCCCGTAGGGGAACCATCATGCTATGAATTTTATATAAGAAAGATTTGGAGTTAGAATTATAAATGGACGCTATAAATCCGTAAAAATATTTGCCCGCGTGAACATAACAAATTTAAACTTTTTACTGATTAAATGAAACCAAATTTTTTACTGTTCCTCATTGCATCAAATGAGAAAATTTACTTTTCGAGTAATTATGTATTAAAAATTATTATTTTAGATATTTCTGGGAGTAGTAGGATGGAATAACAAAAAAAAGATATAAATGAAAAAGATTGAATGAAATAGTTTTTTTTAAAAAAGTGCTCATTTATTTTAAAAAATAACAAGTACCTACATGGTTTCTACTTTACAATTAAGTTTAATATTAATAATTTATAAGTCAAGTTCCTTAACTATAAAAGTAATTTCCAAATAATATGTTCATGGCCGATGTTGGTCCAAGAACTTTATGATTCGGTACGCAATAGAATTGTCGTTTACCTGACTGGAGCCGTGATAGCTCAGTGTCCGGGCGAGCGCCCGGGCGCTCGCCTTTAGTTCAATATACTCGAGCAACCTGAGTTCGATCCCCGGTGCCGGCACCAATGAAGTTTTTAACTTTAAGTGCTGACTTATCACGTGCTCCGCGGTGAAGGAAAACATCGTCAGGAAACCTGCATATTTTTCGAAATAATAACAAAAAAATATATATATTTCGAAGATATGTGAAGTCCGCCAATCCGCAGTGGGGCCGCGTGGACTATGCCCTGATACCCTCTGTATAGAAGAGGCCTTTGCCCAGCAGTGGGACATGTATAGGCTGTTACTTACCTGAATCGTATAGTAAACAGTTAATTGCGGTCGTCTACATAAATACTTATAATCATTCACTTTTAACTATAAAACTTTTTTTCGTATACATTTTTATTAATTGAATTGTGTCTGTAATATTATTCTCATTTTCGTATGTTAACAACAAGGTTCAATAGTTAAATTAAATAAGTTAAAACAAACTGCATATTCGGCGGTTAAATTGTTAAGTAATTTTTTTTCCAAGTAAGTAAGTAATAATTCTTAAGTTAGTTGTTGAAAACAGCTTGAAATATATACTTTATTTTTGCATATGTTGTACATGCTTATTTTTTCAACATTTAGGATATTAAGACGTCGCTTACCAAATAAGTTGACATAATAATTAAATACTGATAAAGCTATGTTATAACTACTAACTACAGTATAAAGGTATATCGTGAAAATTATACTTAAAATGTTTTTAATTTACTACGTCTAATTCTAAATTGGCCCCGATATTGTGGTAAGTATATATAAATAGAATGTGTTTATTCTATAGTAACTATGTCTACTTCATTGACATTTATTCAATTAAGATTTTCATTATTTACATAGTGAACATAATATATTGTGCAGTGTACTCTAAATTTGGATTGTGCCTCGAATATTAATTGCTAATTTATACTTTTCTATGTTTAAATAGATGACTCCGTGGCGCGGTTGCCAAGTTATTGGCTTCGGCGTCGGGGGTCGTGGGTTCGATTCCCACACGGGACGACAATTTGTGCGACCCACAGATAGTTGTTTCGCATCTGGCTGTTTGTCCTCGTGCAATTTATGTTTGTAAAACGTCCTTACAACACAGGATAATGTTATGCTAAAGTGAGAGCAATGTTTCTTAAAAGAAAAAATAGATATCGATATCAGAAGATTGATAAGCACTTAGTTTTTCTGGAAAGTCTACCCCAGCTACATTTCTATACATCTCGTACGTACCCGTTAAGCTAAGCACCCGTCATATTGTGCGTACAGCGTTTATAAAACGTCCGAAACCATTATTTTAAAATATAGTCTTAAAATTGTCTAAGCTAAGTGCAATTATAATTTATTTTACAACGTATCGATAGAAGTGATATCGTGCTTCAGCACTAGCCAACTCGAAATAAAAATAACTAGAACAAACTTAATACCACTATTTTAGCTCTTACAAATTATATAATGAAATACCGCATTTTTTTATATTACATAAAAGTGTTAACAAATTAGTTAAATTTAATCATCATAATAACTAATATACAAAATAGTTTTTTTTTTTATGTGATAAGTTGCCAAACGAGCAGACGGTTCATCTGATGTTAAGTGAATACCGCCGCCCATGGACATCTGCTGCACCCGAAGGTTACAGAGGCGTTAACAACCTTTTGAAAATTGGGCTCCGGCTACCAGTATATTAAAAAACTTATTAATTCTAACAAGTGATCGCATCTTTCAATAGAATTGTTAATTTGTGTTACTTTATAATTTCGATACTATGTCTTTTTTATAATGTCACCACAAACACAAAAATGTCTCTCGAAATTAATAAGACTTAAGATAGAAGATACTTTACATGTATCATAAATGTCTGATGTGATAATAATCTACGTATATGTAAATCTAATGAAATGTAAATGTGCTTTTTCTTAGTTACGTTAACGCTACTATAATTTAATATCTACGTGTACTTACGTTAATTATTATAAAAACTATCGATTTAGGCACATTTCGTATGATCTCATTGTTGAACAATTTGATTTCAGGTACGTATTACATTATTATGTGTTAATGTTGGGATGCAAAGAGCAAAGAGCACATCGATCGGAAATAGACTTCGTGGGAGACAAAGGAAATAGAAATTTAACTCAAGCGGGAGTCGTTTAGAGATTAAATTGTAAGTTACAAGTTGAAAGAAATGACGTGTTTTAATGATTTTTGTGAAATTATTGCAAGTAACTTGCATTTTAAACGGGAATAAAAACTATGTACTGGACGTCGAGTCATCTTAAGTAAAGAAAAAGAATCTAACATCTTATAGGATTATTATCATTTAGACTATAAAAATTATAAATAAACATACTGAAATACTCTGGAATCTGTAATAAACTACAATTATAAAAATATGTTTTCTTATCAATATTATACATAATATTTACATAGATATGTTTATATATATAATCACATATTATTCGTGTTAATCAATGTACCTTTTCATTGTCATTTCGACTATATTTATAGATTTGTATTCATTTAAGTGTCATTATTGATTTTCTACTTATAGCGTTCACGAACACAATTCTAGTTTTAAGTTTTCAAAGAATATTGGGTTTTCTTCAATATATACATTATATAAAATATACATTGTTTCAAAGGTAATTAATTACTTGTTATACTGTTGCTTTACAATAAACGTTACAATTATTGCTAATAACATAATATATTACATATAAAATGTTTGTAACAAAACTTCTTTCTATTCCCCAAAGGACTGTTTATAGAACGAAAGCTCAGAAACTTACCAAAAAGACTATTTTGACACTGAGCTAAAAATAGCGAATTATTTATATTTTTGTATTAAAATAAATCATTTCTTATGTGGCTAGGTAGCAAGCATCGAGTTCAATAGATGCTAAGTTTTAACCACCGCGCCTGCCTACAACTGCTGTTGCAGTTGCGTTGTCTACCTTTAAAGGAAAGTGACATCACTAAAAGCAGATCTACAGTATTTCCACTTTACTATTTTGCCACTAGTACCGTGCTGAAACTAAATCTAGAGCAAACCAAACGATTGTTTGATAAAGTAAAAATATTGTTTATCTATTTTCATAAGATAATTTTGAATTTTCAATTGAAATAGCTCCTATGTTTCTTATTCAGTTACAGGTTAAACAATATGTTATGATGATATTATCGGATTATATATGATTCGAATTGAGGGAAACCTCCCGTGGGTGCTGCCGGTACAGTCTGTTCACGTCGTCCTGCGTCATCTGCGAGATGGTCGGTATCTTGGGCGCGTTGTTCACTATCGGTTTAATCTGTGACGAGAAATTGATGAAAATTTTTAAGAGACTCACTTCAATTAGCTTTCATTTTTTTAGCATGTTATATAAACTTTTACTTTATCAGTGCCTTTAATTGTATGACACTAACGAACACTTAATGTGATGTACGTTGGCGTTCATTAAATAAATGAATAAACAATTGTATGGAAGCATAGCAAAGTGTAGATAAGGATATCCTTGAATACATTTTTCACACCCCGGGCTTTTTTAAAATGGTCAAAGTAACAGATTAACGTTGTAATGGATTAAAAATTTAATACGAGACAGAGTCAATTTAATCTCAAAAGCCTTGGGTCTTAGTTTTTGTTATAAGATAAAACTTTTACCTGATGTAAAGATAACCACTACAAATAGACATCTGCACCACACGTGAGCTAGCAGATGCAATGCCAAGTTTTAAAAAAGTGAGACCTGGCTACCTCACTCACCAGACGAGACGCAAACGTCATCCACTTCACGACGGTCTTCTGCTGAAGTCGTGGTACCTCCCCAGGCCTGCCCATTTGTGCAACAGCGAAAAGCAGCGAGCTTATAACCACAGTATATATTGATATTGCATAGTGGTAGGGCCCTCAGCGGATTGAGTTCCTCCCCGAAAAAGAAACGTTTTTTTATGTGAGAAAGGGGCAAACGAGCTGGTGGTTCACCCCGATGTTAAGCGATAACCGCCACCCGAGGGATGCAGATGCGTTGCCACCATTTACTAAAGTGGGCCCCGGCTACCTCACTCACCAGACGAAACGCAGAAGTATGACACTTCCACTTCACGCCGGTCTTCTGTGAGGTCGTGGTACTTACCCCGTAAGAGGGGCAGGTTCGCCCCTGCCCCTCTTTTTACCTTTATCGGATAATGTTTGTGCAACGACCTCAGGGTTCTGTTCTGTAAAGTCTTTTCTTTACTAATGGGTCGATACATATAGGGCACTGTCTTGGCAGTCAGCCGCACCTTGTTGTTGCCAACGAAGCCGTTGAGAGCGGTTCCGTTGTGCAGAGGCCCGGTTCCGTTTGCCAGGCCGTTGGCGGCACGATGTTGCAGAGCGCTGGACTCTGCAACAATGTAATGGGCTTGATATACCACTCATAAAACATTCATCATCATCCTCCTTCTCTTATCTTACCTCATCATCCTCCTGCTCTTATTCCACCAACGTGGGGACGGCATAATAGGTAA
The DNA here is from genome assembly GCA_933534255.1 of Iphiclides podalirius. Lineage (NCBI taxonomy): Eukaryota > Metazoa > Arthropoda > Insecta > Lepidoptera > Papilionidae > Iphiclides > Iphiclides podalirius. The sequence goes on from OW152816.1 coordinate 1,925,873, forward strand.
ATCATGTTGTAAGCGGTTTTCTTTATGTCTGTTTTAGAAAAAAGTAGAAGAAACTAAAACTATTTACCGTTTACATATACCTATAATTGTTAAAGCGATTATGACCATGATTTTTTTTTATGTGAAAAGTTGCCAAACGAGCAGACGGTTCACCTGATGGTAAGTGAATACCGCCGCCCATCGATATCTGCTATACCCGGGGGTTACAGATGCGTTGACAACCTTTTGAAAATTGGGCTCCGGCTACCTCACTCACCAGACGAAACGCGAAAGTATTTGTCATACTTCCACTTTACGCTGGATTACCAAGATTTAAATAAATAAATATAGATCATCATCTTCGTCCCCTTTGCAGCCCTTATCCCACCTAGGTGGGATTGGCACATGTAAATGATATTGTAAGCGGTTTTTGTTGTGGCGGATTTTTAGGACCGGCCGCCTGACCGACGTCAACTCTCCTTGGGAAACAAAACAGCTGGAAAGGCTAAGGTTACCCTTGACAAGTTTTTGCCTTCATATTTTTCAACCGACTTTAAAAATGATGAGGTTTACGATTTCGTTGCATTTTTTTTGTTTTTTATCTCAGAATTGTGTAATTTACAAAACGATTTGGACAGTTCAATTTTTGTTGGAATGAAGATATTTTCTAGGGGTTCCATTTTAATTCCGTACGCATCAGACCTTGAATATCAAATGTATATCAGAGAACTGTTTAAATCGAATAGGTGTAATAATATTCAGACTTTAAATATAGAGATATTTAAAGTCTGATTATTAAGTTATTATTTCTATGAATTAAATTTTTTTATGTGACTAGTAGCAAGTAGTTCAAACAATTTTACGATCAGGTATTTCATGTATTTTAATCATTATGCAAGTTTGAAGTCCGACTGAATATAAAAGGAAGGCCATTTAACAGAAATTCACTGTCAATCCCATAACGTGACAGATGATGTATTAGTCAATGCCAGACATTTGCGAGGCAGTGATCTTGGCAAGGAAGAAACAATAATATTTTTAGATCGGAAATGTATCCATTGACTTGGTGGCGCAGTTGATAAGCTATTGGCTTTCGTGCCGTAGGTCGTGTGTTCGATTCTCGCACAGAACAATTATTCGTTTGGCTCACAGGCAATTGCTCAGTTTTATGTGTTTGATTCTGTGAAATTTATGTAGGTACAACTTTATCATAATGCAGTATAATATTATACTACAGAAAGGTCAACAGTTTAAAAAAATCTAGAGAACCACTGTCTGTTATAAACTTTATCGAGGAAAAATTGAAGTGGCGGAATCGAAACACGAGAAAACCCACGATTTCCCAAGTTTAGCTTACCCGTAGTGTGCTCGATCTGTGCGCGCGACTGTACACTCGCATGCGTCACTTCCGCTCCGTCAGGTGGCATCTCGGCAATCGCTTCCGCTTTCTCCATCTCTTCTAGCAGGACCCGTGTGAACTCCTCCTGCACTTCTGGCGAGTCCGTGTCACCGTCGACCTAAAATGGTAACAGCAATTTCCACTAAACGAAATAAAAATAAAATAAAGTCGATATGATTTCCTTTTTCTTCCTTCAATTTTGGTTCATTGTGTTTTCAGGGTTCCGTACCTTAAAAGGTAAAAAAGGAACCCTTATAAGATCACTTTCTTTTCCGTCTGTCTGTCCGTGTGTCACCACCAATTTTCTATATTAGCTTATTTAACAATTTTATTATGGCGGTATAATGGGTAGGTACGGAACCCTCGACCGTGCGTCGAGGGTTCCGTTTGACTCGTACTTGATCGGTTTTTATTTTTTTTTATTTACAGATACCTGAGTTTCCGTGCGCTCGCCTTTAATTCAATATACTCGATTAATCTGAGTTCGATCCTCGGTGCAGGCACCAATGAAATTGTTAATTTTAAGTGCTGACGTATCCCGTGTTCAGCGGTGAAGGAAAAAGTCGCGAGGAAACCTGCATATTTTAGAAATATGAACAAAGAAGTAGTTCCGAAGGAATGTGAAGTCCGTCAATCCGCAGCGGGGTCGCATGATGGATACCCTATATACAGAGGAGGCCTTTGCCCAGCAGTGGGACATATAATAGGCTGTTACATTACTCTCCGCATTAACACGCCCTCTGGTGTAGCAAAACCCGAGGGTGAACGTGATCGCTTACCCGAACAGCATCTATTCGTTCACTCTTCAATAAAGCAACACTACTCACTATGACGAGTCTGTGTTGCTGGTCGAGGGTCTTGAGCATGGGGAGGCTGAGCTCGCGGAACACCTCCAGACGGCGTCTGAAGGCCGCCACCGAGTCGTCGCGCCGGCCTCTCCCCAGCTGCAGCTTGGAGCAGTCCAGCAAAACCATGCGGGGCGCCACGCGGAACTGTCATGTACGTTCAAGTTTCTTTATTTGCTGATAAATAGGTACAGAAAATATTTTGGTCTTGTTATCTTGTTGTTTTGACAAATGTCAAGCTAACCTATTTAGCTGTTTTGAACAGCATGCAAATGTCCAGAAGATATATTTTTATAATACAGTTGTCTAATATGTTTAATAATGTTTTTTTTTTGTTCCGAAACAAATGCTCAATAAGTTACGGATGCCTTTAAAATAAGGAGTATATTTTTAAGTTTTCACTCGTCCTTGGAGATATATTTTTTTATTTATTTTATTTATACTTTATTGCAACCTTTAAATAAAAAGGATTACAAAGGGCGAACTTAATGCCTTTTGGCATTCTCTCCCAGTCAACCCGGGGCGTGGTGAGAAATCGTGGTAGGTGCAATTATTACATTAATAAATATTTATAATAATAATTATATATTAAATATTTATATGTATTACGATATAATTACTTAAACATACATACATAATATATATATATATACATATATATATACATACACATCTACACACATAAATATATATAATCATACAAACGATAGTGGCACAAGGATAACATCAACATTATAGGTTATAAGGGGTCATTTAGAAATAAATCACGGACCAAACGTTTGAATGATGTCCTATTAGGGGCTCTACGTATGTCATCAGGCAAGAAGTTCCAGAGGAGTGTAGCCTGAACAGTGAAAGAATTACTGAAGAAACTGGTATTATGTGAAGGGATAGTAATCTTTAGATTAGCTGAGGAACGGAGATCTCTTTCATTGTTCAGCGAGAGGTATTTAAATTTATCTTTAAGATAATACGGAGTAGCAGGATCATTTACGATCGAGAAAAGAGTAAAGAGAATTCTAGAGCTACACCTTTGTTTAATTGTTAGCCATTTGAGGCGAGAACGATAAGGAGTAATATGGTCATATTTTCGAAGGTCAAAAATGTATCTAATGCAGTTGTTAGAGAGGCGCTCTAGCTTGTTAAGAAGGTCGCCTGTTTCTCTTGATCTCATCACCATATGACGTTGAGGGAGAATGCTGATGTCGACCGTTCCCAGTTTGACTGTCCTTGGAGGATGTATGCATCGTTAGAGTTCCTTTCATACCTTCAATGGCTTTGGTGGAGTTAGACAACGTTTCAGAAGGGAATTTTATAATGAGACTATCCAGTTCATCCTGTGTAGAGATCTTCGCTCGACCTTCAGGGTGCTTAATATAAATAATACCATTCAAGGGACCAAACATTTTTCAAGCCAAAGTGGTTCCGTGCATCTTTGTAAACAGTTTGCCTGCTTCTTGTCAAGAATTCACTGACAGAAGACGAAGACCCTTTCAATTTTGATTTAGTTTTCCAAACCTTGGTCTTAATTTTATGGTCATAGAAGTACACAACAAGAGGCCTTGGCTGGCTGCCATGTTTAACACCAAGCCTGAAGCATTTTTTAATAGAAGAGTTGTTAATGTCTGAAAGTCCCATCTTATCATGCAACAATGACAATAACTTTTGCTCTGGATCATCATTTTGGGACTCCGGCACTCCATTGAAAAGTAGTGCTTTTCGTCGATTGTGCATGTTGATAGCATCTATGTTTGTGACATACTGTCGAATCTGCTGTTGCATAAGGCTGAGCAATGAACTTACAACTTCCTTGAAATTCAAGTATTCATCCCGAAGCTGGACAATTGTGGGGCTGCTTGGAGTGAATGCAGTCTTCAGCCGTTCCTCAAATTCTGACATCTTATGCATTAAACCCCCTTCAAGCTCTTTTTGCATGTGTTCCACTTCAGGAAGTTTAGCCATTGTTGTTTTTAAGTAAAGACAGTATTGTTTATTTTAGTGCAGAATAGGTTATGGAGGGATGGAGAATTAAGTAAGCAAATTTATTTAAATAGCCATATCTATTATATAAACTATTAGAGCTTTAGATTATAATTGGGATTAATGTTAAATTTATAATGAAACTGTTATTATATTGTAAATCGTGATAGGAAACAATAAAAAAGTACGTTAATGATGTATAAAGTCTGCTGATACTAATAAGCAACGCCCGACGTCCTGACGTATTTTGGTTAAATAAGGCTTTACAAAGCGGGTCTGATCTATTATTTTTCTATGCTATAACTTCTCGTGATAATATGAAAGAAGTCAAATACAAAAATAACCAAGCACTTAAATACCAAGTAATCTGTGTTTTCAGTAGAGTCAACGTCATCAAGTCTTTAAAATTTGGCATGAAGCTACCTCTTTCTGAAACGCGTCCAGCTGTTCCAGGTCGCGCGGGTACCCGTCAAGAACGAGGCCGTGGCCGCTGCGCACCGCATCGCCGGTTGCCGAGCGCACCAAGCGCGCGACAAGCTCGGCGGCGACGAGCTCACCGCCACCGACGGCAGCGCGGGAGAGCGCGCCGTCAGATGCCGGCCCACCGCCCGAGTCTGCCAGTGCCCGCAGGCGCTGACCCAAACTGGGGAAAAACCCTCAAGTTATGAATTATCAGCAATAAATGCCTCCCGTGGCCCCGGCTGATGAGACAGAGACAGGTGCAACGTGGGTTTTTTTGGTGGGCCCCTCCTACCCCCGTTTTTTTCCCACGTAAAAAATAGGAGTATTTACGGTTGCTACGCTTGTTCATGCCACAGCGTCCGACCCGGTGGCAGGGGATCATAAAGGGTTTTTCCCACGTAAAAAATAGGAGTATTTACGGTTGCTACGCTTGTTCATGCCACAGCGTCTGAAAGGATTTTAATGAAATAACAAAGAGTAATAGCAAATGCATTAGAACTTCCGGGTTCACTGGTAGAGAATGCCAATAGGCATTTTATTATGTATTAAGTCCCCCCCCCCCCCCCCCCCCCCTACAGCCCCTATTTGAGGTGTATTTAATAGAGTATTAATAAAAACAAAAAATAAAATAAATCACGCGGGCAATGATGTGGGACAAAAATATTTAAGCTACACCGTAAATCACCTCACGATCTAAGGTTCTTATCGAAATGGTCGGCACCAAAGATTTCTTTTAGAACCCAGTGATCATACCGCACTCAACGGGTTGGAACTGCTCATCTTAGGTAGTGATGTCACAGTCACTAATTCACCAATTATTTGCAAATATTTGGCACCAACCTGAAATGCGTCCAGCCCTGACGCTGGGCCACCGCCTTTTGACATAGTTGCGCTTTGTTGCTACCAGGGCCGCCAACCACCCAGAGAATTGCTGGTCGCGTTGGTGCTCCGCGCACCTTTATCACTTCCGCCTGTTATTCGAACATGATATGTTGTATATATTCTTATATATGCATATAAACTCCTACCTACTTGTCAATCAAAGGGCTAGGGAGATATTAAGTATTTCCAATTTTTTCTGTTCCTTGCACTCCTGTTTTATCTCATTCTCTTTGGATCTCTTTTACATCTTCACATTCACGAACATTGGATACGGGTAATTTTAAGCATCCACAATATACTCCCAACCCCCATAACATACACGATACTTACGTACATACATATATAACACACCACATACAAACATACCCCTGCATAAGACGTCATCTGGTAACTTTTCTACTTTACTACCCGTAAAAAGCACTTTCATCTCTGTCATCCGTTATGATAAAAAATGTTTTATTTTTAACATGAAACCGATGAAAATTGTCCCAAAAAGGACCTGTTTATCTAATACGTGATTTTTTACTTCTTTTAAGGTTTATATAATGTTATTTTGTCCTGTATTTCATTAAAAAATAAAACTGGTTTCATTACAAAAGTCCAATAGGGGATTGAACTCGCAACCCTCGCCTTAAAGTGCACAGTGCACTGTCTATATAATCTAAAATGCCACGTACGTAACCATTAATATAAATATATGCACGCATAACTTATTAGTACTGTATAACAATGTAATTGTTTGAGAAAAAAAATGACAGTAAAGAGGATACCTACGGAGTTTCTTTCGCCTGTTTCTTCTCCGTTAGAGGAACCTCATTACGAAACGGTGGTGTAGATTTAAAAAATGACTATCGATAAATGAAGTGTATATTTCTTATTTCGACGAATAAATGATTTGATTTTGATTTGAGTATTCTTAATGAACAAAGTTAAAACATAGTGCAATATAGTTACAATATCTTATGTTTTAATAATAAAAATTTATTTAAAATTCGCTTTGGTTGAAACGCTTCTTCTTGTTACTTCTTACATAATAGATTTAAATATATTGGTATATGTAGTATAAATTGACTAATGAAACTTGTTTCAGAATCGAAGATCGAACTAAATTAAGGGCTTATTAACAAATCTTCAAAAGCCTGGGGTAATAATGACAACAGTATAATAATAATAATAAAGCTTTATTTATTAAAACATGTAGAAAAAGTACGAAAAGATCGTCGCCGCTGTGGGAATCGAACCCACGTCTTCGGCATTCGCGGCCTGACGCTCTAGCCACTGAGCTAAACGGCTGATAACCACAGCGATGAAAATCTTAACGCCTTCTTTCTATATTGTTATTAAGCATTTCAAGCTTTATTTAAACAAATAGTAGAGAACAAAAACATCATTTACAGTATTAAGCACAGTAAGTACGTTTATAAATCGTGTTCACATTTGCATACTGAACCCTGCACTAGGTAGTAACCTGTTTCGCAGGGATCAAATTGTCGATTAGCTAATTAGGATTATAACATTAGTTTCACATCATTATTTAATTAATTAAAAGTTGGAAGAAGTATGTGTTTTTTTATATATTTAGAATATAGGTGTATTATTATGTGTAATATATTGATATTGTTTTGTTAGTGTGCGTGGTGGAGTCATTTTGCTGATCTAAGTATGTAAATCGCCTAAATACCACTCGTGGTATATATATGGTGCAAATGATTTAAAACATTAGGAATTTATTTTCGTGAAACGATTATTTTTAAGGTAAAATTCGACGGTAAAAAAACGGATACGGAAAAAAATAGCCCGCTGAGTTTGTCTCGCCGGTTCTTCGGCTTTCTTTTCCGAACCTGCGGTAGTATTTTGACTATCAATAACTGAGTGTAATGCTCATATGTTGAATAAAGATATTTGAATTTGAATTTGGTAATATCTCTTCATTATTATTATCAAAGTCAAAGTATATTTATTCAAAATAGGCCTAACCTAAGCTCTTATTGAACGTTAAATAAAATCTACCACCGGTTCACTAAACTAGACCTGCACAGAGAAGAATCAAGAAACTCTGCGGTCTTGTTCTTTTTGTTATTTTTTTTTTTTGATGCAATTATAAACACTTATTTAGGTATAAAATCAGCAGCAGCCAGGGGTCTTGTAAGTGCAGAGCAAGAGTCATTTCCGAACATCCTTGTCCTCAATGTATTCTTGGACATTATAGTAGGCCCTTGCTATTAAGATAGCTTTTACAAATTGTTTGAAATTGTTTATACTTAGTTGTTTGTGGATATCACCTATTTTATTATAAAAGTTGATGCATCTACCAAGAAACGACTTTCTGGTTTTAGCCAATCTAAACTTCGGTACTCCTAGAGTGTCACCACGGCCCCGACGCGATGTCCACATCGTTTTGTTTTATAATATATTCAATATATTCAATATCCCAATATCTTAACATTATAACACATTAAAATGTTTATAGTCATAATATTCCAGTCAAGGTGCTCCATACGACCTCCGTTGACAGCAGACTTGCAAACAAGTCACCCACCGGGGGTAAGTTATGACTAGTCAACGCTTGATAAATATTTGAGTCACGCTGTTGAAAACCTATACGTTGTGCGCCGATCGATATTAAAGCAATTATTTTATCAATAGATTCGATGGTGCCAAATTGTGGCATACCGTGTGTTGAGTTGTGAAATGGTACTTAAGTATTATTAGTTATATTTTATTAGTTTTCATTATAGACCATTTAAGTCAACCTAGTACTAATAGTCGCTACGTAATATTTCATTATTAATATAAAGAGATCATACAAAGATATCATTTGTCCAAAGTGTGGACATATTTATGACACGTTAAAGATTAATAGACAACATAACTGAACAAGTCGCATGTCAAAGAAAATCTCTGCATCGTAAAGTGTCTAAGATCCACTTTATATCACAGCATCATAATAGTTATTTCCGGATAACGAATAACGAAAATACAATATACTTCTTGCTAGATCTTTAACGGTCTGACTGAAATCTGGTGGTGTTTTCATAGATTTGTTGCTAGTTAATGAACATAAGGATTTCTTGAGCCTCCTCAAATAGCACATATTGTTTAAAAAAAATCTTTAGTTCAAAAAAGTTCTTTTTTTTTTTTCTTTCGTGTTTAATTTTAGTAATAGCCGACGTTTGAAGCACTTTAGTCCATGGTCATAGGTTAGGCCAACATATTTTACATTTTTTGGGTTCCGTACCATAAAAGGTAAAGTATCACCATAAAAGGTAAAGTATTAGATATTATAAGAATTAATATTATGAATTATTTGATCCCAAGTTTAGAAAGAGTACATGCAATATTATTAACAAAACAAAGATCCTAAATCATTACTGTATCGATTCAATAATGAATAATTTATCTATTTATTTAGTTATTCATCGTCTCCTTTATCATAAATAAGTGCAGATGATATTAGATACATTGATTTACCTTTTAGAAAAAAAATTTAATTGATTGACGTCATAATATTAGTATTACAAATTCCTTTTAATCAGACTATTCATTGCTATGATACAGACACAGTGTCACCTATCGAAATAGCGAGAACACTGTCTAGCAAACTAATGTCGATAAAAGAGCTCCGTGTTCTGAGAAATTATGTGATAACAACCGAACAGAGATGTTCTGAAGGATGACAATAATGAAGAATGAAAATGAAAGAGAAAAAGGACAGAGAGAATATCATCTGACGGGCATCATTCAGTCATAAACTACGCAAAGTCATCAGAATACTACAAAGGTAATAGATGACATATCATGTCATGATATCTCACAAACCTTCGGGCTAGCAAGTCTGTGTGCGATTCCGTTGACAGGCATTACGACTGGCACCGCGGCCGGGGAGGGCTCATCCGCTAGCTCCACCTCTCCATCTCTTCCTCGGGTGTGTGTCCTGGGAGGGAGAAGGCTGGTCTCCCTCTCGCGACCCCTTAGGTCCCTCTCACGAGCCCTGGCCGGCGCAGGCTCCACGCCCACGATCTCCCCGGGAATCCCGTCGGCGCCCACCCCACTCACACCGTTCAGGTTTAGTCAACGCATCTGGAACCCTCGGGTGTAGCAGATGTCCATGATCGGCGGTATTCCCTTAACATCAGGTGAACCGCCAGCTCGCTTGGCAACTTTTCACATAAAAAAAATATAGGTATGTCCATTTGCATGTTTAGTGAAGGCACGATATCTTCTAAATATACTAATCTGTCATCAAAATATATCTCACGATTAAACCATGACGCTAGATGTACAATAATGTAATACTCATTGATCAAGAAGTTTGTATAAATATGCTAAGTTTTTTTGTCTCTTAAACCTTTGACATTTTGTAATACGTTAAGAATCAATGTACGTAGCTACTTACTCAAATACAACAGTGCCATGCCACCTTATCTAAGGTGTATAAAGTATTTAATATCATGTTACTGACGAAGATCGAATAAAAGTTAGTGTTCCTACGTACTGGAATTCATCAGCTACGAACTGAAGCAGACTCATGGCTTATTACTTAGCTTTGTTCATGGACCGCGTAGTGCTCAGACTTCACAAACCTTTGGCATATTTTCAGTATTCATTGAACGAAGATTTATGAACTTTTTAAGTGACGTTCTTTCACTGCTGTCGTAAATTTACACGAGAAATTGCAATCAACAACTTCATTGTTGTCAGAACCGTGATTTGATCTAGTTTTCTCGAGTATAAAACCGAGCGCCAGACCTCTGGGCAACCACGGTTGGGCCGATCCATAAGACCACAATAAATCTCCTATGTGGAATGTGGATATCAGTGGTCGTTGGGACTTACTGCCCCGCCCTTCACGAATCAAGGGGCGATCCATGGGAGAAGGAAAGTGTTCTACTTAGCTTAGGCAGTTTTAGGTGAATCCATGCAGCAGATAAGGAGCACGAATAGAGGTACTCATCCATATTTATCACGGCCTAAGAGAACGATAGAAAATAGTATAGGTCTTCTCTTAAAAGGTGTGAAGTGAGTGTTATTATTTTGCGTTTCATCTGGTGAGTGATTTATCGTACAAATATATTTGTCACGCTATAATTTTGTTCGTTTGTGCACAGGATGTGTTAGTAACCTAGACTCGTAAATAGTCTTAAAAATTGCGATACGCACCTAGATTAAAACTGGATTGATTGGAATGTATGATAAATAAAATATCTTCTATTAACACCCCGAGGCAGATTGAATTACATTGCCAAATTGAGTTCTACATCCAACAGAGGGATAAGGGAGGTTGGGGATGTCGACGATTTAATTCCAACAGTTGAATACTGTCATGATATATCAACATAATTTTTATAACAATCGGTGGTCATTTATTCCAAAAGTTATGTTAATTCATCATGAAATACTTTTCTTAATATCGGATTTCCTAAATACGTCAAATGAAACAAAGGCTGTGGGTATTAATGATATAAATTTAACAGATGATTAACTTATGAAATAACGTAATATTCAGAACAATACATGTGACGGGTGATTTTTTTTTAAATACTTGCCTTATAACGTATTTTGTACGTTCAAATGAAACCAAGAAGCGTGCATTACGAGAAATAACAAAAGTTTATGTTGTTACGTCAGTACAGCTGCGATATAATGACGACGCGAAAGTGAAAACAATACTCGAGAGTCTTAAATCGAAAGGCTGACAGGCAAATGCATACACAACAAAGCGTTGCTGTTGAAGCTAGCGTAATTGAAGCGTTTGACGACAGTTTTCAATACACGCGACGACACGCCCACAGGGCAGCACCGCCTCCATCTAAGAAACCCCAATATATTATTGAGCCGTGTAGAAAGTCTGTCACCTGCGACCTGCGACACTTGCCTGTATTAAATTTTCAGTGTGGGCGTTTCATGCATCTGCTTGGTCTCACGGTTCGAATCAACTGTTGGTTACGTATTATCTTTTTTTTATTTACTGTCCCTGTTTTGTAAATTATGGCTCTAAAATGAACATCATTTGAAGTTGTACTTCTTTTGGCGCGTTTGAAAAACTGCTAAACAATTTAATCTTGGCAACCAATAACAACTTTTTTTTTTATTCCAAATTATTTAAATAAACCGTTATCCATAGTTTAATGTATTTACGCTAAATAAATATAATTTCTAACGTGCGTATTTAAGTACACATATAGTTCATTAGATATTAAGAGAATTGAGAATGATGACTCCGTGGCACAGTTGCCAAAAAAGTAAAGAAAGATATCTATAGTTAATCCTCGAATCTGCTGGAATGTAGAAAAGCCTAATCCATAAAAGTAAGTCTACTAAAAGACTTTTAGCTAAATCTAAATATTGTGCATGAATAGCACATGACACTTTTATATTCGTGCTTTGATTTTATAATTCGGCTGTATACGGCTCGTTGTTTGTCTTGAATGGAACAAAGCATTTCGACATAAGGTTTCCTTTTCATACTTTTCATGCCCGTGTGTTTTAGGGACTGAATTTGACGAAAGTTTTATCCACTTTCCGCAAAGAGAAACATGCAACAGGAACAGTTTAACGTTTGTTTTGGCCCTGACCTTGAGTTAATTCTCCCACAAATGACACATGGCATCGACCATCGAAGATACTTTATTTGCTCATATTCATGCGACAGCGACCACTAATTGGTGAAATTGAGGCGTACGTAATCGAAAGGCATCGATCTACTATTGACCATCGTCTGCAATTAAAATTGGAAAATTATTATGTTCTTAAATGGTCAAGGTTGATTTTTCACATAAGCAAAAAAAAGGAAACAGTGTACTTGAACAACTATCGCTATCCAGTCCAGTGGCTGTAGACGATTACTAACAAACTAAGGTATTCCCTTTCGAATTTTAGAGATTATTTTCAGCTAACTACAAAAAAAGAAATGGTTTTCACTCGGTTACTAGTTTTTTTTTTATGTTTGTTATAGAAATCAAATAGAAAATGTATAGTGTATGGGATATTTGAAGTCGGTTTTATTTTCTGTAACTAAACATGTATTACTTGTTATATCTTTAGTGTTATTTTGTTATCCTCTTATTACTAATTCTCGTTGTATTGTTGTTAAATCAACGTGGAACTAATTTCAACTGAATGTTTATATAATAGGATATAATAATTGCTATAAATGTGGAAATAAAATAAGGAGCTGGATGCAAAATGATGTTGAGTCGTAAGGACAAATGTTTACGACAAAAATTTACTTGTACGAATACAATTATTTCATTAGTTTTATTAGCGTTCATGGTCACATAAATGTACCATGAACGCTGTGATAAATTGAAAGGGTTCGAAGCGTAGGGAAATTAAATATTAAAATAAAACGCAACATCACCTGAAAATAGTATTATTTATACGATGTAAAGTATTCGCGTGAATACAAGAAATTATTAAAAATAGCCTTGTTTAATCTAAATAAAAGCTTGTAAAAAGGCAGTTTGTGCGGGAGGCGTATGTTTCAGCATTGGACTTAAACAGGATGAAATGATGACGATGTCTAAAAAGGGAGGGGTCGATATAGGTCTCTGTTGCACGAATGGGCAAGTGCGTCCGGGTAAGTACCACAACCTCACAGAAGGCCAGCGTGAAGTGGAAATTTTATACTTCTGCGTTTCGTCTGGGGCCCACTTTATTGAAAGATGGCAACGCATCTGCAACCCTAAAAGTGTTTCAAATGTCAATGGGCGGCGTTTATTACCTAATACAGGTGAACCGCCAACTCGTTTGCCACCTTCTCTCATAGAAAATGTAAAAGATCGATTAGTGAACCGCGTCTGTCTACCCCGCGTGTTAAACAGCGTGATAGCCTGTCACGTCACCGTGACACGCACCACGTGACATTGTACGTTGAACGCAGGGGCGATCGATGGCACGCGTCGCGGCCAGACCCCTCCGACTAATTTATTGATGGACATCGATTTGTCAACTAACAGCGCGTTGAGACGTTCCGAGTGACAATAAAAACCGCCGCGCAAATTCTACTGGTATTCGAAAAGGAAATGAAACAAATTATGCGAAAATACTCCTTAGCAATAATCACTAAACGTAGACAGCTCAGTTGGAATGAATTGGCATCAGGGGGAACGCTTTGAAGATTCCATATAAAAAGCTGTGTTGACTCTACCTGTGGTAGAGTTACGTATAGCCAACTAAGTATATTGCAAATAGATCCCCCGCCGCCTTGCGGGTAGGTAGCAGGGGTATGTGGGAGTTACGGGGTACCCACGTTACACCTGCTTTGTCGCTTTTGCCGAGGACAGGAACACAAAAAACGCAATATTCCGCGAACCCGGGCGCGACTGCGGCCATCTCAGGCCTCCTCCCTCCGGGTACTTGGACACCCGGTCCAGCCAAATGGTGCCGTGTAAATAAATTAATAAGTCGATAGTTTAATTTTCGGAATCCACTAAAGCGTTGGTTGAAGAGAGAGCGAAGAACCCGACCAAATGCAAGTCGGACTCTCGCACCAAGGGCATCTGTACCATTAACTAAATAAACGGCAAAACTATCATGTCTGTTGTATGGGAGCCCCACTTAAATATTTTTTTATCCTGTTTATTTCTTGTTATAGCGACAAAAAAATACATCATCTGTAAAAATTTCAACTGTCTAATGGTTCATGAGACACAGCGTAGTGACAGACGGACAAACAGACAGACGGACAGACAGACAGACGTACAGCGGAGTCTTAGTAATAGGGTTTTACGTTTTGGGTACGTAACCCTAAAAAGATGAGGGAAATTCAGTCAATATTGGTGAAATTCCCGTCATCTTTTTTCCTGATACTGCATAATCGTATATGTTGAATTGGTTGAAAATATTGCTGTTAAAGGTTAAAATTCAACCTAAATTCATGAGACATGAATATATTGTGTTGGCGACGGTATTGTTTATTGGCCAATAGCATTTAATAACAGCAAACGTTATCAAAATGATATCGCTTATTTGATAACAATCAAGTTTTCATGAGCAATATGCAACGTTGCATACAAGTGATGAGAAAACTTCTTTCGAATTTACAGATGCAATCGCAACCGGCCCATTAGCTCAGTTGGTTAGAGCGTCGTGCTAATAACGCGAAGGTCGCGGGTTCGATCCCCTCATGGGCCAATGTTTTCTTTTTTCAGGACTCCAAATTTTATTTTATTCTAGAAATATCTGTATAAATCAGCATTTGAATTTACTTATCTATTAAAGGTTCGATAGATACCCTGTTCTGTTTTAATGCCGACAGCCCATGAAATGCATAAAAGATAAAGATAACTCACAGAAAAATAATGCCTTAGTAGTTGGCGCTCTACCACTATGAACTTTTCTAGAAATTTCCCGTCATACACGGCTAATCGTTTCATTCAATTCATTGGCTGTCGCCAGTGATATTTCTGAACCAATATGACCTATGGACCTTTAGGAGGAGAGGTGGAGTATAGGAAGTACTTCGATCTTAAAAGTTTGCAAACTTTTATACTCTGCTATTATGGACCCGTAAATATATATATATATATATGGTCCTAAAAACAATGGGGCATATGCGACCTTCGTCATAAAGTCTCTTATGTAACACTTACGCGCTAGACCCAGATATCTATTACCATTATCACTTTTGAGTTTGCTTAAATTTGACAGAAATACAAAAATAAAAAAATATCATATACATATTACAAAGTGTAAGAACAAAGATTCGAGCCTGCAACTGATCTGAAACTGGTTATTGTAATTTGAACTTCCCACCTGGTAGGGTTAAAAGCCATAGCACTCCGTTAGAGTTATGGTTTGATTCTTTTTAAAAGACTACCCAAAAAAGTTTTAATACTGTTTGACAAATTTTTTTTTCTTCATTAAAAACCAAATAGTATATGTTTCGTATTTAACGAACCCGGAACAAAATAATCAGATTTGTTTTAGAAAACTTAGTTTTAGAACGACGTAAAATTAAAAAAAAATTATGTCAGTAAAAAATACTTGTGGCCCATGAGGGGATCGAACCCGCGACCTTCGCGTTATTAGCACGACGCTCTAACCAACTGAGCTAATGGGCCGGTTGCGTATATTAATAAAAATCAGGTAGAGATAAAACAGTGAACAAAACACACATAAGATGGATCCTTCGGACATATTTCTTGCTCAAAAATTACAGTTAGGACCTCTGTATAACACGTTACGTTCTATCCCATCCTTTGTTATAAATTATTATATAAATGTTTAGTAAATCTATACATATGTTATCAGTTGTGCCCAATTTAGTACAATAAGAAGACTATCACATCACGTCGCTAAAATTGTTTACTATAAGGTGTTTTAATTACTGGAAGCATTTCAAAATAGACACGAGACATGGCATGATTTGTATATAATACGTTGCAGTCATATATTGCGCAACCAGCTCAATATGAGTTTGACAAATACATGAAATGAGTCTGATAAATTAAAAAAACAAATCTAAAGCAGAAAAAATGTTACTTTGCAGTAATGTTAATAATTAACATGTTCATTCTGAGCAGAAAATGTGTAGGTAGTTATCTCAGACATCCTGTCTGAAATCGAGATGAGACAATAAGGAAATAATTTATGCAAACGTTGAAAGTTTAAAAACTATGATAAAAAAATCGTGGCCCATGAGGGGATCGAACTCGCGACTTTCATGTTGCCGGTTGCGTACATCAACAAGAATCACGTCACTACGGGAGAAATAAAGAATTGTCACGTACCGTACGTTAAACAAATAATTTAACGTTATATAATGCAGCTTAAAGAACCTTCACTTGCATTTTCTTAAATACACCTACTATTTCCCCCTTGATGGCTACTTATCCTGATCAATTAATAGCGTTAATGTTCAATTTCAAAATATAACTGAAAAAGAATAGAAATTAAAAAGTTTTATTCACCACTGGTTTCTTTTTCTTAATTATTATGTAGATTAATTTGTTTATTATTATTATTCATGTACCACAAAAAGGGACCGCGCCTAAAAGGGCCAGCAAACTTGCGAGTTAACTGGCAGTATAGTATATGAACCATCGTTCCCCTCGTTATAATTATATTTAATTGCGTAATTGTTGTGAAGTTGAAGTGAGACCGTTTTCCTTCATTTTATTAAATTTCACATAATTGCTTAAGTTATCTTGTTATTATTATTTATTTATAGTCATCATCATATTTATTAATTTACCATTCATTAATATTCTTTAAGAATATATACTTGTTTTCGCTCATTGGTCGAAATCCAATCGTTATTCCTTCAGTCAAGTCAATCTGACAATTATTATGTGATTAACTTTGACGATATGAAATTAACTAATGAATGTGTATATACTTGTAACACATATGTATTGCATATATTTTAACTTTTCTGTGCTTTTTCTCCATATATACCGTTAGTCATGCCATCTTAAACTCCTCCATACGCGTATTTTAAAAAAAACTATCTAGCTGTTCGTATTAATTAAATATAGATAAGCAGCGTATTCATTTAATATCTACTTAATTTTCCCACATATGAACAGATGGCCCATTAGCTCAGTTGGTTAGAGCGTCGTGCTAATAACGCGAAGGTCGCGGGTTCGATCCCCTCATGGGCCAATGTATTTTTTTTTTTCATGACTTCGAATTTTATTTTTTATAGAAACATCTTAATAAATCAGCAGATGAATTAACATTATTATTGCACATTCAATAGGTCTATGGCAGAATTAATAGACCATGTAGATTTTCATCGAATACAATTTAAGGCCTTTGTTGAATAATCTTTGTCAAATAAGTAAAATGCTTAACCATGCAATTCCTGGTAACAAGATGATTTTTTCACTTTAGAATCACAAAAGGACGATCACCTTTTTATGGAAGCACATAAAACAGTCTTAGATCTAAATGTTCAAAGTTTTAAAGAACTTAAAAGAGGAACATTTTAAAGGTCTAGAATTTATTTATTTTTATATAGTTTAAAGCTACTGATGTTCGCGTTTCCGGTTGTTACACGAAGGGGCAGGCATTGTCGCAAGGTAATTTCTTTCTTAACGTAAAGATCTTCTAAGTAATAACTGATTTATAAAAAAAGAATGTAACATTGCAAGGTCATAAACCGTATCGCTCAAATTTACCATGGCCCTACCAGATGCTAGAGTTAATGAGCCATTCGTATATTTTCTATTAGGTTGGCGATCACTCCTAATAGTTTCGTGGTTGGAACGACCTCATCTTTTTTCCAGGTTTGAAAAGCGGTGGATTAATGATTTTTCGCTATCGGAGTATTTTCGATGAATTAATCACGACTTCCAAGTGTAAGTTAAGTAAATAAACAGTTAATGGAAACAGGTAGAGAAATATTAATAGATCATTGACATCGTTACAATTGGTGACATCATAATAACCTCAGTCGCATTTAGGTCATGAAAGATAAGACCTATCCAGTGGTAAAGCCTTCGAAAGGCAAGCTACGCAATTTTAATCCCCCTAAGAATCTTAATGGACATCTCTCATAACCACAATCGGTATGATACTTCTTACTTCGTTCCTTGTTAAAACGTGTTGAATTAATAAGTTATATAGTACATTTAGTACCATACGAGTTTTCTGTGTATCAAAACCGAGCAGCTAATTGGCTCGAATTTTGTGAACGCTCGCAAGTATTCAAATATTGTGCTAGCTGAGCCCTATTTACGTTAAACCGAGAAAGCCAAAGATAGCAATACAAATTTCTTTTCAGAGAGTTGATTTAATATTTTCTTTCGCCATAGAAATATTCGCCATTTTCAGGTACAATCGTAAGCGGCCCATTAGCTCAGTTGGTTAGAGCGTCGTGCTAATAACGCGAAGGTCGCGGGTTCGATCCCCTCATGGGCCAATCTCTTTTTTTAAAAGAATTTGGTTTTTCACTTTCCTAGACAAAAAAGTCGCTAGAATTGAGTTGATACCGCAACTTGTCAAAACTAATGTAATGTTCATTTCTGGTTTTTTTTGTTACTTTAAAAAAAAGCAATCACTCTTTTCTATGTGTTTTGTCTAACTTAAATTTTGAACACTAGACAGTTTTATTCATAGTAGTCGTAAACATAATGAATTATGTCTACGGGACATGAACAGTTTAGTAACAGTTGACAGTTTTTAACCTAACCTAACCTTAGTCTTATATTAAATTCATTGTAGAAAATTTTACTTTTTAAATACAAAAGAAAAAAGTCTTGGCCCATGAGGGGATCGAACCCGCGACCTTCGCGTTATTAGCACGACGCTCTAACCAACTGAGCTAATGGGCCATTGCTATATGCGTTGAAGAATCGGATAACATAAGAGATACACTGCACCTCTTACCGATTGTGAAAGGTGTTCTATAAATAAGGTCACTTTCATGAATTAATGTTATGCATTTTTTGTAGAATATAAGTTTTAAAACTTTCGTTCATCGCTTATCATAAAATAATTTTTATTTATGTGAGAAGACGGCAAATAACCTGGCTATTCACCCGATGTTAAGTGATAACCGCTACCCAAGGACATTTGCAACACCCGTTGGATCGCAGATGCGTTGCCACCTTTTTATAAAGTGGGCCCCGCCTACCTCACTCACCAGACGAAACGCAGAAGTGTAACACTTCCACTACACGCTAGTCTTCTGTGAGGTCCTGGTACTTACCCGGACGAACCTGCCCATTTGTTCAACAGCGAAGACTGTTACGTGGCCTACCACAGTTCGTTAGATTTTTTTTGATGCAGTGCAAGGTTTTCTTTAAATTTCGTGTCATAATCGTCATCATAGCAAAATAGACCATTATGATTGGCTAAACATATCCATAACGTTACTGGATATGTATGTAATTCATGGTATTTTCACGATATAAATAAAATGCTATATACTTGGAAGACTGCGCTGTTAACCAGATATTCGAGAAATATATCGAGGACACAGCGAAATGGAGAAAGGATAGAGATCCCTAATAGTGGAGAAAGTAGGTAGAAAGATAGAGAAACTACTAAATAGATGAACATCATCAGTAACGCTCAAGATTCCTTTTTCTTCTTCTAGACTTCTACGTTTTATGCTTCGTTTGTATCGGACGTACGTACGTTTGCAGCCTTTTAGTAACATGACCGACGGCCCATTAGCTCAGTTGGTTAGAGCGTCGTGCTAATAACGCGAAGTTCGCGGGTTCGATCCATTCATCGGCCACTTTTTATATTTTATTCAGTAGCCTTACATTATATGTTTAATTTTTTCAACAACATTCGCGTTTTATCTTTTTTGTAATCTTTATGGATTGTAACGGTGATGTCATTAATTTATCGAGTTACCGTTAATCTCTTTACGAGTTTAATCTAGACTAATCTGTTATCTGCTGCAATTTAGCACGTATACTCGTGGTTAATTGGAATTAGAATAAATTGGAAGGTACTGATCACGATACTGGAATCTCCCACAACCGGCCCATTAGCTCAGTTGGTTAGAGCGTCGTGCTAATAACGCGAAGGTCGCGGGTTCGATCCCTCATGGGCCACGAATGATTTTTACTTTTACCAGAAACGCAATTTATTCTAAAAACTTTCATATTACTATTATCTATTTTTAAGCCGCTGTTTTTGGGCAAAGTAATGTGATTGGTAAAATTAAGCCACCATTAAATTAACAGAGATAAGTATATTCTTTTATCAATATAATTTTTGTCTTTTGACTTTTAATCTGAACGACGTCAACAGAGATAGGTTTTTTTTTATATTCATATATCTTCATCATCATCATCACTTCAGTCTGTTTGAGTCCACTGCTGAATTTAGGAGTCCCCCACAAAGTGCCACGAATTACGATCCTGAGCCACCTGCATCCATCGGTTTCCCGCATACTTACACAGGTCACTCCATCTAGTGGAGGGTCGTCCTACCCTGCAATGGCCAGTACGAGGCTGCCACTCGAGAATCTTTTCCCCAACAGTTGTCGGTTCAACAAGCTATATGGGCGAGCCATCGTCACTTCAGCTTACTAACCTTCTGAGCTATGACGGTTATCTTTGCTCTACCTCATTTAGTCCCAAACATGACAGGCATTCATCATACCCCGGCACATATTAGAACAGTTACTCTTACACATACGAAATCCTGAACTATGTAAAACCACACGAAACAAACTATATAGAAAATTAATAATTACTTCAATAACATAGTCATCAGATCATTAGAAATTTAAATTGTTTATAGTGCTAATCTTTGCACTTAAGATTGAACATTAAAATATGTAGAAAAAGTGCGAAAAGATTGTCGCCGCTGTGGGAATCGAACCCACGTCTTCGGCATTCGCGGCCTGACGCTCTAGCCACTGAGCTAAACGGCTGATTACCACACCGACGAAAATCTTAACGCATTCTTCCACATTGTTTTCTTAGCATTTGAAGCAAAGCTTGGCGCCATCTATTGTTATATCCTTTCCTATAACCCAAACAATTCCTCAGATTCCTCAATTGACTACGATCTTTATTGATCTAATATTTACAAGATTAAATCTACCTAAAATTACATATTATCTAATAAACCTAATCCACGCGGCATGGTGCCAAGAACGCTAGCTGCATTTCCTAGCTGAATAGATATGCTTAACCTTTGAGCGAGAAAAGAACCAGCTCTATGACTACACGGTGTCAGGTACTCACGGCGATCAGCATCCCGCTCTGGTCGAAGTAGTCGGCGACGGGCATCACGTGTCGGTAGAAGTTGGCGAGCTCCATCCGCGCGAGACTGAGCACCACGTGGCCAAGACGGGCCCCGTACTCGATCTGCCTCTCCAGCACCCGCTGCCGCCAGCTCACCAGCACAGCGCCCGTCATTGTCTGTATCTGTATGGTAAGTCAAAGTAAAAAATTCTTTCAATATAGGCTTATTTCAAGCTCTTATCGTACATCTAAAGACTATCGCCGGTTCACTAAACTAGATCTGACCAGAGAAGAACCGGCAAGAAACTCTGGGGTTTTGTTATCTCTTTCCCAGGTATTCTAGTGTTTTGGTTACGTTGTATGCATCGTAAAGTTTAAGTTATGAACAAATTTTATTAACGAAAAACAAAACCGACTCTCCAAAACATCTCGTTCTGTATTCATTTTATGATTGATTTTCAGGAGTTACCCAACTATCTCAGGAGTCCAAGACCCGATACCAATGAAATTAATAAAGAACTGCATGGGAAGCACCAGCTTTCAAATAAAAAAAGAATCGTGAAAATCTGCTCACTCAGTCGAAAGTTCTGAGGTAAGAAACATGAAAAAAAAAACAGTCGAATTCAGAACCTCCTCCTTTTTTGAAGTCGGTTGATTAGTAGTGTATTGAAGATTTAATTCGTTGTAAAACGCTGGTTCATCCCAGTATAAGTTATATCATGGGTTCATTTACCCAGAATCGGAGAGACTTCAAACAGAAATGGTATACGTATAATTTGATTTCAATAAAATGACATCATCTATTTTATGATTTCGATTAAGATTAAAGCAAAAAGAAACCGAAATTATAAAAAAAATAAACACCGAACGCTTGCTTTTTTTAATAATAATACAAAGAAAAATAACAACAGCCTGTATATGTCCCACGACTAGACAAAGGCCTCTCCTGTATTAAGGCAAAGTCAACCACGCGACTCCATTGTGTATTGGCAGACTTCACATATCTTCGAAATATGTTATACAATGTATTTCCTTCACCGCTGAGCAGGAGATAATGGTAAACAAGTAACTTTATTAATTCCGCGCATTACAAAATTAATGAAATTTTTTATTTACGTCACTAAACTGTACAAATTTATGGCGACAGGACTGGAAACCGCAAAATGTATTTCTTAACATCGTATCTAATAGACCATAAAAAGTCCAAGTACTTAAAAAAACTTTTAGAACTATTTTTTTGCATTTTAGAAAGGTTTTTTAGCTTGTCAAGTGCACCGGATAGGCATGCATACACCTAGAAATTATTCCTAGTTTAGGACACAGATTTTATCCTTCGTTCTGTTTCGAACACATATTTTTGTGTGGTTGTTTACTTAAAAGTTACTCTCAATACCCAAAACCACTCACGCCCTTGACACACTACTACCGATTTTTGTCGGGCCTTTGAGGAATCGATTAGCGGCGACGTTGGAGTCGTCTATCAACTATTCAAAGACTTCGGTGGAGTTAATGCCTGTCAGCGTACCAAAGACTTTATATAGAACGCACATTTCGACCCTGCTAATATAAAGTTAATTCAGAAAGCAATTTGTGAACCAGGCCACGTTTGCCGATTTTTTTCTCAGCATCTAATTCGAAAAGCGGTTTCGCAAGGCGGAATACTCTCTCCTATTATTTTCTCAGTTTTTATTAACCAGATTACATCCGAAATTAATATCATCGGTATGCCGACGACCAGCAGCATTATGTTCAATCTCGTATTGATGACCTCGATAACATTATTTTTTTCTGTTTATAATTAATTTTATTTTTAGTGCTAGTCTCTGCAAAAAAAGTAAAACAGATTATTTGCGCCTTCCGGGTAGCCAAGCCAAGATAGAAAACACAGAAACGCACAAAATAAAAGAAACATTACACCGGTTTACCTTTTCGGTGTACTCGGCGACGTCCCGCATGGAGCGCGGGTAGCCGCTGACCAGGTAGGCCTTGGCAGTAGGCGCCATTTTCATCTCCAGCATGAGCACCTCCGTCACGGTCTTGCTGGATAGAGTGCCGAAGTCTTGCATGTCTGCCAAACGTTTTTCAGTGAAAGAAGGTTATATATCTGGCGAGCGCTAATCGCAGTTGACCAGGTGCCCGCACTCGTATCAAATAACAAGACAGGAGCGTCCGTAGATCTTTATGGTCACCGTTATAGTTTATAGACGTAGTACTATACGATAAACATAATTGTATAATTATAACTAACAAAAACGCCTTGGTGTTGTGAATTAAAGATGATATTAATAGTCAAGTTACAGGCTAATCTCCTATTACAGGGCTCTACTTACGTATCTTGGTTCAATTCTTTAAGCCAGTTTAAAGTTGTAGTACCTACTACGAATTGATTATTAACTTAAATGATTCAATATTTTGATGCAGTAAACAAATAATGCATTATTAATACTATGGTCTTGAAGTTTGTATTTGCGGGGCTATAAACGCATTTGCTTTTTTGTTTAGAATTGAAAAATTTTATTTTATGATAGTGAAGTTTTTCGAGGATACCTCCGGTTTTCTTTCCATAAATGCAAAGTTCTCGTAACTTTGGAAGTCTAAAATTAAAATAAATCAAATCAATTAAAATAATAAAATCTCCAAATTAATTTTCCTAAAATCTGTAGACATTCGCATAATGGAAACTTAATAGAACATAAGTTAACATCTCATCCATTGAAGTCGCATATCTCCTGCCTTGAGACGTGATGTATTTACATAAGAAGGGTTATTTTAATTTTTATCTAATATCTAACTATTTATCAATACAATTATACCGATAGTTATGCGTGTCTAATGAATATGTGATGCTGAGTCTACGGAAATGTTTCATTAGAAATTACTCATTATGGATTCAAGTCTGGGGGGAAATCTTCGTAAGATACCCTGTCATTCTGTGACAGGGTTATGTGGGGTTCTTGCCCACTAAAACGCCCTCGGTGGCAACCTTCTGTACGTTTGGAGGGACTGCGGGATCTCCTACGGAACGCACCGGTGTCCCTCGATACTGGACGTGAGCACGCCCCGGAGAAGGATAAACCTTCCCCAATTCCCTCGCCATCTTGCAGCAGCTCGAGGCCACTTCGTGCTGCTGCCAAACCCTGTCCCCTTTTAGTCGCCTTTTAGGACAGGCAGGAGATACCTTAGTCCTATTCTAGAGCCCGGGACTACAGGGCTATTGATTCAAGTCCTATACTTCTTGCTGCGGCTGGTGACAAGAGGGCTGGTTCTATTCTCGCTCAAAGATTAAGCAAAACTATTCGCTATGGCACCGAGAACATGCAGCTAACTTGCTTAGCACCATGTCGCGTGGACTTGTAGCACGTACGTAGATAAACGTGTTACTTATTCAGCTTTTAATATAACCATGTCACTCCTTGAATTTTATGAAAAAATCGTATATAAGTAGTTCAAATAGTTCCAAATCAATTTTTATCTTTTTGAAATGTAAAGGTAACTGCCGAGCACACTTACATACATTCAGGGGCCTTTATGTTTCGAAATATTGAAAAAATTTATGCTTAATTCGAAAACTGGAGTTAATTTCCATTTGCCCAGTTCGAATACCTTTTTATAAATTTCTTTTTATTACAGCCGAAAATAAATTAATTTCCGTTTAGTATCTGAAACAAGTGCAAGTCATTTCATATTGAAGCTGAGTTCAACGACCGCGATTCGATATACTCACAATATTCGAACTTTTTTTCTATCTTTCAAAAACAAATCCCTTACTGTAGGATAATATTATTGTATTGTAGGGACGTTTTACATACATAAATTTCACGTGGACCAAATAGAAATAATTATCTGTGGGTCACATAAATACTTGCCCCGTGTCAGAATCGAACCCACGACCCCATCACAGAAGCAACCGTGCCACGAAAAAGAATTCCCAACAACAGTTTTCCAAGCGTTCAGATCGTAACCAACTCTAAGCCAATAGATGCTTAGATACAGACAATATCATTACCTACTTAACTATCATAATAACAACCCTGTCTTTTTGGCAAACTAATGTCTTTTCGGCTTTAATGAAAAGCTAATGCTTACCTATTTCACCTAGACTATCTAATCTCCAACGTGGCTGCTAATGACCTTTGTGAATGTATAACCAACACCTTCCAATTCACAGTCTTATATGCCAGGGGACACTTCTCAAGTAATAAATTGTCCCGCTCAGTCCACATGTGAGGCCAGATCGACAACCGCGACACGCGTATTTGATCGGCAAATGAAGCGCGGACCTTGGAGCTAGGGTTACCAGATCAAGGTTTTTTTATGTTACAAGGTGGCAAGCGAGCTGGCGGTTCACCTGATGTTAAGTGACAACCCCCATGGACGTTTACAACACCCGTGGGGTGCAGATGCGTTGCACTTTTTAGTAAAGTGGCCCCCGGCTACGTCACCGGCGGTTCACCTGATGTTAAGTGATAACCGCCGCCCATGGACATTTGCAACACCCGTAGGGTTGCAGAAGCGTTGCCACCTTTAAATAAAGTTGGCCTCGGCTACCTCACTCACCAGACGGAATGCAGAAGTGTAACACTTCCAATTCACGACGGTCCTCTGTGAGGTCGTGGTACTTCCCCAGACGGAGCTGCCCATTCGTGCAACAGTGAGGGCTATTGCTTCGCCCTACCACTTTTGCTGACAATGGCGCTGACTTGTAAGTATAAGTTGTGGCATTTGACTAATCTGTGGTCGCCCAGTAGTAGAAATTTTATGATTAAAAAAAATATTAGCATCCTACACTCCTTCTCTATATAAATTAAAAATTTCATACTCCTCCGTCCGCGCAATTTTCGTAAAAAAGGGTACACAGTTTTTGCTTCACGTATGTAGATGTTGTTTTGTCCCAATGTTAACAGTAAGATATTTAGAAAATGCTCAGCGCTGTCTGTTATTCGCTCTTCAGCAATATAAAAGTTAAATTACGAAAATTATCCTTCGAATCACTTACACATATCAATCACTACATAGTATAAAACAAAGTCGTCCCGCTGTCGTCTGTTTGTCCCTATATATATATGCTTAGATCTTTAAAACTACGCAACGGATCTTGTTGCGGGTTTTACTAGATAGAGTGATTCAAGAGGAATGTCTATATGTAAAATACATTGCACCCGTGCGAAGCCGGGGCGGGTCGCTAGTTATCATATAAAAAGATTGCTTATTTTACTTTTTGTCACCGAATCATTATTAAAATTATTATGTAAACGCTATCTGGTAACCCTAGACGGATCGAAATGCCGGCGGCACCCGCTGATTCCCACGAGCCCCATCCGAAGGCAATTACGGAATTGAACATGGATACATCGGGCCATATTACTGCCCTGAACTAGACCTCGACACTTTATCGAGCTGCATGTCGATGGAATTAGCGTTAACAATGTTCCAAGCAGCGCATTCATGCGATTTTTAATGCATATTGATAATTCTACCATTTCAATGAAACAATTGAACATTAATAGAGGCTAAATTTATTATATAACCTTAAAAGGTATTAGTAATAATTCTTTATTTCTCACTGTACCTACATAAGAACGTAGAACAGACGGTTAAGTACGCAAAACAGTTATAAAATATAAGTTATTACTACTTTTTAACACTGAATAGTCAATAGTTTCTTATGCGAAGTTCTATGGTTATCAAGAAAAATGAGAGACAACAGTATTAAGAAGTAGTTCTTTCACACTCCCATTTCAGTAACTTTATAAGTATGTACAATAGTTATTAACTTTCTCTTCTGTTTTTCATTTAAATCATGGTGTATGCGTATGTCTGAATAATTATATCGAATGCAAGCGCCAGGTTTCATATAGAAGAGTTGATCAAGCACAGGAACATAACGAAACAATTTCTTTTTACGCTATGCGCCATGTTATTGAAGCACTGATAAATAATCGAGCTGAAGTTCATAATATAAATTACAAAATACTGCCTGAAATTCGTTCGGTCTACAGCTTGGCTTTTATAAGAAATTATAAACGAGCAACTGGCCTCTAAAGAAGGCATTACTGGGGACCTGAAGGACTTAATTCACTCGATGGTAGCCCTATAGTGGAGGCATTAACAAGTCTTTCTTCAAAAAAAAAACATTATATATTAACAAGACATTGTATGCCATTGATAACGGTTTGGTTAGGTTGAATAATACCGTGAAGTTAGTCGAAGGTGGTCGCTTTGTGGCCAACTTCACCGTGTTGCTATTTGGCTGTCGGCTGTCGGCGCACATTGTAAAAATTATATTCTCGTATTTTTTCCGAACGCGTCAAACGAAGTATAGCTTCAAAGATATTTATTGATTTAAATAACGCGACAGTAGATTAGATGCGGCCGGAACCAGTGATGCAATTATGGTGTCCAATACCTTTCGTATGCGTCACAATCGATCGGCCACAGTTCGAGGCCCTTGGCAGTGACCAAGCGCTGTTGGACGATTGTAAATAATGCGCAACAGTAAATGTATTCGTGCAAGTCTACTATAACTAATTTAGGGAAAAAGAAACAACAAGATTGTTTGATTCTAATCGAAATCCGCTGTTTGAACAAACCTTTGGATATCTTTTAGCGTTATTTGTTATGACTTATGACGATAAACTCGATAACATGTTTTTTAGAAACTGATCCGTTGTCTTTTTAATTAAATTACGGTCTGAGTAATTGTGCATTCGAGTCCCTCGTTTTTTTTCTTCAAAGTAAGTAGTTATAAAATACTCTGAACTTTTACTCGGCTTCAAAATATTTTATTGAAAATTCAGTGAAAGTCATGATCTTTATTAATACCCATAGACTACGCTATGAATAAACTACAGGTAACAATAAGATACCATTGTTTGGAAAGACGAACATTTATGGTGACAAGCTCACCGTTTCCAATAGCGTACTGCTGCAGAAGGTCCGTCATGTTGATGTGCACAAGCCCCCTCCTTTCCTGCATCAGGTTGTCGCAGTGGGTCACCTTGCCGCTCCCCGGACCTCCTGAATATAACTTCACTTGTAGACTTGAATCATTAATCATCCGAGTTGCCCTGTTGCGTATTTTATATTATTATATTTACGAAGGACAAAATTATTAATGCTTGTCTAATCCAGGATATATCTCTTATTTATATAAATATGATAATTGTCATCTAAATAGGGAAACAACTACTTTGAAACTTTCGCGTATGTTATATACCACGGGTTGGGTTGCATGGATTATAATACCACACAAAATTAAAAGTAAGAAGACGACAAGAAACGATTAAGTTTTTTTTTTAATTCTGAAATAAAAGTATTTTTTTGTTAATCTACATAAATTTTTAACAACTTGTTTTATTTTTAATAAAACAAGGCAACCGCTAACTTATTAAATATTTAAACCTTTGCGGTAAGTAACGCAACCATAGATGATACCAATACAAAACGCGGATAGATTTTAGATTGTTAAAAAACCGGGCTTAACAGAAACGTGTTCCTTTGACTTTCCTCCCGCCAGCATTAATAACCTGAGCAGCTTTACAAGCTCTGCAGCGTTTACTCTTACCCAGTACAAACACCACGGGGACGTTTGGCGGCTCGAACTTGACGTGGCTGGAGTTCTGCATCGGGAAGGAGGCTGCGGGAGGCGTGGCACGGCCCGCCCAATCGCTCTGGCGCCTGCTGCGCTCGCTACTGCTCGTTTCCACCTCCTCATTGTTTTGTTCTATGGAGAGAAGAAAAGGTGACACGCGTCTTCACCACAGTAAGAGACACCAGTGAAAAGATTACACGCGTCTTCACCACACTAAGAGACACCAGTGAAAAGATTACACGCGTCTTCACCGCACTACGAGACACCAGTGCTTTCTATTTTTAAACTATATCCGGCAACGTTTTACCAAGCTTTAGGTGTTGCAATCATCCATTAACACAACGCTAAAAGGCTGGCACTGTTTTGAACAGTCTCTGATGTTGCAAACGTCCATAGGTGATCGTCAACAACCAGTTTCTCTAAAAATGAGGTCCTTAAAGAGATTTACCACTGTCATGTTTCCATGATTAGGTTGCTACGAGTATGCGTCAAAATTCCAGTACTAGAAAGGTGGCCCTAGAATGGCTAAAAATCTCAAAAGTGACAGAATAGGAAGGCGCTCGAAATTAGAAATGTGTGTGTGTATGTCAATTATTTCTATATTCGTGTTCAAGCAATGGATGTAACGTAGATGTTCAATTTGCCTATCACTCAATTGTCTATGATAACGGTGTGATTTCTGGAGTACAGCACGCCAATCCATAAAATAATTGCACATTTCTATTGCTTTTTGTATAAGTTATTTCTGTCTGTTTTCTATTTATTTTTAATGTCTCTAATTATTTTATATGTCTGGAACATGGTTTCATTCAACGTTCGTGTAATAGTCAGTTCGTATTCGTGTATTATTTTTTTCTTAACTAGTTGAGGTTATGACAAATGCGATATTGCCTAGCACTTATCTTTAACTGCACACTCCTTGCTTTTTCTTGTTTCAAACGTCCACGGACTCTCGCAACACCAGAAAAATTGCAGGCGTTTAGCCAAACTTTGACAGTGTAAGCCTCCGCGTACCTCAGGTACGAAAGATTCTGATAGCTGGATAGATATATTTATGATCGTTTGAGACGAATCAATGTTACAGTTACTGAGCTATTGGGTTCGCTGCAAGAGGTGTTAAGTTCAACGTGTTTTACTTTTTGGTAGGTTGCATGGCCCTACTACAGGTTGGCTAAAATTACAGATATTCCGACTATATTTTAGACTCTTGTGAGATCGTGGTTTTCGGCAAGGATGTTCTTCAACACACCTAAAACTGTTACTTATCTCCGTTTACCTAGCCATAAATAATAGCACTTAATTATTACACGTTATCAATAACTAGTTAAGCGACACTACTTGTTTCAAAATAGCTTCACTCTTACTGTATCGGTCCTCTATTTCCTTGGCTTATAATAAAGCAGTAGGGAAAATTATGTTGTACATTAAAATAAGCTAATTTGCTAAAATTATAGTTTTTACTTTTGTTGACAGAATCAAACATAATTTACGAAATTCTAATTTTGATAGATATATTATAATTATGCTCCTAAATCCCGAGTAAACAATTTCGATGAAAGCAAATTTATGATTTACTATATTTATATTTTTATGTGAAAAAGTGACGAACGAGCTGACAGTTCACCTGACGTTAAGTGATAACCGCCGCCCATGGACATTTGCAACACCCGTACGGTTTCAAATGTGTTGCCAACTTTAAATAAAGTGAGCCCTGGCCAGAGCCAGATTTAGAGGCCCCTTACCGCCCAATTATTTTCTAATGATTTCTGTTTATATTTAATTTAATGTTTGTACAATGTACTGTAGGTAAAAGTAAAACGCGAAAAAAAAATATGAAAGGTAAAGTTCTTTACTACTGTTTACTAGTCTGAATATGATTTTTTTTCCCAAAGTCTCTATTGTGAGGGCCCCTCGTTTGTGGAGGCCCCAGGCTGTTGCCCCGGTTGCCCTCCCCTAAATCCGCCTCTGGCCCCGGCTACCACCCTCACTCACCAGACGAAACGCAGAATTGTAACACTTCTACTTTACGCCGGTCTTCTGAGAGGTCGCGATACTTACCCGGACTGACCTGCCCATTCGTGCAACAGTGAACACTGTTGCGTGGCCCTACCATTTTTTTCCATTTTTTATATATTTTTTTTTTGCCTTGGTATGTTCGGGTCAAATTTCGTATTTTTATCGGGCAAATTGATTAAGATTAGTTTAAAATAAATATACTTCCCGATATTATTTACTTATGTACCTACCACATATCTACGCACTTTTTCCACATTCTTAAGTGAAATTAAATATCAGTGGGAACTGGGAAAGTTGATGTCACTCGTGCAATTATTACTAGACTGTCTCTAATTATTATTATTCTGTCTTGTATAATGACATACTATATATCTTATTTATTAAGGACAACCAACTAAACAAAACTCATAAATCACGTGTCAACAAAAATAAAAACAAACAGTTCGAACAGAAATAAGACTGCTTTTTTTTTTTTGACCTTTTGTTTTTTTTTCTAATATTATCTCAAGTTAGGGATTTTAACGTTGTTGCATACACATTTTGAAGACTTAAATTTGACTTGAGGACAAATAAACGTAACGATAACATAAAAATATATGTATTTTATTTCTGACCCGACCCACCACGCGCCATGCATAAGTTCTCCGCTTAATATCGAAACTGCTCGCTCCTCGGGCTTCGAACACGGAACTGCGGCCCTAATATGTTTAGCTGACTTCATCAGTTTTTTTAATGTTCTTGACAAGCACAAGAACATTAAAAAAAACTAACGGGTTCCATTAAGTTATTGTTATACTTATTTGCAATAAAGATTACTGGTGCCCAATACGGGGCCTTTTGGTAGTAGTATAAACAACTTACCAGTGTCTAAACAGATGCCCATATTCCATGAAGATGCAATTTATTTACAGTTCCTCTCGATAAACAATTACATAGTCCCTGTATACAAGCTAGATAACATTGGCACTTATTTAGAATAAATATATTTATGTATGTATGTATATGTCTATATATCAAAAACAGTCTGTGTACACACTGATAGTCACACGACGTCAAGTTTAATTGTTCATCGATCAAAGGACGCGACCTTCGGACGGGCCCTGACAAACTAAACAGAAAAACTCTATGGACCCAAACGGATTAACTCATCCTCGTCGGTTCGCAACAGGTTAACATCGCTCTTATTATTCGAAAGTTGTGTCGGCGCGATAGCATTTCTGCTAACGGTCGGTATCGAGTGTTCATTGCGGGACGACCGCTCTCTTTTGACAATAGCATACGACTGAACGCGTACAGCCCTCCATCACGTTCGACAACAAAATAACACCGTCCCGCTCCGACGTACGCGACGGTCGACGCGTGAGCGAGACAGCCGACCGATTGAATATTTAAAGCGTCATACCCCTGAATGAATTCGCTGCGTGTGCAATTATTGTATCAAATGCAAGGCTCCTGCAAGACACTTGTGACTAATCGTTTTTACTTAGAACAGCACGGTCGTATAGCTATTAAGCACGCCAAAAGTAATTTTTCCCTCGAATGTTCTAAGGACGCGTATGTATAATTCAATCGGGTCATCGTTACAGTAATTGATATGTTTGAAGAAGTTCCGAGTTCCCCGAAGCTAATAATGACTCACTATTCGGGCGATGGCGACAAATCTACTAGAATTATAAAGTAGCTGAAACGTCGGGAATTATGAATATAATATTAGGACGCTCACAACTTGTTAAACTACCAAATTTTATGTTTCGTGATAGTTATAAAACAGCCTTCTTCGTATTGTTTAATTGGTTAGTGTGACGATATTCCAGTAAGTTTGTACACAGTATGAACATATATAAACAACAGGTCAAATAATATGAAAGGCTATTATAGTAAAACTGTCAGTTTATTAACAAATTCTTGCATTTACAACCAGTGCGCGCCGAAGCGCTGCTTCTGTCACAAAAAATCACATATTACTTTAAAGGGGCTGTCATAAATAGCTTAATTCTAGAGAACTTATTAAAATAAATAATATCAATTACATTTATCCATTTACAAATCAGTCGAACAAACTTTTAAGTACAACAAAGGCTGAAAGTTCGTCCAAAATTTTTATTACAGCAAAACTTTATAAATCACTTCATGTACTTATAATATTTTTGAATTATTGAGCCAAAAAAAATTCGCCATTGAAAAACGGACGGCGAATAATTTAAAAATTGCAATAAATTTTATTTATAAAGTTTCAAATTAGCTTTAATTTTAATTAAATTGCTTTTAAGGTAGCCACTTAAAAATAAAATAAAATTTAGTGGTTTATAAGAAGCGGGTATGTTTCGTAATTTATTTATTTTCTATGACTTTTAAATATATAAAAAATAACTTCTAAATGCTACTCTTGCAAAAGCATTAATTCATACGTCTTTAAAAAAAACACGACCACACTCATAGTAATTAGTAATTTTGTTAAAATACATTAGTCTTTATATTAAAACACATTGGTCATTATTACCACTTTGACTGCATTATTGACTGCTAGTCTTGATTACTTTACGGCCAGTCGTTTAGCAGAAAAATATCACGTAATGCAAAGTAAAACAGATCTTATCACGTCACAACAAGGTACAAATTACTTTAAATCCTAAAATGGTTTAAGAGTAATGAAAGAGATTTGAAGCTTTAAATACGACTTTAAAGAAAATATTAAAATTCTTAACATTCTTCATTAAATAATGTTAAAATGCAACTTGATTAGCTACTAATATTTTCCCACTCAGTTTTAATAAAGATAAAACAATATAACTACACATACTCCAAAGTGCTTATAATTTTCAATTGTTCTATTTTAAACATTACTAATAACATATAATTTTTTTTTGTTTCAATAATGTGTACATTGTTGAGTCACAACAGTACATTAAGTAGAATGGAAGAACTTTTTTACTTACATTCTAAGAAAAGAACCATTTCTACATTATAAACTAACCGTACCCAGAATGCCAATTTTTGCTTGAATCATTAATAAATTTCGCCATTTTTATAGAAGCCGAATGCCACGTAATATGCAATTTAGACTATTAAAAACATTACCCTCAATTTTCCTTTTCATACTTAACCAAATTAAAACCGCTATTGTTTAAATAGTGAATGCGAAAAAGATTACATATTATTTAAAATTCAAACTATGTCAAATCAGTTATTTAAACATTATTTTCTATCTACATACTAAACATTAGTTCCTACAACACATAATAATTACTATTCCTCTGATTAACATATTAATTGATCATTAATTACAAAAAATGAAACTTAACCAATAACACTAAGACAGTCAATAATATACAAATATAAAATTCGGTTGTGATATACACATTAAAGCGTCATTTTTTAAACAAATACACAATAAAATCATACGAAAATAACAATTGTAAAACTATCCCAAAATGGCAGCAAAACTGTTAACAATAACAAAGTTAACAAGAAATAATTGTAGCTTTAATTGAGTCGTTGCTTCAGTGGAAAATATCACAAATATTATGTCCTTGTATTTATGAAATAATAAAACATGTATATTACAAATTTGGATTGGTGTAGATATAAGGTCAAAAACTTTTGTTGATAAACATAAATGTTCATCTTGAGTGCAGACACTAGCACTACAAATACAATGAATCATAAAATGAATATGTTTTCAATTTAAATAATACAAGTCCATTTTTTTACTAACGAAAAACAAAACCGACTGCAAATATCTCGCTCCGTATTCATTTTATTATTGATTTTCAGGAGTTTTTTTTTTATGCGAAAAGTTGCCAAACGAGCTGACGGTTCACCTGATGTTAAGTGAATACCGCCGCCCATGAACATCTGCTACACCCCAGGGTTTGCAGATGCGTTGACAACCTTTTTGGAAATAGAATTTTGAATTGAGAACTTCTTCATTTTTTGAAGTCGGGTGAAAATCGACAAACCTCATTGTTTATATAAACTGTTGCTGGTGGTATATTAACATTTGTTCGGACAGTAATTATTGCATAAAATTTTTGCAGAACTCCAAAAGTGCATTGTCTTTCGCGTGTCACTGGGATGCGAAACATACATTTCGGATCAAAGGTTCATGTTCTAGCCATGAGACAACTTCTATACTATGACCATGCAACTTTTACATCACCGATATATTAGTATTATAATCCTTAATAAATAATTCGTTAAATTAACGTTAATAATTATTGATTGGTTGGCAAAGGCAAATAATATTAAATTTTAACCCTTATAGGGTTCCGTACCCAAAGGGTAAAATGGGACTCTTTTATTAAGACTTTGCTGTCTGTCCATCTGTAACCAGGCTATCTAATGAACTGTGTTAGTTACACAGTTGAAATTTTCTCAGAATATGTATTTTTGTTGCCGCTATAACAACAAACTACAATACTAAAGATAAGAATAAAAAAACATTTAAGTGGAGCTCCCATACAACAGACATGATCTTTTTGCCGTTTTTATAGATAATGGTACGGAACCCTTTCTTATGAGTCCGACTCGCACTTGGCCGGTTTTTAAAATCTATATTTAATCCTGTTCACGTAAAACCGTCATCGTAAATCTCTGTAAACACTAAAATCTTAAGGCCAATCAACAGTATAGTTATAAAAGGAACCATAATGTGATGTCTTTTAGGTAGAGTTCATACAAGTATGAACCAATTACCATCTGATATAAATAAATAACAGTTACATACACATGTATATATCAACAAAAGGAATTACATATAACATAACCAAAATAACGGTTATAAGTAAAAATT
Organism: Iphiclides podalirius; assembly: GCA_933534255.1. Lineage (NCBI taxonomy): Eukaryota > Metazoa > Arthropoda > Insecta > Lepidoptera > Papilionidae > Iphiclides > Iphiclides podalirius. Next base: position 1,961,478 of record OW152816.1, read on the forward strand.
ATAAAATTTTATCTAAAATCATTCTTAAATCTTGATTACTATTCTACACTAAGGACATTTGCCATTATGTTGTGTATAACATGAAGAGATTGAACATGATTCTAGAAAAGAAAAAGTTCTTTTCTTTTGTAGCGTTTTTTCTTGAAAACGCCAATAATACTGTTAATTATTATTAGGCACCATAGTAAAAAATCTAGCGTTAATATTACAGTAACTCTGCATTACATAGCAGTGTGATTATAACAGGTTTCCTTCAAGTGATATTATTTGCAGTATCTGCTGACAACATTTTTACTATGTTGGAGTATACAGTGATTTAGGATACTTAAAATTGATAAATAATAAATATTTCCATTTACTTAGGCCTCAGTGAGGTTCCTTTGCCTTGCTGGGCTCCTCAATATATAAAATTATACACCTAATGAAATCCAACAATCATTATGAGATAAATATGTGTTGCAGCTAATCTATATCTGTTTAAGGGCAGGCTTTGTTCCATTTTACGTTACATTTGTAAGAGAAAAAACGAACATACCCCTTATGTAAACAATTACCCAAACAACTCAGCCCTAATAATTCCACTAGGATTCCAATATACACTTTCACGCTCCTTTTGGTCGGATCTTCTCATAGAAGAATGTTTGCGGTACACTTAAAGCTTCCTTCAGCACTTTCCTCTTGACAAATTTGAAATGTTCCAGCGCAAACTCGTACAATTCGTTCTCCATCTTCCATATGGTCGATTGCTCAATTATTTCAATGGTCCTTGGCGCCGGATCGATTTTAGAACTCGTCTGTCTTAAGTGCGACTTGTTACTGTTCAGGTAGTGTTCGGTGGCGCCCCTGAACAGACGGGGCAATACGGCTTCGAGCACTGATATGAAGTCAAGCATTTCCTCAGTAACACCCACTACAAGGTAGTGGTTTACAAGATTGTGCTTAGCTTGTTCCAAAGCCCACTGATTGCCTGGTTTCCTGCAAGGTGAGAAGTATTAAATCATAAACTAGAATGTGCCAAGCCCTGTGAAATAATCACTATAAAATTGTATGGATTAAATAATTTGAGACTGCAGCAAGAACTACGGTCGTTACTTTTATAATAGCGAATTTGCAAGTCTCAGTATGTTAAAAAAATATAATCAAATTAACTTTTTAATGTAACAGAAACCCTCTTCATAATTGTTGACCATACTGCTGAATGTCATTCTTCTCACTTCCTAAATAAGTCATTTTGAAAAACAATATACAGAACATAATGATCAAAAATAAAACTATGCTCATATTAACCAATGTAAATGAAATTTAAGAGGTTGAAAAAAAAATAGCTTTTACTTACCAACATTGTGCTGAATGGCCACAGAAAAAAGGTACTTGAAGCCACATAGAGGTAGGGTCGCAATCTGGTTGACTCTTTTCCACACATTCATCAAATGTCTAATAAAGGAGGTGATAAAAAATATAAGTCATATTAAAACAGTCAAGCTTAAGCAGTAGCTTTATACAAACTGTCATGACATAACTTCCAAAATGTTAATATGAATTATGAGAACTCAAAAATAACTTAAGATTAGATTTTCAATGGACCCCAAAACAGACTTCTGACTCTCTCAAAACTAAAAAAATATTTGAATCCAGGTGTGCTGCGACATTGTCCACATAGAACTTTAAACATTAAAACTTGTAGAAAGTGCAGAGATTAGCACTGTAAAAAACTTAAAAATTTTCACATAGAACATAATAAAATTTCTAAAATAATACAAATAATAAGGAATAAACAAACAGACAGACAGACTGACAAAACTTGTAAAAATTGTTATTTTGTTATATGTACTGTGTATACAGCGTGGTCGTTACCATCGCGACAATAAATGAACTCACATATAGGGGATAACTTTTTAAAGTTGTATTAAACATTTAAATTCTTTAAACATCAATATTTACAGAGTTATTAAAATTTCCAAATCAAAGAATTTTAGAACACCCTTACCTATAAAAGCGTAACGTAAAGTTCATTTGTAAAGATCACAAAAGCATATGAATGGGTTGAATGAATTTAAAAGAGACAAAACATACTGTTAGAAAGAGAGGCTTGTAATACGACGCTGTGGCGCGAGTTGTATAGGATGTTACAAATTTTGTTTCTTTTTTACTTAAGGGCGTGTTTGCGAAATCTCGCGGAATCTGCAAAAATAAGGGGTTTTCAGGTACATTTTGCGGCAAAACGAAACGAATATAATGTAAGTAATAATTATCACATATAGATCCCTCCTTGATCTTCAAATGGTAGATAGTTTTTAATCGAAAATTTTGGTTTATAACATTGTAAATGAGAATTTTCGTTGCCACTTCGTTCAAAATGGACGATATCCTGTTGGGTTTAGGAACATTTTTCTCTTATTTAATAACATATTTTTTTTATTTGAAAATATTTTATGTAAGCACACATATTCAACTCAAAAAGGTAGCTACATTACGTATCAAAATTTTTGAAATTAGTTTCAGAAAAAAATAAAGATTAAAGTCTATTTCTTTCACATTTATATCTTACGCGTGAATCTTAAGTGATTGACATAAAGGTTATTTTACTGGTCACTTTTTTGATTTATTCCACAAAATATTTAAAGAAATATTAGTCGGCGCTCGGCTGCCGTCATGAGTGGTCACTGTGTCGCTTATAAACAGCAGCTCGTGAGGAAAAAGATCGCTGTACGAATACAAAATATTTGTCGTAACAAAGTTGATACTTTACACATCATGTTCGGACTTCGGACTACGAACGACAAAAGTAAAATTTAATTCACACTTTGTCATATTTTTACTAGAAATTAGTAGGGGTTCATATTTCGTTACGGACTTGATGGAGTGACCTGAAGGTGTACTTCGAGAACTGCTACTGGAACTAACAGACGAGATGAGCTATGTGTGTCGAGTTTGGGCTTGTTTTGTTAGGTATGGTTAGACCTTGCCTTCTGACTAGATGGAGTGACCTGAAGGTGTACTTCGAGAACTGCTACTGGAACTAACAGACGAGATGAGCTATGTGTGTCGAGTTTGGGCTTGTTTTGTTAGGTATGGTTAGACCTTGCCTTCTGACTAGATGAAGTGACCTGAAGGTGTACTTCGAGAACTGCTACTGGAACTAACAGACGAGATGAGCTATGTGTGTCGAGTTTGGGCTTGTTTTGTTAGGTATGGTTAGACCTTGCCTTCTGACTAGATGGAGTGACCTGAAGGTGTACTTCGAGAACTGCTACTGGAACTAACAGACGAGATGAGCTATGTGTGTCGAGTTTGGGCTTGTTTTGTTAGGTATGGTTAGACCTTGCCTTCTGACTAGATGGAGTGACCTGAAGGTGTACTTCGAGAACTGCTACTGGAACTAACAGACGAGATGAGCTATGTGTGTCGAGTTTGGGCTTGTTTTGTTAGGTATGGTGAGACCTTGCCTTCTGACTAGATGGAGTGACCTGAAGGTGTACTTCGAGAACTGCTACTGGAACTAACAGACGAGATGAGCTATGTGTGTCGAGTTTGGGCTTGTTTTGTTAGGTATGGTTAGACCTTGCCTTCTGACTAGATGGAGTGACCTGAAGGTGTACTTCGAGAACTGCTACTGGAACTAACAGACGAGATGAGCTATGTGTGTCGAGTTTGGGCTTGTTTTGTTAGGTATGGTTAGACCTTGCCTTCTGACTAGATGAAGTGACCTGAAGGTGTACTTCGAGAACTGCTACTGGAACTAACAAACGAGATGAGCTATGTGTGTCGAGTTTGGGCTTGTTTTGTTAGGTATGGTTAGACCTTGCCTTCTGACTAGATGGAGTGACCTGAAGGTGTACTTCGAGAACTGCTACTGGAACTAACAGACGAGATGAGCTATGTGTGTCGAGTTTGGGCTTGTTTTGTTAGGTATGGTTAGACCTTGCCTTCTGACTAGATGGAGTGACCTGAAGGTGTACTTCGAGAACTGCTACTGGAACTAACAGACGAGATGAGCTATGTGTGTCGAGTTTGGGCTTGTTTTGTTAGGTATGGTTAGACCTTGCCTTCTGACTAGATGAAGTGACCTGAAGGTGTACTTCGAGAACTGCTACTGGAACTAACAGACGAGATGAGCTATGTGTGTCGAGTTTGGGCTTGTTTTGTTAGGTATGGTTAGACCTTGCCTTCTGACTAGATGAAGTGACCTGAAGGTTTACTTCGAGAACTGCTACTGGAACTAACAGACGAGATGAGCTATGTGTGTCGAGTTTGGGCTTGTTTTGTTAGGTATGGTTAGACCTTGCCTTCTGACTAGATGGAGTGACCTGAAGGTGTACTTCGAGAACTGCTACTGGAACTAACAGACGAGATGAGCTATGTGTGTCGAGTTTGGGCTTGTTTTGTTAGGTATGGTTAGACCTTGCCTTCTGACTAGATGGAGTGACCTGAAGGTGTACTTCGAGAACTGCTACTGGAACTAACAGACGAGATGAGCTATGTGTTTCGAGTTTGGGCTTGTTTTGTTAGGTATGGTGAGACCTTGCCTTCTGACTAGATGGAGTGACCTGAAGGTGTACTTCGAGAACTGCTACTGGAACTAACAGACGAGATGAGCTATTTGTGTCGAGTTTGGGCTTGTTTTGTTAGGTATGGTTAGACCTTGCCTTCTGACTAGATGGAGTGACCTGAAGGTGTACTTCGAGAACTGCTACTGGAACTAACAGACGAGATGAGCTATGTGTGTCGAGTTTGGGCTTATTTTGTTAGGTATGGTGAGACCTTGCCTTCTGACTAGATGGAGTGACCTGAAGGTGTACTTCGAGAACTGCTACTGGAACTAACAGACGAGATGAGCTAGCTATGTGTGTCGAGTTTGTGCTTGTTTTGTTAGGTATGGTTAGACCTTGCCTTCTGACTAGATGGAGTGACCTGAAGGTGTACTTCGAGAACTGCTACTGGAACTAACAGACGAGATGAGCTATGTGTGTCGTACGAGTTTGGGCTTGTTTTGTTAGGTATGGTTAGACCTTGCCTTCTGACTAGATGGAGTGACCTGAAGGTGTACTTCGAGAACTGCTACTGGAACTAACAGACGAGATGAGCTATGTGTGTCGAGTTTGGGCTTGTTTTGTTAGGTATGGTTAGACCTTGCCTTCTGACTAGATGGAGTGACCTGAAGGTGTACTTCGAGAACTGCTACTGGAACTAACAGACGAGATGAGCTATGTGTGTCGAGTTTGGGCTTGATTTTGTTAGGTATGGTTAGACCTTGCCTTCTGACTAGATGAAGTGACCTGAAGGTGTACTTCGAGAACTGCTACTGGAACTAACAGACGAGATGAGCTATGTGTGTCGAGTTTGGGCTTGTTTTGTTAGGTATGGTTAGACCTTGCCTTCTGACTAGATGAAGTGACCTGAAGGTGTACTTCGAGAACTGCTACTGGAACTAACAGACGAGATGAGCTATGTGTGTCGAGTTTGGGCTTGTTTTGTTAGGTATGGTTAGACCTTGCCTTCTGACTAGATGAAGTGACCTGAAGGTGTACTTCGAGAACTGCTACTGGAACTAACAGACGAGATGAGCTATTTGTGTCGAGTTTGGGCTTGTTTTGTTAGGTATGGTTAGACCTTGCCTTCTGACTAGATGGAGTGACCTGAAGGTGTACTTCGAGAACTGCTACTGGAACTAACAAACTAGATGAGCTATGTGTGTCGAGTTTGGGCTTGTTTTGTTAGGTATGGTGAGACCTTGCCTTCTGACTTGATGGAGTGACCTGAAAGTGTACTTCGAGAACTGCTACTGGAACTAAGAGACGAGATGAGCTATGTGTGTCGAGTTTGGGCTTGTTTTGTTAGGTATGGTGAACATTCGGTGAGATTACTTAGACATGATTTAATATTTTAAATGTCTAATTTGACAGTGTACAGATTTGATGTAGATAGTCTTGAATACTTTAAAATTTTCGTTTAAATTTAAATACTCCGAGAGGCCTAATAAATTCTTATTTCCATGCAGCCAAATGTTGGCTAAAAGTACACGACATGTAGAAAAGTTGTATGGATAATTAAAAAATATAAGTAATACAAAACAAATTTGCACACTTGCAAATTGTAAGATTAGGGATGTCTAAAAGGTCATTTTTTTGTATATTTCAATGAATAGGTGTAATAAACATGTACTTCAAAAGTTTCGAACGACAGCTATGTGGCAAACTTTTGGTTTCAAGTTTCAAGTTTATTGTTTTGTCGTTCGCACTGACCAACTTTTATGATCATGGATTCTGCCTAAAATAATACTTAATTTTTTAAATGACTTGCAATCTTTTGGAACAAATGGTATCTATAGTAAGAACGTCTTTAAAATAGGCAAAACACGAAAAAAAATAGTTATGTAAAAATGTAGTGGGTCTCAACTTAAATCATCAAAGACTTATTTTTATGGCACAGTTATCACATACAACATTTATACCTCTTATAACTCAATTGTTGTTTCAAAGCCTAAAACGATAAAATTTTAGCAGGCTACTACTTCGATATAGATAACAAAAATAATTAAATGATAGAGAACTATAAAGAAAAATCACAAAGATCCGACACAGAGCACCCCGACTCCGTATGGTCTTCCCTATCCCTAGAGTGAACATAAAAAGGCGGAGCCAGAACCTCGTGTCGGAGATATAAATTGACCTCGCGGGCTTGCTCCACCCAGGATCGACATAGCGACAGTTCTGGCGAAGAGCATGGAAGAGTCAAATTAAAAAAACGAAACAATATTTTTTTAAGCTATTGCACAGCTTTTATCGCGGGCTTTGAGCGCGGCGACGGAATCAATAAATTCCGTAACGAAAATAAAACCTAACACCACCCACTCCGCCTACCACGTAAGAGGAAAGATTTGATTATTTGTATGCATTGAATAGGCTCCTAAACCTCTGAACAGATTTGAAAATTTCTTTCACTGTCTGGAAGCTACATTATCCCCGAATGACATAGGATATATTATATTTTCAAAAAACTAGGAATCCTTACTAAAACTTGAATAATGTAACCCTAAGTGTACAAAAATTACCTAAAATATTGTTTGCATCGCGTGCGCTGCTAAAACTTTTGATAATAGAATAATATAATGTTCTACGAATTTAAAGAACACATCATTATTTATAAAAAGTGTTGCGACAGTATATTCTAACTATTATAGTTATGCCACAATAAGTATTCTTTTACTTTAAAATTTTGATTGAAATGCCGCCGCTAGAAAAGGCTCTTTATTTGTATCTTGGTATTAATCCTTATAAAAATAAATTACTTTATATTTAAGAATGTTTCAATATATTTATATAACTTTTTGAATGATTAAATTCGGACATTCCATTCGAAAGATATCACAAGTTTAAAAATGTTAGTATATTGTAATTTAACTATCCAGAGCTTAGTGACTGACTTAGTAGTTCTTATCATTTTTGTAAATAATATAAATAAATTATATATTATTAATTATAATATATATTAATATAATATATTATTAAAATATTATTATTTATTAACATAAACATAAATATCAAAGAAAAAAATACTGCATAAATAAATAATTACAATCGCATAAGTTGATAAAAGATGCTATGCTATAGCTTTACCCCGACAGAGCCGAGTGCGACAGGTTTTTTTTATAAAAATGTTTTTTTTAATTTTTACTAGTTTGTTTCCTTCGTTTTATTATTTCATTTTTAGTTACTAGCCCGGCTTCGTACGCCATGCTATTTCCATTTCATTTACAGAAAATTTTTTTTTTTAACATTTAGCATGATATTATTGAATCAGCAAAATGCATTCAGAATACCATACAAAGTATTTTACTCAATTCGTTAGCGGGTTTTACCTAATTATCTGCCTACATAGCTACCTTCCTACGTACCCTACTATTACCTACCTATCAAACTATCTACCTACCGCACGCATAATCAAACATGTATAAAACAAGCTTCTTTTTCTTCATAAAAAATAATTAAAAACATAAAATTAAATTATATACATAATTAATTAAAACGCAAATTATCAACAGCTACGAACTTTTAAATGAAATTAAATAAAATTATATCTAAATATATAAAAAATATTCAGTTTAAAAACTTGTTGAAAACAAATTTAACGTAATTTTAAAAAATAAATGACTTCAAATTAAATAAAAGTATCAAGTTGCGTCAGTTACATAAAGCTTCGCCGCTTCGCGCTTGTCGCAGTGTGCGTGAGCCGTGCACGTGTAGTAGTACACCTCTGTACCTAAAATTGAAGCGCGTGAATTCGTAAACGCGTCCTTAATTAGTTTGTTTGAAAAATGTTTTTTTTAAATTATGGATTTTGTTTAACGTTAATATTTTTTTATGATTATTGGCAAGTAGCGTTATGTGTACAACAAAATCAACAAAAAATATCAATTAATAATGTATACAGATAAATAAAATTAGTGCCTGTTTGTAAGATTCAAATAACTGCCGTTTACTCAATGGATATACACGGTACATATAACAAAATAACATTTTTTACAATTTTTGTCTGTCTGTCTGTTTGTTCTGGCTGATCTCTGAAACGGTTTAGAAAAGTTTAGAAATTTTATTTGTTGTTATTAATATAATATAATATAATTCCACGCGGACAAATTTGCGATCTCAGCTAGTGTAAAATAAAGTGGCAATTCTAGGTTCATAAACTATTTTTATTTTTAATGCAAACCTAAATCTGATTTCAATAGTCTGTTTATATCATATGTATGTTTTCTTTAAGTTAACATATTATACACTTACCATTTTATCACCATGCTTCTTACGAACTAAATGGGGTCGAAAATTATCTCCATTTCGTAAGAAATAATAGTACGAAACAAGCCTGTCTAATGGCTTTCTAATCAAATTTATAAACAAAGGTTTAAAAGATGTACCCAATCTGAAATAGGGATTTTTTAATTTAAAGATCTTTGTGTAGTAATTTAAGCTAAAGTTTCTATATTCAAAACAGGAATGTCATATATATCAAGAAAAGCAAAAAAAAGTCAAAGCATTAAACATATCAATTGCTGTGGTAGGACTATGCGGTAACAGATGGACCAACATGAAATGGAAGGATTATACTTTGTTATTTTGTAAATGAGTTAGCCAGGGCCCATTTTATTATAAGATGGCAACGCATCTGCCACCGTATAAGTGTATACACGTCAATATCTGGTGGTTAGCACTTAACATCAGGCGAACCCAACTTGTTTGCCACCTTCTCACATAAAAAATATCAATTTTTGAAATAATCGTTATTTCAGTAGTATAATTTTACCAAGTTGTAATATGCATACCTTTCAAAGTTAAGAAATGCCATATGCCCATGATAGAGAGCTGGTTTCATTTCCTGCCATTTTGTCACATTTTGGGCGAACTTGTACTGATTACTTAATGACATCACATGCATGTTAGCTGTTATGTTGATATGTAACACTTTGAAATGATTCTTCTTACATAAATCATAAGCAACACCCACAAAACTAGTGGAGCCTGTCTTAGGTACACGATTGTAAATTACCACCAAATCTTCGTCATCTTTCTCGAGTGTCTTCGGCAAAAACTGACGTGAACTTGATTGACTTTGAGCCAATTTGTATTCTGAAATTCAAATGAACATTTACACTTTAAATTAATAAAAATAAAAACAGTTACAACATGACCGGTATGAGCCAACTCATTGTGACTCATTGTGATGGGCAAAATTGAAGGCAAAATTCATGGCTGATGAACATAAGGGTATGGAGCCGAATCGCAAAAGCAAAACAGCTGTTTTGACGGGCGATGGATAGAGGAATTCAGAAAGCTGGCGTACAATCTCCAGTAATGGAGAGGCATTAAGAGAGGGAGGGCACAGAAACTTAATTGTACGCACCTAGTTTTCGATAACTGTCTTCTAAACGCGTAATTTCCACTTGAAAGTATAATATGATCATAATAATAACACTGAGACATGATAATAGCCATAGTTTATGCAAGTTCAACATTACGAAGTTTAGGCGACTTTGTTTGCCAAGTTCAAAACTGACATAGATTTAATGAGATCATTATAAATAAACGCACACATTCCACTTTCTAGAATCTAAAAGGGCAGTTGACGATTGAAAACAATCTCAAGTTATCATCAATATCACTCATAATAATACCAAAGAGTAATATCATCAGCACAGCAGGCAGAATGACACTTGACACTTGACAGTAGCAGTACTGGTGAGTACAGACAACAAAGTGCAAATTCTAAAAAATAATTTATGCTAAATTTTCAATTAAAAAATACCACGAACGTGCTAAAATCGAAACATGCTAAAAATATATGCCAAACAGAAATCATATGAAATACCAATACAAACCAAAAATAATTTATTTCTTTAAATTTTGTGACTACAGACAGTTAGTCATTATAAGGTATCCATTTATGTGAATGATGCCAGTGTCTCGCTTCTAGATACGAAGAAGTAGGGCTGAATTCGTTGAATTTCATAAACAATTATATAAATATTAAAATGTTCAATATGTGTATATGGCATTGTAACTTAAATTCAGATTGTAGTTAGATGTGTGGTTTTGGGTTGTATTGTGAAAGGAGTTTGTGTAATGAGGCATGTGAGTTTTGTGTGACAGTGAGTAGAGATGCTGTGGTAATGCTTGTAAACATAACAGTCATAAAAAGAAGTACCCAAATAATTAAAGAATGAAGACCCTTGTCTGTATCCTCTTGAATAGATACAGCCAGTAGGTATGGAGCGAAACACTTAGATGTATAAGCGTCATCTATCTCTGTTTTTCGCAAGATTTGATCAGAAACTTCATAGGAGTATTTGTTCACCCTTTTTAATCTAAAATGTATTTACACGTTGTTTACCGGGGATGCCTAATTCCCGGTATATGTATCAAAAATCAAAAATCAAAAATCAAAATCATTTTTTCATCGACATAAAAAAAATACATTTAATTTATCGATAGTCATTTTTTTTAATCTACCACCGTTTCGTAATAGGGTTCCTCTAACGAAGAAGAAACAGGGGAAAGAAACTCCGTAGGCGTCCTCTTTTTTTGTCAATTTTTTTTCTCAATAAAAATAAAATATTATTTCTTTTAGAAATGGCTTGGGAGCGATAAACTCATTACTAGGGGTTATTGTTATTAATGTATTCATTTATATTATAATAAACCTGTTTATAATGTCTTTCTTTAAGAAATTTCTTAAACCTGTTGATAGGCAGGCTTTTTGCTTTGCTTTTTTTTCCTTTACTGGGATTTTGTTGTACAAGCGTATACATCACCCCATGAATGAGTTACTTACTTTATGGAGTCTAGTAACTGGCGTTACAAACTTGTGTTTGTTCCTAGTATTTACATTATGAACATCAGTAATCTTATCAAAATTATTAATATTTCTACGTACATACATTAAATTTTCATATATATATTGATAGGCCAAGGTTAATATACTTATTTTTTTTAAATCTCTCTCCGAGATACATTCATATTTAGATTATAAATTGCTCTTACTGCTCTTGTTTGCGAAATAAAAATTGTTTCTATATCGGCTGCATGCCCCCATAGCAAAATACTATACGACACTATGCTATGGAAACAACTAAAAAAAACAATTCTAGCTGTTTTAACGTCAGCTAAACATCTTATTTCCCTCACAGCATACGTCGCAGAACTTAGTATATGTCGACCTGCACAGCGATTGCAGACTCCCGACGATTCGCGAATATTTTAAAGACCTGACCAAACGGTTCTTCGATAGAGCCGAACATCATCCCAACCCTCTGCTGGTAAGCGCAGCAAATTACCAAACCGACCAAAACGCGAACGTCAACAAGCGTCGCCCGCGAAACGTCCTAATCGACCCGGTCGAGGAAGGGGACTTAGACACGCCGGACCCACTGCCGGGGGTCCCGCCGGACAACACTACACCCACAGTTAGTGCAACAACAAACACACTAGTTCGCCCTCGCCTCCGAGCACGGCGAGACCAACACAACGCGTACACAAGGTACACCCGCGTTCCGGGGCGGTTCTCACCGCCCCCAGCCACCGATTAGCTAATTGCACAGTCGACGGCCATCGGGGTTTCGGTCCGAACCACGACCTCGATGGCCCTTAGATGACGTACCATAGTTAAACGCACGCATGAGCACATGCGTGGCCCTACCCACAGCGGAGGGCCCAAACCCGTGGGTTCTGGCTAGCCCACCATTTCTGCGTCAGATGAAGCTTTAATAGTCTCGGGACTGAAAGCAAAAACATCAGTTAATACAAGATACAAGACTTAGTATATTGGCAACTTTGGATATATGGGAGCCCCATTGAAGTTTTGCATCAAGAGCCTTCTTCCCCATTTATAAGAACATTGGTAGCAAATGGTCCCAAATTTTTAACATTAGGTGTTGAAAATTTTATACATTTAGTTTTATTGCCATTTAATAGTAAATTGTTAGCTTTAAACCTATAGACTATTTCTGAAACAGCATTATTTACCTCGTCAAGAGTAAACAAGATGTCGATCGATTTTAAAAATTAATGAAGTATCATCGGCAAATAACACTATATCATGTTTATTCCCTACAAAGTAAGGTAAGTATATGTATCATATATTGTATTTTTACAATTTTAAACTAACTAAATTTTAAAGGGAAACTGAATAAGGACGCAAGAAGATTCGCGAAGCGCCTATCAAGATCATCGCCGCAACTAGTACGATCTAATTTGTATTCTTATCCTTTAAACGAGCAGTTCTTGTATCTTATCCTTTAAACGAGCAATATATATATATATATATATATATATATAATCGGAATCTCGGAAACGGCTCCAGCGATTTTCATGAAATTTAGTATGTGCGTAGATTCGGGGGCGAAAACTCGATCTGCTAGGTTTCATTTTTAGAAAATGGATCTCTGTTTTCAGGGAAGAAAAATATATTCGAATATGACGGTAAATTTCGCCGCAAGAGAAAATGTCATAATAGCTCGGTCGGTAATCGGGCCGCCCCAAAACAACGGCCGTGGTTCGCGTCACGATCATTTAATTTGTATTTTTACTTTTTTTTTCGATTCCACATCATTGCTTTCTTTATTTTTAATTTTTTGTCAATTTGTTATTTTGTTATTTTGTTATTTTTTTTCCCTATTCTTTCTTTTGTGAAGAACATCAGTTCATATTTTCTTATATTATGCATATTTCATTACTCAGTAATTTTTATCTAAATGTAATTTCCAAAATTCACGATTTACCAAAAAAAAAACAAACGGTCCTCCGGGTACTGCTATTTTATATGCAACACACTTAAGTTTGTAGGTAGTTTGGTTTTTTTAAAGATTATTCTTGTGAACTACTTTTACCCATTGAAATAATACAATAAGCAAGTCAATCTTTTTACCAACATAAAACAAAACCGACTTCAAATATTTCGATTTTTATTCATTTTATATTTGATTTTAAGGATTTCCCTACGTATCTCCGGAGCCCAAGATCCAATACCAATGAAATTAATATGGGAACACACGGAAAGCATCAGCTTTCAAATAAAAAAGAAACATCCAAAACGGTTCGCCCAGTCGAAAGTTCTGAGGTAACAAACATTAAAAAATACACTCGAAATTAGAACCTCCTCCTTTTTGAAGTCGGTTGAAAAATCAATAAGAATTAATTTATGGAAAATAAGGATTGGTGCACGTGTGTCGAAGTGGTCAAGGTCAAGTGGTCTCTATATTGAGCTTATTAGGTGTTAAGTACCATAATTTGTGCCCATAACTCTAGATCAGGTATTTTTTGGATAAAACTTCGCGATTAATAAGGTCATTACTCAAAATTAATTATTAGATTTTTGAATCAAATACACCCTCATCCCTACGTTACTTCTGTAGGTAGCATACTTTTTTATTTAATATTTTTATAAGATTTTTATTGCTGGTCCCACTCTGTGAATAAGCACATTACGTCTTTTGTGTGATTTTGAATGAATTTTTAATTACCTAAAGTCATTGGACTATCTCCCAATCACATAAAGATTTTGAAAATCGTTTTTTTACAATAAAACATAACCACAACTGCATCCTTTTTGGATTCTATGTTAATTGATATAAATTGAATATAATTTGATGTATGCCAATTGGTACAGAATCCCATTTTAATATTCGTCCTAATACTCAAGTAATACTATTATCACAATTTAATGACAAACCATTACAAATGAGATAAACTAACAGTAACTTTTCATTATCATCTTTGTTTTGCTCTGACTTCTTGCAGACGCCTATTATTTTTTTTAACGTCTTCAGTCTCGCTTGGTCTTTCGGTTTTATTTTTAATTAACCGAATTGTTAGTTTAATCGCCTATGTCATGTATAAATATTATTATACTGGACACGTTCGTTTATGGGTGGGAGGTGGGTCCAATGGTCCACATATTTTATCAAGTTTTGGCACAGCATAATTATTGTAAATGTTGTCGTTATTGGTATTGGCTAGGTTTTTATTACGAACAGCCGCCTGTCTTACTTCAACCATCCTTGGAAATAAACCAGATCCAGAATAGTTGGGTCATACAAATGCATGTCGCGTGTGGGAATCGAACTCTCGTTCCCCGGCGCCGAAGCCAAAAGCTTAGCAACTGCGTCACCGAGTCATCCGTCATTACAAACTCTAAAATATCGATAGGTTAATATTCCTTATCTGTCAATGTCTCTGTTAGGGACTTCCCAGTCAATATTACTTTCAAGAACACAACCCATGGGTGAAGACTAGAAAAGGGACGTCAGCATGTTCTTTGTAATAAGGAATCTATCTCCTGTAGGCACCTGCTGCGCTTTTTTTCCATATCGATACAGAAAATACAATTTTCATTGACATTAGTTGCCTTCGTAGCGACCGTTGCGAAGATAACTTACTGTCGTAAAGAACAAATCAAAAATTAATAAACAAATCTTGGAAACTAACTTGTCCTATGGTTCGATATTAGACGAAGCTTCCTTCGATATAAGATGTTGGTACGAAAGTTTCGTTTGTCAACATTAGATGGTTATAGAGTTTTCAAGCCTTTGTTAAAGTTAAATATTTTTTTTTTAATTTTCTCTATTGGGCGTTTAAAAAATAAGGAAATCTTGTAGCCTCTCAATGCATAGAGCAAACTTGTTTGTTCATTAAACATAAATAATTACAAAGGAAATCATAAAGGAAAGACTTTTAGCGATGTATTGTTGTCTTGTCCCATCTGCCCACTTTTATTGTGGGCTAAAAGAGCCTAGATGGCGTTGCATGGAATTGAATCGCGATAACGTTTCGCTTGCGAGCATACCATAAACCCAAGCGAGCGATTATATGATTTTGAAAAGATCAATCCTACCATTACTGTGTGATAATATTAACCAAAAATTTTTAGCGAAGCTCCCTTTACGGAGCTTTTTTTTGTCACTACACAGTACACAATAACACGTAGTATAAAACAAAGTCGTCCAGCAGTCTGTCTGTCTGTCTGTCCCTTTGTAATGTATGATACACAATGTACTCTTTGATTGCAATCGTGCGAACTTGCGAAGCCGGGGCGTTTAACACTAAAGTAATAAAGTAATTAGTTAGTAAGTTATTTATATATATATATATATGATATTAACCTTTATTTTAGCTCGGTTTTCAATCCGAGCTCAAACTTTATCCTAGCGATCAAATCTAAGGCTGTGGGTTGTGATGATGTAAGTCGGGTATTAATAATCTATTTATTAGAATTCTTTCACCCTGCAGTTACGCATATTATCAATTTTTCTCTAGACTCAGGATGCTATCCGACGCTTAGGAAAAATGAGATTGTACGGCCTCTTCCTAAAGTACGCTAGCGTAGTCCTACGCTTCCTAATCACTTTCGTCCTATCTCATTTTTGCCTTACCTATCTAAAGTTCCTGTGTTCATAAGCAAGTATCTACATTTTTTCGTAAAAATCCTACTGAGTCCTTATCATCCTCGGTTTCGTCCAGGACATAGCACCACAACTGCGTTACTTAAAATCGCTGACGATGACTAGGAATACGAAGACTAGGAATGGATGTTAAAAAGGGACAGTGATTGTGATTGTCGACTTCTCTATTGTTTTTATGACCACGATATGCTCCTTTCCATTCTTGGGTTTTGCGCCTGCAGTCTTGGATTGATTCTCTTCCTATCTTCGTGGGCGTCAGCAATCGGTCCGTGCTGGGTAAGATTCATCTCAATGGGCTGGGCTTGAGTGTGGCGTGCTGCAAGGCTGTACTTTCTCCCATTATTATTACAGTCTTTATAACAATATATACTTTATAACAACAAATTATAAATCTATCACGTCTTGTATTGATTGCACGTACAGATGGTACGTGTATACCAACGACTTGCAAATCTACATCCAAACTGACGTTGACAATATCCACAACGCGATTTCTACTATAAATTTGAACTTAGATCGCATATATGATGGAACATCACGTTTTCGTGAAACGTCAGGGGGTACTTATCCCAACTGGCCAGTCCGGCAGCTGTGGTATGGTCTCCTTGCACTTCACGTTCCTTGCCGTCCCGCGAAACACACAAAGTCTATCTCGGTGGGGAAGGTAACAACGCCAATACGTCTCGGGATTAAATCGCCTTATTCCCCTGGGTAGGTCTCCATATCGTTTGTCCATCTCGTTAGCAGGATGTTGCGGAGTGCAGCGGAGCGGACGGCGTCTTCGTGTCGTCGTCGTGCACCAGCTACGTCGTTCTCCCAACGGTCCGTCGTCTGCCATCTTCCGCCGAAGCTGTCAAAGCCGCCGGGTTAACAGCAAACTACAACAAAAAAAAATATTTCGCAAACAATATGTAAATATGTTAAAGAGCACGGAAATTTGAATTCCAGTCATCCATCAAGTACTAAATATATAAAAAACGTTACTCCCAACTTACATAAGACTGAAAAGTTACGGCAAATAACATTCATAGTAATTAGAATTTCAAGGCGAATCTCATCCAATCGTTCAGTACAAAACATGGCTTCAATCGCTGCGCACGAGAACGCGCGCGAGAAATATAACTGAAACCTGACAACGGTTTTCCCGGTTTTCCGCTATCATGTAGGTCAATTCGGGCGGCAGCATATTATTATTGACTTATATACTGTGATGTCGTTGATTTGGTAAATGTACAGAATTTCTGTTTACGTCGTCAAATTAGTATATGTATAAATTTTGATATCGCCGGACTGTTATTAAAATTTTTCGTGCATTTCACCTTTCCATATTCACGTATCGTTCAAGTATTAAGCATCACGTTTAGATATCTTTGTGAAAATACGCGTTTGTATCATCGGCTGCCACAATAAACCTTTACTCATTTGTTTCTAAAGGCAAATCATTTAAAATTAGTTTTGTTCTAACACTTGTACATAAAATAGTATAAAATAAAGTGAAACAACCTTTGTTGCGTCGCAATTTAAATTATAATCAATCTGCAATTATAGTAAGTTTTTATTTTTCGCATTTATGTGTCGTGATATCCTGTTATTTGTATCCAGGCTTTTCAGTACTAGACTCCATAGAGTAAGTAACTCGTTCATCCTACGCTTCGTTCGCTACGTTCATCCCAGTAAATGTGCACATGTTGCCTATTAAAATGTGTAAAAAATTTATTAAAGAAAAACTTTATAAAAAGAGTGACTATAATATAAATGAATACATTAATGACAATAACCCCTGGAAATGAGTTGGTCGCACCCAAGCTATTACTAAAAGGAAAAAGAAATGAGTTGTATATTTTTTTTAAGAAAAAAAATGTCAAAAATGTGGATACTTATGGAGTTTCTTTCACCTGTTTCCTCTCCGAAACGTCATTACTAAAACGGTGGTAGATTTAAAAAGAAATAGACTATCGATAGATGAAAATGTAAGTTTCTTATGTCGATGAATAAATTATTTTAATTTTTATCACTGTTTACAGGGGGTTCTTTGGTCTTCTTCCATAATTGATTTAGATTGAACGGAAATTTCGGCAAAATTAAAGGACATACTTGGATATTTTTCTTTTATTCTAACTCTTATGTGACTATACTCGTATATTATAAGACTAAGCGATAAGATGCCATTGTTTTTATGTAGATTTAGTTTTTAAACTTCATCTCGGGTACGTAATTTTTTCCCAATTTTGAATTTCGGTTTCTGGATAAACATGCTTCGTCTTATAATATAATAGTACCTGGAGAACCGAGCTTTGCTTTTTTTTCTTGGTAATTCGTGTATTTTGGAAATAAAAAAAATAAAAAATAAAGAAAGCAGTGATCTGGTATAGAAAAAAAGTAAAAAAATAAATGTGTAAATTATCGTGACACGAATCGCGGCCTTCTGTTTCGGGGCCGCCCGATTGCCGATATAGCTATTATAACATTTTTTTTAATAGTCTCGGGACTGAAAGCAAAAACATCAGGTA
Organism: Iphiclides podalirius; assembly: GCA_933534255.1. Classification (NCBI taxonomy): domain Eukaryota; kingdom Metazoa; phylum Arthropoda; class Insecta; order Lepidoptera; family Papilionidae; genus Iphiclides; species Iphiclides podalirius. The sequence goes on from OW152816.1 coordinate 1,979,937, forward strand.
ATACACATTTTTTTTCAGCGTAATTTACCGCCGTATCCAAAGATATTTTTCATTCCCTGAAAACAGGGATAAAAGGACATTTTCTAAAAATGAAAACTAGCTATATCAATTTTTCGCCCACGAATCTACGCACATTATTAAATTTCAGTTTCCGAGATTCCGATTATATATATTGCGAATTGCTCGTTTAAACGTATTAGATTATTCTGAATCTTGTAAATGTGACTATAGCATTATTCTCATTGTAAACACGTCTATGCGTTGAATATTTTTTTATGTGAGAAAGTGGCAAACGAGCTGGCAGTTCACCTGATGTTAAGTGATAAGCGCCGCCCATGAAAATTTGCAACACCCGTAGGGTTGCAAATGCTTATATTTATATCTTGTAGAGTTATTCCTTCTGGATAGAAAGGGGATTGTTACTTTGATTACGATTGTTGTTTACTTTTACTGCCATTGCCCGCCTCCGAAGCCACTTTACTAGTAAAGTCTGATTAAGATGTTTCAACGCATATCTTGTTAACATAGCAGTTTGTTCCCTCTTTTGGAGGAGATAGTCAAAACAAAACTATTCAAAAAATCAAAAACCTAACGCAGTAATTCTTTACGGCATGGTATTCGTATGCAACATAATAAGTTGCCACATTAATATTTTATCTTTTGAAAGTATATTATAAAAATAATATTCAGATACTTCAGTGTACAGTCAGAGGTTGTCAATAAGATATTTTTATTTATAAACGTTGCGTACTTGATTTAAATAACAATGTATTTTAAGAAAAGTTAATTAGATGTTCTTTCAAGGACGGATACCCATGTCAACCTAGGAAATAAGAGATGACTACGTCACATTCATTCCTCATCCTAAGGAATTGTGCCTGACAGTCCTATTTTAAAAGATAATGAAATGACTTCTTTTTTTTATATTCTGAGTATTCCTCATACAGAAATGATAACTTAAAGTATCGAGACAATTATTTCATTTATTTTTGATTTAAAATTTATATTTAATATAGAAAATTTATTTGAAACATTGTGGTGTAGACCAATTAATTTGAGTTAAAAGTAGGTAAAGTTGCAATGATAGCGTACGACTAAACTATTTCATTTTATGGTCCTAAAAAATTTACTTATTTGTAATCACATTGATACGAACAGAACTGGAAAAACATCCAAGGCAAGATACCAGATTTAGGAAAACGTCAAAATTTTAAGCAAAAACAGTCGTGATTGTTCGACATACATTAGTTTTATATATAACAGATTTAACCGCGTTTAAATAAGATATGAATTTCATAAAATTAACGAGGTAATAGTCACTTTTGATGTTCTCAACATTCTAGGAGTCCGTGATCACGAAACAGAAAGAGATGTATTGTTGATGTGATTCATTTATTAGATTGGTGAAAACAAAACAGTTAGCAGTAAGAAGACAGATGATCTATCGATGCGATTAATTTCTAGGGGTGCATCGTTAACGTCCTACACGTGACTGATACAAATACAAACGTCTCGGATTTAGTTTAGTCGACCTCAGCGCACCGTCTTGGTAGGACGTTTATTTTTAAACGGACGCAGATTGAGAAAGTAAACGATCGTGATATGAATAAATAAAGTATAATAAAGCTGTAGATGACCGCATTTCCTTTGATTACATTTCTTACGACGTTTGTTTAAAAAATACATTGACGTTAATAAACGAAGCGTGTAAAGACATGGAAGTAGATAGGATTCTGTACATTTTCGGAAGCTTCACGCGTAAGAAGCAAGACAGGAGGAAATCGCTAGAGCCTTCCTCGATAAGCGCCGGGAACAGCCCTTTGCACGCGCAAAAGCCTTCGAGGCCTGCCAGCCAAAGTCATAGCCTTTGCGTCAGGACACGCATGTCCGGCTGCACCGAAGGCAGGAAAAGCAGGCTAAAGGATTGGGAGTGCGCTCTCTGCAAGAAGGAGTTGGTGGAGCCGAGGCTGCTCGGCTGTCTGCACAGCTTCTGCACCAGATGTCTGCAAGGCCTTCAACGGGAAGAGTGCGATGAGTGGAACGAGTTGGAAGACGGTAAGTAAAAATAACCTCTTTAACATTTTGATGGGTTCTATTTTTTAATCATGTTTAATCAATGATAATACTAAGACTATTATCGAAAGACATTTAATAAGGGCGAGATAAAATCTGTGAAATGAATTTAAGGCGTACAGCAAATTTTGTACCTAAACTTTTGATACGCCTAAAATGTATTCAAATCTGACGAACCTTCCTTTTCTTCCTTCAAAAAGTACACTTAAACATTATATTTATATAAAAACTGAAGCATAATGGAGATGATTACATATTTATATAACAATTGATTGTTTCACATTCCATTTACTTTTATATTGCCACTGACCACATGAGCTAGCTAACGATGGAGAACCTCTTACAAAATAAGCTATTAAATCGAAAGAAAATAAAACCACTGACCAACGGAATAAAATCTGGCTAAACCTAATGTTCATAATAAGGCATATTAGATTGCAGTCTTTTGGAGATCAAGTGAAATTGGTGGCGATCAAAAGCGATAAAAAAATTGATAATGTTGCGTCTGTCTGCGGAGCATCTGTTTAAGATATAAAATGGGAATTATCACCCGTTAATAGGCCAATACGTTGTCGTAAAACGTTTAAGAAAATAAAGAATTTCGGTCGCATCTACTTGGAATGAAATAGAGGCGGGAAGCGGGAGATCGGTGCGGTGGTGGTGGTGGTAGAACACGCAATAAAGTGATGTTTAACATTGCAGGCACGTTGTAAATCATTAGAGCGGTTCATGACATTAAAAAAACGTGGTCATATAGAAGACATTTTCATAAGATTAGCGGGACCGGCGCAAGGCAGTGTCAAAAATCATCACAGTTCAGTGTAGATCCACAAAGTGGTCGAATCCAGAAAATTGTTTTAAATAAAAAAAATAGATGCTTTCAGAGTTGCGTGACATTTTAGAGAAACAAAACTATATCAATAAATACTCTCGTCAAATATAGCTATAACTTTGATTCGTTCAAAAACGGATTAAAATTAAAGAAACAACTCTTAAATTTTATAAAAAATATGACCAGTGATAGTGTGGATAAGCCAAGAGGTATTTTCATCTCCAACCATTTTGTAAACAGAAAGTGAAGTAGATATTTTGATGATGTTATCAAAGATTGAGCGTCAAAAAAGCGAGAAAATGTTCATAGTATAAAGTAGTAAAGTATCCCATATTTCCCACTGCACAGAGCACCTCTGTACATAAGGTGTTAGGGCATAGTCTAACACGGCGGACATCACATTATCTTCGAAAAATTTTTTTTTGATATTATTTGGAAAATATGCCCCTATGGTGGTAGGGCCACGCAGCAGCCTCGGCTGTTGCACGAATGGGCAGGCCCGTCCGGGTAAGTACCACGACTTCACAGAAGATCGGCGTAAAGTGGAAGTATGACAAATACTTTCGCGTTTCGTCTGGTGAGTGAGGTAGCCGGAGCCCAATTTTCAAAAGGTTGTCAACGCATCTGTGACCCTCGGGTGTGGCAGATGCCCATGGGCGGCGGTATTCACTTACCATCAGGTGAACCGTCTGCTCGTTTGACAACTTTTAGCATAAAAAAAAAAAAATTCCTCACGATGTTTTCCTTCACCGCCGAGGACGTGATAAGTCAGCACTTAAGATTAAAAATTTCATCGGAACTCAGGTTGTTCGAGTAAAAAGAATTAAAGGCGAGCGCCCGGACACTGAGCTATCACGGCTCACAGTTAGACATAGTTCAGATTTAAATCATGATGATGATGATGGTGATGAATGAAATTAAATAAATAAACCAATATTTTAGGACACATTTTTACACAACGTTCTCTAGTCCCAAACTAAGCAACGCTTGTACTATGGGTACTAGATAACTGATATACAAAATAAAATTAAACATACTTTTCTTTTGTAAATAAATACATATAATACATATATAAACACGCAGACACTAGAAAAACACCATGTTCATCACGCAATGTTTTTCTAGTAGTGGGGATCGAACCCACACCCTCTGGGGCAGAAGGCAGGTACACTACCCACTACGCCATTCGGGTCGCCGAATTGTAACATTTTTAACAGCATTCTAGTACCTGTAACGTAAACTTGCGCTCTGTGTTTGGATTCAGGTATCATAACAGACAATGAGACAAAACAGTCAGTCTTCCTTTCATAGAAAAATATCTGGTTGGCATGTAATGGTCAAATTACATAATTCACCCGATGTATGATATATACAGCGTGTCTTTACCATCGGGACAATAAATGAACAGACGACTAACGCTACTTGCGAATAATCATAAAAAAATATTAACGTTAAAAAGAATCCATAATTAAAAAAAATATTTTTCAAACAAAGAGCTTGAGTAGTCATCGAGTCCGTAATTAAGAGCAGCACTCTAATTGCTGCACTTTTAAAATAAATTGTGCAAGACAAATTGGGGCCACGAGTTTTGACTCTCGTCCGCATATATGATCTTTATAATGAACAAACAAAACATCTGATTTCGAATCGATAACAACTCTAAAGTTATTTTTTCACGCGCAAAATTAGCAGAAATTACTTAATATTAAATTTATAGAGTTATCTGATGTTTTCTTTGTATGTTATACTTTTTATTCATAACTAACAGTCATGATGAATATCTTTAATTGTAATAGCAATTAAACAATACCCTTTCTACAATTGTTCCTTAGAATCTTGCTTTATAAATTTAATGTAATAGCTACATTATGTTCACATACAAATGCGTATTTAAGAATCATAACCTCATTCGAGCGGAACTAATGGAAGAATAACCGTTATAAATCAATAAAGTACACATAACTTAGAAGGGCTCCGTTTTTCAAGAGGGCCCGGTCGATTTTGATAGACTGCGTTCATCGCCCGGCGAGCAACAGATGGGCTGGGCGGTCCATTAATACTGATTTAGGGCCGGTTTTTTATCTACATTCTCCCCGTAACAGATATAAGCTGTCCTAGCGAGTGCAGCGCTGAGTTATTGTTGTCCTACGCCGCATCTATCGATGTCGCGTAGGACAACAATAAGTCACCGTTGTACGCTTCAGTGCGTACGCCATTCGCAGTCTGCGGCTTCCCCGGTGGTGGGTCTATATATAGAAACGCATTAGGCATGTTCCGGCGGGCGTCGATACTGATTTAACAGATGAGTTGTACCGGCGTATTGGTAACGCTTACGCGTACCTTACTCCGCCTCTTTGGAAAATGAAACGGACAGAAAGTCAGAAACAATGTAATTAATTTTACTGTACAAAAAGAAAATAAAAGTTTGGAATTAGAATAGATAAGAGGTGATAAGATAACTACTATTCCCTACTAATAACCCTACTCTAGACTCAATACAAAAGCATTGGAAGATTATTGGTGACCCTGATAAGAAACTGTTAAAGCAGCCTTGGGACATAGATACTATGAAGCCTTTGAGAGAGACTCGTTGTTAATCGCGTGTTAAATTTCGGAGACTCAATTTCGTACAAACCTTGGATAGCGCAAGGAGTGCCTCAAACGTTTTAAAATAACCACAAATGCCCATGTGACGATACCACCTCCCAAAACTTCCAACACCTCATCCGATTCTGCCCCATATTTGCCAACACTAGGGCAGATCACGACATATCATGTCAAAACTTTAACCTGCTAGTAGTTTGAATTGCTATTAGTATTCCATATACACGAGCAAACTAAGTTGAAATCCCGATGCAGGCACCATTGAAATTGTTAATTTTAAGTGCTGACTTATCATGTGCACAGCGGTGAAGGAAAACATCGTGAGGAAACGAGCATATTTTCGAAATAACAACAAAGAAGAATATTTCTAAGAAATGTGAAGTCCGCCAATCCGCAGTGGGGTCGACTATGCCCTAATATCAACTGGACGTTGGAGGCCTTTGTCCAGCAGTAGGATATATAGTGGGATGTATAGGCTTTTACTTTATTACGGAAGAGGGTCACGTGGTGGACTATGCACTCATACCCTCTGTAGATAGAAGGCCCAGCAGTGTGACATATAATTACAGCCTGTTGCTACTTTACATATAGAGTTCCAACTGTGGTAGGGCCACGCAACAGTCCTCGCTCTTGCAGGAATGAGCAGGTCCGTCCGGGTAAGTACCACGACCTCACAGAAGACCAGCGTGCAGTGGAAGTGTTACTTCTGCGTTTCGTCTAGTGAATGAGGTAGCTGGGCCCACTTTATTAAAAGATGGCCACGCATCTGCAACCCTACTAGTCTATGGGCGGCGGTTATCACCTAACATCAGGTGAACGTAGCACGTTTATCTCCGTCTCACATCAAAAATTAAGGTATAGCTTGTAAAAGCTTGTTAATAAATCTCGTACTTTCGTGCATATGTACTCGTGCTCATCCACGTGTAAAGTATAATCCCGCAGTGCTTGTGGGGCTTCCCCGGCACTCCACGGCCGCTGCGCCGATATGGGCACGCCATAATCCCGTTCTGTTCACGGCAGCCTAATAGGATGCGGTCGTAGCTAATGACACGGTCAAGTTGCTAGCGATGTGAGCGCGGGCCACTGTGAAATTTATTATTATAATTACTATATAAATTTGTAAAACACACCTATATCATGTGATGATACTCAATGAAAATACCATACAAAAAATATACAGCGTGTCGTTACCACCGCGACAATCATAAAGAATCCATAATTAAAAAAAATATTTTTAATCACACTAATTAAGTAAAAAAGAAACAAAATTTGTAACATCCTATACAATTACAACTGACTGATTCATACATTCAGAGACTTTCATTCGTTGCCACAGCGTCGCATTTCAAGCCTCTCCTTCTAACAGTAGGTTTTGTCTCATTTAAATTCATTCAACATATTCATATGCTTTGTGACCTTTACAATTGAACTTTACGTCACAGTTTTATACGTAAGGGTGTTCTAAATTTTTTTGTTTTGGAAAATTTTATAACACGGTAAATATTGATGTTTAAAGAATGTAAATGTTTAATACAATTTTAAAAAGTTAACCTCTATATGTGTGTTCATTTATTGTCGCGATTGGAAAGACTGTATAACGCACATGGCAACATTTTAATATCGATCATTTGTCGAAGAAAAATTAAGTACGTAAATACGTATAATTACATAATATAAATTTATATATTTTTTTATGGGAATATAGCGGCAAACGAGCGGCGTAAAAAACGAGCAGGCGCCAGGCCTTAAGTGAAAAAAAAAAAAAAAAAAAAAAAACCGCCGCCCATGGACATCCTGAACACCAGAAAACACAAATGCGTTGCCGGCCTTTTAGGAAAGAGTATGCTCTCTTATTAAAGGTTCCCAGGTCGTAACGGTTCGGAAAGACCGCCGGCGGCAGCTGGTTCCACAGAGTGGTTGTGCGAGGCAGGAAATGCCCTGAAAATCGCGCTGTTGTGGAACGCTGGACATCGAGGTGGTGTGGATGATCTATTTGAACTTATTAGAGCCTATCTTAGTCACGTTATGTTATGTATTGTTGAATTCATAAACATTTTAAGATTACTTCAATGGTAATTCAGATTTAACCGTCCGTCCACTTTTAAAAATCTTTTTTTTTAGAAGTGGAAATGCAGAAAGAAATTAACCACGTCAAATTAACCACCAATTTAATCAAAAATGAATACCGGCTGAGAGTTATATTCCAAGACGACGATAACGTTGGTTTTATTATAAACACAGATAAATAAAATATTTCTATTTCTTTTAAATAACAATCGTTGGAATATTTTACATAGCTACATAAATACGTGTTCTATTTTTATACGCAGTGATGATGATGAAATGAGTGGAATTTAAGTGCTTGATTTCGATTAAAGCTTTTTTTATCCACCTTTAAAATTAAAATTTATTTCTGAATAAGTATTATTTAAAAAATATGTGTAGAGTTCACCGTAATTGGTTTGAAGTGACAGCTATGACAGAGATGGCGCAAGGTCAGTAATATTCTTATTGGAATCGTATTGTACCTTTTTAATACTAATTTTAATATAAAATCATCTGTAATTCTTAAGTTTCTTCATTTAAGCCACATTTATAAACATTAAGTCACATGGACAGACGCGAAAACGGGAAAAGTAAATATAGGCCTTAATATCTAGAGCGGGATATGACCTGATAACCTAATACCACAGTCTAGCAAACTTATCGATATTATAGACTGTGGTAGACCGTGGGGACTGTTTCGTTTTACATCGTTTTCTAAGGTTTTTTATTCTTTTCTTTCAGTTATATGGGTCATGCAAAGCATTATTTTCAACGCGGTATAAATTTAATAAGTAATAATTTTTTTTTTTTTTACTTTGTTCTTTCTATAATATTAACAAGAAACGTGAATTCGTGGACAATCAGTTCACCGATGCGATGTTTCCATTAATCAGATATCTTTCCATTAACAAGCTGTAAACACCGCATAAATACAGTCGGACACCCATGAGGTCAAAAACACAGGATCAATCAAGACAAATTTTGTACGTTCATTCAAACGCTAAATTTACATTTCTATTCATATTGAAACCCCTACCATTGTTAAATATATACATATACTAGCGGACCCAACAGACGTTGTCCTGTACACGATTAATGTCCTTATATCCGACAACAACTTATAGATGAAAAAAAAAACAATAAAAACGAATTGTGAATCTAAAACATTCTCGAATAGACCTGAAGAGACACAAAAAATTTCATTAAAATCCAGCCGTTTAGGTGGAGTTCAGTGATACTCACGTACAGAAGAATTATTATTATAATTATATGTATAAAGAATATATAGATTAATTATATATATAAAGATTTAACTTTGTGGGAGTGGTGTAAGACCACACAAGTCTTCGCTGTTGCACGAATGTGAATCCGTCCGGGACATTTGCAACACCCCATGGTTGCAGATGCGTTGCCACCTAATCGTAGAAGTATAATACTTCTACTTCACGCCAATTCTTCCATGTGAGGACGGATAGTTCCGCGGATAGACATGCCCATTAGTGCAAGGGTGAAGACTGGTGGCCGTACCAAAGTTAGTATCAGTTTTCACTTCGTCCTTCACTTCTCGTATTGTGAATTATTTCTTCACAACTGAAGTTATATTCACGTATATGTTTTTTTTTTTGCAATTTACTATTAAAGCAGGAATTTTGTTTGCAAATAACTATTGAGATCGTCAATGAGTTCTAAAATCGGACAGCTAGAGTACTCTGAATTGAACGCGAGCGTCTAGACACTGAGCCTGCAGTATGTAACTCAAAATAATGAACTCGTTTAGTTCAGCACCAATATATTATATTTAGCTTTCTCTGATGATCAGAGACTGAGACTCGACAGAAACGAAGTTTCAGAAACATATTCCTTCATATTGTGAACATCATTACACTCGAATTAACAATCTTTGAGACTGGTGTTTGGCGGACCTTCAACTAAATCTAAACGCGGGATACAAAACAGAAATCGTACAGATAATAAAACGAAATAGAAATGTAGCCACTGGGACGTTCAGTTGTTTCACAAAACATAAATTATTTCAGTTGTGCAATAATGGCATCGTATACAACGAGTGCGTCTTTTATATTATTGGGATGTTTATTGTGTTTTCCTGTACAGTTTAGATTATTGTTTCTAAATTCAATAATCTAAACTGTTTGTGATTTGTTATCATAACTGTAGCCTTTTAGACATTTTCTGTTCCGGTTCGTGTTTGAAATAATATTTGTGCTAGTACGCCGTGATAGCTTAGTTTTTAAACGGTTTTATTTAGCTCGACCCGTACGGAATTTATTTGTTTATTTATTTGGGTCAAAATTAGAAATTTAAATTTAAGCACCTTCCCGTTGTCAGATTGATCTGAAATTTGGTACACAAATTTAATTTAGATAACAATACAATATTGTAGTTTTCAGTGCACATAAAATAAAACCGTTTAACTTTAAAGTTTTTAAACGGTTTTATTTTTATTTAGCTTAGCCCAACCCCAGTTTAAATCTACTTTATATTGTAATATATTTTATTTTGTAATAAATGTAATGTAATATGTATGATTAATAACCATTTTTTTAATAACGAAAATCAAAACCGACTTCAAATATCTCGCTCTGTATTCATTTTATAATTGATTTTCAGGAGTTCCCTAAGCATCTCATCACTAAGAATTTCACACCATTTCAAACCATTCTGATCATTAAGAAGATCATTCTGATCAATTCAGAGATTTTAACCGTCCTTTTGGCAACTGAAATGAAATTTTAAAAAGGCCATTTGACAGCTGATTAGTTAGTTAATTTCTTTAATTTCTACGATTATCAGTGTCTTAGAAACCAGGCGTACGTCAAATTCGTTATCCATTGGCCGTGAATACGCTGGGAGTCACGCTCAAGAAGATTCCTTCAAATCGGGCCACCCATTCCAAATATAGGAACGTACGCACGGACAAACGGAGATGTCTTTTATTACGCGTGTATGACTTTCGAAGCGATCGGCGGCTCGATTGCGCGGTGTATCTTTGGAAACGGAAGCCGAGAGCGTCGCTTACTCATTACATCCGATGCGAAACGTTCGCCCCGAAATAGACCGACCTCGGGCTAATGAATCACGTTTGCATCGGTGTCCAGGGTGACTGTGTTACTGGGGCTCGGCGCGCCGGGCGCATTTATTACGACTTCGATTAGTTAATTGTTTATTACCTTTTTATTAATGAGTAGGTGGCAGTGGAGACGGCCAATCATCAGATTAAGTGATAACTACTGCCCATGGATTTGCAACGCTCGTAAGGTTGCAGATATGTTGCCACCTTTTAATGAAGTCGGCCCCGGGCTTCCCCGAACGGACCTGCCCATCCGTGCAACAGTGTAGACTTGCGTGACGCTACCTGATCCTGATGAATTAATCCTTCAGGTGACGTCATCATCTGAAGGATTAATTGTCGACACCAAAATACGTACAGGTAATATTTTCATTTGAGCATTATGCTACTTTTTTATTGTGCACTAGCTGTTGTCTGCGCAGGGTTAGAAGGTACTTGGCGTACCTTATTTTCTAAGGTCCTATCTATCCTTATAACAATGTTCATCAGAATTGGATCTGCGGTTTAGTCGTGAAGGCGTAACAGTTACTTTGAGAGTCCCTTGTATTTTTATTATTTATAGCCTGTGTTATTCTGACGTATAAACTGTATTATTATAAAGTTTTATTAAAATCCGTTCAGTTGTTTTTGCGTGAAAGCGTAACAAACATCCTTAGATCCATAAATTCAAACTTTCGAGTTTGTAATATTAGTGCGGATAGAGCCGAAAATAAGTAAATGAAGGCCCGAGCTATCTCATGTATTTTGGTGAACCACGGGAACACTATTTTCTGACCTTCGGATAATTTCTTCCAAACTGACGCTTTCGCTAAATTAAGTTTACGAAATAGATCTCGAAAACTCATAACGATGTTAGTAAGATAATTGTAAAACCCAAACATTTATTCGTCAGTCATCAGTTATTTTTGTAGTAAACATTGTTGTCGAGCGTAATTATGAGTCAGAGCATCTCATTGCCATTGATTGAGCAATCGCTATGTTATAAAATTACGTTACGCTGAATTTCGTATGTGCGTTCGTGCCGGCATCTATACTGGGGATGACACTACATAGCAAAGTCAGAATGTTATACTGACTGGCTAAGTTAACTAAATAATTTATCTGCTCATGAAAAGTGCGATATCTTTAGTAATATAGTAACAAAGCACATAGCTGTGGTCGTACAAATTATTAATTGCTATCTTAAGTGAAATCTGCAACATAGAATACCGGCCTGACTAAAGTTTACGTTTGTGTATATATATTGTGTATATATATTTGTATGTATATTGTGTATATATATTTGTGTACATTCTTCCTGGTGAGAGAGGTAGTCGAGTTCCAGTCTTTTAACAGCCGACAACCATTCAGTCATTGTCGTGTTGTCGATGTAGATAAAATAAAATACAACATGGTTTTTAATAAAAAAATCATTATCTTTTAAGGATCAGTGCAACTAGACCCCGGAGAGCCAAGGTCAGGATCTGGCACTGGTTCCGCGGGTTCAGGGTACGAGAGCGACGCTCGCAATTCCAGCTCCGACGGCAGCCTCGACCTCAAGCCTCAGAAATACGGCATCCTCATCAGAAAGGTATCGTGACTGTGAATAACCTCATGTCTCCAGCTTTATTAATTCGTCTAGGCGTACGACTATAAGTCTTCATATTTACTTCGATCAATTGTTTGACGCAAATATCCATTTCATCAACTTCATGTTCTAGCATTCAATTTTCAAAGGATGCCAATGTCCTAAGGTGAAGACAGCGATATGTGAGGTTTTTAACCCATTAAAAACTGCCCTGGTTGCCATGTGTCTTCTTTTACTCTGACTATGAATAGATGTGTGAGATTTGTCTTGAGACTTTGTGACGCATTTAAGTGGACGTAGAAATTTAATCTCTAGGTAGATGGAGACAACGTCCAGTTTGTCGTGTGCCCGACATGCGGACACGAGACTCAGCTGCCGCCAGGGGGAATCCCGGATCTCCCTCTTAACTACGTGCTGCTGAGGAAGATGTGCCTCGCCGACAATGATGATATCGGTATCCTGTGTGATCTATGTGACAGTGACAACAAGGTAAACTTGAAAAAGTACCATATGCAATCCTACTTCTTCTTTATCTTTACCCAATTTATTTTGTAACCTCAAAGATGATGCCCTCTAAGCACTTCTGCGCCACACCTTACGGTTCTCTTGTATGTTGTGTTACTCGTTGTAATGTCATTCTTAATTTTTCGTACCCAGGTTATTCGTTTCTTTTTTTTATAACGACGGAAGACACAACTCTCATAGACCTGAGTTAATCTGTAAATCGTACACAATTAAGTCATTCCCAAAAATTTTACTAACGTTGACAATTTTATGAACCAGCAAAAACATAGTTATATTTTTAAATCTTTATTAAGATTAAACTAAATAAGATGTTAGTTGCAAAAATACGTCCATTAAATATATCAGGCCATAAATATTATTAATGTTTCTCCATCCAATCAGCCTTCCGGCATAATGTTTACAATATTGTAAATCTTTCCTTTCGCCATCGTTTCAAATGGTGTTTTATTTTTGATCGTTAACAACATCTTACCTACAACAAGTTACTCTAAGAAATTAATAAAAATTTCAGCTACTTCTAGAACTTCCGGTCATAATGCATATTTAAATGTAATGTAATATTTGTAAAAATGGGTTCAAGGATAACAATTATTTATATTCTGATCTTGATAATAAATAAAGTATATAAAATTATTTTACAGATTATAATGAGAGTTTTGTTATGTAAGAAGATGGCAAGATAGCCGCCGCCCTGGACATTTGCAACATCCGTAGGGTTGCAGATGCGTTGCCACCTTTTAATAAAGTGGGCCCCGGCTACCTCACTCAGCAGACGAAACGCAGAAGTATAACATTTCTTGTGAGGTCGTGGTACTTCCCCGGACGGACCTGCCCATTCGTGCAACAGCGAACCGTTGCTTGTAATGTAGTTTACTTTAACTGATGTTTCAGTCTGCCATTAAAGCTTCATCGAACTCAGAACTTGTGAGACAGTAAATCCCACGAGCTTGATAGGGCCCTCTGGCTTGGGTAGGGCCGCGCATGTGTTCGTGCGTGCGAGCAAGCAATTATTTTTCTCCGTGATGTATTACCAGCGTCAAGTTTTAAATAGACACGTGACGAATACGACTTTCAAGGAGAAGTTATTAAACACGACACGTGGTTCAAGCGCGTCCATTCCAATTCACGATCGATTACCGAAAAATGCCGTTAGTTATGTGACGCTACATTTGCCTTTTATGCGTATCCTTTGTGAAGGCGTGTTCCAGCATAAGAAAGCTGTTACAACGCTGTGATTTTCCAAGTGTTTGTTTAGAAGAAGTCTTTGTCTTTTTTATAAAAATGGATGGAATCTATTCTATGGTATATATATCTAGTCTTTTAACAGTTATTTATATAATACTGTATTCTACGTTCAAAGTGCACACAAACTGTCACACCTTCGAATGTGCATTCTATGAATTAGAATCCATGAAACAGGGCTGCAGGAATGTTACATTGTAGAAATCGAAATCGGAATGAGATGAACGAACAGTCTGGTAAATTAAATGGATTTATTAGACGGCGTTTAATAGGTGTATTACACGTAAATGCGATTTTTTTCTTGTATTTAAGCCTAAGAGGTTATCTACACTAGGTTAACCTTTTTTTTACAATTTCACACGTTTAATCATCAAGTATATTTATATACCAAAAAAGTTAATTTTAGTGAATACAATTTTACGTCTATAGCTATTCTGGTTTTAGATCTGTATAATTACATATTATTACATTAGCATTAAATATTTCAATTTTACATTATTATTTTCCCAATGCATTCATTTATTCTCAAACATGAGTAAATGAGGGTCAGATTACCATTTGCGGATGTATATAGTCTAGCATCTAGGAATTAAAACTTATTCATCTTCAGATATTATATATTTATTCTGTACGTGTGTATGTCACTGAACTCGTAAAAGGCTGGACCGATTTTAATGAGATTTTTTGTGTGACTTCAGGTCGACTCGAGAATGGTTTAGATTAACAATTCGGTCCGCTACATTTGTTTAATTTATAAGTTTTTGTCAGATTTAAGTCGTGTACGCTAGATTCATACATGAAAGCACAGGGAAACACACTACTTCGCTTTCCACGCAGGCGGTGAGCCGTTGCAGTCAATGTCTGGTGAGCGTGTGCCCATCCTGTGGCAAGGCACACGGCAAGCAGAGGTCCACCTCCAGCCACTACCTGGAGCCGATAGAACCCCCGGCGAAGTATTGCACCCAGCACCCCAGGTCGGAGCTCAGCGTTTACTGCGCCACGTGTCAACAGGTGAGCCGTTATAGAAGCAAAAGATGTGTTCTGGGTTACCTCAAATAATTTTAAGAGTTTCATGCCCAAAGAGTAAAACGGGACCCCATTACTAAGACTCCGCTGTCTGTCTGTCTGTCCGTCTGTCACCAGGCTGTATCTCACGAACCGTGATAGTTTGACAGTTGAAATTTTCATACATGACATTGTATTTCTGGTGCCGCTTGAACAAGAAATACTTAAAAACCGAATAAAAAATATTTAAGCGGGGCTCCCATACAACAGACATGACTTATCTTAAGGGTTAACTTAACTTTAAGGGCTGACTTATCACGTGAACTGCAGTGAAGGGAAACATCGTGAGGAAATCTGCATATTTTCTAAATAATAACAAAAAATAATTTCGAAGATATGTGAAGTCCGCCTTTGCCCAGCAATGGGACATGTATAGGCTGTTAATTGGTGCCATCTAGTGTGCATCCTATATCCCATAAACATGTCCAGTCTAGTGACGTTCCCGCCGATTGGCATGGCGGCGGTAGTTTTGGCTTTGAACGAATGAATGATGTTCTACTACGCAATGCTAGGATTAAATTTTTCTCTCTAAACTTAAGAAGAAAATATTTATAATGGAAGTGTTTTAGGAGGCGAGATCAAACTAAAACTTCCTAAACGAGAAACATGTTTCGGTTTGAATTTAAGTGAATGATGATTTTTGCGGGTTTTGAATTGCTTTAGGAGTATTTTTTCTAGCAGCTGGTAACCCTGGTCACGGCAGGTGGTGTGCCGCGAGTGCGGCGTGGTGTCGCACGGGGGCCACGCGCTGGCGAGCGCGGCGCGCGCGGCCGCCGAGCGCGCCCGGCTGCTGCGGGACGCGTGCGAGCGCGCGAAGCTGGTGCCGGAGCACGTGGGCAGGGTGGCGGGCGCGCTGGACGTGCACGCGCTGCAGACGGACGTGAGTCGAGGCTGAGCGAGACAAAGCGGCCGAAGTGGAGGTCGAAGTGGAGAGGTTTCATTCTGCGGGCGGACGTGAGCCCAAGTCGAGGTTGAGCAAGGTCAGGTTGAGCAAGGTCAAAGCTACGAAGGCCGAAATCAAGGTCAAAGTAAAAATATTTTATCCAGCACAACAGGAGCTCTCACCTCTCAGTTTTTACGTGGTTGGACGCTGTCGTTTAACACTATATTTTTGATGTTGCACTATAGATAGTAGGTAACTCTACGCTCATAATCCTTTTTATCGTACTGTGGTAGGGCTACGCAGCAGCTTCTGTTGCACGAATGAGCAGATCCGCCCAGGAAAGTACAACAGCCTCACAGACGATTAACTTATTCTTTGATTAAACTTATTCTTTTCGTCTGGCGAGTGATTCGCTTGCTCACTTCCCAATGTTTCACATAAAAGAATCCGTTGCGAGTCTCAATTAGCCTTGGTAATCGTTCAAACATCTTCCCATATAGATAATCAACTCTATACTATCAGTCCGAATGATGCGTCAGCCGAATAGTGCTGCGAGCCAAGCCTTAGTGTTGCCAATCTCAGTGCTGTCAGGCCGAGGCGATGCGTCAGCCTAATACGTCAGCGGGTCAAGCCCCGGTGGATCGGCAGGAGCAGGCGTCCGCCGTGGAGGCGGAGGTGCGCGCGTGGGCGGAGCAGTACCGGCGCGCGGTGGAGGCGCACGTGCGCGCGCTGGCCGGCGCGGCAGCTAGGGCGCGCGCTAGGCACCGCCAGCGCAACGAGCGCGCCCACCGCCTGCTGCAGCAACGCGCGCAGCACGCGCACCAGGCTGTGCGCTTCGCCGAGGAGGTGGGTGCGGCTGCACCGCTTTTAGGAGCAGTAAGCCGAGTCAGGAAGAGAGCCGTGATAGCTCGCCTTTAGTTCAATATACTCGAGCAACCTGAGTTCGATCCCCGGTGCTGGCGCCAATGAAATTTTTAACTTTAAGTGCTGACTTATCACGTGCTCCGCGGTGTAGGAAAACATCGTGAGTAAACCTGCATATTTTCGAAATAATAACAAAAACAAAATTATTTCGAAGATATGTGAAGTCCGCCAATCCGCAGTGGGGCCGCGTGGTGGACTATGCCTTGATACCCTCTGTATGGAGGAGGCCTTTGCCCAGCATTGGGACATGTATAGGCTGTTACTTTACTTTTTACTTTTAAGTCGAGTCAGGAAGAGGTGGGTGCGGAACCCAGTTGTACCCAGTTGTTTCTTTCGGGGTGTCAGGCAGGCTCGGCGGCTGCGACTCTTTTAAGGACGGGAAGACCCGGGGCTACGGTGGATTGATACGTGTTCCCGCATCCCGGGCCGATGAGGGAGGCGGGTGCAACATGGGCCTCATCAGGTACTCGTTTCTGACCGGAGTTCTCACGTGCTCTTGCCACTCCCCTGATTCGGTGGTAGGGTACCGATAAATGACTTTTCCCACGTAAAAAAAGGAAGCGGGATGACTAGCTCAGCTAGAAAGAGGTGGGTGCAGAACCCAATTGTGTTTTAGGGGTTCCAATAATTTTACATTTTGACCCCCCATATCGCAGCTGCCACTTAGTACTTCACACTCACATATTACTGCCGTGCTAGAAACCATCAGTCCCGAGCGAGGGAGACGCCTTCAGGCAATGAGCGAGAGGTCCTATTGCAGCTGCTGTGCGAGGGGCGCGAGGCGGAGCTGCTCTCGCTGAGCGGGCCGGTGCTCCGGCGGCTGCAGCGGCTGACAGAGCTGGGCGCGTTGGCCGAGCCGCCGAAGCTGGCGCTTCGCTTCGCGGCGGACGCGCGCGCCGGCCCCGCCTCCGCGCTTTGTGGACGCCTCCTCACGCAAGCGCCCGACCCCGATAAATGCCTCCTTCACACCGAAGGTATGTCCCCTAAGGCATTAGATATGACCACCTGGCATCAATCACGACTATTGCCAGGATCCGCCAGCCTTATAAGACGATACTGTAAGGCGAGCTTGCCGTTGTGACTAGTCCTTATATTTATCCTTACTTATATAATAAACACGAAAGTTTGTATGTATGGATGGATGTTTGTTACTCTATAATTTATAAAGTGTGAATTGTCCAAAATTTGGTAATGATTAGTGTCAACTAAGAAGGAAAAAATTCAGCTATTTGCGAGATATTCTGGTAAAAAATAATTCTTTTAGCCGCGCGAAGCTACAGAATACCGAGATATCGCTTGCTCATTTAAATCTGAAAGCATCAGTCCGGAATATCATCACTGTATGCGACGAACAAACTTGTCACCCGCAATCGGACAATGGTGCAACTTTTGCCGTTAAAAAAATTATTAATCGTAAGTCATAGGGCAAAAGGAAATAGGTCGACTCTATCTACTATATATTCTAATATACAAGGCTCCGACCATTACGCAACCAGCTGTCCTTTATTGTATTTATATTTATAGATTGTATACGATCCAGGCCTTCAAGACCTTCACGTGGATTGTGAACACGAAGCTATTTTCGAGCTGCGCGACAACAACGGCGAAAGGATCTGGTGTGGTGGAGAGCAGGTAGGCTAGCACTGCGACCGAGAAATCTGGTTTTATATGAACTGCGATAGGATATTGTTTCTCTCATAAACCCGGTCATCTGGTTTTATATGAACTGCGATAGGATATTGTTTCTCTCATAAACCTAGACAAAGCTAACAGCTTAGATTTGAACAAACATCAACCTTTCCCTCAACTGGGACTTAGGTCGACTACAAACGTCGGAAACATGGCACGGGTTTCGCTTCAAAACGAGACGAAAGCACTGTGTTATTGACTCGTATGACAGTTACGAACCGAAACAACTGTGGCTTTTTAATGTACTCCGATGAAATAATTAATTGACTGGTAGTTAGAGATAGAAAGGCGTAACTTCTCTTCGTCTGTGATAGCGGTATCAACAGATTTTACCTAATATAAACATAACCACGATTCAGATTAATTGATTAGGTACGGATCTAGAGTTCTGATTACCTAGGTTTTGAGGTTATGTTTCCAAAATAACTTTAAAAATACCGGGTTTGAAAAAAAAAAACAACAAATAGGGCGAGATATAGATTATTTACAAAGCTTTTACAATAACTTTGTTTTAAATGCAATTCTAGATACATGGAACATTCGCCTTTGAAGAGGGTCATATATTGAAGTTTGTCGTAGGCTTAATATTAAAGCGGAAGGCGACGCATATTAGCTCCATGGCTACTACCGTCCACATTCGTTACGACTTCAAAGTCAAAGTATCTTTATTCAATATAGCCTTAACTTAAGCTCTTATTTAACGTCAACAAAAAATCTACCGCCGGTTCACTAAACTAGACAGGTAGGTGTGCAGGTGCACAGAGAAGAACCGGCAAGAAACTCTGCGGTTTTGTTCTTATTGTTATTTTGTTTGTTTTTGTACTTCGTCTGCAGGTGGCGGGGTACTTCAGGCGGCGCGACTCAAGCGCTCGACCCCAGAGTGCGCGCGTTTTGGACCACAACGATGGCTCTTACGCCGTCCGATTCACTCCAACTGCCCCCGGCGCCTACCTCCTGGCCGTCACACTCAACAATACCCCCGTCAAGGTACTTCTTCTTCCCCCTGCCCTAATCCCACAGACGCAGTCAGTTCAACATGTCCTTTCCTTCCACTTCCCTCTATCAGCCGCCATCTCAATACTCACCCCTTTTACAGGCATATCATTCTTCAACAGTCTTCCTTACTAATCACACTCTACAAACAACAGTGTTCACTGTTGCACGTATGGGCAGGTCCGCCGGGGTAGGTACCACGACCTCGCAGAAAACGGCGTAAAGTAGAAGTATCCATGCACTTCTACATTTTGTCTGGTGAGTGAGGTAGCCGGGGCCCACTTTATTTAAAGGTGGCAACGCATTTACACTAACACTACGGGTGTTGCAAATGACCATGGGCAGTGGTTATCACTAAATATCAGGTGAACCGTAAGCTCGTTTGCCACATTCTCAAATAAAGAAAAGAAAAGAAATTCCCACTATACGTATAAGACACTAATAAAATCGCACCTTATAATCTTTCTTTTGTGTGATAAGTTGCCAAGCGAGCAGACGGTTCACCTGATGTTAAGTTAATACCGCCGCCCATGGACATCTGCTACACCCGAGGGTTCCAGATGTGTTGACAACCTTTTGAAAATTGGGCTCCGGCTACCTCGCTCACCAGACGAAACGCGAAAGTATTATACTTCCACTTTACGCCGGTCTTCTGAAAGTATAATAATCTTGTAAATATGTATGAAACTCAAGGCGACTGAATTCACAAACGCAGGGGAGTCCGTTCCCGTGTGCAGCGCGCGTGTTCAAGTCGCACTCGGGCCAATTCCACTGCTGCACCTTCTGCTCGAGCGGCGGAAGGCGGGACGTCACCTGCGGCTGCGGTGCCACCATGGCCGGCGGTTACAAAGGTGAGGAAATCTCTAAAATGATAAAGTGTATTTCTGTCTTGCGCTTAGGGGGAAGAACCTGACTTGGGGCTTTTGTGATAGTTTCTTGGAAGCTAGCGACTTGTTTAGTTAGCAAGATACAAGAGAAAATTACACAACATACTCGTATATCATGGTGTTCTGATTATCTATATATACAGAATTTCAACGTGACAACTTATAAAAGACACTTTATATTGTGCATAAAATTGCGAAAGCTTTTTAACCTAGTGGTTAAAGCGTCTGGGCACGAATCCAGAAGACATGGGTTCGATCCCCGCAGTGGTGAAAAACATTTCGTCCATTTTTCCTACAAACTTGAGGGTATTGTTTACGGAGCAGTCGCTGCAAGCAGAATTTTAATTTTCACCACACTTTGCCTTATTCGATAAGTGAGATTACAAATAGCCTATTTTAGCCGGGGCCCACTTTATTATAAGGTAAGGCGACGCATATGCAACCCTACGGGTGTTGCAAATGTCAACGGGCGGCGGTTGTCACTTAACATCAGGTGAATCGTCAGCTCGATTGTCACCTTCTCACACGCGGCTGAAAGCGTAATATTCAGACAGAAAGACAGATTAACATAAAATATGTATATACATTATAGCCTATGTGTTATTCTGATGTATAAGCTTTATTATTGTAAAGTTTCATTAAAATCCATTCAGTAGTATTTGCATGAAAGAGGAACAAACATCCATCCATACATACAAACTTTCGCCTTTATAATATTAGTAAGGATGTTTTTGTTCATTTATCTACAAAAATGTATAATTTAAAGTTACATCCTGAATGCCGAGACTAGCACTAAAATTATTCGAGATTGCAACTGATCCCTCTGAGTAGGTTGCGGGCACGGCCACGCCGGCTGGCCGGGCGCGCGCCACTGGTCCTGTTGCGGCAGCACGCGCCCGCACGGCCACTGCGCCAACCAGCCGCCGACACAGCGCCTCTACCAGTTCTCGCTGTGACGGCCCACTGACCCCAAAATCCGAGAAATCCTTAGCTATCCCCTCACTCAGTTCTCTCTACTCACACTGACCCAATATCTGAACTGAATATCCCAGAAATACAGGGAGGATTTTCTAAGTATATCCATTTTTTTTATTAAATTCTAGACATAAATAATGTTATATAAAAAATGGTAAATATTTAAAATAACATTCATTTGAACTTATCTCAAAAAGTGCGTGATTATGGGCAACTCATTTATTTTACGCGCGATCATTCATAACTAACACGCACACAAATTCGTTTCAAAAGTATACGACGCATTTATGAATGACTACCGTATTGTACCGCAAAAAAAGTTTGTTTTTATTTTAATAAATGATTATACTACCGAGTCTGAACCTCTTGTGTGAATTTGGGCACCTTTAGAAAAGCCACCCTGTATAAGATATTCAAGACATGCTTTACACCTCTAGATATTCCCTTAACCAGTTCTCTCTCGGAGCGCTGATCCCAGTATGCGAGAAATATAAGACATGCTAGTACCTCTAGATAACCCCTTAACAAACTGTCTCTCAGCACAGTAACCAATATCCTAGAAATATAATACATTTAAAACGCGTTATATAAATATAGATGACCCCCCTAACTGACTGATTAGTGACTCCTTTCCCTGGTTTACTATCTTCCTTCATTATACCTACTCTCATCCTAATTAAATTCCTTCGGTAATGTGATAATAGCGTTAAGCGCTTAAAACCAAAAAGAGAACTCTTCTAGATTAGTCGATAAGATCTCCAATCCTTGTAAAAACTATACCCACCGAATAAACGTTATTAAAATGTTAAAATGTACTGTTTCAATTAAAAATTTGTCCAACTCCGAGATTATTTACGTGGCATTTAATTCGTGCTGATCATAAATGATAAATCGAGAATCCGAGAATGCACTTCAAAAGGTTTTTTTACTTTAATTATATCTAAATCATCATCATCATATCAGCCGTAGTACGTCCACTGCTGAACATAGGCCACCCCCATTGACTTCCGGCCTGCATCCAACGCGTCCCTGCGATCTTGGCTAGGTCGTCCGTCCACCTTGTGGGAGGCCTTCCTACGCTGCGCTTGCCGTCACGTGGCCTCCACTCGACTTTTTGCCCCAACGGCCATCGGTTCTTCGAGCTATGTGCCCTGCCCATTGCCACTTCAGCCTGCTGACTCGCTCTGCTATGTTGGTAACTCTAGTTCTTCTACGGATCTCCTCATTTCTGACTCGATCACGTAGAGAAATGAAAACTAACTCGAGAGTATACCGAAGATATCCCGAACATCAGCCTGTTCGAGATTAGGATGGCCCTGAAGCAGCTTAAGAACAACAAGGCGGCGGGTAAGGACGGAATTACATCAGAGCTTCTGAAAGCGGGTGGAACACTGGCACTGAGTCCTTCAGAAGCTCTTCAAATATCTAAATAATCATTGCTAATTGAAACTGAAATAAAAATAAATATACTCAAAAACTTTTATAAAACAATTTGCTACTATTATTCAAATCAAATTACATATTACGTTCGGCACATGTGAATCATTTTGTTAGTAATGACTTGGTTTTTACGTTCGGCCGCTAGCCTCGCGCGTTCTCTTCGAAAACAAACACCCAGACCTAAAACTATTATTTTTGGATCAAACAAATAACTGCCCCTTATTAGAATCGAACCCCACGACCCCTCGCTGCCGAAGCTAACAATTGCTCCACCGAGCCATCCATTCACCACTATCACATATTATTATTATGTTTAGAACTTAATCTGTCTTATATTGTAATTTTTATTTAATACAATAAATGAGTTTAACTTCCATAGAGGCCATGACTATGAGAATTATAAGTACTGTGTATGACAGTGTTATCTAAGATAAAGATTAATCTTTATATTGACATCTGTAGTGTCATATAATATAGTAATCGGTAATAAAAACTCACAGTCCATTTCACCAGTAGTCTGAAATAAATATTACATTTGTAATAATATTTTATTTTGTAAATAATGAAAAGAAAAGTCAAAAATTAACGTTGTAATATTTTGTTCTTACATAACTATATTCAATATTTAGAATAAATATGTAAAGTTGAATAGAATACACGCAGTTTTTTCAACTTTGCAATGATGAAGAAACTAGTTGTGGACATGATGAAACGAATTTATAAACTGAAGAAGTCGAAGGGAAATATAGTCACAGGATATATCAAATGAAATACAATGTCATCCAATTCATAGTATATTTTAATTATAAACAATTATTGCTCAAATTTCGTTCGACTAATACAACATTGACATCTATAAAATCCGTAAAAAGGGACCCCATAAATGATTTTCTTGTAAAAATTGATCCCAGATTGATAAAACTTGAGATGTATCGAATCTGCTCTCTGTTTTTCTTCATCAACATGCTTAATTTGAACAAAGATATTAATGGAGCATTTAATCCTTAAAAAAAATAAATACAATTTATGCCTAACACAAAGTAACATAATATATTCAACTAAATAAATTAATTTTCAAATAAGTTCAAATATCAAGAATGCAATACATTATAGTAAACCATTATAGTAAACAGCATTTTCGCACAATATAATGTTTGATAATATACCAATGGCATATAAACAAAGATCAATATTTAATTTACCACGGATTTGAGATGCATGTAGATAAGAAAATATTTATAAGTGGATATGGTCACAAATAATGAAATCAAAAATGCATATTATTAACATACAAAATTCCTTTTTATTGACTATTGTCAGATTCTTTTTATTTGTATTCAATGATTCCAAGATAATTAACAATTTACTAAAAATGTCTGAGCTGTCCACCATACCTAACTATTTCAACTGTTTTGTTGATACATAATAAGTCTTTTTATTTAATACTTACCTGAAAATAAAACCTGACTAATTTTATTTTCTTTACCAATAATATATAGATTAAAGTGTAAAATGCGCTTACGCCCTTACGTTCAGGCAGTACAATAATAAGAAACAAATGTCATTGCTAACTCTCCAATATTAGTCACAAAAATCTGTTTCATAAGAGTAATGCAAAAATTTTCACAACTTATCACAGACAAATATCACATCTGCAAATAAAAGTTTCGTCATTACTTTATTATATCTAACCAGCAATGAGTCTGACATTATTCAGAGGATCCCTTATAGAATTATTAAAATATAGCTATAAATTAATTACCGTTTAAAATCATTTACCTATATCATAGAAAATATTCGAGACTTCTAGCCCACTACGTCTCTATAAACTCTGACAGCCAAGGCGGTAAAAGATTCCGAATATTCATTTCTTATCTACATGTAATTCTGATAATATCCTCTTTCCATTAGAGTGATAAAAAATAATTATTATCATAGCATATTATATTTGTTTAATTGCATCGGTAAGAAATCAAAAATATTGTTCATTCCAAAATTGATTGCAGCACTTATTACTTAATTCATAGTTTTTATTGCTAAAATTTATTGAAACCATTAAATTTTTTATCTAGATCTATATTCTATACATATGGTAAGGAATAAGAATTGCATACAAAGTGATAGTGTTGCAAGTTGTAAAGATTTAAAACTATGCAATAATTTCTAGCAACACTGCTTACACCGATATGCTTTTGTCATGAGACATAGATATATATTATTAAATACAAGTGGGTTTTGATTGTACTTGAAGTATTTTTATACATGTACTCACATTCGTTGTTGCGATACCCTCAATAAATTCAAAATCATAGTTTACATTATAAAGTCTATACATTACTGGCTGCACATAACTCATGGAAGACTAGAAAATAGAAATATAGTTTTTAGACGAAAAAGTTATAACGTAATTTCATGCAACTCTGCTAGCTGTATAGTCAAATCTTGAATTTATTCATATTCGTTTAATAATGACAAAATAACATATCAAGATAATAACTAGTGACAGGATAAACCCAATTATCATAGGAATGAATTTATTATTTTCGCGATTTTCCGAAGGCAGAGTTCATTTTCGCTTAACGCATTAATGTCGTAGTGTTCGGGCTGGCCTACGCTGATCTCGACGGAAAAATTAACGCGAACATTCGATTTTCGTACGTAATCCAACTCAACAGAGTTGTTATTGGCTTATCGGAACGATCTACTTTGCGTTCGAAGCGGCTAGCTTGATACCGTTGAAATTAAGACCTTAACGCGCAGGGATATGGTCCAGATTGGTGCGGCCCCCTCACAGACCGAGGGCGGGCACGGGCGTGTACGTAGTGGCGTTGGGCGCGCAAGCTTGCCGCACGCTCATCTCCCATGCGTCGAGCAGTTGTCCCACGGAGCAGCTCTTCGGCAATCTGCAGGCATAATATTATATTATTTATATATAGCAATTAATATAAAAGGAATTACAATAGGCGGTCTTATCGTTTTGAAAGCGATTTCTTCCAGATGACCATTGCGAAAAGAATTATTGCTAATGAGACGTAAAGAAGAGAGCAGAAGGTGGTGTACATGAATCACTTATAAACATCGGATGAAGGCATACATCAATGAGATAGTCAAAGATGTTCGGGAAAAATAGGAAAGGAGGAAAGGAGGTTGTGCGGTGCTCCTGCCCACTTAAACCGCCTGTGCTATTCTAAATACAGGCTCTTGGTGTAGGTGGTACGCGGTCGGTCCAAGGTGCGGAGGGGGGCGGTCAACGACCCGATGATGGACCGAGGGGGGGGTCCTATTCGCGACCATATCGGAGAGGGCTGCCGCTATGAGTACAGGCTCTCGGTGTTGCGGTACGCGGTCGGTCCAGGGTGCGGAGGGGCTCACCGGGCGCAGCGCGCGTCCATGGCCTGGTCGACGCGCGCGAGGAAGGCGCGGTGCTGGTCGGCGCGCGGCGTGCGCGTGCGCAGGCGCGCGGGCGCGTGCGCCGGGTAGTCGCGCGGCACCGCCACGTGCACGGCCGGCACGCACGGCAGCCGCACGTCGTCCAGCTGCGCCACCAGCGAGATGGCGCCGCTGCCGCCCGACAGCTGCATCGTCTCCAGCGACACCTGCCACAGGGGTCAAAGTGAAACCGCTCAAAGTTACGCCGGAGCGAGGCGGCCGGAGCACAACTTCCGATAAGGTCCTCGGGTGTAGTTCACTGAAGATCGGGTGAACCGTCTGCTCGTTTGGCAACTTTTCACATTAAAAAAAAAGAAGGTCTTATTGAACGTCAGAAACTACCACCGGTTCGCTAAACTGGACCGGCCAGAGAAGAACCGGCAACAAATTCTCCGGTCTTATCTTTTTGTTTTCTTTGAGTTTCTATTACTAATACTAATGCCTAATAAGAAAATAAATAATACTATTAAGTATTCTTTATTTTACTATTAAGTATTCTCAACATACCTTAAATCTTGAATCTAATCTTGCGATTTCACCTTGTAGGACATCTGGAATTTCCATCGTCGGCTCATCCAGTTTAGGCATTTTCTGAGGTGGAGGTAGATTCCTGGTAAAAATAATAAATATGTATTTTTATTATTGCATAGCAGGGGATTAACAGTAAACAAATAAAATAAAAATAAGAATATTAGGTATATAAAGGAAACAAATAAAAGGCCTACCAATACCACTTCATGATATGATATTAAAAGGTTTCTAACATTTCTAATGCTACCACAGTCTAATAAATTACTCCCAGTGCATCAAGACCATTCTATCACAGTACACGGCACTATTTTATTTAAATAATTCAGTTTTTCATGAAAAATATACATAATTCTGAGGCACCGATTTTCGTGAAGAACGTGTTACTTGCCTACCCCACGAAACAAAAATCAAAACCACTACTCCCAAAGAGAAGGTTGCAAACAAGCAAGTATTTGGATAGCAAGAGATGAAAGTCCACGGAAATCTGGAGCAGTGCAGTTTTGGGTGCATTGCTTGATTTTGAGAGGGTGTTTCGGAATTTCGTCCAACATTATGACGAATGCATTTTATAAGTATCTATCTAGGTGAGGTGCGGGGTGAGAGTATTTTCATCTTGTTTGCACTGTAATCCAGATAGATTTCCGTCTTGGTTTTTATCACTATGGACGTATATGTGTACAATCGCGAACAACGTTGTTACTCGGTTTTATAAACTTTATCTTTTTAGGGTTCCGTAAACAAAGGGTAATTTGCTGTCTGGGGTAAATGTGTCTGTCTGCCCGTCTGTATCTCATGAACCGTCATAGTTAGACAATTGAAATTTTCACAGATGAAAAATTTATGCCGCTATGACAGCAATATCAAATACTAAAAAAGAATAAAAAAATATTGAGTGTGGCTCCCGTACAACGGTGGTAGGGCCACGCAGCAGCCTCGGCTGTTGCGTGGAACGAATGGGCAGGCCCGTCCGGGTAAGTACCACGACCTCACAGAAGACCAGCCTAAAGTGGAAGTATGACAAATACTTTCGCGTTTGGTCTGGTGCGTGAGGTAGCCGGAGCCCAATTTTCAAAAGGTTGTCAACGCATCTGTAACCCTCGGGTGTAGCAGATGTCCATGGGCGATCAGGTCAACCGTCTGCTCGTTTGGCAACTCTTCACATAAAAAAAAAAACACGTGTTTTTTTTACCGTTTTATACATAATGGTACGCAACCCTTCCGAGTCCGACTCGCACTTGGACGGTTCTTTAGATACTAGGTGCTTCTCGTAAGCGATAATTCGATTTTTGCAGTCGATGAGACCACGTTAGAGACAGCGTGAGCGTGAACGATCTGGTCGTACGTACTTAATCTCTGGACCGTTGAGCGCATCCAGTGTGGAGCCGAAGGTGCGTTTGAGGGTGTGGTTGGCGAGCGGTGACTGTAGACAGTTGTTCACCACCTCCAACAGCGGATTGAAGATCTGCTCCTGCTGGATTTAACTTGTTGTTACCATACAAACACTCTATAATAAATAACGAGAATGTAATTTACTCCCAATCGGCCACATCGGAATAATGAACAGTAAAATAAACTCGTCTATAAAATATTATCTGTGGTAGGGCCATGCAACAGCGTTCGCTGTTGCACGAATGGGCAGGTCCGTCCGTTAAGTACCACAAGCTCACTCATAGAAGACCGAAGTGCAGTAGAATTGTTACACTTCTGCGTCTATCATGTGAATGTCGTAACCGGGGGCTCACTTTATTGAAAGGTACGTAGCGCATCTGCAATCGTACGGGTGTTGCGAAAGTAAAAAAAAAAAAAAAAATAAAGTTGCTACTGAAGAGCACTTGAATTCCTGTCATAGTCGATATTAAGTTTTATTTCTTAAATACGTCAACACATTCGAAGTTAACTGAAAACCTGGTAAGCCTCACCTTCCCGGTCGCCGTGGGCAGCCCCAGTCCGACGCTCTCGCTGCGTTTGAAGTCCAGCTTCTCGAGCACCACTTCGCACTTGATCAGCGTCTCCAGCGGCATCCGCTTGTTCGGGTTCGACAGGATGTCCAGCAGGTTCTTCATCTTAGTCAGCTTCTCCACGTCTGGAAGTGGCGTTTGATGTAACTTTTACCTTTACTGATGACAGCGACTAGTTGTGAATCATTAAGGTTCGTAGTGGTCATGGAAGCGTCAAGAACGCGGTGTTAGTGTCAGTCAAAATCAAAATCAAAATCAAAATCAAAATATATTTATTCAAATAGACGCTTGCGCGCTCTTATGAATCGTCAAATTTTACATCAAAGATTATGTGTATAGGTTCGTGGTGTAGTGTTCGTGTTATTTATCGACTGGAGTAATCAAATTTTATTTTATTTTTATCTCTTTCGATTCGATTCTCATTCGATTAATTGCAAGAGGCGAAGTACTAAATACTGTAGAAATAAGTAAAAATAAAATAAAGGAATATGTACAAATCTATTGTGTGCTATTAGTTGTATATACATGATCATGTTTAATTAAGAAATATTGACTAAACATGATCATGTATATACAAAGATATATGAAGGTACATTGGCATATAACATTGCGCTTTTCTAGATCTCGTAAAGTGATTGTTAGATAATAATTGATCGTGATGTCATGTAAAGTCGCATTGCTCCCGTACGTAAATATTACTTGTTGCAACGATAAGATGGTAAGTAATGGTGTATGATAATAAATAAAGTAAAGTAAAGCAACAGCCTATACATGTCCCACAGCTGGGCAAAGGCCTCCTCTATACAGAGGGTATCAGGGCATAGTCCACCACGCGGCCCCACTGCGGATTGGCGGGCTTCACATATTTTCGAAATATATTTTTTTTAATATTATTTCGAAAATATGCAGGTTTCCTCACGATGTTTTCCTTCACCGCGGAGCACGTGATAAGACAGCACTTACAGTTAAAAACTTCATTGGTGCCGAGGGATCGAACTCAGGTTGCTCGAGTATATTGAATTAAAGGCGAGCGCCCGGACACTGAGCTATCACGGCTCAGTGTCCGAGCGTAATAAATAAATATGGCTTTATAATCCTATACGCGAACCTGAAGTCGGATAGGCCACAGATGAACGAAAGATAGATCTAGACTTCAGAATTTACAGCTTGGCAGTAGATATTCCAAGATTCACTGTCAAAAAGTGCAAAAATAGGTATAACAGTTTTAGGATGGTAATGACTACTAGATCATAGTTAAAGGCTTGATAATAAGACATTGAGGATTAGACTAGTCTAAATAGAAATCGTAATCCATAATGGTGGCCAAAACGAGAGAGTAGTTTTTTTCATGGGTTCGAGTTCCAAACGAGACAACTATTTGTGTAACCCCTAGAAAATTATGAAATTGTGTTTTCTAGGTGTTTTGTCCGCGTGAAATTAATGTATGTAAAACGTCCTTATAACAGTGTGGGATAAATATAATATCGCTGATTGTTAAAAGTATGAACGCAGTTCACCATAATCATATTGTCAAAACGGAATGCAGCGCATGCAAGAGAGAGGTATGTGAGAGAACGAGAAAGAAGAACAACG
This sequence comes from Iphiclides podalirius, assembly GCA_933534255.1. Lineage (NCBI taxonomy): Eukaryota > Metazoa > Arthropoda > Insecta > Lepidoptera > Papilionidae > Iphiclides > Iphiclides podalirius. The sequence continues at coordinate 2,010,281 of OW152816.1, forward strand.
GCGAATTACTTTACTGATTCACGACGAAAGGTTTAAAGATATTATCTGCTTGTTTTTGGTGCTTGAAATAAACGGCTTTAAAAGATCTCATTCATTTATTTTGCCACACAATCCCACAATGTTATCCTACAATGAGGGGGCGTTATTTTCTTCATATCTCCTAGGTCGCAGTGCTCGTTGGGACGTACTAACCGCCCACTTTGGCACCCATTAAACGAAGTACACGAGTACAACTCACTCTCGCCCTCGTTGACCATCCGCTGCACCATCCTGCGCAGCGGCTCGATGTACTTGGAGAGCTGGCGCACCTTCTCGCGGTAGACGGCCTCCTCGCCGCCGGGCGAGGCCACGCCGCCGCCCACGGGCGTGCTTCAGCGACGAGGACGGCGACGCGACCATGCCCACGCCCACGCCCACTCCCACGCCCCTGACGGTGGGAAAGACGGGTACTAAGCTGACTGTACAATCGCGCTCACATTGTTCGAGGGTATATTCGTGCTATTGACGACCCGATTGACTGTACATTCGCGCACACATGGATCGCGTGTACTTACATGCCGCCCACGCTCATGCCGAGTCCCACACCCCTGGCTGCGAGGAAGACGGGTACTTTCGTGCTCTTAACTGACTATACCTTCGCGCTCACACGGATCGAAGGTACTTTTGTGCACTTGACTAAGTGTACATTCACGTTCACACGAATGAAACGTAGACGAACTGACGTACTGTACAATCGCGCTCACAATGATTGAGGGTATTTTCATGCAATCGATGACCTGACGTATCGTACAATCGCGCACACGCGGATCTAAGGTAATTTTGTGCAAATGACGGACTGTACATTCACACTTACACAGATCGAAGGTAACTCGATCGAGGTTAGGTAACGGTAAACGGTAAAGTGCATACGTGATTCCTCACGGGGTCGTCGTAAAATGGTATACAGGGCTCACCGCTGCTGTTGGGCGTGGTGGGCCAGGTGGGCGGGCGCTGAGGGCGAGGGGCTCCCGACCCCACCGCAGGGCGCCATGCCGCCCAGCGAGGACATCGGAGACGCCAGCGCCCCGCCGAGCACGCTGCCACCTGATAAACCAACGCAAACAACTTTAACTGTAGTAGGGTAACCGTAGGTAGGCCGTAACAGTCTTAACTGTTGCACGAATGGGCAGCTCCGTCCGAGTAACAACCACGACAACACGTAAGAACGCCGTGAAGTGGGAGTGTTATACTTCTGCGTTTCGTCTGGTGGCAAAGCATTTGCAACCCTACGGGTCTTGCAAAAGTCAATGGGCAGCGGTTATCACATGTTGTGCCGACCAGACCTAGATAGGATAAAGGTAGGAAGAATGGTAACTAGTCCAAATTGTACCTGGTATTGACCAGCATCTTTTCTCATTAATGTTTTTCTTATTCAAGAGGAGTTAAAAATACTTGATGCCCGAGCCGATTGCTCCATTTGTTCGATATCGTACTTTCTCATCTTTCTAAAATGCGATAAAACACTACTATTAAAATGAAAGGACAGTCTATTTAATAGCTGCAGTCTAGGAGACTCCGTGGCACAGTCGCCAAGGTATTGGCTTCGGCGTCGGGTCGTGGGTTCGATTCCCACACGGGACAACTATTTGTATGACCCACGGATAGAATCGCATCTGGTTGCTTGTCCGCGTGAGATTTATGTTTATAAAACATCCTTACAACACATGATAATGTCACCCTACAGTAAGGGCCACGTTTTAAAAAAAAGCGCCCTTCCCCAGACCATATGTTGAAACCTTATCGGGGTACAGTACCAAGATAGGTGGCGAATCAAACTGACCCATCGAGACCGGACTGGGCCCGCCCATGTTGGGCGAGGAGGCGGACGGCGATGGGCTCTGGCGCAGGAACTGGTTGGGGGGCGGAGCCCTGGAGGGCGGGTAGCCGGCCCCCAGCATGCCGCCCCCCTCGGGCTTGTTGCCAACGCGGCCCTGCATGTGCAGCATGTTCATGTTCACCATCTGGCTGTTGCCCATGCCCCCAACTGGAATGAGAAGCGTGTACAATTGTAAGTGGAGCTGTTATTTTCGCGAGTGTTACACGTTTCAGTAATACAAATTTAAGGATTTTATCGCTATTAATTTCCATCATCATAACCCTCATATATATCCAATTTACAATAGAGAAGATGGGTATGGTTCTCCAATTTTGTAACTACATAGTTGAATGTCAAAAGATTATGAAGTTGAAGATATTCCAATGTATAAAAATTGTTACAGCACACCTGTTTGTATTCAACAGAACACTGGTATTGAACAAAGGAAAACCTAGAATCAGTAATACTGAGATAGCAACAGTGCTCACCCATTTGTCCCTGCATTTGCCCTTGCATTGAATTGGGCGCCATCTGTCCGCCCATACCGCCGACTACTTGATTGCACTGCATCTGTCCCACCATTGTGCTGGCGCCGGATAAGGGCACTTGCATGTTGTTGGTCATCGACATATTAGGCATCATCTGGCCCTGCATTCCAGGCCCCGCCAGCTGGTTCTGTAGCTGGCTGCCCATCGGATTCCCCATGCCCCCCATAGACACCATATTGTTGCCCATTTGGTTTTGATTCGGCAACATGCCCAAGCCGAGTTTGTTTTGGAGCTGCATGTTCAGCTGGGGCCGTTGATTCAAGGTCTGGAGGAGATTCGTCGCGGTCTGGGACTGCGGCCCCCCTTGAGACGAAATGGGGCCTTGCTGGCCTATTTGTGCTTGTAAACCGGCCATCCCCGGGTTCGGGCCTAGCACCCCCTGAGATTGCATCTGTCCTTGGCCCATGTTCATCATCTGGTTCCTTGTACCTTGTGAAGCGAGGTTCTGTAGAGCGTTGATTGGATCAGGGGCTAGGCCTGTTTGGCTGTTCGGTCCTTGTTGCGCTTGGCCTGGCTGCGCCTGCACCTGCTGATTTGGGCCAGACTGATTCTGGTTGGGACCTTGCATTGATCCGCCTGCTTGGTTCTGTTTCGGCTGGGCTGGAATTTTCACTGATCAGCTTAATCAATTTACATAACATTGAAATTTTAAAAATGAAAACTTTAATAAAAAGTCTATTAAGCTTGATTACATTTCCTCATTATTTACTTGCTCCCTTTCTCAATCTTATACTTTAAAATATGTATGTTCCAAACATCTTTCCAAATACAATAGATACGTTGTGTTATGTGTATACATGCCTATAACATGGATATGCCCTTAGCAGAATTTATCTTAATAGAAGTATAATATACTTACACATTTCCCTAACATGTAGTATTAGTTTTGCGACCATGTTCATGTATTCTTCCCGTGTTTTTGCCTTCATATATACATGGTTTTCCATTTCGCTACTGTTGCGCGCTACTTGCATCCCTGATCGCTGAATACACTCCTCACTAAAAGACAACAAATATTTAAAACAGAAATTTGTCTGCATAGTTGAGTCAGTGGCTAAAATCTAAGATTACATATTAATTGGTAAATGATTACTATAAGTCAACCATAGTGATGTCTCCCATTAATATTGATGGTTTTGTTTTTTTTGGTCATCAATAAAATATATGATCTTTCCTTTTTATAAATACTCTTCAGGTATTGGTATTGGAGATATATAATCCAAATGTTGCTTTAGAATAATTTCATTTTAAATGATTTGATTTACTATCAAATAATTAAATTTTATTATGAAAGTTAATAAGAAATGAGCCAAAAAGCTGCAAGTACTTAGTTGGATAGACTGTTTACATATCATTAATTACTATTACCATTCAAAATTTATCTATATTGTTGTTAATGTCTCTGGGATTTTCCATATAGCAAAGATAGGTGGGCGTAAATTATTTTTTCCGTAATGAAAATCTGTAAATATTTATGATGCATGGCAATGACAGCTTATATAACACTGAAATATGGTATAATGGGAAAAAACATTTACTCATGTAAGTTTTTTTTCTTATACTATAAGATAAGTTTTTACATAACTGTATTTTATAAAATATTAACGGGGTCACCTGCTGTTCATTCTCCTATCAAGTATTTGAAACTGTTTTTCTTATAATGTTATTACATAAATTATACATATACCGATACATATTAAATATAGCAATGGTTTAACCACTTATATAATATTGAGTCATTCATATACAGTGTTGTTACAACCGTGACAATAAATGAATACACGTCTATTGCTACTCGCCAATAATCATAAAGAAATATCAAGCGTTAAAAAAATCATAAAAAAAACTAATTAAATAAAAAATAAACAAAATCTGTAACACCCTATACAACTACAACTAACTGACTGACTTTTTCATTTGTTGCCACAACATTGCATTTCAAGTCTTTATTACATGTACTTTATTACATGTTAACATAATTAACACAGGAATGAACACTAACATTGATGGGTTTTTTAAAGATTTCAGTTTTGTGGAAAAAAAACTACTTACAACAATATTAATAAGCATAGTGATATGCAAGATGTACAGTTTAAGATGATGAAAATAAACAGAAATGGATTTCTCAAAAATAGAAGGGAACTAAAATTGGGTAATAAAAACATGTTAAAGAGACAAAAATATAAATATGTCACAATAACAAATTAACACTTCTGCGAACACAATAAATACAGAATTGTTTAAATGTATATAATTAAGTTAAAGTGATAACTTTAAGCTTTTGCTTTCAATTCTATATACTTGAACAAATCTGATTCAAATCCCGGTGCCAGCGCATTGAAAGTGTAAATTATAAGTGCTGCCTTATCACATGCTTAACGGTGAAGTAAAACATTGTCAGGAAACTTACATATTTTCGAAATAATAACAAATAAAAAAACAGATTTTGTGTACTGAGGAGGCCCTATCCCAGCAGTTGGACATCGATAGGCTGATACTTATGAAAAGTCTGCATATAAAGTTAAATTTGAGAGTTGACGGAGTATTTAACGTAAATATTTATAAACTCAAGATTTCCAAACGTTTTAAGATAAAATTTGTTGATTAAAACAATTAATGTGATCATCCACAAATATATGAACAAGCAGCATAGGTACTCACATTTTCGAGACAACGCTTTGTCGAAAGTTTGTAGTTCTCCAATTATCATCGGAGCCCATCGAGTTAAATTGCTTTATATTGTCCATTTTGTATCAAATTTCCTTACTGCAAAGAAGGTTTCACTTGTTTAACACCACACAAAATAATATGATTATCAAAACAAATAAGCACTTAAAACTCAGTGCATTTATAATTATTAATTATTATCTAGCTAGCGTTACCCGTCACTCGAAACAAATTGTCTCTTCTTTCACGACTATTGAGCGAAATGATTTAATGTTGCAATAGAAAATAAAAATTTAATTTTTTTAATGAAAAGTTAAAAAATACATTAATTACTGTTTTTTGGAATTTAGTAATAATAATTAATTCTGCAAATATATGCGGCGAGACTTTCACTAGGAGGGGAACTATAGAGCAGAACCTACTCCTAGGCTCAAAAGTCTTCGCCAGAAATCTGTCTATCGAACAAAACACCACCGCTATCTCCACTAGACCTCTTAAGTAAGATTGAGAGGTTCTATGGACAGCTGTACACATCTTCGTTGGAGCCACATATATATGGAACAAACGAACCAACAACCCAAAAGCAAAGCGGTATGGCTCTCTTGAAGAAATATAGACCGATATCCCTTCTGAGCCACGTCTACCTGCTGTTTTAACAACTTTTTTCAATGTGAAAAGTTGCCAAACGAGCAGATGGTTCACCTGATGTTAAGTGAATACCGCCGCCCATGAACATCTGCTACACCCGAGTGATCCAGATGCGTTGACAATCTTTTGAAAATTGGGCTCCGGCCAGAGGAAACGCGAAAGTATTATGCTTCCGGCGTAAAGTGTTACGCCGGTCTTCTGTGAGGTCGTGGTACTTATTCGGACGAGCCTGCCCATTCGTGCAGCAGCCGAAGCTGCTGTGTGGCCCTACTACAGTTATCTTGAATCGTCTCTCTTTCAGACCCGACGATGTCCAGCCTCCCGAACAAGCCGGATTCCGAAAACGCAGTATCATAGACCACATATACACCTTGCGGCAGATTATACAGAAGACCGAAAAATATAAGCCTTTGTGCCTAGCGTATGTAGACTATGAGAAAGCCGTCGATTCTGTCGAAATTTGGGTGGTACTCTAGGGCCTTCAGCGGTGCCAAATTGACTGTCGGTATATCTAGGTGCTGAGATGTTTGTATGAAAAAAGCTACGATGTCCGTCCAAATAGTCTAGTAGTACAAAACCTATCCAACTGCAGAAGTATGTAAGTTAGGGTGATGTCATATCCTCGAAACTCTTCACCATTGCGTTGGAAGATGTTTTCAAGCTTCTGGATTGGAAAGGACGTTGTATTAACATCAATAGGGAATACATTACTTTGCCGACGACATAGTTATCATGGCAGAATCGCTGGAGAACCTTAGTACTATGCTCAATGACCTCAACAGTGTCTCCCAGCGGGTGGGTCTTAAGGTGAGACATGGACAAGACGAAGATCATGTCTAATGTCCATGTCACGCCTATACCGGTTGTTGTTTAGAGCTGTGAGCTCGAAGTTGTTGACGAATACCTTTAACTAGACCAAATTCGACGCAACTCGGGTCGACAGCGTTCGGGAAACTTCGATATATCTTCTCGCCTAATATCTCTCAATGTATAAAGACAAAAATCTTCAACAAATGATGACCTACGGAACCGAAACGTGGTCCTTCCCTGCTGGTCGTAAGAGGAAGCTCAAAGTCGCTCAGCGGGCCATGCTCGGTATTTCTCGCCGTGATAAAGTTCGTAAAGACCGACATAGCTCACAAGATTAGCAAGTTTAAGTGGCGATGGGACGGCCATGTAGCTCGTAGGACCGATTACCGTTGATAGTTGAAAATTAATGAATCCATTTTTATTATTATCACTGGCAACTCTTTCTTATATTTATGTTATAACTGTCAAGGTCAAACTTAAGTCAACTCACAACACAACACAGCTGTCGTTACTTGTCAGGTTAATAAAAATAATGTGTTTCAGTTTGTGTTGATTTGTCACTGATTTGTTTAAATACCTATTCCTAATTCCTAATTAACATAATATCAATCAATCAAAGTGTCCTGAAAATATTTTATTTTAGTGGTTGCAAGTAGCAGCTTATGATGTCTACGTCTACGGTTTTGCGTGTTAAGAGAAGACTCGAAGAAAATCCGCAAGATGCTTTAGTACTGCTGTGCAAAAAAGTAAAAACGAATAGTGAGGAAATTGCGCCCTCTTTATTTGTATTCAGAGGAACTGTTGATAATCAGGTATTCATTTGACGCAACACAATAACATTGAAAACTAACTAAAGTATTGATTGTAAAAACAAAGAACTATCTATGATTTATAATAAAATGTAGTAAAGTAGATATATGATAGGCATTTATTTGTAATCAAAATTAAGTAAGTGTATATTGTTATAATTTATTTGTAATCAAAATTAAGTAAGTGTATATTGTTATAAGAAAATTACAAGAAACAACTCTTTGTAGGAACCATTACTTGTTAAAAGTATTGTACCTAAAGATGATGTGAAACAAAAATCTATATCCAATGTCGCAGATATCATTAAAAAAATCCGTAAAGAGAGGAAAGATGTGTCAGTTGAAAATCGTTATGAAGTGGTCAATTGTAGCAGAGGTCTGAAGGAAAATGAGAGTGACAATGAAGATCTTTTCGATTTAGTGGACTTAGCAAAGGCTAATGACAAGGAGAAAGATGTTGGCTATATTTATGACCTGTACACACCTGCTAAGCCAGATTTTGATGTTTCTATGTTGGATAATTTAGTAAGGTAGATAGATGTCTATGACTATATTTTCTAAATATTTACTTCTTTTATGTACAAATATTAAGGATTATGACTAAAAAAATTTATTTGATTACCTTTTTTTAAGTATGAGTGAACATTTTTTGGGAATCCATCCATTCAGTCATTAATGTTTCAATTTTTGTTGATACATAATTTTTTTCAATTTGAATGTGCTATTTTTGTCTTTTCTCTTCTCTTGTATCTTGTAAAATAAATGAACTGGATAAAATTAAATTTTTAGCATAGAAAACTATGAGACGGACTTGATATTTGGCTCATATAGAGACAATGGGCTGTTGCCATCAGACAATGAAGAAGATGAAGATGATGACTCTAATGATGAAAATAATTGGAGGAATGACTACCCAGATTCAGAGCCAAGCAGCATTGATGAGGATGACATGATAAAGGCAATGGAAAAGTGTGATATAGGTAAATTAAGACAACTATAATTGTGTCTTGGAATCATTATACAATGTTTAAATTGATTAAAACCCATTTTAAGACTATATTATGTCAATTCTGCTTCCATTATGGAGAGTTATATAAATTTGTTTTTTATGTTTTATGTATTATTTCATTTGAGAGTTGACAGAAAATTATGATTAATTTAAATTAGTAAAAAAGATAAAATATAGAAATAAGATAGATAGTATTAATTTTTTTATCATACATTTTTTAAAGTAAATGGAATTTTGTAAAAAATAAAAAATTAAACAAAAACTACATAGTTAATTGGCAAAATTGTGAAAATGGGTTGTTTAGTCTGTCTACCCATCTGTCTGTTTGTTCTGCCTAATCTCTGAAACGGCTGAACCAATTTTGATGGGACTTTCACAGGCCGTAATACCTGATGTAATAAGGAGTAACTTAGGCTCCTTTTATTTTAGATATTTTATTTATATTAAATTCCACACGGACAAAGCACAGCTAGTATATTATATAAAATTTGATTCTGACTTAAAATATTTTGAAAATATTTTAATTTGGTATCTAATATAAATAATAAAAAATATATCTAATTTTTTTAAGTTTTTTATAGTGCTAATCTCTGCACTTTAGATTGAACATTAAAACATGTAGAAAAAGTACGAAAAGACTGTCGCCGCTGTGGGAAGCGAACCCACGTCTTCGGCATTCGCGACCTGACGCTCTAGCCACTGAGCTAAACGGCTGATAGCCACATCGACGAAAATCTTAAAGCCTACTGTCTACATTGTTATTTAGCATTCGAAGCAATGCTTGGCGCATCTATTGTTATATCTTTTCCAGCATACAAACAATTTCGAATATCGTTTTACAACGATAATTCGAACGAGAGATGTCGCCATTGCTTTTATAAATTTTAAAGTTTTTTATAGTGCTAATCTCTGCACTTAAGATTGAACATTAAAACATATACAAAAGGATATAACAATAGATGCGCCAAGCATCTATTGTTATATTCTTCTAGCTATCAGCTGTTTAGCTCAGTGGCTAGAGCGTCAGGCCGCGAATGTCGAAGACGTGGGTTCGATTCCCACAGCGGCGACAGCCTTTTCGTACTTTTTCTACATGTTTTAATATCTAATTTCATAAAAATTTGGATTTTTTAAGTTTTTTGAAACATTGTTCTTACTTTAGGATAAAATTATCCTGTGTCGTATGGACGTTTTACATACACACATTTCTCGTAGAAAACGCCCAGATGCGAAACAATTATATCTGCGGATCGCACAAATACTTGTCCCGTGTGGGAATCTGACCCACGAGCCGCGACGCAGAAGCCAATACCTTGGTAACTGCGCGACTCGTTTTTCGTCTTTAAACCTAAAAAAATATTTATCTATCTATACTATAATAAAAGAGTAGAATCGGCGTGTCTGTACATTGAATATTTTTATGAAAAAAATGAAAAAGGGTATCATAAAAAGTGTTATAGGAAACATAAAAACCATTTTTGGAATTTTTGTCTGTCTGTCTGTGTCTGTTAGCGATAAACTTGAAAACTACTTATCGGATTTTGATGCAGTTTTCACTGGTTACTTAAGCAAAGCTTGGGGCAGGACCTAGGCTTTGTTTCATCTCAATCGGTTCCCTCAAACGGGAGATATGGGAGTTTTAAGATTAAAGCAGTGCAGTCGCAAACAGTTATCACAGTTATCTTACTACTGGACTAATTTTTATGGTGTTTTTGAAAGTATTTTTGTAAGTATTCAAGATTTATTCTGTGCAACATTAAAGTTTTGTTTTATTGCAATTGATTCACTAAAAAAAAAGCTAAGGAATTAGTTCCCATGCAAAAACTAGATGGCGTTGTTCTTCATAAAATGCGCTATTTACATACATATTTTCACAAGTTTATTAAGGGACAAGTGCCGAACAATTGCATTTTAATAATAATAATGCGAATTTCTTCAATTGAGATTTATACGATAGGTACGATTTTAGTTTTGCTCGTTCGCGTACTCGGCGGGCCAAATGTAGGTGGCTGCAAATTAGTGGGGTCTTTTAAAAGCGTTGCTTGCCTTTGGCCTTTAGCTTCTTTGCGTAGGCGATATTCCATGAAAATTATAACAAATCAAGCGGGCCTGATAAGTAGGTACCATTCGTCGGGTCCATAATGTCATGTATTAGTACTTTCTTTGTTTAATTTTTTATGCCTTCCAGCGAGTCTTTTCTCTTAATCTTTAATGAGCCTAGGGCCAGCAACGGACAAATCTGTCACTGTTTAGGAATAAAGATTTGGTTAGGCTAGGATATTCGGATATTATTTTGCTTTGTCGTTTGGAAATTATGTTTGTTTTTTATCAATGACTCACAAATTGTATCTTTTTTTTTTGTAAGCAAGATACTTATTTTGTAGTACTTTCTAAATCATTGAATTTACCTTTTAGTATTTATTACAAAAATGCCTCGATAGAATTTAAAAGAATGAGAACGATTTGATCTCAAAAATCTAATGAAAACCAAACACGACTTAGTGCTGATACCCATTTCGCCATAGACACCATTCATTATCTTGCACATTGGAGTCAGTTATATGTTAATTCGCGAATACCACTCGCTAGATCACTGACCATTGCGCAGTTGTCAAGGCATTGCCTTCGGCGTGGGTTCCATTCTCACACTGGACAATTATTTGTGTGACCCACAGTAATTGTTTCCCAGAAGGCAAAACTATGAATGTGGTATTTAAAGTGATATTTTATTGTACACTAGCTTTTCGCCCGCGGTTCGGCCCGTTATGTACCACATTTTATATCGTGCTTAAAAAGTAGCCTTCCGCAATAAATTGGCTATCCAGGGGCTAAACGGGCCAGTAATAGCCAGTATTTGGGCTAATATTAGTGAGTTCAAACAAACTGATGCTAACTAGATTGCTAGCATCTGTTTGATACATGTATCTCATAAACTATGATATTTAGACAATTGAAATTTTCACTGTTGACGCTATAACAACAAATAAAGTAAATAAGAATATTTTTTTTAAGTGGGGCTCTCATACAACGGACATAATTTTATTGCCTTTTTTATAGATTATGGTATGGAACTCTTCGTTCACGATTGCGACTCGCATTTGGCTGGTTTTTAAATTTATATAATCTAACAATCATCATCATTTTACAGACCATAATATAATTGTAGTTAACTATAGTTTTATCCAATTCAGCTGTAGCGATTACTTTTTTTTTAAGTTGATATAAAATTTTTATTTATGAACCGATTTGAATAAAACTAACACTAAATGTTAAGTGAAGTACTACAATGCATAAGCGAAGTTGCACCCAAATCGGTTAAGCCGTTTCCGAGATTACGCGCACAAACGCACATACACATGGACAAAAATTTTAACAACCATTGTTTTGCGTTCTATTGTGTTTATAAAGGAGGATCTTTAATAATAGTTTTTCTCAAATATCTTCCGTGTACCGACAAACTCGAGTAACATTTTTATTATATGTCTGTATCTGTCTGAATTTTTCGCTTTCATCCTAACCTGTAGTCGGGGGCAACAGCTAGTTATAATAATAATCGCTATTTTCCTTTCTAAAATTGTTAACCCACATGTCTGCACTAGTGAAGGTGCTTTTCAAATGAGGGGCATACTTTTGAGATGCTCTGTATTGAGAAGTCTCCCTTGTCTTGTATTAACTGATGTTTTTGCTTTCAGTCCCGAGACTATTAAAGCTTCATCTGACGCAGAACCGGTGGGCTAGCCGGAACCCACGGGTTTGGGCCCTCCGCTGTGGGTAGGGCCGCGCATGTGCTCATGCGTGCGTTTAACTACGAAATGTCATCTACTACGAAGGGCCATCGAAGTTGCGGTGCGGACCGAGACCCCGATGGCCGTCGACTGTGTTTTTAGCTAATCGGTGGCTGGGGGCGGTGAGAACCGCCCTGGAACGCGGGTGTACCTTGTGTACGCGTTGTGTTGGTCTCGCCGTGCTCGGAGGCGAGGGCGAACTAGTGTGTTTGTTGTTACACTAGCTGTGGGTGTAGTGTTATCCGGCGGGACCCCCGGCGGTGGGTCCGGAAGTCTCCCTCGGTCCCTGTCACTGTTAGGAGCTTCAGTGTTAACATTTCGTATTTTCAACCAAAAAGGAGGTGGTTCTCAATTCGACTGCTTTTTTATCTTCGTTACCTAATGACTTTCGACTGAGTGAATCGATTTTCATAATTCTTTTTTTATTTGAAAGCCGGTGCTTCCCATGTGGTCCCATATTAATTTCATTGGTATTAGATCTTGGGCTCCGGAGCTACTCGGGGAACTCCTGAAAATCTATTATAAAATGTAAACAGAGCGAGATATTTGAAGTCTGTTTTATTTTTCGTTGGTAAAAAAGTTGACTTTTTTCAGATGACGATTTATCTAGTGACACAGGCGAAGACAAGATCTATAACGACCCACCGGATATTTTCAACGAAGACGTCAAACGATACGGCGCCGCCTACGCCGAATACAAAGCCAGAGTGATGTCAATGGAGCCAGATCAATCAGACTGTAGAAGCCTCGTCGTCTGTACGAGGGTGAAAGATTTGGATGAGGAGTCAATAGAAGGCTACAAAGACGACAGCGATGATGGGTTCTACTATGGCCAGGAAGAGGACTCGAAACAGTTCCGAGAGCAATACGATCAGGACCTATCTGATGAGTACAGTCCTGATTGAAATAGTATTTTCATTTTAATTATTAAATTCAGATTTGTATTGGTATTAATAAACAAAATTCCGATGTACTTGTCTTATTTTGCCTCCTAAATTAGATTATCTATGTTGTATTGATTGTTAAACAAACAAGTCTGGAGCACTGCCCTTGTTGCCACATACCCGATGGGAATCGTTGTCGTTGATATATCGAGCTGCGTTCAATTTTATCATTTATTTTGAAGAGAAAGCCAAGTTGGGTTTTAAAGAGCTCGTTTTTTTGAGCGAGACGTATTATTACCGGCCTATCGCTTACAGCTATAAATCACAGATTAGGCCGCGCATAGAATACTGTTCTCATCTCTGGGCTAGGGCACCGCAATACCAGCTCCTATTTGTCCTCCTCCAAAGAAAAATATTTCAAACCGTCGATAACCAGGTTGTGTCCGCTGTGTGTGAGAAAGTGGTAGGTAAACGACCTGGCGGTTTACCTGATATTCATTGATAACCGCCGCCCGTGGATATCACCCGTAGTTGCAGATGCCACCTTTTAATAAAGTGGAGGATATTATAGCAAAAAGAATGAACCATAGAGTTTCCAATTCTTTTTTAAACAGGTCAAATGAGGTAAACCAGTGCTAAGATTAAAAGGTGTGCCTCAAGAATAAATATTTTTTTTAATTGTACAATACAATCTTTATTTTGTATCACATTGCTATTATTCCATTTTATTATTCTTTTATGATGTTTTAAAATTTCAACTTCCAATGGAAATTCTGGTTTCAACTATATTTACAATTAGGGACGGGAAAAACTTTAAATTAAGACACAGGACTGTTAATATGTGATAAATAATTTATTGTCTGGCATATTTTACAATATCAATGTATGTCTACATCAGTTTACGTGTATTATCACTTTACCCAACATCTTATGATTAATTCATTTAACTGTTGCATTCGCGTAACGGTAAAGGTTTTGCATTAGTTGGTAAGAAAAGAAGGGCGATTAAATATCAGATACTAGAAAGAGATGGCAACATTAAACGTAAGAAGTGCTTTCTGCAGCTGGAATATATTTCAAGTGGCGATAATATACTGGTAGCCGTGCTCAGAGACGTCAATTAGCCCTAAACTATAATTTCATTACGTATAAAATAGTCTTAATTTGTATTGAAGACTGAAGCCCGCAACTTTCACTTTAGTTGTAGTTAGGCTAATTGAGGTATTAGAGTGCGGCTGTTAGGTTTCCTTATTTTAGCAGAAATAGACATTTTTTGGATACAGAAAGAATGCATCCCATTCTTTTTTCGTGGTAGTCATAACGTAATAATTATTAGCATTGCGTATCAATAAAGTAACCACCCTTACTTTCTTAAGCAAGATGCCTTTACTCCCGAACGGGAATGATTAGTTACAACACATTGCCAAAATTTTATTCGAGTCTTGACCTTTAAAACTATTTTAAATTTAACACAGCGATATGGCACATCACATCAGATGCATGTTTCGCGTCATTGCTGAAGATTATTAACATTAATGTCATGATGGTTTACGTCTAAAACATGTGCAGTTGAGGATAAAACTGTTATTGAAGTCATTTTAGTAAATAATAAATTAATGCTTATTATTTATTTTAACAGCAATTTCTAAGAAATTTATGAGATTACGGACAAGTTAAACCGTTCTTAGATAGTATCGTCAACTGCACGTTGTTAACATTCACGTCATTATAATCAGAAGATTAACAATAACCTCACTTGTAACCTTCGCACGTTGCGAAGTGAAAATTCGAGACTTATTCCAAACATCAACGGTAGGACAAACACAAATGAATACACAAATTTATATGTAAATCTACGGAATAAGTCTTGTATTCACTTAATTCTACAGTTATAATTAGTGAGATACCTATAAATGCAAATTACAATTACTCTAGCGATGCTTTGGCATAGACAAAACATGGTATTTTTCATAATCTTCTAACGAATGCGGGAATCATTACACTTCTATGCGATAAATTCAATTGGTTAATATTTTTTTTATAGAGAATACATTTATAGAATTGTATTTGACGTTATTTAACATTGAAGCAGATTTAACTCGGTTACACTTAAAGGAAATCCGTTCAAATTTATTATAAATGTTACATTTTTTTAATTCAATTAGCTAAGAATGATAAAACAAAACAATGAGTTAGGACTCTATATGTCGTAGTGTGTACTTAATTTTCGAGGAATAATGTTTGGAAAGTTAATGCAGTATACTGTCAAACGTGTTGTGGTTTATTAAGCACTGGTAAGTGATTAATAATTTCGATACGAGAATTGAATTGCTATTTAAGGGTAGATAAAGTTCAACCTAAGACTAATTATTAATAATAAACAAAATTAACAACAAAGAAAGAACATTTACTTAGAACAAATGGTAATAAAATTTAATTACGACGCGATAATATCTTTACACGTATTTACAGTTTGGTATTTTAACGTATACTAAAACAAAGTCAAAAGTGGTTTAGTTTAGTGATTTACATAACAAGTTTAATAACAATATCCAACCGTGGCCTTTTATTTACAGTAGCCGAGATTTTAATCGTTCATTCGGTCACCCATGCATCCATCATTCACATTCAATTTCATTTTAAATCGATTTGAAATGTCAATACTTACGTGAATTTGGCATTGATATGCAGTTAGTTTCTTATTTTTAATTTCTTTAATCAGTTTATATTATTGCACATAATTCATATATTAATCCGAAATGAGAGGATACAAATCTTATCGATCTATTTTATAATTAACAAGAAAGACAATTTTGAAGCAAATTTAGCATTTTTCATATCGTTTTAAGTGACAATTTATTGCTCCAAGCATTGAGCCATTTGAAATATCTAGTCAAATATAGCAACAAAGTTGAGGATAATCATTTTTCATTATTGTAGAATATTACGAAGTCATCTTGAGGCCTTTGCAGATACTCAGTCATAATTACAAGGAAACGTGATATAAGTGAATATCTGTTTTAAATAATGATAAACACGTAAAGAACGTTAGCAATTTTGATTTTGATTACTTACTCTATGTTATTTTTGAACGTTATCCTAAACTTTGTAACATTCCATCCGTACTGTCTGCGTATTTATAGTACGGTTGTGTCATTGACTCTGGCGGGCGGAGGCGCGGGAACGTTGTTGTTGGCCGACGCCTCCTGATTGGCCGCGGTGCAGTAGAACTGCTTGTGCGCCTTGTATGTGTTGACGTATTTGAACGAGATGTCGCACGACTTGCAGTAGTTGGGGGTCTCTTCGGCTTCCGCGTCGGGCTCCTTCTTTATGTCGACCGCGGGGACTGGCGAGGTGTGTTCCTCGGGCTCGGGCTCCTCGGTGGCGTGGACGAGGCGCGCGTGCCTGACCACGTTGCCCCGGTACGTGGACGTGTAGGCGCAGCTGCCGCAGCGGTGGACCCTCTCGCCGCCCGCCGCCGCGCTGGGAGAGGTCGCCTCGCGGCTGTCCTCCTCGAGCACGCACGATATGAAGCTCTCCTCCTGGAAAAGGGGAATGCGAAATTAAAAAAAATTACGTTGATCACTCGTCTTTTAGTTGCACAGTTAATCGACGCAGTTGCTTCGGTACGCGGGAGTAGCATGTCTACGACTTTATTGGTGTACCCAAAAATGTGTACATCCAATTATGTATTGCAGCACATTCAATCGAAAGATAAGGTTGGCTCAATAATGAGCTATTCCGGGATAAGTCACACATAGTTCGAAACATTAGAAAGACATTAAATTATTAAAATTATAACTAAATTTCATGAATTTCGAAAAACAGATGTATTTATCAAAGGGGTTAAAATTCGTTTAAGCGGCAGCAGAGGGGCGGTATTGGCAGTAAATAAATTTAATTCTTATATTAAATTGTCAGTTATCGATTTAGTTTTTGTAAATTGGGTTATAAAAACGAATGCTTCGCTCATAACTATGGCAAATGTTAAACATTTTATTCAGCACGCTCTGAACTTGTTCGTATTTGTATGACCTGAGCCAGACCTCATATATCGGTGCCGGCATTGAAGAAATTAAAAAAAAAAACAAAGATAATTTATGTTAAGTTCACGAATCAACAACGGAGGGCAGACGTCCATCACATGACAAGTTAAGAAGTTTTAATTTCTGTTGAAGATTACTTTACTCTTATTTTCTACTATGTAATTTTAAGAATCAAATCAAGGAATCTAACCTGCAGATCGGATGGCTTCTCCCGGAAGTGCATTCGTATATGTGTGCGCATTCCCCGCAGAGTGTTTCCCCTGTAGCGGCAAATTGTGCACCGGAATGCCTTCACTCCGGCGTGAGCCTCCATATGGCGTTGGGCGGCCACCGCGGTGGGCGACACCACATCGCAGCAAGGGCACTTCCAGCCACCTTCGGGCCCCGACGCGGGCCTAGTCACTTCTGGCACGGTCCGAGGCGACCTGGTCTCTCGCTTCGTGCAGTAGTACGATTGGTGAGTGGTCAAGTTGTCCAGCGAGTTGAAGTGTATACCGCACGCCAGGCAGATGAGCTGGCGGTACTGGGGCGGCGGGCCCGGCTCCGGTGGCGCGGGGCTAGCACGCTCATCGCCGCCGCCGGCCGAACAGTAGTTCCGTTTATGGACTCGATAGTTCTCGTATTTGCAGAACACGATGTTGCACTCCTTGCACTTGGAAACTCCCTGTTTGACTAAAACCTGAGGGGACGCGGGCGTCACTGGTAGTTCGGACGCGAGGCGCAACGTTAGGGCCGGCGGAAGAATTGCCGGTGGAACTAGCGGGGGGAATTTGTCCTCAGGCGGCGATGGAACGCTTGGCGGTTTCGGAGTCGGGCCACGGGAGTTGCGACGCCGTCGCTTGGGCGAGATCTCCCCGCTGGGCGATGAAGACCGTCTCGAAGGAGAGGGTGTTCCCGGAGAACCCGGTAAAGATGGCGCACACACGATTTGCTCTGGTGTGGTAGATCGTATTCTATTCTCTTTCTCTTGCTCATCCGGTGGTCCCGACTCAGGGGAGCGTCTCACGCTAAGATCTAAGGGGGTTGCGCCGTCTCGCGGTGGGTCCCGCGGCCTGTTTGCCGATTTCAAGACCTCGGACTCTTTTCCGTCTGTGCTCATGCTTGGCAGAGCTCTACTTAGCGGTTGAAAAGTACCATTCGGTAACAGAAAACACGGCGTTTCGGGATCGGGCAGAGTGGAGCCGGGCAAAGTGCTCGCACTTCTTAGCAGCGAATAGGGAACGATTAGAATTGGATTTGTTGGTAATGCGAGTGCATACTGGTTCTGTGCGGGCGGCGTGGCCCCAGGGGAAGGAGGGGCCGAGCCGGACGTCGCCGAACCTCCCCGCGCCGCGGCCAGGACTTGTTTCACCACTTGCCTCGTGCTGCAATAGTAGGATTTGTGGGCTCTGTACGTTTTGATAGAGCTGAATCGAATATCACAATCGGCACAGTAACGTTCCGGCGCTGGTGGGCCGTCGGTTACCTCTCCGTTGGACGTTGGCTGTGGCGTTGGCGTACCACTGTTGACGGGTGACGACGAGTGCATGCGCATGTGCCGATTCAGGCTCACTTTTTTGTCAGCGCTGTAGGAACAATACGTACAGGCGTATTGTTTTCCGGGGGGTCGGGGCGTCTTCGCCTCGCTGCTAGATTCGTCTGCTGCGGCGTCAGTAGGTGTCTCCGTGCCGTCCGCCGGCTTGGCACGTCTATGTGAACAATAGTGTTCCTGGTGCGCTTGGAGTGTGCTAAGTGAGGAATATCGGATACCGCACGGCTTGCAGATGTATATCGGAGGGGTGTTCGCCGGTAGCAGAGCAGGGAAAGCAGCCGCGGTCAGGGCTAGGTACTCCCTCGCTTGCGGAATCGGCGGCGGCGGCGGGGACGGGGAAGGTGGTTCGCGTTTTAGGGGCGTCGCTTGTGGCGCGAGCGCTGGGTCCGTCGCGAGGCTGGCGTTGAGGCGTAATCTCGGCGGAGAGGCGGCGGGCGAGCTCCCAGAGGCGGGCGAATCGCCTCCGCTGGACGCCGCCTTCTCTCCCCCAGAGCTCGGCGTACGAGGTTCCCCAGGCATCGCCTCGCTCTCGTTTCCCCATTCCTCGTCCTCACCTGTAAATAAACACCTCTATCTCAAAACGTCGAATAACTTGGCGAGATATCTCGCGCGTTCGCAAATGGAATGTTGAGTACTAGAACAAAAAGATTCTGCAGTATCTGTTCCTATTAGCGTTGTTAATAGCCAAGTGATGGTACGTTGGCAGCGGCTCTCCCGCGATAGCAGTCTCTCGTCACGTTTCCGCTGCTATCTATCGACGTCAGTCAGATCGGGGCTCGTGCAGTCGAGGCATACATTAGCGCTCCTAATTGAGACGTGCTCGCGGTATGTAAATGTCGCGGCGTGGGTGGGGCATTGCTCCTTCGGTTACGCGAAATGTGAACGTTCAGCGGATTTGCAATAAAATTTCAGGCAACCGCTGAATTCGTCAATACTCCGCGAGAACTGCAATGTTCGTCATTCAACATCGCGGGCGTGAGCGTGCCCTCTCGCCGCGGCCAAACAGAACAAAAACTTAACGGGCCCTCATGTAATTGGATCTGATTTCCAGAAAACGCTCGCTCACCTTCCTTTTTGAGCGACAACGATCTCGGCCCGGCGAGGAATTAACCTATCTTTCGCGCAGCGATCTCAACTCAAAACGCCAATTAATGAGAGGCTCAACTTCATTCTGGTGCCCCTGTGAAGATCATTATATGGGCACGACAGGGAGATGGACGCGGCGATTGGCGCGCGCTGCGGCCGCCATCTCGCGGTAACGAATACGACTCGAATCCGATTGCTTTCGGGTCACGCTATCCTAGTAGGCGCGCGGTCCGATTGGCCGCCACGATTCGTGGCTAACGCACGATTGGCCAGGCTAATGCGTTCCGTCCGGCGTTTTAACGTTGGCGTCATACCGAACGCGGTTTTATCGGTTCGTTAGCTGCGTTCGAGGCTCCCGTTTAAGCTAAATAAGTCATAACTTGTGATCGTTGGGAAAGGTTGAATGTTCAATCAGATAGATGGCGTGACTCGGTGTCGTTTAAGCGCTGCTCGCGAAACCGAACGTCGATTCGTTAAATGATATTCATCTGGGCGCTTTTGTCTTTATAAACATGTCAAATAATGGCGGCCTCGATGGTCGCGGTATGGGGGCGAGCACGCAACTCGCGAAAATTATTTCGTTTAGAGCTTTAAGCACCCGCATAGCTGTGACTGGAAACTAGACGGCGCGATAGTGGATTGTTACGCGCCCTTTACTATCAAAGGAACGCTGTAACGTATTTTGTTGCAATTCACAAGGCGCTGTTCTGTTTTGTATTGTGCAATCGATAAAAGCTTTTCGAATTTAGACCGTTGTAAAAGATGTTGTTAATTGTATTAGACATTGACTTAACTATATTAGACAGTATTATCCATTAACATTGTTTTTAGCTCTTACTATTAAAACTCTCAGATAATTATATAAGTATTATTATTTTTCCTATGCAAATTATTGGTAGGTGAAATTTATGACATCTTTTTCTGGTTTAAACCTATAAATATTTAGACTTACAATCCTTATAATGCAACTGAGGATTTCAATAGTATAATTTGTAGAAAAAATGGACGAAAAGTTTTTAAAGGTTAACCACCTTCCAAAAGAGCGTCCAAAAGACATTTTTTTCTACTAACTTTAATGTTTCACCGGTGCAGAGATTGCAACTGATTCTTTATTTGTGGTAGGGCCACGCAGCAGCCTTGGCTGTTGAAAGAATGGGCCGGCTCCTCCGGGTAAATACCACGACTTCATAGAAGACCGGCGTGAAGTGAAGTGGAAGCGAGTAGGGTAGCCGGAGCCCAATTTTCAAAAGGTTGTCAAGAACAGATGTCCATCGGCGGCGGTATTCACTTAACATCAGTTGAACCGCCTGCTCGCTTGGCAACTTTTCACATAAAAAAAAAGAAAAGAGCTTAGAATTTTGCAATTCTGTTAAGCCAACATATTGTTAAATCCAATATGTATGACACACAAAAACGCACCAAAAACGAAGCGCGAACCGTGAGCGTGGAACACGTGCCTACACTCAGAAAAAAAATCAACACCGCCATCTTGTCCTTGCGGTTATCAGATGGAAGATCGACGCCCAATTAAAATAGTTGTGCATCGGTCCCGTCACTATCGCGACGATACGAATCTGTTGCTTTGACGTTCACTGACCGATCACATAGTTCTCTCGACCACTCCTACCCTCGATTACGAATACGTAGCAAGATATTGAATGATAACAATCAATTTTGTGGCCAAGGTAAGCTACAAATAAAATATACTGGATAATCTTTAAGATTCTATCCAAAAATACAACATACCTACCGGCATGTATGACGGAAAGACAAAGTGTTGTTGGTGTGGCATTCTAAGGGGGAGGCCTATGCCTTTAATTATTGTGTGATTATTTAGTATGTACCAACGAGTCGCCTCACGTTTGTAATGTTCAACAGTAAATATGTTACAATTTTAATGTCGATAATAAAGATATGGTCAGTCGAACATTCCTTTTACGTTATGTTAGATAACAAAGCTGATCCATGCTCACCGTATCATAAATCCGTACATAATACATATAGTTTCTTTTTACTGTTCGAAATATATATGAATAACTTAAAAACATTTTTTTTTAATTTACTCATACTTATATAATCTATTTTATTCATAGTTATTTTATTCATAATGTTTAGTCTATATGCAATATCAAAATATTAAATCAAGATCGATGGTAAAACAGCTTATGTTTCCACTTAAATTTTAAAGGTTGTATCGGCGAAGACAAAAGAATATCTATGCTCTGTCGACTTAACGTCAATACCAATGTTACGCGCGCCATTAGTACAGATAAAAAAAAATTGAGAAAAGCCACAAAGGGTTGAGTGACAAAGACGACATAGATTATCGTGGCGGCCATCTTGATTTATTTGAATGCGTTGTGTAAGGAAGTTGCGTTCATCTATCATATGCCCGTCGAGAGGCGTTATCCACAATATTATCGCAAGGTGTTTAATAAGGGTGTATGAAGGTTTATTCGGACAATCGTTTTTGGTCTGTCAGTTCTTGTTTCTTCTACTCGGTAGCGGCGCAGTAGCATTTTTATCGACACAAATTGGACCGAACAACTTTTTATACAAATTTGCATTTATATTACAGTATTTTATAACAATACACTACCAAGGTCCAGAAAAAGCAGTAAATTCAATATTCTGATATAAGTCTGCTTATGAAAGACAATAATGAACACAAATTAAGTTGTACCCATATTGGAATGCTTACTAATATTTATTAGAAGTTCAGGTAAGCTTTAAAACAGTTTTAAACCAAGTTGTATTCGTGTTGCGTTTGACGTTAATATGGTAACACCGATGGATGCCTTCGCCAGATGTAGCAAAAAACTGTGAGGCGGGTATCGCGAGACAATCGGCAGCGTGTCCGCGTCGGACGCACGTCGTGTGTCACGATCGGACGTGCATTAACATATTATCGCGGGTTCGATTCCGCTAGCCATTTGCGACTAGCAGAATGGCGGACTGTCGCGCGTTCATTGCTTCAGACATTCAGCCAATTATTCCTCGAGCAATAACTATTAAGCGAAAGTTAATACAAATATTTGCTTTCGCGGTCATTATAATTGATACAGCGCAGGAACAATTTTATTTGGTAGAAAAAAGGGTTAACATTCTTCCGCTGTCTATTGCAATATGGTTTATCATTTCTTCGTTGAATATTTTCTCGCTTTCAAGTAAGTAAGATATTATGATTTTCATAATTAAATTATATTATCACACTAAAGACGAATGATTTGAAAATCGTGTTGTTATTATAATTTGATCATGTATCACAATTTTTCAAATTGATAAAAGTGATGTGATAAAACTGCACGGCAAGACATGAGCACGGCGGTGCGCAAAATTCATTAAGTGCTCAGCGCGCAAAAAACCACACCGGCTCGCGGCGGACACCGGCATGGACGTGGAACCAACAAAAACATCGGACGACGAAGAGCTAGATAAACATTTCCCCGTACCGGCCACGTCCTGTCCCAAGGAATAAATCTTGATGTCTTTGCAACGGCGATAGCGACGGACCTGGCAACACAGGCAGCTGATTTATCTGCCATCTATAATAAAAATATACTGTATTGTTTATGGCGTTGGCTATTCATATGATACTTGTATTTTTTTGTGTGAGATTCGGTTGGGAACGTCGGTGTGATCGAGTGGGCGATAAGAATTGGGAATCAATGGTTGGATTTACGAGAATTTATTTAATTTAACGTTGTAGTATTATTAAACTCACATTTAATTTTTAGTAAAAAGTCGGTTTAAGTCACACGATCAAAATGTTTTTAACGTTAAACCTTTAATACGATTTTCATTAACTACTTTAACAGACAGCAATTAAGTAACGCAATTGTAACATTGTTAATTGTTTTTGCTCTGTGTCCATTACACGGCCTAACCTAGTTTTGGACGTGGAATAAAAAAACCAACGCCCAACGCAACCCTCTCTTTAACAAACGAGTGGTTGTAATCGTTCTTTACAATCTTTCTCTACGTGTATGATTGATGTAGACCGCGGGTTAATATTCATGAAGTGTTACCACATGTAATTTGTGTCAAGATGTGGGAAAAAACAGGTGGAGTAAAGCATGTCGGCTGTGTTTGAAATGTGGCGTTAATTCTCTTCCTAAGCCGTGATTACAAAATACGCGATAGGTCAATAACAACATAAGAAACAATAGAAAAGAAATCATTCCAGCCTGTATGCATACCCTCAAACTAATTTATTTATGTTTGAATGCGGACATATTTATTTTAGGTTCAAGCCCGATAAAATAATTTTCTAATTTAAATAACAAATATTATTGTTTTTTTATTACTATTCTGAGTTCTCTTAATAATATACCGTAACGTTTACACTGTTGTACGATTGGGCAGGTCCGTCCAGGGAAGTTTCACGACCTCACAGAAGAAAGAAGCCTGATGAAACTGTATTTTTATATATTAGAAGATGGAAGCTAACAGGCGTTTCACCGGATGTTAAATTATAACCGCCGCCCATGGACATTTGCAACACCCGTTGGGTCGCATTTGCGTTGACACCTTGAAATAAAGTGGCCTCCGGCTAGACTCACCAGACGAAACGCAGAAGTATAACACTTCCACTTCACGCCGGTATTCTGTGAGTTCACGGTACCACTCCGGACGGACATTCGGTGAAAAGTCAAAGGCAAAAGGGACAGCGACCTGATGCCAGAATTTAAACATTTTGCTGCGTAATTTATTGTTCTCCTTGCTGGACAACAAAGTAAGTCATCGAAAGCCGTTGCAGGCATTCCCTGTAGCTTTAGGCCTGTATATTTCAGTGTCTAAGTGAGGTGTACGCGCCCACTGTGGGCCAGTAATAAACGAGTGTTCTCACGCAACGTTTGTTTCCTTTCAAAGTCTATACATATTATTGGCAAAGAGTAGGTTTTATATCTGGCCCACGGTTGGCGCGTACACCTCACTAATCCACTTTTTCTGTTCCGACGCCTCAATATATATTGGTAAGATATAAAGTAAAACTAAAGTATCAAATATAAAATATTCTATGCTTCCTTCACTCATAACAAAGACTCATGTACGTCTAAAGTTAAATAGCGAGTTCTAGAGAATGGAAAAAAATAATGCCGTAATTAATACAACTAAATTTAAATTAAATTAGAAAAAAATTGCCAATTACTGCCTTGTTGACTTGTGAGTTACAAAAACGATTGTATTAGCTTCCTCCACCGTTATCGTTATACGATCATAGTGCGCTGTAATTAAATTAATTTGAATTAAAAGGTTAGTTTAATGCGCGGCCATTAAAAAAAACTGGGTCGCCTCGGATCGTGTTAAATAACTTTTTTATGCGAGTCATAGCCGTCGGACATATGTAAATTACAGCCGCGCCCTCTGGTGTCGTATGCGACGTACTTACATGTTCTTCATAATATATTTTAAGGTTAGTTTGTGACCTACTTACCTACAGATGTTAAACAAATTATTCATATTCTGAAATGAAACTATTTTACGGATTTTATAGCGTTTCATAAGATTTTTAAATCGCCCGTTTTTCCTTTCCTGCGTTCATGGTCACGAGACAAACCACAAACGCGATAATATCCATTATGATAATGTTATGATATGTATGATATTTGCGTATAATCTTTTTTCTTTTTTTTTTGTGACATATAGTATGCTGTTAGCCCGTCGGTTTTGACAGCTTCGGCGGAAGAGGTCCGCGGGCATACGACTCACGGACTGATATGTTCAGACTTAAGTCGATGGCGCAGTTTCTAAGTTGTTGGCTTTGTAGCAGTATCTCGTGGGTTCGATTCGCATAATGGGCACAAAACTTAAAATGTTAAGATAAAACTGTTGCAAAAACTTTTGCCGCTGCCAGATTCTAACCTGCGGTTTTTTTTACAATCAATATTTGAACACTAGAGATTTCGCCTTTGCTATAGAAATCTAATAGTAATGAGTGAGCGATTCTTCGACCTCCTCATCAGCATAAACAGTGGTGAGAGCTTATTTGCATATATTCAACAAGCCATACAATTAACAACTTCACAGCTCCATATTGTCCCGAAAGCCGTCACTCCTTGGTAAACTTATGCGAACTTTTCAATTTTTGTTCAAATGTATTAAAAAAACAAAAGCGCGATTATAACGAACTTTGATCCAATTCATTCCGAGCTTTCATATCAATAAATAATTTCTATAATGAATAATTATTATTGGATGGTTCAAAATACTTTATTTTTTCTTTATGCCATAAATTTTAATATCGCAAATAACTTTAATATGCAGGTCAAGATAGTTGCGGACTTATAACTTGACTATCCATTTATTTTATTTTCGGCCAATATTATAAATATTTAACCATTGAACAACGTAAAATTTCAGGAGATAGATCCCGTCTAAAATTAAAAGTTAATACTGATATTGTTTATTGAACTTAGCAGGCGTTGTGTTAAGTTACAATAGCAATATACTATTCATATGCTTATAAAATGAAACAAAAGTAGGGAAAATATAACGACAATAAACTTTCTTTTATATTATTTATGAAGACAGTTACCGAGTGCGTTGGTTTCGTGGAATGCTCACGAATTCCGCAAATCAAATTATGCATTCCAAATTCGAAATTCGAGCGGCGAACGAATCAAAGCGGCGCGCTATCGGTCAGTTCGCAATCGCCATATTAAAATTCGATCTAGAATAGGGATGTGGTCCGTCATCGCTATGTGCCATCGTTGCGTTTGGTACGATGGTCATAAACAAGATATACACACTTATTTAAGAACGGTATTTCACTGGGTTTAGTTTTTAGAATCGTTATATTATGTAATTTGATACTAGTTCAGGATTAATTAATAAATTATGATTAAAAATGATATTTGAATTTTTAAAGTGCAACTGCCTTATCCGCGATTAGGTACCTAATTGGACTAGTTGAGATACATTTCTCTACCTAAAAGAGAAGAAAAGTATAAAGAGAGAGAGAGAGAAAATAAGTTATTTATTTATAAAATATTTTTATCTCCTTTAATTTTTTAAAAAAGACGACACCATTAATAGATATAAGAGTTACCTTTGGCCGCGGAAACATAAGTACTATAGGTACTTTATATATCAAAACCACAAGAAAAAAAAATAATTTTAAGATTGTTATCTTTTTAATCGCCTTTCAAGGGATAATTGAAGTCGTGTTATTGTTTATTGAATCGGACACATAAATAACGCTTTTTTAGCGCACTCTTGTTTTTGTTTTCCAAAAAGGTTTAGCGTTCCTATCAATGTTACGACATATACCGTGAACCGTGACTAGTAATTACGAAGTGAATGGATTCGATCAGACATTCGATTGCAACAAACTGTCAGCGATATCACAAGCTCCGCCCGCCTTTGACGCCTAAAGCGCTGCATCTGCGTATTTTGAGTTGTTAATATCTCCGCTCTTATTTATTAGTACTGAAAAGGGAATAAAAACGGTTTGTAAAATGCCAACTGTTATGTATTAATTAAGATTTATAGCAATAATGACGAAAAGTTTTTCGCCGCCGCGGGAATTGACCCCACGTCCGCATAAGGCGCGAATACGGAAGACGTGAG
Organism: Iphiclides podalirius; assembly: GCA_933534255.1. Taxonomy (NCBI): domain Eukaryota; kingdom Metazoa; phylum Arthropoda; class Insecta; order Lepidoptera; family Papilionidae; genus Iphiclides; species Iphiclides podalirius. The sequence goes on from OW152816.1 coordinate 2,037,531, forward strand.
CTTGTGGGTTCATCTTAAGTCCACACATTAGCACTATAAAAAAGTTTTAGTTTTGTATGTCAGTATACATGACGATGGTCTTATGTATGAGGAAGTTGTTTGCAGGGCATGCATGATTGGTAGCTTTATTATTATGAAATAAAATTTTGGCATAAATTTATCAAAATTTATTAATGTCGCGTCATTATCATTATACAATCATGAATTGTAAAAATTGGTATCGTCAAAATAAGAAACTGCAAAAAATATTATTACTTTTAGTTTAATAAATATACAGAAGATTTGTCTGAAAAACGTTTTTATAGACAATAGTTTTGCAACCGACAGCTATAAACCTCAGCAAAACGCTATTTCCGGACTATTGTTCATATTGTGGAGATTTCCAGAAATTACGTTTTGATATGGGGGTCCGCGGGGTGGGGGGCGGAATGCGTTTTTTGCGGGCAGGGGTGCCTCGTGAGTCGCGCCGCGTATCGTCGCGTTTTGCATAGATTTAAAAAGTCGATAGTTATGCAAATCGCCCCGGCTGCCGTGTTTACCCGTTTCTGAGTTACGGCGCACCTCGGTAATAGCCCCCGCGTCTATCGGAATTAGACGTTTCGAATGGAATTAGAGTCGTTTCTGCGGCCGGGAGTTTCAATGACTGATATTCGACGTTCGCCGAATATACCGGACGTTGAAAAAATTTTTATGTTTTTCGATTAATATGAATTCAATTACATATAAATTCGACTAATGAAGCTTTATAATGTCTCCGCACTGAAAGGGTAACTTGTGATGGTAAAAAATACATACATAAATATAAACATGTGTCATAGTATCGTGTTCTGGTCTTTATTTCTAGATGCATGCCTTTTCAAAATTCCAATGATAATAAAATAGATATCAAGACATTCATATAATGATGAGTACCATATATGTATGTAAAACATAAAATATTCAATATATTTAACTGATGGGCTTAACGCCTCATTGAACTTTACATGTTATTATTGGTAAAAAGGGAACAATGGCCGATAAATATGTTAAAAGGGAGAGAAATGGAACACCTATCGTGTGAGGAATGCTGGCTACAACCTTTAAACGTTGTTACAAAATGGCGTCAGCGCCATAAAGGACGTCGCCATATTAGTAAAACAAATACTTGAATGATTAAAAAACGATACCAAAGCAACGCGCGTATACGTTTACAATGCACCGTCCGCGTCAAAATGATCCATCCCGTTTTTGTTGGGGCGCGATCTGGATAAAGGATAGCATCTCTAGCGCGCCTACAACACGAAAATAATTAACTCCAGTCACTGGCTAACATCGTGTCGAACATCGGCTACTCCCATACTGATTATAGCTGCATAGGGTTGGCAGGACGTAACAATTTAAATTTGTCCAAGTTTCTGCCTTTTATAAGTTTAAAACTTGTCCAAAGGTTGTTCAAAATTCAAACGGTAATGATAGGGACATAAATATGTAGACGTAAAATAGAATAAATTATGTACTTTTTCGATTCCTGTTCAAATAAATATATTTTCTTGTATTTCTCTGTTATGTCTTTTTTATCATTTACTAATGTGTATTTTTATTTCACTTAATTCAATTAGACTCATTCAATAAAACGTTATTGGTGCTATGATTTTCTTTTTAAACAAAAAAGAACTTTGTTTTACCTTAAACTTTTGTCAGCCCTGTGGTACGTATCGTTTCGAGTCTTATAGCCACAAAAACGTCCCAACACTAGCCAACTGGTTTGGTGGCGGTAGAAAAACTCGGGCGTCGGCAGGCGGCCATATGACCGTGTTAACGAGCCTTTGATGGATCGGACCACAATTTTATACTATGGACGTTACAAGTTACAGCGTTGTTTCGACAAATAGTTATTGCTGTCAACCGTCAATTAACGACGGTGTTGGTTGTTTACAATGTTTTGACGTATTCGTGGATTTCAATTACCGCGGCTCTTTTCAATTAAAAGTAATGACGCCATTATTGTGTACGACATATAAAGTTCATGTAAATTTCTCACTGCCTGTGTTAATGTCGAGATGAAAGAATAGCCTCATTAGGTGCTTTTAGCTTATTAATTTGAATTATTTAAATTTTAACGAATGATTAATGAAGTATTTTTATAGTAAAAGTCACAATATCTTGTAATATAAAACCTTTTGGCGCTTAAGATATAAGCAGCACCAAATAAGAACTAAATAAAAATTTAAATTATTAACCCCTAAATCATTATAAACGTAACAGATAAATTGTGAGCTAAGTGTTCCCCTTCAAACGTATCACTGCAATGCTTGTTTTCTCGTTCGAGCCGACTGCCCCTTAGAATACTCGGAAAAAAAAGTTTCAAATAATACGTTCGCGACAGGACGACAATAACCGATCGGGCCGATAAAGCAAAAGAACAGAATTGAATTCATGAATAAATCGCGTAAACTTGTCCCGCGGTGTTATCACGGCGACATAAAAGTTTTTTGCGCGGGCGAAAGCCGATAGGGCGACACGGCCTCACGTTTATTTTTTAATAAATTCGCATTTAATCGTCGATGCGCGATCGCCATCACGAAAGTTGCCGCCGCGCTACGATAGATGGCGCTGATACGCCCTTTCACAATGTAATTTGTATAATTAAAGAAAATTGAACGGATGCCGATCGGGGACCCGCGACTTTGCGATTTTATCAAAGCACTCGATTATTTATCGGTCGTGGTCAGAAGTACGGTAAATGCGAGATGGGTAACGTTTCGTTACTTTCCACTGAATAAAAAGAAAAAAGTGAGCTTTCGAAGTTTGAATATAATTTCGCTGTAGCGTCGCTGTAGAGTATGGTAGATGTTTTTAATTATTATTATTTTTTTCTTAATTATGACTCGGCGCCATTCTTGCATTAGGCCAGTGTCAAGTTAATTATTATTATACTTGGTTACCGAAGTAAAATAATAATTAAAAACAAAACATTCCTTTGTATATTATTTATAAATATCGAACGAAATAAATGTCTAAATAGTTTTTTGTAGTTTTAATGTGTAGGTCATACCAACTTTTAATAAAAACATTAGTTGTTAAATATTTAAAATTTCGATTGCTTTATCAGCCGGTACCCTGTACCCGAATGGGTTATGCAACAGTAGACAAGGGATAAACATTGCTCTTTCCTTTTTTCCTTTTTAGTCTGTGCAAAAAGATGCGTTCCGTTTGTGGCGGGAGAGCGGGGAGAGATTTGAAAATTAGCATTTTTGTCGAATAACTCTGCGACGTTGTCTCGCTTGAGCCCGATACCGGAACGCTGGGCCGAGCTGGCGCTTTTTTTCCGACTTTCCGCGTCCGGATTGGACTTTAAAATATCTCTATCTGCGAAATGAATTTAAAGAAATACTCTTTAATCCCGAACAGTCACTTTCTTTCCAGCGCTGGCCGGTTGAAAGATAACGTTTGGTTTGCTCAGGAAAGGCGTGCGTCAATATCTCTTTTTTTGTTGTGTTGCCATGTAGCTACTTTTGCTTTTGTCATCGTCTATATCTTTGGTAATGAAGAAAATTTATATACTTTTGCTTGTACTTATCTATGATGTGAGGGTAACGGACCGATCAATTTAGAGGTTGTCAACGTAAATGTAAAACCAACAGTGTTATAAATGTTCTGGAATGGCGGTAATGATGAGCTAAGATCATACGCGCCGCATGTGCTTTTGCTACTTTAAAAAAAATAGTCGTGAGGCAAAAGCGTGGATCTTCTCAATAATGTTGTAACAGAGAGAGAGAGAGAGAGAAGTATTAAGTCCATCGTCTGTAAATAGTCAACTCGAAAAGAATACTGTCTTGATTCTTTAGAAATATCCAATAAGACATTAATATATAGTGATTGGTTCCAATCATATACCTATTCATCAGACAGTTAGTGCCTTTTTAAAAACTAAATGTCACTTAGACTACACGTATTATTACGTTACTTTTAATAATATTACCATTAACTTTGAATAAAAAAATTACAAATTCTCAGAACTGACGGAGGAACATAAAATTTCCCACCCGCTGCCCGCGGCTTCGCTCGCGTTGAAGCCCTTAAATAAATATCTTTCAACCCTTTACAACAAATTTTTCCAAGTAAAAAATATGTCCTTTCTCAGGCTCTAGACTATCTGTGGACCAAATTTAATTTAAATCGGTTCAGTAGTTTTTGAGTGAACGCGAGACAGACAGACAGAATTACTTTTGCATTTATAATATTAGTATGGATATAGAGAATGCATGCAGAGTGCTAATATTATTTTAAATTATGCATAAAAATACATTAAATAAAAAAAACATTACACACACTACCATGTATAACTAATTATGATCGAATTTCCACCACTAGGCGAACACAAGTATTTATTAATCTGTAAATTAAGACCGGTATTAGTTAAAAACATAAAAACAAAATCTTTATTAAGTATCCTTGATAACTTTTACAGACGGAAAGCATTTGTTTTATAGTGATGTATCGTAGTTATCTGTTTTTACTTCGTTAACAGACTCTGTCTAATAAATTTTCTAATAGCTTAGTTTATATGCCATTAAAATTTAAGCCTTTGGTTCCGATAACTCATAAGTGTATTATTGTCAGTGATGTTATAGTTAAAGGAAAATCAGGAAGTAGAGTAATTATGAGAATAAGATTTAATATTCTTAATGGAAAATAATGGGCATGAAATTAGTAGTTAATTTCATACATTTTTTACCATCTCCATTTAGTATGATTATGTAAATAATTTTAGAACATCGCTGTCTACGACCAAAATTAAAACCCTTAAATAGCTCATTTTAGCTTAGGTTTGTGGGTTCAACGATCAAACATGATTCAGCGATCCTATTGATAATCTTATACGGTATAAATTGCCTCTTCACATTTATCGTTTGCTCACGCGTTAGTTCCAAAAATGGAAACAACAAATCGTTCCATATTCGAAACAGATAGTCGTTAATACGCTCGGGCTTAGATTAATAGCGGGAAGGCGGGCCGATCAAAAAACTAGCAAAAGCGAAACGTTCAGTTCTAAAAACCGTTGACCCTTTATCTGCGCTCCACCAGCTCCCCGCTCATTGGGCGAGAGCCGAATTTATGTCGCCGAGTAATCCGGGCCCATTTGTATAGATAATTTTTATTATTGCCATCTCCCCAGAGCCGGCCGCACTCGATAACCGAAGGAAAGAGTTCTAATGACGATTTAAATAAGGAAGATGTATTCCTTTCGGCTGTCGATAAGTTTGGATTTGAATTTAAAAGGAATTTGTAAGAGGAATTCGACTTTTTAAATAACGCCGCTAGGGTTGCACCGGTCGAGCTTTTAATCGGTTGCCGTCTCTGCTCGTTTGTCTCTTACCGATTTAATTTTAGCATAGATGTTGGAATGGGTTGCGATTTGAATTCTATATTAAAATTTGAAGTTAATGAGCAAATTGTAAACGGTATTCAGTTAAGGACGTTCTACACATTTCTAAATGTTATGTTCTCTATGATAGATAAAAAAATGAAATACTTAAGACCATCAGTGCCAAAACCTAATTTTATTTGTTTTTTTTGTTATTATTTGCAATGCAATAAAAACAAATTGAAAAAATAAGATCACTAAACAATGTTGGGCTTGTGTCTCTTGATTCTCGCTAGTACGTTAACATTTTATTCGTTAGTTAACTGCGTAAGACTACTGATGTTCAATTTCCAATGCACGTTTGGGGCGTTCCCGATCGCAACACGACTCATAACCCTGACTTGGATGAACTATGCGTGTATACTATTTTTAACATGGCCACACCGGGTTTATCTGCCCCCGCTTTATGTCGGCCTTATCTCGAGCAGTGCATTAGTCTTCGATAATGCGAAGATAAGCCAGATCGGTTGGCGCCACGCTCGATCCCGATTACGCTCGGACGATATAAGAGAAAAAGGATCGATCCCCCCCTCTCCCGCGATAGGGCTGTCACGGCACGCCGTCGCTGTTAGTGTCTTAATTGTGGATTCCCATGTTATGTACATCCCGCGATAAAATTCCTCCGGGCGGCCCTAATTGTCTCGAATATTCGGTTTTGTCGGACCATCGATTACGGAACGATTCCGTGCGCTCATTGTAGATGCACATATGTGTTTATGTTTTTGAAAAACGTATGTACAGGATTTGAGAAATGTCTTTGTCTCTGCTACAATCATATGTTCTTTATTTCTTATTCAATATTAGAAGGAAATCTTTTGTCTATGGTAGAACTAACATCTTAAGGTATTTACTACTTATCGTCACAAGTTTTTTCTAATAAGCTAATCTTTACAATCCATTATTACTAAGTTTACCATCGACTGTCCAAATTCCGATGAAATATTCTGTATAGATACCTCGAACTGAGATAACTCTGAATTCGAAGTCCTTCGTAAGCAATTATAACAGTGAACGGATAGATATTAGGGTCTCCGCGAGGTAAAACTACAAAATAAGTTAATGTATTCTTATCTATTGAACATTAACTCGCCTACGTTACTACACTACTAAGGAATCTTTAATGTTTTTATCTATATTTATTATGTTCATACCTAATTCTACCTAACATAACAGCGATCCATCGATTCATTTGAATACTCGCGTTATTCCACTTTAAATCTACGTACAGACTGGTGGTCTAGTGGCTTAAACGACTCATATTTTTGGGTCTTGCGTTCCGAATTGGCGTTTACTGCTCTTATGAATTTAATAAAACCATATACTGTTCATAGTCTTTGGATAAAACGTGATGAGAATATAAAGGTTCTGATAGTTTTTAGTCAATTTTATAAAAGTTACTGCTGTTTTAAAGGCTACCTGTTAATAGGGTTATGCGTGGATATTATCATTAAGAATTTAGTATTTTCCTATAAAAACATTAATTACAAGCATTGAATAAAGAATTTGCTAATTGATATTCACCTCTCTCTCATTTCTATTTTGTGCTCTTGTCTAAGGCCCATTGCTGAATCAAGAAATATGATAGTCATCAAATATTACGTGTAATTACAATGACGATTTCGACAAAGGTGATGTAATGGTTGGTGGACTGTTGATGTAAGGATATGCGTTCAAAACCTATATTCAGAATTACCTTATAACTTCTCACATTTCATCATACATCATTTCAGGCTGTTTGAGTCCACTGCTGAACACGGGGTTCCCCACAGACCGTCACATATGGCAACCTTATATATACGAGAACTTATTAATGCATGGACCTAGGCTCAGGATGGTAAAATTAAAACGCACCACCACTGCAAGACAACACTCAATCAGTTGTTTACGTATATCAGACATAAACTTAAAAAAAATATAAACTGACGGCATTCGGGGTAATAATGATACTCAGGCGTATCATTGTGAACAGATTAAGTGACGGATTAAATGTCTTAAGTCTTCCGATCACTATGAATGCAACCGAAATCGGTATTTAATAACACTTAATAAGTACACAGTAACCTATCGACGAAACGTTATCGTTTAATTGAAAAAAAAAAAAACTGAATTATACATTTTCAATGACGGAACACGTGGTCCAGTTTCGATTAGCAGACATATCTCGATCACAAATGCTTTCAGCGCGATCGGTGAAACGTTGCAACTCCTCGAGTGCCCGTCAACATATGTATTTGAGCATATCAATGGCGCGCATTCTCACACGATACATACATTGATTTGTGTGTATTCGCGATAATGTGTCATTTACGATGAAAATTGCGTTAGGCCGGAGCGCGTCGAGTAATTCACCGGCGATGGATTGATTCGCTTGTATTTAACGCGCCCTCGTTAAAAGCAAAGCTGGCGAGGCGCTCATTACGCGTTGAAAGGCGCGGGAATTTTCGCCTATTCGGCGGGAAATAGTGTGATAGCGGGCCTAATGACGTAGCGGTGGGCGCCATTTTGACCGATGCCATTTTGTTTTTGACGTTTTGTTTGGCGCGTCACGTTATTAGCTTCGAAGGGACGAAGCGTGGGCACGGCCTAAGTTTTTGCCCGTCCGTTTAGCAAAAACCGGCCGTTTAGCGGGCCCGATTAACTTGTGTACACACTAGCCCATTATCGTTATGTCGCACGGTTATGTTTGACACCATACCCTTAATGAAGGCCGTAACAGCACAGCGTTTTCTTTGATCCGAATTTTGATAGTGCCCTTTTCGGTTTAATGTTTGTCAATTTGTTAATGGACACTTTTCTATAATGCTGCTGATGACTACGTGCTTAATCAGATAATGCGTGCTCGGAAGCTGTGAATGTATGTAATGTCGTCAACACAGACCTTTGGAATATGGCTGGTTTTATATGTATACGGGTGTTTCAAATCAAGGCGGCGGTTATCAATTAACATTAGGTGAACCGCCAGCTCGCTTGTCAGCTTCGCACATGAAAATAAACTATATTTTTTTTTTCTGAAATAGAAAAAAACCGTAAAAATATTTTACAGCTCCATGTCTTAGAACATAGGTTTTTCAACCGTAGGTTTTAAGACATGTGGCATGAGGCGGAAAATATTAAAATCACTATATTGATAAAAATAGGTAGGTATATCATAATTCAAATTTAGAATTTAAAAACTATGAAAACTTTTTGAACCGAAACTATTTTTATAGATCATAGATCAAAGATAAAGTAACTGCAAAGTCTCGAAGTATGGATGCCCGGTCGAAAACAGAAACCTGTGTCTTGTATTAACTGATGTTTTTGCTTTCAGTCCCGAGACTATTAAAGCTTCATCTGACGCAGAACCGATGGGCTAGCCAGAACCCACAGGTTTGGGCCCTCCGCTGTGGGTAGGGCCACGCATGTGCTCATGCCGAAAACAGAAAGCTTCGGCGTTTGCGGGACGCGGTGAGATTAAAAAATAAAAATATAAAGCCGCGTTCGCACGGAGCGTCCCAAGCGGCGCGGCGGTCGACCGCGCGGCGCTCCGAGCCCCGAGAGCGAGCGATCCGGATCCAGCTATCGGCATCTCAGTTTGTTCTCACATCATTACCCGCGCCGACGGCTACAAATTTACATCCAACACAATGGCTATCCGCCATCGAGGCATCATTAAGGTGATTCCGATAGCGCCGGCGCCTGGCCCGCCGCGAACGCCCTAACTCTATCCGCTTGCTTTCTTTTATGACGTTATGCCTGTTGCGAATTAAACCTAATGCTGGGGCCGCAAGGGTCAAATTTCATTACCGCTCAATGGCTTATAAGTACGGAATACTTCGCAACTGTGTTGACATAACGTCATAAAAGAAAGCAAGCGGTGCCGTGACGTTAAACTGAGAGGTGATGGGCTTAAGGTTGAGTTTGCATTGTCTTGACTCCAGTTGGCCGCGAAGTTTTTGAATGGATCAGTCTAAAGCAAAGCTTCAGGCTATCGCGCCACAATGGAACTTATAATAGAGGCGATTGTGGAGAATTGGTAAGAAAAAGGTCATTTGGGGTAATATTTTCATGGACTCATAAAATAACTTGATAATAAGCGTTTAGACTTCAGTTTAATTAAATAACCACATTTGGTGTGTTTGTATCTTGTAAATTAAATTAACTATATTCTGCTCCCTTAACTTTTTATACTATATCTGATATCTTTAAGAAGCGCCTAAAATGTTTAAATTCGGCAGGTCATAATTACTCAAAATAAAACAGAAAAATAACTTGGGAAATGCGTCGTATTAATTATATAAATTGCATTTTCTAAAAATGACAGCTTTCTTTTAATTTACCGTTTAATATTGCTTCCACGAATTTGAGACTTATGCGCGAGACTATGAGATGGTGATTATATTTATGCTATAATTGCTTGTTTTTTATGTTAATACAACTCAAGCATCTCTTGCATAGGTCACAAAAGCTGCAGTCAAATTATGCACCGATTGGTAGCCTCCACTATAAAAGGGACCTCATCAGAGGGTGCAATTTATTAAGCGCGGGCGGGCACAAAAGCCGCGCTGCCTCTGGTTTCGGCCGCTTTGCATACAATACGCGGATCGTTACGCGCCGCTTGACGCGCGTACGGGACGCGGTGACGCGCGTTTATCGTTGCATCTGCTCAGGCGGCCTAATTTGCTCGGTGCTTTATTCATCACGTGTTTTTACTATTGACTATACTCATTGTCATATGCTGTGCGTCAGTATTATTTTTAATAATTTTTATTTTAAATTAAATTTTAGTAAAAATAAATAAATTAGATGTACTGTCCCGATAGTTTTTATTTAACTTAAAATAATCATAAACATAACAAGATTCTATAATTATTGATATATAGACCCTTACTATGTAAAACCCTGTATTTATTATAATGATAATAAATAAAATAATAATCTATTCATTAATTCACTTATTTATTTAAAAAACTCAAAAACTACGTGATTGAAACCCATATTTTTGAAAGGCCATCAAAAATGTCATTTGCCACAAAAAAAAAACCTTTAAGCGCACCATTTGTAAATATCACAGCCAAGTATTGATGTAATTTTTAATTCGATATCACGCGAGCGATGCGAAGCGCCGATAGAAACTAATCCGCGACGTGTTAATTAACCGCCAATCAAAATAGCGCCCGCGTCAACGCAACACCATCGAGGGCAGCGACGCGACGCACGCAAAACAATGAGCGTGTTATTAAAACAATTGGAACGATTATCGCGCGATCGCAACGTATCGATATCGCAACGGAATGGCGGCGCATGATGAAATCCGCGCCGGGAACAATCCGGCAAATCGAACGATAAGTGAGAACATGGCAGCCGAGATCCGCGATGCCCCCGATCGCATCTGCGAACAATGGCGGCCGTATCCGCGCTCTCATTAGCCAGCCCCGTCGAGATACGCGCGCCGCGGCCGCGGAATTGCGCAATTCCGCGGGAATCGAACGCGAAGATCCGCGCGATCCGATATCGATCCGCCCGCCTCTGTGCGTAATTGACCGTTCGGCTTACTCCCCTTCTTGCGTTGTATGTCTACGATTTGTTACCGTGTTTTTTTATACCATAGACACAATATGTGTAATAGTAAAAGAAGTTTGAATTTACGCGGTATCGTGTTTGAAATTGTTTAGGGAAGGTTTACATGCGGTGTTACATTAACGTTTTATTTAGATTTGCCATAGATGAAGCGTGTTTTCTAAGTAGAAGTTTCGTGAATTGATTAAATACCATCATTTGGACGACATGTCAATAGGAATGCAAAGGAAATTTCATTTGCTGTAATTTATTGTAATGTCTCACGTTTTCTAAGATTATACAGAGGATAAAATATTTTACATTAAGAGACATTCATACTTAAACTTGTGCTTAAACCATGACTCAATCGATGTCTACTTACGAATTCGCGTCAACATACTTAAAAAGTCATTTTGTTACATAATATTCGTTAATTACTTGGACCGAACCTTAGAGACTAGAGGGATGAGTCAATAAACAGTGTATAATTGCGTGTAAACCACGCTTATCTCGCGCACAACAGATACGCGGTTTTCCTCGATATCGACGATGGTACTGCTAGTACATCACCAATAAAGCTTAGCGCAGGTTAACAAATCGTCCACAAATCTCCAACGGCAACTGGGCTCCTGCATAAATAACTTAGCGCGCGCCCAAGACGGACTGCCTTATAAATCTGCTAGTGTGGAGCGACGCCGCAAACTTTACCCGGCGTCGCGGTGATCTTTTCTAACATAGTAATAAAGCTGCAAATTGCGCAATTGAAACGTAAGTGCAGGTGGCACGACAAGATCTAGAAACCGCGACGATATTTCGCGCGGCAATTAGGTGCGCGTCGATTTCGGATTAATGGCGTAACGATATCTAACGCCTAAACGCCGCCATCTTTTATTATTGACTTGTCTCCCTTTGAACCATGTTAGGGTTGTGAAACTTAAATATTTTATCGTAGGGGTGTGTGTAACAGTCTATAACTTTATGGTGACAATTGGTTTGGCACCAAGCGAGTTGGCTATTCACATATGGCATGTGTAACCTCGACTCATAGATATCTATAATACCTGTGGGGTAGCACTCTGCTAATATTTAAAATGTCCGATTCCGACAAATCATTCACCAAATGAGTCGCACAAGTAAAAAAAAACTTCGCAACTGCTCTATTTTGTATATTCGTGTGTGACTGTTCTAAACATCTGGTAAGCAATACCCCAGTCACCATTACTATACCATGGAAGAACCACCGGACAGGTCCCATCGCGAGCCTTGTCACCCTCGCGGGGAGAGTCCGGCGACGGCCACCGCCATGGTCACCGCCGATCCCCGAATCCCGATTGTATTGTGGCACGCATCGACATATATTTCGGCCGTCGGACATATGAACGCGTGTGTACTTGTGTGTCTACGGCGGCGTCACTTTGTGGCGGGATTAATGGCGTATTCATGGGCCGGGAGGAATGGACCGACGTCGTTACCGATGCAGACGACCCTCGGCCAACAATGAGCGCCCGCGAAATATTACCTTTTAATAGCGTCTAGGCTGTGCCGGCGCGGCGGGGACTTACCTGGAAAATGCGGGAGGACATTAGCGTTGGAGTTTTGCGGAGCGGAATGCGTTCACGAACTGGCCGCGTAATGGCAAAGTGCACATAGTAAGCACCAACAGCCGGTATGAATATTGCGACAAAGCGTTTCGACGTGAAGCGATGGGCGTCAGTAGAAAATGTGGTTCAGAGACATTTTATTCGTATGCATATAGAGGTACACTTAATGTAAATAAAATGTAATGTACGCTTTTCGCATTTCATCATTCACAGTGCTTGTTCTGCAAGCATAAAATGCTTTATCAAGATCGTCTTTTTTACCTTTAATTCAGTAGCATGGTTCTACTCGTTTAAAAAAATAGAAGTCTGTAAGTTTCATCAAATAAAACTCACTAGTTGTAGACGAACATTAATTTTTAAGCGCTATACAATGGCCTTTGTTCCATATTTTTTTCAAAGTTTATCCCTTAATAGGCGAAGGGTATCAAAATAAACATTTGAACTTTATATTTTCAGCAGAGGGTGACAAGTATGCAGTTTTTTTTAAATATGGAACAACGCTCAGCGTTGTCGTCACCCGATGGCACCGTGCCTACAGTATAATGTAAGCAGTGTTTATTAAGGGCCGTCCTTGACGATTCACAATATGACCAAATAATTAAACGAAAAGCAGAGGCTCCGTCAAACAGACGTTATTGGTTAGCATGGTAATACCGTGAAGGTGGTCGCTTTGCAGCCGACTTCTTATGTCGCTTTTTGACTGTCTATGTGTGCCAAACGCGCTGAGAGGAGCATTTAAAAAATTCCAAACCCAAATACGATGATAAATTTTGTAAAACTAAGCGTCGAACGTTCAGAAACCACGCTAAAAGCAAGATAAGTTTCGTGAGGAGCTTCGGTACGCACCGAACATAAATGAGATTTTCGTAAAAATGACAGCTTTACACGCCCTTCGGCAGCCGGCCAAGCGGCAAACGCCAGGGAAGCTAACAGCCAGTTTACTTTTTATCGTACCAATTTATATCGGGGCGTCGGTGCGGTACAAGTGTCTTGAACACTGAAATATAAGGCTAAAGCTAAGAGGAACGCCAGCAACTGCTTTCAAAGTCAAAATATCTTTATTCATATAGGCTTAACTTAAGCTCTTATCGAACGTCAAAAAAATCCTCCACCGGCAAGAAACTCTGCGGTCTTGTTCTCTTTTTTGCTATTTTTTTTTGCGATGACTTTGCTGACTAACAATGAGAACAATAAGATAAGCTTGCTTAATTCGTATCTTTTTTATGTGAGAAGGTGGCAAGGGAGCTGGCGGTTCACCTGATGTTAAGTGATAACCGCCGGCCATTGACATTTGCAACACCCCTAGGGTTGCAGATGCGTTGCCGCCCTTAAATAAAGTGGGCTCCGGCTACATCACTCACCAGACGAAACGTAGAAGTATACGGTTCTTGAAATACAGCCTGGTGACAGAAGATACAGTCTGTTAGCCACTGGGTAGGGAACGCTAAATAAGGGGCAAAGAATGAGAAGGGATAAAAAATAGCAAAAAGAACAGATAAATAAGCATTATTATGGCGACTATTTTTTGTGGTGAACAAGACGCTACATATACATGGAAAATGGAACATTGAAATGACAAATTGCTATTCCATTGTAATCTTAGGCGTAATCTAAAAATCGTCATCGTCATACATAAGTCAAGAATACAGTCGCGTGACGCGGAAGCGAAACTTGCAGCGCTTTCAACATGAGGAACACATTTGAATCCCTTCCCATATACCATGTCGAACTATTTATGGGCCAAAATTAGTTTAATTCGTTCGTAACAATACCTACCTCAGAGCAGCGAATGTTTGACAAAACATTAAATAAAAATAATGTAAATTTCAATCCGTTATGTCCTCTAAAAATAATCAAAATGTTAAAAAATTTGGTGTTGAAAACTGTTTATAAATGAGGTGTTAAAAGTGAACTAAATAGTTTTCTTCTTTACGAACGCTACCTCTCTATTTAAAGACAACCATCACTTAAGGTATAAACTATAATAGGTGTTACGTACACATATATAAATATTTTTATGTGTGTTTTATATTTATATGCAATTAATTATGTATCTTACATTTATTTTTCTTCATAATAACATTTTGTAATATTTGGCATTCCTTGCTGCGCCTACGATAAGCTATCTCTGCATGTTGGTTGAACTGGTAGAGGCATTAATTACATTTGGCATTAATACCATTCCACCTGAAGGCGACAGTGTAAGCGAAGGTATTGCAAAACGCGCTTATTAAAAAAAGTATTTAATATATTCTATAAATATTGCCGCAGAAGAGAATCTGTCGCCAAGAACGAACACGTCAATCCCGACGAATGACTGGCGATATTGAACCGTGAAACGAATTCAAACTGTGGCGCTAAAAAGTGACATTCCGGCGCATCGTGTCACCGCTAGCGTGACACGGGCTGTCACGTTATCCGTGTTATCGGGCCATCGGCGCGTCACGCGACGCGTGGCCGTGCGTGTAGCGTGTTTACGCACCGCTCGGCTGTCGCGGCTCTTTTTAATAAATGACCCCGTAGACAATGATATGATGCGTGGGCGGTATGTGCGTGCCCCAAGTGGAATAAAGTAATTATCTATTGCGTTAAAAGGCAAAAGGTATATAGGTCACTCCAATTTTAGCAGTTAGGTAATCTTTTTACGGCAATCTTGCCGAATCTTCAACGGTAGATGTAAATGATTGGGTTATTTTTCGTGTAACGAGTGACCATTTGGTTTGTAAACTATCAATGATTCAAATAGCATTTGCAATTGAAAACTGATGGCCTTAATATTATTTACCGCGTAACGCGCTAACGCATATAGAAACACATTGTATTAATATTTACTAATACCATTTAAACAGTTTTTAATTATTTTTTTTCATAAACTACTTTGTTTATTTGGAGATAAAAAGATATGTACCAATATCACCACGGCGTTGACGCTTGCTTCCTGTTACTAAATTGGTTAACTGGTTGTATATTTTGACTTTTATAAACTTGTAATAATTAATTATATTCCGCAAATAAGTTTCGATCTTGGTTCGCTTCCGATAACTGTTTTTGTTTCGGCTCTCTTTCTCTTTTCACTCTGCTCTATTCTACAAACACGTCCACACAACGAGCACTCCATCGCCATTCTCCAATCTATTGTCGTATTACGTTCATACAGCACCTTTACTGAGGTGAATTAAGATGGCGTTCAGGTTGCGCTCCATAAATCTGCACTATCAGTCCATGAGCGATCGCAATCTGCAGCTTACCCACCCCCCTCCAGTAGCCCCCTCTCCCCCGCTGCAACTGCAGGGTCCGTTTCCCCGGCGTGACGCGCGATGTCGTTAACCGATAGTCCTTTGGTGTGGTCGAAACAAATTACGCTTCCAGCCAGGGAAAGTTCAGAAACAGTGGCTCTTTGTATCTAGAATCTATGTCTATGGTCTAGTTTAGTGAACCAGTGGTAGTTTTTGACGTTCAATACATGTTTAAAATAAGCCTATGTTGAATGAAGAAATTTTGACTTTGACGTCGACTTTATGTACTGTGTACTAGTACACTAACTATGCAGGGTTGTGAAAACAGATAGAATAATTAACACCCTAACATTACCAAGGTAGGCTGTCGAGTTTATTGCAAATTTTACTCTGTTTCCTACTGGTTTAGCCTACTGACTATCTTCAAATGTGACGTTTAACAGTAATTTAAAGTAACAAGTATGTCCCATGGCTGTTTAAAGGTCTCTTCAGTACAAAGGGCCTTAAAACAAAGCAATTTGCGCGCCTCCCATTGCATGTAGTATGCGATCGAAATTAGCATTCTACTGTAATGGACGGTAATAGGTCTGGCCAATGCCAGCTGGTTTGATGTGGCACCAGCACTTTCAGCTGTGGCCCAAATGGACAAGCTCGTCTGGGATGTGCCACGATCTCACAGAATAATGGCGTAAAGTTCACGTACACATACTTTCGCATTTAATGATCGAGGTAAGGGATTGATGCTTCTATTGAATTTTAGCAACAGTAGTAATGGATGTCTACGGATGGAAGTAATGGATGTCTACGGACGTCGGTAATTTTTTAATGTGAGGTGTCAAGCGAGCTGGCGGTCCACCTGATGCTTAGGGAATACCGTCCCCCATGGACATTGCAACGCCCGTAGGGTTGCAGATGCGTTGCCACCTCATAATAAAGTGGGCCCGGCTAACTCACTCTCCAGGCGAAACGCAAATGTATAAAACTTACACTTTACGTCGGTGTACTGTGAAGTCGCGTACTCCGACGGACCTGCCCATTTGTGCAATGGAGAAGGCATGCGTGGCACCACCACATTCAAAATAAGTAGTATCATAAATAAAAACCAAACAAAAGTGATGTTTACGGTGACGTCTTCGGAACCTGTCATAAACCGATCGGTGTAGTATTCGTTGAGCAAAGGGATATAATGGGAGGCTTTTAAGCCGTGGCAATATCTCGGCGCCATCCTGGTGCATCAGCCTATGATCAGGAGAAGGGACGTGGAATCACTCAAACAGATAAAGGGACAGACAGACGGCGCTATCGTTAATGTGCGCCGGCTAATCGATTCGCAGGCCCCGATTATCGGTTGGGTAAATATAAAACTGAGAGCGCTCTTATCGGTTTAGAGGGGGCGCGGGTCCGTTGCGCGGTCCGGGACGGCATACGTTCTTTCCTGTCAGGTATTCGATGAAATTGACAGCCAACAAAATATTTTCAATGTGTTCCGTGGAGTAATATAATTAACGAAAATAAATAGGCCAGCAAATGTAACTAGGTTTATTTAAAACTGCAGTTTGCGTCATTCCACAGATGGAGCTTTCCGTTTAGCCTTAATGATTTGCGTGAGAGTAGTAAACTGCATATATTATAACAAAATAGTACCCTCTAAGCACCTTTATCGAGCTACAAATAAGTTTACAGTATCGCAACAAAGTATCACAACATTACTTTTTCTTTTCGTGGGACCGTGAGTGATTTAGGGCTGCGTGATTCCAGAGGACAATGGAAACGCGGTCTACACCGCGTGCTCCTCGCGAGCAAATCACTTTATTCGTCCCCCGTATCTCTCATATCGCCCGGGCAATTTATTGCCTAATTACCGGACCTTATTGTTCTCGATTTATTACATATATGAGCGGCCGGTGCGCCATTTTCATTGGGCGTGATAAGGTTAACGCTAATGGGGCGGGCTATTGGTCCTGAGTGACGTCACTGGCGGTGTTGAACGCCGATTAATATGACGTTCGCCTGGTCGCGAATTAACGACAGTTTCGCGATATCGGTAGGCAGTAGACTGTGTTATTGTCTAACGGCTTCTAGCATGCAGATATGTTATACGAACATTTATCAGACCCCCCTAGTTTCCTCGAGACGCCTTTATTGACAGGGAGTTGCCAACTTGGAGTCATTTCCGCCTTTCATATTAGCAAATTTAGTAGAGCTATTGCTCGAGTAATAGTTCTACTCCTGAAGGAAGTGGATTGTTGAAAAATAGCTTTAAATTGGCAATTTCTGCTTTTCTCCTACGCCTGAGAACTGCCAGATCTATTTTGAAATGCTGCGATAAAGATGTTTTATTTAAGTTAATGATGATTTATTTAAGTATGACCCTACCCATGCAACAGTCACTATTGGACAAGTCCGTCCGGTGAAGCCTCCTTTCCTCCGTCTTTGTATTTAAATCCAACAAAAGAGGACATTATATTCAGTAAATTCAATATGAATGTTTTCCAAAAGCATGTGTAACAAAATGACACAGATGTGGCTTTAAAATTTTTTCTAGCCTGATAAATCGAACTAACATAACGTTGCTACGCCCAGAGCTCAACATTAGCTAGCAATGAAACTAAGTTTACAGATCGCGTTTATTTTCAGTTTTAATTCCGGACACTTCGAGACCTTTACAGCTCATGATCACGTCCGTCGAACTCTACAATTCTGCGGGCATAAATCGCTAAAAATAGTATCATTTAGTAATGTGTAATCACGTAACAAGAAATAATTATGAACACAACTGAAACCCAAAACTCTACAGAACTCTATACGTCCGTCGAACTCTACAATTCTGCGTAAACTCCGAACTCTACATCTCTACGGAAACAGAGCTCTGCCGGCGATGCGACAGCCCCGCGTGCCCGCTCTCTCTATTAACGGAGTGTACACGATACGAGACCGCCATGTTTACCTCCTAGCCGCGCGTTTAAGTCAAAAGGCGCGTTATCTCGGCGCTGCATCCATCAGGGCGCCGGCGGCGGCGTTATCGGCGCCCCGCACGCCTCCGCCGGGCGCGTTTTATTTCGCACTGTGCAAACGCCCGGCTACAGCGGCCGGGGTTAAGTCAATTCGGCCCGCCGGTTATTGTTTGCCGCGCGCGGGGCGGAAAGTTTCCCGCGGAAGGCGACGCTTTGCGGCGTCGGGTGCGCTTTTTTCGCGATCGGTCGACGTGGTCGCGGCACGGTACGGAGGTTTTGCCTTTTGGGTAGCGAATAAATCGTGACATATCAGAAAATGACACACTGACAGATCAAGTTGATGCGGTAATCAAGTTTTTGGATGATTGTACAGAAATGTTTCGATGTCATCTACAGTTTACTCATCCGCTTCTTGCTTGTGAATTAATCAGTGGTCGTTCTTATATATCTATAGATACAGATCATATTTTTTATGTGAGAAATTGGCAATCGAGCTGGCGGTTCACCTGCTGCAATACTTTGCTCACTATAATCGCTTCCCATGGACGTTTGCAACACCTGTGGAGATGCAAATGCGTTGCCACCTTTTAATAACGTGGGTCCCGGCTAATTCACTCACCAGACGAAACGCAGAAGTGTAACACTTCCACTTCACGCTGATATTCTATGAGGTCGTGGTACAACCACGGATGGACCTGCCCATCGTGCAACAGAGAAGATTTATTGTAAAATCATACGGCACGAAAATATAAAAAAAAATAAGTTTTTTTTCTCTCTCTTATACTCTATTTTAAAAGGGTAATAAATATTACTATCAAACACCGTTTTTGGAAAACTATCATATTGAGTTTACCGATTATAGCGTCATTGTCTTGTACTTAATTACACAGAAGGCTGTTTCTCTATTAAAGTGCAGTTACGTGCGTGAATGTGGCGCGTTTTCGGACTTAAAGCAGAAAGTATTTGTGCATATTTGAATTGTCTTTTAAAGCATACATTAATTGCAACTGCAGCACT
This sequence comes from Iphiclides podalirius, assembly GCA_933534255.1. Classification (NCBI taxonomy): domain Eukaryota; kingdom Metazoa; phylum Arthropoda; class Insecta; order Lepidoptera; family Papilionidae; genus Iphiclides; species Iphiclides podalirius. Next base: position 2,057,284 of record OW152816.1, read on the forward strand.
GTGGATGTCCGCAGGCGTCAGCGATCACTTGCAATGAGGCGAACTTCCTGTCCGCTCGCAACCTTTTCCCATAAACAAAAAACGCGTCTGTTGCACTATTCGCGTCAGCTAAGGCATGTGTTGAATGGAGGGCGTGCTGCGCCGCGATACCGTCCGCCCCCTCGTGCGAGTCCAAGATAAAACTGCGAGCCCTCCCCTCCCGCTCCGCGCCCCCCACGACCCCCTGCTTCGACGATTGACTTGCAGCGATTGTTTTAGTCTGCCAATACGTGATTTGCAACTACTATGCGGGAACGGAAGGCAAACGCGGAATAGGCCTGTTTTGTTTTGACCACCGTCATATAGACATTTTAGTGAGTTGCTAAGCGACTCTACATTAGTTGGAACTGGACATGTTCTATGAGTTAACCAACTTAATCGGTTTGTGATGTACAGGGCAGTCTGTCTGAATTCTGCGTCTTTGACGACACCATTTTTTTAGTATTTGATTGAACGAAGTTCCGTAATCCCGACGATGGATCTAAGAGCGGAAGTGTAATTGTTGCTTTTAGTACGATTCCGCTATCCAACAGAATCAGCCGCTGATACAAGTGAGTTATTACCGTCCGGCTAACGCGCCCCAGCCCGCCTCATAGAGGCCTGACGCAAGCGTCCGATAAGTCCACACGCGGGCAATTTAAATCATACACCAATTTTCTTTAGCGACTCGCCAATCTCTGAAAGCACTCCGTCTTATCTCCGGGGCGGTAATCTCGGATGCTTTAAGGCCGTCCTCACACGTGCGGATATAGCACAGACCGGTGTGAGTGTTTTAAGTGGTAGGACGATGCTCTGTGATGTTTGGTGGAGTCGTTGAGGCGCGGTTGCTAATAGCTCGGCGAATAGCTGCTTATATATAATCTAGGTAAGTATATATGGTCTTATATATAAGCAGCTATTCGCCGAGCGCGAGTTAATTATTCAGAGCTGAGTCTTGATAGCTCATTGTCCGGTAGCTCGCCTTTAATGCCATATACTCGAGCAACCTGAGTTCGGTCCCCGGTGCCGGCACCAATGAAATTGTTGATTTTGAGTGCTGAATTATCACGTGCTCAGCGGTAAAGGAAAACATCGTGAGGAAAACATACGTATATTTTCAAAATAATAAGAAAATAAACATTTCGAAGATATGTGATGTCCGTCAATACGCAGTGGGGCTGCGTGGTGGACTATACCCTGATACCCTCTGTACAGAGGAGGCCTATGTCCAGCAGTGGGACATATAAAGGGTGTTATTTTCCTTTTTTAGCGCTTTTTATTTCGAGACACATTTTTATTACCAACTAACAGAGATCCACGAACGTCTGCGTTGCTTGTAGGCAATGTATTTTATGCACAGAAGAAAAGTCACTGAACACGAACTGCTTATGAAAATCGTTATTTGATAAAACTTTAATAACTTAATACTAAATGAAGATATCAAAATATCTTTTTTTTTTTATTTGATAAGGGCCAAGTGTCTAAGAAATAAAACTGAAAATTATTCATTAAAATTCAGCCAGTAGTTTTTTCCGTGATTCGTTCACAAGAGCAGACATCTATCATTTGATTTATATATACTGCTTGTTGTTTTGAACTGTCGTTGCCTTATAGCAGGAATAGACTTCACCGTCTATTCCTCATTCCGCATTAGACAATTAAGACTGTCCCAGACTAACACCCGGATTCTGAAACACTGATCATCGTAGAAATTAACTAATTAACTGTCAAATGGCTTCTCAAATGTCATTTGAGTTGTCAAAAGGATGGTTAAATAAGTAAAAGTTGATCAGAACGATAAGAAAGATCAATTCACAGAGAAACCGGGCATATGTCTTATAAATTGCTTTGACAGAATTTTGAGCCGCAGTTAATTAATGAAAATATTCAGTGATACAATTACACATCGGTATTTATTTAATAAAGACGTGATTTGTTTAATTATTTTCGTTCATATTGATATTAGATATGAATAAATTACAGCCAGGGCCTTTTACGGTGACATTTGTGAGATAAACCTGTTCAAGTGTTTCGTTATTTAGTTCATGCATTTCTTAATGCTATGTCTGAAACTTACTTGTGTCAATTAAATAAAACATTCTTCCGATAGTCGGACCTTGTGGTCCATGAATTACATGTTTTTTGAATTATTGATGGTAATAAAGATATTTTTTGCCATTCCAATTATAAAATATTTTTATTACCGTCGAATAATATATCGAATTTGTTTTAATTGTTTTTTGGTTGAACTAAATTCGTATGGATTTAAATTTCAATGTTTATGGGAAGGAACTAGAGTACTAGTAGCTTTTTTTTGGTAAAATTAAACGTTCAATGTGTTCAATAAAGTGCAATGAAGTGTATATATTATTGTGTTGTTAACGTCCAGCCGTTGCATTTTAAACTCAAGCGAGTGAAAAAGGTTACTGGATGCGATTTGTAAAATTTCGCGCGAGACTCGCCGGCCGGTCGACGTGTGTAACCGCCTTAACGGCATAATGGCAAAGTGATTCATTTGTCGCGCGACTATCCGAATGTTTTAAGCTTATCCGCAGATAGCGTCGGATGGAGACGAAATGAATGTCCCCTCGCGCAACTATCTTGCGCGATAGCAGATAGTGCATTAGGCGGCGCGAGGTCGGCGTGGGAGTGATTCTTGTAATTAATACTGAAATTTATTGCCCGATACGCTATCGACGGCCCCGGCCAATATGACCGATACCGCGTTGTTCCACTGGCGGCGCGGTTGCGCCCCGCGCTGTGGCGGTGGCCTACGAAGCAGACGGGTGCACAGATTGTACGCAGGGACTTTATAGCCGCCATTTTAGTATATATACACTGTACCAATCGCCGTATAAGTATATATACACGCAACAAAATCACAAACAAACGCTCGCATATGCGAACGTTGTGTGTTTCTATCGCGTGCATCAATCGTGCTGGTGATAAGTGTGCCAGTCCGTGGTAACCGTGCAAGCTCAGTAGCAGCCCATGAATCACATGATACGGACGGTAATATTGTCTCAACGAATCGCCTGGACCGAGTTTGGTTTGAAAAGTGCTGCTTCTATTTTGTATACCACCTTTGATACTTTTGTCTTTTTCTTTTTTTTTTTATTGTCTTTGGATTTGGTATCGTGCATGCGTAAAAAGGCTTATGTTTTTTATATATGTCATCAGCCTGCTGCTCAATTTCCACCAAGGTCGAAACCCTTGCCGATCGACCCTGTCTGACGTCATAAACATCTAGATCTGGATCCAATTATCTGTGAGTCACAAAAATATTCCCGTGAAGGGATCGATACCGCGACCCCTGATGACGAAGCGAGTAGCTTCATCAACTGCGCCGCCGAGAGATTTCTTTATGTAATTAGATAAAATTAAATTATTTTACCGATTTTGTCGCGTTTAAAGTTATTTTTAATGCAAAGAAGTAACGCCTTTTCTAGCATTTACAGTCTTATATTTACTTTAAAGACCGTAGTGTTTGACAATCTTATGTCATAGTCAAAGCGAGCTGTCGTTGCGTTTCAGAATATTAATTTTGATTCGACTTTTGTTATTTACGAAGTATCTACCTCGATCGACTCCTTAAGAAGCTATCATTCACACAATTTAAAAAAAAACACCTTTAATCGCCTTGATCAGAAGGACGAAGCCTGTTAGAAGCATAATAGTCACACTATATAAAATTGTCACTTGAGGACACTAAGTAGTGTTTTGTCAAATACTGTTACGTCTTGCCACTATTACACAATACTATACAATAATCATATAAACGACCTCAATTTTACCGCTTGTCGCAACGTCGACGACCTTGACATATGCTATAAAAGGACATCAAGCCACCGAAAAGAATAGAATATAATATTGTGATGGTAATTAAATAAACAAGTAAATAAATTTAAACATTTTTACACAACGTTCTCTAGCCCCAAACTAATCAACGCTTGTTCTATGGGTACTAGATAACTGATAAACATACTTTTCTTTTGTAAATAAATACGCATTATACATATGACGGCGCTTCAGTGTGAATTATAATTTTTAATATGGCAACTAATGACAGCTAGCAGTCATTGGCATAACTCAGTGCGCTGGCGGGTTATTTATACGTTGAGAAGCGGTAGTCGCGCCGTGTTCTGTGGAACGCCGTATTAGTTCCTTCATACTGTTTTATCATTATATCATCGTTTTATCATCGTGTTTTCTCATTTTAGACATTTCCATGTTTACTTTTTCTAAAAAAAAAAAACATTGTTTACTCATAAACTGCTCAATTATTATTGTATATATATATTCTACCTATAAAATGTAAATCCTTTTTTGGCTGTAAGTTAAGAATATCTGATATACATGTAAACAACTAAAGGCTGTGGATTTTGTTGCTCAATAAAATAAAATAAAATTATCATTTAGTTGGGTAAATCGTGGTTAAAGAAATTTGAAAGTGATTGTTAATAAATTTGATAATCAACTTAAGTGATCATAATGTTATAATTTAATTGAGTGTAAAATTGCAGATTAACTGTGTAATAATGGAATAAATCATTGTTAAAAATGTGCTCTGTAATTATAGCTTCTCGTCCGTTAATCCACGCTTACATTATATATAAAGTGAGGATCGAACGCACGCCCTCTTGCTCAGAGGCAGGCCCTAACCACTACGCCAATCGGGTCGACAATTGTTTCTTCCTCTTAACATGCGCCGTTCTTAATTCGCGGTTGGAATGTACATTCGCGTAATTGCAATATCTTAGGCGGGGCGATACGGAGTCGTCTTGGTAGCAGCGCGGCCGCAACCCGCCGGCGTTATCGCACGTGCGGGGCATAATGCGACGTTAGAGCAACATTCAGACGACATTCGCGCGACATTAGACGCGCAAACTAACATAACAGTTTAATTACAAGCGAATCTAAAGCGTATTAGTTGCAATGGCAGTTGTCGAGGAGCCTAAGCTGGAAGCGGAAGCGATTTCTTGCCCCGCCCCGTCAATGCGTTTCAATAAGTTTCCTTTTTTTATACTTCAAACTTATGTATCAAGAACGACACGAATTTTTACACTCGGAATTGTAACACAAAAAAAGCAAAATATTTTAAACACTTCAATATTATGTTTCAAAATTTATATTCTTTTTATCACAATAAAAACCCTCTATTCAGAGGAGGCCTATGCCCAACAGGGGGACGTGAATAGGCTAATACTTTACTTTTTTATTTTTATATAGGTGTAATTATACGGTAATTATCGACATAAAATGGCACATATACGATTGTATATAAACCATTTTATGTCGATACCCCAACACTACGTGTTGTTAAAGCACCTTAATCGCCGTCCTCTTATGAATTGGGATGTACCATCGAGAATAAGTTTTGGCGGTTGCCTGTATTGGATCTTGCGAAGTTCGGCGTATCGTGTGTCGGATCGCTGCAATGTCTTTGTGCAGTTCGCACAACGTTCGGCCGTGTACCCAAGTTGTATTAGGTGAGGACAATGACTGTGTACAGCGAATTTACATGTGGGTATCGATTTTAAGTAGTAACAATCAATAAAAAAAATTAAAAGCCTAGATTTGCATAGGTACGAAAATAGCAACATTTGCAATAAAAACTTGTAGCCGCAGAGCCATTAATTGGGATAAATTATTATTAAATTGAGTAAATTGTCAAGTGAGGTTTGTAAAATAAGTTTTGATACTGAACTTTTTGTCATTAATGTCTTACAGAACAAAATCGTTTCAAAATTACTATTTCACAGGGATGAACTAAGCTTTGCTTCTGAAGTTAGATCAGGATCAACTAAGGTGAGGCTGGCACACTCACTGCACCAGATATGCTGTACATACAAACACTTTGGATGTCTCCGGTTAGCTCACTCACCGGACGATTTGCCAAAGTATTAAGAATTACCGGTACTCTGAGATCGTGGTACTTCACTAGTTCAGTTATCTCGTTTCTGCAGAAGGATCGTTTCAGGCCTTGAGCCTATTTTTGTGGTACGCAACAGCTTTGACCAGCGTGAAGTAGAAGTGTATCACTTAATATCAGGTGAACTCGTTTGCCTCTTTGTCACATAAAAAAGCAGGTAACATGCTGCAACATGAATGTCTGATCGCGTAGTGTTAATATCTGATCGTTATATTATATTGCTGTTCTAAATAGAAGCAATTTAAATCCTCTCATCTTCAGAATGGTTTGCATAGTCTTTGTAGATGTTAAACATACAACTCTAGGTGAGACCCGACGTCGTCTCGAATGCAGCCGTATTATACTCGCAGTGTATCGGGTGTGCTCAACGTTTCGCCCGAACTGCGGAGTCGGTATCTAGGCGGTATATATCACGGCGCTATCGCACAGTGGCCGGCGCGGAGCAAAACTTCGGGTGCTCCACTGCGGGGCGATACGCGCGACCTCTGGAATTTTAAAGTTAAACAACGCCCCCGCCGAAAACTCGCGCGGTTGCCGTTGTAAAGATAGGAGACTCGATAAAGAACTCCAGAGTGAGCAATGCAATCTGCAAGATTGTCGAGAATATAATGAAAGATTTAGGTAGTGTCGCGGACTCGCTTTTTAGCTCTAACGCGGTGAAAAATATAGTTAATTAAGTTACCGAGCTTATTTAGGTTACGTCAAAGGTTCTCGGCCTGTCGTTACGTCACCTTGTATTAAGTAATTAAGAATATATATTAATTTTAAAAACTCGAAAGCAAACTTTATCGGTGAGGGAACCTTGTGAGAAAGAGTTAATGTGCAATATGCGTTATGCTGTACAATCTGCAGACAAAAGAGAAAGAAATTAAAAGTCGACGTGATTTGTTTAGTGATTATTCATTAAATTATTGCTTACTAAATGAAAAGAAATCGATTCTAAGTATCTTAAAGAGCAAATGTTATGTTGTACAAATATTGAATCAAGGATTTTGGAATTGAAAATTCAGATGGTAAATCTTTCGACTGTTCTAGTGAACATTTATTAAGTAGCTAAAAATAACAGAAACTCACCCGAGACCTTTGTGCCCGACCCAGTTTTGCACGGAGCGTGAATGACTGGCTTTGAAGCGCCAAATGAGGGGAATCCGAGTCCAAGACGGCATGGCCTCTGGCACTAGGTCAGAGTAGAGCGCGGCTTGCACAGATACAATTTCAATTAACACGGACATTGGGACTAACTGGGTAAAATATATTCCAGGTGTACGGTTTCTGAGCTGTCTTGTGCATTTAATTTTCCAGGTATAAGGTTTGTACAGTCTAATTAGATATTTTACGGATTTTATTGCGCTTCTATTTGATTTTAAATTCCCGACGTACCTTTCCAGCGTTCATGGTCACGGGAGAGACGGATCATTGTCAAAAATAGTTTCATATAAAACGTATAGTATTCGCGGAAAACAAGATATTAATAGTCTAATTAGTATAATACGGATACTTTGTCAACATAATTTCGTATTGTTTTGTTATTTTATTCTGTGAGAAGGTGGCAAAATAGCAGGTTGTTTACGTGATGTAAAGTGATTATCGCTGCCTGCGGCCATCTGCAGCACCTGTAGCGTAGCAAATGCGTAGCTAGTAGTTTAAATATGGGTTCCGGCTCCTTTATTCGCAAAACTTAACAACTCCACTTTATCACTCTGTACGGGCCTACCCATTAATGAGTTATTAGACAAACGGCGAAACATTTTTGTTCCCGATTCATATTGTTCAGTCGAGTAACGACTCAAGGCAAATAAATCTTGTACCAGTACTGTCACGGTGATGTATCATTTTTGAATTTTGTGAGTCATCTGTGAGGTTAAACAAGTTTCTAGACGGTGCCTTGTATACTGCTCTAAGTGTCGTTACAGTCGTATTATGTCTCTCACAAGATCTTAAAACCACCCTAAATTTAATAAAACTACCTCGTCTTTGCCTAACCAAGCTCAAGATCGTCTATTGGCAATAGAAGCCCAGATTTTAATCTACGTAGTTAAACTCACATTGTTCATACTTTACTGTACAGTTTTTGGCCGTTAACACCATTTAAAGTGATTTGTTGCGGCAATTCGTTTGATGTTCTCGCTTTGGTCCGACGCGGGGTTTTCTTGTTAAAATGTATGGCAATAAAGCAGTAACCACGTTGTGTATTAGCTGTGAAGGCTAGGGTCAGGCTAGGGTCTGTTTTATGATTCATCCGCATACCAAACGTGAAAGTTCAGTTTTGAATGCAATGCGCGATCTATTGCAGTGCTATTGCAATCAATGTTCAATGCTATTGACATATTAGTTGGTGCAAGCTTTTTCCCGCTAAATACCTTTTTATGACGATAAGTGCGTTATAATACATGCACTAGTACTTTTACGGTGGTAGGGTCACGCAGCCTCGGCTGTTGCACGAATGGGCAGGCCCGTCCGGGTAAGTACCACGACCTCACAGAAGACCAGCGTAAAGTGGAAGTATGACAAATACTTTCGTGTTTCGTCTGGTGAGTGAGGTGGCCGGAGCCCAATTTTCAAAAGGTTGTCAACGCATCTGTAATCCTAGGGTATAGCAGATGTCCATGGGCGGCGGTATTCTCTTAACATCTGGTGACCCGTCTGCTCGTTTGGCAACTTTTCGCATAAAAAAAAAACTAGATTCAGCAATAGTGGAAAAGATAATTAAAGTACATAGTAAAATCAACGCCAATCATGGCTAATACAAAATCAATTATATTTAACTATAACAGCGATAAAATATGTTGTATTATAACCTTATTTTTATTTTTGTTTATTTTCTTAGTTTATTTATTTTTCTGGGAAACATACAGTATATTACCACTTATTTTTGTCTTCATTTCACACTGTCAAGTTTTTTCTCTCTTATCCACTTTATAATTGGGCACATGTGGTGTGAACACGAAGTAAGTGATGAGGAACGGGCAAGCGGTTCACTGATGGTAAAGTAAGTTATAACCACCCATGTAACGCAAAAACTGTGATAGTTTAGTGTCCAGGAGCTCATTTTTAATTAATTATAAGCGAATTGCTTCAGAGGAGGCCTTTCGGTAGCTTCTTCTCAGGTAAGTGGCTTTTCTGTTCTGAACCGGTAGTAGTATTATGGAAAATATAATAAGTAAGAAAGGAAAAATAAGTGTAATGCTCTACATTGAATTTGAATGCGTTGACAGAAGTTGATGTAACTTGTTGTTGATTCACCATCGCTACCCTACGCAGTATAAAAACCTAATATTAACTTTTATGACAGAGGGCGGCTGTTAAAATTAATTTCGGCCCTTTTTAAATTCGCACACGGATCTCCACGCGAGTCGAGGTTGTCAGCGGCGCGTTTCTAATGAGACACCGGAAAAAACCCGACACGGCACACACTCGGATCGGGTTGACCGGTTTCGGGTGAGGCGGTGGACCCTTTGGAGGCCCGATAGCGATCGCCGGAAACATATCGGCCCGCGTCGGTGTAAATAAGTGCGGAAGCGCCGGGGCGGGCGGGACGTTAGCCGCGGCGGCTTTCCGCCCGCCCAGCGCCGCCGATAGCGCCAGCCGCCCTCGGCGACCGTTAGCGGTTGTAACGACGCCGTTAGAGAAGGCCCACTTCCCATCCGCCCTCGCGCGGGCGAAGTCCGCCTCTCGGAGGTGGGCTCGTAAATCTCCAGACGACGATACCATTCGGATAGAGTTCGGGTAGTCGATACAAGTAAATGTAGAGCCGTTAGGAGATAAGTCACGGCAGTGTAGCATATTGTAATGCGGTGTCCACAAATTTTATGGTAAGTAAGATGTTAAATTTGTTTAGAGACCAAATGTAAGCTGAATTTGAAACAGCGATTAATGAAAAACTTACTGATCAGAAGGTTAGAAATGTCTTTTTATTTGAGTCGTAGAGCGACGGGCAGAAGTGTGAGAAAACTACGCAGCGAGCGCTGATAAAACGGCCGGTATCTTCGGCCATTAGAGAGCGCAGCACCTGACTCGATATATATTCAATTAGAGGCGCCGTTGGGAGGGCGGCGATGCTATCGCTGGGGCGGGCGGCGCTCGCGCCTTTCACTCCGCGCTAACTTCGACCCGACGTGTGGGAAGGCTCTTTTGATACTTTTTAACGGACCCCCGAGTGCCTTCGCCCTTATTGTAGCCAAGATGCCCCCAATTATTATTTTCGCAAACACAAAAGCAACGTAAAAATATCTTTTGAAATGTTTTGAAAATATCTAAATACCTTATAGCAAGTACATATCATCATGGACGCAGAACTACATTGTCATTGAATAGAGTTAACGGGTATTTTGAACTAATACTATATTATATAACATGATTCACGATAACGATTACAAAGACTTTTTATGTGTAAGCTACTTGTGGTATTTTTTAGGTGTAAGATGTGAAAATGTACCTTCAACATTTCAATTGATTTACTGGCAGTGGCATTTTATATTAAAAAAAGAAAAACAAAACAAACAAGCCAACCGAGGTATTCTCAATTTAAAAACACTACTGCCTTAACCGTGAACAGCGTAATACTGGTTGCACACGCACGCGAGCGCAAAAAGCCAAGAGATGCCCAACGGCAGTTCAAGTGACGTGTCAGCGGGAACAGCGCTTTATCGGGCGCGGCAAAAAGCGCAACAGCGCTGCCGGCCGTGACGTGTGGCGTCGGCCGGGCAAATGTCATTACGGACCACTAAATAAATCGTTAGCGCCGCGTGAGCCGCCGCCCAGATACGGCACGTAGCGGCGCGGAGGTAGCGACGCTGGATGCGGCAGAAGGCGGCCGGTCGAACGATCAACGTTACGTGCGTTCGAATTTCGAAAAAATTTCGAATCGTAAAAAGTATGTATTCGAAACATTTTTCTCATCGAAGTATTTTTTGTGTTAATTTTCGCGGGCGCGAATTTAGCATAAACGAAAAAAAAAACGAATCCGACAATTTAAGTCATTAAGCTGTATATTCCCCAGCCTATTATTTTTACCAATAATTACGGCTGCAAACTAAGCCGACATCTGCCAATTTACTAGCATTTTTCCTATGGTTTAAATCAAAGGTTAATGAAAGTATTTTGTATGCCACAACTGTATGGGAAACTTCTAATATGTACATATTATATATACGACTTATGACGACAGAAGTTTACATAGACAGTCGCTACACAAATAAACGACCCGATGCAGTTCAAATTTAACATTCGATGGGGCCTTATTGATGGCCAAATTGCTTGAGCTTAATATTCTAGTTTTTAAAATAAGAACCTTGCAGGTAATAAGTTTTATTTAAAGATGAACGGAAAATGAAAATATTGTACCTATTATAGACACGGTGAAAAGGCATAATAACAGATATTTTTTTCTATTAGAAGAATTTATTTCTTATGGAGTTCTAAAATGACAAATAATTCTTGTTTCTTAATTTTTTTTAAACTTTTTTAATTAATTATTGGGTTGTGCTTGTATATAAAAGAATATTGTAATAAATAGAAATACAATAATTTCCTAAAACTAAGTAATTCTACTTTCCAAGGAGTGTCCAACGTCTAGTAATCGTCTAGGTTCCCCATTATGATCGCTAAGGAGGATATCTCATTGTTCCAGAGAATTCTTGTCGCGTTTATGACGCTGTTATGCTTACGGTCCAAGCTATCTAGAATATTACAGTTTGTGTAAGGACATCTAGCGGTTTCAGCGCTTTTTCAATAAGATCGGCGGGCGGTTACAGCATTATCGCCACTTACGCTGCACCCCTTATCTCATAACTGCGTCTGTTGTCTCGCTCAATGCGCCCTGGGGGCTGCGATTGTCTTGGAACGCTCGCCCCTCCATTGCATGAGAAAGTCCGACTTTTCAATCTAGCACTACGAGAATGTTAAATGTGTTTGCTTAATTCGATGTAGCACAATTAAATAGACAATGGCGTTTTGTTTTTAAAGCCCGAATCGGAAGACGCGTGTGTGGCACCCGTGCTCTCAGATTTATAAACAAACGCTATCTTTTTAGATGCCACGAGGTAGAGTAGGAAGGAATCCATTGTCGGGGGAATCCACTGAACAATACAGTAAGAAAACGCGCGAGGAGATTTGCACGTGCTTAGTTTAATGTCGATATTATCGTGCATTCAGAACTCTCGGGGCTTTGCGGAGGCGTTCCAGCCTTTGGCTAATAAACAATGCGCCGCTATCGCTGCCAATTGATAAAATAACTTATTCTATCGCGCATACAGTTCTGATTTAATTGCGCACTGTCTCCGCGATGTGCCTTTCTGCGGTGGGTAAGCGGTCACGAGGAGCGCTGGTGCGATTGAGTTTGTGCTTTGGGTGGATAGAGTTAGAGCTTTTATTGCCACAGCGGGTGGTATCTGGTGTAGCAGTAACTGATAGTATTGTTTCAGGATTAAGATGTAAGCTAAGATTCTCGCTACAATAAGCATTGATGATTGCGCTATCCCAGATCGAGTTTTTAGTCTATGCTCAATGCTGCTAAAATTGATCCCTTCGAAATACGAAACGGGATATCCGTTAATTCAAAGCACTTTATTAGTTTTATGCTATATTATACGGTTCGGTTTGGCCCGCCAGTTTAAAGATTAACAATACCTTTGTGTTGACAATGGATTAACCCTTTCATGTTCTTAAAGCCTTAAATTCAGCGTGTAAACGTATCAAATTCTCTACCAGAGTAAGTGACATAAGGCATTTGTTCATAACATCAACTGAAGACAGCGAGGGCTTACTGTCAACTGGTGATGATCATTTAAAGTGAAATAGACAACGTCGTTTTACGCAAATTATACACAGAACCAACAATGTCATAAATAGCACGAAGCGCAGAAGTACTTCAATGTAATATAATTTCCCGTGCAGTGTTACAACTGTTATAAAACATTTTTACGGTGCGTTCTGTTATCGGAGTAGTTTACTTTAAAAAATTACAAAGTAATTAAAAAACGTAGAGTAAGTACTTCATGTTTAGAATCCGTTCCTTATTTGAAGTTTAAAAAAAATAAAGGCACAAAATGATAAAGTCGCCAGTGTAAGGAGCGGGGGAAATTTTAAAGGAGCGCCGCTGCCCGCTTTTATGACACAGAGCCCGTTTAAATCACACGTATCGGTGTAAAACTGAGAGGCTGTGCCGTGCGATACTGGCCGCACGCGATAACGACGGCTAGGGCGACCGTGATACCAGACGAGTTCGGACAGACTGGGAAAGTCTCAAATAGTGACTAAATTAGAGATGAAAAAGGAATTCTTGGAAACCTAGTCTAGAGTAGTTACTAGTGTATCCTAGATTTCCAATACTTCCCGCAGACTGTACAGACGTCTTATTACGCGTCAATTTTTAGTGGGTCGGACAAACGAGTATTGACTTGTGTCGAGAGAAATAATAAAATAATTCACATGACAAGATCAACGTAGTGTAAATTTAAGGTGAGAATAATCACCATTTTAATAGTTTGGATGTGACAAGGTCCTGAAAAATAGCATTCTAGTTTAAAAGAAATTAATAGGGTATTCTTACTGTCAGGTCCGTTTAAAAAGAATAAAATTAAATAAGAATCGACACTAATTAGAACTTAGAACGCGTTTGCTGTTAGCTTGACACGGTAATTGCTGATGTTTTTTTTTTATGTGAGGAGCTGGCAACTAGCGGTTCACTTGATGTTAGGTGATAACTACCACCCATGGACACCTGCAACACCCGTAGAGTTGCAGATATGTTGCCACCTTTTAATGAAGTGGGTCCCGGTTACCTCACTCACCAGACGAAACATAGAAGTACGACACTTCCACTTCACGCCGGTACTTACCCGGACGGACCTGCCCATTCGTGCAACAGTAAATACTGTTACGTAGCCCTGCCACAGTTAATATTTATTGTTATTTATTAATTTATCATTAAAATTTGAACATAAAAACATTTGTGTACAAATACTGCACATAAGGATTGAACAGTTTCAACATCTAAAGTATGTACATTATTTATTTTGGAGTTATGCTTCGTATGTGTATTGTTATACTCTTGGGAACAACGACAAGGGTCGATTTTTCGATGTCTAAAAGCGACATCAGCTTGTTTAAAGACACTAAGACACTTCCTCGATGTTGTCAACTTATATCTAAATACTTATACATTATTTATAACGTATATATTTATATATCGTGTTTGCATGTTTATTTATGTATAATTTATTAATATGTATTTATATTTTGTGTCTTATAAGTTTCTCTTATTAATTCAGTGTACACCGTTACCCGATGCTACTGTTCTTAGGTTGCCTGGAAGAAATCGCTTCTTAGCGACAAGGCCGCCTATTGTACAGTTTTGTATTATTTTTGATGATTCTTCAATATCCGTTGGTTGTGTACAATAAAGTATATTTCATTCATTCAATATCCGTTGGTTGTGTACAATAAAGTATATTTCATTCATTCATTCATTCACTAAGGAGGAACAGATGTCTGTTTCTCCTTAGTGACTTTATGGGGCAGTCCCGACGAACGCAGAAGCGTGGCCACCGCGCGGGCGTCGAGGCGCGCCGCTTGCATCGGGGCGCAGGGGCTTATCGCGCGCGGACACCCGCCGTATCTCGCGACGGGGGCAGAGCCATCTCCCGGGCCGCGCCGCCGACTCCCGATGGCCGGCGATTGCGATGCCGAGATGCCGCTGTGTATGAACGGGGCCCTCCCCCGTTTAAATTGTTAGGGAATACCCGAATATGACTTAGAACGGAGAATGGACTGGCGCTGCGGCGGTAACTCCCCTGGGAAAGCATCGATGAGTTTCCCGGTGGATCGGATTGCGTACAACGTTTACTGTGTTACATTCGTGTCCGAAGACCCGTAACAGGAACGCCACCTGTCACATGTATTCTTCTTTTTCTCCTGCCCTTATGCTCGCATTTAAATTGTTGGATGAATAAAAAACCCAATAAAAATGCAGTCTTATTGAAAACCTCGTCCTTTTTTGAAGTCGGTTGAAATAAAAGAAATATTTTTTGGACAATTTTCGGAAAAAATACAGTCAAAACCTTAGAAAAACGCATCGCACGTCACGTAGTCCACTTTATTCGTATAAGGACACTATGAACTATAAATGCGAATGGAATTGAAGAAAATATCCACAAATAGTGCTAACAGAAGTCCTTTTCGCGAGATAAGCATTCTCTACCGGCGTAATGCTCTGACCAAAGGCAGCGAGGTTGTTTTTATCGTGCCGCCACCAAAACAAAATGGCCGATGGCTCAAACAAAGGCAGCGAGTGGGCGTCAAAGATACCTTCACAACAACACGCTACGTCGAGCTGCTGTGCATGATGCAAGAGATATCTGTAGATATACGTATGAACACGTAGCCAGTCTCTACGTGGGTATATTGCGAAACTGTTGAGTTAGACAAGAGTCTACAGACCGACTTAATAACTAGATATTTATTTTGAATAGACAGATTGATTTGTAGACATTTGCAACTCCAAAACTGCTGTGCTGCTAATCTTAAGAGGATGGGTCTATGGTTACGACCCTCACTGGAATTGTCCTACGTATTGGTGAAAGCCTTAATGCCTTAACCTCACAGAAACCTTCCATCAGAAAACACAGAGGTGCGAGTAACACAGTTTAAAATGAAACTTTGAACGAAGCTTCTTGTCCTGTAATATCATCTATTCCACTTCGAAAAGGAATCGGTGGCATTTTCTCATTTCCCCTTCTCTTTCCAGATGCCGGCTCTTGCTTCATTCACGTTATTTAGAAAGGGACCACCCGGGTGTACTACGTAAAAAGCAAATTGACACTCGACCGAGCCGTTTTTAGGGCTCCGTGATAAAACGGGACCCTATTACTAAGACTCCACTGTCTGTCTGTCTGTCTGTTTTCCAGTCTGTCACTAGGCACGGAACAGATGTATCTCATGAACCGTGATAGTTAGACAGTTGAAATTTTCACTCATTACGTATTTCTGTTGCCGCTATAACAACACGACCGAATAAAAAATATTTAAGTGGGGCCCGTTTTGCCATTTTTGACCGTGCGAGTCCTACTCACACTTGGCCGGTTTTTGTTGCGACAGTGTAGTTCGCTGTTAGCCTTTGATAGCTTCGGCGTAAGAGAAGACATAGCCGTTTCGATTTAAGCGGCCTTGCAGCGAGAACATTCACTTGTAGCCGAAACAGGCATATCGAGTTGCCGGGGACGGCGTCTGGCGGGGCCCGATAACGCCCGCCCAGCACCAGCCCGCAGTCCCACGGCCCGCGATAAAGTGCACGTCGTAAAATGGAAACGCGCTCCGCGAACCAATTGGCGCGGATTGCGTTCGAGCGCCGATAGTACGGTCCCGCCGCCGCGTCTGCGTTTGAATTACGAACGCGTTAGTTTATGACGCTTAATCGATTTTTGTTTTTCTCTTTTCCGACGACTTCGAGCTCGCTGCATCACTGCAAGTGGATTAGACTGAACTCTCCTTATTTAAATACATTTTCGGTCAAAGATTAGGAATACTAAAAACTTCGGTCCAAATTAAATAGTAAAGATCCAGGCACAGACGTTGCGCTCTTTCATAAATATCAACCAAAAGAGCTAGTTATGTACTCAACTAAACACTCATCAATCATCATCATAATTTCAGCCTGTTGGAGTCCACTGCCGAATATACACCTCCCCCCAGACTGCCATGAAGCACGGTCCTAAACCAACCGCATCCATCGACTAACATAACAAACAACTAAACACTAACATAATAAAGTAGTAATAACGTTATTCAGTAAGTATATTGATATAGTAACGGTTTTATATTAAATTCCGTGTGCATATCTGTCGTAATGCAGTGCGCATTTCGGAAGTGGATGCAAAATCGCTTTATAAGTCTTCAGCGGTGCGGGCGGTGGGTCAAGTCGAAGGAACATGGCGATTATTACTTAAATATTTGACTAGTGTACTGCAATGGCATAAATATTGTTTTTTTTTTTAAATAAAACAGAAACATTAATCTTATAGAATAAATGGTAATATAAGTAATATAACATAAAAAACAATTAAAAGAAAAAAAAATTTCGCCCATTTTATAGCGTTTAATTTAACTTAAACTTTCGTCGTTTCGACTGGCTCGACGTTTGTAGCTTGCACCACAGGCAGTCGGTGGTGTGAAATATCGGGGGTGGGGGTGCGTTATCAGTGCCGTGCACATCGTATCTCGCTCCTCGCCTTGATAACGTACTCTTATAGCTCAGGGTATGTGCTACCTCACCCGATTAAAACCGGGTAGTTTGAAAAACTTTACTTACATTTTAACAGGACGCTGTGACACGAAACTAGTAATAAATACTTTCATATCTTACAAGCTATATATAACCCGCAGTTTCACTAACGTGGTTATTAGAAATGATAGTTAAATGATGAAATAAAAAGCGTTATGTGTTATTTGAACTTGTAAGTTATGTTATAACAGATAATAGACGTAAAGGATAGGACGCTATTGAGATTGCAGTCGGCAAGGATCGGGGAAAATGGAAATTCGTAATCCCAGTCTATCCAACTGGATAGCCAGATTGTTTGTTTTACACTATACCTTTGGTTTCTTCGTGATCATGTACTTAATTACTATTTGCTCAAATTACTTGGGACACGACATTCGAAATTCAAATCGCGAGGGCCGGGTAACGGAGACGTACTCGTTCGGAACGCGCTATTCGAATTTTGAAATTCGTACGGACGGCCGCGCATCACACCGTTGCAAGAAGTGAACACGGGGGCCGCGTCGCGATAAGCCCACAAGCGACGCGACTCCGCTGCGTCCACCGGCGAAATATCGCGCGAGCCCGCCCAATCGCGTCGCCGCATCGACGCTCGGCCACCCCGCGCGCGATACCGCGATATCCCGCCGCGTGTAACACTGACGCGTAAGCTGGGAGCTTTTTGCGGCGACGAATCCGCAGTTGACGTTCGCAGTTATTAAAAAAAATGAGAGCAACTGTTGAGTTTCTTGCCGGTTTCTTCTCAACAGAAACTGCTTTACGAAACGGTGGTAGTTTACTTACGAACGTATTAATTTTTATGTAAAATGTTGACGTTTCATAAGAACGCGCAAGCGTCTATGTGAATAATTATATTTTTGATTTTGATTTTGATTTTTGCAGTGGGTCAACATCGAACATGTTTAGCTCGGGAGGCTGTCATGCGTACACGTACGTGCTTCACTTTTTTTTTATGGAAAAGAAAGGCAACCGAGCAGGCGGGCCATCTGGTGGTTTTGTTCACTGCCGCTCATGACCAGAGGGTCACAAGTCGCTGCCGGCCTTTGAGGAAGGCAACGTTTGCTAGAGTTTGTCCCAACTAAAGGCCTTATTGTGCCCGTAGCCACACCTTAAAGTCGGGCGTGGAGCATTCGTGAGCCTGGAGAGTAATCTTGGTCAAAGACTTAAATATTTGATGTTGTACCTGTAAATCTATATTCAACAATCATTGCTTTCAATTAAATATAAAAATATATTTACCATCTATATTTTTTATTTGACAAATATATTTTTATATTTGACTCCTTGGTGTCGTTGTCTATTTGTTTATTGGCTTCGGCGTCGGATATAATAAGTACATAGACAAAACCGCTTATAACATGATTCACATGTTTTGTCTATACCACCTAGGTGGGATAAGGCCATGAGGATGATGATCTAAATTATTTTATATAAATCTTGGCATAATCGCTTTAAGCATCTCTTTATACTCGTAGGTATATGAAAACGGTAAATGGTTGTAGTTCTTTCTTCTTCTTTTATGTCATTAACTTGTTAATGTTAAACTGTTGCAGAATGTATTTCATTGTCTTTTCTTTGAAAATGAGAAAATTTCACCGAAAAAGTAATTAACCATTATCATACGTCAACAGTCATTTAATTTAATCTAATCTTGTACTATATCAATAATCAATTAGTTATCGAAGCACTATCAACATGTTTGCACTAGCTCGGCTACTGGTTATCGTTACTTAATCCCATGCTCAACGATGAAACAGTTTATCAGCGTGTTTAAATCAATTTAAGCATTATTTCAATTGTGTTTGGGACTTATTTATTTGAGCACGTAATGAACACAACTGAATTTTTTAAATTTAACTGTGGCGGGCCAACGCAACAGTTTTCCATGAATGGGCAGGTCCGTCCTGGTAAGTACCATGAACTCATAAAACCGGCAGAACTTCTGCGTTTCATCTGGTGAGTGAGGTAGCCGGGGCCCAATTTATTGTAAGGTAGCAACGTATCTGCAACCCTACGGGTGGTGTCAACATAAGGTGAACCGCCACCTCGTTTGCCATTGTTCCTCAGTTGCTCATATAAAAACTAGATCAGAAATCGTAATTTCTAGAAATTTTCACTTAGTGTCAATGCGTTGCGGTGTAAAGGCGGTCGTGGCATGCAAACTACGCGTGTCGAACATATCATACGGCCCGTATCACCAAGCAATAGGGTTTACAGTATCTCAAACGGGCGTCACAATTAATTTGTACGATTGGGACAGTGGCGCATTTGTCCGTCTTCCTAGAACAGAGGTCTCTCTGCACGACCTCGGACGCTGGGTCCGGAGAGTAAATACTAAAGCCTAAAACGAAATGCGTCAGCTTTGTCTGCGTCAATTAGAATGGAGGGCCCGTATTCCCGGTGCTCAGTGGTCCAGACTTCTGTAATATTCCTGCTATAGGATCCGCTTTATATGTAATTCTACATGGAAGTCAAAAACTGTTAAGTTAAGTCAAGTGACTTAAACTAGCAGTAAAAAACAGTCGGTTAAAATTTCAAAATGCTGAGCTGCTAACCTAATTTAGCGGAATAGGGCGTACAATATTTTTGGTTTGTTAAAGTTATTTTTCATTTGTTTTATATTTTAATTATGTATTTGTGTTCTTTTGCTTTACTGAATTATTTATAAGTATTTTTTTAATTTCTTTAATTTTTTTGTAAATTCTCGATTTTCTTTCTCTTTTATTGTGTGCGTCCTTTTTTTGGTGAATAAATGTATTTTCTTTCTTTCTTTCAAATTCTCTTCATGACAGTTAGTTAAAAAGTAATTGATGGTAAATTTTGTTCAAAAGTAATTGATATTTAAAAGCAATAAATATTATAACAGACGTCTCTACTTTACCTTTGTTTTAAAATAATAGAAAAAAAATCGCTTATTGTTGAACAGCGTCCGTCCAATAAAAATATTTAAGCAAATCGCGAAAATGTGCGTTGCTCCTTATCGGCGTATTGTAAACAATTCATGAATAATGCCGTCTTTAAAAGCATCTTATCTCGTTCGATATCGGCGATTTTTACTCTGTATATGTTAATATGTATACACTAATGGCATTGAGGTCTGCGGTCAGCCGTTCGGGTAACGGATTTGAGATCATGACACTGATATAAACTATCACGTCTCTGAAATATTATAGCGTGGACAGAGACTGTTACTGATACGTTATAAATAATTAAGAAAAGTACACCAGACACTAACGTTAAACGATGTGAATAAGATCTCTTTAGTAAATGTTTAGTTAAACATAATAAAAAAAGAATCATTTTGAATGTTAGCGTTATTTTTTCTTTTACTTTTTTTTCTTTCTTTCGCATTTATTTCGATATGATGATTCTTATTTATACAAAAATATATCACACTCGTCTATAACGTGATGACCAAACAAGAGAGACGTCAGAAAGATGTACGAACAATGTTCTTTTATTTTAGATATGTATACATTGTTGTAGTGAAATATTACTTAATAAAATCACCCTTAAGCCAAGCAAGCAAGGCTACAAATCAGCTGTGATTGCTGTCTGAATTGTGTTGTTATGAAGTTAACGCCGCATAGGATATCTACAACACACTTTGCCAGTATCCTTATAGTCGTCTTCGGCTACCTGGCCCACCACACGAATAGCGAAGGTACCAACACTTCCACACACAGTGGTTGTAAGACCAACAGTGGTCTAAGGCCAATAGTGGTATATCATGCCAAACAAAAAAAAGTTCGCGTGTTATGTGGCCGTGATACATCCCCGAGCAATCGAATTCGCTCAAAAACTGCCGCGTGTACATTACACATTTGCAAACTAAGCCCGTCACCGTCAACCGCAAATCTTAACGACGCCGCTTGCTTGAAAGCAAGAAACGAAACGAAACGAACCTATACATCTTCCTAACGAGACCCGCGATGTCGCGCCGACAAAAAGCCGCGACCAAGCGAGGGCCACGCCACGTGACGCGGGAAAAAGCGGGACGCGATTTATCGTACGCGCGACATAATGAGTTGCGGCCGCTCGGCGGTGTATCGCCGAAATCTCGCCGTGTGCGGCTATTGGCGGCGACACGGCGATCGCGCGATATCGCATGACGTACGGCCGCGATAGAGACGCGCGTCCCCACGCTGTTGTGACCACGCCTTTGGTGTTTCCGTGTACGGTTGAGACTCGTTCATGTCTGAAGTTTTTCTCTGGCTTATTTATATACTGCCATATTTGAAGAAGTTTAATGCTTGGGAGAGGCAATTGTATTTCAACATATCTTCCGCATCGTACAACTTGAAGATGGTAAAAATAATTGTTTTCACAATGTTATAACAAATTTTTACTTAGAGGCCTATAATTCAGTTGATATAGAGATATTTATTAATGATTAATGTTTGGCGTCGATTTAAACACGTCTGAAATTTTGTTTCTGTTGGGAAAAAAAAATACAGTTAATGAAAGTCTTTAAAACACAAAGATGTCATTAAATTAAACGATATTGGTAACGATTAGAAAAGGGTATTATAAAAATCATAAGTGATTTTTTAAGGTCAGGAGATATTATAAATAAATTTTAATTCTCAGTCTATCTTTTTTACCACGTTTTTACTTTTCGTATAACATTTTTCCTATGGGATACAGTGCAATTAAAGTTTTATTGTTCAGCAAAGATTAAAAATGTATTTTTACTGGCAATGATAATTATTGAGTTCCGACTTCCGTCTAATCCATTCGCGTTATAAGTCATTCACGAATTGAAACAAGAGTATATATGAGAAGAAAAAACCCGTGGTCACCCTATCGTATACGCGACAGCAACACGACGGACGCGAGGCAATATTTTAGAATCAATGTTTTTATGAATCGATAATTTGCTCGCGGTCCGTTCCGTTTCGGCGCGACGTCTCGCGGCCGATCGATCCTTATCGTGTTGTCACAACGCTTTGTTTCGTTTCGGACCCAGCGGCGGGCGTTTCTCGAAATGTGTTTCTTGCTAACGCGCCTGCAGATGCTATCTGGTGGGTGGCCGCGAATGCGCGCGCTGTGCAACGTACCGCCGTTCGATTCTGAGCCGTATTACTGGGGAATAACGCTGCACAGTCTGGCATTTCGAGCTGAGATCCTGGCTCTTTCCGTGTGTCCGCATGCATGCCGAGTCGTCCTACCTCAGGTGTGTTCGGCTGTTAATATTTTGATACTTTCTTGTCGCTGGCACAAGAATTCGCGTACCGTCGCGTCGTTTTACGTTCGCGGTCCTTTCACAGTGCTCGGCTTTTTGTCGCGTCGACATGTGGGAAGGGTATTCTCGCTATGCGCCGCGTCGGTCCGTCATCGACGCTTGAACAAGTGTGGAGTCGGCAGCTAATGGGGTATGATTGACTCGTTCACCGCACCGCTACCCGCTTTCATCGTTTACAATGGTGTGGGATTTTTACGTTATTGTTGTTCATTCCTCATTTGTGTAATTTTCGTTTTAGACGTTTGGCAACAACCGTGTCAGAGTTAATATAAGATAATTGGTGATTTCCGAAAACAAAATGAAAAATAAGTTTTTTAAAATTTTAAATGTACGCATCTGTTTCAGCTGATTTATCTTATAGATGAGAAACAGACATTTTAAACTCTGAACAAATTGTAGCGGTCCTATTGAGGAGTGCAAACCTATAGCTAAATATCTCAGTAAAATATTGTAATTATAGTCTTCAACCAGTAATCATTGACTCACGCAAATGAAACTAAGTACTATTTTAAACAAGTAGTCTGAATTACATACTAAAGCATACCTCGTGCTTAATCCTACAGTTGTAACAGTAGGATATAGTAGTACATTTTAATAATAGACCTTAGCTTTTTACTTTAACGAGTTTTAATGCTAGAAAATATATAGTCTCGGAACACATAAAAAGTTGCAATCTTAAATTTACAAAACATACTTAACAAGTAAAGGCATCGATTGCGAACGGTTGTTCCATATAACGGGCGTGTAATACGTTACCTCACTGCACGCCCTACGACGATGGACTAGGCTCGAGCCGTGGGCGCGCCCGTCCCAATAAATAAGTCCAGTCGTCGCATCTCGCGATACGACCGATACGCTCCAAGATTCGCGTTATTTATACGCGCCTAGATAGCGGACTCTAGCGACGCAATAAATAAAAACCGGGAGCGATCCTTATCGCGCCGATGCCGAAATTGGACGAAGCTGTCCGTCCTCTGGTGCTGAGGTTCCCAAACTGTTTCTGTTCGGAGCTCGATTATTCTGACAGACTAATTGAGTGCACGAGTAATTCAATAGGGGAAACCATTGTTCCTTGAGGTACCCCCTGCTGAGTTTTGTTACAGCCCTTGTGTACACTTTGCGAAACACTGATCTAGAGTGTTGGCAGCTTAACAAATCGCGCCAGACGCACGCGATTTGCGCTATCAATTGAACGCAAGATGGTGTCATTTTATCTTGAACTTGTTGTATGCTCGAGTACTATTTGATTGTAAGTGTAGACATAATGGCCCGTCGAGTGCGACAAAAACTCAATATGCCATACTTCGAATACCTCGGATTGTTTGTTTTGATACTATTTTGAGTTCTCTAAAATCATTAATTAGAAAACATACTTCCGTTTGGCTACAAAAACATTTGCATTTTTTACATTATAACGAGGTTTTATTTTATGCATTAACAAACCTGAGTGCTGTTATCTGATAGGACTGGTAGGCAATTTTAGATACTAAAATTCTTTAATTTTACTTATAATACGTGCTTGACTCGGGAATTAAATAGATGGTTAATAAAAGGACTGATTTATAATTTTATCGTTCGTAGAGCCACGCAACAGTCTTCGCTGTTGGACGAACGAGCAGGCCTGTCCGGGCAAGCACCACGACCCCACCGAAAACCGGCGTGAAGTGGAAGTGTTATACTTCAGCGTTTCGTCTGGTGAGTGACGTAGCCGGGGCCAACTTTATTTAAAGGTGGCAACGCATTTGCGACCCTATGGGTGTTGCGGATGTCCATGGGCGGCGGTTATCACTTAACATCAGGTGAACCACCGGCTCACTTGCCATCTTCTAACATAAAAAAATTTAAGCCGATAAAGTATTGTTGTGTTGTAAAATAAAAGAAGACTCGAAAGCTTGATTATTATCTAGCCAAGTTATACCCTGTGCGATTCCTGTACTGAGACATTTATAACGCTGAAAAAGCGATTCAGCATCCTCTCCCTAAACCATCACGGTTAGAGGTGTGAAGACCGGGAAACATGGACCTAGATATTTTTATAGGTCATGTGCAGAACAGAGCAAAGTTCCTTATTCAACACATACCGAATTGTTAAGGTCTGACGGTAATTTTTTTAATAACTCAGTTCATCCCGCCATACCCTACACGGTTTTGAATATATGTTTAGATTGCACGACATGTGCGTTCTATGTTTAAACTTTTAAAGTGCCTATAAAACACACATGCCCGTTAAGATATTAACCTGGCGTTCCTAAACGTCTGTCCCGACGAGAACCAATAATAAAGGCAACGTAAAAATATCGAAAGTATATCGAGATGGGGCGATACGCCCGGGGTGCGTTTCTGCCGGATATTGTAAATTTATCACCGACGGATCAACTTCGCGGTCTGCCGATCACCCGCCCTTTGGACGACAGCCCCAGTAATAACTCAGGTTTAAGTGATGTGCCTCGATGAAGTATCGATATATTTTATAACAACCCTACGTCCTATACTATATATAGGTGTACTAGTCCTTCTTTATAAGCTTCACGAATTAAAATACCCTTCAAGTTTAAATAGATCCCGCTGATACTGTTACACAACCACGGAACGCGCAATCGCAACACAAACCGAACGTTCGACAAATGATTGCGGAGCGCACAGATAAAAAATGCAACTCCGCAACGTTGCCATAACATAATGCCGCAGATTAAAAACTTTTTATCGGACGTCAAAGGGGCGAGCGGCACAGACATCGGCTGGCTAACGTTTAACAACGTCACGAAGATTAATGCCGGCCGATATGTCATCCGCGACGGCGCGAGGTGTGCGAAGTTCGGGCGATAAACTTTTTAAAGACTCAAGTTGGCGCAGCCGGCTAGGTATATCGGCCTGAAAAATTGTGTACCGAGGGCCGCCTGCCCTGCGGCGGCGTGATAAAGCCGGGGGCGAAAAAAGATCGCGGGCGTTCGTTAAAGTAGACTAGATATTTGTCACGGGGCCGATGCCAACTTAGTTCGCCCTTTGGTGCGCGGGTTTTTTTTTCGGCTGGCAACTTCCACGAAGTTTCGCGAGTTGGGGCCTCGTTTAACGAACTTAACATCGTATACATGATAATGAAGCGTTCCACAATCGTGATACTTAAAGCGAATAATTATATATTATTATCCATAATAATACTTTACTTTTATCACAATAACTCATTAGTTCACAAACGATCCTTTGTTTCTAAAATATTGCTTTTAAATAATAATACTAGCTTTGCGCACGCGGCTTCACTCGCGTTGAATCGTTGACCTTAAATAAATATCTTTCAATCCATTACAAAACTTTTTCCAATTACAAAATAGTCTATGTCCTTTCTCAGGCTCGACTATCTGTGTACCAAATTTCATTTAAATCGGTTCAGTAGTTTTGGAGTGAAAGCGAGACAGACAGACAAGGTTACTTCGCACTTATAAGATTAGTATGGATTTAATATTCAAATTGAGTCACATATCTACACAATTATCTGTATAAGTTATTCTAAGTTGTTGTTACGAAAAATTAGAACAGGATTTTCTTATAAATATTCTTGAGATAACGCTTAATTAGTTAATATTTCAAGATATGTCTTCGAAAAAAGGATTTCAGAAAAGATTATTATTTGATATATTTAAGATATCGAAATAAATAGTTCATACAAAAGTTTGGAATGAATGATATCAGTCGTTTATTGATGACGAATCTTAATTAATAATTTTTTATATTTATGATTTTTGTAAGAATATGTTGTACATGCTACAATATTTAAGATTTATTTTAGTTTATGTTTTCTTCTATAGATTGACACAAGCCTTAGCTTGCATTTTAGCTAAATGTTCCTTTGATATTCGAATCGAATTCGAATAAATCGAATCAAACCATGCCACATCTCAAATAAGCTGTGAAATTTTGCTGTAATCAATTGCATTCTTCAATTTTATTGTTCACGATTATAATTTTTTCGTATGATATTTTAAGCAACAACCCGGCTGTTGTTTTGACACAGTATTTAAAACTCGTTTGAAAACACAACAACAATTGTATAAACGACGAAAAACCTTGCGCTTTCATTTGTTCACAATAATTAAACTTTTCAGTAAAAAAGTAAAGTAACAGCCTATACATCTCCCACTGCTGGGCAAAGGCCTCCTCTATACAGATGGTATCAGGGCATAGTCCACCACGCGGCCCCACTGCGGATTGGCGGTTTTCACATATCTTCGAAGTATTTTTTTTGTTAATATTTCGAAAATATGCAGGTTTCCTCACGATGTTTTCCTTCACCGCGGAGCACGTGATAAGTCAGCACTTAAAGTTAAAAACTTCATTTGTGCCGGCACCGGTGATCGAACTCAGGTTGCTCGAGTATACTGAATTAAAGGCGAGCGCCCGGACACTGAGCTATCACGGCTCTTTTTTAACTTTTCAGTATACGCAATTAATTATGTATGCGTTAACAATCACTAGGAAATGTGTTTAACTTAATAAAAACCTCTTTATTAAAAGACTTTCAAGTGTTAACCGAGTTTCAAGGCTCGCGGGAATTATCACCGCAATTATTGGAGAAGCTGCTTCAACAGTAAATTAACTAAAGCTAATTACATTATTATTAATCCACAAAGAACTGCGATAAGTGTACAAAAAATAGTATGACATTCTGTTTATTTTTTTTCTTGCATTATTTTATTCAGTGAATCCTTTTAGATAATGGTTGGTGTCACAATTAGCGATACGAAAAGAGCGAGTGTGGCAAACAGGGAGGGGGGCAAATATCGAGTGATCTAGTTGGTGCCATGTGGGTGTCCCCAAGATACCTTACGCAGATAGTATTATATATAGTAGATATACCAAACCATATAAACGACAAATTACACAGTGTCGTTCAGTCTCACCGAGTCATTTAATACCACAGTAACTAATTAGTTTGTAGATCCATGAGGAGATTGGAGTGCATTTTATGAAAAAAAGAGCTATGCATAATCACCGCTCTTACAGCGGCGTGTGTCTCGCGGCGAAATGGCTGTATTAAACTTTTTCCCTTTGTTATTTTTTTTTTATTCTGTGCCCCGGAGTTTCGAGTGACTGCGCAGATAAATTGTCGCGCGATAAGTCACCCGACGCTAAACGAGGTTAATGCATTAAGCGAAGTTTGAGCGCGGCCCGCGTTAAAAACTTGCCGGTGCCTGCGGGCCCTTGTGTGTAGCCCTGGAGTACGCGGTTTCCCGTGTGACGGGAGGTTTTTGTGTGGAATCCGTTTTAAGGCGCAGGGCCAGATTAAGCGGAAACGAGAGTGGAGCTAGATGTTGACTGGTGGAAGAGCGTCTACTCAGTCAGGTTTCTGTAGCCAATCGGCGTCAAATGTCTGCGAAACTCAATGTAACAGGCAAAGAAAAAATGAAAACGTAATTAAATAATCTAGTCAAAGTTCAAGAAATTCGTCCTCTTGTAGAGTAAGAGATCACTGTTCAAAATTCAAGAGAAACGCGACTGAATTTAAATACATGTTTAGAAGCGTAGAACACGATAACCTTAGTAACGTAAAAATGTATACTGTGAGATATTTAGGGAGTAACAATTACATTCAAACGTTCGTTTCTTTCGTGGCAATGAAATGAAGCGGTAAGCACTCGTATGTAAAGCCCGCCACGGACGGGCGGGCTATAAATCGCGCGACGTCGCCCCGGTATCGCGGCGTCATTAGCGACGAAAGTAATTGTGCTGATTTGTCTCCGGGTTAGCAGTGGGAAGCTCTACCCGCGCACATATACGTTTCCCCGATAAGCGCGATTTTTTTGAGATCGATCCTGGAAAACCTTGTGATCTAAAACTGAGACTGAAATGCTGCAACTGTTCAGTTCCTAGCTGGTGATGACCGATGGGAAAGAAAGAGTCTCAATGGGCCATCATGTAGGATCCCCACACCAGACAGAGTGACAGTCAGTCAAGTGGGCGGAAAGCCGATGGATGCAGGTGGCACTGGCGTTATGTGGAGGAGGTCTAGGAGTGCACTTAAACAGGCTGAAATGATAATGCCGATAAACAGGTAATGAACGAGAGGCAATTAATTTTGGCTTACATGACAAATAGAGATTTTTGCACGCCATTGGTAATCGAACTTGTAACTTAATTATGTTCATTTAACGTGATAGAGTCGAATATAGTCTTCTGCTGCTCCACGAATGGCGTAGCCTCACAGAAGACCGGTATGTAGTAGTATCATTTGTACTTTTGCAGTGAAATAATGAGTAGTCGTTCACTTATCACCAGTTTGGCAACTTTACAGCATCTACACGGGTAGAGAAGACATCCATCGACTGGCTTGTTTGAGTGACACCGTTTCTTAATAAAAAATAATTTCTTTGAGCCTATTATGTTGCTTTTTTTACTGGGAAAACTCATCGTACCCAATTATTGACTGGCCTCGTTAATAATACTATTCAAGAAACAATTATAACACTCCTTTTCGAAATGAATGGAGCATAAATAAAATAAAATAAAATAATATTTACAAAAAAATCCAATCCAATTAGGAGATTACAAGTATGTTCACGGGCGGTTATAATTCTCACGCATATTAGCGGGAAATGGCGCGAAAAATGAAATATGATGTATGTATTCTGTATACGGAGCTAATGTTTCCGCTAATTCATCTTATTGGATGTGTCGATACAGACGTAACGACTCGGCGCATTACTTACGTGCCTCGTGCGCAGATAGCAGTAACGGTTGGACTTACCTGCGAATGAATAACGAGCGTTATTAAGACGTTTATTGGACACGTTATCTGGAATACGAGCAAATTTTGGGGCGTTAGACGCGTTCCTTTCTTACCAATGTCTGTTTAACTTCGAAGTTCAGTAATGTAGTTGAAATAAATAGCAAACGATGCTTAAATACAATTGCAAAAATTTGTATCTACCATTAAGTTAAACATATTTGCATTTCAATGTTCTGTATGTATTTAGTTGGTAAGCCTTAATAAATAAAATAAAATAAAAATATTGTTTTTCGATCAAAGTTAACAATCCGTTGAAACACAACCGAAAAATAAAAACCGTTTATTTCATTATTGCGACAAGCTTCATTTTACATAAGACGATTGATCGGATACTGTCTGATGAAGTTAAGCCATTTGAAATTTGTAGCCGTCGATGATAAAAGCCACGTGCGGTGCAATGTTGTTATGTTACATAATGTACGGGAAATACTTAATCGAAGCGTAACCACTTCAGCGCAGCGCGGGAGTGGTCCGTCGCACGCGTCACCACTACACGTTTCCTTCTCGATTCGAGGACACTAAATTCCTGTTGTCACGTGCAAATAATTTTAACTATAACAAAAAAACTTCGATTGTAATCATTATGTGTGTTTATATATTAAGTGACGACCCGAATGGTCTAGTGGGTAGTGTACCTGCTTCCTGCGCCAGAGGTTGTGGGCTCGATCCCCACTACTGGAAAAATATTGTGTGATGAGAATAGTGTTTTTCTAGTGTCTGGGTGTTTATGTATGTATAATATGTATTTATTTACAAAAGAAAAGTATTTTTAAGTATGTATCAGTTATTTAGTACCCATAGTACAAGCGTTGCTTAGTTTGAGACTAGAGAAAAAAACTCCCAGTATGGTAAACACTAATAAATAAAATTATTCAACCTTTCGATCTGTTCTCATCAATTTTTTTAATCAACAATACCGGAATAGAATTGAAAGAACGCCGATTCGTTTACTCAGTTAAGAATTTCGATCGAAACGGGAGATATTGACAAATTCGGGCATTCGGAATAATTCGGGCGTTTACTGCCGATTGGTAGTAGATCAAGACGGTGGCTTTAACGTTGTCTAACGGGAGTAGATCCACGCGATAGTGTTGTGAAATATGAGCGAGTGGTGTTTCCCATTCGAGTATCGATTTTTTGGATCGATTACGATGAAGTATTCGGGTGGGCGCGCGACGGCGGGCGCTCTAACAAAATGGCCGTCACAAATTGGTCATTAGAAAGCCACTTAGCGGGCGTGCCTATCGCATTCCCTCGATTAGAAAAAGGATTAGGACTCTCCATCGGAACTATGTATTATTAAGCAGTGTCTTTTTAAAGCGGACGCAGAGACATATTTTTATAGATAACTTTGGTGGTCTAATTTGAACTATTTAAATTCTTAACGAAAACATTGTCAATTACATCCATACAAATACAATCGAACAAGCTAAAAATATATGGACTATTTTAATAATGTTTAATTCTGTGTTAATTATTACGTACATCCAAAAAGACACTAGGGTCTCGATAGTAATTCAATATGCAAGGGCAACACAATCCTAAACTGTCAATTGAAATAGTAAAAAAAATCAAAGCCAGATCTAATCGGGGACACCGACAGGGTTTTATTATCTGTGTAGATAGTATAACAGATCGTTTGCATGTAAATGACGGCATTAAGGTGCCAACAAATCGTTTTGGGATGAACTTGATGATATTAATACCTGTACAACTATTGCGCTGTAATTTAAATGTTTAATGGACGAATAACACTTTGATCAGAATAAATGTACACAGCAAGATCTAAAGTGTGTGATATTTGTGTTTGTTTTTTAAACAGTGTAAAATATATTAAACTTATTTATCAAAGTATTTATGGTTTTTATAAGAAATAATACATTTTATCTTTTGTAAACATAACACAATGTACTTGTCGTGTACACAGAGGCAAAACACATTTATTATCAAATATCGCTATCGATCGATTAGTTCATTACATTTTTATTACATGTAATAACTATCAATAGATTACAAGACATGCATTTGTAATTAATAACGATAACGTACGTTATCTTTGGCATCACAATAATGACAGTGTAATCTTTAAACATGGCGGCATTGCGTCGCCATTTTGAAATATTATGCGTCAATTCATTACATAAACGAAAATATTTACCTTTGTAATGATTTTTTAACCCTTAGCTTCCACACTTTACAAGTTAACATGTTTCAATCACACAGATACAATATTTAATAAAATAGTACGTTTTCATTTGCCGACAAGCGAAATAGTTTTTATACAAAGTGAGTTGTTTGGAAATTTTATATTAAAAAACAGCCAGGTTATATCCGGCCCACACAAATATATTTTGTTTGATAAACTTCATATCATTTAAAGTCGGGTTTAACAAAGATGAAGTCGAATGGAATAATCATTAAACTGGTAAATCTGTCCCACTACCGTGCTATAAATATTTTCAAACGTTACGAATTACATAATACACTAAGATGAGATTAGATTTCATTATAATTGGCGGTGATATCCTATTGGTTTGGGGTTCAGACTTAGA
Organism: Iphiclides podalirius; assembly: GCA_933534255.1. Lineage (NCBI taxonomy): Eukaryota > Metazoa > Arthropoda > Insecta > Lepidoptera > Papilionidae > Iphiclides > Iphiclides podalirius. The sequence continues at coordinate 2,089,087 of OW152816.1, forward strand.
AAGAGCTGAGACCGTATGTTCGTACATGGAGTTCAGTTGGTGTGCACCGGTGAATTCTCCGTTTTATGGAGCTCCTACCACGTTTGATGTAACAGCCTCAATGGCGAACTAGCTTCTCTTTCATCATTTTATATCAGTGCATACAACTTTTTTATAATCATCAGACACCTTCTTACAACAAAAACATACCAAATCGCGACGGGGCCGTGGTGACACGATCGAAATACCGAGGTTTAGACTAGCTAAAACCAGGATTCACCTTCCAATCGTTTCTTGGTAGAAGTACTAACTTATGTAATATAATAGGTGACATCCACAAACAATTAAGTGTAAATAATTTCAAATATTTTGTATAAGCTACCGGATTATGGAAAGGGCCTATTATAATGTCGAGGAATACATTGAGGACAAGGATGTGTGGAAATGAATCTTGCTCTGCACTTGCAAGTTCCCTGGCTCCTGCTAAATTTATACTTATATAAATCAAAGAAAAAAAATTGTGACCGCAGAGCGGTGGTAGTTTTTGACGATCGATAAGAGCTTAAAATAATGTTGAATAAAGTTTTAACTTTGACTTTGAGTGCAACACAGCCGAAGCAGTCTATACGGGGCGAGGCTTAACCGTGCGCTGGTATCCGTTGAAAACAAGCGGCGGCCGCTGCCGACGGGCGATAAGCGCACGATAGCGGAGGAATCGGCCTTATCGCCGGCTGCCGCGCGAAAATCGGAAAAATGCTCGCTGCGGGTGTTACGCGCCAACTCGTGCGGCGAACGTTTGTGGCGAACGTTCGCGTCAAACGTTCGCGACCAACGTTTGCGAACGAACTGAAGATGCCGATGCATTTTATTGCTAAAAAACTCTTTTAGGCAAAATTTGTGCGTGTTGTTGATTTGTAAGGTCGAAACGTCTGAATTTTAGCCCGGAAATTTAATTCATTCGTGCATTTAAACATGCGTAGCTTTAAAGGAATCTTTATAGTGAGCAGGTCCTGTATCAGTTTTTTTTAAATATTTCAGTATTGTTGTTATTGCATGAACAAACGTATTGTATGTTGTACAACAAAGTTAGCGCGGAAAGTGCGCCAAACGTTTGATCAAACATTTGAGAATTCGACGAAGATAACGGCCCGCACGGGAGCTATCGGTCGCTACTGAAACTATTTTACGTTTCAGATAAAAAGCATATTGTTTGTAAAATACTTCATCGTTTATTGTGTTTTATTTAAATGGTGTAGTAAACTAATATAAGTACTAACGAACACACAAATATGATAGACGAATCTTGTAGATTTTTATTTGCACCGAGACGTGTGTGATAGTTTTCAGCAAGATATCGATTTCGATATGATGGGAGTTTCATTCAATTAATTAGTTTTATTTATTTAAATAACATTAAAATTACTTTTTAACATCTACCCAAACGGTGGATTTTAAATGAAAAAAGAAAGGATTTTAAAACGTTTATAACTTCACTACGTTTCGAATATATCGCATCGTCGGGAATTAAAATTTGAATAAAACGTGACATATTGCGTTGAATTTTGTTACAAATGTCAGTTTAAGTATTAAGGAGCGTGTATGCGAGTATATAGGACAGAATGAGAAAGTGCGTATGAAATAACACTTTTCTTTAGTAACGTCCAGTTCGCATCACAAACTACATTGAATAAAACTGCTTGGGCAAATTTGGATGTGCATCTTTTTATAACATAAGTAACTAATAAGCCTTTCTGTAATATTTGAATAGTCTAAGTAATAGAATTGTAATTGTTTATTGTTTAGTGCGAACTGTGCACAATTTCATAAATTGATTTTCCCTTATCACTGTAAATTACGACTTTCAGATAAGACGCGCAGGCGTTTGAAAACTTGTACCGTGGGCACGTATAAAATACTTGTTTAAAATGCATGTTCATCCTCATTTCCATAATGTATCTGAGTTTTTGTCTTATATGTTCAAACTGAAAACTTTCAATGTATTATATAAACTAGTGGTCGCCTAGTGGTCGAAATTGGCCCATAATTATTTATACATGGTAGAGTGTGCAATGTTTTCTTTTATTGATTAAATGTGTTTTTTATGCATTAGAAAAAAAATAATATTATGCACTCCTTCTATAGATAAACGATAAGTGTGGGTAATTTTATACTCCTCCATCCGCGCAATTTTCGTATAAAGGGGTACAAAGTTTTTGCGTCACGTATTATATATAGATTACGTATTATATATTGATTAGACTTAAAATGCTACAATAACGCACAGAAGAAAGGCTAGGAATTAAACCCTGTTTTGCATAACCGTCATAACATTCTTTAGGTATAGTCCTGATGGTTTTTTAAACGATCACTTCAATAAAAAGAAATTTTAGGAAAGACATCTATTTATCTAATACCTTTAAACGAGAAATCCTTGTATATATTATACAATCGGAATCTCGGAAACGGCTCTAGCGATTCTCATGAAATTTAGTATGTGCGTAGATTCGGAGGCGAAAAATCGATCTAGCTAGATTTCATTTTTAGAAAATGTCCTTTTATCCCTGTTTTCAGGGAATAAAAAATATCATTCGGCGGTAAATCAATATGACGGTAAATTTCACCGAAATAAAAAATGTTATAATAGGTCGGTCGGTAATCGGGCGGCCCCAAACAGAAGGCCGCGGTTCGTGTCATGATCATTTACATACTTATTTTTTTTACTTTTTTCTACTTGGTCCTCCAGGTACTAATAATTTAGTGGCTTTGTTGTATTGTTAAAGCTGGCTAAAACGAACACAAATTAACGTAAAAAGTATATTCGTCTCTGGAGATAATCGTGGAATATTAAAACTTAGGATTTAATGATCAAACAATATCCCGCAAACCGGTATGCCGAGTTGTAATATTGTTCAAATGCATTTTTATCTAGTGTTCAACAATCATTCCGTATGGTAGTTCATGATGCGTTGGTAGTTAGAGCTCTCACAAGTCTGTTCAGTCTTCCCTTGAAGGCACCAGTTGCGATCGGATCGAAATACGGCAATTCAATGTTTTCTTGACGTACATAAAAACTACTTAGACGTACCCCAAAGTAACACGCATGTCGCATTCACGTACCACAGACTACAAACGTCGTCGCGACACCGGAAACCGGCGCACAGTCAGCAGCCAACCGAGCACTGCCAACCGATGCAACCGCTCCGCACTCGCCGCGTTATCGGTGAAAAAAAAAAAAACCGATAACTTTTAATCAGGCGCGATTTTTACGATTGACCGTTATCTGTGGACACGGCGGATTACACGCGATAGCGATCGGAACATTGTGTACAAGCGAAACGTAATACACTATTTACTTATCGTCGAAAAGTGACGTACGCACTGTAATATAGATTTCGACAATTTCTCTATCTAAGACTTTCGTTTTTACACGAACTCCTATAGTTCTACAAAGTGAAATATGTACAAATCGAGGCCTACTATATCAATTTCCGTAGTTAAGAAACCAGTGCAATTTGCTAGTGAATACTCCGGCTGAGTTTTATCAATCAGGGCGTCGTACAAAGCGCACGTTACTAACGGTTCTCGATAGAAAGCCCACTCGTTCGAGAATCATCGGCAATCCCAATAATTGTTCGTTAACCCCCCCGGGCTGAGGTTGCGATCGGGCGCCGGAGGCAGATTAGCCGCGCTCAGCCTCTCGAAGCCTGCTCGATTCCACTCCGCAAGATGCTATCGGCTTGCTCTTTCCACGCCACCGCTGCCCTGGCCGAGTGGTTATTGATAGGGGACGAGTGGCAGAAATCTTCGGGCTCCTCGAGGGGGCAGCTTTTTGCTGTAATGACGTTTCTATGTCCTAGTGGCTTTTGTGGCAGATGTAGATATGGTCTTTTGTGAGTCGAGACGTTCGCTAATAATGTTGCCACTTCTGTGGCCGTTTGATTTTTTATTTCGGTTTGGTTTGTGCTTTTTTTTTGATTCTACTAAAAAAACGAATAGAAAATTACTTGGCAGTTTTGCCTGTATTTAAGGAGATATGTTTTTAAACAGTAATATTCTATAACAACTGACATTAATAACTTTCTTTTCCGGAGCATTAGAAATGTGTTACCTATAGAACTATCAACGTACAAAGTATACGCTCTGATAAAATGTAAACCGAAATAATCTTGCACTCCACCCTTAAAGTGTATAGAAACACTTTAGCCGTTTATCCCCGTGCCCCAGGGTGGTGTTCCGCCTCGAGCCCGTGCAATCGTCTCCCCGGTGCCGCAATCTCTGCATTATCTATGCGACTGCAAGGCTACAAGCAGTTGACAAAGTGCACTACGTGATATTGCAGCCATTACTCCCGGTGATTCATATCGGCGCCCCCGAACACCCCCCCGACACCCCAGCCGGCTTTCTCGCAGATAACGGTCCGCACGTTGTCCAGATACACCTATTAAGGATGCAACAGCGCTCCGGGCGCACATAAATAACGCTCAGTCGCAGCGTCGTTAACACCCGAACTCACGACGGACGCCCGGTCGAACGGATCGAATCGAAAAACAAAAACGAACGTCAATTTGACAGCCCGAGAGCGCGCGAAACTAACGCCGCACAGAATATAAAAAGGCGCGAGCAAATTGCAAAAACGATCGCTCGGATCGCGGCATCACATCACGCGAACAGATCGGACTCTCATTGTCCTCGTATCGTGGCATTCCACCCGCCTTGTTTTTAACAGAGACGCCCAATTTGCTCGGGAGGAGTTTTTATCTTTTGTGCCCTTTTTTCGGGCGCGCGGCCGCATAGTCGATATGACAGCTCTCGGTGCTGCCGACCGGTATCGGGGAACGGCGAAAAACGAGAAACGAATAATCGAGCAATCGAGTAAAAACAAGGAGCGGGCAGCGGGTATCGGCCCACCGGGCCGTGACAATTGCATCTGTTGCGCAACTTTTTTTTATCGTCACTAGCCGGCCAGTCTACTGGTGTGGCTACTATCATGGCCGATACAGACGCCGTGTTGGACTATTGCACCGCCCATTTCTATTGTTTTTTTTGTCTTCAGTATGCGGACAAGTTTTCAATTAATATATATATATTAATCCACTGTTTCCTATTACGGTGCGTTTTGCTTGTAATAAAAATAACAAGTTAGTTCAATGATATAAGCAAATCAGGAAATATTATTGCGAATTCGTTGGTATTTTTACCGTATCGACGAGTTACCGACCGTACGTCATTTGGATACAAAATTTTGTTAAACCCTTTACTTTTTATATCGGAAACATTATTCAATTACTTAGCAGGCTCTTGCGTGAAATCAATTTGGAATTTATTCAAGGACCTAAAACTTTTGGAAGTAACGTATGTTTTTGTGTGAGTAGTAGTCACACGAGCAACCAGGCCATCTGATGTTAAGTGATTACCGAAGCCCATGGACATCTCCAACACGTGTAAAGCTGCAGAGGTGTTGCCAAACTTTTAAAAATTTGTGCTCTGGCACCCCACTCGCCGGGCGAAACGCAATAGTCGTTCATAATAATTGCACTTAACGACGGTGATCTGTGAGGTCTAAAACCTGACAATAATGCATTCATATTTATTTTTAAAGAAGCCTATCGAAGTATTAATTAAGCATTCATAGTTATAACTATACCGTTTCAAAATAACGGATACTGAACGTTACAAAATACGTTTCAAAATACGGAATGGATGCACGTGATAAGTTCCCGTGTCTTCGCTCACGGATATTCTCAGATGCGGTCGCAGCCGGACAATAGTGTTGTCCTTTCGATTTTCTTATTTTTAACGTGCACGTGGACCGAGGAGGCGGGCGTTGGGCGCGCCCGTGCGGAAAAAAGATAGTGATGGCCGCCACACGCCACGACGCATACGACATGCCCGCCATTCGAAGAAAACCTTATACAATTTACATTTCGAAAATGGTCAATGAAATATTTTTTTAACTCTCGTTGATGTTTCAAACGTTTAAAATGTCACGATATTTATTTTTGACCCGTGAATATTATAAGCATAAAGTCTAATCTTCTTTTTCGTGTTCCAGACACGAAAAAAAAAATAGTCTGGACGCAAATAAGAAAAGTTCAGCTGGATAATATAAGTATATATCTCACTATTCGCTCCTTAAGCTACAAAAATAACTTTTTGAGTTAGGGGAAACGTGTACTCATAAATATTTTTCTTAAATAAAATATATCACTCAATCGTGAAGTTTTATACGCAGTTAGGCGTGCGTCTACTGAATAACTTTAATACATCAAAAACAGAGTAAACGAAAACAGGCTCTGTCAAAAGTTCAATTGAAATCCATCAAAGTTCAATTCCACTCAGGCAGCCAATTTGCGAAAAACTCCCGCTAACGTCAACCGTCAATCAGCTTACTTTGTCACTTTTAGAACAAAAAAAGCCACCGCATCCAAACGGAGGAAGCAATCGGGACGCCGATTTGACGTTTGCAACAAAAGCGCGGGAAACGACAGCGCGGGAAACGCGACGGCCGCGGGATGGATTCGAAAATTAAAACCGCATGCCAGAAGCGTTGGTGCCGCTGACGGCTGTCGGGCAAACGCCATGTTGCCAGCTCGATTTCAGGCTTGTTCTAAATATGTCATCACTTCTTTGTTATCGAGCGACGTGCGCGCGGAAATGAAAGTCCATCGAGTAGACGCTCCATTATCGACGTATCGTTTATTATATACATACGTTTCACGTCGCTGGATATGAGTTTTCAGCAAATTAACTGTCAACGCTCGTTTGGCTTAGTTTGATTTTATCAGTCGAAAAACTGATGAATTCCTCTATTCGTTATGAAGCGTATTCAATTGACTTTGCATTTTATTACGTAGGTATCTTATAAGATTCTCATTTGGCTCTTCTGGATTTGTCTATGGCGTCTAAATGTCAATTGCGAACACCACAGGTTATAGGTGCCGCGTTCGGAAACGGCGCGAACGTGTCATAAAGGTGTCGAGCGGGAAAAATCCAATCCGCAGCGTGCGGAGGCGATGCGATAATTCGTTCGGATGCGAAGGAAACTTACGTGAGTGACGTATCAAGGGGCGGCAGGCGGGCCGAGATATCCTCCCGTTCACCTGAAGAGGCGCCTCGTCAGCCGCTAAGCCCCTCGCCCCTCGCCCCCTCCCCGCGTGGTTAAAAAGTTTTCGACTGCTGCGTACGATACCGCCGACTCGACTGTGGTTACGTGTCATCTCTCCCCGTAAAACAGTTCACGTGACATTAACTAGCTGTGACATTTCACGTTTCGTGCCTGAAAATTCTACAGCTACCCACAACGGCGAGGCAGGTTCAAGCTGCAGTTAGTATTCAAAATTCTTCATCATTTTTAAATAAGTTAAGGTACAAAAGCTCGCCGTTTGCTTGTCATCGCATCCGATGGGGTTTTATTTTTTGGTCTAAATATATTTTACCTTCATAAGAACGCAATTCATATAGAGCTTGAGATAGTTTCAGTGTTTTCACTGTAAACATCTACTTGCTATCATCATGTATTAGGAATAACTCGGTGGCACCGTTGGTAAGCTATAGGCTTCGGCGTCCGGGGTAGTGATTTCGATTCCTACACGGGACAAGTATTTGTGTGACCCAAAGATAATTGTTCCGGATCTGGGCGTTTGTTTCCCAAGGAGGGTCAACGTCAGGCAGGCCGTGCAAAACATAGCCAAAACCGCGCACAACATGAGACATGTTTTGCCGACCCTACCAAGGTGGGATAAGGGCAGGAGGATGATGATATATTAAGCATTGCAGATTTTTATCTATGATACCTCGATAATGTACACAATGTATGGATATGGTTCATACGAGTACGTGCTACGAAAGCTGCGCATAAATTAATAAATTCAATATGAACTTCACCAAGTTCAGATCTGAAATATGCAGTGAAAATTCAATTGCTTTTTGTTATACATAAGAGTTTATTTCTTTATCCTCTTTCTAAGGTAGAGTCATTAAACCTTACCGGCTGACATTTGTAGAGTTTAATATGAGTGGTAAAGGAATGACGAAGTAATCAGCTCGCAATGGGTGGCAACTCGTGTGTAGAATCTCAGGTGTTTTGATTGTACACAGATTGCTTAGTACTCTTACTCATTTGCCGGTTTTGCAAACTCTAGCCACTAACGTCGTGGTGTGGAGTTAAAAGGAATCGCGATAACGTATTAATTCGATGGCCGCTGCATTAATATGGCCCAGCACCTTGCAGGTGATAGCGCAGGGATCCCTTGATAAAATCATTACCGGCGCCCTCGCAACGATGTTCGCTAGATAACCAAAGGCTACGGTATTCTCACGAGGCGACGTGCGAATTATAGATGTTGTACAATCGCTATAGGATATATCCACAGATAATATCTGGGATCGAATTTCATTTGTATTTCTTATCCACTATCCCTCTACTAGACAGTGATAGCCTAATGCTATCGCAAACATTTAGACAGATATCTTGTATCTTGTATTAACTGATGTTTTTGCTTTCAGTCCTGAGACTATTAAAGCTTCATCTGACGCAGAACCGGTGGGCTAGCCAGAACCCACGGGTTTGGGTTTTAGACAGATAGTAGCAGCTAACTTGAAGCGAACTTGTTGGAGAAGTCATTTTTACTTTAAAAGTCAGCATATTTATAAAATTCAATCTCGCTGCTATTTCAAATCTATGGGCGGCGGTGATAACTCGGGTGACTGATTCGATCATTTTATCACCCTTTCTCTTTTATTACTGAAATTTGACAGTTCGTGCATTCCATTAACCCGTATAGTTTTATATCCTTCCGCAGATGGTGGAGAAAAAAGGCGCGATGATTTAATTTTTTTTTATTTAAGACGTTGAACGTTTAATCAAACTTCCACATTATTTTTATTAAATTATCGTCTCTTGTGGACTTCAGCTCGCACAATATCGCATTCGAATTAATTAATTAGAAAATTTAAAATTAATTAATTAAAGAAATTAAGAAAAATTAGAAATTTGTATGAAACTTTCCTCAACCCAAAACTCGATCAGATTCCATCTAATCTTGATTAGATGGCGTGAACTCACTGTCCACTACTTTTTGTAAATCACTGTCCACCACTTTTTGTAATTATATTGTACTTTTATAATGTACCATATGTACTTTTGTATTATTGATTTTTGGTACGATATTCTCTCCTCTCAGATGCTAGTTCCCTATTCAATATGCGAAAGTTGAGATAAAATATGCATACAGCTTTACATCCTTATAACACAGCAAAAACTGAACTAACTTTTAATCGTTTGAAGTTATTTAAAGTAATCGAAAATGATACTTGTTATTAACGTAGTCTAATAACGTAACGTTTCATTTTATATTTGATGATTATCATGAGAAATAATGGTCACACTTGTCTTATTCGAGAAATGTATCTCAGAGCACCAGTGCAGAGATCACTTAAATAATACGCCAACCGTGTCAGCTACTTACCTGTAAAAAAGGAAACAAGGTTATAGTGCATTATCTGAAACACGAAATAGATATTGAATCAAGAAAATAAAAAGAGCCGCGAAAACAAAACTCTCAAACTGTCTTGTATGGAAGACTGTTACCATTTTTAAGGTTGAAAAAGCCTAGATAATATAGACAAAATAAAAATATCTCAAGCGCTTTACGCTTAAGCAAAACGCTTAAGGATACGCTTAAATTAAACAATATGTCTCAAATAACCATATTTTTATTTAAATGTGGGTTGGTCGGTGTTTATTACCTAGTTTAAAATTCAGCACCTTAATTATTTATACTTACTATAAATAATTAAGGTGCTCAATTTTCACTAAAAATAAATGGTTTACTTTTGTTGAAATAATTGCTTTTGAAAAGTCCCATAGGTTATAAGCGTTAAATATGCAAGCAACCGTTCGATCGCTGCAATAAATATAACTACAAAGTTTGTGAACAGAAACAGCAATGAATCATAAACAAAACAATGTGATTATCCTCTCGCATTCTGCTATTTGTGGTTAGTGCAAAGTAAGAGAGGCTAGCGAAAAATAGTGGCGATAAAACACTGATAAGTTAAAGATTTAATACATCGTAAAAAAACGACAGATATATACCACATTTACAACTAATCTTACTTTTCATCTCATCTATTCTGATCAACTATCTTACATTTATTACATATTATATCTAATATATAAAATTCTCGCGTCACGGTGTTTGTAATTGAACTCCCCTGAAACGGCTCAACCTATTTTCGTGAAATTATGTGTGCATATCGGGCAGGTTGGAGAATAGGACAAAATCTATTTTTCATCCCCCTAAATGTTAAGGATGGTCCACCCCAAACATTTTTTTTACCCTACAAATAATTTATATGGCAAAACAACGTTTGCCGGGTCAGCTAGTTATTATATGTAAATTTTTTTAAGTTTTTCGTCCCTTGTTGCACCTACGATAAGCTCTCACTACATCCTGGGTCGACTAGTAGAGAATGCCTTTGGTCATTAAGAGCGCCCTTTGTTACCTCTTTTAATAGATTACAAATAAAGCGTAAATAAAACAAAATACCAAAGACTAACTACACAGTAAGTACAGTCAGCTAAACTTTTGCACACGCGACCGCTTATCGCTTGCGCCACACTGAGAGTTCGACAAGAGGCAAGCGCAGGAAATGAAGCGGGCCCCGGCGGGGGCGATACCAGCGCCGCGGACAAAGAAGTTGGCGTTTCTTGAGACTTTATTAACTCGGCGACTGTGACAAATTAGTTGCACCTACCAGCTCGGCTCAGCTTTAATGGAATACGAGGCTCACGGCCGGTTTCTGAAACACTGATCATCGTAGATGTCAACTAATCAGCTGTCAAATGGTTTTCAAATTTCATTTTAGTTGCCAAAAGGATGATTAAACTATTTGGATTGATCGTTCTGATCATTAGAAGATCATTCTGGTCAATTCAGAGAGTTTCACCGTCCTTTTGGCAACTAAAATGAAATTTGAAAAGCTATTTGACGGCTGATTAGTTGACATCTACGATGATCAGTGTTTCGGAAACCGGGCGTCAGGCTCTTTAATCTTTTAAAGTGAAGATAATGAAGGAATCGATCGTCCATAATATTCCACACGTCTGCAAACCCTCAGATGTTGAAGATAACCACGGCAGGTGGTAATCGCTTAACATCAGGGGAATCCCCTGATCACTTGCCAACTTTTTATGTGCAAAAGTCCGTAATGTTACCGTAAATGAGTCTCGCGATAGCTTCTGCTGCCAGAGCGAGCTCTACCGGTGAAGTTACTCAGCCGAAAGGTACCTGTAGGGCCGCACGTGCAACAGTCTCCGCTGTTGCACGTCCGTCCGGGTAAGTACCACGAGCTCGCAGAAGACCGGCGAAAGATAGAAGTGTTACGCTTCTGCGTTTCGTCTGGTGAGTGAGGTAGCCGGGGCCCACTTTGAAGGTGGGCAACGCATTTGCAACCTTTCGGGTGCTGCAAATGTCCATGGGCGTTATCACTTAACATCAGGTGAACCTCCAGCCAGGTTGCAACTTTTTCACATAAAAAAAGTAGACTAGTGCGCATTCGGCGATTTCCACTTCCACGACGGCGAACTCTTACACGATTCCGATTCTTTGTAATAAAAAATAAGTGACTTATCGTCCATGATTCTTATGCGTTAGAAGATCTGTATTATCGTGATTCAAAGCAGTGTTAAAAATTTCTAATTTTTAACCGACTCCAAAAAAGGAGGAGGTTTCTCAATTCGACCGTATATATATATATATACAGCGTGTCGTTACCACCGCGACAATAAATGAAGACACGTCTATCGCTACTTGCCAATAATCATAAAAAAATATTAACGTTAAACAAAATCCATAATTAAAAATATAAATATTTTTCTAACAAACTAATTAAGTAAAAAAGAAACAAAATTTGTAACATCCTATACAACTCGCGCACAGCGTCGTATTACAAGCCTCTCCTTCTAACAGTATGTTTTGTCTCTTTTAAATTCATTGAACCCATTCATATGCTTTATGACCTTTACAAATGAACTTTACGTTACGTTTTTATAGTTAAGGGTGTTCTAAAATTCTTTGTTTTGGAAAATTTTATAACTCTGTAAATATTGATGTTTAAAGAATTTAAAAGTTTAATACAACTTTAAAAAGTTATCCCCTATATGTGTGTTCATTTATTGTCGCGATGGTAACGACACGCTGTATATATATATATATATATATACATTATGTGTATTCGGGGATGACTTCGTCATTTATGAACCGATTTCGATGACTATTTTTTTGCTGGAAAGGAGGTATTGGATCAAATGATTATTTAAAAAATTAATTTATTATATAACGCGGATATACAAGGATTTCAATAAAATCATCGAACTCTAACAATAATAGCTGTATAGTTATCGACACATCACACAAACCGATGTCTCTCCTTCCTTAACACATCCGTTTACCTTTCACGAGATCCAATGAATAATTCACGACGAACTCACGAGAGCGATGAATAATAAATATGGCCGGGTACAAAATTGTTCTAATCTTAATTAAAACGTTAAAACCCAATGAGTGCGACAGGCGATTCGTGAAAATCGACGTACGGAGCGAGCTATACAAATGATCGAATTAAAAAGATAAACAAACAGCCGCCGAACTGAATCAAATCTGCTCAAGCGTGGCGACTCCATCGTGAAATTGAATAAAACAATAAGTAGTAATGTTGCCGATTCGGCTTATCCGAGCATAAAGATTCAGTCGAAGGCCCTTTACACCATCCGACTCTGATAAACAAGAACGGAGAAATACAAAACTAAAAATAGTATCGGTCAAAGCGGCTTTTTAGGATATACATAAGTATGTAAAAGTATAATTACTTGAGTGGCCGTAATTTAGCTACCGCGACACTAATACAGAAGAGATCATAGAATAAGCTATGAAAAAAACACGCTCCTGGAATATTTTCCATAATTTCTAAAAAAAGACTTACGATACCTTATATTTTCGATTTTATCTTATTTGTTGTTGAAGAACACATTGTAAATATAATCGACATGAGTTGCTGCTTAATCTAACCACAGTCGTTAGGATGCAAAAAAAATGTGTCTCTGAGATTTAAAGATTATTTAAAGATATATTGTTTAAAGATTTTATTAGAACATTAGAACAACGCAACGAAACAACAATGTAAACTTTTTTGGTCTGTTTAAAAATAAAATTCTGATGTTGTCTAATAATCTAATAAGAATTTTAAAGTCATCACTCCTAGGAGATTCTTGCGTTTTAAAATTTCGAACGTCGCGTCGCCCAATGTAAAATCGCCTAACGTAAACAAACTTCGGAACATCGAACGCTTAACGTCGCGCATCCTAGTTCCTTTCAGGAAATTAGCAGAGCTTCCTCCGCGGGATTATTGCGAAATAAGATATTGTTTAAGCGATCTATCCTTTCGTTTGTTCCCTTCTCGCGTTTGAATGATGCCCCTTTGTTCCCGTGCGATCGCACACTGCCGTCCGATCGTCGCGAAATTGCTAGAATTTACGACAGCCAATTTCGTGTTGCCCGTAGAAATTTTATAGCAACAAAACGACTGTAACCCGTTTTGACTTTTTAGAGTATATTAAGGGCTCTTTGTGCAAATGTGCGGGAAGTCGATGGATGCAGGTGGATGAGGATCGTACTTCGTGGCAGTCTACGGGGGAGGCCTATGTTCTGCCGTGGACTCAAACAGGCTGAATTATGACTGGATGGCTCTTTTTTAATTAAGTGATAATTTATAAAGTTTCAACAACAAAAATAAATATCTCAGTTACCTCGGGTAAACTGTGTCTTCGATAAAAAATCAACATCGCAGCAAACAGAAAAAAAAATATGTAAAGATGCTTTTTTTGTTGCCAGTGATTCGAAATAAATATGCGAGTGGCGCGTTTGACGTTATGACAGACGGTACGAGGAAATAGCGACGATGGGACTCACCGACGCCTGACATCCAAGATCGCGTCGCAAATATTTTCAACTGACAACTCTCGATTTCTGTTTGATTGACATTTTGTCAAAGCTCATTTCGATTATGACCTCAAATAAATTCCTCCCGCGAATTTTCGTTTTTTGACGTGAACATTTTTATTTTTTTTAAACCAGGATGGGCGTAGAAAATTAAAATTCTAAATAGTATTAAAATAAATAAATTTTCCCGATTTATGTATTATGAAGTGTTTACCTACTATTTTTTGTTAAGTTTCAAACCAGTGCGTAAGTTTGTTGTTTCGTGGATTAAAACCAATGGTGGATTATACGCAATACGGACGATACGTAGTTTTTTGGGTTTTTTTTTATAATTAAAATATTTTGAATATAATGTAATAAATGTAATAAACTAGTCACTGGCTTATATCTTATTTCCTCGATTGTGTAATCTTGAACATGCTCCTGGATTGTGATTTTTGTCTTAAGCACTTACAAAATAATTCATGGTTATACATACATTAATAATGAATTGAACGGAAAAGATTCAGGTTCGATGCCTAGTAGGCGCCAGTTTCTCGTGACACAGCCGTATTTTAGTCAATTAACGTGGAATAAACTCTTTGCCTCGTGCAGTTCTAATTCAGAAGCTATTAGCCTGTATAGCCTTAAAACGTATTCATGGATATGCTCGTACACACATAGTGGACGGCGTCGTAAAACCGAGACCCACTCCGGCATAACTCGGGGCGGACGATTTTAATATATTGATAAGCGACGGACACGCGGAAAGGCGTTCCGATCTTAGATGTATGCGTCGTCACGACACCCGCCAATATCCGACCGAGAATTGAAATATCTGACCCCCCGCCCTCCCCGACGCCTCATCCCCCCGCGGCCCCCCAAGTCGGATATGATAGGAATGTATGCCACAGTAAATGGCATAAGATTTCCGCGATGCCGTCATAATGCGATATGACGCATTGAATAGATTGTACGGAACCGTGCTAAAGTTGTGTGAGGCTTATGACATCGAGATTGAGGTGGGCAGTTTATGTGAGTGTTAAAAGACTACCCGATTTGACCGTGTTCACAGATTGTCAGTTTGGCTGACTATTAAGTTGCCATCTTCTGATATTAAGGGACCGACATAATATTTTTAAATGTCAATATTATATAAATATAATATTTTTAAATATCATTTTTATACAACCTTCTCTAGACCCAAACCAAGCAACGCTTGTACTATGGGTATATACATTCTTAAACATACTTTTCTTTTGTAAATAAATATATATTATTGATATATAAATACTAAGACACTAGAAAAACACTATGTTCGTCACACAATATTTTTCCAGTAGTGGGGATCGAACCCAAGCCCTCTGACGCAGGTGCACTACCCGCTACACCATTCGGGTCGATATTCGGTTGTAGATTTTTTTCTACATGCTATTTACTTATTATCTCATTGAGATTTGGTGTGAGAGTTGTTATTATTATAATAAATGGTGACCAGAAAATGAATATTTATAGTAAAAGTGTACTTTATGGTTTTTTAATTTAACATATATGACAACAATACGATACATGTATCTAATAATAATAATCTCTTCTCTAAACAATGATGCTTAGATTTAGATTGGCGAAAACTAACCAATATCAAATCATCCATGTCAGAAAACAATGTTTATTGTTGTTTTTATCATTAAAAAATAGACTTTTATACTAACTTGACAGCAATTTCTTATCGGCTCGTCTTGGGTCTGGTTGCTCCAGAGAACTGATTGTGGTTTCGCCTTTCGTAAGAGCATGGTATAAAGCTTGAAATTGAACGCATAAACATTGATCTTGATGAGTGCTTTAAATCCAATCTCTCGGCGGCGTGATGTATACCGCGGGCCAGTTTGAAAGCGCTGAGAGCTGATAAGGCATCGGGGTAGATGAGCAGATCGAAATGATTCATCGATGGACAGATAACCATCCCACACGCGTCAGCTTCGTCGATATCTTGCGTCGACAGCTATGCGGCCGATATTGAATACTTAATGAGCATTGTTGACACTGCATCGTACCGAGGTCGATTTTCTATTTCATACGGCTGCCACAACTTGTATCTTGTATCTTGTATTAACTGATGTTTTTGCTTTCAGTCCCGAGACTATTAGAGCTTGACGCAGAACCGGTGGGCTAGCCAGAACCCACGGATTTCGGCCCTCCGCTGTGGGTAGGGCCGCAAAAAGCACCTTTTACCTCGCGGTGCGGTAGTTTAGCGGACTCCGCACTTTTGCCTCAGGTAGTTGGGTAGAACATAAGGCACGTTACAACTTTTAAGAACTATATTGTGCCATGTTTTAACAAATAGACGTATCTTACTTTCTTTCTGCAGTAATGAGGGTCGATGGATGCCACTGTCTCAATGCGTCTGAACGATCGTCTAGTCGAGCTTCTTGGAATTGGCTCGCACGCTGGCCCTTTTGCGCTAACCTAACATACTAATAAGAACGCCATATCAACAAAAGTAACAAAAGAATTTCAACCCTGTTCTGTTCCAATAAGAATTGAAACACAATGGAGGGCATATAATTAGCAAAGCTGTCGGAAAACCAATTCTAAGTAAATACAATATCGCGTACTCGAGACGTGCATCCTCCGTCTGCAAATCAGACAAATTAACATTTATTACCGGAGGTTAAGGTTTGAATTCGAGTGGAGGGTGAGATGCATAAAATACCGGTGTCGCCAGCTCGCAAAAGGTGGCACACGTGTATCGACTGTGCAATTTGATCGATCGCCCGATCCAAGATCGTTAACGGACCGAATACAGTTGGCCCTCTGACTCACTGTGTTACTTAGAAATTAACATCGCCCCACTGACGGCCTCGCATACTTAATGCGGTTACGTTTCCCCGAATCCCAGCGTCCTTTCTCCACGAGGAATGGTTTTTCAGCGAACGACAGGTAGCTGCGTCGAGAGGAAACTGCGTTAAATTGATCTATTGATCAATTATAGATAATTGAATCAAACCAAGTATTTCAAAGGAGTCCATATGTTGTTTAATTGAAGTTGTACTTCGAATAGTGCAATTATTTCGCAGGAATCGGCATTTAATTTTTATATTAATTATTGTGTACAAACGAATGTAAAATTTTTTGCTTTCGACATACTATTAGAAATTTCCCAACAGTTGACGTCCCAAGCCTTGATGACTGCAAGATCTATTACAGCTGATAGTTTGTGTAATTGCTCGACGGGTGCATCGACGGGAGTCTTTCGAAACGGTGAGCCGGTGACCATTTCATTGTTATTAGATAGAACATAAACAGAGCACTACCAACGAACCGTTATCGGCGCGCTATCGCGCCGTTATCGCACCGTTATCGCCCCGTTATCGCTACGTTATCACCACGTTATCGCCGCACACTCATTAGTCGGCGAGCGGGGAGCGTGTAATGGTGGTCGATTAACGCATGTGACGCGACGTGTGGAATTTTACATCCGCGACATTTAAATTTTGAATTGAAAACGCAGGCGCCAAATTCAAGATTTGTTTTTTTTAAGTGACGTTACACAGTTCAATTATACGTGCATTATATTTTTCCGTAAAAAGGCAAAGGTATCCTATTCATACAGACATGAAAGGTTTTTATTTGTTTGTTAAAGTGTAGGAAAATCCATTGGCGTATGTTTACTCTTTCATCTGTCGTAAAACTATTTAAATTTCGGATGTTCGTATATACATACTGTTCTTGTATCCATTCCGAACGAGTGTGATTAAGCTTGTACCAAGTGGGCTAGAATTTTCAATATTCACAGCAAGAGCGCTTCTTCTTACACCTAAAGCTACACAAACTTATTGAAAAACCAGCTCAGCACCACTTTCTGACATGAGAGCAAACCACAGTTGGTAGAAAGAGCAGTTAGAACATAAGGCTATAAAGTCAATTAATATTGTTAATTTGATTTCTCTAATAAAAGTACTGAACGAACTCTTCATTCCAAAATAAAATGCGTAAAAACCTTCATTTATAACAATATCTAATTAAAGCGTGAATAGTGCAGACCGTGTACTTTGTCTATTAAAATAACTGCATGCACAAAGCATGACGGCTCTATCATTCCAATAGAAATTAACATAAAACATTGAATGCGATTAAAAGTCTAGCGAGGAGACTAACTTGCTCCCACAATCAATAAGGAAGGGGAATAATTTTAATTGGCACACAATAAAATATGTGAGTTTGTCCGTCCGCTTAGCCGGCCCGTATCGATTACACGGCGCTAGGGATGCGCCCGTGTCGACACTCCAAGCGAACATATCCATTTTTATTAACCGATGACTTAATTAAGCTCAATCATTGTAATGTAATTTAAAATACTATCGCTTGTAAACTAGTTTATGATAGTTGTCTCGTTGTTTGTGCATTTATGAGGCGTTAGTCGACAGATTTTCATTACGCATGTCAGGGTAATTAACGCGAATGGTGCGGGTTGAATTATCGATATTCCGACGCGGCGGGGGCCGGCCTTGCGGGGTTGGCGTGCGCGCGCGCCGATCGCCCGCCAGATTGGCGGTCAGGTGCGACGCGCGGGCAACACCTTCGTGACAATATAATTGTGCCGCACGCCCCGTTCCCTTGCCTTAATTTATACCTAATAGCGAGATAATCTCACACTTTTTCGCACGTCTCATTTACATTCCAAGCCTTTATCGGCCCGCGAAGGGCGCGGGGATACAATAATGATATTGCGCCGCGATCTTCGGCGACGATAGCTCGTTCCAGTGGTAAGGACGCGCCGGACCGTCGGTCGCATATCGATCATGAATATCAATTGAAGGGAGTTTAAGCGAAACTCAGAATTACGGCCAACAAGATTTAATACGCCTTTAACGTAAGCACAGCTAAGAAGTCGTTTATTGGATAGTATGTTCTTTTTTATGAATTTTTGCTTTCATCTAAGATTTAAAATTTTGAATGTGTGGGAAAAATATTGTAAATAGGTATGCTTGTTGTGATATTATACATGTCGCTCTAATGTCTTTGTTAAACAGTGAACGTTTTCAAACGATTGGTGATTATGATAACGTCGCCACGGATTCCAGTGGGGCTGTCCCTGTTAAGGAATTGTCGATAACCTATCTCTGGTGTCGCGTCACTAGGCGTAGGTTCGTGCGCTATCGGATCGGGCGTAACTACGATAGATCCACTCCCGCGCAGCCTTAACGTTTATATTCCGCGAGAGCGGGACCCTTGTAGAGTTGGCGCTTTTAATTGGCGGGCTCGATCGTGCGGCCGCGCAGTTCCGTCGCGAGTTATTGTTCTGCCGCGAATAATAAAGATGTTCCCGCTCTCGTCAACGATAGATAGCGCGCCGCGTGCGCGGCGGCGGCGATCGATTTTTGAATTTGTTGTTTTTGTTTTTTTTTTTCTATTCGAAATTCGAATGATTGTCCTGAATTAGCAAATAACTAGAAGTTAGGGGACAAACAAAAACGATTTCAATCAAGCGACAGATTCACCTCCGCTCGGATAACGTGCTCTTTTTCGCTATTTTTCAAAGATGTGTTCACTCGCGACCCCCGCAATTAGCACTGATATTATTTAATTTGCGAAGTTATTATGTATTATGTAATTAAATGTAATCCATTCATCATCATCTATTACAAGTGTGGACTCGCAACAGTCTGAACATAGACCGATAATCGATGGGGATGAAAGTTGAGAACCTTTCAGTGGCAGCCATCACCAGTGGTCAGTACTGGCTATCGCAGTGTAGGGCGACTTGTACAACTCTGTGCGTGGCAGTTAGCTCAGTATCCATTTTTGCAAGACTGCAATTGGCAAGGAAACGTATTTAATAGCATTTAGCGGTCGATGCGTCTCTGGATAAAAAGAAATATGTGAATATATATTTTTCTGAAGAACTCTATATATACACGTTTAAGGTGTATATTATAGTATTATAAAATACGCCAAGAGTTGGGCTCGAACATAATTCGAGGCTATAATGAATCGCTTTCAATGAGTCAGCGCATATACCATTTACGGTTACATAGCTCTTACCATAAAGCCCTTACAATTTCTTGGTTGAAACGGAATAGGTTGTATTGTCAGAGAGCCTAGATTGGTTACAATGGAAAGCTGGAAATTATTCAATCCACAATACCATACTAGTCTTACACGAGCTGAAAATTGCAATGATTCAACAAACAGGCGCGCTGGCCATTTTACAAGAGGCTTTTAATTACCGCTTTGCTTGGCCAATTTGGATTATGGGCTTGGTTTTATTCGATTCCAAGCCGAAAAAATGCGCCATTGTTTTACTATTTATCCCGTGCAGTATCAACTTTATGTATTTCTCTATGTAGAGTAAAATAACTAACAGGCTACACATGTCCCACTGCTGGGCAACTGCGGATTGGCATACTTCACATATCTTCGAATTATTTCTTCCGCACAATGTTTTCCGCTGAGCACGTGATAATTCAGCACCGAGTCATTTAACAAAATGCAACTAGCAATTTTGGTGGTGCCAACACTGAGTTTTGAACTCAGATCGCCTGAGCATATATAGAAATAAAAGCGAGCGTCTCGACACTGAGCTATCATTATCAATTTAACTGTATTCTTTTAACAACATTGTATTAATCATGTAAGCTTTATATTGTCCATTGACATTAGCTAGTTGACCTCGGGAGTTATAGGAAAATGGCCGCAATCGTGTGTAATGGAAACTAAACCCAATTCATACTAATCCTTACTAATATTATAAAGGCGAAAGTTTGTATGTATGGGTGGATGTTTGTTACTCTTTCACGCAAATACTACTGAATGGATTTTAATGAAACTTTACAATAATATAGCTTATACATCAGAATAAAACATAGGTTATAATTTACATACATATTTTTATGTATATCTGTCTTTCTGTCTGAATGTTACCCCTTCAGCCTATTCAAATTCAAATCATTTATTCATTGAAATAAGAAATATACATTTCATTTATCGATAGTCATTTTTTAAATCTACCACCGTTTCGTAATGAGGTTCCTCTAACGGAGAAGAAACAGGCGAAAGAAACTCCGTAGGTATCCTCTTTTTTGTCATTTTTTTTACTCAACAAATACATAGTTATACAGTATATATATACATATATATATATATATTTTTTTAGCTTAGGAGCTTATTCAACGCAGACGTAGTCGCGGGCAGCAGCTAGTCTTCTATAAGCTTCAGTTCAATTTCCTCCGGCTCTGTCGAAGCGGTTTCAAGTTCGAGTAAGCAAACAGACCGAAACTCGTACAGATCGTGTAAGAACTTTGTTGCGGATCTTGGGCTAAGCGAAACGGCCAACTTGACTCCAGCCACGATCGGTCCTCGGATGATCGGGGGGCCCAAGTAATGGAAATCGTGACTTCCGACCTGACGGCTAGATTGCCGCCAGATGCGTTTCATTGAAACACAGAGTGCACCCTTCGGGGTCAAATAAATCAATGGACCGTTGTAAATTCCGAGCCGTAATAGACTTAGCAAGGTTTATGCTTCCTTGAAGCGCCCATGAACAGATTATATTACAAAAATGGAATGATACATTTTATTGTTTTTTCTAACATCGCCTTTACTGTAGGTGTACAAGGAATAATCTTGTATTCTTTGTTACGAGGATTTTACGTGCTTAAACTTAGCGTGGACTTACACCCAGATCCGAAACAATTAGTATATCTGTAGGTGGCGCAAATACTTGTCCCGTGTAGAATGGGTTCCATACCCACGTCACCCGGCGCTGAAGACCTTGACAACTAAATCAATTGATAAACAGGATTAGATTACTATGAAGCTTGGTATTATTAACGGATTCGCTACCACCACTGTAGACCATTAAACAAATCAAAGCCAGCTATGAATCAATGAAACAACTCAGCAGTCATTATTATTTGTATATTAGACATTATCTATCATAAAATCAGTAAAAGGTTTACAGTGAGAGAGCTAGAGGTCCATAGGGGTCAACCTTCAAAACTGTTTCTTCCTCTATAATAGTTCATGCAAATAGCAAAAGAATAAGTTAAAAAAGCTTATGAAATATTTCTTCGAAGTTAACGAGGTAAGAATCAAAACATACGTGTGAAGATTAATATTTGGACGTACTAAATTTCTTTTCATAATAATAATAATAATAGAAGAAGAAATCTATGAATATAGGATAAGAGAAGAAGATACCAATGCCTGGAAGTAGAATAATTGACTATACCGCGTCCATTCTATATCAAGTCACTGCGGAAATTTTGCCAGCGCAAACCACTTGTAGATCTGTTAAATATTTACATTGCCAGTTTAAATAAGTTTGAAGCAGGAACAAAACATATTTGTCGCTTAAACTTTATTGAACGGGCAACTAAAACAGTCAACACTTCATGTGTTTGCTCAATATTCAACGAGCTTTGAGGGCCTCTCGAATTAGATTTTGGTATTGTTTTTCACATACGTTCTCAAGCAGGCACTCGGCCGGACCCACCACTCCTGGCGGGGGAAACTAGATTCCGTATGAAAAAATAACCATTCACTTAAAACGCACTCGCCTTTTTAGCCAATAAGAATTGCTATCGGCGCATAAACAACTGGAATGTCATAATAATAAATGGCTTTGATACAATGCGGATGGTCTCAAGCCTTAAATGGAAATGAAGAATGTTGCTCGTAAGTTTATCGATGTCTGGCCCGCTAAAATAGAGATAGAGTTATCTTTATCGATATTTTATGCAACCGAAACATAAAATGGGGTGGTCAGACACAAACTCGTTTTCATTAGCATGATAGTGACAGGTAGGCGCCGCCTTGCGGATGAGTAAAGCCATTATTAATTACAATAAATGTTTAACATATTAATATTTTAAATACTAGCATAATTAAACGTTGTCTAACAAACCTAGCTTAGAACGATAGCTGCATTTCTTCACTGAATAGTTATACTTAACTTGAGAACAAGCAAAGAGCCGTCCATCTTGTCTCTAAGTCAAGAATTTGAGATAATTATTGAACTTTTTCGTAATTCGTCACAAAGATCTGTCTCACTATGGAACACATCTATTTGACAAACATCGACGTCTGTTCTAGAATGTTTGTCTTGAACAATTATTTACCTACGCACAAAACTTGTTTCATACAATCTACATTTAAAATCTCGCAATTACCATACATCAAATTGAACTGATTGATATTCATACAACGGAGATAAATACATGGTATGAGATAACCGTGTATACATTGCGATATGAACAGCTGACGTCATTATTATTTATATACGCCCACGTACTGTACAATAGCTATGATCGGTATTCATGTTTGATTATTGAAATATTTGTCTTTCGAGAGCTGCATTTATTTACATCCATAAAGATGAAGTTGTTTTTTTTGTTTGGTTATTTATTATTATTTATAGAATTACTAACTGAACTGTGCTTCCTGTGGCTGAGTCTAATATAAAGTTTTTCGTTGCGATTATATCTTCGGAATAAAAAGTATACAGAGACTCCTGTTGAATACATATGTTGCAAACGAGTGTATGTTCACCGTCAATCCATCGGCTAGTTTTAGAGTTTTGTGGACACAAACATACGGAAGCTATTTTTTTTAAAGTTGATCAGAACGATGAATGAATGATCAATTCAAACAGGTTAAACAACCTTTTGGCAACTTAAATGACATTTGAAAAGCCATTTTGACAGCTGATTGGCTAATTTCTACGATGATCAGTGTTTCAGAAACCGGGCGTAAGTGCTGGGCGCGAGCATCGTAGAAGTTAACTAATCAGCTTTCAAAATGGCGTCCTAAATGTGTTTCAGAAACCGGGTGTACATGTTCCAAGATGTGGGTTAAGATTTGTTGCGGGTTGAAAAGTTAAGAAAAAAAATTGATTCCATCATTAACCTACAGCGGCTCTCGGATATAAGACGACTTCCGTCTTCGCATTCCATGCGTTTACGACCAGTTCTGTAATGGGTAGAACGTAGACTTTTATTATTCTAAACTTACCACACTTTCTTTCGTGCGACGAAACTGAATACACAATCCTAAGCGTTTCCGTTACGAGTGAGTCACTACACCAGTAACAGCTATATATTACCGGCTATGCGACGGTTAATTCTGAGCGACATTACGTCCGCGTGCATTATAAGGACGGGCGTGCAATGGAGCGAATGGAGACAGCCACCCGCCGCTCGCCGCGCGTACGCGCCCATCCCGCGGCCGCGACAGGCCCACCTATGCGTTCGCTATCGGCGCGGACGCCCCTCGCGTGGCCAATAAATCGCGCCGCGACGCGCGTACAAATTGGCGGGGCGATCGCATCGCGGAGCCTTGTCGCGGTCGGCTTGTTAACGCGGCGCGATGCCGCGATTCCCGTGTCGCGTCGCCCGTGACTGCCCACGGATGGGGCGCGTGAATCATTGCGCCGGCCCTGGCGGGGACGCAGGGTGCGGGACTATGTGTTCCAGGGCCGCATTGGGTGAGTTGAAGAGTTTTCGGTGGATATGAGTTAGAGCACGATTAGTAGAAGTCGAATGCGAGCTTGAAAGAGAAGGTCGAATTTAAATAAATACCGTTGCAAACTTGTGTGCCTGTTAAAGTTTTTAATGTTGTGTGAAGGTTTTATTAAGAATTTTTCATATTTATTGTTAAATTATATGGATGCAATCGTTACTAATTCGGTAAACTAAGAACCGCAACAGCAAATAGTTAAGTGAAGAACACAAACTGACGTGGAAAAGATTGTAACCGACACGTCGCGTCAACCACCAGAAAGTGTCATTCTGACATTCATCATCAACATCATCATTTCAGTCTGTTTGAGTCCACTGCTGAACATAGGCCTCGCCCATAGACTGCCACGAAGTACGATCCTGAGCCACCTGCATCCACCGACTTCCCGCACATTTGCACAGGTCGTCACTCCATCCGTCACTCATTCTGACATTGCAGTCCCCAAAATGTATTTTTCCTGAACGGTTGACCGAGCGGTTCAATTAGCGTAAGATAAAATGATGTATGTGAATTGTATCAAATAAACTGTTGTTGTTAGTGTGTTAGTGTTAGTGTGTTAGTGTTAGTGTGTTAATCACTACGGTCAATGTCGATAAGCTGAGCAGAAGACATAAAAAATAATTCTTTATATTAAACACAACAAACATTCAGAGAGGTATGATTTAAATCACATGCATACACACAAACACAAACGAACACGAGCGGGAAGTAGCGATAAGGCGCTAGCGATGGCCGCTTCCGCGAACGATGAGATACCAGCACAGTGAATATTTCACGTTACGTTCTCAACTATAGCTAGGCTGTTTCTCGCTTCAGGGGGCTTAGTGCGTCTTGACAAGGGCGAACTTAATAAATCGCGAATATAGACAAGGCTACGTGTCAATTTTCTAAGCTTATTTAAGCTCAGTACAACCCTGTCAGCATTTAACTACCTTTGCCTACCCCGTTAAGTAGTGTAAGCATATTTTGCAGTTGGCAAAAGACGCATTTTAAATTGAAAATAAAAGTTTAAAAAAAAATCTTATGCAACTCATACAAATCCATACAACGAAGCAGTGATGACAGCGCCATGATGGTGAGGATACGCATATGAGTTACATTATAGTTGCAATTCCCATGGTAGTCAAGTCAAAGTCAAATAGTCTTTATTCAATATAGAATTAACTTAAGGTCTTATTGAACGTCAACAAAAAATCTACCACCGGTTCACTAAACTAGACCTGAACAGAGAAGAACCGGCAAGAAACTTTGTGGTCTTGTTCTTTTTGTTATTATTTTTTTGTGATGTAATTATACAAACTTATTTAGGTATAATATCAGCAGCAGCCAGGGGCCTTGCAAGTGCAGAGCAAGAGTCATTTCCACACATCCTTGTCCTCAATGTATTCTTGGACATTATAGTAGGTCCTTGCCTTTAAAGTAGCTTTTACAAATTGTTTGAAATTATTTATACTCAGTTGTTTGTGGATATTATCTATTTTATTATAAAATTTGATGCATCAACCAAGAAACGACTTTCTGGTTTTAGCCAGTCTAAACCTCGGTACTTCCAGAGTGTCACCACGGCCCCGGCGCGATGTGGAATGTTTTTTCGTAAATAGGTGGTAGGTAGTAACAGAGGCCCTCTAGGTGTTAAGTTATTATTAGAGATAGTCCATTGTATTCCCACTGGGAGGATAAGGCCTCAAAGCCTCTTTCGAAACCTCACCTGATTGTACACACCCTAGTTACAACCCTTAGTCTATCTCTGCAAAGCTAGGAATTTTTGTTCAGACCACACTGAAGGCGTCCAGTTCATGCAGCGATCTCGAGTTGGTTCATGCGTTACATTTTAAACGTCTTTTGTACAGTTCTGAATGGATTTAGTGCTGTATAAGAAAACGTATTTCGATGAACCTTATCATTCTCATTTTTCACCTGACATACAATACGCAATATGGACGATATACGTATATAATTTGTCGAAAAAGATATAAATAAAGCTTTATGCAAAAATAATAAATCGTATAATTCATTATTTCATATTTAGGTGTCATTGCTTTTGCATAAAACGCCTTAAGCATATAGAATAAGTAATGCGAGTGATGTTATAATTCAAAAAATATAAATGTCTCGCAACACACGTTACAAGGTACACATAATGTAGTAGAGAATTGTCAAACCTATGACTCGAATTAAGATGAATCTTTAAAAGAAAACTTAACTATAAATGGGCAGTGCTGAACGGCTTTTAAGCTCAGGATAAAAGCGGTTGTTTTCGGATTAAAGTATCAAAATCGACGCTAATTTAGAGTTTTAAGGCATTAAATTAAATCAAAACTGCACAGCCGTTACAAAGGCCATATCGGGACAATGGAATGCACTTAATCTCGTAGGCCGTACTCACACGTAGTTAGCAGTTAATAACGGCCGTTGCCAGGCGAATGTGAACACTATCGTGGGCATTTTATACGGCCGCAGGGGTCATTATCTCCTGCGCGGCGGACAGGTGCCGGACGCGATAGGAGAGGGCGCTTCCTACGTCACACGGCCGATGGCGAGATAAGCGATACAAGGTGCTTCGGTTACTCTGTACACAGTGAGGGGGGTGGCTTCCGAGCGCTCGGCCGAATGTTCCGGGCGACCTTTGGCCTGTAGTCAAAGCGATGATCGGATGTCGGCGGCGCTTTTCGTCCATTGCGTTTTTGATACGGGCTATTTGGGGCTAAGTGCGGGTTTGTATGTATATGGATGTCGAAAGCCAAGGCTACCAAGGTATGAATGAAAGGTGATCATGAATTGTCGCGTTTGATGGTGACTGTGCAATTATCAACTTAACTTTCATTAGGGGGAGACAGAGAATACCTTTTTTTTGTAATAAAAGTAATGCGTTACGCATGTCATCACAGTTTCAAATATTATACAACATTAAAGCTGATATGACGCCGTGATGTGTTTCTCCTCCTATTAACTAGGTTTCTGTTAAGAAATCGAAAGTCATTAAATTTAGTCCGGTTCCATGGATCACTATTCTTCGTGAAATCTTTCAGTGGTGCTGCACAAGGGTTTGTGTTGAGCCTTACTGTTAACCAGATACCAAGCCACCAGGTTTTGTATGCTGTCATCAATGACATAGAACGTAACATGCAATTCTATCCACACCATAACACATTATATTTTGTATCAGAGTCAAATCAAATCTACTAGCCAGTGTCTTTGTTTTATCGGAAAAAGTAAAAGCAAAAACGTAACGGTCAAATCTTTTCGACAAACGATATACTATATTTCTATTTTATTATAAATAATGGACGAAGACGTCGTTTAAGGTTTGAAACTCGAAAAAACCGCCGCCATTAACGGGGAATGTCTACGATAGAAAGCGATACGCTATCGCCTTTAGGGTTATTAACATAGACTTGCGCAATTATAATCGTGAATCGACGGCGGAATAGGGGTAAAGACGCGGCTTATCGGCGCGTCATCCCGCCGATACCGCCCGCATGTATCGTCAGCCAGATAAACAAACATTCGTTCCGATATCTGGGTTAGTTGACATTTTTTACGCGCGTACCCCTCCCCTCACTCCTTTGAACGCGCCCTCTTCGCCTCGCCCTATTTGCATCGTTTCAATTATTTTTATCTGTGGTAAAATTTCCAAGCGATTAAGCCACTGACGTTATGTCCATTCCTTAAGGAACTTTAACAGTTCGGTAAACGAGATAGCAGCTGATAGTGGAAGTGCACATTAAAATCGATATTTTATACAAAAACAAAATATGTACCTAATACTGGTTACCCGGTCTGAAAGCTTTAGATTAATGAATTATTTTAGGAGCTATGTT
Source organism: Iphiclides podalirius (assembly GCA_933534255.1). NCBI lineage: Eukaryota > Metazoa > Arthropoda > Insecta > Lepidoptera > Papilionidae > Iphiclides > Iphiclides podalirius. Next base: position 2,117,387 of record OW152816.1, read on the forward strand.
TAACAGGACACAAAAAAATTAACATTTTTATAATGCTAATCTCTGCACTTAATTAAACTAAATTGTTTTTCTACTCATTTTAAGCCGAGTTCATTTTGTTTCACATACTGTTTACTTAAATCACTCACTCAAAGCGTTCTCCGTGTGAACGTTGCAGCACGAACGCAATCAGAAACCTTTAAGGATAACGTATTTATAACGGAATAGTGAAACACAAAAAGTGTAGATTCCCCGTTACGATTAGAAACAAAGAGTTGGTCGAAGATAAGGGGCGTATTCTGGAGGCGCGCGATATCGCAGCGCACGATCTGCTATCGGGCGGGCGAATCTCCCCGTTTTCGATGATAAGACCCCCCAGTCTCCACCAAGCCGCCCCCCCCTCAGGTTCTATTGAACCCTGTGTGTACATTGTTACATTAACTCTCGTCTATAGACTAATAAACGTGTGTTTTGTGTTCATTGTGCATGCATGCGGTAACAGCTCGTACTTGATGATGCTTCGATTAAAAATACTTTTACTATGCGGACAAAAACATAAAGTTACGTTGATACAAGTTATTGTAATAATACATGTTTATTAAATATTTTTTAAATGAAAATAAAATAACGTAGATTACATTACAAAGATTTTAGTGTAAGTAACATATTAAAACACAATTTTTTAAATAATTGACGGATTTAAATCATAATTGAGAGTTATATATGTTTCACAGAACGTTGTGATTTCATTTTTATACGCCGACCTATTTATACTAATTTAATATAAGTAATCTACCAATTTAAATTGGTTGACGCGGTTAATAAACAAGGACAGTGTATTAATTCGAACGTTACGAATTTAGGCAACACGGGGCCACAGTGTATTCAAATTAGTACACATTAGGAGACACACTGTTAATATAATTAATATAATTATAAAGTTCGTTGCTAGAGCCCAGGTGATATTAGTAACCCGCGTGTCACAGTGTATTGAAATTGACCAAAATTATCGGGACATACATAGTGACGTATTGGTCATCGCAGTGTAGAACGACCCTCTACTAGATGGAGTGACGACCTGTGCAAATGTCCGGGAATTCGATGGATGCAGCTGGCTCAAGGTCGTGCTTCATAGTCTGTGAGGGAGGCCCATGTTCAGCAGTGTTCTCTAACGTGGAGTATTAAAGAGTGTTGCTAGGTTGGCCGCAATATCGGGATGGCCGCGGCGCACCTTATCGGCGGTCCGCTCTCCGACGCCGATAGCGATCTCTGAAATAAATGGAAGGTGGGCCAGGGCGTGACGGCGCTACACACGGTCGTGCAGAGCGTCCAACAACACTCCCTAAGTATCTTGTATTAACTGATGGTTTTGCTTTCGCTTTCGCGTTATAATTTCTTCTGCCTCGGGGTAAGTCGTGTTTTTTTTAGCATAATTATGAAACTTCGACATCGATTCGACAAATATATTTATTGAACACTGCTCCAATCGTTTAGCTCTAAGTTGGACCATGACTTACTGTTAAATAAAATGTAATAGTACATGTTATTATCAGCTAGCATTATGTAAACAAATGTTAGTACACGCTGTTTAACTGGTGTCTTAGCGTTTGCCGTTATTAACGACCGTGAGTCCAGTTCCCCGGCAACCTGCGCCGTTAATGAAATCTGTACGGTTTTAAAACGTTTATAAGGTAACCATTACGAGGAAGTTGGTGTTATGAGTGTATTTGTAAATTGCTATAGCACCAAAATTTTTCTTGTTTTAGTCCAAAAAATTATTTATTTAATTACCTGATGATACTAATTACACCAAGCATACGTATGCGGGATATAATTATACACGATATTAATACGGTAAGTTTAAGTCAAATCAAATTAAAGCTTCCTGATAGGCTCCGGTCAGTTTTGAATGCATACTTAACGGATTACATTTATTAACGTAAAGATTGGGCACGTCAATTGTATCGCAGGAACGAACTAGTACTCGCTGCTGGAATATAAGGCCAAACCGGTGCTTGGTTTACCGTGGAGATTTTGTTGACGGTTGAGCTAGCGTTGAACGTAAGTGTTGTATACTTGTCATCCACCTGCGTGTGATGACGTGGCCGCGTTAAGTATGTCTAAGTGAAAACGTGATGACGTACGTGCTTGTCATGACGTGGTCGCTGTAAACGCTTGCACACATCTCGTAATCACGTGAATAATCACGCGTTAAGTATGTCAGGAACTCGTCACCGGGCGGCGCTGGGATCGAAGCCGCGACCTTTCGCCGGCCCCGCCCACCGATCCGGAATCAATTAGGCTGCGCGTGAGCCGACCGGCCCCCCGCTGCACGGTATGAACCGTACGACCCATCCGAACGCGATTTAGGCGACACTAGCCCTCACCCGCGGCTCCTCCTGTGTAATTCTTTTCGACTGAGAACAGCGAACTTTTACGTGATGGTATCATCCTTGCGTCTTAACCAAGCCTTTACTGTACTATACTACTCGTAGAAGACAACGAAACCTAACGTTTGTACACAAAATTCCGCTCTAAAGATTAGCTCTACTATGTCAATATAATAAGGAAACTGTAAATCTTTTACAGATTTAATTTCGTTTCATTTTGATTTTGATTTCCTACTTTCGGACCTTTTGCAGGCTCCATGGTCACGAAATATACTTTTTTCCGTCCAAAAAAAGTGTGCTTGAATATTTAGAGATTCTGCTGTTGAATTATATATATTTTGTTGTAAAGCACGTATTGAAATTAAATGTTTTCTGTTTATTTATACTAAAGTAATATGATATTCTTATTGTAGTACCCATTATCACTGCTCTAAATATTTATTTTTTGTACGTACGCTTAAAATCCACTAAAGAAACTAAAGAAAATTCGCTCACACTTGTTATCATACTCATTACGATGTTTGCAATTCCTAAAGCACTAAATTAATAAACAAAGTTATGGCGAACATTCGATTTTTAAATAATATTTTTATAAATTCTATGCGAAATTAAATAGACGGATAATAAAACAAAAGATACAGATACAAAATGTACAGAGCCAAATAATGTTATTTTTCATATCAGATTTTCTAATTCATCCGAATAGCGGGCACCACTTGAGACTTTTATAACATTAGCATTACGTCATACCACGGTCTGTAATTTAATGCAATTCAAAGATTTATTGAGATAAGAATTCTCCTATCTATTTTCATTTTTAATTATAGGCAAGATTGCTAAAGAAATAATTAGCTTCACTTAATCTCCTGAAAAATAACTAACAAGGTTGAGTATTATTGTGTTATTTACCCCATATTGTAAAAATAAAATTCTCCTTCGATATTCGCGGGGTGGTTTTTAAATGAGGACACACTCTGGTAATGAATAAAATTCATCGCTCCGATCCGCTTTTTTATTGTATTTAATATATTCATTTCACAAAATGTTTATCAAAACATGGAAAAATAATAGCCTGCCGAGTTTCTTTCGCCGGTTCTTGTCAGATCAGTGGCAGTTCGTTTCCGAACCAGTGGTAGTATTTTGACTATAAATAACTGAGTGTAATGCTCTTATGTTGAATATGTTGGTAGAGAAATCATATAGTATCTCCTGTTCACCTTCACAAAGGTTACTTCTTCTCCAACCCATGGTTGTCGCTCTTCTCCAGAAGCACACACACGTAACGACTTTGAAAAAAAAAATGTTTTGTAAAGTGCACGCGGATTCAAACTCGAGACACAGTAACGCGTTAAGGTTATCTTTTTGCTTTGAAACCATCGATTTGTTCCCGTTTTTACTATCTTAAAAATATCAAATATCAAAAAGGTAAAACTTTAACTAACACCTGTTTGATTGAACATTAATAAATTTTAAGGATATGACAAGTTATGTGCTACGCTCCAAATTAAAAATAAATAAAATTTACATTCCTCACGTGAAACCGTTCGTTATATTTACGATGTTTATATTTGGCGCCTGATAAGAGCTTACTGTTATTTGCACATAATTCGTAAGAATAATATCATGCTTAATAGAGAATTCTTTTTGAATATTTTGCGTACATAATATAATGCATTGGATTCAAAGTAAGGTTTATATACCTTAGGGTCTTGAGTTTGTCATTACGTAGTCTGAGGCGTAAAACAACAATTCGGGGAAACTTTGTAATGAAGTAACGCTGTCCAAGGTCTGTTATAAGACTATCCATTTTTCGGCCATCATGTTTTGGGCGTTGCTTAAAAAATACGGCGAGATCGCCGCGATATGGCAACGGCAGCGCGCCGCCGATGTGGACTAGCGATAGCCGGTTCGATTCCCGGCACCGCGATGTTGCCTTCAGATAAATTTCGTGTGTTTGGGAAACAAAAAAAACAACACTCGGCCGCCACATTGAACTGAACAATAGAACGGTCGCGTCGAGTTATTTTCGTGGTAGTCTCAACTCGTAAGTAGTGGTTGCTTAAAACTATTCGCATATTAATGCGCTGTAAGTTGTTCTGCTTTGAGTCAGATATTATTAACAACGACACGTTCACGTGTTTTCGAAGCCTGATGGCGTATTCCGAGCGTGAGTCGAAATTCTCTATCCCACTTAGGATTAGACACTTACGAAGGTAAACATTTACCATTATCAATTATAGACCTAACAGTGATTTTTAATATAGATGACGTATGTCCATATTGCGCGGCGATTAAAAATTGGTCCCTTTACATAAGATGACAAATAGAATGTGACAGATGATATAGAACGTATGATACGGAAAGAGATAGCAGTCTATAGAACCAATTGGTGTTATTATAAAAATTTCTGTGCCTCAACTTCAGTGCGCTAGTAAATTTATATTTTTAATATATTTGTACATAATACCATTGCCTGTCTAAGTGAGCAGAACTTAATGATCAGACATAATACTTGTTACGCTATGAACGATATGAACTTGTTACATCCCTAAAATGGACTATGATTTCTTCTCTTCGCAAGTTTCACCTCCTGTCTGAGGAGGATGATGCAGAATCTATTAATGCTTCATCATCATCATCAGAGACGTCCGCTGTTGAACAAAGGCCTCCCGCTTAGAATGCCACAATTACACACTTTGCCATTTTTTTATTTAATTATTTTATATAATTTGAGTAAAGAAATTCTACAAATTGAAATTCAGTCACACCTCCTGGACTCGAAACCGCGATCTTAATACGCAGGTCCAAAGGTCATTCCAAGCCATAACTGCCTGGAGTTTACTTAATATTAAATGTTCCATTGTATATCATTCACTTGATCAAAAAAAAATTTTTTTCATAATTTCAAACGTTTTAAATTTCAAATCTTTCCATTAAAGCTTGCTCTGCTTTAATTTTGTGTGTAAACGATTTCAACGCAATCGTGAAATTGATTTTTGCACGTTTACCGCACTACTACGCCTAAGACAAATATAACAGAATTAAAAACAACTCGAACACATCACAGTAAGACTGAGTAATGGCATAATAAACTATTTTAACGATCAGTCTCTAACTAACAAAAAAATTGTTACCGTCAAAATTTTAAAACAACGCAAAAAACGGTAGAAACTTAGAAACTCTACAACGTCTTTGATTGTAATAAACAAGTGCCGGGAAGCCTTTTCAATGCATCGCTTCAACTCAATTATTTACTGTTATTTTTGTGTCCATCGCGTCTAACACTTTTCTGTGTCCGCCGCACGGAAACCGTGGCGAGCCTGCGAGGAACGTGCAACGCCTTATCAGGGCGTCTGGGGGCCCGCTGATCAGAGCTCGCTTGATAATGAACGTGAAATCTCGGCGTCGATAAGGGGCAAACCCCCCCCTCCCTCGCCCCGGCCCCTCGGTGACGCTCTTATCAGCTAGATCGGGGGGCGCTCGGCCAAGGCCCCATTCACTCGGGCGCGCGTCATTCTCGTCATACCGACGACGCGAAGGCGGCTGGTTTGGTAGGAACTCCGAAAGGCCTCAGCGATGTTCGGTCAAAAGCAAAGTCCATCATAGTCGATCGACGCTTGGGTTGACGGTGGAATTGTTAAAATCACAAAAAGCGACGCTACTCGCTTTTTAGATGTTAACAATTCCATGGACGCTTAATATTGTTTCATTCAGCGGTTCATTCAGGGCCTGTTGCACAGGGTCGTAGATATTATTTTACTACACTATAATTGAGTTAAATTATTTAAGTTGTCAAACTGAACAAACCTTTTAAAAGTTCACGGTAACGATTCAGCTTTCACGACCACAATGATCGTACCAAAATGATAAAAAACAGTACCAATATTTATGTCTTATGACAAATGTAATTTGAGTTATAAATATTTCGGTATCTTGTATCCATTCCGATATTTATCAGTCGTACGTATGTACACGACAGTACAGTATGATCTCACGAGATCTTGCGACATGTTGTGGGACATGTTTGACGGTGACAGCGCCTGTCAAAACACGCGACACGCCACACACGGCAAGAGTCTCGAGTTGAGATCGTAATTTGCAGTTGTCGGGGGCACCAGCGCGCGCAGCTGGTTCCTAATCTACGAGCCGCCCTTATCACACGATCTACGGACCTTTAATGGGGCGACGCCATTAAAAAACGAAAGCTCAGAGCTAAAACACGCGTACTTAACAACCTATGAGGAAAACGTTTCGAGAACAAAAGCGAACTAAAGCATTGCAAGTTTACTATTTAGTTTGTCTGCTGGCTTTATTAGCTAAAACGGAATCTTGTTTACTAACATAGGTATCAACTATACGAACGCGATTAGTCATTCTGTGTATTATACCTTTGGGTTCAACAAAGATTGCAATAGTGTGTATGCAAGTGGAAACGGATTCGTTTATGAATAAATTGACGTACAAACATATTGTAGTACACACATTCCGATGCGAAAAAGTCCACGCGTTAATGCATACAACAATGTTCAAAAGTGGAACTAACTCATGCGTCAATTCCAAATATAATGAAGGTATATAAATCGTTTTAATTTCACCATTTATTTTAAACATTAGTGAGGGAGACGGAGACAGTACATTCAAATCACATCACTCATCGCTTCCCATTAGCGATAACGCGCAAATGCAATAAAAATCCTCTGTTTACTCTCCGTCCAAGACTATCAGACTGACAAATAAGATAAAAAACAACATATCATAACGACTGCCTTATCGTGTTTTCATCGAGAGACATCGCAGCGTATCGTGTGCTTAAGTAAAGTTAAAGCAAAAATTTTACGGCACATATTACTTTCGAGTGCATTACCATAAGTTATCGTTTTATTATGGTCCGTTGGCTGTCGAGAACAGAGTCCCTTTTCGGGAGAAGTCCTTCGGAGCCACAGGTTGTTGCACATTTGACTGACGCTGGAGTGAATGTTTCGGAACGCCAAACCTAAAAACAAGCTCACAGTTACTGTGATAAACCGCAACAGTCCTTCAGGCGTCGCGCGAACAAACATCCGTGTACAGCTTAGTTGAATTGGCTTAGTTACAACAACTTCGCGCGTTAACAACCTACTAATACGTTAATCACTTAAAGGGTTGTCGCTAGTCATTTAAAATAACTGTTTATTAAAAACTCAACAGCTTATATACCACGTAATGTACAACACAAGCGATTTTAAGAAAACAAAACATCCTAACAACTATCAAACGCTTCAGTTTCTATACAGTTTTTGATGAAACGAAAAGCTTCGTCTTTCGCAAGCGAGAATACGCGGGAAACGTGTTAAGTGAACGATTGCTTACACATTGTTTTGGCGTCGGCAGCGCCGCCTGGCGGCGTCCCGGCGCACGCCAGCTCGAGCTGCTTCAGGTAGCTCAGCCACAACAACATCACAGTGCTCGCGGGCGCGCCAAGAACTGTCTAGAGAGCGCGCGGGCGAGCGCGCCTTTTCGCCGGCGACGTCATGCTTTTACCGCGTAAATTGAGTGACTGGTGGCGGAGCGGGCGGCGGCCCCCCGCGCACACAGCGGCGCCCCCGCGTCCGCACGCGCGCACACACGCGCGCCTTATCGGGCCCCCGCTTCGACTAGCAATGGCTGGCTGGCGATGCTATCGGCGCCGGGGCCCGCGGTAACGTTGCATTGAAAGATAACCGTCTCCGATGCTATCGTATCGCGCTCTGTTTGAATAAACTTGTATGAAAATGTCAAATAAAAAAGCCGGAGCCGCGCGGCCGTAAAGCCGTATCTGCGGTGGGCGATGGACCGATAGTGGCGGGGGAGTTCGCGACGCCAAGTTCGGTTCCAACGTGAGGCTTCAGCGGAGGAGCGTGTCCGCTAAAAGCTTTAATTTGGCAAATATCATGTGAATAGGAGATAGGAATGCTAAGACCCCGCTATTGACTCCAAGCGTGAAGACAACCAGTATTGTTGGCATTCGTAAAGCTTGTCAACTCCCAAAACTTAACAGATGAACCTTTCTTCTATATAGAGATAGTTTTAGAATAGTTTTTGACTACATCTTTTATGGAAAAATATAAAATATAATTATATAATGTTCCCTGAGCTTTACGCCTTTGTATAATTTTCGGTCAATATATAATAAAAGAACTTTAAACATTCATTTCGTATGCGACATTTAAATATAACTGTAGTCAGTTTTAATTAAAATGGATAATTGCAAAATATCAATTTTTTTTTATAATGGATCAGTTAAAACAATTTTTGATAAATTTATTCAACAAAGCAACTGTACCGGCAGACCTAATTGAGGATAATTGTTATGTAATGCAAAACGTTATACATAAAGGTAGGTTTATCTACCATCCACTATAATAAACCATGCTATAATGTAAAAAACAAAACTTTGTCTATGCGCTATCAATGTGACCTCCTAAGTGAATAATAGGCAAAAAAAAATTATTTAATTCAACTCAATAAAAATTCAATCATTAATTAAAATTAAATTAGACAACAACTAACATTTTATTAAATCTCGAAATTTTTCAATCCTTTTACAAAATCACCTAATCTTCGAAAATCACAAATTTTTATGTTTTTCTTAGAGCTATGCATTTTTTTTTTTGTTTTTGTGTTATTTCAAAGTAAACGTAGTATCGAAAAATGTCTGCCCCTACGCTGATGCGGTGTGCAGATAATATGATTACTTTATTTACGAAATAACAACCAATTAGGCCCTTACTTATCTTTTTGCAAACACATGCTTATATAAAATGTGTTATTTCTCACAAGAACGTTTTTATTAAAAATATTTTACTCGCTTGGATCGCGTGAATGTTTAAAAAATGTTAATTTCAAATTTTATCGGAATCGGTTGAGCCATTGAATGTTCTTCTCAGAAGATACCTATTTACCTATACCTTATTAAGAGGTCCTGTCTACCTATAAAGTTGCGAGTGAAGAAGCTTAGTTTGTTCATGTGACAATTTGGTAAGCGAGCAGGCAGCAGGCGGGCATGGATTAAACACCAGAGGAGCGGCAGATGCGTCAAGAATCTTTGAAATGGGTGTATACAAGTTACCTAGAAGCAAAAGTATTACTGTTCTTGACGCTGATCTTCTGTGGTCGCAGTACTTCTCCGAAGAAGCCTGCCAATTCTTACGTCAGTGTAGCCCTACGTAAAAATTCCATTGCACTATCTCTGTCCACCTTCGAGTGATAGACAGCTTTGACCCAATGTTATAGAAGCGCCGCATAATCAAGCATACCCCCCCCCCCCCCCCCCCTGCCTTAAAGATGGGTACTGGCAAAGAACATAGCTCGATAATTCGCAAATTTCCACCACAATGTGATATACAAATCCTAGCGGATCCGAAATCGGTTATCGCTGATTTTAGGCGCGAAAATAAATCTGTTCCAGATTACGATCGCGTCTGCGCATTTATCACATCCGGACAGGTCTTTTTATAAGTAATGCGCTTCTTACATTAGCCAGTTACTCAAGATTAATATGCGCAATCTCCAAAGATACGCACGCGCAAGTTTTTTGTGTTTTTATGGCGGATTTTTTTTTTACATTTCGTGACGTGTTACAATGGAGACAAAGATACGGCGCTTTTGTTTTCGTACCTTTATGTTGTGATGCTATAAATTAAGCGCAAGGGCGATAACCTATATATACTCCTATGTATACTCGATACATAAGTTATGTTAAATTTACAATGACAAGTAAGAATATGTGTAATGAACAATATTGAACGCAGAAGATAAGGTTTTAATATTTTTTTTAATGTGAAGAATTTTACGTAAACTTCGCATTATACCATTAATCAGAGACGGTATTTTTTCCTGTGAAAAAGTATTTAGTGGGCAGGAGGTCACCTGATGTTAAATGAATACCGCCGTCCATGGACATAATATAATACAATACAATAAAAGCTCAAATGACTTTATCAGCATCCGAAGCGCAGCAACCTTTGTGGTGGCTGACCTTCTTAAACACTGGCAAGAGACAACCCTCCTGGTGTAGTAGTGTAGAATAGGTGTAATATTCTTAATTCTATCGTCCTACCAAATAAAGCTTGCATAACACTAACTTATCTTAAAAAAATCGCCAAAACTTTTCCGTGCACGTTATTCTGTATCGCGCGATAGACAGCAGTTAGAGTTTTTCATCGCATGCCATTTGGAATAATGGCTTCGAGATACGCCGCAGATCCGTGCAGAGATACGCGGCCATGATCCTCGGATACGCGACAGGTGCCCGACGAGTGCGCCGGTGTCGACTAGATCCGCCAATCGCGTATCTCGAACTGGCGTGCGCGACTCATTAGCTTTTGTCTTATCACGTGGCGAGTGCCGTTTCGGATATAGCGCGATGCACTTTTAATTGCTGATTTCATATAAAAATGACGCGAGTAGAGCACAATGATGACCCAATAGTGAACGCGCCTCTTACGCCGAGATGTGGGTTCGATCCCCGTTATTGGAAAAATATTGTGTGGAAATGTTGTCAGTTCATATATCTATAATATTATTTTTATTTTACAAAAGAAAGTTATGTTTAAGTATGTTTATCAATTATCCAGTGCCCATAGTTGCTTAGTTTGGGACAATATAACTTTGTATAAGAATTTATCCTGAAACACTTACTTACTTATTTATTTATTTTTATCACAGGGAAATATCGCGAGTAGAGCCAACTTTATTATAGGGTGGCAACACATCTGCAACCCTACGGGTGTTGATAATGTTAATGGGCGGCGGACTTAAAAAAAAAGCGATATACTTGAAAAATAAAACAAAGATATAGTTTGATGATTTCTATAATCCGTCAGTCCTATTATGGATTGACGGATAACAGAAATAAGGTTAATAGGAGAATTTTTTTCATTACAGGGACATATTGTATAAGCTGCTCATTTATATTTTATTTATCTCATTATTTATTTGTTTGTTTGTTTGAATATGGTATAAAAGATGTTGACAATAATATTATACAGTTCCATGACATTCAATCATTTCTGGTATACAAATGCTTAGACATACAAACATTAAGTTTATATTCAATCTTACATTCTATACTTATTTTTAGTATTATGTTTTAGTTAAGTTTGCCACAATTTACTTCATACATGATAATAAAAACTGCTCACCCCTCAGTCGCGTCCAAAGAAGTTTAACTTCGATAATTGTTTCGATTGCATTCAGCGCGGGCGCCGTGACTCGTTGTCATGTTTTGACGTGTGAGGAATGTGGGCCAACGATAGCTGTGAACTTGACTCGGCGTCACATTCCTCGGGCCGGCCCGTCACCGCAGTCGCTATCGTATTACAGACTTCTTCCGATGAGATCTGAGAGGGAATTTGTTTGGACGTAGTGTTCGTTCGTCTACGATGGCCCAGATATGAAAAGATATATGCGGGTGCTATTGGATTGGGTCCCACGTCCCCTCGTATGGGTTCGATTCCCGCGTATCTGTATGACCTGTACATGTTTGAGGCGGTTCTGGATTTTTTTTCTGGATGGTTTTGAGCCGCTGCAGGAATAGATTCAGGAGAAGACCCACGTCTTCCAGATCGCGACCAGACGCTTTAGCCACTAAGCTTAACGGCTAATTGCCACACCGACGAAAATCTCAACGTATTTAATCTAAATTGCTTTTTTTTTTTCACTTTGGCGAATTTTTTTCTCGGCTGTTAGGATTGAAACCTATGCCTTCCGGATTACGCGTCTAGACGCTCTACCCAGAAAATTAATCGATATCACCACGCGACAATTTCTATATCTCATGAACTTTGTTTTATTGCATAGCAATGCTTAGTGTCATCTAATGCTTCCTTTACAGCAAACACAGTTCCTGAAATGACATTCTTAAACCATAATTATATTTGAAAACTAGGGATGTCGCTTTTGCTTTTGAAATTTGATTTTAATTTTTAACCTCTTGACAATTTTATCTACACGTTAAGTGACACTTAACATCAAGTGAACCGCCAGCTCACTCGCCATTGTCTTAAATCCATACTAGTCCATACTAGTCCATACTAGTCCATGCTAGTAGAATTATAAAGGCGAAAGTTTTTATGTATCGATGGATGTTTGTTACTCTTTCATTTCTATTCAAGCCGCAGACGTAGTCGCGGGAAGCAGCTAGTAAAGAATAAACGCTCTTGTAAAGCCTCTAAACATGGGTCGTGATTCGTCAATCGCAGCTCATAACCGCTCAGTGTCGTAACGCTTTTGCAATGCGAGTAAAACTCCGTTTTCTCGTGATCTCGTGGCACAAAGCGATGTGGCAAAGATGCTTATCCGCCTGTCTGTTTGTTTCTTGCGGCCGATCCGATCGCAATCTCGCCCTGTTAAACCGCAAGTTAAGCTGTTAGTTTAGAGAACGGATAACTGCACCTATTTATACTTCTATTTGTACATTGAACGTTGCCGATATATTAACAGTTGCGTTGTAATGCAACTAAATGTCAAACTGTCTCCACTGTAGTGTGAGTAGAATAGTTAACGCATGTCCCCGATTGTAAGTAGGGTCGATTCGGATACATTTTTGTTGTCATCTAAATTCTGGACTTTTATTCTTAAATGTCATTTCGGGATTTTTTTCATTCATTTCATTCTTACCTCTATATTCTTTCTCTTGTCCTTTCTCCACGAAGATGTGATCGGCAAACATGTCAAATATGTCGTTCATGATATTGGTTATGTTTTTTTTACCACCCTAGTAAGTCCCTTATTAACCAAAACTATGCATGAAACCGTATACAGCAACAAATTTCTCATAACACTTTTGGTAGCAGATTGAAATCAATTTTTAAAATTTGTTATAAAAAATATTATTAAAAGGTTTTTATATGAAATAACGATAGCATAAGTCACCGTTAACAGGTTATATTTAAGATGTTAATAAATTAACAATAATAATGATGATTCATTGAGAATGTTTAAAATTAACACGTATGGCCAGGTCCGTCAGGGAAAGTACCACGACCTCACAAAAGACCGGCGTGAAGTGTGTAATACAACCCTACGGGTGTTGCAAATGTCAATGGGTGGCGGGGCTTGTTATTACTTAACATAAGGTGAACCGACAGCTCGCTTGCCTTAAAAAAGCTCTGTTTGTTTTTCAATGAAGTTTGCCGAACCAAAATATATCGGTGGAGTTGTTGATAAATAAACATGCTTACGCACACACGCATCCGGAAATGTGTGCGTTATTAACGTTACAGGAGGCGGAATACACGTGCGGTCAATTGAATGCCGAATGCCCTAACAAGCGCCGTCAAATTAGTCGTAGTTGTCTTACGAGCAACTTTATGTGGGGCTACTTAAGCAATTTGAGATGGGAAACTGGAACGGTCAACCGCTATGTGGGGCAAATGATGGGAGTTCAGTACTAATTAATCACACTGCAATGGAATAATGTCGTTATAAGTAATTATATTCAACATAAAATATGATGTACCGATAGGGACTTCTAAGTGTAATACTAACAAATGCGTAATTGTCGTTTTTGGAAGCCTAACCGAAATTATTCGCTTTATATTTGTCGTTGTTGTAGAAAAACACAACATAAAAAGCACAGATGATGTCGAACTAAATCCTTCATAAAAACTTTTCTTCTGCGTCACTTGTTATATGGTAAAGCCTAGGTGATAATTTATCTGTAATGTTATAGTCCTAAGATTTACGAGTTATCTTTACGGACTACATATGATGTTCGATTGGCGAGCTTACACGAGCTATTTTTAACATGTAATTTTGATGGTATATTATTTATAACCACTGTCAATTGCTGCTGTCAACGGACTTAAATTCAGATAGTATTTACAACATATGTCAGATTTAGGCTTTTACGGTCTTAACCACCTTAAGACTTATCAACTTTGTCTATGAATAATTTACCTCCCTCTGTTACTCTTTCATGTAAATCTTCTAACCAAGACGCTGAACTTTTCTGTTTATGATCCAAAATTTCTAGCTTTTATGTTGAAAAAGCTACTTCTCTTCTTCTCTGTGCAGAATTCAAACTCACTGTCTCCGTTACAGAAGATTTAACAACGCCGTTTACTCGTTTCTTCAGACTAACTTTCGTTGATGAAACTCTTATCCCTCATCTCTATCGACCAAGACTTACTAGATTCGTTTCGGCCTCAAACTTTCGTGCTTTGGGACCACTGTTATCTCCCGCGATGGGATCTGTTGTTCTACTCTCGCTTCACGGTTCAGATTATACGGATCGCGGAACCCCGACGCATATGGAGGCGCCAAACGCTTTAGGCAACGGCGGGCCCGAAAGAGAGCCCCGAAATGAGATAGAGCTCACCGCCGGCGCCATCGCACATCTACCGGCCGATAAAGCGTTGTATAAATCACGTCCAGTACTTAACAGTTGATAATACAAGCTCGGACGATAACGGAGTATTAATCAGCGAGGCCTCATGCGGACCTAATGGATTCTTAATGCGGCGACGTCGGTCAACCGTTTGATGGGAAAAAAAGGGGAGGAACTAATAAGGCTTTATCTGTAGGCTGTATGTAATTTGATGGGCGACCGTACGCCCTGTTACCGGCTCCGGAGCTGGTCGCCTGATTAATCTGTTTACATCTTCTTTCTCGTTCGATCGCTAATTAAATCTGTCCAATACAAAGTTCACCATTTCTTGTAGCAGTGCGGTGTGCCCGATCGCTTTTGTAGCTCTTTGGGTAAAATAATCAAAGTCGGTTTGTACTATACATTTGCTCGTGTGTCTATAATGTGTTGTATTTCACTAAGATGAATCCTTCGAGGCGAGATTCGATCATTTATCTATCGTTATTTCATATTTGTATTCGTAATAGAAACTCGTTAATGTGTCACGGTAAATATACGTTGTAGGTCTCGTGGTTAGTCGTCTCGAGTGAAAGGTTTAAAAATGGGTTTTTAGTGAAAACTACTTTTTTGACACTTGTTGTACTATTGGATTTAAGCCAAATATATACAGGTATAACACTGTTGGTAGCCAAAAAGTATAACGAATAGAACGTGAAGCGCCTAAAGAAGAGACAAAGTATCGGAAATAAACTAATATTTAAAATCAATAAAGTGCTTCATTGAATTTGTTTTTTTTTTTAATCAATCGTTACGCAGGTTGATTGTAATGTAACTCACGAAATGAGAACCCATCAACAACGCATACGGAAGCAAGGGTATGAAACGAAATTCTTGCCGCGGAGAGAGCTTGACAATTGTCGAAATCGCTTCTTCGAGTGGAGTGACGTCATTTTGGGACAAAACCGGAACGTTAGTTAGTCACCAGCCGAATCAAAACTATCGGCTCTCGGCTCACATGTGTCTTTCCAAGAGCTTTTCCAAGTCTGAAATAGACGATGAAACCTCCACCGTGCAGTGAGCAGAGACGTAAAAAAATAAACTCGAGACGTAAAAACGTATTAACATCACAGCTCTAGCTCCACAGATTATGACTATTTAATATACTTATTTTTTCTGCCTTTGGATTTATGTTTTAAAGAGATAAGGTCAGACCTTTCGATGTCATTAATACATTTCGGTTATTAAAGAATTTACTAGTTACTAATCCTTTAAACAGTTTTATTTTGAATTTTATGATACGATGAAAAGATACGTTATACCGGAGTGATTCATTTCTATATTCGTAGGTCTAGTCAGAATGATTAGTAGAAAAAGCTATTGGTAGGGTTTTTCAAAAAGTTGCCAAATTAGCAAGACACTCGTTTAAACCGTTTAGCTTAGTTGAAGCGTCTGGGCGCGAATCCGGAAGACGTGGTCTGGGCGCGAATCCGGAAGACTGGTCTCTATCACCAAATTTAATCACTTGGAATCGGGTGAACACTCATGCCAGTTTCTCAGATAAAGAATAAAAAGTTTCTGATGAGTGTTTAGGGCGTTAAAATGGTTTTGCGTTCACGCAACCTCGTTCTGCATCCCGCAGAAGTTTTTAGGTCATCCTTAATCATCATAGAAATTTTTATCGGAAAAATGTTTTTTCTTCTAGACAAAATAGGCCTCAATGATTTCATTTTAATAAAAATGCCTTAATAGTTTGAAAGGCTGTTTTAAACATTTCAAAAAATATTATAACGGCCTATACAGATACGTTTTACAGCTGGGCTGTGACATCCTCTATTTTAGGATACATTTTTATGCAACGTTCTCTAGTCCCAAACTACGCATCGCTTATACTTGGGTACTAGATAACTGATAGACATACTCTTCTTTTGTAAATAAATACATATACATATATAAACACCCAGACACTAGTAAAACACTATGTTCATCACACAGTATTTTTCCAGTAGTGGGGATCGAACCCACACCCTACGGCGCAGGAGGCAGGTACACTACCCACTACGCCATTCGGGTCATCGCCATTCGTCTTTATATTTATGTTAGGGCCATATAACATTTTATCACGTGCTCCGCGGTGAAGGAAAACATCGTGAGGAAACCCGCATATTTTCGAAATAATAACAAAAAAATAACATATTTCGAATATATGTGAAGTCCGCCAATCCGCAGTGGGGCCGCGTGGTGGACTATGCCCTGATACCCTCTGTACAGAGGAGGCCTTTGCCCAGCAGTGGGACATGTATAGGCTGTTACTTTAATTTACTTTACATATAATAGTTCGCTGTTGCACGAATGGGCTGGTCTATCCGGGGGAGTACCACGACCTCACAGAAGACCGGCGTGAAGTGGTAGTATTATACTTGTGCGTTTCGTCTGGTGAGTGAGGTAGCCAGTACCCACTTTATCGAATGGCGCATCTGCAACCCTCCAGGTGTTAACAATGTGCATGGCCGGCGGTTATCACTTAACATCAGGTGAACCACCAGCTCCCTTGCCACCTTCTCACATACCAAAAACCCGATGTCATTCTGTATTAGAACCCATTCCACCACTTATCTGCAAGTTCAATATAAACACTTTTAAAATGACGTAGGCTTTAGCGTGTAAATGTGCGCAAGCTTGTATAAATGATTACGAAGAATAATTAAAGAGGTACTACAAAATCGACCGAGCGAAATTGAGTTTCCGATATGATCGACTCCATCGATTCATCGATAGGGAGTCGATAGATACGCTATCATCCCTCCCCCTCCGCCCCCCTGCACCTCGATGGCGGACCGCCCACAGGTGCAGTGTCGGAACGGGTCACGGCGGCTCAGCACTATGGGGTCACGATTCCTGACACCCAATGTCACAGTCGCCCGACGTGGCGGCTTGTTGTTCGCGCATTACACAAAGAACCCCACTGCGTGCAATTTGTGTCGCGATAAATGCTTGTATTAAATCGTGGGGAACTCATGTTGATGTCCTATAGCGGGCAGGAATAGTTACGGGTGATAAGTGAAAACAAGCTGACAAGTTTTAACATGGTACCAGTATTCTTTTTCGGGTATTCTTGGATTCCGTACCTAAAGAGTGAAACCCTATTATTAAGACTCCGCTCTCTGTCTGTCCTGTCTGTCCGTCTCCTCGCACTTGGCCGGTTTTGTTTCACTTGTCCTTTCAGGGATGTTTGGTAAGCTAACCGTCTTTGTTATACGATGCTGCCATTTTCTAGAAACAATAGCATAAATTGTGACAACGCCCATATCTGGCTTAATTGTTTCTAAAAATTATTGCTCCACCGCTATTTTCGAAAAATTAACAGATAAAGTTAATATATTTGATAAGAAAAAAAATTAAAAGCATAAAGAATATAGACAGTGTCGCCTAATAACAACCTGTAAACTCGGTTATTGTGTTGAAAATTTTCGGGGAAAATGTATCCTCACATAACAGATGATTGAAATATGTAAAAAAAAATTAAAAGAAATAAATGCGCAATCGATTCACGCAAACAGTTACTAGACACGAGATGGACATGTAATAATTTTCATTCACACTATATTCGAAACTCTTTCATTGTGTGTTAAGTTTTAAGGACATTCGCATCCTTTGTCTCGTCATCCTTCGTTTACGTATTTAAAGCATCAGTTAATTGGTTGTGTAGCAATCGTCGTTGGAACGTTCGGATCGTTTTCGCCGAGCTCGAAGCGAGAGGTCCGAGTCAACATTTCGTGTGAGCTCGGCGCTGCGATGCTGGCCGAGATTATCTCGGCGATCAAATTACATCTCGCTGTAGGTACCCGCCGTTCGCCCTCGGTATTTGGACCTAGAGGTGGTCGGGTGCCAGATATCACACGTGTGTATCGGACCTCAAAGATGACCCCATCGGATTGTGTTATGGCTCGTGTTGTAGTGCTTTTAATATGCCTCGACGACGAATATTTCAAATTGTTCGAACGGATATTAATTAAGGAATAACATCGATTCTTTAATTGAAGAATGTTTTAGGTTAAATATTTTATTTGTACTAAAAATTACTGATCGAATAATAATAATATTTTGTATTAAGAAATGTATCTTGAATCATCAGATGTAGAGTTTCGATACAACTTCACAGTGTTCACAATCCAACAAGTTATAAAAATGTTATGACATTTTAATAACTTGTTGAACGTAAATCCAATTCTAACGGATTGATTTGTATATATTGAAACAAATTTATACCCAAATAACAATATATCGCATTTTCTCGAATATCATAATTTTATAATAAGTGCGGTAAAATTTTCTTTCCTACCTTTCCTACCTCCCAATAATCATTAAAAATAGACTATTCCATTTAGTTTACTGCACCTACTTATTGATATTACTATTGCTGTATGATTGGTCGATGTTCCAATTTTTAGTATTTACTTTGGGCATTAAGAAATCTATCATTAGGAAAATTTACAGGACAAGTACATATGAGTCTTTTTTCAGTGTGATAATCAGTTTAAAATGTATCACACAGTCAAATAACACACAAAACAACTAAATTAATAAACAAACAATATGAAAATATGTGTTTCGGATCGTGTTTTTTTAAAGGTAGGCCCTGAGCTCAATATCAGTTATCTCTATCTGGGACAACTGCATCCGCGTCGAATTTAAATTCGTTTTTACACAAACTTAACGATAACAAAAACTTTGAGTAATTCTATACAGCCGTTGCGATCAATACAGCCGATCTGGCGAGATGATAAAGAACGTGCGTCCTATAATATAAAACCGACCAAGTGCGAGCCGGCCTCGCGCACGAAGGGTTCCGTACCATTATCTATAATCTAATATATCGGCAAAAAAAATCATGTCCGTTGTAAGGGAGCCCCAATTAAATATATTTTTATTCTGTTTTTTAGTATTTGCTGTTATGGCGGCAACAGAAATACGTCATCTGTGGAAATTTCAACTGTCTAACTATTACGGTCCATAAGATACAGATTGGTGACAGACAGACAGACAGCGAGATATTAGTAATAGGGTTTCACACTCGTGTTTTACACTTTGAGTACGGAACCCTAAAGATGAACGTTCCTTTGTTTGTCCCGTGAGCGTATCTTTATGATTCATCCGATTGATACTTTGGCAAGTTGCGTGCGAGACCACGGTTTACCTGCCGCATAAAATATCAGCTGGGCATCGGTCGGTGTACAGAGTTAATTTCGCCTCATCAGCACCGTTCTTCTGGCGGAGCTGGTGACGTCACAGCCTGGCACGACTCTGCCAGCGCACACAGCCCGCACAAAAGGCCGCGTAGACTGTGCCCCGTCATAACTGAGCCCGGGACGGCCCATATTGCATTGTGAGGCTAATTGGATGGAGATGGTTATCGGGCAACCCGATAAAATGGAATAGATAACATTCTGTAGTGACTTATTAAGGTCGTTCCCAGAATAATATTAGATGGCGCGATACGCGCGGCCGTGTGTGCTCGTGTGGCGTTAGCAAAACCGACGGATGGATGACTTATTGTTTTTTTAACGATATTATTCCTAAGGATAAGGTTTTAGTTGTGTATATTAAGATGGATTTCTTCATTGCTGCATACTTTAATTCGTATTGGCACATTTTATATTACGATATCGATCTACATGTGAGATAACTAAACAACCATCATACGCAATGGCGATTTATTTTGTTAATATTTTTATTAATTTAAATTAAATATGATCAATTTTTATATGTAACGTATTCATAACTAGAATGTTTTAATAGTTCATACTTCTTTCGCCTGCATAAAATGATGTGTCGCGAATGTTATATACATATAAAATGAGTATTGAAACTTTTCGATTCTATTTTAGATAATTTCCTGATCTGAGTAAGTCCCAATGTTAAGAACCGATGATAAAACGATCATTCCATCATAGAGACATGTTACTGTCACCAGAAACAACAGCTCGTCAATAATAACGTCTTTATATAACATTAAAGTGACATTTAATTTATGCAAAAGTAACATTAAACATCATAAACAAGTATATTATGTAAATGCTTACATATGTAGCGTCTAATAGTATTTTTCTATTTTTTTTTTTTCTAAAAACTAATTAATCGTTATGTATTTTGCTAACGCTACCCCGACCATATCGTCGATCGCAACAGCGAATCGCGTTGTGTAGTTTTTGCGAAATTGGCCGTTCCCAATCGGGTTTTATTCAGTTCCAGTTGATTCCCTGAAACCCCGCGATAGAGTCAATCCCGGGACGTCGCTCCGACAATCTCGCGTCTACATCTAAGATGAGAATAATAACATGTACTCAGACCGAAGTGAACGCCGTGTATCCATGCTAACGACGAGCACTTACTTTGATTTAACGTTTATAAAAATACAGCGGTCGGTTTCGATCTAATGGCTATAGGAGATCAATCCATACGGTTGTTCAGTACCCTTTCGTTACAAGACTCGTTTGAAATTAACTTCCAAGGCTGGATCATGAAAAGATCACGTATGAGTGTCACCGCTTGGTAATACGTCAAGGTTTGTTTTAACCGACGTTTTGCTTCCTTTATTTCTTCTTAGTCTTTCTATTCTCAGTATTTCTTCGCAGTGTGGGACGACCCCCCACTAGATGGAGTGACGACCTGTGCAAATGTGCGGGAAGTCGATGGATGCAGGTGGCTCAGGATCTTGTATCTTGTATTAACTGATGTTTGTGCTTTCAGTCCCGAGACTATTAAAGCTTCATCTGACGCAGAACCGGTGGGCTAGCCAGAACCCACGGGTTTGGGCGGCTCAGGATCGTACTTCGTGGCAGTCTATGGGGGAGGCCTATGTTCAGCAGTGGACTCAAACAGGCTGAAATGATGATTTCTTCTTATTAATTGACATATTCAATCCCATCCCTTATCATTTCACAAGTTGTCGGCCGCGATTCATTGGGCTTATAATAAAGATCTGGAATAACGCTGCAGATCTCGCTCAAATAAAAGGTATAAAACCTTTCTATAACAACCTACCGCCATAGGCTTTCTATTCGAAATATTATGTCGATCCTTTCTTCCGATGCTGCAGAAAGGACAGCGTACAAACCAACAGATATCTTGACATATAATATGATATTGCTCGGGAAGACTAATATTAATGTGACAACGTTAAATTAACGTATTCAAAACTATATGACTTATGGGAGGCTTATTTCTGTTTCAGACCTGATAAGATTAATAAAAAATATAACGAAGCAATAAATAAATAAATAAAATTAGTACAATATCTATCCTCTTCTAGAACATCTTGATATAACGTCCAAAGAGTGTGTGCTATCAACAACGGTGTACAAATGTTTATAGCGCGATGACTTAGAACTATTATGTAAGCGCCATCTATACATATGAAAACGTAACTTACAGTTAAACGATGAAAACGGTATGACTAAATTTAATTTTTAGTTATGAAATAAACCACATTTTTACTGATTTTATCACATTTACTTTAAATTAAAATGGCCGACTTATCAACTACTTTGTAACATTTCTGGTCGCAATTCAAAATTACAAAAGTTAAAAAAAAAAATGTTTTATTTTTACTAACATCTTATGATTAATTCCAACGAAAAAAAAGTATACCAATCGAATTGAGAACCTCCTCCTTTTGAAGTAGGTTAAAAATTAAGATTTGACAAACAATGCACATTCATTCTTAAAATTCACATAAAAATTCTCCTAAAGTCATGTATGTGTCCTGTATTTCAAGAATTTTGAAGATGATAGTGCAAGTAAACAATAAAAATAACTATCTAACAATAAAAATAACTAAGCGGAATAACGGATAGTTAATTCATCAGACATTAGTTTTATACATCGTCATCAATCATGCTTTGTAATCGGGCTGGTTGAGGATTTTTGCGATGTTGCTGTGTGTCAACTTGTTCTATGGTGATGAATTTAGTATAAAAGTGATAACCGTTGACCGCGACGTGAAATCACCGCGTGAATCATTAAACACCCGATAGAGGGCGGAGGTGACGTGTCGCCCACTGCGACGCTGTTAGACCGCGGGACAAGCGATAGGATAAACGCGTCAATTAACTCGAATTATAATTGAAATTGCCTTCGACTACTGGAAGAATATTTTGTGATGAACACAGTGTTTTTTTAGAGTCTTGGTGTTTATATATATATATATATATATATATATATATAATATGTATTTATTTACAAAAGAATAGTACGATTAAGTTTGATTCTCGGTTACCTAGTACCCACAGTACACGCTTTGTTTAGTTTGGGACTAGATAACGTTGTGTAAAAATATGTCCCGAAATATTTATTTATATTTTCTTTTTTTATCATATCTTTTTTGCCAAAATTCATCTACAGAGTCGTTACGAAACATTGTGAATAACGATAGCTATTCTAAATCTATGCTATTAAAAATTCAATCACCCATTCTACACTTATAAATAACATGAAGCAATGTGCTTTATTGTGTATGTGATCTGTTATTGATGATGCTTTAAACACGAGACAATGTGCCACAAGTTACGATCGTCAGCGTATGCCTTGGACCACAAAAAGCGGATCGTACGCCCGGCCGATTACTTCTTTTGTTGCGCGGAAGAAAAATGGCCGCGCACTATCGGCGACCGAACAAGCCTAAACAAGATACCCAGTTGCAGCCAGTGGACGGTGTTACGTAGAAAATCGAAGGTAGCCTAGCTAGCTACATTGTTAGCTGTTAGCACTTTATTTTACCAGTCAGTAAAGCTAATGGCTTGAGTCTCATCCGTCAATATTGCAATAACATGAAACGTCTTGTAAGAGACCACTTTGCATTTTTATGTGAACACCGATAATTACTTAACATCGGATTAATTGCTTAACAGTTATCTTCTCGCATCAAAAAAAATATACAAAAAAGTGAAGAACAGGAGACTAATAGCATATATACGTCCCACAGTTTAAGGAGTTTCTGAAAGTTTAAGGGCATACTCCACTACGCGACTTTTCGAATTTTTTTTAAACACTTTTCGAACATATATATGTTTCCTCATGATGTTTTCCTTAACGGTTTACCACGCGACGAGTCAGAATTAATATTTCAATTTACAGTTTCATTGGAGCCGGCACCGGAATTTGTACTCAATTTGCTCGAGTATATTGAATTAGGGGCTCGATTTTACTAAAACTACACAGAATCCACGGTCAAATACTTATTTACATTGCGGGGTAAGAGACAAGTTAACGAAAGCTAGGCTACTTTATGAAGTATTATATAAAATTATGAAGTTGAATGAGTTATTTATTGAGTAAACTCTAGCTAGAGGAAGCGGGGAAGCCCCCTGCCTAATTCATGTCTCGTTGAAGGTATATTTGAATCAAAATGGACTACGATGCCATTTCCTGAAGTATTATTGTTGTAGGAAGTACGGAGAATCGAGCATATATTAAAAAATCACACGCAAATAAAAGTTTCATAAAAAATAAATATGTATGGCATATTGGCTAAATATCTTAAATAGTTCTTATTTGTTTTTTTAGCCTCAATTGCAAACTTTTTACTTCATCCCGCAAATAAAATCGAGTGATTACTACTTGTATGTAAGTTTCAAAAGTTCCGCCGCGATGTACGCCGACTTGTATGCAACGATGTATCTATTGCGATCGAAGCGTTCAGATACGCGGTATCATAATACGGGGAGCTGTATGGGTGGGCGCGCGCGATGCTCATTTGTCAAGCGCGGCCCGCTACCACGATACGCCCGGCCTTTGTGCGGCGGGCGAGATCGGATCGCCCTAACAATAGGGACCTAGTGTTTTATACGTTTAAACAGTTCCAAACATTTGTTATTCGTGACAAAGGTCGCTCAGGACTTAATTTAGTGTGGATCGTGTTACGTTCGGTGTTGTTACGAGATGTCATGTGTGGTTTGAGCATATTTTTCTCTGATTTTTATATGAGAATCGATATACTATTATATTTTCTTCAAATGTTAATTTTTCTGCAGATATTCTGATACTTTAGTTTAATGCTGTGAGCAAATTTTAAATCGTTACCTTATACATTATGGAAAAGGAAATCAACAACAATTTTATTGTAGAATTTCTAGTAGAATTTACAAAAATTTTAGTATGTTATTCATTGATTTGATGTTATTGGTTAATTTTTATGATGAAATTTAAGCTGCTTTTCTCACAAAATACTTCTTTTTTTTACAAATGGGGTCATACCGAGCTTATACCAAAACCTCGGTAGGGCCCCATTTGTAGCAATGAATAAGAATTATACTGTTCAATAGTCTTTTAATGCACAATTTACTATATTGGAAAGCAATAAAAGGACACACAAATAAATGTTACCATTCGAATCCGAAAACAATAGCCTATTAGCACCAATAAATAAAGTAAGTCTTGAAACATAATAAAAAGACGTATCGAATGTCGCATTATCGAATTCGGCTTTCGTGTGGAATGGTGCAAGGCAAGTGGAATGTAAACGTCCATGTATCGAAACAGGATCGATGCAATCGGCCGTAGGTGGCTGACGCGGTGTCGGTTGTCACCTACCAGTTTATCACGGGGTATCACGGCCGCGTTGTTGGTCCATTGTGGGGGCCGTGGTCGTTTTTGTACTGGCCTTTTTTAAACACCGATAATATTGTTCGCCCGGATCGGGGAGATCGCAATCGGGCCGTTTCTTTTGTGCGTCATTAACAATTGTCGGTGCCGTTCGGTGTTGTGAATGGCCCGTCGAGGCTCCACGCTCTCGACGCCGCGCGACCTTTGTCGCGAAAATCTTTGCACTTAACATTCGCTGGCCGGTGCCAAAAATGTCCAAAAGTACAAATACGGCTACAACTTTAAATGTAATTAAAAATGTAATTTTTTTTAGGTCTAACGAAATCTGTAGAATAAAGGTGAAGCGGTAGGCTTTAACTGTTTTGGCGTTTTAATTAGATTTTTGAATTTATATTTGAACCGTTTCTTGGTCACGGGACAGACCTGTCTCTCCTCGGCCTATATGTAATATGTGCAAAATAGAAAATCTATACGTATGTGTAACAATAACGGGTGGGCCTTAAAGATAATGGTTCAATAAATAAGAAAAGAAAATACGGTTGTATTAGAATGGGAGCAGCTTACATAACAGAAGCTCCTACTACAAATGAACCGGATTGGCATCGGCGGTCAATCAATCAATCAAATATCTTTATTCAAATAGATATCATCAAATTCCATCAGGTGAAGCAATTGCTTTTGGCCATCTCTTTGGAATAAAATAAGCATGCCGTTGAAATACTAACGTTCCTAGGAATGAACTATAGTACCCTGTGATTATTTAATCCAAGCTTGTGACAAAGTGTCGTTAAGACCTTAAAAGAAGACTGTCCCTTCAATTCGCTATTTACATGTGCTGCGAAGTTTGCGACTATCAAATTAATCGCTAATGGGGGATAGGACGGAAGCTATTGCCACAGCGTAATTCACTAGCACCATTTCTTACGGTAGTTGGCACGAAAGCGCAATGTTCGACATAGTTTACAATGCCCCCGCGCTCTGTTTTGGCACCGCGATAGCCGATAGGCGCGGGGATTTTTTTTAAATAACATCACCGGAACTTTATTTCACCGCTATTTGTTAGCGATTTTGACTAAACTTCTAAAATCAGCAACAGTTGTTGGTCCCCGTAATTTTTAAATAGTTTTGTAACTTTTAAATTCACAAGTGGACTCACTTTTTTATTCGTAATCAAATTAAGTTTTTTTCTTTCTCAGTTAAATTATGAAACTCTATTTTTATTATTCATCCAATCATAACACACAACGAATGATTTGTTTTCATTCGTTTCATACTATATGAAACAATTATAAAGTCAAAAATTGGTGCTATTGAAAAATATTTTATTACGTTTATCTTTTGAATTTCTTTTGTCCGTTGCAAAATCACGTTTTGGACATTACCCTTCGTGTAAATAAATCGTGCTGGTCTCCTAGGTGGGCTCTGTTATGTTTGTTTTAAGCATCGGCATCGCATCTATATGACGATCCTTTCGGGAACAAAGCATAGTCTAAAAACTCGTCTGGACAGCGATCCTACGTCATAAAAATATATCATGGAGTTGTTCAAAGGACTGAAAAGTGTTCGAAAAGTTGGAATTTCAAACGTAAATGCAAGGCGCCCTTAAAAAACTTCTTGACTATCTTAAAAAAATAGCAACAAGTCAACACATTTTTATAATTTTAACTCACGACGTATGCGAAACTTTTACATTAGTACGTACGGAAACGAAAATTCTTCTTCCATTTAATAATTGTTAAATGTTACTACGAACGTGTTTACTATGTCTATGTCTAGGTAATTAAACGAAAGTTACGGACGAAACTATTCAAACATAACGATAAATTGGTCCCGCATTCTTACAACTGTGTAATCCAATCAGCAACCATTACATTACGCAGTAAGGGAACGACGTCAGCAATTGCAAGTCTAATATCCGGCAATGGATGTCGATGTCGGTGACTTATTCGGAATCGAATTGCGGACGTATCGCTGGCAATTCTCGCATGCTCGGCCAATGCCTTCATTTACATGTCCCATTTCCTTAACGGCCATTTTCAAGAATACTGTGCCCGCCGGACAGTTACACGCTACCGCAATCCACGAGCGAACGCGTTTTAAGAAATACTAGTTGACACGTGCGAAATTTTCGCACAGTATGGTTATCAGTCACCGAATGGTTTAATAATTATGTGTAAATGATATTATACACAAATACGAGGTAGATATGACTATAGCGCATTGAAAATGAGGCACCCAAATTACGTCAATTGGTGTAATTAGATTGCAATTATATAGATCCATATTATTACTTCTATTTCATCTGTCACATTCACTTATATATGTTGTTTAATTTAAAGTGAAACAATCTTTAAACGCCGCGCAATGTCGACATGCGTCATCTTTCTTAAAACATTTTTGTGTGCAAATAAGTATTTAACAAAGAAAAGTTATCATTTATCGGTTTTATTTTGAACAAAAGGTTTTCAGTGTACTTCGTTATGTGGCATAGATATTTTTAAGTTTTTTTGTGAAAATCTTCACTTTATTCTTGTACTCTACTTGTATTTAACATTTGCTTTAAAGTGGTGTTTGTATCATTAAATTTGATAAAGAACAAATATTTAGATTACAATTCAATGAGATATTAAATAAAAGTCACATATATCTCACATACACAAACACATACGCCATAACCACAACCTATATGCCCCAGGTGTAGCACATCTTTACCTTGAACATCACCCGCGTCTGCTCATGCGTTAGGCCACACGTGTCAGTGCATTTTCCGTTTTTAAAAGTGGCAAATTGCACATAAGAAATGTGCAGTTGTATTAGAGTATTAACATTTTTATGGGCTATATGTTTCGCTAACCGTTGCATTTGGCAATTGATGGCGTGCGGAATTTGCGTTTAATGCATCTTTCCGTATAGCTCTTGATATAGATACGGTTAAAACGCTTGTATAGAGGGACAGCGGAATTACATGGAATTTTCTCGCCACATTTGGGGTTATTAGTGGTAGTTTGAAAAAAAAATACCTGCATAAGAACGCTGCGTATCGAAGCAATAAGTTTTCTCAACACGTAGTATGACTTCTCGGTGAAACATGAACATTTAAGCGTGTCGAAGCCCTAACGTAAGCCCTTGTGATTTGTTCCACGCAACGTTGAAACGTCAATTTTGAAGACTTTGAAAATTGTGAACAATAATTAAAGTGACACTATTTTTTTTAAATTGCTCATACCACATTCAAGGGAGGAGAGAGATAATCTTGTGCCTTCCTTAAGTTCTTACTGAAATGTAAAAGTTTATTCTGAATCTTTGTTATTCTCTTGTCACATTTTTCCAAAATTTTTATTGGATTGCGCCTATTTATGCTTCTACTTTAAAATCTCAATATCGCGATTGTAAAATACTCTTTTGTCGAATACCTACTTCTTCTATTACTACTACTTCTGGAATTTATTACTCCAGTTTATTTATTTTATTCCTTTTATTATATTTATTTATTTTATTATTCAAATTTATTGCTACTACCACAATTTATTACTCTTTTCTTATTTTTAAATATTGCGCATCACACCATCTGAAAAAAGCTTTCCGAGCTTGTCTTGTATCTTGTATTAACTGATGTTTTTGCTTTCAGTCCCGAGACTATTAAAGCTTCATCGGACGCAGAACCGGTGGGCTAGCCAGAACCCACGGGTTTGGGCCCTCCGCTGTGGGTAGGGCCGCACCTGTGCTCATGCGTGCGTTTAACTACGACATGTCATCTACTACGAAGGGCCATCGAAGTTGCGGTGCGGACCGAGACCCCGATGGCCGTCGACTGTGTTTTTAGCTAATCGGTGGCTGGGGGCGGTGAGAACCGACCTGGAATGCGAGTGTTCCTTGTGTACGCGTTGTGTTGGTCTCGCCGTGCTCGGAGGCGAGGGCGAACTATTGTGTTTGCCGCTTTCCGAGCGCAGTACTTATAGCCGGTTCGTAGCTTTCTTTGGACCGGTCTAAATTTGCGAACAGGTGGTACATTATGACGTTTACAAGAGCTCCAAACAGTGGTTTGCGCAAAAGGTTATTTAGTATGAGAGTAAAAGCATAGTAACTCACAATATTAAAAGATATTATGTTCTGAACATGATTATTAACTGCATTTTACTTCGGGACAGATTCGTGACTGGAAAGGGTTCGAAACGTCGGGAATTGAAAAACAAAATGAAACGTGATAAAATCCGTAAAATAGCTTCATTTAACTATGTATAATATTCGCGCAACAGCAAGATATTAACATATTTTTTATTAAACATTAAAATTTGTAGAAAAAAGAACGAAAAGTTTTTCGCCTCTGGTAATCGAACCCACGTAATCCAGATTCGCGCCCTGACGCTTTAGCCACTAAGCTAAACGGCCACACCGACGAAATTCTCCGCATGTTTTATCTACATTGTTTTTGGCATTTGAAGCGATTTTTTTATTTGAAAAATTGTCAAGCAAGTAGGCGGTTCACCTAATGCTAAGTGAATACCGCCATACATCAAAATCTACAACATTTTAAAGACAACCATTTCAAGAGTGGGCCCCGGGTACCTCACTCACAATTTATATATAAAAACTTAATGATGATTAATGGAAATTTTGAATTGGAATCCTACTTAGAGTTACACAACGATATCAATCACTGGTAGTTAACAATATTATTAAAATAGAAAATATCGAATTGAGTGTAATGAATAATAAATGTGGCATTTATTCCCTTGTACAACCGAGGCTCTTGCCTTTAATTTAATATACTCGAGCAACCTGAGTTCATATCCTGGTGCCGGCATCAATGAAACTGTTAATTGAAATTTTAAGTGCTAAGTACCACACGCTCTGCGCTAAAGGAAAATATCCTAAGGGATCCTGTATAGTATCGGAACAATAACAAAAAAATACTTCAAAGATATGTAAAGTGTGATAATTCGCAGTGGGGTCGCGTGATGACCTACGCCCCAATACCTACGCTACCCAGCAATGGTATAGTTACTTATTCACCTGTTTATTAAGTTATTATTAATGAATGCTATGACGTAATTATATGTAATGGTATCTGAGCGTTCTGTATCGCTTGGTCTTTCTAGGTCACTTTAGGATAACATTATTCTGTGTTGTAAGGACGTTTTGCAAACATAAATTTCACACGGACAAACACCCAAATGCGAAACAACTATCTGTGGGTCCCACAAACAGTTGTCCCGTGTGTCAATCGAACCCACGAGCCCTGACGCCGTAGTCAATGCTTTGGCAACTGCGCCACGGAGTCATCGCTTCAATTCAACCGCTTGTGCTTTGCGGCTAGAGAAACGCTGAGTTTCGTTTTTCACAACCGCCGCACTAGCGAGCAGTGTGTCGCCGAACGGCGCTGCGCTTGAACAATGCCTCGATAAGCTCCGCTTATAAATAATTGGTGTACGATAAGTCTAATTAGCCGGCTTCGATGCAATCGCCGGGCCGTATCTCACGGGGCGGCGGACAGGAAGCCGACCGCGATAGGGCAGCGGCAAAATAATTAATTCTTATTAATATGGCTTGTTGATCCGCGCGCACATGTGTATTGCACATGTTCGAGTACCGATGATAGCAAAACCGCTGTGACGCCTAAACAGTATGGCTGTTTACAACGCTTTAAATGACCAAATCTATAACGCGTAGAACAGATACGTCGATATAGGAGCCGTGGTAGTTCGAAGCTTACATGCTTACTATAGGTACATACTGTTTTTTCATTTAAGGAAAATATCATGACAATATCATATCCAAAAAAAACCCGCTGTCAATTGGCGGACATCATGTGTCTTTGAAATATTTTTTTTTAATTATAATGAAAATATTCAGGTTGTGAAAGCATGCAATATTAAAAACATTCGCTGGTGCCGGCGCCAGAACTCTAACTCAGGTGCTCACTATAATTAATTCAAAATGGGTGCCCGAACACTGAGCTATCACGGCTAAGAAAACTACATATCTAAGAAATACTAAAGAATAAATATATTTTAAAGGTAGACAGATTCGATTTACTGACCGGCGAGAAGAGAGCGTTTTCCCGCCACGAAAGCCGACAACGCTTTTGCATGTGCTTTGTTAATGCTGATAACCTGGTGGTGATAACTTACATCATACACATGATCAGCTCATAGACGTTTGTTCCGTTATATACTCGCACAAATGTTAATGGCGCCATGGATAAATTATCACGGGATACGTGTAAAAATGTAGTCGGCCGATCGGCTGTAATTTGCAGGTGCATAACATATCTTTAACTTGGCAACATTACACGTGGCTTAATAACGGGTGGCTTAATTAAAACACCTGCAACGGACATGTAGCTAATAGTCGACCATTATCGTCAGATGAATGTGTGAAGGGCTGTATCGAATGAGTAATTTACCCTTTCACTGTATCTGATACAAAAAACCTGTCACCTTATCAAACGACTAGCGGTTAGCGCTAATGCCATCTTTGTTTCACCGTTCGCTTCCCAAACGTTAAATGCGACCAGCCTGTCACCGTGCACCACTGGTGCTGCATGACATTCAAATTCCATCACTCCACATCGCAGATCCAACGTGCCATAGACCACTAATGTTATTAACTCCATTTCAATAATAATTCCGATCCTAATACTTAATAATATTATGATGATAATTTATTAAGGAAATTATCTAAACGTTTCTCTTAAATGAAAACCTAGTAAAACCGAATTGAATCGTCTCTCTAAGATTTCAAGCTGAAAACATTTTGATATAATACTAAAAATCGGCTAATTGCGAACTATAAATACGGCAAAAAAAATCATGTATGGTGTATGACAGCCCTACTTAAATATTCTCCATTCTATTTTTTAGTTTTGTTAATATTTGTTGTTATTGAGGCAACAGAATTACATCATCTGTGAAATTTTCAACTGTTTAACTATCACGGTTCATGAGAGCCTGGTGACGGACGGACAGATAGACAGTGGAGTCTCAGGAACCCTAAAAAGGGAAAATCTAGTCACATATCTAACAAGTCTAATCACGTAACATATCTATATTGTAACACACATGTTGGAGTGCAAGCTTCGGTCGTAGCGTAGCAATTTTAATGAGTCGTGGCTGTAAAACAGTCGTATGTGTTTGTCCGTTGCACGTTATCTCAATGTTTGTCCGATCCGCGAGCGTACAAACATTGTACAACATTGTACGGCAACAGAATTACATCATCTGTGAAAATTTCAACTGTCTAACTATCACGGTTCATGAGAGCCTGGTGACGGACGGACAGACAGACAGTGGAGTCTCAGGAAAAAAAAAAAAATCTAGTCACATATCTAACAAGTCTAATCACGTAACATATCTATATTGTAACACACATGTTGGAGTGCAAGCTTCGTCGTCGTAGCGTAGCAATTTTAATGAGTCGTGGCTGTAAAACAGTCGTATGTGTTTGTCCGTTGCACGTTATCTCAATGTTTGTCCGATCCGCGAGCGTACAAACATTGTTTGTACGGCAACAGAATTACATCATCTGTGAAAATTTCAACTGTCTAACTATCACGGTTCATGAGAGCCTGGTGACGGACGGACAGACAGACAGTGGAGTCTCAGGAACCCTAAAAAGGGAAAATCTAGTCACATATCTAACAAGTCTAATCACGTAACATATCTATATTGTAACACACATGTTGGAGTGCAAGCTTCGGTCGTAGCGTAGCAATTTTAATGAGTCGTGGCTGTAAAACAGTCGTATGTGTTTGTCCGTTGCACGTTATCTCAATGTTTGTCCGATCCGCGAGGGCATAAAACTCAATCTCGCTCGTATCGTGCCGGCTTCCCGATAGCGCCCGGCAAATACTTTTTATCGGAGCGGAGCTTTGAATTTCTTCGGGAGCGCGCCGTTTTATTGTGTTTTATAGACTCGCGCTAACTTTGTGCATGTTTAAAACTGTTATGGTACTAAAAATCTACCAGTTTATATATAAAACAATAGCTTTATTATTATTTGCTGCATTATTAGCCTTTCCAGATTCACGATTGACCTTTCCAGCATTGATTGTCTGCTAACTCATTTCATTTTCAGCCTTTGAGATTAAAGAAATTCATTGATTTATCCATCAATTTACAACATAGAGAAGAAATTGCTCAATTATAATTTTTAATATAAATTTAAATAGGAAACGTATTAAAAAGAAAGAAGTTTATTCGACACAAGTCCGCTGACATACAAAAAAAAGTTTTTACTTTTTACTGTTTTTACTTTTGTACTACTTCGTAGGCGATGACCAATTAAATAAAAATTACAGCAAAAAGATGATGACATCGCAAAGCAAAACTTCTTGAAACTGCTTTTTGAAACTTCGTTGAAAATGCTACTACATTAACTATGAAAATTCACATTAATTACCAATTAAGAAGGTAAGAAAAATTTTAGACAAAGTCGTAATTACATTTTATAAGGACCTAACGAAATATAACAAACCGGGAACGCTGTTGTAGCTTGGATAAGAATCAGTCGAGAATTTATACGCGGCTGATAAGGCAGGGCGGGGGCGGCGATAAGCCCCCAGCGCTGATAACGGCCCGCCCGCCCTGCAGATGCTATCTTTGATTAAATAGCGCGCCTTATCAGTGGCGAGGCTGGAGAATCTCGCCCGCACAGGTCACTTGTTAATAGAGTGAACTAACGGCATTTATTCGCAGAAGCGCTTTCGTAAACATTTGTACCAACACCTACCCTACAAATACATGTCATTGTGTAAAGGTTATAGCTGTTAAATTAAACTAAGTTACGGATTTTATCGTGTTCTAATTTTATTTTTAAATTTTTGACGTTTCGCACCCTTTTCAGATTTCATGGTCACGGGACATACTCAGTTGTTTCAAGTCCTTATGTCAGGGCTACCGTCAATTGTAGAATAGGTTGACGGAAACGAGCTTATGGTATCTTGAGGTCAGAGGAGCAGAAATTAAATGCAAGCTCAACGACACTGCTAGACCTCAAGATACCATAAGCTTACCAACACTGTGAGCTTACTTTACTTTACTTTATCAGCCATTAGTGTGCCACTGTTGGGCAAAGGCCTCCTTCCATTTCTTCCACTCCTTCCTGTCGTGGGCTATATCGGACCAATCCCTCACAAATGCGTCCAGTTCGTCGCGCCATCTCCGTCTGGGCCTTCCGCGTGCCCGTCTTACATTTTGTGGGATCCATTCGGTAGTAGCTTTGGCCCAAACGGTGTTAGGCATGCGGCAGACATGACCAACTCAGAGCTTGGGAGAACCGCGAAGAGAGCCCAGAGAACCTTGGAGCTTGTATTTAATGCATAATGCAAGCTCCAAGAATGGGATCCCTATGATGATTAAACCCAACTATCTTCTCTATTGAAATACGTATGTTTCTTTACTTCAATAGCAAATTAAAACGCGATAAAATCCGTTAAATAGTTTCATTCCGATCCAATCCAATCAGCCTTTTGTACTGCTGGACATAGGCCTCCCCAAGGGCAAGGGCACGCTACATAGCACGATCTTTCCGCTTTCCTCATGCAGCCACTACCAGCGACCGAGGTCATCGGTCCACCTGGCAGGGGGACGTCCGACACTACGTTTTCCGAGACGTGGTCTCCATTCGCGAACCCGCCTGCTCCAACGCTCAGATGTGGCCAGCCCACTGCCACTTCAGCTTGCTACACTTATGGACTATATGGATAACTATTTCATTTAACTGTGTATAATATTCGCGTACAAACAAAAAAAAAACTATATTAGTAAACTGTATTTCTGGGCATCAGCCGAAGAGTTCCCCTACAGGAACAATGCTTGTGGTGACCATGGTTTTGAAGGCATAGCCCTCATACGATGACTGCGATTCCAATACTCAACGGTAAACACGGAGTATATGAAAGATGTTTATTTGATTTTTCGTATATACAATTCACCTTTACGGTACCATCGTTTTCATAAACAGAATAATTTAATTATTTTATATTAGTTTTAAGTAAAAATTATATATGACATGAGTGTAGTATCTTATCCTTTAAACAAGCAATTCTTGTATATATATATATGTATATATATGTATAATCGGAATCTCGGAAACGGCTCCAACGATTTTCATGAATTTTAGTATATGCGTAGTTTCGGAGGCGAAAAATCGATCTAGCTAGGTTTCTTTTATCCCTGTTTTCAGGGAATGAAAAATATTATTCGAATACGACGGTAAATTTCACCGAAAAAATAATGTTATAATAGCTCGGTCGGTAATCGAGCGGCCGCTAATAAACAGCCACGAAACAGAAGGCCGTGGTTCGTATCACGATCATTTACACATTTATTTTTTTACTTTTTTTTCGATTCCAGATCATTCCTTTCTTTATTTTTAATTTTTTGTCGATTTGTTATTTTGTTATTTTTTTCCCTTTTTTTTTAGTTCTTTCTTTTGTGAAAAACATCAGTTCATATTTTCTTATTATTACGTCGGTAAGATCGAAAAATATTATGCATATTTCATTACTCAGTAATTTGTATCTAAATGTAATTTCCAAAACACACGATTTACCAAAAAAAAAAACAAACCGAGCAAAGCTCGGTCCTCCGGGTACTTTAATTAATACAAGACAAGAAGAAACCTGTTAAATCATAGTGAAATTGCAGAAAAAAGCTTGCACACTGGCAGTAAAGTGATATGACTGCTATTATTATTAATGAAATTTAGTGCGATTTCTGTTTGTTCTTTGAACAAATATATCGCTATCAATTCTTGCACTATCTCTGTTGCAACGTCAATTACTGTGTAATGTACTAAATGATAATTATGACGTTAATAGTAGTAAATTAGACAACAGCTTTCATTTGCTGTTGATTAAAGATAATACCTTAAGTTGCAAACTTATGTATAGTTTGTATTATTACTTAGTTTTTGAGCAACTACCAGCGAATATGTGTGCCTAGGTTATTTTTTTAAGCTAGGCACACATATTTTTATTTATTTAATAAAATAAATAAATAAAAATATGTGTGCCTAGGTTATTTTCAGAATCAACACGTTGAATTGAAATAATATCGCTTAAGACATATGTAGAGAGTAAATTCTCCGTTACACAATATAATATGACAAACTTTAACATTCTATAATTAAATTGGTGCCTCTGAAACATTTATGATCTGTACGCAAAATATGAATACGCAGCGTTGTCGGTACGAATCCGTCAAACAGATGAGATAAGGAGGACGTGAACTTTCGCTGTGTTTGTACGGTGCCCTCCCTCCCTCCCCACCCTGATACTTCGACCCTCCTGCCCTATCACTTACAATTTTAAGGCAGGGCGAATGGGTGTTCGGGCGATGCGCGAGTGTATTGTGCGATAATTGCAGACGATGTCGCGAGATGAGCTCTGGTAACGTGATCGCATGCCTCCCGTTTCGTGAAGACGTTTGTAATCGAAGTGGATGACAAAATCGTAAGCTGCACTACGTGTAGAGGAACCGTAAGAAATGATTGATAATAAACGTTTATAGTATAGACATGGTCCAAATCCATCATAGTAATGGTTATACTATTAGGGATTGGTTATAAACTTCTAGCAGATTCAATAGATTGTTGGGCATAACCTTTAGTCCTTCTAGAGGCTTCGTTCCTTCTCACCACTGATTAGACGCAAACATGTCATCTTTATACATTAATATAGTGTGTTATCTTTTACATTATAAGTGCCTTGGTAGAAATTTATCTAGTATATATCAACATAAATTAACATTAGCTTCTACCTACGTCAAGTATTAATGTATATTAATCCTCCATTAAGTACCTACCATCATCTTGAAGTCCAAGGACTTTCAGTACAATGACATTAGATCACTAATCAAGATTCTAATGCTTTCCTCGATTGTAAAAATTCAAAACAGGATGAAACCAATTATTTAAAATCAAAGTTTAGAAGAGAAACATAGCTCAACACCTCAGTATCGTTTAATACAAAATAATGGTTAAAGTAATTATTTTATATTAATCTAATGACTCCGTGGCGCAGTTTCTTAAGTATTGTCTTCGGAGCCGGGTGTTCGATTCCCACACGAGACAACTATTTGTATGACCAACAGATAATTGTTTCGGATTTGGGCGTCTGTCTAGTCCACGTGAAATTTATGTGTGTCCTTACAACACAGAGCAATGTTATCCTACAGCAATATCAGTGTTTAAGATAATAATTCTGAAGAAATAACGAAACCTTCGAACTAAGAATTGAACGCAGAAATGAATAATTACACCGGTCATTACACATGTTTTCGAGAAAGCGCCCAGTAATGTATTCAAATCGAACGATAAATCCTTTGGGCGGGAATTTACTTACGGGGCTGGTCGCACCGGCAATTAGTGCGGGTGTAAGACGATCGCTCGCGATAACCTACTTACCTGCGAAAATAAAAAAAAAATGTAAAATTAAATAACATTATAATATCATTACGTCGGCAACGAGTCATGACCTCGAATGACTGCAATTGACCTATAAACTGCGAGCCCAAGTTGGTAGAGTTGAGCGAAAAACGTTACATACGTTAATAAGTTATTAGATGTTGTTGTATACAACGTGCTTTATTATGGAGCAGCAAAAAAGGTTGCTCAGCCACGGTGCTTACCCAAGGGGCCGACGTAAAATGGAAATATTTCATAATTAAATTATTTCGAAATTAAAAAAAAAAAATAAACGTAATAATTCTCTCATTTACGGACATAATGGATTTTTTTACACCGACGACTGAATTGCTTACTCGACGACCTGAATGGCGTAATGGGTAGTGTACCTGTCTTCTGCGCCAAAAGGTGTGGGTTCGATCCCCAATGCTGGAAAAATATTGTGTGATGAACATAGTGTTTTTTTGTGTCTGGGTGTTTATATATGTATAATATGTATTTATTTACAAAAGAAAAGTATGTCGAAGTATGTTTATCACTTATCTAGTACCCATAGTACATGCGTTGCTTAGTTTGGGACTAGCGAACGTTGTGTAAAAATGTGTCTTGAAATATTTATATTTATATTTATTACCATATCCTGTATTTCATTTTGTTGCTAACCGACTTCAAAAAAGGAGGAGGTTTCTCAATTCGACCGTATATATTTTTAATTTTTTATGTGTGTTCGTAGATAACTTCGTCGTTTATGAGCCGATTTTAATGATTCTTTTTTTGTCGGAAAGGAAATATTCCAAAAGTGGTACCATGATAAGGAAACACGGATCTGACGATGGCATCACATAGAAATCGAGGGCCATCATTGAATGTTATAATTTTCTGAATTGAAGTCGGTTTTTTTTTTGTTAAAAATTATACTTGTTCTGTTTCATTTCAGGTAAGTGAGGTAACCTGGGTGCACCCTCTTAAAGGTCAAACAACAACGTCAATTGTAACCTTCTTGGTGTTACGTACATTCATGAGTGGCGGTGATAGGACCTGTTTGAGCACTTGTCAACTTCTACCTTAAAATAATGTTCTTAAACCTAAAGTCTACGCACTCATTTAGGTCTGTATAGATTACGCAACTTATCAAAACTAATTCTGTAAAAAAACCTTAATTTATGCAACGGCAACATGTTTACACATTGAGAACTTCTTTATTTTTTTAAAACAAGTCGATGTTCGCGTCAAACGCAGCTATTGTATTCAAATTTATCTAGATTAAATAAGTAATTGTACTACAAACAAGTTATGCTAGTTTTTAAACGATATCCATCTATCGTTCTCCACGAAATGATAAGAAGGCGAAATAACAAAATTGGGGCAATTAAGCGTTATTACCTTCAGAGCTCGCTATATTGGATATCTTATTCAAATAGCGAATATCATCATATATTCCCATTTAAAGGCCTAATTACAATAGCCATTTACTTCTTATCTCACTCTCTCATGACGTACTCATCGGGGAAAGAAATTATCGTGGAAAAACCAGCATATTTTCTAAATTGCTGATAACATAAACATTTCGAAGATTTGCAAAGTCCACCAATCGGAGGTGGGGTCGCGTGGTGATACCGCTCTACAGATGAGACCATTGACCACCAGTGGTATATATATGGGCTGTTACTTTACTTTGCTCTACGCTCTTTAGTGTATTTTTTGAAGTGAACAGTGCCAGTAATATACGTTGAACGTGAAAGTAAAATATACACAAATTTTTACATTATTTGAATTCCAAACTTCGACTGACTTTCATAACTTGGACCGTACACCTGAACTCACGCCGTTCTAGTTATAAGTATGCATATGTTATTCCCGTTGAAAAAAATCTGCAGCAAAATGCAAATGAGCCGCGGTATCGCGCCATCTGGCGACTGCACGCGCGCCCTAGCGTGTTTCGCCCAATGATGTATTTGAAGAAATATTTCAGTTACTGCCTCCCGTTGATTAAATAACGGCGAATTCGTTAAAATTGTTTCATTATAAAAAGTGTTGGGGAAATAATAACGGTCTTTGATTGTTTCGCAATGACGCAACATGTCCTGCAGACGGGTTGCGACATGCAAACACGAGGTAACGAAGCAGAATGTAGAGGCACCCACCATCTTTTTATCCCAGTATAAAACCTCTTTAACTTAAACTGGGTGTATTGTAATACTTTAGGATTAGCAACCAGTAAATATATGTACGTGTTTTACATTTTTAAACTTAATATCTCGTTACTAAATGTGAATAAGAGTTAGGCAAGTTCGTCTATACCAAAAATAACATGTGTACATACATATATAATATGGTACCTGGTGGACGTCTATCTGTTATTATTGTTTAAGTTTTGTGTTGCGCTAAATAGAGTAAGATTTTTCATCATCATACACATGAAGCCATTTTAATAAGAGGGGAAAATTGTTTTCCTTATTTAAAAGAGAATATCATTAGCTTACGTAATCATGAAGTATACAACAAAAGGTAAAAAAATAATGTAATGTTAATATAAATTTTAAAACCGTTGACGTATTACCTTACAACCTAAAATATTTCCATTAGTGATAATGAAATTACATTTTTTTCCTTATGTTAAATTAAACGGAATCAACGGCGTTTAGTTAAATATTAATTACCACACGTTTCGACTACTACGTATTTGGATTTTAGATCGACTAAAGTGTTCTACACTTTGATGCCCTCGTTTTATTCTTAAACAACTGCAAATTAACGGTGTTAACTCCAATGTCGGACATCATACTTTTCTTATGTGTGAGGGCGGCAAGGGAGCTGGCGGCTCACCTGATGCTAAGCAATAACTGCCGCCCATGGACATTTGCGACCTCCGTAGGGTTGCGTTGCGTTGCCACCTTTAAATAAAGTGGGTCCCGGCTACCTCACTCACCAGACGAAGTGTATAGTTCTACTTCACGCCGGTCTCTGTGTCTCACACGGACGGACCTGTCCATTTACGATACCGAAGGCCCTACCACATATTCCATAATCTTAATTGCGACGTTAAAGTCAAGGCGTGTGAACTCCAATGAGCAATCGGTGTTTCAACTTTTTGGCTAGAAAGACCGCTCTTTGTTTGTCTTCTGCCGACGGTGACCTTAAGTAATTCCACAGGCTCAGCAACACTTCTACAGCTTTGCAGTTGAGAGACGCGAGAGCGTACGTCGATTGCGCCAGTTACGTCGCTATGCTCCCTGAGTCGAAATCAACCGATAATCCTGATGGAATCAAACGGTTCGCGGGCTCCCATACGCTCCGTCGCTCGCGTCGATATCGCGCCGAGCACGAGGCCAAAACGGCCCTTATCTCGGTCACTTTTCGCGTTTTTCAGCGACCCAACACCCCACGCCCCCTCATTCGCTCATTCGCGACGACCCCCCACTGCCCGGAATAGGACTGTAGCCAGCGATACGCGGATATCAGTTATATTGAAGTGCAACGCGTGGTAATGGGTCATGGGTTTTTTTCTCTAAGCGCTTTATGCGAGCCCTGTTGTAGCTTTCCGATGATTTCTAAATATTAACGAAAATTCTGCATAATACAGAGTTTTATGAATATTCGAATATTATTATAGTCACAAGATATATTAAACTTTTCAGACACAAATTTTAATCCCATTGATTAAGAATGTTAAATTAGAAATATTAGAGCTTTCTGTTATGTCGATAAACGTCTTTGTTTTTAATAAAAATATGCCTACAGTAAATTTGTAGAGCACGCGTATTTACTCCTTTTCAGGTGACTCTACGACCTCGGTACAATCACAAGCTACTCTACAATTTCTGTCGGACTAAAGGGTATGTTAAGATCGTGAATTCAGCAATAAACTGTGCCGTTACGATCAGTTAGATCCATTGGGAGCCGAAGGTCGCACCGCGGCAGGTGGCAGATAGCGCGCTATCGCATCGGCATTGGCGCGGGTTCGAACCCGGCGGGCTATCGCGCTCATTACGCGATAGTTATTCAGTTTGTTAACAATGCCGTCTGCGCTGATATCGTGCCGCTAATGAGACTGTGCCTTAGATACGCGGCTCGTTTAGCGTTCGTTTTTATCGGGCCGCTTGTACGAATCGAATCCTACGTCGATAGAGACGTGTACATGTACGCCTAAAATGTAGAGTTCCTTTAATTGCTTATGTCGGTCGAAACGTCGAGTTGTAGAGCACTTGGAATATCCGAGTGAATACTTTATACGCACAGTTTGTTTTTACAATCGACGACATTGCAAACAGATTGCCAAAATAGATGCAAATGTATATTTTCGTGGTAATTACGCGCAAGACGTGCTTAAACGTACACATCCATATTCAATATGTTTTGTTTATTTTGTTTTAAGCAAAATGTTGTAATATCAAAATCTAAACAAAAATAGGAATAACATGTGATCAATGCAAGTCCATGGAAAGATTATTACATTATACATATTAAGTCTATGAGGTCTATAAACTTTAAGGTCATCAATTAATTACAAATAACTTACGTTACGTATAAATATAAACATTAATGTACCCCCTATTGTCAATCATAACTGTGTAATAATATGCGACAATTCCAAGAAAACCACGAGAACGGGTGCTGGCACTCGATAAATCTCGATTTTGCTTATTCGTTCCGTATTTTCTGATCGTTGCATTTAATGCTTTGTTTTTCTCGGTATTCAATCGGATATAAATGTAAACGTAATATGTATAGTGGGATAGTATGCATATCCACAGTATTAGTACCGCTTATATGCCACATATATAGATATATTTTATTATAAGCTTCTGAGTTAGCGTTAATCATCGTATCGTTTACCATTTAACAACTCATCATGATTAAATTGAAAAAAAAGTGAAAATCTCACATTACTTATACAAAAGGTGATTTTTAAATAAAATTTTAATCCAAGCCAGTCAGTGTTGGTTGTTACAGGAGCTTAACCGATTAGAAAACATTAACTACGTTGGATGCCTAGTCATAAATCTCAAGTTAGGCGTCACATTTTTTTTTAATCTAGCATCACTGACACATACATACTTTTAAGGTTTAGATTGACATTAAAATATGTAGAATAATAATATGAAGAAAAATTAAAATATGTAGATTGACAATATACGTTTTATTTACTATAATGTAAATATATTTTGCTTACGATATGTATTATACATTAACTGTAGTGTTTAAGTCTGTCTGTATAGTATAATCTTTAATTATTCTGAATGTCACAGTCCCCTGTGCAAGCAATATGCTTTAAGGAATGCATGTATTAAAATATATACAATGTTTTCTATTTTGATGTAATGTATTATTTATGCATAATTAAATAAATGAAAATTAGCCACTGCACTCCTTCTCAATTTAAACTATAAGTGTGTGAAATTTCATACTCCTCCGTCCGCACAATTTTCGTAACAGGTCCATATTTTAACTAACGAAAAACAAAACCTATTTATAGTTGATTTTCAGGAGTTTCCTAAGTATCTCCGGATCCCAAGATCCAATACCAATGAAATTAATATGGGGCCACATGGGAAGCGCAGATTTCAAATGAAAGAAGAATCATAGGTTCACTCACCCAAAAGTTCTGAGGTAACAAACATAAAAATACAGTCGAATTGAGAACCTCCACCTTTTGAAGTCGGTTAAAAAGGGTTACAAAGTTTTTACTTCACGTATTAATATATAGATTGCGATGATTCCATTCCTTTAACTTTAACTCAGTATTTGTAAAAAAAACCACATATAATACAATTATAGATATAATTTAATATAGATATAGATATAATTATAAAATACAAATATAGATATAATTATATAACACGTATAGTACGTATATACACATATAGTAAGCCAGTTGACGAACTAAGCAAGTGTACTAACGAACAGTCATTTCGTATTTGTCACAACGCCCAAGCGAATCTCGTTTGCGCAGCGCAAAAACTCCCAAGTACGCTCCGAAGGATCTCGTATGAAGTCGCACATGAAATATATTCAATCTGCGAGTTCGAGATAAGGGCCTCCCTCACCCTCAGGGTGCCCCACCACCCGCGCTCAACCGGATATGAGCCTCATTTTTGACGGTCACTTG
The DNA here is from genome assembly GCA_933534255.1 of Iphiclides podalirius. Lineage (NCBI taxonomy): Eukaryota > Metazoa > Arthropoda > Insecta > Lepidoptera > Papilionidae > Iphiclides > Iphiclides podalirius. The sequence continues at coordinate 2,161,200 of OW152816.1, forward strand.
AAATTTGCCGATTGTTAACATCGCTTATGTTTCTTTGTGACGCCATCAATTAATTCAATTTATTGACTTTGTATGAGTTTCTTTCTTTATAAAAAAAATAATTGATGCATTACGGGATAATTAAAATTACCTTATTGTCTCACCAATATATCGTTGGTTTTGATTTAGTTTATTATTTGTATCTATCGGAGAAAGGCCTGCAACAATCTCGCATCGAGTGTGTCATAGCCCTACGGTTTTAATATTCTATCTACAGATAGATTTTGTTACTAGCGGTAGGTATTTGACTTTAGCTTCATAATACTTACGTAAAAATTCTATCTCCAGTAACCAAATCTATCTGTGGATAGAATATTGAAACCGGTCAAAAATCTGTATAAAATATAATATGAACTGATGACAATTACAACATTCGAGCAATGTCCGTGTACTAAATGATACAATACAAATCTTAAGCGCAATTTGTATTAAGGCAACGAAATAAAATTAAACTTTAGTGATATTTTGAGACGTCGAATCATGGGACGAGTTGTGAGCAAACACGGGGTGGCGACTACGTATATAGCACTATAATAAAATTATTATTATTCGCTATCGGAGCAACCACCCGGAGATGCTATCGACGCTATCTCACAGCGCCAAGCGAGCTTCACCCCCTTCGCTCGGGTATAGGGATGGGCGACTTAAGATATCGATAGACGCCTTATTCGTATAAAACTTTTCTTGTACCATTACTATCACTGAGTGATTGAGTCGTTTAGAATATATATATATATATATAGCAGGCAAATGTTTCTGTTTACAAGTTGTGTAGCCAAGTAATTAACGAGCAGTTTCGAACAAAATTACAAAATGTTGTTTCAAACAAATGTCTATGACAAAGTTGCCTATACTTGAACTAAAATAACACGTTCGATAGACAGTTGTGGTCATAATTTGTGTGGATACGTGGTCATAATCATGAAATAAATTCATATTATTTCGTAATTGAAATATAGTCATCAAATACATTCGTATAATTTTGGCGATGAAATATCACTGGAGTGCCAATCAAAAGACCTTTATCGATCGACAACCCTATTCTAAGAATAAAGGAGGTTATACACTCGGGCTATACTTATACTCGGGTATAACTTGTCGATATCGGCGGCCCGTCACTAGGGGTGTAACCTGCCTTACACCGGATAAGAATAAATACAGTGGCGCTCGCCGGGCGGAATGTGCTAATACATCCTTATCGCCCGCGACGCCCGCCGTCCGCACACAGCCGCGTCGGGTACGCGCGCACGTGTGTGTACACGCGTGTACATGTGCACTCGTGTATACGTACACGCGTGCACATGTGTGCGTCAACGGACACATCCGTCATCGCTCATTGCTCTGCGGAAATCTCAGGAGGTCGGGGCAACGTTCATCTAACGATTCAGATTTAAGTAGAATATTAATTTGCCGATGTTTGTTTTCTCGTCCGTAATTATTGTGCTTTTCTTGTCTTTGTATCTTAAATTGTGAAACAGTAGTGCTTAGTGATCAATTATTTACTGTGATAGACATCCTCGTTCCTTTACTTAGTAAGAAGAAGTTGCTGAGTTGACTTTCAGTGGGTTTTCTTATAATTTTCGGTTTAATTTTTATTTTTGTGCTCGTCGATGTTGTCTCGTCTCGTCTCTCAAGATGATTAAAAATAAAAATTAATCCAAAAATTTTAAGAGCATCGGTGACATCTCTCGTTACAAATGTTCATTTTTGAATGTTCTTTGTTAGGTGTTGTATGCTGTAAAGGATGCACACTAGATGGCGCCGAGCATAGCTAAAAAATGCAATAGAAAAAACATAGACAGATGTCAAGATTATCGCGCCGTGCGGTCATCGGCCGCTTAGCTTAGTTGGTAAAGCGTCTGGACGCTAAACTAGAAGACGCAGGTTCTATTTCCGCATTGCTGAAAGTTTTTTTTCATCTATCTACAATTTAAGGGTTCTGTTAAATTAAGATATGTCATAATGGAAATAAAAAATGAGTCGATAATGTTAAGTTTCGATAGACCTGGTATAAATAAGAGTTTATCCCAAGTTAAAGTCTCACACGTTTAAATTTGTTAACAATTGAGTAAATAATACAATTCACTCTAAACATCTACAGAGCTAACGAAAATCTAAATAAGAAATATGTCTCTAATGAAAATTGTCTGAAAATACGAAGACCCCAAACATGATGCATCATATGATACTTAAATACTTAAATGAAATCCTTAGGTTAAACGGAAGGAGGAAGAAAATACTGCTTTAGCGACATGCAGGTCGTCTTTCCCGATGACGGAGGTCAGGTTTTGTAGAGGAGGCTTCCTCGAGTGATAAGGCTCTTTTGTTTCGGATTATCGACCTTATGTTTATGGTAATGAGCACTATCGGTGTTAGATAACGGGCCTGCATTCTATATAGGATGTACACGTGCGGCTATGACGAAAAATTCTCTTTACAAAACACGTGTAACCCTTATAAAGACCTATTTTCAAGCTTTTTAGTAAGTTCCAGTTTAGCGCGTGTAATTAAACAAATTATAGTTATTTTTTTTAAGTGTGTGTGTGTGTGTGTGTGTGAGTGTGAATGTGGATATGTCCTCACTTGTTAAATTTTATGTTAGTTTCGTCTTTCATAGTCAATACATTCGTAGTCTCTTCTTCCGTCTAATCCACTTTAACTGATAAGCCACTTTAGATCGTTGATAAAAAATAAAACATATAATTGTCTAATACCTTAATATTTGTTCAACCTTAATGTTCATGGAATGGAATGGAAAATTAACATAAGAAAATAATCCATACTAATATTATAAATGCGAAAGAAGACAGAGTTCTGTCTGTCTGTCTGTCTGTCTGTCTGTCCGAAACTACTGAACCGATTTAAATGAAATTTGGTACACAGAGAGTCTAGAGCCTGAGAAAGGACATATTTTTTAATTGTAAAAAAGTGTTGTAAAGAGTTGAAAGATATTTATTTAAGGGCTTCAACGCGAGCGAAGCCGCGGGCGAAAAGCTAGTTGACAATAAATCAAAGACTTAACAGATACCCATGTACTATAAACCGAACTCCTTATCTTTTTTTTTAAACTTTAAAAGCAGTCTTTACTGTTACACGAATGGACAGGCTCGTCCGGGGAAGTATCGTGACTTCACAGAAGAAATTGAACCGGCTTGAAATAAGAGTTATTCTTCTGCGTTTCGTCTGGTGAGTTAGGGATACCGGGGTCCACTATGGAAGTACCATCACATATGCAAACTTACATGTGTTGTGGATGTCCATGGGTTCCGGTTGTCGGTTAACATCAGGTGAACCATCGGCACTCTTGCCACATTCTCGCAAAAAATGTACATCATCACAATCACCGTACTGAAAATATTTCTCGTGAACTCGTTAAAATTAACCTTCAGATATAAGCATAGTTTTCTCCAATCACCTCGCATATTATTAACGGCCCTTATCAGTAAAGCAATTTTTCGGCTAGAATTATCGCGGTGAGATTTTTAAAGATGTAAAGATAAATAGTTCGCTAACGATTGCGCGCACGAACGAAACTCATTAGGGTGAGTTCACGCCACGGAGCTGGTTCTTGGAAAAAAAAAACGGCCAAGTGTGAGTCGGACTCGCGCACGACGGGTTCCGCATCATTATCATGCCTTCAAAAAATCTTCAAAAAATCATGACTTTTTTATGGGAGCCCCACTTAAATATTTATTCTGTTTTTTATTTGTTGTTACAGCGGCAAAAGAAATACATCATCTGTAAAAATTTCTACTGTGTAACTATCACGGTTCATGAGATACAGCCTGGTGACAAACGGACAGACATACAGACAGCGGAGTCTTAGTAATAGGGTCCCGTTTTACCTTTTTAGGTACAGAACCCTAAACTAGCAAGGCGGGCTGGTTATACCTTAATCAAGCGACCAAACAAGCAGACAAAGTAGAAAGCTTTACATTGACCGGCTTGTCTGTCTTCTGGGCTTTCGGCTTCCGTTTAGATTTGATGAAAACACTTTTGGGTCTTTTTTCAGTTTGTGAAGAAAAGCTACGCTCATGTGACTTTCTTTACGGCCAGATTCTGTATAAAACGATTATCAGTTTTGGACGAAGTTTAATGGAGACACACGTTTTTAAATATGGTATACATAATTCCAATGGAAGGAATTTCAGGGCGAAAGCACTGAGCAATCGTTGTAAGTTGAAAAATTTCCACTTATCAAAAAAGTAAAAAAGGGACATCATAGGAATGTCATAATAAAAGTAAAAATGAGTTTAAAATGGTGTTAAAACATATTAATAATATAAGTAGTAATGTTTTGAGTAAATAGAAACAAAGAAATTTGACAGAACGCTGATTTCAGTCCAGAAACGTCTAAATTGACGTATAGTATTTTGGTAGCGTACTTTGGCATGCGTAAGAACTTGAAACAAACTTAAATACGTATTTTCATTTGAAAACCAAATTTGCTTCGAAGACAGACAGACAGTACATTGTAATCAAAATTCTGATTGCAAAATAAAAATTAAGATAAATCAATATAAAAATTAAGCGACCACTCTCAAAATGAGAACAACTCACAACGAATAAGAACGATGCTGTTACTACAAGCATAAGCTTATCGTGCGCCCGCCTCCGCTCCCGCCGCCGCCTCTACACACAGCGGCGGGCGAACCGCTAATGCATGCAGGCTTATTAATTACCCTGACGTGGGTGCGCTGTGACAAGGGTGTAAAAGACACACATTTTTACTGCGGCCGCACCGTCATTGTTTGTGGTGGAAATTAATTAGGCAGATAGTATCGGCCGAGGTGTGCCGGGGCGGTGATAACGCCGGCACACGCGCCCCGCGCCGCCCACCCCCTGATAAGGCACAGCTCCGACGGCCTCGATATTAAAGTGACCCCCCCCCCCCCCCCCACTAAGAAGCCCAGGCGCTTCCACCGTTCCATGGTTGAACCGGCCAAGTAGGGAAATACCACGCCTTGGCAGTGGAACGGAGTGTGCTTTCAGTCTCAGTAAGGTTGGCAAATTACCCGCAATCCCGCTCGTGTTGGGAATGTACAAATTATGTGTAAAAATAATGGAGAGGACTTAATACACTCAAACTAAACTCATTTATGATCAGAAGGATGTAGAATCTTTTAACACTTTTACAAAGTACAGAAAAGTAACAGACTATAATAAGTACTACTCTTTGGCAAAAGCATCCTATGTACAGAGGTTATTAGGTCATTATCCTACTCGCGACCCCACTGCCGATTGGCCGATTTCACATAACTTTGAAATATTTTTTTTTTATTATGTCGAAAATATGTAAGATTTCTCACGGAGTTTTCCTTCACCGTTGATCACGTGATAAGTCAGCACTTAACATTGCAACGAACAACATTCATTGGAACTCGAACAACAATCATTGGAACAAATTCATTTTAAAGCGAGCACCCGGACACTTAGCTATCACGGCTGTTGTTGTAAATTCTCGTAAAAATTTGTTTCGATTTTGTGTCGAAGATGCAAGAAGCGTTAAAAACCGTTTAAATAAACTAACCTGTTTTTAAAAATCACTCAATGAATTACGTAGCCGTTCCGTAGTGTAACTTTACTACTATACATAACGCCTCTGGAAATAAAAGTGGAAAGTAAAGTCCTAGAAAAGTATTTAATTACACAAAGATCTGGAGGTAATTTGCCGAATTACAAGGTGATTCTCCGCTGAGGCAGCCGGGTGCTGATAGAACGGGTAATATCCGGAGAGCAACAGGCTGAGGCGCCGGCGGAAACAAAAATCGCCCTTGTGACACCTGCGTTAGAGTTCGAAATGCCCCACAGCGTACATAAACACGGGCGTTGTGGAGTAATTTGTGGATAAATATCTGTTTATTCGACGTTTACTGTTCGCTTTGTGTTTGGGAATCTCATTTATTTGTACGCGTTCTTGGAAGACGTTTGTACGAGGTGCCGTTTTAAGCGACATTCGGTTGGAAGCGAATTGAGAGGAACTGAACAAATACAATTAGTATTAAATAATATGTTTTCTGTTCCTGTAATTAATAATAAGTACAATAAACTATAACTATGTATAACATTAACATCTTACTTGTTAAAGAGCCAGAGTTTATAGCATAAATAACATTTATTTTAAAAGGAAGTGCATATACGTTTGATAAATAAGATAATATCATAATTGTCTTGTAATATTCTAAAACTTAACTGTAGGATTAACTTTTAATTGATCGCCAAAAAATTTTGTTCAATCAAAAACTATGTACTTATGATGGTGTTCAAAGTTTTATATTTATATAATCCTACCCTCATTTAATGACTTTAATGACAGATTCTATGTATAGACTAAAGCTGCTGTTTTAATGCGTCAAGCTTATCACAACTCATTTTGCACCGCAGATGAGATGTTCTATCGAGCATGAGCTTTTTTATCCCGATTCACAGCCAATTGAGTACATCTCGACTTGATAAACCACCTTAAAACGTCTCAGGCATTGTGTAGACGCTGAAGGCTTAGGTACCTCGTTCGTAAATTAGAACATTACGCCGTAAAATGAGCTTCTATACCCCAAAAAGAAATTTATATCCCTCTATCTCCTTATTATACCTTAACGTCATCGTCAAAGTTGAGGATTAAATAGTTGATAAAGAAATCTTCCTGAAACATTATTGAAAACGAGAACTCAAACTATTCAAAACAACTTTTTATAAACATATTACTTTAATCATTAATAAATAAATTGTTATGAATGGTAAAATATCATCTATTACTATAGTTTTAGAAAATTTGAGAGGATTGTAGGGATTTATTGTTGTTAATATAAATTAATAATATATAATATTTTCCTTTTCTTTATAACTTAATATTTCGTTGTTTATTTAAGTATCTCTTTAATAATTATTAGTCTTGGTGTATTTTACTGTGTAGTGATGTGAACGCTAATACGATAGATGGATCAGAAGTTGTTTCACTCTGTAACTGAAATATAAAATGTATTTATATTTCAGTTATGAACTAAACATAAATCTTCGCTGATTTCCTATTCAAATAAAGTCAGTGGTTATTTGATTATTATTATAGTTGAGAACTAATAAAAAAATTAAGAAAAGCTATGATTTAATACGATACAAAGTTTTAGCAACTTCGATAATCGTCCGGGCGTTTGCTGGATAAACTCCATTAGAGTAGTGTTGCAGCTTCGGTGGGCATGTGTTTAACAAAATTGAATACGTTTCAAGACATGGTATTCGGAAGTCCGCCAAGGTCAAAAATACTTAGCACTGGCATGTGCAAATTAAACAAAAAGGCGAAATCTACCAAAATATCATGCAGAAGTGACGTCCGACACAGGTAAAGATATAACTCTACACGCGCAGACATCGATAGCGATCGGTGTTGGTGTGAACCGTTAAAAAATCAGCTCGCCGACGTCGATATCGAGGGTAGAGCTTTCAAAAATCCAGTCCAGTGACTTTAAAAACATCCCTATTGAACGAAGCTGGCGCGATAGCTTATCGTCACGCGCAATTTGGCCCGCCGAGAGCCGTTCCACTAACGAGGGACCAGAGCCACAGTGTAGCACTAACGCTTGCACGGCCCTCCGATCTTCACAGATTACCTGCAGACGTAAATCGCGTAAAACACAATGAACCATAAGCAATCAAGCCGGTAAACCAACGGAGTCGACAGTATTACACGTTTCGTTACAAGCTATCGATTTTATATGAATCCAACGTAAGTTTTAATCTACTTATTTTGTAGGAGAAGCGATATATTATTTTTAAAAGCGAGCTGGTTGATAATCGCCGGTAGTTAGTTGATAATCGCCGCCCATGGACATCTGCAACACCTTCAGCTTGGTGATGTATTGCCACGTTTTAAGAATTTGTGGGCCTCAGCTGCCTCATCTATCAGACGAATCGTTGAAGCATAAAACATCAAATTCAACTCTACGGGTGTTGCAAATGACCATGGGTGGCGGTTATCACTTCACACCAGGTGAACCGCTAGCTCGCTTGCCTCCATCTCGCATAAAAACAACTTCTGTTAGGCGTTAAAGTGGTACTTCCCTAATCGTATTCTAGTAAAGTCTGCATAGCCCTTATTATTATTTTTAGGCGTTATAAAAAAATAAAGAAAATACTTAAGGTTGAGGTTGAGTATAGCCGTGATAGCTTAGTGTCCGGGCGCTCGCCTTTAATTCAATATACTCGAGCAATCTGAGTTCGATCCCCTGTGCCGGCACCAACGAAGTTTTTAACTTTAAGTGCTGACTTATCACGTGCTCTGCGGTGAAGGAAAACATCGTGAGGAAACCTGCATATTTTCGAAATAATAACAAAAAAAAATATTTTTCGAAGATATGTGAAGTCCGCCAATCCGCAGTGGGGCCGTGTGGTGGACTATGCCCTGATACCCTCTGTGTAGAGGAGGCCTTTGCCCAGCAGTGGGACATGTATAGGCTGTTACTTTACTTTACTTAAGGTTGAACGGTTACCTTCAACCTGCATCGCTATATGTATCTCTAGAGTTTAAACTTCCACACATGTATGATATAATCTGGCGCAAAGAAGTTGCTATGAAATAAAAATAATTTTTTTTTGTTACGTCGAAATAAGGTTATTAAAAATAAGGTTAGCGTTTAAATTCACTTTTTTTTAATTCGCTCAGTTCAGATAATTTTTTTAGATTTTTATTATTAATCAGATCTTTACAATAATCTTGTTGCTTACAGTACTTTTGCAGTTTTAGTGTCTTTCGATTTAACACCTTCAGCTTTAAACTATACCCTTTCACTTTGAAATTAGAATATTTAGAGAACTTCAAGAAACATTTTTGTGCAAGCTTGACTATGAATATCTTGTAATACGGCTAACTAAACGATCAATTGAAAGGCTAATAAAGTAATACGAAACTGACGTAAAGCACTGACGGAAGGAGACTGGTGATGTGACTTGTAGCTCTACCAAAATTCGAAGGCTCTATATCCCTCAAATAAAATATACTCTACACGCTGCATTATTCCGAGAAAGAGATGTTTCATGCTCTACTTTTCAGCCGGAAGCTCCAAGCGTGTGTAGTGGCCCTTACGCGCTTTCCAGGCGATCGCGTCCGGATGGGCCGAGGAAAATATCGGAGGGCCGCGGCCGCGGGTGGCAGGTATCTGTGCGGCGAGATAACGTCGCCCCCGCGCATGATCAATCTACGGGCCCTTTTCACTCTAATCTCGCATGAAATATGTCGTGCTCTCGGCGTAGCACGATAGCCGAATTCGGCGGAGCTCGTAAGAGAGCGTAGACAGGCTACGGCGTTTGCTAGATGTGTGCTACAAACGCTTACATCCTTTTCAATGGGGGGCTAGCAAACGCTTTTGCGATTACTAATGTTCGCCGACTGACATCAGCAACCAGAAGGCTCGAGACCAGTCGAAACGCAGAAGTATTAACACTTTATTCTTCTTCGTCTCCAGTGAAATTGAAAAAAAGAATATTGGAAATGTTTCAACTCGACATTAAGGCTCCTTCGTCAATTTTAATTTAAAAAAGAAGCTTGGAAATATTGTATAGATAGTTAATAGTCAGCTTTATAGGTGGCACCTGCGCCTTCTGGACGCTTCACCGAGAAGACCTAGGTTCTAAAGTTGACAGCACCGGAAAGATTTGTAAACAATCTATCTATTAAACTCACATTTAAGTTTTGTCTTGAGTGAAGCCTAGCATTAAAATAAGAAATAAACAATCAGTTTAAGGAAATATGAATTCGTACACCAATTCTTATAGAACTCAACAATAGGTTTTAATTCGTTGGTAAAATTTCACCGTAACTCAGGTGTTTATCAGGTAAAACCTAAATGAAAAATTTCTTTACTTAAAGGGGAAGGCTTGTTTTTCATCGAGTTTCAAATTAAAATGACGCAAAGTTGTGAAGTCAAATCACCATTTCTATAACTTTTACAGCCCCGAGCCTTTGTGGAAAAGGATAAATAATTTAGGTTGATCCGTCGAGGCGCGATATCCGATCGCAGAACAAAGGCACGTGAGCTGATATCTCCGCACGCAGCCGCCCTACGCTCCGCGCCCTCCAGACAACGAACGCGTTGTCTCACGTCACGAGAAAATCCTAAACCGGCCAGAGAAGTATCCATTGATACTTTATTTGATCGTAACTTGCCTCACTAATGTAATCAGTACGGCAGTTGTTAAAATGGCAATCCCATTGATGAAATAAGAGTCAAAGTAGTCTTGGTGATGAAAGGAGAGTTGTATTAATTTGGATTACTTAATTTACATCTAGGAGTTGAAATATAATTTATTGCCGTCTTGTGCTACAATTACTACATTATGATAGGTTTAACTGAACGTTTAAAGGAACTATCTTTTTCTCATCAACTCTACACATCAAGAGATGGAGATATCAGTCGTATGCTAAGAAATTTTTATCTACAAGACTCTTACGTACATCGGAAACGTGCCCAGCAGTTTGGTGGGCGAACCGCGAGGTAAATGAATCTATTACGTTGCTGAAACAACGTTGGTACAGACGTGATGATTGATCGTCGACGAATCGCCGGGAAAATGTTAATTGATGTTTCCCGGCGATGTAAAACAGCGGTCTTCCCATCGATCACTTCGCCCTGATAAGAGTTAAAGCAACGCTACCCAATTTTCCTGTGGGATGGCGGGAAAACAACTTATTAAAACTTTTCACTTTATAATCAATTATTACAAAGACCGTGTAAAATAGTCTACTGTATCGACGTACTTTTCTAAAAATCGATCTACAAAATGAGTCCAATTAAACTAGTAACCGTTAGTTTAAATTATGTTACTGGCATCAATGACATTCTTGAAATATTATATTGCCGCCTATTTACCTCGTGCTTAGCAATTAAAAAACCGTTTTCAGAAACTTATTACTTAACTCCTATATTAATAATCCTATACCTAATCTTACCTAATAATACAAATCTACTTATAATCTTAAAAGTCAAAAAGATGATAATGTTCGCATTTTCCAACATTAAAGGGTTGCCACAGGAAAATAATTATAGATATAGTCTTAATAACAGCTTAACGAATAACTCTTATGTACATAATAGTTGGCTCAGGTATTTATATTCTGTGACTGTGTCAACCAAAGTTTTTGATTGTGTAGAGCATGAGACCCTGGTATGTGAAACATGTCACAACTGCTGTACTGTCAAAATCAAAAATGAATGAAATATGGGAAAACGATAGACCCTATTTACTCGACTGTATTCCTTGGCATAATTACAGATGACAAACTGCAAGTGCAAACCCATATGAAAAAACTGGCGAGTAGACTGAGCTTAGTGGTTACAAAAATAAAACAGTTGACATATGAAGTTACGGCTATTTTGGTATATTTTACTTATAAATGTCTTATTGCATTCTACTTTGGAGAAACGCAGCCGACATAAACACAATATTCGTCCTCCAAAAAGAGCTATTCGAGCTGTTTATAGCCGGGTCCCAAGAATCACTAAGAAATTTGTTCAGGAAAATAAATATATTGACTGTAACTTCTCAGTGTGTGCTTGAAAATATGATGTATGTACATAAAAATAAGAATAAATTTTCAAGACATGGAAATGTGCATGATATAGATACTCGGACCAAATATAATTCATCCTATCCACAACTACGAGTAAACTGAGTTGTTGCTTTTATACTACAAAAGCCCAGAAAACTTTCAAAATGAATATAAAATTGCTTTTTTATTTGCTTAATTCAAAAAAAAATGTAAGGGAACGTTTGTATGTTAAAGGGTATTATAATATTGGTGATTATTTATGTGATAACAGCGGAAATTAATTGATCGCCCGAGGCTATTTCAGGTGGTAAAGTCCACATATATTGTAAACATGTTTTTTGTTAAATACTGGTAAAAAAATGTCCCGCTGATTTTCTTTCGCCGGTTCTTCTCAGGTCAGTTGCTTTTTTTCTGAACCGGTACTAGTATCTTTACAATCATTGAGTAAGTGTAATGCTTCTATATTGAATAAAGATATTTGAAATTTAAATTTTGAATATAAATAAAATATTTCAAAGATAAGTGAAATCCCAAAATCCGCAACGGGATCACGTTGTGGACCTACCCCATTATACGCTTTTCAAATCCAGTCCACCAACGGGACGTACACTTAAAGAGATACACCCAGAAAATTATTGATTATCTTCGAACTTTTTAGCAAAGCTATGCATAGAGCGAACGGATCACAACTAAATCTATCCGGGCGTTATCTTTTACCGCGCAATTACCCCGATCGGGCATCTGCAACTTTGTGACGTGCTAGACACCCCGTCGGGCCGGGGGTGACGGGGTGTCGCTATCAGCGATTCGCGCGCCATTAACCCGCCCGATATAGTCGCCACTCTACGTAGAGTGCCTACGCACCGACACTCGATGTCGTCGATAATGCAGGTGGGTACAGACAACACGTAAACCTTTTGGACGCTAGGACACCGCAGGGCGATTAGCGATTGAATTTCCACAGAGCAGTTTTAGACCACGGCTCTTTTAAATTAGTCGCAACGATTATGAACTGTATCTAGAGTTAACCGCTAAAAGGTAGACAGCTGCGAGCCAGCGAACAGCGGGCCCCTTAAATCCCCCCGGGTCGTTAGCAATCATAGATAAGGACAGGTATAACTGTTAGTGTTAACTTCTTCTTAGAACATAGTCAATTAATAACTATCACGATGGGCAAGTGGGTCATAGTATGGCTGCTGCCAATTTTACGACAAATTCCTCTGCTGGGTTCATACAGATAATTTAACTATGGTAGGGCCACGCAACAGCTTTGCCTGTTGCAAAAACGAGCAGATGCATCCAGGTGAGTACCATTATCTCGCAGAAAACCGGCGTGAAGTGGAAGTGTCACACTTCTGCAAAGGTTGCCTGGAAGAAATTACTCTTAGTAATAAGGCCGCCCATCGTAGCCATCACTTCTACATTAAGTTTTAATTTTTGTTTGTTTTATTTTTGGTGTGCAATAAAGTATATTTATTCATTCATTCATTCATTCATTCTGCATTTCATCTGGTGATTGAGGTAGCCGAGCCCGCTGTATTGGAAAGTGGCAACGCTACTGCAAACCTACGGGCGTTGCAAATGTCCAGGAGCGGCGATTATCACTTAAGGGCCAGCTCACGTGCCACGTTCTCACATTAAAAAAAATTGTGTAATGAAATTTAATTTCCAAACTATTCTATAAAAACTAAGCCTGCCATTGGCTAGCCTACAATATTGAAAGAAAATACTCGCTTCACATCATAATATGCTGTCCAATTTACAGGGCTGTTACAAGTACACAAGTGATAGATCAGATATGCATACTCTCATCTACCCAGCGTCCATAACTAGATAATCTACACCGTACATCTGCGCAAAGACAATATTTCATTACTGACTTAACGCTGTGTGGAAATCCTCACCAGCGATTGCATGTATCTGGAAGCGACACGGGCGCGCCAACTGAGCGTGGTTCGAGCGGTCCCCACGTGCCCTATCTCTCGGCCATCGCATTTCACGGCGAGATTACAGTGTTGCCAATGCGCGCGTATCTTAACCGCTCTTGTAATAGCCCCTCTTGTAATTCGCCGTTATGTAATTCGTGCGTTGGCCGAGGAGGTGTTTCAGTTCTCTTTGTTGCGATAGCATTTAGATTTCGATTGCCTTAGGAAATCGGTTATCGACTATTGTATAGTGTTAAGTAGAGTAATTGTTAATTGTGTACAAGCTTATTTCTCAACTAAACATATATATTATTAAAACGCCTGCTCCTTCCTTTACATTGCGGAAGAATTCGACGGAATATTTTTTTTAATTTTGGTCAACTGAATGAAGTTTTAATATCCTATCTTTTAGCAAGAGTATCAATAAGTACGGTAGAAATATCATTATGTAGACTTTGACAATTGAGTTTTGTAACTTTAAATATCTCTCATTTAATCAACAAAAGGCAATATAAAACATATTTATGTACAGCCTGGTCGCTAAGTTGGCGGGAACTTCGGTTTCTTCGGTGTCTCAAAATATCAGATCTTCGTATATAAAGACATATTACTGACCTTCTCGGTATTACGTCCAAGTCCTAAATCAATCGAAATCGAGAATTCAGATTCGTTGTGAATCTTCACTGTTATATTTTTACGCAATCAATGTCTGTCTCGTTAGTGTTTAAAGGCTTAAAAGTTTAAAAACTGTGGTGACTCCGTGGCGCAGTCGTCAAGGTATTGGCTTCGGCGTCGGGGGTCGTGGCTTCGATTCCCTTAAGGGACAACTATTTGTGTGACCCACCGATAGCTGTTTCGCATCTGGGTGTTTGTCCACGTGAAAAAAAAAATACGTCTTGCAACACAGGATAACGTTATCCTAAAGTAAGGGCAATGTCTATTAAAAAAAGAAGAAGAAAGAAGAAAACTGCCATCTTCTTAAGCACCGCGGTTATTGTAAACAATAATCCGAGATTTCAGTGAAATAATTACATTATTAATCATGGCGCACTGCCACCGCGGTCGGCCGTTGCAAAATTTGAGCCGGCAACGAGCGCCCAACAAAGCCCCGTCGCTGACACCTCCGCCCTTATATTTATTGCAAATTATGGCCGCTATCCGCACCATCTCCGAGCCTCGATAATGGACTCTGTACGGACGTAAGGAACGTGTGGATGCGAAGCGTTTTGAATATTAGGTACCGTTTTGAATATGACGACCCGAATGGCGTAGTGGGTAGTGCACCTGCCTCCTGCGCCAGAGGGTGTGGGTTCGATCCACTCTAATGGAAAAATATAATGTGATGAACATGGTGTTTTTCTAGTGTCCGGGTGTTTCTATATGTATAATATTTATTTATTTATTTATTTATGCTATATTGCAAAACCTTAAAAAAGGATTACAAAGGGCGGACTTAATGCCATTTGGGCATTCTCTCCCAGTCAACCCGGGGCTTGGAGAGAGATCGTGGTAGGTGCAATAAGGTAAAAAAGAACATAAACACTAATTAATAAATTAAAAAATGCAAATACTTACATAATGTAAAAACTTTTAAACTTTGCCTTAATATTTATATCTACTCTATAAAAATAAATAAATATGAACATATATAGCATATATATTTGAAAATATAAAATACACACACACACACACACACACACACATAATATGTATTTATTTACAAAAGAAAAGTATGTTTAAGTATGTTTATCAGTTTTCTAGTACCCATAGTACAAGCTTTGCTTAGTTTGGGACTAGAAAATGTTGTGTACAAGTGTGTCCTAAATATTTATTTATTTATTTATTATTACCCAACGGCACAGAACTTGGTGGGTGAGATGATTTCGATGAGTCGGAAAGTGTTCTCTGTCCAGTAGTGGGACTATGCGGAGTCCGACGTCTGTCGTAATGCACGGCAATAATCAACTCAACAGTCCGACAACTATCATCAGTATTAGGTTTCACTTTATGGTGGATGTAATTAGCTATTATCATCAACTCAATAGTCAGGCATTTAAGATGTGACAGATTGTTTTGTACTACCACTATTGTATTGTAAGGGTGTTGTTTTTATGTAAAAGTTGGTAAGCTGGCGGGCGGTTCACCAGATGTCGAGTGTTTGCCGCCTCCCATGACTCTTGATTGCCACTCCATTGACACTTGCAAGTCCTCTGGCTTACTGATTTTGCAATTAAATAATTTTTTATACTTATACAATTTAACAAAAAAAAAATAAGACCGGAGAGTTTCTTGCCGACCCTTCTCTGGACGGGTTTAGTTTAGTAAAACCGGTGGTAGTTTTTGAGGTTCAATAAGAGCTTAGATTATGCCTGTATTGAATATAGGTATTTTGACGTTGGCTTTGGCAACATGGTGTCTGACACCTGGCTCTTCAAACGAAACACAAGTATAAATAAAATACTTTTTAAACGACCACAAATTCTTCAATTCGACCGTATACATTTTTATTTCTTTTTTAAGTGTATTCGCTGATAACTTCGTCGTTTTTGAACCGATTTTGATGATTCTTTTTTTGTTGGAAATGAGATATCTCGAGGGCGGTACCATGATAAGGAAACCCGAAGCTGATGTAGATGAAATCGTGTGCAATTCTCAAATGTTATGGGTATTAACAATGCGTTTTACTTTCCGGTTTTTGTTAAAAATTATATTTCACGCGCCCGTTCTGTGACGTCACGGTACTTCCCCAGGCGAGACCCTTCATCCAACAGAAGAGACTGTGGCTCGGTTAGGGGCAAGTGGTAGACCACATAGCAATGGTTTAAATTTTGTACCTCAAGTACCGATTTGGCGCTGGTTTACATTTCTTAAAACATACCACATCGCGTCGGGGCCGTGGTGACACGTTGGAAATACCGAGTTTTAAACTAGCTAAAACCATGGAATCGTACCTTGGTAGATGTATTAACTTGTATAGTAAAATAGGAGACATCCACAAACAATTAAGTGTAAATAATTTCAAACATTTTGAAAAAGCCACCTTAATGGAAAGGGCCTATTACAATGTCGAGGAAAACATTGAGGACTGATGACTGATTGCTAAATTATACTAAAATAATTTTGTGTATAAACTTAAATGATAAAAAAAATTTATAAACATATATGACCGCAGAGTTTCTTGCCGGTTCTTTACTTGCAGGTCTAGTTTCGTGAACCGGTGGTAGTTTTTAACGTTCAATAAGAGCTTAAATTAAGCCTATGTCGAATAAAGAAATTTTGACTTTGACTTTGATAGTAACGTCCATACTATCCGTACCACCGGGCCCACCTCTCAGCTATTGACAGAGGCGGTATAACATTGATACCGACTGATTTATACGCCATTACACTTATTTCCCGCCTTAACTGATCGCGTCGATCGATATTGAAATTTTAAATCGCGTAAAGACCATCCTAAGCATTCGGGGGATTATAATGCAATTCATCGGCCGCCGAAATAATTTCCCTTGCGACGATTACGTTGCGTACTTCGTGAAGTTATTTCGAACTCTTTTTAATTGAGATTTTAATATTACGAATAGTTTCACACCGTCAATTTAAATGAAATTTTATTTATTATTGTATAAAGTCATAAATTTACGACAAATTTTATTTGTCCAAGTTCCCAGGGAAGGTTGTCGTCAGACAGAGGGCCGGTCGTAAAAAACCTAACCAATACCACTTAAAACATGATTAACAAGTGTCGACTCCATTTAGATGGTATAAGGGCATAAAGATGATGATGACTGCAAATTTTAATTAACTAATTTACGGATTCTATCGGCGTTAATTTTTGACGTTTAAAGATGAGACGATTACAGTACAGACTGAAGTGTTCGACATTGGACGCCAAATTGGGATGTGTTTAACTTGAAAATTACTATTTAATTCAAATACAATGAATATATGAAAATGGTATGTTTATTAAACAGAAGGAGGTAATAAAGCAAGCAGTTCATCTCAAGGCGAGTTCTCACAGCAGCGGCGTTCAGGTACATTGGTAATCGTTAAAAGTTTCGTCATAAATGTGCGAGTAATAAAGGTTATCGGTCAATTGTCGCAGAGAAAGTTCTCGGAATCACCTGATTAATAACTATGAGATAAACAAAATTAATTTTCTATTTAAACCGGAATAATAACTAGTAGTTTACTATTATCTAAAAAAGTCAGACTTTATTCTGTCGCTTTGAAGCACACACTAGCAATTAAAAATTGTTGTGACTGAATGATATTTCACATGTCTTTCCGAATAATTGGGGACGAATAATACGATTTAAAAAGCGTTGCATCATCACAATTAATTAGCGTATTACATTGTAATGACTTAAATAGAGCCGTAAATTAAAGTTTATACGTTACAGTATATCAATGTTAACGTTTGTTTTTTTTAAGGAAAAGAAACTGGGAAAACGTGTATTAAACAAAATGAAATTGTGAAACTGCGCAATAAAAACGTATAGATAAGGTTATCATCGCAAGAAATTTTATATCTGGTTATTAACATCTGGTTTACTCAGCTCAACAATTCCATTTTGTTCTCCTTAACATGGGATTATGTAAACGACGAAAGTACGCGTTTGTGTCAAGACTGGAGGAACAATCAAGTGCCTTCTCTAAGGAAGTAATGACATTTTTATGAGAGACGATGAAGAATCATGCTAAACTGTTGAATTACCACCATCCTTCGATAGATTTCATCGACCTTACGCCGTCCCTCCGTGGGGCATAAACTAAGTCTGTGTGTCTTCAAGTAACGAGCAGGCCTTTTCAACAGCGCCACCAGTTATGTGACTACCAGTACAATATTTGTAGGATATTGTTCATGCTCCGCAGTACGAGTATTTCGGCTGCATCTCAAAGATTTCGAGCGCATAAATGTCTATCGGAGCGATGTCATTACGATAAAGGTCTCGGACGAGTCACCCCTCGGTATCTCGCTAATTAACGTCGTCAAGTATTTACAAATACGCTACGTCGATAGCGACTTTCTCTTTATCAACAAATAACAAGTTTATCGGGGACAATGCACTATCGGGTGTAAGTACTATCAGAGAGGGGCTTTCTTTAGGGCTGCTTAGGTCCAAGCTGTGCTTACATAAATGTATGTACGTATGTAATAAAATCGGTAAGACCTTACATCACTATTTAATCAAATCTCGATATTAGTTAACAATTCGTTCCATTTAACTTTGTATCTCTATAAAGTAATACTTAGATAATAATATCAAATATACAATATACAAGTCTCAAATTCTACAGTGCCAGACTCACTGCAATGGCATATTTCCAGGCGTTACACTAGTAGCGACATCTATAATTAGTTGAAAGTAAGTTGTTGACCAATCCGAACCAAAGCTTAGTCATTTGACATATTGAATTCAATTGATTTGGATTATTTTTTCGTTTTAAGTGGTAAATATGTCATATAAAATAGAGAATTAATATAAACATTTGCAACATCATTACACGACTATATTTCTATGTCTTAAACTCCAATGAGAATATCAAACACTGATGATCCAGAGGCTAGGAAGTCAAATCGTGAGTATTCTATCTGCGACGTATTGTTATCTGTTTGCATAATTGCGAAAACTCGACTGTTCGACACCTCACGGGCTTTTGTGCTTAAGCAATCCTTTTTAGTGGAACAATGAATTACATTTGTTATTTCTGTCTACCCTGTTAATGGTAATACTTAAGTAAACGTGAACACTTTTTTTAAATGTATGTAAGTAAAGGTTTTGTAAAGTTTGGAAAGTAATAATTTTCTTGACACTCCATCCATACCGTTGGAACCGTTTAAAATTTTAATTTTATAGAGGTAAATATCATGTATTGTTTTAAATATCATCCTCCAATACACAGTCGTTGAGCGAAAACGCCATCAGCTTTAACGTATCCGATGAATAAATGATATCTAACGAAGTTATACAACGAGAAATGCCTGATTCATCAGGATAAAAACAATAAGCTTTTAATAAAATTTGGCAAGGAGTAAATGACCGACGGTAAATATTGGTCGAGTTATAAAGCTAATAGAACATAACATATCGATTCTCCTGAAATAAATCTGTTAAAAAAATCCGCTTCTAAGTACGGTAGTCAAGGACAAGTCACGCTGGTCGAAGACTTTGGTCGAAGACTTGAAACGATATTATGATTTGGTTACGAGAAAACTTAATCAAGTTTCGTGCATGCCAACCCGGTGAATCTCAAAATTCCAAAGGTTTATACGAGCATTTGAGCCGTTACAGCTTAGCGTCTCAGCGTTCGCTTTTAATTCATTATACTCAAGCAACCTTGGTTCAAATACCTGTGCCGGTAACAATAAAATAAAATATGTTAGGCGAAATTATACTATGTACTAAGTGCTGAATTATCATGTGTTCAACGGTGAAAGAAAACATCGTGAGGAAACCTGCAATTTTTAGAAATAATAACAAAAAAATTCTAATATATGTGAAGTCTACCAATCCGCAGTGGGGCGCGGTGACCTTTGCCCTAATACCCTCTGTGCAGAGCAGGCCCTTTCCCAGCAATGGGACATGTACAGACTGATACTTATTTTATTAAAGAGCGTTCCAGACAAAGAATGCAAATAAAATACGTCTCAGACGGTTCCAGAATTCCCGGAGGACTGTCGCCATGTGAGAAATATGTAGAGGCTTTTGCACTTTTCGCGGGCGATTGGAAAGTTCCAGACGTTCGTTTGCTCAGCCCTAGCTATCAGGCGAAAGTGCACGCCACGATATCGAACAATGTGACACGGGCGATAGCGCGGCGTGATCGCTTCGCTATCGCAACGACACCGCAGCCGCAGCTATTCCCAGAGTTGCTCAATAACAGCTGTTGCAACCTCACATGGACTGGTAGAACGTGTCTGTAGTTCGAAGTCTTTTGGATATGAAACAGTCTATATAAGAGTATATAAGACGTCACTATTTATTGATGAACTTGACTCTGTCTATTACAATTAAGGCAAAAAATGTAAATAGAGCCGTGATAGCTCGGTGTTCGGTTGCCTGCTTTTAATTAAATATCCTTGAGTGACCTAAGTTCATGTCCCATTGCTGGCACCAATGGAGTTGTCAATTACAATTTTAGCGGCTGACTCATCACGCGCTCACATATGGTGGAATATGCCCTAATATCCCCTGTACATTGGCTTTTGCCTAGCAGTGAGACATATAATTATATTATTTCTAATCACGCGACTATTTTCAGTCTATGTTCAATCCTAAAGGAATTTAAGTCCTTGATAGAAAATTTAATTTTTTGAAAGTGCTAGTCTCTGCACTTAAGATTTAACATTAAAATTTGTAGTAAAAGTACGAAAATATTGTCGCCGCTGTGGGAATCGAACCCACGTCTTCGCCATTCGCGGCCTGACGCTTTACGCCACTAAGCTAAACGGCTGATTGCCACACCGACGAAAATCTTAACGTCTTTTATGTACATTGTTTTGTTGTATCCTTTCCAGCATACCATAATTCGAACGAGAGATGTCGCCATTGCTTTTTAGAAAATTAAGATTCTGGACTTAAGATTAAACATTAAAATTTGTAGAAAAAGTACGAATTCATACCTTGATTTTATCTCCAAATATGCACAGTTATATTGAAGATGTACTGTTTGTTTGGTGATAAATTATTACTTATCTGTATGTTTGTCTATGAACGTTCTGATTTTATTTATCCTCTACTATACACATAAATTATAATGCTTCTTAATTAAGGAAAAACTCAGTGTGTTTTAAGAGCTGCTTAGAAATACAAATGTCTGTCTCAACCGACGCAAAGGATTGCAGAATATCTGTACTTTCGTTTAAAAATGAAACGTTTACTTCAACTTTAACCGTTAACTTTAAAGTAAGTCTAATAATAAGATATTACAAAAAATAATAGCATTAATAGTCGTAGCAAATAATAGTCGAAGTAACTACGAAACAAAGTTCTGAATGATGAAACAAACTAGTTTCATAACTACTTCTGAAATCAGAACTTTGGAAAATGCAGTTACTTAGTAAAAAAAAAATGATTGCAATGAAATAACATTATTCAAACAATATTATTTAAGATGAATCTCACACGTCATAATATGTCAGCTGTCAAAACATTTAGAACACAGCCAGCCAAAGAAAAAGAAGTCCAAACGCGCACGCACAAAAAACCTAACCCTCTCTCTATCTGCAGTGGGGTCAAGAGCGCTTAATGTGGCTGTCATTCGGCAAAAAGTTTCAAATAACAATAACGCAGTGTTAATAGCTCACATCGACGGGTACTCTTCAAAAGGGACGCTAACAAAACAGAGGGTGCGCCTACGGTATGCGGGTCGCGTGTGCCGTTTCATTTCCGGAACGGCCCCGACACGACGCTCGACCGCGCTGCAGATAGATGGCGCTAGTGGCAGGTGCCGCTTCTGCCGCGGTTTTTTTGCAAATGGCAGCACTAATACTGCTCCATACTTCGTTTTCCCGCCGATAACGTTGTGTGTGATAACAATTGTGATAACAATCTATGGAAGAGTATTTTTCATCTTTGATCCCGTTTTCGATGAAATAACTACACCAACTGTAAGAACGAACATAATTTGCGAAACGAGACGTGTCGCAGATAATGTTTGTTAATTAAAGTACAGACTAAAATTTAAAAACAAAAAAAATATCAGAAAAAAAGAGTATTAGCCATTTGAGACGTTTACACTTGTCAAAAAAGAGTGCCTGCTGTTCTGCTTTTATGTAAATAAAATATATAGCTATAAGTTATTAATTAAATGAAACATTTTAATAATTAACTTACGAGTTATCAATTGTTTTTAATGATGATAGGGGTTTTAATATTTATTTATTTAATATGCCTATCATTAATACCTTGTGATGATTATCTAGAAATTTTAATTGCATAAGTTTATTAGTATATTACTATTATCTTTTAACTTTATTTTTTATCTTTGTTTTCAATACTACATTGTCAATTTGGTATCAGGGATAACAAATTTATATAACAAGATATGGAAGTTTTGTTTACGTAATCAATAATAATAAGGAATGAAGATGCGTAATACGCAACACCAATGACAATTAATTTTTTAATGACATAATTGCAATTTTAAGTGCTGACTTAACACGTGTTCAGCGGTAAAGGTAAAAATTACCCTTACAATTTTTACCTTTTTCCTTAATCCTGCATATTTTCGAAATAATAACAAAAAAGGATATTTCGAAGAAATGTGAATTCCGCCAATCCGCATTGTACGGAGGATGCCTTTGCCCAGCAGTGGGACATATATAGGTTGTAAATTATCTCAACTTTTTTACAACATAGTATACAAATCGCGAGTGATATTTTTCTCTACAGTCTTTGAAGACTTATCAATGACAATGCCCCACAGTCATCGGCGTTAGCACGTTTTCCTGAGCCTATACACGAAAAGACAATTAAAACAAACGCTTGAAACGGACGTTTTATTCGTGTTTTAATTCATTTGTTGTTGTATTCAGAACAGTGCGGTTCCGCTATCAAGTCGGCAGCTAACGCCGACCCGCTTTGAGGGTGCAAGGCACAAAGGCCACCGTTTCCCTGAAAGTTTGCAACCGCACAGGCCCAGATAGGCCGCCCCACCTGTTGGCCGCTAAGCGCCCCTTTGTCCGCCACCTCATAATGCGGCGTTGCAATTGTTGCAGATTAAAAACTTCCAGCATCCGAACACCACGCTCGGAGATTCGCGTATACCGAACAATTGGCACCTCAGCGCCGCCAAGCGGCTACGTGTACTTACTACACCGGATTGGTTCGAAACTTCTACAATGTTTTTTACCGATATCATTTGTTATTTAATTAGGTAGAATCCCAACGAGCGATACGACATTAATTTAATTATTATGTAACAAAAATATTTACAATGTTTTATTGTATACATATAATAAAATGTTTTTTCGAAGGAAAGAATAGATCTTTCGAGGTTATAGTGGGACTTACTACACAATATACAAATACAAAATTATCACTGATATTACAATAAAAGTCTATACTGTTTGATATGATTTAAATGTAAAATATATTGATTTAAAAGTAATAAATTTGAAAAGTAAAAGGAATTTTAAGTCTGGCCCTATACCGTTATATATAAGATGCAAAAGCCATATAAGAAATACTCTATATAATTTAAATCACCAGTAATTGGAGACATAACTTGTCCAACTGCGATTATATTTACATTATAAACTGCTTGCTTACCTGAAACAAAATTAAAGGAATTTATAAAAAATTTGCAACTTAAACTAAAACACTTAAGACTAGTGGTAGGTCTACACTATTTTATTTACATTCTATCTATTTTCCTAGGTGATAGGGGTTACTATAGAACTTAATAGATATGGCAAGACTTCTGTAAACACAACGGTATTATGAATGTATACGGTCAGATGTTAATAATACGCTTCGCTCCTTTACCAAATTCCCTTACACAAAAATTGTGCTGCCAGTGTACATTAAATTCATGCTTAAGACAATCTTTTGCAGAAACAAGTAAAAAAAGCCGGCCAAGCGCGAGTCGGACTCGCTCGGAACGCACGAAGGTTCCGTACCGTTTATGTATAAAAACGACAAAAAAACTCATGTCTGTCATATGGGAGTCCCCTTAAGTATTTTTTTATTTTGTTTTTTAGTATTTGTGTTTATAGTGGCAACAGAAATACATCATCTGTAAAAATTTCAACCGTCTAACTATCACGGTTCATGAGATACAGCCTGGTGACAGACGGATAGACAGACAGACAGACAGCGGAGTCTTAGTCATACGGTCTCCCGTTTTACCTTTTGGGTACGGAACTTTAAACTTAGTAGTTTAACTTAAAGTAAGTAAGCTTAACTTAAATTTAATAATATTTACTAAAAATGGTCGCGCCAACGTACGTGAGGTGTACGTGTTGTATTTGCGAGGTATTTATTATTACGTTGTATTTAATTTACCGTGGTTACAATTTTCTCTACTGCTAACATTCATTATAAAAGACGTTTTTAATTATGCGGCCATTTTTTTTTTTCGCACTGCTTATTCCAATGCAGAAACATTAACAGAAATGCGAGGACATTAAGCGATGAAATATATTCGTTTTTGGACGACGTTCTTAGCCAATTACGTTGATTATAATTTCTTTTTCTCGCGTACCATTTAAAGAAAGTATTTAACGAAGTAAATCGTAGCTGGCTATTATTTCTAATTTGTATTTTCAACTTACTTACTTTCGAAAATCGTCATAATCACCAAGAGTAACTCTATTTCGTAGATGCCTAATTGATTTTTCAAATTCAGATTTTATACAAAATCTTATAAACATCATAATCTACTGCTTATTTTAAATTATAACATTTTTAACAAAAAAAAAAGTTCTATTCTAAATCTTAATAATGATTTCTTGGATTTTACTTATTTTTTCATTAAAATTCCTGATGTTTCGAATATTTCTAGAAAGACTAGTTTGAAAAGTCTTTAATTTTGAGATATAAAACCGAAGAATATTATCACGAATTTGTTATATATAAGAAATGTAGACGCGATTAATGTTTAATCACTATGCTAATAATAACATCTTTCCTTACATGGTCAAGGAAAGCTAAATTTAAATTTTATGTAGCTATATTTAATATTCATTACTTTTTATAACAAAAAGTCTTTAATTAACGGGTGCTTCAAGGGTCGGAAAACCTCCTTAAATTAAAAACAAAACTAATCAACTTTCCACCTTTAAATTGTTTTTATAGAAAAGTAATATTTTATATACAAAAAAGGATTATCTTTACAAAGTTTGTTAAATTAAGATAATGCATGTCGAAACAAAACTTGTTGACCGACAGAAAGTAATCGCGCACCCGCCATCCGCGCGTTCCCTCCAAAAGACGGCTCGAATTTCCGCCGCGGCCTCGCCGGAACTGACGCCATGTTTACAAATCGCGCGGGAAACGTCATCGCGAATTTTAAGCAGCTACATGACGACGGCAGAAAAGGCTTGTTTATGGTATACGATACGAGGGGCGATACCGGCAAAGTATTAATAGTGTTGGGGTTTAAATGGATCCACTAGTTTTGTGTGAATACACACAATATGCAATAAACTTTTTTAACCCTTTTGATGATATGAATAAATATAGTTGAACAGTTAAAGTTTGCTAGTACTCACGTACTTATATTACGTATATACATACTCAAATTTTTACAATTCAAAACTACTAGAAAATCTAATAAAAACTCAATTATAACTTCGTCATGTGATGTTAAAAAATACCACGCACTAGAACGAAAAAGATTTAATTGTCTGATTAATTATAATAAATGTATTACCAGTTTCTAGAAATAACATATTGAGTCATTGTTTTAAGTTTTATTCAGATAATATCAAAATATATTGAGGAAAAATCAAAACCATGTACTTTTTTACCTCCACTATGTGATAAAATCCTGAGTCACATTTAACATATGCATAAAAATTCCATATAAATGTGTGGATTCAGAAAAAAATTAGTTATAGTATCAATAACTTTAATAAATCTCGTTGAGAATTGAAATTGTAACTAACAAGCTATACGATTCCGCCTACCGAACTGCATAAGGTTTAGTTTTAGTTAATATTGTAAACAGATAATAAAATTATCATGAATTATATTAGAATAATAAGCCAATTAAAGCTCTTAATTCTTTAAAAACCAATTGGATCACAATGTTAACTTAACCTTAATTTAAAAATAACCAATTGGATTCGTGCAAAAAATTAACTAACGTTAATAATCTGATCTTAAAGAGGAAGAATTAAGCTTTCTTAAGTTCGCCTTTGTCCAATACAGCAGAGGGGACAAAACAAACCAATTTCCTAATCATCTGTCGTAGAAGCCGTCAATCGGCCATTGTATAAACGGCGTTGAAAAATGAAAGATTATGTGAAAATCACTAATTTATATGCGTCGTCGCGAGATCGCTCCCGTCGGAAGGGAACAGGGCTGCCGCTAAACAGTTTCAACTCTACAAAAATAATTATTTAAAAGCTACTCGTGGTCCACAAGGTGGTCGGCCCTACCACAGTAACAATCAGTTCTCACCGTGCAACAGTCCACGCTGTTGCACGAATGGGCAGCTCCGTTCGGGTAAGTACTACGACCAGTGTACTTCTCCGTTTGGTCTGGTGTGTGAAGTAGCCAAGGCCCATTTTATTATAAGGTGGCAATGCATCTGCAAGCCTACGGATGTTGCAAATGTTATCGGGCGGTGGTTATCTCTTTACTTCAGGTCAACTGCCAGCTCGCTTGTCACCTTCTCACATAAAACAAGACACACCCTGCCTGGTTATGCAAAATGTTAGCTGAAAAAGGACACCATCCCATGTCATATCTTCTCAGACACATTTAACGATCTTTTTGAGCGGAATTTACACGATTGAGACTACAAATTAAATGTCTAATCTTAAATGTCTAATTCTTATCGTTTTCCGATCCCACACCACATGATTATATCGTTCCTCATTGTTCGGCTAATTAAGATACTGTCCTTAAGCTGAAATAGGAAATGTATAGACAAGAAAGTTGCTTTTTCAATTATATAATTTCTCTGTCTACGAGTTTTTCTATTCTCTCTCGAAGGGGAAGAATAGAACACGCAATGAAACAGCAAAATCTTCGTCATACGTAACAACGACAGCACCGGGGCGCACTTTCTGTTTTTTGATTAGTCTACATGCAAAATTACCGTCTGTGCCCTGTCTACGAAGATAGGCAGCATTACGTAGTGCGACTAATAAGTAACCAGCCTCTATCTACCCCGCTTTTTTGAAGATATAAACGGTAATTACGGCGTTATAGCATATTTTAGCCGATAAATTGCATGTTCTGGCAACGCCGTCGCCTTGTTTCCACGTGAGATATCAAGAACCCGTTTCGGGTCGATATCGGGCCGGTAAAGAATGGGAACACTTACCATAGCGTATTTTTAGACGTCACCATATTATGTGCGTGTGTTGCTTTAAAGCATTTGAATGTCTAAGCACCTACACCGAAAGTTATCGAGCGTCGCGGCGATATCTGCATCATGTCACCTATGGACCATTACAAAATCCTTCCTGGGTTCCGTAGCAGTTTTGTTTTGATCGCTTCTGATCGATATCGCAAAAGTTGTCTCCGTGACTGAATCCAATTTCTTGAGCGCGTTGCATTCCTTGCCCTCCGCAACGAAATCTTGTTTCTTGAACATGATAGACAATCTTTTTTAAAAGAACCTGCTTTTCGAAATAACATGTGAAGTGTTTTAAGAACATAATTTTTAAATCATAAAATGGTATTTAAATGTTTTTAGTTTTATTGACATTTTGTCATAAAATGATTAAAAAAATATTTTATGAGCCGTGCTGGCATCAAAAATGTTTAACATGGAATTTGCAGTAATATACACCATAACAATATTTCCAAAAAGCGAGGATCTCTAATGACATGTAGTGTAAATAAGAACGTGTGCACAGACATACATATTTCAGCGTTTATCTATGTTATTTATACTAATGTGTTTTACACAGAAATATATAATATCTTAAAGCGAACAACATCATAAAAAGGCGATACACATCATTAGGTTACGGCGAAACAATTATATGCAAAATTAATTGATAGCAATTGGTGTTTCGTTTCTTTTTATGCTTTGTAATTGTTTTCAATATCTTTTGTTAGGTATTTGAATTAACCAATAGATACTTTATCGTTGCTACTGCGATAGTTTAACAAAATAGAATTATATGTTATTTTTACGTGAAAAGGTGGAATTGGCGGTTCACCTGATGTTAATTGATAACCACCGCATATTGACATTTTCAACACCAGTAGGATTGCAGATGCGTCGCCGATGCAAAGTGACGAGACGAAACGAGAAACTATAATATTTTCTACTTCACGCTGGTCTCCTATGAGGTAGTCGCATCAGCTATTCCATTCCTGAAACTGCAGAAGCTGTACTTGATCCTACGACAATAGGCTTTAAATTAATTGCTATAAGTTTTAAAATACGAATAATGTGAATTACTTTAGAATGATATTGTATCATGAAGAAATCACTGATTTTTACATTGATACTAGCCAACCCGGCAAACGTTGTTTTGCCATATAAATTATTTGTAGGGTAGAAAAAAATGTTTTGGTTGGATCACACTTGGTACCAACATTAAGATGGGATGAAAAATAGATGTTTGTCCGATTCTCCACCCTGGCCGATACGCAAACGAAATTTCACGAAACACCGTGACACGAGAATTTTATATATTAGATGTACGAAAAACTTAAAATGTTTATTTAAAAGTAAATAAAATAACAATGATTTTACTTTAATCACTCATATTTATACCGGTTTATAATTAAAACATATTCTTATTTCGCGATCAGGAAAGCCTCGATTATTCGTTTTACTTATTAATTTGGTCAGAATAATCTTGTAACATTTGCGACAGCCCTGTGAACCTCCCAATTTATTTCTTAATAACATCTTAGGCGTCCGTTGTCGTTGACACGGACGCTAATTTGTTTGTGCAGCAAATCGAACGCCTGCCCTGATGGATGGGGAAGGGTGGATCAGTTGGCGCTATTAATTTATTACTTATTCAGCTTACTTTTAAATTGTAAATTTTTGTAGATAAATGAACAAAAACCTTCGGAACTGGCAGATTCGAACCCGCGTCTTTTGGTTTCGCGCTCAGGCGCTTTTTACCAACTAAGCAGCCGATGATCTCACGACGCGAAAATCTTGACATATATCTTTGTTCGTTCTATTGCATTTATAGCAATGCTTGGCGCGATCTAGTGTGCTTACGCTAAAACACCGCGTTAGACCGAGCGTAGATTAAGCTTTACGGAGTTTTTGAAGTCCAAAAGTTATTGCTTGGAGTCGTCATAAAGCGAACCCTATGCATGTTTGGACTGGTCTGGATTGTATCGGGTTAGATAGCACAGCCATAGCAGCCTATGTAAGAATCGTCAAAAACTGCAATTTCGTATTGAGTTATAATAATACAATCGCCATTCAAACTAAATCGACAGAAGCCAGAGAATATACAGGTGCAAAAAAGACATAACACGCTTGATTTGGAGGGATCCAGAGTGGTTACGCTTTGGGCGGCCCATTACAACATTACGTCAGCCGTCTGTTGCCGTCTTAAAATTCAACATTACACAGCATATTCAAAACAAAAGTCTCAATCGTGACGTCAGAATAAGATCAAGTTATAACCGTATAAAACGATGCACAGACCGCGGCTTGAACGTAGAGGCCCAAGCTGACGCAAGCTGACAAACCTGTCTGCTACGTCACAGAACAAGCATGGCTGTGGAGGAGTGGCCTCGCCACGCCCCGCGTATGCCTCATCGCTTAAATCTGGGCACTCAGCACCGGTCTTTATAACGTTTCGAGAGTCGACACTAACAGGAATATGCATAACGCGCGTGCCCTACGCACCAACCAAATATTTTAGACACACGGACCGATGTAGAAAATCCTACTATAATGTTAAATAAATATAGTCTAGACATTCCTTTATCTCATATTGTGATAATCGATTAGTTCTTATGTGTCCGCCACACTGTTGGAACTATTACTATGCTTGATACCACGCAATTTCTCTAAACCAGGAGTTGATTACTGGCTTCCGATAAAGCTTAAGTCGCGAATCCGAAAGCAATGCTCGCATTTTGTGATACGTGTACATTGGAGTTAGTCACATTATCAAATTGTTAACAATATTAATTTTACACTTAGAAATACACGGCTGATAACCAGCGCTTTCGAAACAACTAGAATATATACTGGATTATATGTTAATTAGCCATTGTAAAATAAGCCAAATAAAACAGAAATAGAATTATTTATAGCGTAGTTTATGCAAAATAAAATTAATAACCGCCGCTGTCAAAACGACTACTATGCTACATGCCCGATTAAATGTTAATTATCGCTAAAGATGATTAACTAGAACAGAAATAGAAAACTGTTTTTCCTTCTTCAAATATTCAAGGAGCTCCAAAAACGACATTGACAACTTGTAAAACTTGTATTGTGGTTTCATTACAAAACAACAGGATGATAATATATGACCGAGTATATTGTATGATTAGTAACAATTAATGGGTACAATTTATTGTCTGTTCCACCAGAGATGTCAAGCAATGTAAGAGGCGATTTATTTTGTTTTCAAATTTCCGGACTTTCGAACAATTTCCGCCGTTCATGGTAGGTACAATTCATTAAATATTTAACCTTTTTATTTAACCATAGGTAACCTTGTATACACATAAATACAATAAATTATTACAAGTATTGGATTAGTTTTAAGTTAACTTTTGTAAGTTCAAAATATATCAGTTTTTTTGGCTTTTACTCATAAAGGAACACATAAGCTCGAAACACTCAACCCTTCTTCTGAGGCCTCCCCCTCTGTAGATATTTAGGGTGACTGATCCAATTATCAGCACTTTAAGAGTTAGTGGTAACTTAAACCTGTTTATCACATTGAAAAATAATTTTTCCCCCCTTATGACGAGTTTTCAAGCTACAATATTCAATCAGTAAGATGATTATGTAAAAAAAATGTTTATCTTTATCCAATTTTTCATTTAAATAGAAAAGAGTAGAAAATTACCATGTCACCATTTACTAGCACCATCACCACTAATTAATAGCATAGGGTTAGCCAATTAATAGCACTGTGATAGTCGTATTGAAATTATATAAAATAATAAAATGTTTATTAGTACCTATAATCTCTTTTATTGACTTTTTAATATAGGTATAGTACCCTAGACATAAAAAATATGTGCTATTAAACTATATGTAAAATATTTTTTATGTCTAGTTTACTAGAATTACATTTATAAACTTAACAAAGTTTAACATCTTTATAGTTGTTGGTATTTAAAAAAAATTGTCAAGACTTAGTTGCATCTCAATGGAAAGTGTCTTATTTAATAATATGTTAGGTAGGTATTACTAGTAGACAGCTAGGTACAACCATTAAGGAACCAAAAATTGGACTTGATAAAGTATAGGAAATCGTTAATAAAGATAATAATATAAAGAAATAGTTCTTGCTCTACATCTTTTTTTTCTTTTTGGGAATCTTTTCCGACGGCAATCTAAAACCCACTTTACTAAAACTCCCTCTTCTTCATTCGACCATATTGTATCAGGGCCTGGTAGTTTCTTAGTCGCGATTGGATAGTTCCTCTAGGTACATTGAAAGTTTTCGAGGCTAGTTTTTTTGGACATACCCTTTTTTACTGCATCTAAGGCAGTTTGGTTTCATGGTAGGTGGGTCTGAAAAAAGGAAAAATGATGAAATGGTAGAAGAACCAAATTATCAGCATGCTTATGATTCAATTATCAGCACTATGCTGACAAATGGCAAATGTAGTTTCAGCGCCATGCTAAGATTTGGATTCCGAAGGTATAAATTACTTTTAAGAAAAAAAAATAATTCTATGCATCAAATAAACACGGTATAAAATTTAAAATATGGAATAAGCGATTACGTACTATTTTCCATTTATCAGCACCAGTGCTGATAATTTGGAATTCGCAAAATATTAGATCCATATATAAGCACCACATTTTTAACAATATGTTACCGTAACCCCAATTTTTCTATTCAAATTATCTTCATAAGCTATCTAGGAAATCAGAGAAATCAAAAGTTTCAGTATAAAATATTTAAAAGATATATAATATAAAATAAAAAGATATATAATATATAATATAAAATGTAAAAACGTGAACTTACCTTTGATCACTAAGAACAGACAAAAACTTTATGAACTGCAGGACACAAAAGTTTGTTTACAAAATTTTCACCATTTTTAAATCGCAAAGTATGGAATTGCTTGGAGTAGGATTCCAAAAACATCAATTCATTTATTTTTTAAAGTGGTAATACAAATTAGTTAATGATAACCTTATAATTATTTACTATTTATTCGGAGTGTTGATTATTTGGTGCAGTGTCTAGCATTTGGATCAGTCACTATATTTGTTTATTAAACTTTTACAGAAATCTTATGTACACGTGCTTTGTATGCCTAAGACATTCTGTAGCAGTCTACCTACTTATTGATTCAGACGCTGTTAAAGTGAATTGTACTGTACCTACTTATTTTAAGTAACAAAGCCAAGATCTAAAAATAAACTACGACAATTATAGCAAAACGTATAATAACACATAAAAAAGTATTATATCCAATACTATTATTACAACACATGCAATCATGTGTACATATACTGTACATATGCATAGATGTAGACGTAATGCATAGACATGAATTTTATGTGAAATAATATTATAAAATAAGATTTTTTTTATGTGAAAAGTTGCCAAACGAGCAGATGGTTCACCTGATCTTAAGTAAATACCGACGCCCATGGACATCTGCTACACCCGAGGGTTCCATATGTGTTGACAACCTTTTGAAAATTGGACTCAAGCCACCTCACTCACCAGACGAAACGCGTATTATACTCCCACTTTACGCCGGCCTTCTGTGAGGTCGTGGTACTTACCCGGACTAGCCTGCCAATTCGTGCAACAGGTGAGGCTGCTGCGTGGCCCTATCACCATAATATAATAAATGAATTACAACATAAAAAAACGAGTAACTAATGTTGCGATAGATCTGTTGAGCCATCTAAAAATATTTAAAAATAATTTCCGTACATTGATCAAAGGCGCATAACAGTTGGTAGTACTCCTGATTTCAAAAGGTTCATCCTTAAAAAGAATAGATTGGACAGATTTCGAATGCAGTTATGAAAAGAGTGAGGACGATCATAACAGATTTTTTTTTATGTGAGAAAGTAGCAACCGAGCTGGCGGCTCACCTGATGTTAAGCGATAACCGCCTGCCCATGGGCCTGCAGATGCGTTGCCTCCTCTTTATAATGTGGGGCCCGGCCACCTCACTCACCAGACGAAACGCAGAAGTGCAACACTTCAACTTTACGCCGGTCTTCTGCGAGGTCGTGGTACTAACCCGGACGGACCTGCCCATTCGTGCAACAGCGAACGCTGCTGCGTGGCCCTACCGCTGTTGATATTTTGCCCGATACCGATTTTGTCGATCAAAGAAAAGTCAGGACCGCAAGAGCGTTAATTGACGGCCTTCTTTGTCTCATAACTGGACCATGTGAGATTAGTGATAGGCTACGAACAGGCAGGCTCGTCCAGGTAAGTACCGTGGCATCACGGCTAGCGTGAAGGGGTGATAACCATGATAACCTATTGGTCGACAACGTGTCATTAAGTCCGAAAAACCTCGTCATTGTAGACGTCTCCGAGCGGTAATTACTTAAAACCAAACACGAACGAGGTAATTTGTCGTAGTTTACGACTTGCCCACCTCGATAGAACTAAATAAATAATGGTTTCTGAGGTACTGTAATACGGCCTCGCATAAACAGAATCCAATCGGCGCACATTCCAACAAACAAGCCACTTCTATTTATAAAAACTGATAAAACAAGGAAAAACAAAGGGCCACCATCGATACCGTTGTTGGAGGTCAATTAGAGGTATCTAGAAACCCGTGTGTTGAAATATAGCGGATAATTATGAATTAATAACAATACTACTCGTATCTTTGATTTCGCAACCACTCCATTCTTCCTCGATGGCGTAGCTTAATTAGGAGACGATTTATTATCGACGAGTATGGTGCGTAAGGGACGGAGAGTTGGACCGCATTTTTAGGGTTCCGTAACCAAAGGGTAAAACGCGACCCTACTGTCTGTTCGTCAGTCACGAGGCTGTATCTCATCAACCGTGATAGTTAGCCTGTTGAAATTTTCACAGATTATCTATTTCTGCTGCCGCTATAACAACAAATACTAAAAACAAAATAAAAAATATTTAAGTGGGGCTCCTAAACAAGAGACATGATTTTTATGCCAATTTTAGTGATAAAGGAACGGAACCCTTTGTGCGCAAGTCTGACTCGCACTTGACCGGTTTTTATCTATAAGTGACCATGTATAGCATAAGTCAAAATGGCACAAACTTCTATCAGTCCGTTTAGGATCTCCAAAAAATTTACCACACTGTAAATGAGGCAAATATATATTAATAATTATTCTTAATGAACGTAAACTACAATTAATGTTTAGTAGAAAATTTTCAGATTACATATAGACTGTATCATGCACTGCAAGTATTATTACGATTCACCTAACTAAACCAACAAATTCAAACTATAATTAATTAAACATAATCAATAAATATAATAATTAATAAAATTAAAAATATTGCGACACTACAAACGTTTGTGAAAAGCATCACTTTTACAAAGTGTTGCAAAAAAGTTTATTATAATTTTTGTACAAATTTACCAACAATAGTTAAAGAAACATTAGTGGGACGGGCGTCTCAACAAACAACATTATTTACGCATAATATGAGCATTTTAGCTGGGGTAGTGCCACGCAGCAGTCTTTGCTGTTGCACGACTGGGCAGTTTCGTCTAGGTAAGCATCACGATCTGACAGAAGATCGGCGTGGAGTTGAAGAGTTATACTTTTGCGCTTCGTCTGCTGAGTAAAGTAGTCGGGGTTCACCTTACTAAAAGTTGGCAGCGCATCGCAACCCTACGGGTGATGCAAATGTCTATGGGCGGCGGTTATCACTTAACATCGGATGAAACGAGCTCGCTTTCTACCTTCTCACGTAAAAAATATCCATCACAAGTAAGACAATATATGTAGATTAAATATTTAAACAAAAGTTATTGTATCCAAAACGAACATATCAGCGTTATCAAAACTGAGTCCAATCGATAGGATCATCTAAAACGTACTACGAGGTCGCGGGAACGCGAGTCAATCAACTTGACGTAGGTCGCTGAACAAAACTCAATCAAAGTCCGCTTTCGCGCTCGCGCCGGGCGATCGGAATACGCCAGCGCACAGGCCGCGCATCGACAACGCTCGCGCTGATGTATCGCACTCGTTATTTAGTTAGCGGATCACCCCATTGTTACTTAGAGACCACGAAAAAAGCATGGGCGGGGCCGCTATCGGCTCTTGCATCTCTCCCGATGAAACAAGCTGCCTATCTAGATACATGCCTCCAACGCGAGGGCGCCGCGGCGTCCGACAATGGACCCTCGGCCGTCGGCGGCAGGGTACGGTTTCCGCTGGCGGGCGCGGTCGGAGCTTATTAAAGAAAATTAAATTTGCGGCCACGCGAAATCGACACGAATCCGTGAAAGCAGACGTTGTGCGCTAGCATTTGCAATATTGGCCCTTAAGGTGGAGGCTCGTGTTGCAATTGCAGGCTAAAATCGTGTGAGGCTCGCGGTCGAGTTTCGAGAGCGTCGGGACGACTCCGAAGGCACTAACTCCGTTCTTTGGTGCGATTATTGAATGTTTATATAGAGTAGGATATATAAAGAGCGGATTATAGATAAGGGGGCGAGCGTATTTTCATTTTATTACCAAATTACCGATGGCGAGATTGGGGCCCGTGAGGCGATTGCGGCGGCCCGTATCGGGAACATTTGCCAACAGGTAATTGTCTTATTTTGTTCCGTTCGAAATTCCAACACTTGCGGTCGGTTGCGTGAGTCTGGAAACCGTTTCGGTGTATCGCTAAATGAAAATCGCGGCGCTGACGCGATCTTCGTTTTGTTTGCGTTTTTATTTATTTTTTTGGAACGATGACAAAAGTCGCAAACTTAATGCTTGAGATGGTTTTCGTATCATTACCGCATCCCGTAACGTTGAGATCATTCTGACGGCTCTTTTAATTTCTGATGCCATAAACTTTTTATCAAATTTTGACAATGTCATTTATCCTATGAGACTTTTTTCTTTTAAGAACTTTCGTCGTACGCATTTCTCTGCACAAGTAATCATACATGCATAACTATTATATTATTAATTATATTACATCATTATATTTAATTACATTGCATTACATTATATTATAAATATCGAGAATTTTTTTAACCTACGACTATGAACCATTATATATTCATTTTATTATTTTATACTTAAAATCCTAGTGTCTCTATGGACGTAAATGTCACCCTAATGTCTCGGCAAATTAAAAAATAATCAACTCCGTCATCAATATTCTGAACATTAACAACCGATAAGTAATTCGCCACTCCAAATGGAAGTAGCGTAATTCAAAATGGCTTCACCGTTAGCGCTTAGCTGAAAAAGGCCGCTTTTTAGCCCGCCAAGCTAGCCTTGTTGCTTGCAAGCTGTAATTATAGGCCAGCGCGCCCTATCGGGGAATCGTGACCTTTCGACGGGCGCTAAATCATGAGGCGCGGACGTGAATGTGCATCGATATGGACAAACTGTTGAACGCAATCACACACACCGAGTTGTGAACGGCGCGGAACTGTCGAGCCCGCGACTTGCGTGTGAAATAAACCGCTTCTATCCATAATCCTTCGCCCATTGGCATTTGCAACACCCGTAGGGTTGCAGATGCGTGCCACATCTTAATAAAGTGGGTCCCAGCTACCTCAGTCATCAGATAAGTATAACGCTTCCATTTCACGCCGTTCTTCTGTGAGCTCGTTGTTTTTACCCGGACGGACCTGCCCATTCGTGCACCGGAGAAGCAAGTTGCGTGGTCCTATCACAGTTCAAACGGTGGATCAATTCGATACACTTGGATAGAGTCGAGCGATCCAAGTTCAAATCCAGTCGCAGGCTCAATCAAAACTGTAGTTATAAGTGCTCGCTTAACACATTCTCTTTGGTGACAAAACAAATATTTCTAGGAAATGAAAAGTCTGATATTACGCACTAGAGTCGTTTGGAGACTTGTGCACTAATATCCACAGTACAGAGGCCTTTACCTAATACTCATGTATATAGACTGAAACATGCAATCATTTATTTATTTATATTATATATAGTTTTATAATAAATAAGCTGCAAATCTGTTCCTCTTAGAAAGTAAAAGAAATATGACTTGGCGTCGAGTCATATTTCGCACTTAATAATCTGTCTCTACTCCGTAATGTTTAAAAAGTAGTATGGGTTTGCAAACAAATCTACATATATATATTAAATTTTCCGCCTAGAATGAGATTTTCGAATCGGTATTCAAATATGACAATTTTTATTGCCATATTATATACTATAGTATATGTATAAAACAAAATTCCACAATTCATAACGTGGGCGTATTTATTCTAATTCTACAAGTTGTTAAACCTCTCGTGGAACTCTATAGCTATTAAATAAAAAAATGTAACTATTGTTGTTATCATCGTATGTTCTAAGATAATTATGTTTTATTAGTAATTAAGAATAATTACTCTCCTATTGCGATGTCATAACAATGAGGAAGAAAAAAGATGTTCATCAGTTAACTTCTATTCTTGCTATAATGTCAGGGTCTACTTTTAATAAATCAGATTATATTTCTGCAGATTATTCAATATTTGTTTGTTTAACTTCCCTTGGAATTAATGTCACATAGTCCTTTTATTATTCTAATTTTGAATATTGTAACAGACTTGTTAAAATTAATTATGTTGCCATTTTCAAAATTTAAATGATTACATCCTTAATCACAAGGTACAACACACTATGATATTCTACTTTGTGAATTGTCACCAACCGATCTTTTAAAACAACGACAACCTCAATCTAATACAATCGAATACAATGTTGCTAGTAACCCAAAAATATATGCTTAAGAGAAATGTCAAAGTAAAGTGGACTTCCAAATAAGGTAGCTGTCTGATTCCGCTTATCTTAATCAGATGATTTCGATTTCAGATCTGGGATCCATTTAAAGTCTTGGTTCATATCAGTCACATGGCCACAAATTATCCATCACAAACAGCCATTATGAATTATTTGAATTTGAGGCATTCAACGTACCTACAATGGCGGCCAGTTTGTAGTGACGTGTACAGGCATGGCCCCTAACCGATGCGAACACGATAGTTTGCAGTAATCTGCGCCTACGCACTATTGTTTAAAACGCGCCACGCTCATTTTGTATGCTCCGATAGCATCGGCCCAGCGCACAACATAGGCGGCGGGCCACGGCGACTCTATAAGGATAGGGAACTATTGCCCGCGCTGATTTAAGCTGCACCGGTGGCGCTTTATTGCTGAGCGAACGCTTCCTTGGTAGTATCAACGCACCTCGCTTTCGATTCTCCGTTCAATTTTTGAATTTGTTTCATTTTTTTTTTTGGTTTGTTTTCCGAAAAGGTCCGTTTTCATAGCGTTCAATTTATTTTTAAATGTTGTCATTGTTGACAATTCTTAGCATCAATTCTCTTTATCCGCTAAGCTAATATTTAGTTATATTGTGTCATAAATATGTAAACAATGAATGATAATAATAAATCTTTATTTAGAAACGACACAAATGTACACTTAAAATAGATCTTGAACATTATAATTTTAAATTAATATTAAAATAGATTTTCAATATTAACTACATTAACTCAAAAATGTGTTATAGTGATTCGTATTTACACTCTCTTCTATAAAGGAGACATATGTTCCCAAATATACATTTTATTTAGTTACTACATGCTTTTTCCTGACATTACAGCTAATTAACTACATCCCTTATTTGCGTTTGATAGTAATCAAACACTGGCCAGTTTTATGAAAAAAAAGAATGATCAATAATTGACCGGTAATCAAACCGGAGTTATTCACATTAAAGTCCAATCATATAAGTAAGTAATCTGGTTATCAAATAGTGTTCCGATGTAGCTGCTTAAATACCTCTGTATACGTCATCGCAACGCAAATGGACTCCGATGTCACGCCGAACGATTTCGAAACGAAACTTTTTACACCGCGCCGTTCACAATAATGACCGACGGTTGTCAAAAAACGATTTTAATCTTCGGGAAATTATCACATAATCGACGTTACGGTTGCGCGTTCGCCGGATGTCAAACTGAAGTGTGACAGTAGAAACTTGTTTCGTCTCGACGCCCGCGTATTGAACCTTATTCTCTAGGCCACAAAGATCACATGACGCGCTATGGTTGAGTAAGTGATGTTATGCGTTAGTGTGTTTGTTTGTAATAATAGTGACTTGTCATAGCGATATGTTTTATGGTTCTGCAAGGTTTAAGAGGTGAAAAATCTTTTTTGTGTTTAAATTCAATAAAGCAAACAGCACTCGTATGTATGGCAAAGGTATTGTGTTAGTTTTGCTTGTTTTTTTTTACCTGGGCAAACTCATTTCTTCTTCCATATTTTTATTAACAGTTCCTAGCTAAACTAAAAGGCAAGTAACTCTTCTGTTTCAATCGAAGAACAATAAATAAATATAAATATAAATTGTTTTAAAGTACTTAATTTATGATTACTTAAATATGTATGTAGAGAAAATTCAGCAGTTATGTAAACCTTTGTTATTCTAATTAATGTTATAGATGAAAATGTATAAGAGTTCAGAAGATTTATTATGAAAGATATAATGAATTACGTGAACAAAAACCTGCGGAACCGCTACGAAGGTAAACTGGTTCGCGCCTAACTTAATATATATCGAATATAGATCGAAATCTCACCATTAAATACCTGTCCGATGGTATAGTTGATAGAAAGATTTATGTTGTTTAAATAACATGTTCGAATTGAGTTTCTTTTTTGTAGCGGCTGCTAGCAGCAGACTAATATCACTACTGCTAACAGTAGTGATATTTTAACGTCATCTAGTTCTAATACGACTTTAGCTTTTATTAATCATGTCCGTTTAAAGAGCGCGAAATTTGAACCTTGTTAATAATGATGACGCCACGACCCTAAGTTTGGTGCCTTTTCTACCGACTTAAAATACGGGCTCTCAATTCGACCGTATTTGTTTTTTATGTTTGTTACCTCAGAACTTTCGACTGAGGGAATCAATTTTGATGATTTTTTTTTATTTGAAAACTGGTGCTTCCCATGTGGCTCCATATTAATTTCTTTGGTATTGGTTCTTGGGCTGCGGAGATACTTAGGGTCCTCCTGAAAATCAATTATAAAATGAATACACAGCGAGATATTTGAAGCCTGTTATGTTTTTCTTTAAAAAAAAATGGACTTGTTTTTGGAATAGTTTTCAAGCGAGGAGAGGGTTTACCTGATGTTAATAGATAGCATTACGCATAATCACCGATTTTCACACAAAGTGACGTAGATATCGAACCAATCGACGTTTGCTATATAGAAAGTGTGGATATTAAACACGGGTAAAATTACTGAAACAGCTTGTAGCTCGACTATCTTATCTCCGCATCGAACCATTAACGGACCACAACAAAAACACAAACACACATTACGGGGCAAATGAAATAGCGTTATTTACAACCACCGACACAATTACGCTAAGGATGGTGAAAGCTTAAAACTAAAATTATTGTGCGATTACAATCTAATATGTAAAATTCTCGTGTCACGGTGTTTGTAATTGAACTCCTCCGAAACGGCAAGACCGATTTTCGTGAAATTTTGTGTGCATATCGGCCAGGGTGGAGAATCGGACAACATCTATTTTTCATTCCTGTAAATGTTCCACAAATTCCATAGAAATAATTTATAGCCCAGGTCGAGGTAGGAGATCCTAGGTAACATCATAATGAGTCGAAATGAGTTAGGAAGTTCTGTGTCACAGCGTAGAATTATTTCATTATAAGACTTAAGATATCAGCATCATCATTTCAGCCTGTTTGAGTCCAGACACAGACTGCCACGAAGCACGATCCTGAGCCACCTGCATCCATCGACTCCATCTAGTGGGAGTTCGTCCTACACTGCGATGGACATACGATCTTCCTTATTGGTTATCGGTTATACGACTATCATATATACACATGGAAAACGCCCAAGTCACGATCATCCGTAAGTCATAAAAATAGCTTGACCTCGATTCGAACCCACGACCCCGGCCATGGAAGTCAATAACATACCCACCGCGCCAATAGATTGTTTTATGTAACTAATATAACACACACTCTATAGCCATTTGCTACCATTTTTTAAATTTCCAATCTTACTTCTTAGCCTCATTCAAAGTAATCATAATAGCTACGGAGACTACGTACAATGACAATTTTTAAAACATTTGGAATTTAACATAACATCAATTACCACTCAGATAAATGACGACTTTGCTGTGTATCATCAATTCTGCTGATTCACGTATATAATGAATGCGTTGTAAATATCGTTTTATGACGGTTGAGGAAAACGTTGCGATGAAACGAAAACAGAAGATCATTGAAAATGAAAGCCTGAAGTCGGAAATAATTTAAAACGACAGCGTACGTTCCAACCAGGGATTCACACATATATACCTGGATTGCTAAGTAAGATGGGGTTAATGAGTGAACCCTTGGCGTGCATATAGCGAGCTAACTCGTGATTTGGTTCGTGAGTCGCGCATTATCTCCCAATCTAAAACGCTCCGCGGACTATCGAACAATCTCGGTCACCGCTTACAGTAACCGCGTACGGACTTCGCCTGTCAAAACAAACGACTGTCCCAAACAATAAGTAACACACAAAAAGAGTAGTCCGCGACGCGCCAAGTCCTCCCCTCGAATTTCGCCCCTTTTCCACGCGTGATAGGGTCCAAAATCGTGGCGTACAACGGACGCTGATTAATAGACGCAACTGTTTCAAATCATAACCGCGAAACTAGTCACAGTTGTGATATGACTAAGGGGCAGTTTGGAGCGCTCGGTCACTTCTAATTTGACGCAGCAACGCATGATCTACGCGGCCGCGGGAGAGCAGTATCGAATGGAACAATCGAGACTCTAGTGCGAGAAAATAAACGACACAATCGATTGTATCTGTTCACGAGAATCGAGAGGTTGTTAACAATTGACGCCTGCTTCGTAGTTTATGCTTGGGAGAGATGAAATGGATCGCGGGGCCGTAGGTCGAGGTTCCGACGCGTCAGACGATTGCGAGCCCATTTATAAAGGGGGTAGAGGCGATTTTGGCCTGTCGGAGTGCGCTGCGCTGGCACGAGATGGGACAGGTGATTGTGTTGCAGCGTACCTTGTAAGTACAAGGGTTGTTTCAATGGCGAATCAAAATTTAGTGCGTGCGATGCGAGAACATTGCGAGCTGGGCTCGTTTTGCTGTAACCAACGGAACACGTCACGATGACTAATTACTCACCGCTGTGACTTCTTGCCGTGATAAATCTGCGACTTTTCTAAGAAAGGTGATAAATAAGATAGGAATTAACATTTGGTTATGCTATCACTGTGCCTGTGTCCACCACAACAGAGATTCGAGATGACTGCCATAAAAACTAAAACGTTTGAAGGAAATATCAGTAGTTTAGTAGCAACATACCACTTTAAAAGTCAACTTTATCTAATGGTTAAAAAATGGACGGAAAATTTTTCTCCGATGCAGGAATCAAACGCACGTCTTCCGGAATCGCGCCCAGACGCGCTAACCACTAAGCTAAACGGCTGATTGCCACAGCGACGAAAATCCCAACGTACCTATTCCATCTACATTGTTTATTCGTATTTTTGAGCAATGCTCGATGCATCTTTCTCCTTTATAGACAGACAATTTCAAATATCGTACAACGACAATTATGTATCCAAAGGCTTCGTTATTGACGAGCTAAAACTAAAGAACCCTTGAACTAAAGGACCTCAAAATATTCGGAGCCTCCAGCGTCCCGACGCGAAATCGTTTCGCGTTAACGTTTTATCCGAACGATAAACGGACCCCTCATACAGTAATGCCGATACGAACTTTGGACCACCCGCGTGCCGCAGAACAATGCGTTTGAGCCACACGTGGGCTTTTCCCCGATATCAACGCTACGCGGCGCAAGCAACACGAGTTTATGCCAACGAAGCTCGCTGTATCGATTGGCAGTTTCGATTATGGACCTCCGTTATGATCTATCGGCACCGGCTTGATCTTCGACGCGAGTTTTGCCCATTTAAACAGACTATGTGCCAATACTCTCCGCCTTTGCCCAGCTGTGGAACATCAATAGGTCTCACATCAACTTTGCTTTACTTTTAACATAGATTCTATGAGAGTTTGTTCGCAGCAATCCTTTCGCGATAGACTTCGGGAGCTGGATCTCAATTGGGTATGATTTTGTCGTTTTTGGTTTACTTACTTTGATTTTTGCGTCTGGGCGCGAATCCGGAAGACTTGTGCTCGATTCCCAGGCAGGCGGATATCTTATACCTTATTCAATGAATTCATCATGCTTTTGCCCTTACCCCATCTTGGTGGAGTTGGTTGACGTATGAATCATGTTGGAAGTCGTTTTGGCTAGGTTTTTGACCACCGGCCGCCTGCCTCACATAAACCCTCCTTGAGAACAAACACGCAGAAGAAACACCCTATACATCGCTCACGGCTTGGCAGAGGCATCCTCTGTGCTGAAAGTATCGAAAGATAATTCACCAACAACCTACAGCAGATGGGCGCACAAAAAATTTTACGGTAGTAAAACCAATTATCGAAATGTTTTTTGGTATTTTTGTTTGAAATATTATGCTCGCACGGGGATTGTAGTACAAAATCAAAATAAATAACAAAATTTTCTTAACGTTAGACAATTTCAATTAAAAAAGAAATAAGCAATCATGGCCACGGCCTTCTAAAGTGAGAATTAAATATTGGAATTATTGTTTTTTTTTTTTATTTTTTTTTTAAATGTATTATTGTTCTGATAATTAAGACTAACAACAATCAATTTCAGTAATTATTTTTCTTATAAAAAATATAGAATTTTCATTTTAAAATGTGCGGCAAAAATAAAATCGGGCAAATATAAATTTGTTTTACAGAGATCAAATATTAGAAAACCAAATGATATCAAAATTTTAATGCCATCAACTTCAATGACAAAACACGTGATATTGTCATGTCGGTGATGCGAACTGTTACTATGAATTTTTCCCCATCCGAAGCCAACGTGCCTTTAGAA
This sequence comes from Iphiclides podalirius, assembly GCA_933534255.1. Taxonomy (NCBI): domain Eukaryota; kingdom Metazoa; phylum Arthropoda; class Insecta; order Lepidoptera; family Papilionidae; genus Iphiclides; species Iphiclides podalirius. The sequence goes on from OW152816.1 coordinate 2,205,715, forward strand.
GTTTTCGCTAGAAAAAATATCAAATTCAAACATATCTGTGCCTACCAAAAACGACCGTTATGGACAGCAAACAGAAAACCTTTAGTATCCAAATCAATGTTGGTAAAAATAAAATAAACGAGTGAGTTGAAACAAAACCAATCGGACTCGGAACGAATATATCCTTTGACATGAAAACATTTGTACTTAACGACGACCTAACACATGCGTGTGGGTTCACGCACGCGCGCACACATAGCCGAGCGTTTCTCAGACGCGGGACGTCGAGAAAAATGGGGGAAACAAATCAAAGCGTCGCGGCTAATCGAATCATTTCAAAATTTAGCCTCTCCCCATTGTTGAGGTCGGCGCCACGATGCGGTGCGCGATAAACCGGCAAAAACAAATAGTTACTAATTACGTTAGGAGCGCAGTTAACAATCGAGCCATCTCTAATCTGCCAGACAAATTGCCGGAGCGGGAATCACTCAGGGCGGTAGATAAATTGCCGGAATTATTTTTTCGATTACAGCCCCATTGTTTAATCGCGGCCGGTTAATAGGCGGCGCGATAGCATCTGAAAGTTTTGGGTGCCCGTGTCCACTGTCGCTTACGGCGCCACGATTCTGTTGCGTCAATTATCGTTTAAGATTATCCTGAAATGTAAATTACGAAATTCGATGTGCGAATTCTAGGAATTTACAAACTTACATTAATAACTTAATTGTTGGGTGATGGAACTCCGTGTTTATTTATGAAAAAAAAAATAGCTTCGGTTAAAACATAATGCCATAATACGAATCGAAGTAAGTAAAAGGAAGGAAAACTGATAAAGTATACAAAATATTGTTATTTCTATGAAATCACATGTTGACAACTTTGAGATAATTTAGAAATATGTATAGATATAATATATACTAGTCCAGACAGACTTTATCCTGCACACACGACTTAAATATTTTATAAATAAAAAAGTGGTAGGATGTGAATCAAAGCCATTCGAATCAACTTCATTAAAATTGAAAAAAAAATTTCATTAAAATCGGTCCTGCCGTTTAGGAGGAAGATAAGTAGTTTTCAGTAACATATACATGTACAGAATAATTATATATAAATATTTTAGGACACATTTAGGACATATTTTTACACAACTTTCTCTAGTCCCAAACTAAGCAACGCTTGCACTATGGGTACTAGAAAACTGACAGAAATACTTAAACATACTTTTCTTTTTGTAAATAAATACATACTATACATATACACACAGACACTAGAAAAACACTATGTTCATCACACAATATTTTTCCAGTAGTGGAGATTGAACCCACACCCTCTGACGCAAAAGGCACCACCCACTACGCCATTGGGGTCATCGTATAAAGATTAATATACTAGAAAATGGAAAAATTTTAAATCGAAAACTACGCACTATATTACACGTAATTTAAAATGCTTTATATTTATAAGATGCGTAATAAAATGCGATTACTATTAATCATTCCTGTTTTTAGATGTTACTTTAAAAAATGAGGCAAATATTAGCGTGCAATGGAAACACGGTCGCGCTTCAGCGTCGCTTCTGTTCGCATCTGTGTAAATGAGGGTCACTCATTGAGTGGTCTATCAAGCAGTTTTAAATTAACTACATAATTCGTTATATAGGACGACTAGGCCTAGGACCAGAAATCAACAGGTATGGAAGTAATAGAGTTTATGCGCGACTATCTCATTATATCTGAGGAGTCAAAAAATAAATTAAAATGTCGGGAGGTATCGTGACACCCGTTCGTTTATTAAATATTAAATAAATGCCAGAGTGAAATAAATAAATAATTGTAACTAAATTAAAATAATAATTCAAAATGTCAAGTGCTGATGATAATAAAATGTACATTTTTTGACTAAACTACGATGTTAAACCTTACCATTGCGCACGTTTAACATGAATAAATAGTCACATCTTTGGTGAGCACACAAACACAGATAACAAAAATGTCGTGACGCTCAAAATTCTGCACTGTTTTCGGCCTAAGCTCATTTGCTAAACGTTCAGATAGCTCCGAAAAAAAAACGAGGAATAAGGAGTTTCGTTCAAAAAAGTTTACGCATAGAATTTATCGGTATCAAATATAAATAGATACTTTTTTATGGATCTGTGAATACATTTACTGACACATTTGATTCTGCATCGCTAGTAGTACTCTTAAGTTCTAGTAGGTTTTAGTCGCGACCTGAATAAACAGTTACATGACGTTCTTCGCGGCCGTTTTAAAATAAACACTTATAAGCACTGGCGACATTAAAAGATAGCCAGTATCAAATAAAAGATTCGAGTAGAAATAAGGCGCTACGTCACCGCTTGCCATCAGGTGGGAAATCATTCATGCCAGTTGATAACAAAAACAAATCAATCCGGTCCACGGCGGACAGACTTCTAGAAGCGGCCATTCGTCATCAGCGTGCGTTGTTAAAACGAAGATTCATTAGCGAGGCGCTTATCTGCGGCGGAGCGTGGTCCATTACCGCTATCTAGTGTTTATCGGCTCCTTATCGGCGCACGAAGCGAGCGGACGAAACTCAAGCTTATGACGGCAGCTTCGCCGGTGCCATTATTGCGACCTATGCACGAGACAGTGCACGAAGAGACCGTACAGCTGGCAACCCTTGCACTAAGCCAGATTAATACAACACGAAGAAACCAAACAGCTGACAGCCCTTGCACTAAAGCAGATTAACGCAAGAAGAAGAAACCAAAGTCAGCATTTCTGAGGCCCTGTGTTATACACGACTTTTAGAACGTGAAAGCGAAATGACAATAAACAAAGGGTAGAGAGAGATAGCTGATATACATTTATCTTTAGCTTATAGTCCTTTTTACGAAAGCCGACCATGTCGTAACATTCATAAATCGCAGTTCGTCAAGTTTTAAGTCCCAGGAAATATATAAGTTATACAGTATAATTATATACAGTATACATGTGTCGAGTTATATACAGTATACATGTCGCGTTGAGCTAGCCTGGCTTTAATTAAGTATTTTAGCTCAGTAGACCTCGTCTTCGAATTGTTTTAAATCTCAGTCGAACAGCTTTCTCGGAATGTTTCCCTCATCGAAGATTATGCGTTAAATCGGTTGCAAGAACCTCTAGCCACAACACGTTACATCACTTTACACGCCTTTACGTCTTTGTATTCAAAAGTATTAAAATACTTTATCCAAATTAAATAACATACCAGTCTATATCCAATATCCATTTACATTAAGTTACAATAATCAATTATTTAATAAAAATATTTTAAGAATATATTTGAATAAGCGTCACCGACAAAATTATCTAGAAATGCACTTAAGTCTTAGGTCATCTCAATATGTCGAGTGCGAACATTGTAATGTTGTTTCGCTTTCTATCTTTGCTAGACGCGCAAGAGTTTACAAAACCTGTTTAAAAAAATGAATTACGTTTAAAAACCTTGAGATGTTGCATCTATCACACATTTCTTTTTCGCTAGTTTACCAATTCGCGTGTCCACGGCTGCAATCAACATAAGTATATAAGGCAGGCCTCTTGCTACCGTACACGAAATGGGAACGCCACATTATTTTATCCGTGTATTTATGTGCGTGTGTGCGTTTCCGTGCACGTGTGGGCGTTTATGTAAAACAAAATTTTATTCCTAACCCCGCCAGGGACGGCCGAGTATTTCACATTGCCTGATAACGTTTGAACCCTGATAACATGAGGAATGATAATCTGATATCGCCGTTCGTACGATATCTCAAACCAGAGTTGTGTGCGGCGATTAAAACATCTTGGACTGAGATGGTCTCGTAATAATGGAGGCGTGAGATAAAGACTAGGAAAGTTTTGGTCTAAACTTAATAAAAATATTATATAAAACATATTCTTTTCAAAGAACCGGTCAGTCTAACTTATACGCCCGCCATAATGAAATTGGTAAATGATCACCCCCGATTTTCTCAGGAACGGATGGACATTGCAAGTTTTTATACCGAATACTGGGGTCTATATTCCTTAAGGTGAATAAAAATCAAGGTTCTGAGTCAACACGATAAAAAGGTATGGGCAAATTTAGATTTTGCCGAAAACTTGTATGTACCAAAATTTTCCTTTTTTTTTTTAATTTTTCAGAATTTTTCCTTTATTTGTTCTGTAAGACATTATTTTTTGCCACATTTCGTGATTCTAGGTCACACAGTCGACAGTTACTAACATATAGGTTTTCGACTCAAAACCTATAGGGCACTTCCGGTTGACATAGAATTGTCAGCTCAGGTGCAGAGTATATTGAATAAGTTCGAACAGAAATACAACATTTATTCAACATTGCGGAGCATGTGTGAATTTGAAAAATCAAACAATAGTCAACAGATATAAACATTTTTAGTGCACATTTTTTTACACAACTTTCTCTAGTCCCAAACCAAGCAACGTTTGTACTATGGGTACTAGATAACTGATAAAAATACTTAAACATACTGTTCTTTTGTAAATAAATACATATTTTACATATATAAACACCCAGACACTAGAAAAACACTATGTTCATCACACAATATTTTTCCAGTAGTGGTAATCGAACCCACACCCTCTGGCGCAGAAGGCAGTTACACTACCCACTACGCCATTCGGATCGTCTACTACTTCAAATTATAAAAGTAACCCTAACGACGCTCAAACTGACTGTCGATTTAGTTTTAACAACCGCCACCGTTGTAACAGAAGTGTTGGTGAACGGTGACAGCTGCCGCCGGCGGTCTTTCCGAACCGTTACGACCTAGGAGCCTTCAAGAAGAAAGCACACTCTACCCTAAAAGGCCATCTACGCGTTTGTAAGTCTCTGGTGTTGCAGATGTCCATGAGCGGCGGTCATTACTTACCATCGGGTGAGCGTCCTGCTCGTTTGCCGCTTTTTCCCATAAGAAATAATAATATAAATATTAATATAATATAAATAATGGAATAAGCACGAATGGGCAGGCTCGCCTGGGTAAGTACCACGACCTCACAGAATACCGGCGTCAAGTGGAAGTATAATACTTTCGCGTTTTGTCTGGTGAGTGAGGTGGCCGGAGCCCAAATTTCAAAAGGTAGTCAACGCATCTGGAACCCTCGGGTGTAGCAGATGTCCATGGGCGGCGGTATTCACTTAACATCAGGTGAACCGTCTGCTCGCTTGGCAATTTTCACATAAAAATAAATAAATAAAAAAGAAAAATAAAAAAAATTGGGGACAAAGTCTTAACAAGGACTTGGAAAATATAAATCCAGCGCTGATAATTGCCCAACAATGACTGATAATTTGACGAGCTTGTCGCCTCAGGCCATACGTGCGGCGCCCGGAATTACCACACGTTAAGTGACACGGGCATAGTAGCTATCGCCGCCCGAGCATATCCGATACGTACGTGACTTATCGCCGCGGGCAAGACAAAGCGGCTCTGATGTAAACTTAGGTTGCATTGACTGCTCCTTATCGGTGGTCCGTTATCGGTAAAAATGGTATTGGTTACATTGTAATTAATCTAGCCCCCGCCAATTTTCGCTCACCAGACGAAACGCAGAAGTATAACACTTCCACCTCACGCCGGTGTTCCATGAGGTCGTGGTAATTACCCGGACGGACCATTCGTGGAACAGACGCGAAGACTGTTGCGTGGCCCTACCACTGTTGCTAATAAACAAATTGTCGCGGTTCAGCGGTTAGAAGCTGTCCTTCTTATCATGGATGCTGGGTTGAAATCTACGGTGACGGGGATTGTTTTTATTTAAACTAATTTCACAGCTTCGTAGGCTTTGTACGGTCAGATACTACGTATAATGAAATTCTACTTTGATTATTATAAAGGTGGTGAGGGTAACAAATTAATTATTACGTGTAAAGAAACTAAAAAACACTTTCATGTAGTACTTATTTCGTATACTCTTTAATAAGTGTTGAACGATAATACCTTACACGTAACCGTCTATACTAAAGTGGAAAAATAAATTGCGTCGAAGTTTTATCCAAGCGTATTTCACGCTAACGTACATCATGTGTACTAATTTAATACGACCGATATATAATGACCTACCAGACGAAACAATGTTCGAACTCCGATCGACTTGCACACGGTCAATCGAAATGTTCTATATTCAAAAATAATAAAAAAAACAAGTACAAAAGAGGTCAGATGACATCACCTGTCAATCCGAAATTTTCGAGGCTGGCTGGAAATGGGCGAAATTAACCGACGACGATTCAAACGGCTTGCCGGGCGCAAATAGCGTTCGAATTTCAAATCGGCGACCATTGACATGGCAGATGTACTGTTATCGCTCGCGATACGCTGGCGGATGCTGCGATAGCGGTCGCGATATATCGCTCATTATTTAAGTTTTTAAATTCGTAACTAGCCAGATAAGCGAGAAAGGGAGCTCGCTGAACCGCGCGAGAGCGAGCGGGACGAAAGTAGCGTGATGGACGCATGGTGTGGGATGTTATCTGGCAACTCGATTATCATGCGTTCTGCGCGCTGTTAAGTGGGAAATAATTGTTAGGTAGATACGTGGTTATGATTTAAATATTGGCTATGCTCTTGTGATTCTAACTGTTATTGGACTGATAACCTTTATACTCGAAAAACGTGGGTTTGTTGCGCAACGCAATATTCTTCAATACATGTATAATATAAGTCCGTGTACAATTGTCTAAAATTGCTTTTACAGCCACGACGAAAGTAACTGATAAGATTTCTTTTAGTGATTCGGTTATCTTTAGATATATCTAATAAATTTTATTATTGATACGTTTTCGACGTGTTCAATTTGTACGCCTAATTAAGAACTCGAATGATTTCAAATTATACACAATAATTTCCTTTCTTCCAACCTTAATAATATGTTGCTCAATAATATGAGGTTTATTCCAATTATTTAAAAAAATATTTTTATTCACATATTTTCAGTATAGAGTTTGGAGCTAAAAAAATTAGATAAATTATTTGATCATTAATACCGAAATTCATATTCTATTCTTTAACTCCGTGGCGCAGTTGCCAAGGTATTGGGGTCGTGGCTTCGATTCCCACACGGGACAACGATTTGTGCGACCCACAGACAATTGTTTCGCATCTGGATGTTTGTCCACGTGAAATTTATGTTTGTAAAACGTCCTTACAGCACAGGGTAATGTTATCCTAAAGTAAAGGCATTGTTTTATTAAAAAAAAATCTACTGAATTTCAATACAGTAAGGAATTTTGATGATGAATAAACAAACAGTACGCCATGTTTTTTAATGTGAAAAGTTGGCAAGATAACTGGCAGTTCACCTCGTGCTAAGTGATTACCGCCACCCATGGATATTTGCAACATCCATGGGGCCCCGGCTACCTCACTCACCAGACGAAACGCAAAGTATAGTCCCACTTCACACCGGCCTTCTATGAGGCCGTGGCACTCCCTGTTGCACAGAAATATTCAAGCTCACAAATTAAATAATTATTGTTCTTTTAAATATTAGATTTATGCTCTTTGACAACTTACGCGAACGCATACCGACTGGATTTGATATACGGAAAAGCATAAAAATATCCATAATCGATAAGCATGTATGCGTTTTTGTATGAATTTTTTAGGTTCATAAAAGATGTAAAAAAACAATTCAAAGTGATAGTGCCTAAAATATAACTGCCTCTCTGGGTGACGTAGATCAGTATTTGTTTATCTTTCGCTGACAAATTAATACGGGGAACAGAAATATTGTTGTTAATATTCACACAGTCTCTATTTTTTTATTCTATGACTTTGAATATCATACCCAACACACTACAAATTAATTTATCATAATGGACAGCAACGTAAGGCTGATAATCGTATAAAATAAAAATATTTTTAAGCGCATAGAATTCTTTCAATTTCATTGAAATTCCTTAAGTTGAGGCTACCGATGTATTTATCGATAACGTGGAATATCGATAAGTTTATCGTAATTATTGTAAATCGGTATCGCGACAAACAGTAGCAAGCAATAGATAAGGTATGATCGCAATCGGCTGACAAGCTACGCGGACGGCATTACAAATGTCGGACATGCATCGATAGCACCTTATCACCATAAGAACACGGCACAAAATAGTACACAACGTATCTAGTGATGTACGTAACCGGCCCGACGTATTGGAGTTGAAAACATTTCGTAACACATGGAATGTAGTGATGTAGGCTTTATCGAAGATCGGAATCTTATCACGAAGCATAGATCAGTTACTGGTCTACACATGAATTGTAGATAGATAGACTAAAATAATAATCCGTAAGCTCCTTTGTCAACCGTACTTGAGAAAAAAACGAAATATTTATTTTATTTATAACCAGGGACCCGCCCCGGCTTCGCACGGGTACAGTGTATTATAGATAAAAATCTTCTTCTTGAAATACTCTATCTAGTCAAAAAACCGCATCGAGATCCGTTGCGTAATTTTAAAAATCTAAGCATACATAGGGAAAAACAGACAGCGGGACGACTCTGTTTTATACTATGTAGTGATGATGTAGTGATTACGCACCTACCTTTAGTTCTAACTTAATTTCTCGTTTCAAATATCATTTGAATTTAGATCTTAGAATAATACGTCTATTGTAGCTTCGTACCGCAAATGTGAAAGAAATTGCAAAATGAGTATGTGCTCCAGCGAAGTATGTACTCGATTTTAAATTTAATTGTACAAATGCAATTGATAAATTTGAACTACCTCAAGACGTATAAAGCAATATACATACGAAACTACATATCGAAATGCCTGTTGTGAAAGTATAATCTGAAAGAGTCGTGACTTAAGACGTAAACAATCGCACACCACGATTGTATCACGTTACGTGTGAGCAAAGTCTCGACAAGGAATACGTTGAAACCCAGCTGCTGGCACTATCGACCGTCATTACGAAATTGGTTCACTTAAAACTTATACTGTGGTCACGCAGCAGTTTTTACTGCTGCATGAATGGGCGCATGGGGCATGGGGCCCTTATACTCTGCGCGTGTGGTGACCAGGCCCCACTTTTCGAAAGGTCAACGCATCTCCTAATCCCCGGGTGTTGCAGATGTCCATGGGTGGCGGTGATCAATTAATTATGTGAATCGCCTGCTTGACAAATTTTCATATAAAAAATACACCAAATGCTAAGCTGGAATTTAAAACAAATATTATCACCGCATCAACACTGTTTTTTACAACTACATCCATGTCAACGAATCTTGCATTGTTTGTCGTTACTATATCAAATAGTGTACTCTGACTTATCAACAAGAAGAAACCTGTTGTAGTTTTAAATGGTTTCGAGTTTGTCTCTCTCACAGCTATTTCTGGTGTTCTTCAAGGTTCGAAAATGCTCGGATGATACTGATTCAAAATGGTAACCAAAAACACTAATAGATGGCGCGCAACTCCTAAAGTAGGAAGCCAAGAGTTTTGAATTACATCTGTAAATGATAAATTTAGTATAACTCGTGGCTGTTGGTATGGGTGACTAGGCATTAGATATTTTTAGCAACAACATATCCTTAATTCAGAAATACCATAAATCTTTACTTAACTGCCAATAATTATGTTATAAATTATTAATATCGTAACCGGTTTATATCGTAGTTGTAATTTTGATTTAATGTTTGTATTATATTAATGTTTCATCATGAGATTGGTGGATACTAAGCTGACGATATTTATCGCTGCATAATAATAGTACTGCTCATCTCTTCTCTTCATTGTTTGGGATTTAAACCGAAGTCTACGGAATTTAATTCCAGTTGAATTAAATAAGGATTTAAGGGAGCATTTTAATTCTTTTATTTATTCAATTGGAAACATTAACACATTCTTAACAGAATGACCTTAAATTGTATTTGTTTACATTCGTTATAATTTGTATTGAATAATGAAACTATTTAAAACACAACCAGTTATCGGTCTGTACGACCCGTCAACTGCGTCTCATAAAAATTGCGTTTAACATGAGATCATAATACTATCTTCACTAAAGGTTAAATGGCAGATGAAATAAGGACTCCAGACTTAGTTGGCTGCTTAAGTCAAAATGACAAACCCAAGATAGAAAATGGATTCAAGAGGCTGTACATTGATCGTGACAAACTTAACATCCGTAAGCGCTCGCGACCTATCATACACAGAGCAGCATTGCAAAAACACCACACATTAATTGTAACGAACGTCGCGACGAAAACGCCCGGACATCTCCATCCCACACGGGACACTTGTAACGCGACCGCATAAATCCACCCGGCGCTGATAGCATCACGCTGTTTATCAATCTGCGAGAGCATAAATTAAACGGTATCTATGTCCAACATCTGGCGCGGCGGTGGAACAATATTCAAATTGGGATCGCATGATGGAACCCAATAAGTGATTGGATTCTTGAAATTGACGATCGCAATCTCGGGGTGTGCTTCTTTTATTTTCCCACGAGCCTGCCCAGCGCTGGACTACAATAGCGGACGGTGAGATGTTGTAGTTGTTCAAATGTCTACTACCGCAATCAAAGCTCATTAAACATTACCGTTTGTGCTGCGCAGTGCTATGTTTGTGTGAAATACGCTCTTCTTTCCGGGTCTAGGGTAAAGAAGCGGTGATCTCATTTTTATATATATAGATTCCCATGTAAAAAGTAGCTTTTACCTATCTAATTGAACTCCCGCTACCGCTTACTAACACAAATTAGACACATTAATCAGTTCATCATTCAAACTAATTTCTGATAACGTTTCAAGCTTAAGCTTAGGCATGTAGCATCAGTCATAGTATTCAAAGAACTAAACACATTTAAATTATCAGGCAATCGAGGCTTGAAATATCACTAATAAGAATCGGTTGTAGCCTTACCGATTAACCTGTCGATTAATGTGACATTGACAATGTTTTTTAGGCTAAATTGTAAGCAGTTTTGGTTCGGTCACCCGTGAAAAGGATATACCTGCGTTGATCTCTGTCACAAAATGCAATTTATTTACATGCCAATTCAATTCGATTCTGACTAACTTTAAATATCAGATCTGCAATCTTACTTAAGTTTATCTACTAGAATAATTTCTGATGGATATTGAAGAGTAGAAGTATATGTTAGAACAAGCTAGTGAGAACAAACCGAAATGGAATCTGACAATCCAGTGAATTTTCTGATAAGAAATCTGACTGATAAGAAATCCTCCCCGCACAAAATCCCCGTCACCTAGAGGTCCCAAGTCGCAGTGCAGCATAAAATATAATCTCGGCGACAGATAAAGTTCCATATCTTGGCGCACAATCAAAGAACATCGATCAAGCCCGCTATCGTCAAATCCTCGAGTGGCGCAATTTCAGGATAGCAATCGGATTACGGCGTACAACGTTTCCATCGGCTTACATTAATGCAGTTAACCCACACTAATATTTCAACAATGAGAATCACCGATCTAGAATAGGTTTGCTTAGTCACTCTATTATTAGTCGTGTCACATTAACAGACAGTAAAACTTAATTGAGGACATGGACGATCTCACTGAGGAAGCAATAATACGTCTGACATGTAATTGCGCTAAGAAAAACAATTGTTTACATATTTGTATTCCGCTATCGGTATCTGATATTAAATTATCTCTATCGCCCATGAAACTCTTGAACGGTGTAAAGTTGCAGATGCGTTTCCAACCTTAAAAAGTTGAGGCCCCCCATTATTCCACTCAACAATTGCAACGCAATAAAACAAATATTTCTCTGGTCGAGCCTGTCCATTCTTGGCCACGTGGCCATACAACAGTGTTCATACTCTTTTTCCATCCTATGACCGGACCCGATCTTTTCTTTCACCAGACCCTATCACAGCTCCACCTAGCTGTGATATTAAGTGAGTGATTTTAAGTTTGGTTTTTCTTAAGATTACATGCTTTTGATAGAAACTTAAAATACAAACGACTACCAAGCTGATGTAACCCTATGCTTTTTGACACGGAAAAACACACCAACTTTATTTCAAAAAGAAAAACACGAAATTGAATCCACGGGTGAATGTAAGGATAATCTACATACAGTACATTCCATATAAATATCTATTATATTATACTATGTAAATATATATAAGTATAGTATAGTATTAAAGACTACGCTTCTGAAACCATTTCGTGTCTAAGTCGTAATTTAGTGTCAAGGAAACTTCTATTTATCCTTTTATCAAACATAAAATTCTTGATTGTACAAACAGTTCAAGAAACGATATCATTATACTCTTAAGCGAAGAAAAAGTGGTAATTGGCGGATGTAGTAACACGTCACAGGGATAAATATTTCAGATTGTTACAGATTTTATTTTGTTTAGTAAAAAACGCGTATCAATAACGAAAAATCAAAAGTATTAACGTACAGTACAATTAATCCGGGCTTGTACCTACATACTTAATCGTGTTAAGCGTTTAACGATAAAATTTTATCTTTAGATCATTATCGTTTTAGTTTTCGTGTGATATTAATCCAGGAATCGATATCGTTGAAATATCGTAATGATAACATTCATTAATGTACAAATGCCATTTCTATGTATGTTTTAAATTGAAACACATAACTCAGTTTGTTACATGAAATAAGACAGTCTTTTAAAACCTCTCCAAATTTTATATATCAAATTACAAGTAACAGATTTACGTGCGAAGATTATTGCCGTAATAACTTATGTAATATTACAAAAATTAATATTATAATTATAAATGAACGTAATATTAGTACATTCAAACATATTTCACTAAATATTTAGAATTTTATAAAGGATAATGTATGTATAAATAAAAGATAGTGACAGATAGCTTCTTAAGAGGAAATTTTAATTAATCTATCTGTGTGTGTGTAGTGTGTAGTGGCACACAGGACAGGCTTTGCCTTGTATGGTGCCAACGCACAATGTACTTGAGCGAAATTCTGTTTGTCAATAAACATATCTTCATTTTTTATTGTCATTTTATTATAATAATAATAATAAAATATCTTTATTCACATAGACGCTTGCGCGTTCTTATGAAACATCAAAATTTTACAAAGAAATTAACACGTTCGTAAGTTACCACCGGTTCGGAAATCAGTTTCTGTTGAGAAGAAACCGGCAAGAAACTCAACAGTTGCTCTTTTTTAAAAAATCAGTTTACAATATAATAGTACAGGTACAATAGTCTTGTTTTAGCCTACGTGAGTATCAACAGTATTAACCCCACACATTGGCGTCGTCAAGATATTCGGCAATAGTATAATAGGCTTTAGCCATAAGTTTACTTTATGTAGCTAAGAATTTAAGAAATGTGTAATAATTAGCACAAAAATTTGTTATTTCGTTGTAATAAAACTTACCCTGTCAATCTTAGGCTAGAGTTGAAAGTCTCAAAAAAGTATCATTTTGAAATACAAATAATAATAAGAAAAGGCAAACAATGAGAAAATGAAACAAGATGGAACAATAAGGAAAACGAAGTTAGAACAAAAGACGGTTAGTTGTCAACAATAAAACAACAACTGTGTATATAGTAGAGTATTCGCAACCTTCAGTTTATGAAAAGGACGTTTTAAAGTAAATAGTAGAAGCGGTTTACAGATATTTACCAATAAAGACAGATAAGATTATGAAGATAAGAACACTAAATAAATATTGTTTGCTCGTTTACCGTACACGTTGGCGATATCAAACACAACGTGTTTTAATGGGCGAAATCTGTAATAAACAACACAGAAAAAGCAATCAACTCTTTTAATTCTAACGGAATAGATAAAGACGTGAACACGTTTTGTCGACGCCGAGTCTCAAAAATAACATGCAGTCGTTTTCTCAATAAGCTATTCCAATCACACTAAATGTCAACATCAGTAACTACACCTTTTGATATCGGCAAAAGACAAAGTTATCCTTGAATTCCGATAAATACTGATTTTGGAAAACGACAAAAACTCACTGTTTAAAAGATCAATATATTTTTATTCATGTATATATTCTTCTTTATTGAAACACCTTAAAAATATAAAGTGTGAGGAGAAATCGTGGTAGGTCCAATAAATGGAATTACAATATGGATGAATAACAAAACTCAAACGTAAGCATATTCAGTAAATACGTTTTGAGGAAAAATTGAGATATCAGTTACAGATAAACCTATTTAAAGAATTTTTGCGAAAATCATTAAATCTGTAGGTCTAAATCTCCTAACAACGGTTACCGGAAAGCATTCTCTCCCTATCTCGACTAAAATGCAAATGGAAACAAGACTACCCACGTCATGTTGAATAGGTTTTTAAATTAGCAAATGCCTAACTATTCACAACTGTAGTAGCAACATATAGAAAACAATTATGGCAGTTTATTGTGAAAACAAAAAAACCCACAAATATCTAAAAAATAAAATCAAATATAATAGACGACATAGAAACCGAGTTGGGTCAACTTATTGGGGAAAATTATTTAAATTCTCCCCAATCACAATCGATGAGTGTTTGCTCGACCATAATCAAGATATTCAAGTTCTCAAAACAAGTCCATATCTATATTGTGTTCTATTAGCAAACAATAACAAACAATATGAAATTTGTAGCGGAACGCATCCAGGAGCAAACTTTCAAGTTACAAAAGGAAACAAATAGTTAAAAGGTTCCAGGCTCGGGGCAGTTGATTGACAATTGGCTTCAGAGCAGCAGGTCGTGGATTCGAATCCAACACGGGATTAGTATTTGTGTGACACAAATAATTTTGCGTGCATTTATGGAATGTTAAAACAAGAGCCGATATAGCTCATTGTCCGGGCGCTCGCTTTAAATTCAATAGACTCGAGCAGTCTGTTGTCGGCACCAATGAAATTGTTAATTGTAAGTGCCGACTTGCTCAGCGGTGAAGAAAACCATCCTGCATATTTCCAAGATATGTGAAGTCTTGGGGGACTTCGCAGTGGGGTCTTGTCGTGGACTATGCTCTAATGCCCTCCGTACAGAGGAGGCCTTTACCAGCAATGGGACATATTATAGGCTGTTACATTTACTTTAAACAATTGGGTAAACTTTAATAATTGGACATACATCAATTAGAATTACCAAATATTGGACTTCATCAATTTACTAGCACTCGTATATAGCGATGGCGTTGATATTACAAATTGAATGCCATTCCATTCACAAAATTCTTATTCTATCTTTAATAAATTATGTATAACATTCGGTTCGATGGTCTTACGTAATTTTTTATGACGACCAGTGCTTAACTTCCATCCTGCATACCACTTGAATGAGGAATGGTTTTGTGCCAACACATTGATGTGGACGGAATAATGGACACTGACAAATTTATCCGCTCCCTTATAACTTCCTCGTTATTGAATTAACTGTCAATCATAAAAAAAATTGGCACACCGATAAACAAACAAAATGACCATTATAAATATTAATAAGGCACCGTCCGTTGAATGAATTTTAACACCTATGCCGTATCGCGATAAAAGATCGGAGGAGTCAATATAAAAATCTATCAAGCGAATGTAAATAAAATCACTAGTCGCTTATAAGCGGTCGGTAACAGCTAATAAAAAATTCAAATATCGCTAGATAAAATCTAAGATTGGCTTTCCGACCGGACCATAAATATACATGCCAGCTAAAGTGTCTGGCTGTCGTATCTCTTGCCCCGTGGCCATTTGTGACTCGATTTTAGATGCAGTCAACGATAGATCGATACGTTCTAAAATTCTCAATTTCTTATACGAGTTGTTACCGGAAAAAAACAATGTTTACCAATGTTGCACATATATCGATTGCCCTATTTTATATAAGCGTTGGTATACATTTGCCTTAGGCAATGCGAATTGATCTTAAGTTTTTATAAAATGGTGTGATACTAGCCTGCTTACTGGTATCATTATAATCTACATAATGATTTCCCCATAGAATGTAGATAAACCAGTATGTATCGGATGTCAGAAACGACATAAGTTCCTCCTAAATAGATTAATGTATCCTATCTATGAATTCGAGGTGCTCAAATAAAATAAAATTTTATTATTACCAAAAAAGTTACCATTCCGCCAGATTCTTTGATATAAACCTATTTCATATTATGCTAAGTGGAACGCTGCAACACTTATTATAAACAACTCTACTACTCGTATATAAAAATGCGTAAATATAACTGTCGCTTAATTTTCCACCAAAGCCTGTATCGGAGCCGCGCTACCCGCGTTACGGATTCTGACGCTCTACGCACTAAACCTTTTTTTATGAAAAGTTGTCAAGTGATCTGGCGGTTCACCTGATGTTAAGTGAATACCACTCATGGACATCTGCACCACCTGGCTTGCTCACCGCACTCACCAGAAGAAGAAGAAATGGGGAAGTATAACACTTTCACTGCACGCCGGTCTTCTGTGGGGCTTGTACTTCCCCGGACGAGCCTGCCCATCCGTGCAACAGAAGAAGTGGTTGCGTGGCCCTACCACAGATAAAAATATCTGTACAATTAAGCGGTCAAAACCCTCACCGCGCGAAAAACTCGACGTCTTATCTACTTTTTTTTAATTGCATTTTTAACAATGCTTTGCCTTTTCATCAAACAATTTCTCAGATGACATTTTTACAATGAATATCTGAAAAATAGAGACATCGCTATTGGAATAAAATAGTATTATCTCTTTTATTCCAATATTTTATTTATGTTGTCGTATTTAAGATGTGTTTCCAGGAAAAAGTCTGTTGGGTCCGCTAGCATTATATAAAATATTGCCAAATCACTCCAAAAACAAAAACATATATTTCATATTGTGTATCCTTTCATTTGTGGTGGACAATGAAATAATTCATTCAATCATTCACTTTTTTTAACAAACAATTATATTCTTTTTACTTTGTACGTGTTTTTATATTCTTCATTAATGCCCTCCCTTCATGATTTTTTGTGAATATGTTGCTGCATCAGTACTTAAATCGTTAATCATAGAATTATCTCGGTAATTAAAGCGCCATCGGTTTCAAAGTCGTTTGGCGTTTTTCTCGTTAAATACTCGAACCTTTTTCTATCCAAATATAATCAATATTTTTATCCTAGGCGTAATAATATAATTAAACTCTCCAATCGAACACAAAAATTTATGGAAATTTGAAAACAAACAGGGGCTTATGCTCTGTGAATGTAGACAGATCAATGGAAGCGATGTTTTATAGGCCAACGGAAAAGGCCGTTTTATTCACAAAATACTAATAAAAGGGCGTAGCCGTTTCGAGAAACAAATTTATATCAATTCCACGTAACTACAACATACGGTGCTTCTATTGGTCACATGTCTAAATAATATCGCATTAGGGAAAACCGCATCTGTATCGCTGTACGGTTTACAGCGTTTTGAGGACTTCATAAGCGATTGGTATGCAAAAGGCTGAGTAACTGTAGGCTTTCGACTCCAATGACTAATGATATATCATCGTATCAGCCGCAATTGGGGACGTACGTGTACATACCATTGTTTTGAAATTATTGCAAATTCATATTGCGTGAATTCTGAAATCGGGGCTTCCCGAATTTTTTATAATGTTCCAAGCAAATGTAAAAATACGGATGAGAAGTGTGTGAAGAGTCGAGTTTTAACACAGAGTACCTAAGTCAAATGATGAAACAAAAGAGATTCACAAGAGTCTGTACCAGTGCCATTAGAGGCAGTTTGTTCGTGAAGCGGTAGTGGTTGAAACCATCATTAAGCCGTATTTAATATCTAAATTATACTGTTTGAAGAA
This sequence comes from Iphiclides podalirius, assembly GCA_933534255.1. Lineage (NCBI taxonomy): Eukaryota > Metazoa > Arthropoda > Insecta > Lepidoptera > Papilionidae > Iphiclides > Iphiclides podalirius. The sequence continues at coordinate 2,223,481 of OW152816.1, forward strand.
CAAGTATTTAATATCTAAATTGTACTGTTTAAAGAAGCTGTTGAAATTCTTCTAGCTCGACAATAGCTACTGATTGAGCCCACTCGGGAACCTTCGAATCCGAATGCTTAGCGGTCATTGAGTAACAGCCCAAGCCAAGATCCCCGCACGGGGGCCCTTGAGCCTAGTTACATATATCATCCGCCATAGCAACCTAAGAGCTTGGCAGCCTCCCAATGCGGAAAGAATAGTGACGTCCCGAGCCGAGGCTCACTCAGAAGCACTCGAGCTTAGTCACTCATAAACGAGGGTTAGGCTAGGCCCTCAGTGCCCGGCCTAAGGTGGCCCTCAGAGCCCGGTGGATCTGTAAAGACCAACAGTGAGTGATCCAATAGAACCGGCCAAATGCGAGCCGCACTCTCGCACGAAAGGTTCCGTATGGTTATCTATCAAAACGGCAAAAAAATCATGTCTGTTGTATCGGAGCCCCACTAAAATTTTTTATTCTGTTTTTTAGTCTAACTATCACGGTTCATGAGATACAGCCTAGTGACAGACGGACAGACAGACAGAGAGCGGAGTCTTAGTAATAAGGTCCCGTTTTATTAAAAGGTTTAAAGTAAGTTTACGCTGACAGATTTGACTCTCTCGAGTTTGGAATGGAATATCAGTGTAGAGCAGTGCAGTTAAATTTGCAAGATGTAGGTATTGTTTGAGTCTTCGTTGGTCATTCGTTTCTGCTTGTACATGAATTGGGTTACTGTAGTTTTCCTCGTTCACGGAAGGAAGTATAAACAAACAAAGAACTTGAAAACAAATCATTACAGATAATTCGGTACGAAGACGCGGGTTTATGATAAGCCGTACTATACCAGGCCATCACTTTACAGATTTCAAACGCTAAATTAATGCATTTGTGTATCTTTAGCGTTTGTGTATCTTGTGTGAACACGTTTGAACGTAGGACAGAGTGATAGTATTAGTTATTATAAAAAGTACAGTACCACAGATCAACCTTAATTATCGCACTAGTTCGTCCCAACAAAAATCTGTATGAAATCAGAACAACAAATATTTCTTTATATATATATATATATATATATATATATGTAAAGGTGGTAGACGAGCTGATAACCGCCGCCCATTAACATTTTTGCAACACCCATACAGTTGCAGATGTGATGCCACCTTTTAATTGAAAATAGTGGGCCCCAGCTCTCGCTCACCAGACGAAACAGAGAAGTATAACATTTCCAATTCACGCCGGTCTTCTGTGAGGTCGTGTTACTTGCCAGGACAGAGCTACCTATTCCTGCAACTGTTGCGTGGCCCTACCACAGTTTATACCTAAGTTACATTGAGTGCACACAACGGTAAAGTTTACTCATATATTTATTATACAGATGATTCTACTAGCCTGAAAGTTTTTTTATTCAAACGACAGATCAGTAAGCTATGGTTCTTACGAGTTTGTGGCTCGTGTGGACTAAATATTTACATTAACGTATAACAACGTATGTATTTACAAATCGTAACCAAGAGTATCCTTAAACCAGAACAGATAACTTATTTTTATACACGGCGTTCAATGGAGGAATAAGTGCAAAAACTGGAAAAGAGTAAGACATTTTTTTTTCTAATATGATTTGGATAGTATTAGTCATCTCAACAAAAACGGGACAAAGTAGCTTCCAACTCCTCCATGGCTTGACATCGACCTCCTAAAAGTTCAACATCCCACACCCTATCAAAACCTGGAAGAGGGTACGGATATCTAGTCCGATTCCAATTGCATTTACTTAAAGCACTTTTTAAAATCGTTCCCGCGCCATAGAAACAAAACGTACCACCCCCAAATTGAAAGCAGCCCCACAAAAGTCAAAAAGTGACACGCTCCGACCGTGGGAACGGAGGGTTGTGAGAGCAGCGGTGCGGAGGGATGACACCCCAATCGGTGATACCATACTGTCCTATTAACTGTCAAGGGTGGACATACTGTAACTCCCGTAAGCAGGATGTATCGTTGGGGCTTGGCCCATTAGTTGTTTCAAAAATCTGACATTTCGCGAAATCTTTTAGATTTCAGTTCTCATTTATCGCGGTGATAACAGACTTACTAAGAAAGTTTTCTAGTGCAACAAATTTTATAAACAACCAAGAAAGAATAAGAAGAAGATATGCTAACGTTCCCGATTTGGCCATTGTAAATGCGTCGTATATTTTGGGTTATAGGGCCACGCTGTAGATTTGTTGCACGATTGGGCAGATCCGTCCGAAGAAATACTTTGGCGGTAAATTGCAAGCTTAAGACATGTTTTAGTTTTACGCACTCGAGTCGTAACAGTGTTACACGACATTATTAAAAAAGTGACTCATCGATGTAACTCGGATGCAAAGATTATCAAAAGGGTTATCAAACGCGTACAATGTTTGCTCATGCCTATGTTCTTTCGCGAGGTAAACGTCCAAGGTTTCATAAAACGGTTAGGATTAGATGCGTTAGACAATAATTGCTTCAACCAGAATCAACCTTCAATCCACTACTAAATAAGCAGCCATGACCGTTAGGCCGTAGAGTTTTAACGTCAAAAGTGTTATAGCCATATCAAAATATTTATACACAAATTTTTGAATATAAATCTGAGCCGTGATAGCTCAGTGTCCGGGCGCTCGCCTTTAATTTAATAAACTCGAGCAACCTGAGTTCGATCCCCGGTGCCAGCACCAATGAAATTGTCAATTTTAAGTGCCGAATTATCACGTGCTCCGCGGTGAAGGAAAACATCGTGAGGAAACCTGCATATTTTCGAAATAAAAACAAAACGCTGCTGCGTTTTGTTTTTATTCCTCGGCTGTTGCACGAATGGGCAGGCCCGTCCGGGTAAGTACCACGACCTCACAGAATACCAGCGTAAAGTGGAAGTGTGTCAAATACTTTCGCGTTTCGTCTGGTGAGTGAGGTAGCCGGAGCCCAATTTTCAAAAGGTTGTCAACGCATCTGTAACCCTTGGGTGTGGCAGATGTCCATGGGCGGCGGTATTCACTTAACATCAGGTGAACCGTCTGCTCGTTTGACAACTTTTCGCATAAAAAAAAAAAAAAAATATTTCGAATATATGTGAAGTCCGCCAATCAGCAGTGGTGTGTTAATTGGTGGTAGAGCCACACAGTAGCCTCGGCTGTTGCACGAATGGGCAGGCTCGTCCGGGTAAGTACCACGACCTCACAGAAGACCGGCGTAAAGTGAAAGTATGATAAATACTACGATAGACTGGCGTAAAGGGGAAGTATAATACTTTCGCATTTCGTCTGGTGAGTGAGGTAGCCGGAGCCCAATTTCCAAAAAGGTTGTCAACGCATCTGCAGACCCTTGGATGTAGCAGATGTCTATGGGCGGCGGTATTCACTTAATATCAGGTGAACCGTCTGCTCGTTTGACAACTTTTCACATAAAAAAAGGCGTTTAGTTCAGTCACATACAAACGCACCGAAGAATTATATATTTTTATATTATCTTTATAAAATTCTTCTGTACGTGTGTATGTCACTGAAGTCCTCCTAAACGGCTGGACCGATTTTAATGAAATTTTTTGTGTGTCCTCAAGTCGATTTGAGAATGGTTTAGATTCACAAAGTTATTCAAAAACAGTTTGAAATTCTCGAATTTAAGACGTGTGTACAGGAAAACGTCTGTCCGGTCCGCTAGTATACATATAAAGATGAAACAGTACTATTCAAAATGACACTGCACAGTTTTTTCTGTTATGTTACTAACTGACATTAGATATTTAGAAAAACATAATAAACAATGAGTGGATAAGAGAGTTGAAAATGTAAAGCCGATATGTGATTTCTGATGTGAGAAGGAAACTGTACGAATATTTTAAATACAGAATCGATTGTCTCAAACAACAGTAATCTCATTTTCTTTTAAAACTTCGTTGCTGTTTCTTCTTTCTGTTCTTGTTTCTAACATTTGTAAGGGGATGAAGGATTTTGATCTGCTGATACAAATGTTAAACAAAAACTGTAGTGCTTCTAGTCTACACCAAATGAAAAAAAAAACGTTAGAAAGTTAACGTCGTTACAATATAAATGTATAAGTTGTTAAGACTCCACTACACAACTAAGATACCTCTTACCAAACCACTGACACTAACTAACACATTAAGACCTAGAAAAAATATGTTTTAGCACATCGCAATACGAGTTTCTGTCGAGTTGATGCAGAGCGATAAGCGGGAATATCTTGGGCAAGAAACGTAAAAAAACACTGGCAATTAACGACAAGGCACTCGCGAAGGTTGGGCAGAATTATAAATGCAACGGGTAGGTACAACTTTTTGCTGCGCGCGGTTCAGATAAAACCAATTGGCCCGTATCGCTCCCGCGCCGTTCTAATTGCCGAAATATTGTGACTATTCGCTGATAACGCCCGGTTAGGAGATAACGAACGCGAGCCGACATTGGGAGGAAAAACAAAAACGTTTCCTCATAAAGATCCTCTGTCGCTTCGCTCAGGTCCGATCGCAAAAGGTCGTCGACCTTCCGTCCATTTAGCTTCAGCCAAATCAGAATAATGCTTGCAAAACTAGCATCTAAGCTGAAGTGTCTTCGTATTCAAAGGTATGTCAAAAATTGCAATTGTTCATCTTCGGTTCGTAAGCGACGCACTATTAAGGTCAGAACTTGTTAGGTGGTTAACGCCTTAGCTCTCAATGGTTTCCGTTCCAAGAAAGATATTCCATATTATAAATATTACCTATTGGTGTTTTACATTATTTTTACTTCTTTCTTTGTTAATCCGTTCGATTTCTATCCATTTTCAAAGGAAACCTTAATAAGATCTGACAAAGCTAGTGTGTAACGCAATTCGTTGAAGACTAAGATGTTTGAAAATTATTCTTACAGTTCCAACAGCTACTGCTAATATTGTAGCTGCTAATTGTTATTTTATCGTATTATTTACAGAGCCGTGATAGCTCAGTGTCCGGGCGCTCGCCTTTAATTCAGTACACTCGAGTAGCGTGAGTTCAAGTCCCGTTGCCAGCACCAATGAAATTGTTAATTTAAGTGATGACTTATCATGCTCAGCGGTGAAGGAAAACATCGTAAGGAAACCTGCATACCATCAAAAACAATAATAATAAAAAAAACATTTCCAAGAGAATATGTGAGGTCTGCCAAAAAGTAAAGAGAAGGCTTTTGCCTTGACCCCACTGCGGGGGTCGAGTGGTGGACTATGAACTTATACCTTTTTTACAGAGAAGGCAACAACAGTGTGACTTCTCTATTTTACTTTACTTTTACAAATTCCTGAACTGGTGCTAGATTTCGACCTTCATAAAAACTTGAAGGAAGCCGAAGTTAAACGACAAAATCCGAACGTTGAATACGGCATGTTATGATATTGGAAGGTATCATGAAGCATGTTAGAAAAGCTGTTCAAAATAGCTCCGTCTAAGTGTTCACAAACTACCAGCTGGAAGTCACGGCGGCCTTAAGGTTATTATTCCAGAAAGTTCAGTAAAACGGCCATCGCTGGATTCCTATGGGCTTACATTCGTTCAACAATAAGACGGCTCCCTCGCGAGGAACAAACGCGCGACCGTACGCACAATAACCCTTTGATGTCGCCGCTTAGCATAATTCCCTTTGATCAGGTGCACTGCCTAATATGTAGTTACTCGTGTACAGTCGGAGGCAGATGAAAGCGATTAAAACCGATTCGGTACTTCGCAACCTTAAAGATCTGTACACGATTTTATGTGAGAAGGTGACAAGCTGGCCGGCGGTTCAGCTGATGTTAAGTGATGACCACCGCCCATGGACATTTGCAACACAAAGGGGTTGCAGAAACGTTGCCACGCTTAAATGAAACGGGCCGCGGCTGTCGTACTCAACCAGACGAAACGCAGAAGTGTAACTGCCACTTGATGCTGGTCTTCTATCAGGTCGTAGTGCTTGCGTTCTTTATTGGACCACTGTTCATCATGTTCTGATCACCGTACTAATTTTAAAATAATTTTTATATAACAATTAATTATGAAAATTTCAATTAAGACCAAAAAAAAACTTACTACATCTGTACTTGACTTATGTAAGTAGACCGATTTTACAATAAAAAATTTACCGAATATAGTAGTTATTTACATAATTCATATATCACAATGACAAAATACTCTATCACATAATATCGGTAATAGATAAAATATTCAATGCCGCGGTAATAGAGCAATAATTTCATTAAAAAAAATCCCACTCACAGTATCACAGTTGAAAGCGTTGACAATCATTCCACGCAGCTAGAACAAACTGCGCCATAAAACGCATGTACACGAATGCCAGTGCCGCATTATAAATTTAAAAAAAAAAACGCCGCGACCGTGTAAACGCGACGGGAACCCTAAACTACAAGCGCCCTTATCTGCCTCCATTACACTCAAGTGGCGCGTCATCCACTCAACACTATCTCAGTATTGAATAAAATCTGTAATACACCGACCAATTACATCTTGTTATCGGGCCGACGCTTCTTAGGCCTGCCTCTAGACGCGGCCTCTAAGGGGCCATTGTTTTTTTGCTTATTTACAGATTAATAATGGAATAGTTTCGGTTTTTGAACGCTGGGGCGCTTTACGCGCGATTTAATATGGCAACACTGGCATTACACAAAATTATGCAAATCAAATCTTAAAAGTACAACTTTAATCTCTTCAAATTTGTGATGTTGTTTTATATCTTAGTGCTAGGCTGCACACCAGATGAATCTTGTAAATGGAATTTTATTGAATGAATTGAAAAGACACGAATCGATAAAGCCGTGCTATTTAAAAGTATTGACCAGGGCTAAATGCTTTTAAAAAAAAATTAAATGCTTGCTTAAGGCAAAATAGGCTAAATAAATGTCAACAAGTTAAAAAGTAAACAAAATAAAACCTTTCATTTAATTATATAATGAGGACGATTTTTAAATTAAGTAAACTGTTTCAACGCGTATTTTACTATTCGCAGAGCAAAGGTTTGAATGATAGTTTTTGTTTAAAAACCAATATTCAAGCAATCAATTTAGTTGATTTCTCTAATATGACAATACGTAATATGAAGCTTTCTTGCTTATCGTACTTAGAACTCAAAGGGGTATACCACAACCCAATAAGAAAAAGATAAGGCTTAGTGGATAGTGAACCAGTCTCTTACCAGAAGGTGGTGATTCGATCTCTTCTTGGATACAAAAAAAGTGTGTGTACATAAGTACATTATGTACAAGATAAAAATCTTTTCAAAAATTTTATCCTTCACCTTATTCTACGTTTGCAGAAAAAACGACACTAACAATAGAAAAAAAGTATTTAATACATTGAAAGTTTTATTATAACGCTTTATATAGTTAAATAAAGTTTATCAAAACCAGTTTATCCTAAATTGTGCCTATTAATATCAGGATCAACTAGTTTGGCCTAGCCTAAACTAGTCTATCCTATCGGGCTTAGGACAAATTAGTTTGGACTAGGCTAAACTGGTTTATCCTATCGGGCTTGGGCTAAATTAGTTTGGACTAGGCTAAACTAGTTACTCCTATCGTGTATAGGAAGAACTAGTTTAGCCTAGGCAAAACTAGGCATATAAAGATTTGCTTAGATTGGAGTAAGGGACGTCATAGCTTAGTACTGGCAAAAGTTGTTGCCCACTCCGACCAATCAATCTATCTGAGACACGATTTATAATCGCATTAAAAAGTTAAATCGCTTCTGTAACGGCACTCACGTTTCTATCCCATACATTATTTATGAATTGAAAAAAAAAATACAGTCACATTAAAACCGAATTCGTGCGAACCAAAGCCAAGACTGGTTTTTGTTTTATAGATTAAGCATTCTTAACAAATTAAGATACCATTCAATTGATCGGAACGAAGGCAAAGTTAGATTATTTTGAATAATTTTATTATATTTATATTGTAACGTTATTCGGCGATAACATACTAAAGATCTCATTTATATCTGATCGAGATTGATAATAGTATGATGATTGTGTAGCTCTTATACTTATACCATTGCTTAGCGGTAAGCGCCCACACCCAAATCGGAACGGAGTTCAATTCCTGACCGTATTTAAAACAGAAAAAGTTAACTTCGTCTGTATTCGGAAATTATATAATATGTATTAGACTTTCTTATAGACATTGTAGTGCTTTTTGAAGTGTTTTTTTAGACGTTGAGGTCAAAGTTAAGAGTTCTAATGGATTGCACCAATTAGTTTTGCCCTGAGTGATTTCTATAGGAACAGTAAAAGGCCCTGTCCAACATGTTGGGGACTAAAAATTTTTTTAGAACTCTGGTGTCTGAAGCTATCCGTGTCTATCTCTTTATCTCTATATTTAAAAATGTATCGGTGAATGTGTTGCTAAGCACAAATCTCGAGAACAGCTGAACCGATTTCGCTAATTCTTTTTTTATAATATTCTTTGAAGTACGAGGATAGTTCTTAAGGAGAGAAAAATTTTAAAAAATACCTAAAAAAGTTTGAAAACAACACTTTTCTATATTCCCATACAAAAGCTTAGTAATAATACTTAAAAGTCAATTTGAACTTTAATACAATACCATAGAGTTTAAGTATCAGTGTTTAAGAGGGATTCCGGAAAGGCAAGACAATTGTGTGACGCTAGTATCGTATAAATATTAATGTCCATATTTGTCATTATGTAATATTTTTTGCTAAATAGAGTGATTGAAAAGGAAGGTTTATATGTAAAATAAATTGCACCCGTGCGAAGGGGGGCGAGTCGCTAGTTATATTATATTTTCATTATTTATTTATGTATATAAATATTACATGTTACAAGTAATTAAGATTTAACAGTCGTTTCTACTGTGACTAAAATACATTTATGACACTTACTTCTGTGGTCGCTTTTTTGTTCCCTAAATCTGGCAACCCGATATGGGACATAATTGTCACTATCAAAATGTCGCGGTAACAAGAAGTTTCACTTGTGATCTGAGCAAAGAAACCCATGCTCTTAAAAATTTCTCAATGCAAAGAGTTCATGAACGGTGTACCAATTAACGAAGTGACGAGTAACGAATCTTTTGCCCATTAGAGTTCTATCAAAAACGAGTTATGGGAGCGTTTTCAATTTGAATATGGCTATAGTCAGAAAAAAAAGTACTGTTCAAGAAATTTCACAAGCCTCGTAATATCCTTTTAGTTGGTCGTTAGCTCTGCAACAAAAAACAAAACCTAATCTCCTAGCAGCTTTAGTTCAATTGCAGTTAAGTTCAATTTCTATCACGGACTTTTCATTAAATTGTAACATCAAAGTAAAACTATGACTTAATACTGGGCTTAGTTTCATAACAGTGAAGTTACCATCGTCTTATTACATACAAGAACGGACCCAAACCCAGTAGCATTCGATAATAATTTAAGGTGCATTTCAATACTTATAAAGTAATTTAATACGTTGATTTCTTGTATTTACGCGATTACACATTATAAATGAAACTAATTTTACGGATTTATCGCGTTTATTTTTAATTTTAATTCCCGACGTTTCCCGTCTGTCCCGTGACCATGAACGCTGTAAAGGGTTCGAAACGTCGGGAATTAAAATTAAAAATGAACGCGATAAATCCGTAAAATTAGTTTCATTTAATACGTTGAGTTTTTCAGGGATTAAAAAACAGTCAGCTAAAACCAGTTTCATAAAGGAACGACCACTCAATAATATTGTGTAAGTGTGTCAAGTGATCCAAGTTTTATTGTCAAATAAAATCCACAACCCATATTTGAAATAATATAAGAATTTAAGTGAAAACAAATGTTTAAACGACCTATTTTGTGTAATTTTCCAAAAGGGTTGTCAACGCATCTGCAAACCCTCGGGTGTAGCAGATGTCCATGGGCGGCGGTATTCACTTAACATCAAGTGAACCGTCTGCTCGTTTGGCAATTTTTCACATAAAAAAAATTAAAAAAAAATTTTTCGAAGAGGAAACAATTTAAAAAACTAAGACATCTTTAATCTTTTTTAATTTCACTACATCGCAAATTTCACACTTTTATATCAATGATTCCGAAGATTATTAGAAAAGATTTATTTATTTGAAACTGACGATTGTATAATTTATATTAGCGAAACAAAACTGACTTCAAATATCTCACACATTATAAAATGAAAAAGCATTCGCACAGGATATATATGAGAAGTTACTCAGAGCGAGGACGAGCGATTGCCAAAAACATATCTATAACAATGGTCACAACGAATAAACTCACATTTAAAAAGTTGTTATAGTACAGGTAAGCAATCGAACGAGTAAATAACTCAATCCACTCATAACCATCGTAAAGTGTAAGGTGGTCGAAACGTTGTTACTTAAAAAACAAATCATAAGCGACAATTACATTAAACAATATGTAATATTTGATGAAGACTGTATAAAATCATAAACTTTTAATAAGGCTAATTAAAATAACTCAACAGTACATGATAATCACGTACAGCTGCACACAGTAAGTTACTTCAGATTGATACGTGTCTATATTTATCTTATTTATAAAATACAAGTTGGTTTTTATACAAATGTGCCCTTATCTGCGGTTCGCTCGGCGATATCGCACGGTTAGCTCATGCACTATCTGGCTGTGAGGGCAAACACAGTTTTTGTGCCGTCTCGCCCTTTGATCGCTTTACATCTACTCGAAGACAAAAGATAGAGTGCCAATCTACTATCATCTTCATATGATGCGTCTATACAGTTCATTATATCAGCCATGCAAATGGATAGTTGAGAAAAGAGTAATCAAATGTTATTAAGAACAATATTCCAGTAGGAGATAATGCCTGTGACCTTACGACATAAGTAAAAAGTATCAAACGTATGCAAATTGCGGGTTAAGTAGTACCTACCTGATATTTCTGGCCAGTAATACTAGTTATTTCACATTAAAGTATTACGTGGTGTCTATTTACCCATAAAATGAATGTATCGCTTTTTTCTTTTTTTATGTGAGGAAGGGGCAAACTAACTGGTTCACCTGATGTAATGTGATAACCTCCGCCCTGCAACACCCGTAGGGTTGCAAATGCGTTGCCACCTTTAAATAAAGTGGGCCCCGGCTACCTCGCTCACCTATATCGCATAGAATGTTTATGATGATGACTCGGCTGTGCAATTGCTAAGCCATTGGCTTTGAGGCCGGGGGTAACAGGTTCGATTTCCTCACGGGACACGTATTTGTGTGATATAAAGATAATTAATTCCAACTCTGGGTGTTTGTTTTCAAAGAGGTTGGCGTCACGCAATCGTGAAAACTAGCCAACATAAAGCACCCGTTGTTGCATATTTGCATATTGTTGCAAGGCAGCCCGGTCTCGATTATTATATTAAATATTGAAGTATACGTTTTTGAAACATAGTAATAATAGAATATCGTTGATTAACCAAAAATAAAAATTTCACTATTACATTCCCGTAAATTCTTGAAATTTACTAAATATTTTTTTAGGATTTCATTTTACAAAATAATAATTTATTTTTAACTCCAGATCTTAACTTCACTTTCATTGCCACGGCACGGGCCGAGGTTTTCGTGGATCTGACGTCACTAGTCCGGGCTACCGCCAACTATTTCTAAATACCTCACGAAGATAATAAAAAAATAAGCTTTAGCAATGGTTCAAAGAGTGTTGGCTGTGTTCACCTTGTGTAAAAATTAATAGGCTTCGTTATTAAGACAATTATCTGTCGTTATACTTAATTATCGCCGTACTAGAAAACTCTTACTCTTACAAGTCAAGCCAAACTGACCCCGCGTTACGCTGTAGCTGTCAGCTTTAGTAGTTTGTCGAAAATGTCAGAGGGACAAACAAATATCCCGTAACGTCCATAAAATCTCTCACATACTTTTGTGGGAATGGTTACGCATTCATCGCAAAATTCCATTCGCAATACCAACGTGACTAAAAATATGGACGCATACGCATAGGATAAGAAAGACAACTTAAAACTAGCATATGGTTTACGGGGAGATTTAGATTGACAAATTTTAAATTAACACGAAAGTGATAGAGGTACTTAATGTGAATTCCACCGCGTACACTCCACATCGCACACGCGGAGAATTCATTAGACGAGTATCTCGTCCGCTGGACGTTTCCACAACTATAATTAACGATATTAACGTTACCATATCGCCGCGACATTGATAAATAAACAATCAAAGAATACATTAATACGGAGATAACGGTTTAATGAACTCGGCCGCACTTTGATTCGTTCTTATAAACAAAATTTCAATATCTGCCTCGAGTGGCTTGTCTTGAGGGGACGCCGTGTTGCCGTTTTCAACGCTACACTACGAAGGTATTAGCGCGTCGTCTCTTAAAAACAAATTAAAACTGTCTTGATATTACACAACTTATAATTTACTTACTGTCTTTATCTGTTGATAGCTTTGTCTAGGAATGTCAACTAGAACCATAACATAAATGAATTATCATTTCTTTTTGATCATTTACATTCAAGAGCATTGTCTCACATAAATATTTTGACAACTATTTCGTCCTCATCAGCTGTGCAATTAAGGCATATTTGACATACAACATATTTTAACCAACATTTCAAACTAAATTTAGTCCCAGCGCAGAAAAACTTGAGTAGCCGGACTTACTTCTAGCGTCTTAGCCACGCCTAACTAATTGACAATAATTGTAAAGTCAACTTTGATCAAATAAATAAACATTTGTTCCAGATAATTACATAGCCATGATAGACATGACATGCAAGTTTATCTGTCGCTTATCCACAACACAGCTGTGTTACTTTCACTTTTAAAATTGTTAACAGCAATTCAAAACCGGCCCACTAACGCAATTTTTAGTTTCCAGTTTGATACCGTGTTGTTGTATTTTCTTTAGTGTAAAAAATCATAATTACAGTTTACAATTTTTTTTTCGTTGAGCCGCAATCTTTGCTTGACTTTTTTTTGTTTTAAAATTCATATATTATACATCTAAGATAGTTTAACACTAAGTACATATTTAAAATGATTATCTTATTACCTTGAAGTTATTATGTTTAAAACGATTTTAAGAATGTTCATTAAGTGCATAAAGATAATGGTATGAGCTTAATTTATAAGTGTGCATACTATACATATTTAGATCTGAAGATTTGTAAAGTGAAATACGTCATTGCATTCAAAATAAAGGGATAAAGGAAAATTAAAAATTAACTAAAATAAAAGAATAATTATAACTATAATATAATAAGTACTGTGCATTGTTGATTATAATTTCCCAGGTTGAATGCAATGTCGGATTATCTTCTTTGAATTCATGTCATAAATTTTAAATTAACTTAATATATTAAATAAATCACCTAGAAATATTTATGACGGACCAATACACTGTTTATATTTACACATTACTTATTATTTTAAACATCATTAAATAACTTTCAATACCTTAAAAGTTCCAATATTTGATTAAAATTTCATGCAAAATGTGTTCAGAATGTATGCTAAAGTGTTTAAGCTTCTGGTTGTAAGAAAAATATAACGGTTATTAAAATGGAAAACGTTGAGCTGAAGACACCAATTCTGTTCTCAGGAACAGCGAATACTTGCTTTATGATGTCTTCTTGAGAACAATATTCTTACATGAGCTAGAATAATCGACATATGAAGAATTAACAATATGAATTTTCCTGTTCAAGCAGTTCTCAATCTAATCTTAGCTTGAACTTTAATATACAGAACTTTGCGTTGACACTTAATTTTTACAAAACACCCATCACAACTATTTCACAAAAGTGGCAGCTGCACAAACCTAATTTCAAGCAATGAGAATGTTTCGCATAAACAAAACAAACTTTTCGGCAAACTTAGCGGACAATCCGGAGCGGCTAACTGTTGAACTTCCCTCAAGACTAACAAACAGTAGAGTCTTAGCTTAGATGAAACGCCAATGAGGTCCGCAACTTACGTTTCAGGGGCTTCGGGTTGCTCTGTTTCCTTCGCGACATGACCTAGCGGGGCGCACCTGTGCCTCCCAACATGTCACACACAAACACCACCACGGAACACCGTTCGCAACTTCGCAACGCGGTCGGCACGTGTTACCCGCTCGGCGGACTGAGCGTTACTAGAGGCGTTTTCCGCTCGCCCGCGGCGGCGGGATACCAATTCGCGAGCCGCGACTCGAGGGCTGGGTCTCGGCGCCGCCCACTCGGTGCCCCCCTCTCTACGGCCGTAGCCCGTAGCGCCGTAGCGGCGTAGACCCTGATGGATGCGACGGTGTTGCTGTCGACGCAGCAATGCAACGTCGATCGTGTGCAATGAAAACGCAATTAAACGGCGATCTCTATCTCGTATGAAATTTTTAATAAATTAATCGTCAGTTGACGTGTCGGACGCGTCATTTTTTTTTGATTCGTTTTTTATCTGTATTTAATGCGGAAGACAATGTAATTGTTTGGTGATAGAACAGTAGATTAGGAACGTGTTACAAATAGATAAATTTATGTCTAAATTTAAATAACGCAAATGTAGACTATCTGATTTTGTTTCAACATTTTCACAAATCATTTTACCAGTATTCTATAGGAATTTATAGCACATAAGGAATCATCTTGACAACCTGTCGACTTCACCGCTGAACGTCGTCCTCCCCTAAAAATTGCTCTTAAAATCTGCAAATTAAAATTAACGATCCATTAAAAGAACGCTCAAAATATAAAAAAGGAGTAACATGGTTCAATAAAGTTCCTGGCTTAGAAATGATTTAATGAATAAAGTCCAGAAACAAATACTATACCAGTGTTAGATTTCTAGATACATTATAAAGACTTCGCAGAAATACTGAATGACGCTTCGTGTACTCACGTTGCATGCTTTGCGTCTACGATGAAATGTTCAAGATGTAATGAAGAAAAGACATCACTGATGTAATGTATAAATAAAAAACAGACCAAAGTTTTTCATTTGAAGAAAAATCAAGGGACTATGATACATACCCATTTGGATCTAGGTTGTTTTCTCTGGTATGTATTGACACACCCACTAATGATGGACGCAGTGGACTGTAGTGGGTCTACCAGTCTATTTAGATGCTCATAAATCTTTATGTTTATGTAAATGACGTTTTTGCTGTCAGTTAGTGCCGGATTAACCACGTAGCAAACAGTAGCAATTGCTACGGGCCCCGCGCGAAAGGGGGCCCCTTATAATTAAACATCACTCTATCAACTCAAATCATCTCTGCGTGAACGTAATTTTTTGAATGAAACTTATTAATATGTGGTATATTGAATTTACTTGATAAAGTTTAATCATAGTTAAAAATCTAAATAAAATTCACAATTTATTCATTCAACATTTACAACATTAAATCTATCTATAATTATCTAATCCTCGCGGCATGTAAATCACTATCTAAAGATTGAAACATAGCTTTTTGTACTCTGTTTTTGTAGGTTTACTTCCAGTGGGATATTTTCGTTGGAGCAGATAGACAGCCAAGACATCCTTGCCTCCTCGGCATAAGAAAGTTTCCAATTGTGATTTAGGATATTATTGCATTAATTATTTACGCTATGAACGGAAGCAAGTAAGTCAGGTAGGGCGACAAAAAAAATTACTTGATTTCACAAAAACGTGAAACGTTACAACTTTTGCTACGAAGGCAATTCACGTCAGAGAATCGGTAACCGGCTATTTCCTTGGTGTAAATAGAACACCGAATTTCATACGGTAAACGCACAAGATTTACAAAAAGTTGCTTTTATAAACGTGTAAACATAAACTTTATTTAAAGTACACGATTGATAAAATATAACAATAGCTATTCCAAAAATTATAATATACTTTGTATTAAATATAATCATTGAAATGAGCCGTGATAGCTCAGTGTCCGGGCGCTCGCCTTTAATTCAATATATACTCGAGCAACCTGAGTTCGATCCCCGGTGCCGGCACCAATGAAGTTTTTAACTTTAAGTGCTGACTTATCACGTGCTCCGCGGTGAAGGAAAACATCGTGAGGAAACCTGCATATTTTCGAAATAATAACAAAAAAAATG
The DNA here is from genome assembly GCA_933534255.1 of Iphiclides podalirius. NCBI lineage: Eukaryota > Metazoa > Arthropoda > Insecta > Lepidoptera > Papilionidae > Iphiclides > Iphiclides podalirius. The sequence continues at coordinate 2,239,551 of OW152816.1, forward strand.
TATTTCGAAAATATGTGAAGTCCGCCAATCCGCAGTGGGGCCGCGTGGTGGACTATGCCCTGAAACGCTCTGTATAGAGGAGGCCTTTGCCCAGCAGTGGGACATGTATAGGCTGTTACTTTACTTTACTTTACTATTGAAATATGCATTGAAAAAAATATGTGTAGCATCATCAGTTATCAATTGTTTGTTTCTTCCAAATTAATCTATATTGCCAGGCAAACTCATCTCTGGCTTTGTGAACTTGCCAGAGCTTAGCAGGGCCTAAAGTTATCTACTAGACTATTAATTACCTACAAAGTTTGTAACCTATAGATGGCAAATAAACGTACTGAGTATCGAGTTGTTTTTTATCACTTTATATTATTCATAGCAGATGAAGGGCTCTGAAATAAGTTGCTACGGTTCCCGCGCTTTTTTAATCCTGCACAGCTGTCACTCCGTAGACCATATATATAATTTTCTATTACTTTCAATCAGAGCATATTTTACATTTTGTATTCATAAACGATCACTATCTATCATAATGCTAATTTTCAATGTTTATCAAACGCCTTTCTTTATTTGAAACACGTTTTGTAATCAAGATTCAGAAAGAGTATAGTCATATTATTTTAATGTAGAATCAGTAGTTAGTTGTTGTTGAGACCTCCCATTAATCCTGCGGAAGTTGCTTCTGTAGGATTAATGGACGTCGTAAACAATTTCATAATTCTATCGGCCTTATAAGCAGGTGTTTACAACGATCCTTGTGAAAAAGAATGCTGTGAGCTCGTCTGCTTCCTGAAGCGTAGCGTAGCCTTCCAATAAAAAAAGACTCCATGATAAGACTGTTAATATAAATGTACCTATTAAATTAATCAACAATCAATTTACAATAACCTAATCAATACTGCTTCATTATCGATCTATTACAAGACAGATCGTGATTGAAACGCCATTCACCTGCACCAATGGATCCTTTGGAAACTATTTGCTGTAAACGACGATAGGTTCCTGACCTAGACCTGTTAGTCAACTATAATCTCGATCTCGAACAATAAATCGAGCTAAACAAACATCGTTCCGAGTAAAAGACTGGACGAACACTTAAAGGATTGTGGCGACGATGAAATATAAAAAAAAATTATCCATGAGGTACGACGGGGGAACTTGAAAGAAAAAACCAGTCAACAAAAGAATTATAAAAATTTTATACTTTTAAAATTAACAAAAAACAATTAAAAATGGATATGGTGCGAGATATTTGAAGTTGGTTTTGTTTTTCTTGAACAAAAAAAAATTGAGTTGTTTTTTAATTGATTTTCAGGAGTTCCCAACGTATCTCCAGAGCCCAAGATCAAATAACAATGATTATGTTAATATTTAACAATGTGGAAGCACATGGGAAACACCAGCTTTCAAACAAAAAAAGAATCATCAAAATCGGTTCCCGCAATCGAAAGTTCTGAGGTAATCAAACATTAAAATACAGAATTGAGAACCTCCTCCCGTAATGTAGAAGTGAGGAGGCCAATAAAGACAATAAGATGGAGGAACAAAGATCGTTAAGAAGAAATATTAATGTACCCACTTAAAAAAATAATTGAAAGCTTATTATAATAATGTTTACATTGATGAAAATTAAAAAAAAAATCGTAGTGCAAAATTAATAGCGGCTAGGACATAATGTGGAATATCAAAGCAAAAGCAAATCAAGTTGTAATCTACAGTAAAAACATACACTTGTCAACACTTACCCAATATGGGGTGATGTTAAAATTAATTATAAGAGTTACTCCAAAAGTGTTTTCTAATATTTAAGTACAATGTTGCGAGGTACTTTAACGTACAAAGTAATTTGTTAAAGTAAAGGGTGCTAACGAAAATATGTTCGCGTTTTTTTGATATCGAGGGGCAATCTTCAAAAGATAGCCAACCCTATCACCTTACATGACAGGGTTATGTGGAGTTGTTACCCACTAAAACCTCCTCAATGGCCTTCTATAGGTTTGTAGGTACTCCGGGATCGCCTACGGAACGCACTGGTATCGCTCGGTACGTGAGCACGCCTCGGAGAAGGATAGACCTTCCGCTATTCCGTCCCCATCTTGCAGCAGCTCGAGACAATCCGCGTCCCCTTAGTCATGTTTTACGATAGGCAGGACCCTAGCCCTACTCTATAAGCCCAAGACACAGGGCTGACCGGAGCATAGCCTGAGCGGATACAAAATCAAGCACCCTCATACGACCGGGGAACCTCTGAACTCCGTGCATTATGGTTTACTCTCCGTTACTAAAATATGTAGGTAAGTATTAGAAAGTAACAGAGGTGAGAATATCAATCTAATACTGTACAAGTCGCCGTTGACACAGACCCCTTGAAAAGAGGATTTACCTACTCGTACATTAAATATAAACGTGACAGCCTGTACATGTCCCACTGCTGGGCAAAGGCCTCCTCTGTACAGAGGGTATCAGGGCATACTCAACCACGCAGCCCCGCTGCGGATTGGTGGACTTCACATATCTTCGAAACATTTTTTTGATATGCAGGTTTCCTCACGATGTTTTCTTTCACCGCTGAGCACGTCATAAGTCAGCACTTGAAATTAAAAATTTAATTGGTGCCAGCACCAGGGATCGAATTCTGGTTGCTCGAGTATATTGAACTAAAGGCGAGCTCCCGGACCCTGAGCTGTCACGGCTATTAAATATAGGTTTACTAATACCACCACCATGGTGAAAATAACAATCAAAATATCTGTTTTGCGGACTGATTTCCCATAGACAATATAGCGCTTGATGGATATTTTGATTGCTTAAAGAGTAACGTCCCTCTGACTCCCTAAATAACTGTACTTTTAAACTAATAACGTTCAGATGGTATTAAAACGCATTCACTGTTTCGAGTGGTAAAAGTGCCATCTACATACCGCTTGTACGAACTTAGATCAATGAGAGTTTCACGAAGTGCCTTCTCCTCAATTTTCACAATGAATATTTGAGAAGTAATGGGTATCCATGGTATATATGGTATGTACCGTTTAACCGTATGTCGAAGTCTTAAATTCAACAGAAAATAGCCAGATACAACACATAAGTACCTATAGTTACATACAATTTTCCGTAGACCCGACTGAGATCAATACTTTAGAGTTCTTATACATTTTAATCTTTACTGGAAACTATAAGACAGTATTTCCTATTTAGCTTTCACCGATCTTATTTAAATCATAAACTTGACAGGAAGATAGCCTTGACGTTGTACACCTTGTTATTTACTGTGGTGGGGCCACGCAACAATTTTCACTCTTGCACGAATGGGCAGGTCCATCCGGGTAAGTATCACGACCTCACAGAAGACCGGCGTAAAGTAGAAGTGGTTTCCAGAAAATTAAAGTAAATTAGCAGCCTATACATATCCCACAGCTGGGCAAAGGCCTCATCTGTACAGAGGCTATTAGGGCGCATACTCCACCAAGCGGCCCCACTGCGGTTAGACGGGGCCTCACTATATCTGTATTTCGTATATTCGAAATATTTTTTCATTTATATTTCGAATATATGCCTCTAATGATATCTTCCTTCACCGATGAGCACGTGACAATTCAGCACTTAAAATCAATAATTTCGTTGGTGAAAATTCAATTTTATTTCATCCGGCACTGGGAATCGCAGTTTGCTCGAGTACATTGAATTAAAGGCGAGACAGTGGCTGACAGGCAGTGACGCTGTACTATTACGGATACAAAAATAATGACTTACTAATTGTTATGTAACATAATTTTGAAGAAGAACTATGACCCCCAACTGTGGTAGTCCCATGCAACAGTCTACACCTGTTGCACGAATGGGCAGGTCCGTCCTGGTAAGTACCAGGATCTCGCAGAAGACCGGTGTGAAGTGAAATTATCATACCTCTGCGTTTCGCCTGGTGAATACTGTTAAAGTAAGCGTTGTCAACTATTTTCAAAATTTCCAACGTATTGGCAGGACTCCAAGTGGTGTAGATGCCCATGGGTGCAGGTAATCACTTAACATCAGGTGTGCTAGTTTCCTAAGTTTTCACATAATAAAGAAGTATGATATGAAATTTTCTCCTGCAAGAATATAAACGAACAATTAAATATTCAACTGGTACCTAACAAACCGTCTTGGCAAAACCTACATTATTTTATAAAAGATAAATATTTTTCTATGCATGTTAAACCAACACAGATAGAAATTATTAGCGACTATGAAGTTTGGATCAACCTCATCATTATCATCAAAATCTCCAAAGTATAATGCATATTTTTTTTATATTTTCTTGGAAATAAGTACCTATCGGACTCGCACCTACTAAACTGGGCGTCTCAGCAGCCCTCAATGTGCCTTCCAGCTTGGCCCCTTTTACTAAACCTACTTACTCCTCCAAGTCCACCGACCAGAGGTCAGGGGAGCCAGGGGTAATGAGCAACTAGCCTCACAGCTCCCATTGTCAGACCTGGCCTGTGTCTCCGCTACCACCTCGTTCAACCGCGAAGAGTAAAGAACGTATTGCCTACACCCCCCCCCCCCCCCCCCCCCCCCCCCCCCCACGGCACCACCACTACTAAAGAACAGGGAAAACGGCCAAACGCAATACTCCTCATCCCCCGCGATCCCACTTCGGTTCCATAGAACACAGAGGGTGTCACCCCCTCTACCATGTTCGACCCATCTCCACTCAAAGTAGACTACTCAAACTACACTCCAAACGGACCTCTCGGGCCAGCGCCACACCTCAGGCTGACCCCCTGTAGGTTCCTCTTGGCTTCACCTTAGAAGACCAAGCCACAGCTACTAACGCCCTCCGCCACGATAATACGGGAACCCGGTGGGACTTCAAATATCTAGCCCTGTATTCATTTTATTATTGATTCCCGGTGGTTCCCTGAGTATCTCCGGAGCCCAAGATTACACATCACAGTACCAGCACCAGCATTGAAATAAAAAAGAATCATCACAATCGGGTCCCTCAGTCGAAAGTTCTGACAAACTTAAAAAAATTCAGTCGAATTGAGAGTCTTCTCCTTTTATGAAGTCGGTTGAAAATATCTATCCAGTGACCATTAATTCTATAAATAATTTGAAATATTAATGCCGGTATTAATTTGAAATGTAATTAAAATTAAAATTTCGTGCATTAATGTGAATAACCATTGAATTTTATTTTTAAGTAGTTCGCAATTGACAGATATTTTAGTTTAAATTTACGAAAAAAATTGCCAGTAGAGCCATCTATATTCCAATAGATTAACCGTTTACATTGTTTGGATTGTGCCAAATTAATAACAATGTCATATTGTATCATAATAGTAATGAGTCCTACCTTACATTGAAATATTTACTGTATCTATCAATATTTAACGATATTCTGCTTCTGAGTTTATAGTATAATAATTGCGAAATATGTTTTAACATTACGTACACGAAAGCTGACAGATCTCAATAAATTTAAATGATGCTAGTTGCTAGTCCTAAAATTTCATGAATTTTCGAGATATTTATAAAATTTTGTTTTATTAATACTTATTCTATATAAAAAAACCATGATCTAAATTGTTAAGCAATAATCCATTCATTAGAAAAGGTAAATAATATTCCACTTTATTTTACACTGCCATCTGCCGAACAAATGTGGATTTAATTCAACAGTTTTGTTGTCACCTTACTGGTTTCACAGATGTCTCTTTGATCAATTAATTTTGCATATGGTATCTTACAAACATAATGTCATATTAATATGATGGTTATTATTATGTATTTTAATTTCAAACTATTATTGTACTGTGTAATTACTTTGTAACACAACAAATGAATTGAAAAGCAGATATCATATCTTAATGTCAGTTAATAGCAATGACCATGGAAAAAATTAAAAATAAATTGTAATAACCTCTATTGCAAAAGTCTAGAAAAAGACATTATGTTACTTCAAAAATAATAAAACTGTAACTATAAATTGATTAGTTAATATTTTAACATTAGACAGATATCAATTATTACATTTTACGAAACGTTACACGAAATTTCCATGATTTGTCGAGAGATGTCATTAGTAAATAAATTCAGTCCATTTCTACATCATGTTATTTAGATTTTTTTAACTATATTAGAATATTATAATCATATTTATTATGCTTTTCGAACTATACGTTCTCACTATTACACACATTATACACATTTTTATTCGTTGGTAACATTGTGTTTATTAGTGGCTCCAGTCTTCACTAAGGACATATTCAATGGCTTCATAGAACGCATTCACCATCGATTACGGGAATTATAATCGAAAACGGATTCTTAACTATTAAGCTGGTTGGCTGATTTTTTCCCAGTCTCAATCAATTTTCATACGGTACCGATATGAGACTGTAACCGTAGCTCTCGAGCCTTCGTCACCAAATACCAATAGAAGCCTCCGGCAACTCTCTTGATGATAATAAGCCACAGGGAAATCGTTCTAATTGAGTGAAAATTTTCTGTGTAGTACTTATACGTGTATCTATACGTGCGTACTACAAATTATACTTTTTTGGCATAAAAAAAAAAGATAATAAAGATAGAATTAACTCTAATATTAATAATCTATGGTCCGCAAACGTGCTTGGGATGGATCTCGCTGTAAGTACATTCATACTGTACTGTGCATCTGAAAGGTTGACGCGTTAAAAAGCCGGACTAGGATTCTAGACGCTATTTATATTACTTAACGCTATTAACATATCGCTATTATTTTATATTTATAACGAAACTTTTCGAAAACTGTAGCCCCATTGTTGGGTAAAATGAATTAATTCAGTAAAAATTATATTTTTAATTATTAATCAAAGTCAAAGTCAAATTTTCTTGATCCCCCTATATTAAGGCTTGAGTTAAACTCTAATTAAACGTCAAAAAACAACTAAATAAAGAAAATTCTCACCAAATATTAAGCCATAGTTTGAAACGTCATTTAACCATCAAAGTGAGTTTATTTGTTCCTCAAGTTGTTGATAGATGGCATTTACCTGAAGAAGTTCGAAAAGCTAACACAAGATGTCGCTTATCAAAAAGGTCGTAAGTTATACATCGCGATGTTAAGATTTTTTCAACTTTAATGGGGTCGACTGCGATTTTATGTAACGTTATGTATCTCATGAACCAGACTCTATTTTCTCCGTGGGATAAAACGAGTCTAAAATATTTTTGAATTGCCCTGCCCCTTGGGCTTGTGGGGCTATTTTATAGTTAATTATTAGTTAGTTAGAGTTACATTTAAATATCATTGTTTCCGGAATTTGTACAATTTGTTACAAGGAAAAAAATTCAACTCCGATACGGTAGTCAGAACCGCCTTCATAGATTTCTTGATTATCGCCCCCATGATTTTGTTAGTAAAGGGATCAATGAAATTAACTATGAGATGGCAAAAGTAACTAGATAACAACGGTGCATACTTAGATTAATTAAATATATTCTACAAAAAAAATTGACTAATATTCCTCCCATACAAAACGCCAATTTCATATATGAAAAACAATTTCAAATATAACTTAATATTACAAAGATTTAAGATTTGCTGTAAAAGTGAGCTTCTTTCTATAATATACAGCGTGTCGTTACCATCGCGACAATAAATTAACACACGTCTAACTCTACTTGCCAATAATCATAAAAAAATATTAACGTTAAAAGAAATCCATAATTAAAAAAAAATATTTTTCAAACAAACTAATTAAGTAAAAAAGAAACAAAATTTGTAACACCCTATACAACTACAACTGACTGATTCATACATTCAGAGACTTTTTCATTCGTTGCCACAGCGTCGCATTACAAGCCTCTCCTTCTAACAGTATGTTTTGTCTCTTTTAAATTCATTCAACCCATTCATATGCGTTGTGACCTTTAAAAATGAACTTTACGTTACTGTTTTATACGTAAGGTTGTTCTAAAATTCTTTGTTTTGGAAAATTTAATAACTCTGTAAATATTTATGTTTAAAGACTGTAAATTTTTGATACAATTTTAAAAAGTTATCCTCTATATGTGTGTTCATTTATTGTCGCGTTGGTAACGACACGCTGTATGTTACAAATATTTAAACAGAATTGATCATTATAATGATATTTTAATTAATATTTTATATAACATTCCACGCTTATATATAAGAGTATTTTTATATATTTCAAAGATCTGTGTTTTGAATGTAGGAAGTGTTTAAATATTTATTAGATAGTTGATTTAGTTCCTTTAAATCAGTGCCGGATTAATCACGTGGAGTAGCAATTGCTACGGACTATGGACCCCGCGCAAATTGGGGGCCCCGCGTATTTAAACCCCTTATCTCTGTCTGAGCGAAATTTTTGAGAAACTTATTAATTTAGTAAGAGTATTGAATTATGTTTTGGTTGTTGTGTTGGTAAAATTCATATATAATACTGCATTTTTTCATATAGTAAATGAAATGTGAATCCTCTTGAACAATCGTAATTAGAATATAGAAGTGAAAGGTTATAGTGCAATTTTAAAATAATATATTGATAAGCTAATTTTTCAAAAGGTTTTCATAGACAGTAGTTTACTTCTTTTTTTCCTCACGATACTTACGGATAAATGGCCATAAATGTGGTATTTTATGTTTTGTAGTCTATAAATGTTTAGAGACCATACTCATTAGACCTTGCGCAATTTTACTTTTAAAATTGTCAAAAAGTAAAGAGTAGGTACGATAAACTACGTTTTCATATTCTTATATGTACATACTAAATTAGTCAAAAGACGCAGGTGGAGGTAATTTTTTTGTTACATTTGAAAAAACATAACAGAATCACTTGGAAAGTTGGATCTGTATTCCCGGCGCTCCCTGGCCGAATACTTTTACCTAATATTCGACCTATTGGCCAGGAGCGCCGCCGTATTTTCGACATTCGGCCACGTGCCGATTATACTATCATTTAACATCATGGTTCATGTGATGTTAAGTGATAACCGCCGCTCAAGGTCGTTTACCACACCCGTAGGGTTGCAATAAAGTGGGCCATTATATGCATTGCTGATCGGACCCTTATTCGACGCGGGGCTTAGGGCGTTCGTGAACTAAATATGTTCGCTTTGCCTAAATTTAGTTTATTTCAGAGAGAATCTTGATATTTCGGTATCTTTCAATATATCGCTCCTTTTCAAATATTTGATATAAACGGCCCTACGTGGTTACCAGGCTGTATCTCATGAGCCGTGATAGTTAGACTGTTGAAATTTTCACAGATGATGTATTTCTGTTGCCACTACAACATTAAATATTAAAAAATAGAATAAAAATATATTCAATTGGGGCATACAACAGACATGATATTTTGCCGTTTTTATAGATAATGGTACGAAACCCTTCGTGCGTGAGTCCGACTCGCACTTGACCGTTTTTTTTTTAAATTACTTTGATAATTAAAATATTGAGTTTGCCAACGTTTTAAAGCTCTTTTGTTCACGTTATACGTGGAGTATCGAGCATTTATTTTTATTTAATTCTTACTCTGTTGTCATTGTTAATATTATGAAAGTCAAACTTATAAACTCTGAAGTGTCCCTCTTCCTAATAACTTATAACTGAACAGAAAGAAAACTTCTAACAATTAAATTCATAAGAAATATAAATTATTACATAAAATTATTCATATAAGTATATGTAAATTAAAATTTCTTCTTTTAATTACTATTTCCTTCTTTCTAAAGTATGCAGCTGATGTTTTAAAAGTAATACCTTTCATTACACATGTCGATATATTGATACTGTACCATGCAAGTACCGCTAAAGTAAGCCACCTTATTACACAACACTTCCAAAGTGCAATTCGACGTTCTAAAAAGAATACAGCATACACAGGAGACAGGTAGAGGCGAATTTTTAAAACGGGGCATACGCGATACGCCGTCACGCGTGGCTCGCGTGCCCATCGGGGGGCCCTGACCGGCGCAACGCCACACCTACACGCACGTGCACACATGCAACGTTCATGTGCACACGCAAACGAACGCGCCAGGCGACGGGTGCGCCGGCGATTCAGTATGGCCGCCCGAATAGGGTTGCCACATCACGCCAACTCGCAGCTCTTTACACCTTAAAAATTATTTTCTTTTCGCTCCACTTTTTTTTACTACGGGATTCTACTACAAAGGATTAACCTTTGTGTTTCCGGAGCGGAATATGGAGTGCTGGTTAAAACAGGGAATAAACATCCAAGTTGCACCTTTATCTGTTACATCTGCTGGGAATACGGGAACACGATGAATCTTCCCATGCCTCCTCTCTTCGGGAGTAGGAACCTGGAGCGACATGTCCCTCCACCCACTTTTTATACAACTTTTAAATAATTAAAAGGATCAATAAATAAGACAATAACACATACGATTGCACAAAGTTTTCAGAATCAGAATCAGGATTTTTTTTTCAATACATTCAACTAATGTTATACAAATAATGACACTGATGTTTATTTTATGTGTTTCACACAAACCATTTTCCAATTCAATATCTATCAACAATTTGTTAAATGTTTTTTGTTGACTTGCATGAAGGAAAATTTGTAATTGTATGAGTTTTATCATATATTTATTAATTTGCTATAATAAACCAATGAATGCGGAAAATCAATAACATCTGTCGTTTCATCACATTGCGTTTGTAAATTAAATGGATTGTAATTGCGGTAACTAAAGATTTGTTACAGATACAAATATTTCATTATTAGTCACCGAACTCCACATAGGTAATTCTTAGTCTCCTACTCACAGTCTTCAGTCTACAGTCTTCTGTTTGCAATAATGGGCAGGGCCGTCCGGTGAAAGACCGCGAGGTCACAGAAGACCGGCATAAAGTGGAAGTGTTACATTTTTGCGTTGCAACTGGTAAATTAGGTGAATGGGGAAAACCTTATAAAAAGGTGGGAAAGCATCTCCAACTCTTCAGTGTGATTTTTGATAAATAACTTGCAAACGAAATTTTATGGCGGCAACAAACTCAAAGTAATCTGTATGTAAGCGCGGCTTTCTCCATTGAACTTTGGACTTACGTTCCAAAGCATGAGTACCATTTTCGTGACCCGACAAATTGGATCTGGAATTGTAAGGAAACAATTTTTACACGTTGCGATTTCTCGATCGCTTGCAACATATACTTGTTGTAATAATGCTACTTAAGCTAAAAGTTTATACTAAAAATCAATATACAAAATTTTATTTGACATTAGAGGCTTGTTTTGTTCATAGTGTAGGCACTCAACATCTTAGCAATCTAATGCAAATGCGATGTTAAACAGCATTCGATCCATCTATTATATCCAGTAATACTTCTGAACTGCATAGCCTCAATAATATTACCACGTATTAGGTAAAAGTGAACATGGAAATAACGGCTATAAAAATAATTAACTTATAAAATCAGTTTTCGGAGATAAGAGACTTGGAGGTTGAACCACAATTTTATTAAACACTGTAGCGATACATAATATGAAATAACTGGTAGGCATTACTCATTCATTACAGAGAACAAATCACATAAACCATAGATTTATCATGAATTTACGAGAAAACGCTTCTATTGATAAACATTATTTGTTATAATAAAGCGTATTGTGAATCGTGAGACAAGTGACGAAGTGATCTTTAATGAGCTATATTTAATGATGATACAACAATTTAGTAATATTTCTATATCTAACCAATAACAAACACAGAAATGTATTCATTCTTCCCCAAAAGGCCCCTCCGTAATTTGCTGAATAACAAAATAAGAAGAAATGAAATGAGCGCGCCAAAACAGAAGGAAACAAATATGGCGGAGGAGCTCTCAAAAATGTTTTTTTTAATGCGCCGCTCGCTAATTGGAACGACTGGAAGTCGCTAAATTAAAGTGGAAACGAATCCTTACGCTTCCGAAAAGCGCTGAAACTAATAAGAAACGGCTAGACTAGAGGCGATTAGTCAATAATGAGTCAGATCCATGTTATCGCCGGGCGGCGGACACGTCACCGCGCGCGTTGTTTCCCAACGCACACTTTTACACTTGCACGTCTGTACGGACGTACGCGAGGGCAACGCTGTGGTACAAGTGATAAGATAACTTCCGTTTCCAGTGTTGTGTTTTGATTTGTAAAACTGTCACTAATATGTTACTCTATTTTTTAACTAAAGTTTTTGTATATGAAAGTTTTGCAAACACACATATTATTGTTTATTTGCCACTCACAAAACGCAGATTTAAGCAGCAGCTATAATCTGCAAGTCCTATATCGAGCAGGGTGCTCGATATATACCTGACTCACAATTTTCAAATACTATACAGGATTCGTTTTAGGTTCGTCGAAGGGTAACAGTAAAATTTTTATTTTGGTCTTATATTAAATACGGTTTAGCAATTAAACAGAAATGAATCAATAACATTAGTGAAAGAAAGAAAGAAAATACATTTATTTACCAAAAAAATACGACGCATACGACAAAAGAGAAAAAAAAACGAAAATTTAACAAAAAATAAAAGAAAAAAAAAATTTTAATAATACAGTAGAACATAAAATCATAACTGAAATATAAAACAAATGAAAATAACTTTAACAAACAAAAAAATACGTGTAAGCCCTAGTTCGGTAAATTTGAGATTTCAAGATCAATTAAATCGTAAGCTCGACAAATTTTTGTATCGAAGGCTTTATACACATATTTTATGAAACCCTCTTCAGAAAAGATAACACGCCTTAACCTAAGCCTTATCAAATAAGATAAAGAAAACTGCTCTTACTAAATGAAAGTAAAGATAGTGTTAAAACTGCAATGGCAAAATGTTTAATGTGGTAGAGTCACATATTAACTTATACAGAATAATTGCCAAGGAAAAAACACCATCTCTCAGAATATTTATAAATATTAATTTAAACGTAGAATATTTACACTTTTTCATTCGTCTGCAAATTTATGTAACTAAACTTTAGGGGAGGGCAACCGGGACAACAGCCCCGGGCCCTCCACAAACGAGGAGCCCCCACAATAGACACTCCGGAAAAAAAATTTCAAATTCAGACAAACAATAGTAAACAATTTTTCCTTTCATATTTTTTTTCGCGTTTTACTTTTACCTACAGTACTTTGTACAGACATGATTACATTAAATATTAACAGAAATCAATAGAAAATAATTTGGGGCCAAGGGGCCTCCACTCATTTGTTGCCCCGAGGCCTCCAGACCTCTAAATCTGGCCCTAACCCACCCTCTCGTTATTTATGGGTACCATTTAGAGGTTGAGAACGTACCTTCAATCTTACAACTTGTACTCAAATGTTTTCTTTAAAATATTCCAAAACTCGGACGTATACGACTTTAAATATTAAGCGGATAGTCTAGTAAATAGTATCAGTGTACCTTTCTCGGCGATGGTGTGGCTGTATAAACGTGCGTTATTATAAGTATCTTTAAGCCTTTAGAAATTGGCGTGCATTCATTCTGCAACGTTTTATAGGTTACCATGGTAGTTGTACCGCGCATCGCTTATCGCTCGCGCCGTGCGATCACTCGGCGTACGCGTGATGCTTCGCTCACTTTCACGCTATGCCCCGCTACGTACTAGCGCGTCGCTTAACGGGTTTCGCCGCTCCGTGTTTGTTTCGGACAGCCCTACTGCGGCCGCGGCGTTGTTTACGTCGCAAGGTTTTCGCGCCAACATTGGGGGCGCGCGAAAGAGAGAGAAACGACAGAGATTCTGGACTACTTGCACAATAGTTGTTATGCTGACCAAAAAAATTAAAATAAACCCCACTTATGAGTCGTGTTGGCGATGGGGCAATGGTCGTATCTATACGATCTTTCGATATTTTCTTTGATATAATTTAATTTCGGTATTTGTCGATAATCCTAATGAGCTTTGTTCACTAAAGAAAAATACGCGCTGTAAGGTGTTTGATATGACTCGCTTGTCTTTAATAATAGCAATGTATTTGCAATGTATTTGTTGTGATTCGATGTAGCATTTATTGCATTCCACTGGTTCGACCGGTTAACTTTAATTTTTTATACGGCCTTAGAGTTTTCGAGTAGAAGCCGTATTGTGATATTTTCAAGGCGCGCACGTGTAACTTGTGTTACGCCAAACAAGGCATTTTGAATGCCACGCCTCGACAGAGGTGGACAGCTACCCGAGCAACATAGCATCGATTTCCGTTTCATGACATTTCAGTGTGATAGCATTGGCTCCAGCAAAAGCCCTCACTATCTATTCTAACCCCGCTGATAACGCTAGATAGCGAACCGTGGGAAACTGAAGAAACCGCTCGACTACTGGCTTTATTTACGTTTCGCAATACGGCGATCTCACGATGATGATTTTAGCAGATGCTCGGCGATGTTTATTTGCAGATAACGTAATACATAAACAAACGGTGCGTCCATTGATAACACAGGTCGTCATCAAACAATGGCAATCGCTTCTACAGGAGCCATTATAATGATTGTTAAGGATTGCCCTACTGGGATATTCGTCGGCGTAACTCGTGAGGGGCCAGCCAGTTCGAAAGCGCGCTATGTCCTCTTGGGCGGCCATTGCTTGCGGGGTCGTTGACACCTGTCGAAATTGCAGGCGGCCGTTGCAGGCGCAGCGGCGGCGGCGGCGTGTGACAGCGCGGCCGACCTTGCCGCGCGCCCCGACGTCATGCGGGGGCGCGCCGGTGACGTCACGCCGCGACCTCGCCCGCCACACCGTGTGCACGTGAACGACACGCGCCGGCACGCGCGCGCTGCGTGATCGCCCCGCCGCCATTGGCCGCCATCTTGCCGCGCCGCCGCGCTGCCCGCTCCCATTGGCTATTTGGACGACCCTGCGCCCCGCCGCCCCCGCAACTGCCGCTGCTTCGTGCCGCGAACGCTCGCCAAGCGGTTTATTCGTCCGCCGCTCGCCGACGAAGCTACACGGGTCCGAGCGAACCGCCAACGCTCGCCGCACGTCAAGTTCCCTCGCTCGCCCGATTAAAAAGAAAGTTTTTCTCTCCCCACGCCCAGTTGAATGATACAATCGTAGCCAATATGTCCACACTAATAGACGTCTGCGGGCCCCTATCGCCGCCGTCAACGCCACCGTTGATGGACCTCAAAGTGAGTGTTGTTCGCGAGCCGCATAATTGTTTCGAAACAAAAGAAAGAATAATATTTGAAAACTGCGCGTTGGCACCGCCGTTCGGCGCGGCCGAGCGGCGATCACGCAGCGCGCGCGTGTTCCGCCGCCGTTCGAGGGCCCGTTCACTTACGTCCGTCTCTTTGTCCCGCAGATTGAGTTGCCGCTGAAGAAGGCCGCCGTGAAGAGAGCGCGCGAGTCGCCGCCCGCCGGGCTGGTGACGCCGCAGCCCTCGGACTCGGAGGGCGAGGACGAGTGCAGCAAGCGCTCCCGGTGCGAGCTGGCGCGGCTGCTGCTCACCACGCCGCCCCCCGAGCCGTGCGGCCGGCCCTCGGTGATCATGCGCGCGCACAAGGACGGCACCTGCAGCCCGGAGCCGCTGCCGCCGCCACCGCCCGACATGAACATCCTGAAGACGCTCAAGTTCAAAATGAACCGCGGCCACAGCTACTCGCAAGCAAAATACATCGCGAGCCAGGCGCAGACGCCCACGGTGGAGACGCGCGCGGCGCCGGCCCCGCCCGAGGCGAAGGAGGCTCGGGTACCCGCGCCGCACCCGGGCAGCGTGACAGCGCACGCCGCTCCCCACCCGGTCGGCGTGACGCAGCACGCCGCGCCCCACTCGGTTAGCGTGACGACGCACGCGCCGCCGCAGCAGGGAAGCAGGCCCACAGCGGCGGCGGCACCCGGCTGGGTGCCCCTGGCGCCGCGGCCGCCGCCCGCCGTCCTGGTGCCGAGCGGCCTGCTGCCCGCCGCCGCCCTGTGGCTGGTGGCGCCCGCGCCCGCCGCCCGCCGCCGCCTCTACGAGTGCTCGCACCCCGGCTGCGGCAAGAACTACTTCAAGTCGTCGCACCTGAAGGCGCACGCGCGCACTCACACGGGCGAGAGGCCGTTCCGCTGCGCGTGGCCCGGCTGCGAGCGGCGCTTCTCTCGCTCAGACGAGCTCTCGCGCCACAAGAGGACGCACACCGGCGAGAAGAAGTTCGGGTGCCGCGTGTGCAGCCGCCGCTTCATGCGCTCCGACCACTTGGCCAAGCACGTGAAGAGGCACGCCAAGGAGCGCGTGCCGCCGCCGCTGCTCAAGCTGCTGCCCAGCCCGCCGCTGCCCGTCCAGCCCACCGCGCCCCCCGCGCAATGAGCCCCTCACCGCTCGACTGTGATCCAGATCTCATGATCGTTACCTAGTTCTAGTACGCGTAAGACTGTCCAACCTACTACTTAAGTAGCCGTTAGCCGTAAGCCTATGTTATGTTATGCACGAGAGAGATGTTAATGTATTTAAGAGAATATAAAGAGTCTATTGGAATCTTAGCCTGTCGTTTCTGTTCGCGGTCACTCGCACTTCACGCACCGGTGGTGAACACTCGCGCGACGGTGGCACCGACTGTCCGACGGTGGGTGGTGGCGGACGGCGGTCCGAGCGCCGGAGGTCGGACGGCGACTGTTCGCATCGGTCCCGCCGCCCGCCGAGCGCCGCGACGCTGATAAGAGGCCCGTCGATGGCGACGACGCCACTTATCTCGCCGCCTGATATCGGAATTAGGGAAAAAGACAAACTAAAGCAAGAAAATTATATACTTCTCTCATAAAAAAAAATATAATTATCTTTTAAACACAGAATTCTTGAATGACCTTAACAGAGCTTAAAGTGTTGAACGGGTCTTACGCGTTTTTCGATTTTATAGTGTGGCTGTAAAGACGGCCTGCAGTGAGATTTACGATTTTAGAAAACTACATTGAATATTTATTAAAACTATATTGACATATAATGTCGAAAAAACAATGCTCTATCATAATAAAACAAAATGATAGCAAGCATGTTAATTATAAATAGCCACGACGACGGGAAGAATGATTAATCCAAACAATACCGTGTGTATTCATCATCTGCTAGCATTCACAATGCACGCCCTTGGTGAATCATCGACGAGGGAAACAGCCCATTGATGGCGTAAACATGATATTAATACACCCATATGTTTCTATACAAACAGCACTAATACCTATGTATTATTATTATTATAAAAAAAATAAACCCCAGATGTAACGCGCAAAAGGTGGCTTTATGTCAGCATTAAATTGAAAATAGACTTTATCGTTAATAATAAATAAGTACGGACATATTTTCACACGCCCAAACTAAACAAAGCACTTTGAGAACTGATAAACATACTTGAACATACTTATTTTGGAAATAAATGGCTAGATAGACATATAATATATACGTAAACACCCAGCAACTAGTAGAATAATACTTCCATCACAAAACTATCTAGTGACATAAATCGAACCCATAAACCCACTGGCGCAGAGACAGGTCCATCCAGTAGGCCAATCGGGTCGTCAAACACAAAAGTGTTTTGCGAAATAGCTGACGGAATAACACAATATAGAAGTCAAAGTCAAAATATCATTCTTCAATTGAATCTTATTGGAACTAAGCTTCACGCACTTACGAACGTCAGTTTACTTTTTTGAAGACTTGACAAAAAACTTGCAGCCTTGCGTCTTAAATAGGTAAGTATCTTTTGCTATAGTTATTACACTGACCTTTCGACTAAAACACATATTCGTAATAATAACTTCATCCTTCCAATACATCGGAAAGTCCCATCCAGGTGCGTTTTGTTCTACAAACATATAAGTCATAAGCTCCGAAGAGGATGTTTAAGCTTTATTAATGTTTCTACATTAATTTCAATATTTTAACGATTGCTTCTGAGTATCTTTATATTGAATAAGAACTAGAAGGAGTATCCTTTATTATAAAGAAAATAGCAAGTGAATTCGATGAAACATAGCGATAATAAATCGGATATATCTTTATTAATACAATAAAGGTAATTGATTGGAATACATCAGTAGCAAAACTTCAAAGTGCTATTTATTTGTACATCAGTTCTGTTATTCATTTCAATTTCTCCTTTTCTTTGGAAAGATCTTCTAAGAAATTAAATACCGCCGGATATTTGCATCGAAAAATATAATTAATTTAAAAAAATAATAATATTTTGAAGCATCCACGACTGGTGGGAATAAGACAAGACAAGGTCGTGCACATTGCCTTGGATGTCTGGCAAGTGCAGGTAAGGGACTATGGGTAGAGCATAGGCCCGAGGAGGCACACTATCTCATCGGGCGATGACTAACTAAGCTTTTATTATGGAAGGTGGATAAAGGAGCTAGCGGTGTTCCTAACAATGAGTTATCAGCACCGCTAATATAACACTGGCACGAGACAAGGCGAGGTAAACAATTAACAGGTGATTCAAGAGGCGAGTTGAGTTCCATAACGATTGCTAAATCACGCCGGTCTGAATCAGAAATCCGCTGCGAATCAGAAGCGATACAGAAGATCCTCCAGCGGAGGAACGGACTGTCAACTCCATTCCAATATCTTGTATCTTGAATTAATTGATGTTTTTGCTTTCAGTCCCGAGTCTATTAAAGCTTCATCTGACGCAGAACCGGTGGGTTAGTCAGAACCCACGGGTTTGGGTCCATTCCACTAAGTCAGCCGCGGGTCCAAGGCCAATGACCCGGCGTGGTATCGAGATGGCACCGTCGCGCCGCGGGGAGAATCGTGAAGCGAAACCAGATAGGGTGTCGTCACGTGTCACGGCGCGCCCACGCGTCCGCCACGTCGCGCGCCCGTGGCCGTGACGTCGCCGCTAAATTACTTTCTCCGATAAGAGCTGCCTATCGGAGCCACCGGAGGTGATAACGGCCGACGGTATTTCTGTGGTCTACTCGTCTTCAGGCAGTTGCCTGACTCCGCTGCACGCTTTAACCGCTGCTTCCGAAAGAGTTTGGGAGCAGAACGCTGATGTAATGCTAGGAACAAATCCATAAAGGAATAAACACTGTTTATTACGTATGGAGTATTCATATTTCAAAAGTAAAAAAAAAAAGTAAAGTAACCTATACATGTCCCACTGCTGGGCAAAGGCCTCCTCTATACAGAGGGTATCAGGGCATAGTCCACCACGCGGCCCCACTGCGGATTGGCGGACTTCACATATTTTCGAAATACATTTTTTTTTTGTTATTATTCCGAAAATATACAGGTTTCCTCACGATGTTTTCCTTCACCGCGGAGCACGTGATAATTCAGCACTTAAAGTTAAAAACTTCATTGGTGCCGGCACCGGGGATCGATCTCAGGTTGCTCGAGTATACATTGAATTAAGGCGAGGAATCTGTTGATGACGCTCTCCGAATAAAGGGTTTTGTTAAGTTATTAAACCTGTAAGCAATTACAGCTTTAAGTTTTCTTCTTTTATTAAAACTTCTCTGCCGAAGACGTGGGTTCGATTCCCACAGCGGCGATAATCTTTTCGTACTTTTTCAACATGTTTTAATGTTCAATCTTAAGTGCAGAGATTAGTACTATAAAAAACTTTAAAATTTTCTTCTTTCTCCTATTTTCTATACAAAATATGTCTAGACGTTTCTATCACTTCTGACATCACCTGTCGTGTCTTGTTGTTCTTCTGTATGTATTGTGTGCCATCATGTTAAATCTGTGGTATGCACACAAATACAAGTCCATTTTCAACCGACTTGAATAAAGGAGGTTCTCAATTCGACTGTATTTTTTTTTTATGTTTGTTCCCTCAGAACTTTCGTCTGAGGGAACCGATTTTGATGATTCTTTTTTTATTTGAAAGCTGGTGCTTCGCATCTGGTCCCATATTGGATCTTGGGCTCCGGTGATACTTAGGGAAACTTGAATTGAGAACCTCCTCCATTTTTTGAAATCGGTTGAAAAGATGGGAAATATCTGATCTGCCAAAGCGGTGAGTCAAGATATAATGTTCTTCCGCCGAAATAGGTACAACAAGAAATAATGGATGGGAAATAGCCTTCAGTCATTGCTGCTTTGTAGATATTTACTATATCAGAATGATGCTGGCACGATGGAGTTTGTTCACCTTAAGGGCAGGAGGATGATGAACCCAAATAAAATTATCAACACTAAAAAAATGTTACTGTAAAAATGTATGATATTTCATTTAAAAGTATTCAAGATTGAGTCTATAAGGTATTAAAAAATAAGATCGCATACTTTTCTACCGTGGCTAATACTAATGTGTATTGATTGCATGGTTGTATAACAAATGCATACACTTTTATTATCAACCTTGATATGCTTTTGCATACCTTACATGTTGTCATAACGATTTTAGAAAATGCATTTGCGTTCAATTTCCAACATTTACCGAAAACTGAAAAAAACCTTTGGTATTAGATTAAACTGTCGTATGAATATATTGCAGTTTAATATTTTCCATCACCCGCTACTAAGCTACTACAGCAATTCTTATTAATTTTGATACTAAGTAAAAAAAAGCTTATTCAGTTTGCGAATTCATAATGTTTGCAATTTCAAAAATGCTTAAGTAACTTTTGAATCAATTATATATTATACGTACGGTGGTGGCCACGCAGCAGCCTCGGCTGTTGCACGAATGGGCAGACCTGTCCGGGTAAGTACCACGACCTCACAGAAGACCAGCGTAAAGTGGAAGTATGACAAATACCTTCGCGTTTCGTATGGTGAGTGAGGTAGCCGAAGCCCAATTTTCAAAAGGTTGTCAACGCATCCGTAACCCTCGGGTGTAGCATACGTCCATGGGCGGCGGTATTTACTTACTATCAGGTGAACCATATGCTCGTTGTTGCAACTTTTCACATAAAAAAAAAATCTCTTTAACTAATAACTAATTCATAATGTTTGCAATTTCAAAAACGTTTAAGTTACATTTGAATCAAATTATTTCGTTAACTATTTGAATTCATGATGAGCATGGCGAAGCTGGCTTATTGTGTCGTGGGATTCTAATAATAGACATCTTATAGAACGACAGTGAGCCTCTGCAAGCTGAACTAGATAAAGATCGCTACACCGTTTCGGAACCACGGTCAGGAGGCCAGGCTTTGACGTTATAAAACACATTTGAAGGCGATTGAAAAAGCATAGAATTTGGAATAAAACTTAAAACTACAGGTCACTTACTATTAACGTTACGTACGTAACGGTTTTGAAATGCATTATGAGCGTCGAAATGCAAGTTGTTATGAAAGTTACGAAGCTATGTAACTAACGGCCGTTCGTTGAATATAGGAACCGGGCATTACTCGTTTCGATTTGTTCAAAGAAGTGTCTCCCGCAGTAGAGTTTATACTTTTGCGATTCTTCTGGTATGAGAGTTAAATCGCCTATGAATTATTTCTGTTGCCGCTGCTAATAAATAGTAAAAACAGAATAAAATAAAAATGATTTAAGGGGGCTCCCAAAAAACAAACGCGAGACTGCTAGGCAACCTATCGGTACTTACCAATTTGTTTATTATATATAATGGCACGAAACCATTTATGCGCGAGTCAAACTCGCACTTGGCCGGGCTCTAAGACTAGTCGAAATAAATTAACCGGTAGATATGTTAAGGTTTGTTAAATCAACAATGACTACAAACCTCCGTTTGGAATTTATATGCAACAGCGATTTTACTATTTTTGCCAATTCGAGATCAAGTGCCGAGTGATCGACAAAGT
Source organism: Iphiclides podalirius (assembly GCA_933534255.1). Taxonomy (NCBI): domain Eukaryota; kingdom Metazoa; phylum Arthropoda; class Insecta; order Lepidoptera; family Papilionidae; genus Iphiclides; species Iphiclides podalirius. The sequence continues at coordinate 2,261,249 of OW152816.1, forward strand.
TGGTAAACGAGCACTAACGTATTTTAGGCACACGTATGTATATATTTGATATTCAAACTTAAATCCGAACCTACAATAGCGAGTAAGTTGTGCGTCAGTACAGTTTTTTTGTTACATCAATAAATTCGGCGTAGTAATCGTTACAGTTTGCAATGTTATACTACGCATATTACATGTTATAGCTTGACTGCCTGATACGGATATTATACTGAGGCTTGTCATTTAAGCGTCAATACAGCAAAACCATTGATTGAGTAACCTGATAACCGGCTTCCACGGATATCCTGAGGTTTTAGCTATGTTGCTTAACTCTTCAAGGCCAACCCCGGATACTTTAGCTGATGAAGAGTGCAACTTCATCTACTTCACACCGGTCTTCTTTGGAGTAGAGCCCTTCCTTGATAGAGCTTTCTTAAACACACCATAATTGCTCTGCAGAAACTGCGGCTTGACTCGATCACCGTATTTAAATACTACAGTACCAGGAGGACCGAGCTTTGCTCGGTTTGTTTTTTTTTTGGTAAATCGTGTATTTTGGAAATTACATTTAGATACAAATTATTGAGTAATGAAATATGCATAATATTTTTCGATCTTACCGACGTAATAATAAGAAAATATGAACTGATCTTTTTCACAAAAGAAAGAACTTAAAAAAAAAGGGGAAAAAATAACAAAATAACAAACCGACAAAAAATTAAAAGAAAGAGAAAGCAATGATCTAGAATCGACTCGAATCGAATCGAAAGGACATTTTCTAAAAATGAAACCTAGCTAGATCGATTTTTCGCCCCCGAATCTATGCACATACTAAATTTCATGAAAATCGCTGGAGCCGTTTCTGAGATTCCGACTGCTTTATATATATACTTATAACGTATATATATATATATATATATATATAGAATATATATATATATATAGATATATATATATATATATATACAAGAATTGCTCGTTTAAAGGATAAGATAAGAGATATACATGTACATAATATGTAGTCGTGCCCCCACTAGATGGAGTGACGACCTGTGCAAAAGTGCGGGAAGTCGATGGATGCAGGTGGCTCAGGATCTTGTATCTTGTATTAACTGATGTTTGTGCTTTCAGTCCCGAGACTATTAAAGCTTCATCTGACGCAGAACCGGTGGGCTAGCCAGAACCCACGGGTTTGGGCGGCTCAGGATCGTACTTCGTGGCAGTCTATGGGGGAGGCCTGTTCATCAGTGGACTCAAACAGGCTGAAATGATTTAAATTGTTTATTGTGCTAATCTTTGCACTTAAGATTGAACATTAAAATATGTACGTTTAGCTCAGTGGCTAGAGCGTCAGGCCGCGAATGCCGAAGACGTGGGTTCGATTCCCACAGCGGCGACAATCTTTTCGCACTTTTTCTACATATTTTAAGGCTGAAATGATGATGATAATATGTGGGGGATAATTAATCACTGGAGCTTTTGTACCCCTTCTAATAAAATTTTCACTAATGCTAAAGAAGCGTCTTGATTTTGACTTGAAACGAGTTAGCATGATTTAGGATCTCGACATTATCACGAACAGATAATTGTAATTCACCCCACAAATATGTGTTATATTTGAGGCTATAAAATTAGCGATTATAAAATAATTAATATAACACATATTTGAGGGGTAAATTTATATTATAGTCGCTATAATTTTATTAAAAAAAATCAATAAACCTTTTAAAAGAAATATACCTTTAAAACACACTCAAAATACTTCTAGGTCTATTTTAGACGTCAACTGTGTAGTATGGAATTCTTCTTATAATTTTTAACTTCAGAGATTAGATGATGCACAGAGAAATAAATCAGAATTTTAAATTACTGTGCAGGCTCACTAGATCAGTTTCGTTGTGAAAACAAGTAGGTAATTTATAATTTATAATTTAAAATCCTGAATAAAAAAATGGACTCACCAATATTGTTTCACAAAATCTTTTAATATCTCGACCTCGGACACAGGCTCCCCTTCCCAGATTATTAAAACATTTTTGTATTTCATCTTTTTCATAAAAAACCGGCCAAGTGCGAGTCCGACTCGCGCACGAAGGGTTCCGTACCACTATCTATAAAAACGCCCCACGTTTGTTTATTCTGCTTTATGCTTTTATTTTATTTTTATTTCATTTTTATTCTGCTTTTCACATGTCTTTATTTTGCTTTTTATTATTTGTTTTTACAACGGCATAACATGTTAATAAACTTTTTAATGGTGTTGGATAGATATTCGAACCAATGATCCGCGGTGCCGAAATAAAAATATAGCAACTGTGCTAATGAGTCATCAGCTGCTCACTTTTACAATTGTAATATTTTTGGCACTGTTTTGTCTTTAGCATAGTATAATACATAATATATCGTTCATAACCTCCCATTACATTTATTCTGAATAAGTATCATTGTCCCTTTGACATAGATAGTAAATTACTATTTTTCTAGGCCGAGTCGAATATAAACTGTCATTTTTATGTGTACATACATGTTTATCCTTCATTTATGTTTATCTCTTTACTGAAAGGATTTTACCTATAATATAAAAAATCGCTACATGCGTCATTTGGGTGATTCATTTTTATATCAATAATACTAATGTGATCACGATTGCGTACGCAAAATGTAATCAGTATAAAAAATATTGCTAAGCGATATATAATTAAAATAAAAATGCAAATTTTCGAGTACAAAGTACGATACTTTTTACAAGACGGAAATTAAGTATTATTTAAGTATTCGGATTTTACTTACAACAGAGTGATATGGAAAATCACAAATATACGGGCTCATCCTAGTCGTTAACTGTGTCTTCTAATTAAAATCTATACGTCGGTATTTTATGTGTCAGAAGATGGCTGTAGATAGAACAATAGAAGGTAAAAATTTGCAATAGGCGTTGGGTTACAGATGGTTGCCACATTTTAATAGGGCGGCCATGGTTACGTCACATAACAGACGAAACGTGCGACCCGCTGTCTAAGGTCGCGGATTCATATCTCATTTTCGTGCAAAAATGTTTGTTTTGTTGTCCGTAATACTGTCTCTCAATCACTGAGCCCGTCGTGTGGCGATAACGCTCACCACCATTGTGGTCACAATCAGGTCTGGTAATTAATGAGGTCGGTGAGACGGTGATAGATCGTGCTGTCTTTTTCTACCCTGTCACGATAAAAGGACTGTTAACTATTACCTATTAATTTCTCGTCTTTGTTTATTCGCATTCGCATCTCACTGGCAACCATCATCCTCCTCCAAATATTTAACATTTGTTTGTAAAACAAATAATAGATAAAAATGTCACCTTAGTTGAATCAATTCACGGTCTTTAAAAATTTGTAAGCTTTTTCGTATTGATGAAATGAAACATTATTATGTGGTAATTATAAACTGACGTACATACGTACCGTTAACCGCCAAACTAGAGACTACGTCCCGTTGATAAGGAATCTCCCAACCGGCACTTACTGTAATGGGGTGTATAACTCTCGGTTAGGTTAGGGACACTTCAAACTTGACTCTACGAATGATCGTGTGAGCGGAACATTACGTCAGTTTCATTGTTGCAAGGGATTTGAGAATCGAACCCCTTGAAACAGTCACCATCCGTATCACGCGTCACGTTCGATAACGTACACATACTCGCCTTCAAGGTTTCGTTTGTATAACTGTAAACAGTATGATTGTTTCAACATTTTCAGTCCGATTTTCAAGTGTCGGTTGTACCGATTTCCGATTATTTTGTATCAATCAATCAGAAATATATTTATGAAAATAGACGCTTTCGCGTTCTTGTGAATCGTCAAATTTTACATCAAAAATTATTTATATAGGTTCGTAAGACACCGCCGGTTCGGAAAGCAGTTTCTGTTGAGAAGAGACCGGCAAGAAACTCAACAATTGCTCTTTTTCAAAAGTATCACTTTAAAATATAACATACAGGTATTCTCATCTATGTACAGGTACATCACTCCACACAATTGCGTCGTCGAAATATTCCGCAATGATATAATATGCTTTAACCATACGTTGACTTTTAATTTTACGTTTAAATTGATCAAGCGGCAGACTTAATATCGACTGTGGGATTTTATTATACATGCGCATTTTATTATACATTGATGTTGAAAATTCTAACTAAAAACCATCTATGTTTAGTATAAAATACAGCCTCTGTTACACGCTGATAGTGTAAAATTAGTACAAAAAATCAGATCCAGTTCAACACTTTTAGAGACTAGGTTTACACTGTGGAGGTAGCGTTCCATCACATATAGTAATTACTGAGAGATTTGTTTTTCTACCCCCTTATTTACGTTTCCGTCTCAAGTAGTAACCGATAGGTTACGTCGAAAGGAATTCGGTAAGAATAAAACATGAAACCTTAGAAGTTTTATGACCGATACATTTTAATGTTAATAACACTAATGTGATAACAAATACGCACATGTGACTCAATTCAAAAGTACTTAATTTAAAAGACTAACTGGCCGACGAGAGGATTATTAAAATAGCTGGAAAACTCATGCAGAGTTCCGAACCTACGAACTCGCTGGCGATACGGAAGCACAGCAAGGTCAGTGAGGTTGAAAACTCAAATATTAATCAGCGCCCTTGACTAAGTATTATGAACATACTAACAGACGAACCGGGCTTTAATTGGGATTGGGGTAAATAAGTAAATAAATATATATTTATATAAAATATATATTTTGGGACACATTTCTTACACGACGATTAACTAGCCCCAAACTAAACAATGCTTGTGCTATGGGTACTAGAAAACTGATATACTTAAACATACTTTACTTTCGTAAATAAATACATATTATACATATATGAACACCCAGACATTAGAAAAACCTTATGTCCAACACAATATTTTTCCAGTAGTGGGGATCGAACCCACACCCTCTGGCGCAGGAGGCAGGTGCACTACGGACTACGCCATTCGGGTCGTCAACAACCGCACAATATCTATGTCGTTTTGTGTAATCAGTTCCATTGTCATTCACAACACTACTTTTCAACCGACTACAAAAAGAAGGAGGTTTCCAATAGATTTGCATGTTTTTTTATGTTTTTTAACTCGTAACTCCGCCTTTTTTGAACCGAATTCATAAATTATTCTTGCATTGGGTTAGCTCTCATATCAGTTTCATTGATACTGGACTTTGGACTGCGAAGATACATTGAAAAGTCCTTAATTAAGATCCAATAGAAAGTATATAGTGACGAGTGATATTGGAAGTTGGTTTGTTGTTAATAAAAATATACATGTTCAAGGAAACAACGACTATAACAAGCTGTCACGACTTTAAGCTCAGATGAGATGGACGAAGGTAATTTGTGTTTTGAATTTTATTTGTCAAAAGATGGCAACCTAACAGGCGGTTCATCTGATTAAGTGATTTCCTTATCCATGTGGACAACTTGGATTGTAGAACCAAACATTGAAAAAAGTGTGCCCCGGTTAACTCAAGATACGCAATGTATAGTACTTCCACCTCTTTGTCTTCTGTCATGTCTTCGGGGTACTTCCTCGGATGATGCTACCCATTCTTCATAGCAGAAGGTTCTCTTGGACGAATAGGCACGCTCCTCGCTAAAGCATCAGCCATGATTTTTGTATTTGTATTTGTATAACTAATGTTACGCTTTCAGTCCTTAGACTATTAAAGCTTCATCGAACGCAGAACCGGTGGGATGGCCAGATCCCTCGGGTTTGAGGGCCTCCTCGATGAGTAGGGCCGCGTATATTCTCATGCGGGCGTTAATTATGGCATGTCGCCTACGGACCATCGATTTTCGGTGCAGACCATGACCCCTTGTCAGTTGGCCGTTGACTGTGCTTGGTTAGTCGATGGCTGGGGGCGGTGAGAACCGCCCTGGAACGCGGGTATATCTAGTGTACATGTTGTGTGTACACCTCGCCTTGCTCGAAGGCGAGGACGAACTATGGTGTTTGTTGATGCACTAACTGCATCCATGATAATCTTATCATGCGGTAGCATACAACAGCGTATTCATTGTGGGTATCAAGACCTAGAAACTTATAATTCATTATTTATTTTTGCTTTTTAGTTTATTATTTCTAATTGGCTTCGAACCTGCACTTTACTATCATGAGTCACGCTAGCCAACTACCAATGCTAGGCCACCACTGGCCTTTTTAAATCATAAATAACAGAACGTGCGCACAATTTTTTTTTGGGCTTGATGAGCCACTGTGGGCGCTCGAGGCGCCTATCCTGAACATCGCGTATTATTATTACGCGTTATGGTGACTAAGCTCGAGGGCTCCCGAGGGAACCTCGGCTCGGGCCGTCACGCTATTATTTTCACCGGTTTGGGAGGCCGCCAAGCTCTTAGGGCGCTTTGGCGGACGCTCCATGGAGTGATCAAGCTCAAGGGTCTCCGAGAGGCCCCTTCGGCCTACCTCGGCTCGATCGGTAGCTGTTAAATGACTGGGTGAAAATGGACAGAATTTTATTCTGTCCATTTTATATATTTTAGTGTATTTTCCGTTGACGACAGCCACTACTGTATCCCCAATATTTATATAAAAAACTAGCGCGCCCGACAGGCGTTGTCCTGTACACACGACTTAAATCCGACAACAACTTAGAAATAAAAAAAATGTAGTAGACCGAATTGTTAATCTAAACCGTTCTCGAATCAACCTGAAGTCACACAAAAAAAAATTCATTAAAATCGGTAAGCCGTTTAGGAGTTCAGTAACATACAAACGTACAGAAGAATTATATATAGAAAGATTTAGTTTACATATTTAATGTAGCAGTAATAAGTTAACCGTATTATCTTACGACTTCAATGCAATTATGATTTAAAATGACTAATAGCGATGTAAAGTTAAACTTCCGTCGTTTTCTGTTGAGTCAAATAGCCTTCAACCAAATGATTAATGATAAAATTTACATTGTTTGTGTTGCTTCATCAGATATCGCGATAAAATCGTAATAATCAATATAGAATTATCTACTCAAGTATCAGATTCGAAAGATACAAAGTGGAAAACAGTAAATTCAATAAATGGTTAATGTTTTTAATACAATCACAGCAATACACCCTATATAGGGTTAACAGAATTACCGTACCAGTTGCACCAAGGACATGTTAGTCCCAATTGGAACAGGTGATGAGCCTGTCGCCTTATAACAGGCGCAAAGTTGTGGCGGTGCTTTTGCACATAAGAAATTCAAGTCATTAGCGCACTCAAATAACGGCAAGTCACTAGCTCGCGTCAGTGGGGTTCGAACCTACGATCATAGATTCCGAGTCCGACATGATGACGTCACGGCTACTCACTAAAACCGGTCTGTTAAAAATACTGGATAAATACTTCATCGTTCTGTAAAAATAAAGTTCAGAAACATCACCTGAATTTGGTGGGAAATTGTTCATCGAAACGGTGTTTACCGCATTAAGTATCAAGATGCATATATTTCAACCGTTCCTATTTAAACCTGTTTACATATTAAATAGACTGTGCAAATTACCAGAATTGTCTCTATATTACGATCAGTAAGATATATGGTTCCAAGTTGTGTGAATCGCTACAATTAGTTTGAACGCGATATTGGCTTTGCGCCCAACATATGTGGAATATTGAACGGTCACCATAAATGGCCGAGAGCCGATAATGATTTCCTGTATTTACGAGAACACTGAAAATTGTTAAATGCAATTATTGCACGGATTTAATCGCATTTAAATATTTACATCTTAAATTATAGCAATATCTCTTTGCCGGGATAGCGAAACACCGTTTCTAAAATCGCCTGACACGAAATTTTTTTAATGTAAAAAGTCAGGAGTCCACCGGATGTTAAGTAATTGCCGCCGCATATGTACATCTACGATCAACCGCAGGTTGCAGATGCGTTCTAACTCATTAAAAAGCGGGCCCCGGTTACCTCACTCAACAGACGAAAGGCTAAAGTATTATACTTCCACTTCACGCGCCTCTTCTGTGAGGTCATGGTACTTCCCCGGATGAACCTACCCATTCGTCCAAAAGCAGAATCTGTTACATGGGCCTACCATACGAAAACTCTCATTATAGTCTCCTTATATCTACGCCTTATATCTACGCCTTATATCTACGCCTTATATCTAAGCCGGGACAAAACTGAACATTGCGCAAGTATTCAAACCGCCTAACGCGTTCTATCTACTAAATACAGATAGTACATAGAATGGATGAGCTCTGGAAAAAGGTTGGTTAGTCTTTGATTATACACCTGTCACGTGTATAACATATATACATATACAAATATGTAATATAAGGTGACAGTGTAATTTTATTTTTTAGTGCTAGTCTCTGCACTTAAGATGAAATTACAAATGTGTGTGTACAGGCTAATGGTTTTGGAATGTATGTATGTTGTCTTCGTGGCACGCTCTACCTAAACTTTATGGCGGATTTTAGCATGACTATTCAGCATTAGGATCGTCTCAGCTGTGGGAGTGATTTATATTTATTGTTTCAATATGGTGGCCGCGAAAAAAATAGAGGAATAATTAGTATTTTTAATGTAGTCAGGAATTTTTTTTGTTAATTTGTCTTGTCCAGGATATTAGGTAATTTGACATCTAGTTCTCCCTACAATGGAAACTGTTGTAAAAACAAATAATAACGTTGGATTTGTTGAAGTTATACTTCTTTTGGCGCGTTAGGGCAAAATGAAGAGATTGCGATGCGCCGTCACGAAAAACGGACACCCTGAAGTTAGCTAGACATCTACCTATGTTTGCGTGAGAACTGAAAACGGTATTCACGATATTTATTTTGATATTTAAATAAACATTGTTTAACTACATAATCTGTTATAATAAAACTTTCAATGTATTAAATACCTTTTTTCTATTGTTGGTGTCGATTTTTCTACAAACGTAGAATAAGGCGAAATATAAATTTTTTTAAAACATTTTTATCTTGTTACGCCAAAGAAGTATAACTTCTAACACGTTTACATAAGCACACATACACACACACACTTTTATATGATCAACATTTTTTTATACCACCAAAAAAGTTAAGTTAAAAAGATAAATAAGGTCTATGGTTCCTAAGTGTTAACCATTCGCGTCTATTTATCATTCTATAGTTTTAAATGCGATCATCACTATTTTGATGACGTCAACTTTTGAAATAAGAACAAACACGATATAAAAAAAATCACGTATATGCTGCGGAGGTTTTCCTCCTGGCCGCGCTGCGGATAATCCACAGATAATCTTGACGGTGAGCGCCATTCCGACAGATTAAAAATAAGCTCGGAACGCCCGTCGAATTGACTTTGGATGTGAATAGACCACACAAATTCGGTTGGCGTACCGTTAATTTAATACGTTTTTATAGCTCGAATTTAGTGCTCACTTAATACAGTTTTAGCTTTTATAATCGTTCCCGTGATTTATTCTGTGTTTTAATGGGTGTGTTATAGCCGTCTCTTCTATAAAAACGTCTCGTCTGAAATGATGCAATTCAATTTTACAAAGAACTAAAACCTAAAAGACTAATACAGTCGCAATATATAATGACGAACTAGTCGTTTTAGGGGACAAATCCAGCATATCTTGGAGATAACGCATAAATAAATAAATGCATTTTTTTACTTAGATACAAGCTATTAAGTGTCTTGTTTTATATTCTCAATCAAACCGTAAGTTCATTGCTTATTAGGTATGTAATGACAAAATTATTGTGAAATTTTCACTTGCCCTGCTGAGGAGCAAGATTGAGGAGGCTATAAATAAATAAATCATTAAAGAATAACAGGGGAAAAAAAGTTAATGACAATACAATAAGTCTATCGATATCCTTCTACGATAATATTCAAGCGGATAACTCGGTTACTAGAGTTAAGATTTCCAACGAAAAGATTTGTCTCCCGCAGATCAGGGTTTTGCCAAATAACTTCCAGTATAAGATATATAATATGTCATAATATGACAATGCAGTAGGTGGCGACCTATTTGCGTAAACGTGGACGTCTTCGGGCGACTAGAATAAACAAGGGCCGAAATTAACTAGAGGAACGTTATGAAACGGACAATTAATAAAATATTAATGCAACACATTTCTAAAGAAGAATAAATTTGGGATGACTATACGATTAAGGACATTAAAAAGGGGAGAGATGTATACGTTTTATATTAAGTTTTTATAAACATTGCATAAGACAAAATGAGAAAAAAACAAAAGGATGGGATGGTTATCCAACACTAATGTTTGCTGTCAGCAAGTCTAGAGCTTTAATGATGTAAGTTTCCTGTTACAGTGTAACCACGGCTTCCGCTATTACCTGAAGGAGACCATCTGAAGAAGTAAGAGGGTCTCGAGGAAGGTCAGTGTGAGGCTAAAGTATTTACACGTTTGAGTTTCATCTAGTATCTAAGGTAACCGGAGGCAACCACGTTTCAAACTCAACTGCAACTGTTCTTGTCGATTACCATTTTACCGCATAAAAATATAATAATGAAAAGGTTGGGATCAAACGTCAAAGTTATCAACAGGTATCTTGTATCTTGTATTAACTGATGTTTTTGCTTTCAGTTCCGAGACTATTAAAGCTTCATCTGACGCAGAACCGGTGGGCTAGCCAGAACCCACGGGTTTGGGCCCTCCGCTGTGGGTAGGGCATGTGCTCATGCGTGCGTTTAACTACGAAATGTCATCTACTACGAAGGGCCATCGAAGTTGCGGTGCGGACCGAGACCCCGATGGCCGTCGACTGTGTTTTTAGCTAATCGGTGGCTGGGGGCGGTGAGAACCGCCCTGGAACGCGGGTGTACCTTGTGTACGCGTTGTGTTGGTCTCGCCGTGCTCGGAGGCGAGGGCGAACTATTGTGTTTGTTGTTACACTAGCTGTGAGTGTAGTGTTATCCGGCGGGGGTTAGGGGAGGTTAATTGTCAATTCCCCTTTATCACTTACACAGAAAATTAATGGATTTGCTCAGGTCGCGAGGTAAAGGATATTTGAGCCGCATTTATGGGACAATTGAACGAAAGACCTACGTAGAAGTTTACGTTTAACTGTGGTAGGGCCACGCAGCAGCCTCGGCTGTTGCGCGAATGAGCATGCTCGTCCGAGTAAGTACCACGACCTCACAGAAGATTAGCGTAAAGTGGAAGTATAACAAATACTTTCGCGTTTCGTCTGGTGAGTGAGGTAGCTGGAGCCCAATCAAGGCTCAAAAGGTCAGCGCATCTGGGACCCTCGGGTGTAGAAGATGTCCATGGGCAGCGGTATTCACTCAACATCAGGTAAACCGCCTGCTCGTTTGGCAACTTTTCACGTAAAAAAAAGGAGGAATATATATATTGTACAGAATTTGTTTTAACCGTGGTAGGTGTGGTAGGTAACGACGCAGCAGACTTCGCTGTTACACCAATGGTCAGGTCCGTATGGGAAAGTACCACGACCTCACAGAAAACGGCCGCGATGTAGAACTGTTACTTCTGCATTACGTCCGGTGAGTGAGGGGAGTAACCGGGGCCTTATAAGACCCAATATATTAACAGGTGGCAACCTATTTGTAACCCTACGGGTGTTGCAAATCTCCATTAGCGGCGGTTATTGTCACTTAACATCAGGTGAACCACCAGCTCGCTTGCCGTCTTCTTACATAAAAAAAGTAAAGTTTGTTGATTATTTTATTTGTAAAATATGTGAATTAATAACTCCACGGAAACGCGTCTCATGAGCGAATATAATGCAGATTGCAACAGTGCAAAGCGATGTGTCTCAAGGTCGCCAATGAAAACACACACACTCATACATACATAGCTGAATATTGTAACGCGCAATTACTCGCCTTTGTTACTACACTTTATGGTACATAACCCATTCATTACATTTTCGTATTGAAATCATTCCAATTTTACAATCAAAATTAATTTTATAAATGCGCAAGTGTTTTCACTGGCGCAGTAATGCAACCAGAATTTTAAATACGTGAATTATTTGTATTACGTGGTATTAATACTTTACTTGTACTTAACTAATTTCTGTTGACGAATTTTGTAAAAAAATATTTCTTAGAAATCAGTTATGTTATATCGGTCGCTTTTATCTTTATAACAATTAGCGATAAGCGACTAAAGGAAGGTCAGCATTGTTATTATTCGATTTTGGATCCCATAATAAATGTTTTAATAATGATATAGAAACATAATGATTTCAATCGGTGTATTATTTTTGTATAACAGTCGTTACAATCCCTTTATCGTGGAGTGGGAGATATCAAATTTAAATTGCTACATTACTTTTTATCTTTTTCATCATGTACACCTACGTAATTATTATTAAAGCGATAATGTATCATAATTACAAATGGAAAGCATTGAATTATTTCACCACACATTCACCTTGCTGCCGTGATAGCTCAGTGTCCGGGAGCTCGCCTTTAATTCATTATACTCGAGCAACCTGAGTTGGATCCCCCGTGCCGGCACCAATGAAGTTTTTAACTTTAAGTGCTGACTTATCACAAGCTCCGCGGTGAACGAAAACATCGTGAGGAAACCTGCATATTTTCGAAATAATAACAAAAAAAATATATTTCGAAGATATGTGAAGTCCGCCAATGCGCAGTGCGGCCGCATGGTGGACTAAGCCCTGATACCCTCTGTATAGAGGATGGCCTTTGCCCAGCAGTGGGACATGTATAGGCTGTTACTTTACTTTACTTTACATTCACCTTCTGAATTCTAGCGACACGATTTCTTTATTAATTAGACGACGCCAGATTCGTCAATTTTTTTAAATTATTAAAAGACATGGTTTTACACGGATCTTGTAACTATAGATTTGGTCCTCTTAACTTAACGCGCCAAACGCGTTATAGGATTTAAAGATGTAAGTAGGTTATATCGATGCATTCTTCGATCGCAGCCATCTGCATTTTTCTTTAATAGTGGAGTCGCTACTATTGGATCTCTGCTGAGTTGCTAGACCTGTTTATAAAATCGTGAGATTAGATAAATGGATTTTTATTATAATAAGCCAAAGATCGCAAGACATTCGAACCAAAAAAAAACAACGAATACACTGAACCACAATTCAATAGAACTTATAGCGTGTTCAATTGAATAGAGAACACCGAATGCTTTAAAAAAAATGTAAAAAAGGCTGGCACACGCGAAACCAGTTCGAATTTCGAACGCAGAACCTCGGCCGGGCGGGACGGCGCGCGAATCCGTCACAATCACGCGGCGGCCGCGTGGCGCGTGACGCAACGACGGTGCATCGGACGTTTTCCCGCTCCTTTCCCGCCATGCCGTCGATCACACGGCGGGCGTATGATGCACCGCACCGTCCAATTCCGTGCGATTCATGACGATAGGAAATCGCGTTGCGTTAATTCGGTCACGGGATGATCCGGTGATCGTGACGCAGTTGTCTTATATGCGGTGAATGAAACTAATTTAGGAAGTTTTTGAATGACTTCTTTTTGACGCAGTTGGAAAAAATCACAAACGACAACCAAAAAGTTAGTTGCAATCAACTTCACGGTGTTACGATGGGAACCAATAACAGCCTTTTGACATTTTCCTATAATTCCAAGTTATTCAATTAAACCGTTTTCAACTGCTTTTAATGTCTTTTTCACAAACAAAGATTACTGGCACAGCGGATAACATTTTTAGTTATTAAGTATAAATTCTACGTGGGTACATCAGAATCAGTACCCACATACAACTTTTTCCATATTTAACAATACAATATGGACACGTATGTCTTCAGTTCTGATTTGATGACGAAAATAATGCTAGTGTTCAACATTGTTTATAGTGATTAAATAGCTAATAAAAAATTTGTAAAAATGAGAAAAAGTACGACTCTTTAAGAAAAAACGAACAAAGCTAGTTAAAAATGCTAAAATTCACTTCTATCAATTCAAAATTAAGCAAATCAAATCTCTGCGTGTTAAATGCACGTAATGATAAAACACTCGGCTGCAGTTAATAACGCGTAATCTCCGAGGAAAACCTTCGAGAATTTTCCACATGGAACGACACGATAATATTCAAATCAAAACTAAAAATACACGCAAACGAACGGAGTTTGCATGCAGCGGTCATGAGATAAGGCAAATTAGTCATATGTTCAGAACATGCTGCACTGCGATATACCTTATCTGTGCAAGTGTAGCCTCAAACAGGAATGCATTAAACAAACGTGTTGACAGAAGTTGGAAATTGAACTTTTGGCATGCACAACATGTGGGGTGTGGTAAATGTGGTAGGGCCACGCATCAGCCTTGGCTGTTGCACGAAAGGGTAGGCTCGTCCACCCGGACTTACCCAAGTACGATTCCCTCCATTACGAATTTACGACGGCGATTATCCCACTTGACAAAAGTATATCTACTTTAGGTCGATACGATGAGCCGAAGCCATCTATGCAACGGCAAAGTACAGGGAATTACGAAATATTACTTAATTAACTGGTTACCAAAAAGTGTACCGTATTTACCTGCATATTACACATGATATGTTAAATGTATGATCATACATGAGTAATATGTGATGAAATAATACAATTTTACTGATTTAAAAAACAAAAGTAAACGCCATACTTTTGTTTACTTTTGTTTTTAAATTCACGACGCTTCAAACAAATTATGACGCTATACCGTGACACATGGTAACTTTATTTTGAAGATGCTTTTATTTCGAAAAGAAGAAAAAATATAGTATTTCGAAAGAAAATACACTGACGAGGAATCTATGAAAGCTGATACCAACGAAAATGTGTAAGGCTTTGAACGAATCGAAGATTTTTCACGTCACGGACTGCATCCTGCATCAGCGTTTTAGTGCATATTTTTTATGTGAAAAGATAACAAACGAGTGAGCGGTTCACCTTATGTTAACTTGCAGATTCGTTGCCAGCCATAAAAAAGGTGGCTCAGGTTACCAGACTCGTTATACTAAACGCTGAAGTATAATACTATCACTTCAGGCCGCCCTTCTGTGGTATTTTACCTGATGAGCCTGCCCATTCGTTCTGTGCCGTAGTACTTTGGGCTAGCTGTGATCGCGCTACTGAAACTTGCCGAAAAGTTGACAAACGAGCAGACGGTACACCTGATGTTAAGTGAATACCGCCGCCCATTTACATCTGCCACACCCGAGGGTTACAGATGCGTTGACAACCTTTTGAAAATTGGGCTCCGGCTACCTCACTCACCAGACGAAACGCGAAAGTATTTGTCATACTTCCACTTTTCGCTGGTCTTCTGTGTGGTCGTGGTACTTACCCGGACGGGCCTGCCCATTCGTGCAACAGCCGAGGCTGCTGTGTAAAACTGCGTAGTTTCCATAACAACATCTGCCGATAGTGATTCGCCTGCAAATGATATAAGTACAAAGGCTTATCAGATTCACGACAGCTTTGTCGACACAAATGTAAATATCAATACTAGTTCGATACCGTTTAGATATTTTGCAACAATGTTAGATTGCTGTCCAGCGACTATTATGTGATTGACATTGTCGATATGAGCGTATACCATATTTTTATGTACCTATATCTGACAAGATATGTGGAACATATTATGTATTATACGAATTATGGCTTTCTGCATATCTTCTTCATTTTTAAAAATTTCTACCTCCGTGCGTGGAATGTGCTTAAAATACTGTTTAAAATAATTTCTTATCAAATTTTTTTTTGATATGGGAAATGTACAATAAAATACATCACCGTTGTTATCTTCAAAATAATGTACATTAAAAATCACCCTATAGAAAACAGTCACCGTGAGTCGAAAAGATCAAGATCGATTAAGATCGACTCGACAGTTTTCCCTAATTTGCATTCGAAAATCATTTTGATTAGACTTAGGTATATGTTTATTTTTACAAAGTGATTTCGCTAATTTCACCGCAAAAACTATCATTTAGTTCTATGTAACAGTAACAACTCGAACGCATCAGTGGGGCAACCACTTCTGATACTGACGCGCTAATTTTATTAACGTAGGTTCGACCTCCGTCCAGTCTCAATGTTTCTAATTTTAACATCATTCCTAGTATAGCAACGGCTAGCGCGGGACGTGTGTATCTTTAGCTGAATAGTAAGAATTAATTTTATTGCGAAATTGACCTTGTTTGTTAACCTTGTAATAATTATTCAAATCCTAAGTTAAAACGCAAAAAGAACAAGCTCCTTCTCTTACTATTAACAGGATAGATAGATGAAAAAAAATTTTATAAAGGACCAAAATACAATGCGAATAACACAAGTTTTGTTAAAACTAAAAAAAACTTAAATCTAAACTTAACGCCAGCAAACTTTAATTATGACTAAAATAAATTTCACAGGAAACCCACTGATTGTTTAAATAGATTTTGTGTAAATAACTTTATAGCAAGAATCAAATAAGAATAAGTATTAATAAAACATATACAAGGATCATATATCATGAGATAAAACTATGGTGTTAATCATGAGTCTAGCCACTAGTAGCAAGAATTAATTTCAACACGTAACGTACCAAACATATAAGCACTTGGTATCAATAAAAATGCAATGGGACCATTGTTGAAACAACATCAGATCGCAGTCATCAAATGCATTTACAGATCAAACGAAATTAAATCGAAGCAGAGTTGTTGGCAAGCGTCTAAACGGAAATCCAGTGCGAACCGGTCGGGGAAAGAGTGTATTTAATGCTGGCCGGTTGTTAGTCTGCGTCGTGTGAAGTAGCGGTGGGCGTGACTAGCACGCGCGCGCCGCGTGCGCGTCATGTGACGTCACCGCCGCGCCCGCGCTGCCGACTTTCGTACCAGGCGGCCTTTCTTTCCTTCTGCATCATTGCTACCGATTTTATTCTATTAAACTGTTAGATTTACTGTTTTTTTTTAATGGGGAAATGGGCCAAACGAGCAGGAGGCTCACCTGATGGTAAGTGATTACCGCCGCCCATGAACACCTGCAACACCCGAGGGCTTACAAATGCGTTGCCTGCCTTTTGGGAAAGTTTTGTTTGATGAGATGGTAGAGCACCTTTGATTGGGCCGCGCGTTTGCAGATGAGCAGTAGCTAATATAATATCATCGGAACTGTTTGCGTGCAGCTGTCATCCCGTTGAATCATCATCATCTGTTGGGGGTAGTCTGTGGTATAATTTTGCACTAGAGAACCGTTTGCCTCATCGATCGTAAATATAAGGGACATCCTGATCACCTTACCGAAGTATAACATCGTCACGAGCATTGCCAGTAACGAGGTGATAGAGCGTTTTGTATCTGATGACAGCGAAAAGTTTATGGTAAAGCCTTTAAGGAGTTTAACTTACTCCAGAGTTAGGTAAATAGTTGAGTGCGTAGGACTCCAGCTCAAATCACTGGAGGTGGTCGCTGAGTGAATTTTAGTTGGTAGGAATCCAACATAACCCTGTCTTCCCCAAATCGCTAGAGTATGCTTTGAAACTATCCTCAAGATTAAAAAAAAGTTCCAGAACTATTGGATGAGATAGTCGACATGCGAGATTTGGGTATATAAACATACTAGCTGCTGCCCGCGACTACATCTACGTAGAATAGGCTGAAGGCGTAGCAGGCGTTCAGAGAGATATACATAAAATATGTATATAAATTATAGCCTATATCTTATTCTGATGTATAAACTATATTATTGTAAAGTTTCATTAAAATCCATTCATTAGTATTTGCGTGAAAGAGTAACAAACATCCGTCCATACATACAAACTTTCGCGTTTATAATATTAGTAAAGATATCCAAGGAAGTTCCTGGAGCTGAAATTCATACATATGATGCATAAGCTGTATACGATGCATATGGTAATAGGTCTGATTTCCACATCTGGTCCACTGACATCTGACAGTATAGAATATTTTGAAAACTATAAGTGACCTACGAATTCTCCTTGTTGATTAATACATCATTGATTTTTCTGTATCGTTATGTTTTTGCAATATCTACTTCGATATTTGCTGACCATTTCCCTATATCAAATTTTTAAAATCTCCAATTACTCAAAAATTCATGTGTAATTTTTTTCGATACGTTTAATTCTCTTCAAGCAACTGTACAAAAGAGTTCCTCTGGTGGCGAAATAAATCTCACGAGAGTTTGACGGAATTTTTATTGCTATTGTGGTTATTGTGGTGGATGACTTTGCAATATAACTCTGCAACTACTATAGCAATAATGAACTCAACATAATTTTTGACATAAATGTAACTCGATGTGGTTTTAGACTCAAATTACATTGGTAATTTCTCATAAGATGTTTTCCTTGACGCAATAGGAACTTCTTTGTTACTTTGCATTATAATAATTAAAATTCTCCCCAAAGCAGGCATGAAATATTTGGTATAGGTAACAATCAGAAGGTACTTTTAATAACGAAATGATTCCCTAACATAATTCAGGACGGATAAGGCATGTAGTTTCTTCCTGTGTCATAGATACACGTCTAATGCATAATCTTATGGTATCTTATAATATCTAAAGTCATATTACAGGTAAATAATTAATATGCCGCAAACAATACAAGTACCTAATGAATACTCCTACAAAAACTTTAATGTAAGTAAATAATAAAAAATTCAACTTTGTCACGCATGGTCTCTAAAGTTATGCAATTTAAAACGTAGTGTATTCAATAATGAGGTTCCTATGATTATGCATACAGTAGGGAAAGGTCAGTTAGTCGGTAAAGGCGTAACGAAGTTGTTAAGTCTAATTCATTGATCGGAAAATTATTCCAAACGATAAACAATGCAATAACCCTGACGTCCGATTTCACGCGTTCCGTCAAGCCTGACCTATTTAACAAATATCTCGATTGACAAATAACTTTTATCGGGAAGATCCTTGAACATTATGATTTGAGATAATCTCTAAAGTTTTTCGCACGTTTGTTTGTTTGCATAACGATTAATCGGAGTATCGATGTGTCAATTACCCAATTGTTTGTTTACAACATTATCTTTGTCGATAATCAATTGTTCCAATTTATCGTCATCAGGGTAACCCTTCGGATGATTCACATCAGGAATGTTTAATGATTAAGGAAAGGCCTGTTTCACGTACGTGTTGTAATTGATCTATTTGTAAGCACTCTCCCGGAGAGTTAAACACTGCAATAGGAAATCGTGTTTCCCCAGGCCTGTGTTGATTTATTTTGTTTGCATTCAGAAGATGTTCTTAGTCTGCCCGTGCGATCCGCACTGAGCGCCGTTTCGCCGTTACAATCACTTATATACCCTCGGTCGCTCTGATAGCGTCGTGTAACGTGTTTACACCGCGATAAAATCACAGCATTCGTTCACTCCGTCCTTCCTTTTACTAAGCTTACTCACACAAATCGTTCCAAATTCGAATTTCGTTCCCTATTCGGTTTTCAATTTCGTTCGATATTCCAAAGCTTCCCGTGGGTTTTGACATAATCATCTCGTCGCTGCCACCGATACCGTTTCGGTGCACTTGCGCAAAGTGAATGGAAAACTACGGCGGGTGCATTTCACAAGCGTACGATCCGTTAGCCTTTATTCTGTGACATATAAGAACCATAATCGCACGGTTACGCCGCGCCCGTCGGCAAATGACGTGGGATGACGTCAGGGCGCACGCCTCTGCTGCGTGATCGGCGGACGTGCCCAAGCCACCGGCCTGCATCCGTCCTTACCGATTTACCTTCTGCGTACCGGTTTTTTTTACAAGCACGTCCATAGTCAGATGTTCGCTACGCTCGACGAAACAATGCTGGCCGTCATTGACACGTAGATATGTATCCATCTTGGTCGCAGTATCCCCAGTTATGAATTGTCGCTTGTTGCGCATTCTTTAATTATCCTCGGAACAACATTATTTTTGTTTAATTATTTACGTACTATGTGAAAAGATGAAAACACTCAATCCCTCAATCCAAGTCCTACTCGTTGCGTCGGTGATCCCATTAATAGATCACAAGAGCATTTAATGTTAGAAAAGATCTAACATTAAATGCTCTTGTGATGTAATTATTAAATGTTGATATAATTATTAAATATTATTGATAAAGCAATATAATGATTAAAAGCCGTGTTCAAAACATTTTCTTGGTCGGTGACAGAAAACACTGTACTAAAAAATAACAGCTGTTGACCAGATGTGAAATCGTTTCTCTAGCTTTCCTCCCAACCGGACAGTATCTCTGTACTATAATTCAGTAGCTATATTCGTCAGTGACCCTAGATGCCACACAACGACGCCGTCGAATGCTTATTCTAAACAACTCTAATTCTAACCGCCTTCAAACAAACCACCAGATATTATTAAAACTTGTAACGATAACGATTACTTCGACTTATGACTAAGGTGAGAAAAAAGAAATTTACAACTTCTGATAATGGAAGCTTGGATTTTTTGTATTAGGGTAGAAGAAGAAGAAGAAGAAACGTTTATTCGGGTACGTGAATAGCAGCTAGGAAAACAACTCAGACCATTGCGTAGAAACTGTTGCCTGTACTGAAACTTTTGCTGTGGTTAAAAAAGGTTACCCAATAAAGCGAGGAAGGAAGATGGGTGCGCGTTTATGGTATCTGTAATTAAAAAACATTACAGCCATACGGAACTATGCAACAACTCACCGTAATCTCCAGTTCAGTCTGAACTCAGTTGTAATTAACACAACTGCACCCAGAGAAGTCAATTAGTATTTCATCTGAATCTAATAGTATTAACTGACGTCTCTGAGCGCCGCTGTTAAACGCAGAAACGTAAGGGGTGTTGTTCCGCGAAATCTCGCGGAAGAACAGGCACATCAATCCCAGAGCCGGAAGCGATGTTTGGCAAAACAGCTTCATAGAAGTTGGAAGTTTTCATTGGTTTGTTTTCATCACACGTCTGTTTCTTTGAACTCCAAAGGACTGTTTATAGTAAACAGTTTTTAGTAAAGCTACTGAGCTACACAAGTTTAGTACAAAGCTATTCTATAAAGTTAATCAAGTCATAACGATAGATAGTTCTTCTATCGTTAAATGATTGAATTGAAAGCCTTTCAAAGGAGATTTCTCAGATACCTCACACAAACGTAGTGCAAATTAAATCGTTCTTAGTTTTTGTATAAATAATTTGTATAATAAAACGACCTTTCAACATAGTTTTCTATTTTATCCCACAGTTATGGGGCAATGTTTTGGAAGGGAAAACTACAGTAGATCTTCAAGGTCGCAATGGTAGTTGGGACGCCGCTGAACATCGGGGCCTATAGCAGTCTTATTGTTTCGTGAAGAAACAAAAGACGCTTTAAAGATGATAAGCTAAAGTTAAATTTTGCCTTTTACTGCCATTAGGAAGTCGATATGGCAAAGGCCATGGTTCAAAACCCAGTTTCGTGCGTCAGTAAGCTTGCCTTACCACCATTTGCAAATTTGGTGACATATAAGTAGATTATAGTAAATACGATAGACTAATCCAACCAACATGTTCGTAACACTCAAAATAAGAGCTCGGGACGTAGCTTATTGCAATGTAAAACAACTAATACACTTGAATAATAATGATTATAAAGAAGTAGCATCATACATTTATAACTCTCAAAATATGACAGATTACTATTCATCTCCCACTAAAGTCACCTTATTAGGGTCTTACAACATTTTAGATTTATCGACTCATAAATAAAATGTCTCTGAAAATGGTCATGTGCAAAGGTTTCACTTTGGATGCGAAATATGTATACTGAAAGAGTTATGTGAATAATAATCTTTATATAAGAAGAATAAGTAGATATTTCCACTGATTAATTAAACATCTCAAAACAAATACTTTATTTTACAACAGTAGGTAACTAATTAAAAAGCAAAAAACAATGTTGTTTTGATCGTTGCTGTGTTATTTGTTTAACGTATATTAAGTACAGTAAGCCGAAAAACGTATGCTAATTTAATCAATACAAACCATCCGATACTTGTTTGTACGTATGTATACGCCTTGTTCCTAATAAATAACGTTTTTACTTAAAAACAAATTATACGATCTATATCTTCGTACGCTATTAGTAAAATAAATGAAATAATAGTAACTGGTGAGAAAAATAAATTTTCCTGTAACTGGCACGAAACAAAAAAAACTAATGTAAGACACACAGCTTCGTGTTTGTAGGCCAGATTGGACCATCACCGTTTGTACGTTGCCAACTATTTCGAATTCGGAACACGAGACGCAACAGCAGGGCGTGGTCCTTCGCACGCACGGAGGCGAGCCTCGGCAACCAACTCACCTTGACCCCCGTTACCCGCATCTCCCCCCCCCCCGGCGCCACTGAGCAGTCTAAAAACCGACGGGGGCAGGGTGTACCCAGTATCGCTGGTCGTCGATTTTAGCACAGTGCATTCTATTTTTAAAGCGTAGTCGCGCGGTGGCCACGCGCGGCCCGCGTGGCTTTGTTTTGCTCAGATACAGAGGCGGCCATGTTGAATAACAGAGCATTCACACATTTACGACGTGAACATTTTTATTGTTTCGCGCTATTATCAGTAGAGTTCGTTGTTAGGCTTGCTAGTTGTCTAGATTAGTTGCGCCCTAGTTTGAAGTTTAGGTGAAATACTAAATAGTATCAAAATGATGAAGTGCTGATTAAAAAAATGGCGATATCGTTTTGGCTCATCAAAGATGTCAAATAGAAAAGGATTTCGAACATTTCGTGATAGAAGCCGCGAAAGATATTTATTGTCAGAACATCTTAAAGCCAAAAGTTTAATTCGTATTGTTTTGTTAATTTAATTTAAATTAATAGAAGGAGTATTTTTTATTAATAAAACGCAACTTCTAGAGCGTAGCTTGGCTATTGTTATAAAAAAACAAAGAATATCAAATTTACAATTGTATTTGTTCGAAATATAATGTGGATATTACGTATGTACATAATTATGTATTACACTTGTATTGTGACGCGAGTTGATTTATCACCGAGTTGTAAACACGCGTTAATTAGAGTAAATACGATAATAAAATTATTTCTTTGTACATATACATAGTGACTCTCAAAAGCGATTAACGAAGCTGTATAACATCTTTTATGATGACTTTTTCTTATGATAGTTTTTTTGAGAACATTGATGTGCATTTAATTCATATTTATGTGTTTTTACCTTTTATATGACCTTTCCTTTCATACTCAGTAATTGACTTTAAACTAAATAACAGAATGCGTAAGTAATCGATATCAACACTGTATAGGGCAGATTTTTAGAAAATGCAAAAGAAAAGTTGCAAAAATCCCCTTCCAGTGATGTTGAGCCGGCGACGGTCCACCGCCGACTGACGGCTGGCGTGCCGCCGAGCCACAACGTTGACTCTTCCATTGATAAAGCCGCCGGCATCCGTTGACCCCTCCCCAAGTCCGGTTGTCTCGGGACGGGGGCTCTTCGCGCGGCGGACGGCGATAAGCGATCGGCGCTTACGCAAATGCCTCCTGCCACGGGAGATTGGCGAATGTCAATAAGTGATAACGCGTCTGTTATGTTGGGTCACGGCTCCTTTTGTTTTCGTACTGTGTACGAACGCTCCGACGGGTTTTCGGGCGCGTCGTCGGAAAATTCCGCGCTGTACGGGGCACGTGTGGAAACAGCGGCGCGTGGATGGCACGGGCCTCGTCATCAACGCATTTACAAATAAATCCGAGGTTCAAGCTGGGCGCGTCGAGCGCCAGGTCACCTCAAGTCCGTCGGAGCTGTAGAGGCCCCTAAGGCCAATAGTGGCTCTTCCAGCCTAAAAAAAAAAGACGCGACAACGTCTAGGTTCCCTGTGCATTTGGCCGTTTTACTAGGTTACAAACTGTTTTCGGATCTCGACTCACAATGGAAATTTTAATCTGTAATATTTGCTAACGGATTTTCGATAGCAATAACGCTGCCTACTAGACCGGTTAGAGATGAGACCAGTTCCAAAATGGAAGCGGACGGACTCGGAGAAGACCAGAAGCAGGGGGCAACTGTCTCATTGGCTATTAGCAGGTCTGCAGCATCTGTTATTCTGTGCGGAACTACTGCCTCAGTCGGCATCAAACTAAAATAACTAACAAACATTGACATTAAAACCAACCAGTTGTTCCTTAACAATAAATCATCTAAACTTCAAACCTCCGCTGCACGACCAGGGGTCAGAGGGTATCGGATGTGAGATGACTTACGCAATATCAGATCTGAATACCCTACTACGGTTCAGATTGTGCGTAAATAAACTTAAATAGCCCTGCCACATGCACTTTTGCTGATAACACTCGATTAGGTGATCGCGAACCGACATTACATTGTCTGTTTATTGGTATGTTATACATAACAGACATACATTTATCACAAGTAAACAATAATAACCTGACAATGCTTATTTCTCAAAACACAGCCAATGACTCTTGATGACTCCGTGGCGAAGTTGCCAAGGTATTAGCTTTGGGATCGGCGGTCGTGGGTTCGATTCCCACACGGGACTATTATTGGTGTGAACCACAGATATTTCGCATCTGGGTGTTGATCCACGCGAAATGTATGCTTGTAAAACGTCATTACAACACAGGATACACAAGTAAGTCCTAATTTCTTTTTTTAAAGAAAGAAAAATATTGCGTTTAAAGACATTTTGAAATGATTGTTTTACGCGCATAGTCAAATAATTACACACACACACGCGCGCGCACCCACACACACACACACACACACACACACACGCACGCACGCACGCACGCACGCACGCTAGCACGCACGCACGCACGCACACACACACACACACACACACACACACACACACACACACACACACACACACACACACACACACACACACACACACACACACACACACACACACACACACACACACACGCACACGCACACACGCACACACTCACAAAACAATAAAATGTCTTTTTTGGCAATAACAACGTAATTACAAAAACATCTATCCGTAATACCTTCCCTTAACAAATTATAAACATAAAAATGAAATAAGTAGTTTTATCTAATAATACTTCATCATCATCATCAGCCGCAACCTGTTCAAAATAGACTATATATAGAATAATATATAGAATAATATATAATACTTACCTCCTAAAAATATTCCATTCGTATTATAGATTAGATACTTTTAACTTGACAAATAAAAAATATTTTCAATTGCAAAAGTCGGACCCCTGAACTAGTGCTAGAAAATTCAAACGTAAACGTAGTGATTACATTCTCTTTGGAAAATTGGGAAACTAAGAAAAATTAAGTTACCTTGTTCAGCTGACAGTTATACGTTGGAATTTTAAAATTGGAATAGTGAAAAAAGCTTAGAAATAAGACATTTTGTTAAAGAAAGTTACCTGCCAGTTCCAACAGAGTAAAGAAACGAGATCGGTTAACAAGTTAAATAAAACCTCTTTACACGGAATTCATAATGGATAATGACATGATTTATATTGCGTGGATAAATTCGAACTATAAGTATCCGATGGTATTTGTAAGGAAAATCAAGTTCCATTGTAACATATTTCATAATTTTGTGTAAAACCTCCGTCATACGAAACGAAACTCAGATAACGATTACTACGCGACGAATATGTATACAGGAACAGCCGACCGACCTTTAAATTCGTTCGCGCATTTAATAATCAGAGCGAAAATACAAATAACCTCATGGGAATCATCTCGCGATAACCCTGCCATCCGAAGTGTCTATTATAACAACGTGAACCATACTAGCGGATAGGACTGTTGGGGTGATTTCGATATGGCCGGGTTATCGCTTAGCGACCGAGGTTATGGTTCCTGTGTATTCGCTGCCGGTGCACGAATAACTTTTTTTTTTAACTTTCCTATGTGAAAAAAAACAAACATTGAAAGGTGTCAAGGGACACCCGGATGGAACGAAGTTCCTTTCGATTAATTAGTGAAGCAATTGTAATAATTTTTTTTTTTTTTTTAAGTTATAATAATATTTTTTTATTATTAACAAATATAATGTAATATAAACTTAATCAGTAGGCTCAATTTTAGTAATAATTGGTAACTGAAGTAGGAAACATATGTTTGGGATTCTATTTTATTTAAATGTCTTGCAAAAACTGCATCAATGGTAGTGTTATATTTTGTCGTTGATTCTGCTGGATTATTGTTAATTCTTAAATCAAATACTTCCTCTAGAAACTGTCATGTTTGTCTGACTGACAGACAAACAACAGACAGAGAAACATGCGCTCGCCGCACAGCTTACAATAGCTTACTATAGCAAAAAGTGTCGTTACAACTTTTCGTGAGAATTTTTTCCCCCTTTCACAACGCGCGATAAGGAACTTCGTTCCCAAAGAATAATTTTCTAATAAATCTTGTGCCGTTTCCACCATCGATCCCTAACTTTAAGGGACGCCTAAAAAAATTTAAGTGCTAATTAAATTTTCACCGCCGCTTAAGTAACACGCTGTAGACTTTAGGTGACACTTAAGCGGTGGTGAAAACTAAACTGGCACTTAATTTTTTTTGTGTCCCTTAAAGTTAGGGATCGATGGTGAAAGCGACTACGATTGTAATAATACAAAAACTTCAAATGTCTTTTAATAACTTAATTGAAATTCTAATTCTGTCTCGATATTTCCTTTTATCGTATATGTATATATATGAAATGTACAACTAAAATTATTATAAATACTAATTTCAATCCCTTTTTTGCTATGATTTGTCAAAATTATGTAAATACATGGTTAACTCAATCCCCAGTCTTGTGATTTTAATTATACTTTTCAAAACGTCGTTTATTTACAAAACAAAATAAAACCCGATAAAGTTCGTAAAACAAAATGTTACTATCATTTTATATTTTTAATTTTACGCATTAATTTCTTTCGTAATAACGTGAGTATTCATTCTGAAATGTGATAAGATATGTAGTAAAAACATGCGTATGAAATATTTTATATACATATGTATAAGTACCTACGACATAGGAAACAAGTATTAAATTTATCAACACGGGAATACAAAAGAGTTATTAATAGTGGTAAGAACTTATGAAAAGAATGTTCCATACTAAAACTTATTTAGTAATAACTTGACTAAAATACGTCGGAGAAAATGCCTGTTATTTAAGCTGTCTGATTAAATCGTAAATCAAAGATATTAATAATTATTTTACGTCACTCACATAAATAAGGATGTCATATCATTTCATATAATAACATATCACTATGATACTAATGCAAGATTTAAATAAATGTAAATCTCAACTTAAGCTCCTCTTTAATTAATACCTACTGCAGGTTAAGAAGTTAATTGCGATACACTTAATCGTATGACATATCTTTTCATAACAATGTATAAAGTATTACAATCATGTAAGCACATTTATGAAAACATTACAATATTGTTGCTTTGTAGAAACTAATCCACTAATTTAGTCAGCAACCTCAACGGCCCATTAGCTCAGTTGGTTAGAGCGTCGTGCTAATAACGCGAAGGTCGCGGGTTCGATCCCCTCATGGGCCACTTACTTTTTTTGAGTATTTTATTTTCAAATATGGTACGAAAAACATAGTGACGAAAATATCAATTTTACATGTTTTAAGATAAGGAAATAAAAATTGACAGAACGATAATATAATAACCGAAATATGTCATGGTAATGAATACCGTTCATGGGGTCATTTTCAAATTGTTTTATAATAATCTAAATGATTAACTACGGGACCGTTTCATAAAGATTAAATCAACTTGTCATTAGGTAATTATACGAAGACAAATTAACTTAATTATGTCAATTAAAACGAGTGACATTGATATTGTTAATGTTGTTTATTCCTTTAACCTGCTTGTCCCGCACACAGAATTTTCATTTGCATTTCAAGATGGTTCTTAATTCGAATCAATACCTGTATGAAAATATGATTGAAATAACATACGACGAAACTTTGAAAATAATGCGTGTAATAGTAAAGTGCTTAAGTTGTTTGGATTCGTGGATAGAAATGTGTTAAGAAAATAAAGTTTTTACATAATACTTCCGCTTCTGCAAATATTCTCTGTATACAAAAAATTGCCATGCAAACGATGTGATATCTAAAATACACTATAATAATCGCAAATATACGAGATAAGAAATCATCTCCAGAATAATAAGGTCAAATTATTCTGGAGATGATTTCTTATCTCGATATTAGATTGAAAATAGATAAAACTCGATACGACTATAGCCTAAAGAATAATCAGAAAATAACCTAAACAGTAAGATATCGACCGCTTAGCTTTGTGGCTAGAGCGTCTAGCCGCGCAGAGTCCTTACAGAGTTGAAAAAAATTTCGATAATTGATCTACACATTTTAACTGTCATCAATGCAGAGAAAAGCACTAAAAGTAAAAATTCATTATCATCCTCCTTATCCCAGCTGGGTGGGGCCGGCACGACATGTGAATCATGTTGTAAGTGGTTTTGGCTAGGTTTTTTAGACCAGCCTGACGTCAGGCTGGTCTAAAAACTTGGGAACAAACACCCAGATCCGGAACAATTATATGCGGGTCACAGAAACACTTGTTCCGTGTCGGAGTCGAACCCACGACCCCTGGCACCGAATCAATACCTTGGCAGCTGGGCCCCGAAGTCATTAAACATTCATATCATTAAACTGCTTGTCTATAGCCAAAACAGAGTAAAAGTTCTGTTATAACAAATCGTTTACACAACACAGGACCTCTAACTTCACTATCCTGACACATTCCACAACATTTCTAGAGGTTGGCTTGCATACTTGATTTTATCCTGCGTATAAAATTCTCAAAGCACGGGTCGCGTGTCTGTATGTGTCACCCTTAGCAATCGCCAAAAAAGATGGTGACAGTCAGTTATATTATGATAAACATGCAGCATGCAAATATAGGATACGTCTTGGTACGCGGAACCGGTACGCACCGACTAGTTATCGCTGGTCGCGACCCCACCTCCGAACTGTGATTGATTTCGCCACAAGTGGTCACTATTACTACGCTTGTGTAATATCGAGTCACCCGTTATCCCCATGGGTGGGCAGGGCGCAGACAATAGATTTTTTTAAAAAAAAAAACATTGCCCTTTACGTATGATAACATTTTCTTGTGTTGTAAGGAAGAAAGGTTGAGTTTTACATACATAAATTTCATGTGGACAAACATCCGAAAGAAAGTACAGTTATCTTTGTAAATAACTTGCAGTAACCAGTGTTCCAAGAGATGTGTTGCTTTCTCGCTTGAACCTAATCTGTTAAGGTTAAAAGGAGTTTTGTTGTTATCTGTATTATTATAATATAAAAGAAAGTCGTCCCGCTGTCTGTCTGTCCTTAAGATCTTTAAAACTACGCAACGGATCTTGATGCGGTTTTTTTATTAGATCGATTGATTCAAGAAGAAAGTTTATATCTATAATATAAACATTGCACCCGTGCGAAGCCGGGGCGGGTCGCTAGTCTGTATTATAACACAATTGAAAATGGAAAGAGTTGTTTGAACGTTTTGTACATACAGTCACAAATCACCAAATTACTTTGTAAAGCCTCATTCCATAAATATTGTAAGCTTAATTTGTTTTTATAATGAGTTCAACGTAATATTTCACGTATGTAAGTAATGCTTTTTTTATTTTCGTATTATAGACTTATATTTAGACTCTACTTGAGAAACTTTTTAAATGTACGCTCTAAGGCCTTCAATTCCTACTATAAAGTCTTTCTCCCCACAAATTGCCGTATCCGTTTAAAAAGAAACATAAGACCCATCATGTTATCTTTTTAACATAAATAAAATAGAGTAAACGTGTTTTAATTATGTTAAGTTTGTTTAAATTATTTTCAAGACACAAAGGGACGATAGAAATGAAGGAATCATAAAATCTATTCAAGTTAAGTCGAACATTCGAACAGTTTCCTCGTATAGTAACAATTTCGCTTAGATAACCCCGCCGGGGTCATGACCTGTCCCCGCCCGAAGGTCTCTTTGCTGGTGGTCGATGACCTGAACTCTCGTTTTTACTATTTCCGCATTTTCTTATATCGCTCTCTCTTTCTATTTGAGGTGGCACTTGAGATTCCTTGCTTTACTAAAAGGCATACATGTAAAAGTTATTTGGAGTGTCGCCAACTTCCCCGCGCCTCCAGCATAAGTGCCCTGGTCCTGAGTAACTCCATGTTTAAAATAAACCGTAATTTTTGTCAAAATTTTAACGATTTTAGTAACATGCAGAGAAGTTGAATTTCTCATTCCCTATATAGCGTCAACACGCTATATATAGAGACACTAGCTTTTCGCCTGCGGCTTCGCTCGCGTTGAAACTCTTAAATAAATATCTTTCTTTAAAAAAAATTCCAATTAAAAAATAGCCTTTGTCCTTTCTCAGGCTCTAGACTATTTGTGTACAAAATTTCATTTAAACCGGTTCATTAGTTTGGTGTGAAAACGAGACAGACAGAGTTACTTTCGCATTTACAATATTAGTATGGATTCTCGGTTTTTCTCGGCTTCGGCGTTAGGGGTCGTGGGTTCGATTCCCACACGGAACAAGTATGTCACGATAAGACACGGGATATATATGTACATTAGAAGATCAACCTTTTTTATTCTCTCTTCAAATATTATACGGATGCAAATACTTACTAGAGACTAACTAGCTCTTCTAGGTGTAGAGCTAGAAGCAAAACCTCCCAGCTAGCAATAATTGCAGCAAATCCTTTCCAGCTGCGTAAGGAGGTTTATTTTTAGACTTTTTACAACAATATGCAAGCCATGATAGTTCAGTATCCGGGCCCTAGTTTTTAGTACAATCTAACGACCCCTGTATTAGGTGTCGCTAGCAATGAACAATAGCAAGATTTATCAAGAACACAGCCCTACACAAAAATCACACACACAGAAAAATCGTGTGGAAACCTGTATATTTCCTAAATGTTAATTAAAAAAATATTTTGAAGATATACTCCCAATCCGCTCTAGTCATGTGGTGGTCAATGCTCTGATATCTTTTACAGAAAATATGTCATATTCTTCTTCTTAATTACCATCGAGATCTCATGAAATTCTACTTTTTTCGATATTAGGAATCCTCTGCTATAACATTGGAAACATTATTATATATATTTGTCATGTTATCAGTTTTTTACGGTGGTAGGGCCTCGCAGCAGCCTCGCCTGTTGCACGAATGGGCAGGCCCGTCCGGGTAAGTACCACGACTTCACAAAAGAGCAGCGTAAAGTGAAAGTATGACAACTACTTTCGCGTTTCGTCTGGTGAGTGAGGTAGCCGGAGCCCAATTTTCAATAGGTTGTCAACGCATCTGTAACCCCCGGGTGTAGCAGATGTCTATGGGCGGCGGTATTCACTTAACAACAGGTGAACCGCCTGCTCGTTTGGCAACACACGTTTTTCACATAAAAAAAAAATAGATACTGAATATTTAAAAGCTAAAATAGAGCTTTACCGTCATGTCTAAGACAGCTCACTCCGAGAAATACGAGTGGTCAAAATCCCGACGTTATATCCTCAATAAAGGGACATACGGGAATGAATTCCGACCAAAAGCATTACCACAGTTGACACTTTACAACAAATGGTACTATAAAAAGTTGTCGGAGGTTGAAATGAGTAAAGTTATTCGATGCGATAAGAGATCACAACATACACGGATGATCAGATCGTTCCGATGAACATAATTAATGGAGCTCTGTCATCACATGTCGGGAATGTTCCATCACGCGGCGGCCGCGTGCCGCCCCCATCACATAACACGATAGCCGTGATAAGGATAACGCGGTGGCTGTTATTACCATCGATAGCGGCGCCAATCTTATCGCCGGCTGAACGCTAAGCGCGTCAAGTTTGAAACGAAGTCCAGAAACAAACACACGAAGAGCGTTGATTTTTTAGTCGATTCGAAACGAAGTTTCAAACCTAGCGGACATTGTGCCCTTTTTAGCGTTCCGTACCCTAAGGGTAAAACGAAACCTATTATTAAGACTCCGCTGTCTGTCTGTCTGTCCGTCTATCAACAGGCTGAACCGAGTTCACAGAGTATGTATTTCTGTTGCCGCTATATAAACAAATAATAATACAGAATAAAAAAAAATTAAGTGCTATTTTTATAGATACTGGCACGGAACCATTCGTATGCGAGTTCGACTCGCTCTTGGCCGGTTTTTTCTGTTATCATGAGGGAAACGCATACCCGCCCTCGCGGGGGCAAGGACGGGGTATATCGGACTCGCACCGACTAAACACCCCACGATGTTCTACCCTAGGCGCATATCAGAGGGCCACGAGAATGCTTTCGCACACTTTTTCGACCCTGCCAGCACTGACCGCCTTGGCAGCCCTTTCTCGGGGAGCAAACTCTTCTTTCCTCCAGGTAAAGCACGCTGTAACATTCAGCGACTTCCTACTTGGCCCCCTTTTCATGGCCAACGAACTCCCCCGAGTTCGCTGACTAGAAGCCATGGGAGCCAGGAGAGCCAATGATAAAGCACAGCTGCATCAAGCCTCCCTTATTCCAGCGGCTGACCTGGTCTGTGGTTCCGGCGCTCACCACGTTTCAACCGCGGAGGGTAGGGAGAACGGTGTATGGCAAAACCGACACTCCCCTCCCTCTGCGCCCCCACCACGTACCTTTGTCTCACCATGCCCAATATCTTTGGTATAAGATATTACGTAGACAAAGCATGTAAGTGTTAAGAAGAAACTGTTGTTTTCTGTTTAACTTTAACTGTCATATCTCAGCTCCATACAAGAGTATACTTATGCGTGCTTGAACATTTAGGTCTTAGTGGACATACTATTAGTTGCTATCAAACCTTTTATTCAGAATTAACGTTTTATGGATGAAAACAGCTCGAAAATTAGATACCACCGCCTGTTTATCTAAATCCAGGTTATCGTAGTGATAGAGTTGACCGCACAGACCCGGTATCCGGTACGGAAAAAAGAACAATAATATCACGAAGCAATTTTCGAAGAATTCAACTATACGTGACACTGTTAGCGAAATCTTAAGTGACCGTCGACTTCTCCGCTGTTCTTTCTTTCGTTGTTGTTACGTCCTTCACTTATTTGTTGCTCATTCTTAAAAATAAATTATAAAAGACTTTATAGATAATAATATGAACTCTGAAAGCCGTGGACTGTCTTACGGTTTCTCGGGAAGGTTTCCCTGGAACTAGTAGAGTTTCAGACTCCGGGTGCCCGTAGGCGAGGTGGTTCTACGAAGTGTTATATAACACTAAATGCGTAGACCGGGTCGTATTCGAGTTCGTAGCTTACGATAAAATAACCTAAATATTGTATTTCTTGGATTGATAACAAATATTGCTGCGCAGTATGTAAATTAGACCTTAATCTAATATTTTCCATTAAACTTAGCTATTTATTTTATACTCTTCCCATCCGAATATTTAAAATATATAAGCCTGTTTTTTTGTAGATTTAAATTGATGAACCATATCTTTAATACATAGCGATGAAGTAATTTTGTCTTCGTTAGACGACATTTTCGCTTTCAAGCTTAAAACCTGTTGAACTTATTTGGAGAAGAACTTCAGAACCCGCAGAAGTCCCGCAGTTTCCACGCTCTTGTAAATCAATAATGCTACGTGCTTACAACCACATCACGGTGGAAATATCGAGACAATGAACTAAGTCATTAAGGCTGCAGTTAAGCGACAGAGGATTTGCCCTACAGTCCCTAATTACAAAATGGCGTACGTGACGAAACACTCGTCAGCCCGCCTCGGGTGCGCGCGGAGTGTCTTCGATCACAGATAATAAATAAAAAACGGGTAAAATCTAGACAATGTGTTTTATCTTGTTGGCCTGCCATGTATGACGAAAAAAAGAAAATTCCTTTTGTAGATAAAAGCGAAAAAAAAATGTCAAACACTTCATAATTTTTACAATTTAAAGGCACGTTGGCGTTATAAATTAAAATATTTATCTATTATATTGTCCTCTTTTAAAATTATAACAGTTTAAACGTCAATAACGTATCAAATACGCGATGTTGTCATCATCGTGTGAATATGAACCGGAATCTCGATGGAGTTTATCAGCGAAAACCAAAATTACTTTTCATATTTATTTGATAAGAATGATAAGTTTATTGTAAAATTTGGACTGTATTGTGTGCGATGTAAATCCAGTGGATCTTTCCAAATTCTTGTGTAACAAAAGTTATAAAGATAAGATAGAATAAATCACGTGATAAGATTACAATATGTTTATGTAGTTTGAATTAATGTTGATGTAGGCTGTTACTTAATTTTACAATGAGACGAAGTATCCTCTAGGGTAAAATGGCAGAAACCAAAATATAGGCAAAATGTTGTTAAAATGAAATACTTACTCACTATTCACTAATCCACATTTATTAATTCAGCAATTTTGAAGGAAGAAATGGCCTAGTGAACACCGTTTCAGAATCTTAGGAGAAATCCGTAGCGCTGTTGCAAAGGTTAGCAACTGCACTACGTCGGCTTCTGCGTCGGTGGTTCAATTCTCACACGAGACAACTATTTGTGTGAGCCACAAATAGTTGTTTCGTATCTGGGTGTTTTTTCTATATTGTTGTTATATATTGTTTATACATATTTTAATAAAAAATAGAGTTGCATGCACCGGCATAATTTCGGGATTTCAAGTGCATCTCACTAGCATTCTGCAGTGCAGGTAATTGCATCGAAAGGCCTCCCGTGTGCTCCTTGCGGCGCTACAATCTCTATATAATTATAGAATTCATCTGTGCCTGTGTTTGTCACTGATCACCACCTAAACGGCGAGACCAATTTGAATAAATTTTTTTGTGTGTCATCAGTTCGATTCGAGAATGGTTTAGATTCGTAATTCGGTCCACTACAATTTTTGCTGCCACCATCAGATTTGGGTTTCCTTATCATGGTACCAAAAAAAAAATCATCAAAATCGGTTCATAAATGACGAAGTTATCCCCGAACACACATAAAAAAAATTAAAATATATACGGTCGAATTTAGAAACCTCCTCCTTTTTTGAAGTCGGTTAATAATGTTGTTACTTAAAGAAACATGCAAAGACCACCAGATAACATTAGATATTATTTTTTGAAAAATTTACTTTTGTTTTTTTATGCAAACGTGTAGGAGTTTGCAGGCAATCAACATCAGGGGACATGGCCAAGAACTTCTTGGCAAGGTAGATTGTGGAAGCCTTGAGTAGACTTCATGTCAATACACTCACTAAACGAAACGCCAATATCTACAACTTATTTATATAAAAAAGCAAAGAGAAAGTCGTGCAGTACCTTTTTCTTATGTATTTGTTAAACGATATTGTTATTTTTACGGGGCTATAAAAAGTTTAATTCTAATCAATAAAATTGTAGAGCACAATCACAGTCTAGACCCGAAACGTTTCATGAACGTTTTTAAACAAACTTTACATAAATGGATATTTTGCCACGAACGCCAACTCAGTTGCAGGTACCTATTTCATGATTACTTAGACTTACACAATCTTCCACTGGACTTATTGCTGTTTTTACCACGCCTTACTTAAACACATTTTACTTATTTATGAAGGATAAACAATTAGGGGAAAAAAAAGAAAAAGTTCACTACTGTCACTGTGAGTTATCTTCTAACGGATCAGATCCACTCCTGCCTACCTCGTTAGAGCGTGGCGTCACTCAAATTTCTTACGAGCAAATATCACTGTATCGATTAAAGTTTACATGCATATTTCCCTTAAGTTATTATTTACATGTAAATATTATGTACTGTAAATAATAACTCAATGGCCCCGTATTACGACAGTCTTACCACCTGTCATTCATCCCTTTCTAAGCTGTCTTTGTCTTATCAGTGACATTTTCACTGTGTTAGCAATTATACCATGAAAAGAACGTCAGTTTTAGTTACACGTCGTTTGCGAATTTCGCACGGCGGACGCGGTGCGTGACGTGTCGCGGCGTCGCGGCGTCGCGCCGTCATATGACGTCACGCGACACGAATGACTCGGATGACGCGAATGACGCGAATGACGAAACGTGGTCGTGACGTCCGCGGGACGGCCAACGACGCGACGCTTGGCGAGAATGACTAACGTTCGCCAAAATCGTCACTGATTTTCGTTAATTCATCCGTTCGTTAACGGTATGAAATATTTTACTGACTTCCTTAATACTTTTTGATGGGATTTGGAAAATAGTGCTTGCACGGATCGGCAGGGCCATTCAAGAAGGACCTCATCCTCGCAAAGATGAGCCTCGCGATGTAGAGCCATCCATGAGCGGTGGTATTCTCTTAACAACGGACTAGCCTTTGCTACCTTCTCACCCGCCAAATTAATTGGATAAGGGGAGTAGTCTAGATATGTATAAACCCACTCAATACGGGTTTTCTTACCATGTCTTTGCACAAGTACATGTTCAAAATTATATAGGGTAGTATAAAAATCTTGACAGTGAAAAACGGTAATATGGTATATAAAAGATGGTTCTTTCTTGGTAATAAGTGTTTTATTAATCCTATTAAACTATACCAACATTCATCTTTATATACAGGGAGGCTTTTTTAAGTGTATCCATTTTTTTATTAAATTCTAGACAGATAATCTAATATATAAAATTCTCGTGTCACGGTGTTTGTAGTTGAACTCCTCTGAAATTTTGTGTGTATATCGGCCAGGGTGGAGAATCGGACAACATCTATTTTTCGTCCCCCTAAATGTTAAGGTGGTCCACCCCTAATTTATTTTTCTACCCTACAATTAATTTATATGGCAAAACAACGTTTGCCGGGTCAGCTAGTGTTATATAAAAATGATAAATATTTAAAATCACTCGTAATTAATTAAATTATTCATTTGAACTTATCTCAAAAAGTGCGTGATATATGGCAATACATTTATTTTACGCGCGATCATTCATAACTAAAACGCACACAAGTGCGTTTCAAAATTATAGGACGCATTTATGAATGACTGCCGCATTGTCTACAAGTTCTGTTTTATAGGGAATGGAATGGCAATTTTTTGAATTTTTTTTTATTTCAATAAACGATTATATCACCGAATCTGAACTTCCTGTGTAAATTTGGGCACCTTTAGAAAAGCCACCCTGTATATACGTATATCTAAAATAACATAACATAGAGTTCACGAATAAAGCGGGTGACTCTGTCAGCCAATTTTCATACTATGTTACATATAGACAACATAAACTGGATCTTATATTCTCTTTCCTTTCTGATGTGAATAA
Source organism: Iphiclides podalirius (assembly GCA_933534255.1). Lineage (NCBI taxonomy): Eukaryota > Metazoa > Arthropoda > Insecta > Lepidoptera > Papilionidae > Iphiclides > Iphiclides podalirius. Next base: position 2,298,523 of record OW152816.1, read on the forward strand.
GAAGTCACAGAGTCGGCGATAAATCGATAGCGCCTTGTTCGTACATATACCGCTCAAACTGGCGTTGGCGTTTTCCATTTTTATACATGAATAATCTTTAACTTTTGTAAAATATCTTCATTGTGAAAATTTAACATTTTTCACATTAGAATCTAAATGATGTAGAAAAAGTACGAAAAGATTGTCGCCGCTGTGGGAATCGAACCCACGTCTTCGGCATTCGCGGCCTGACGCTCTAGCCACTGAGCTAAACGGCTAATAGCCACATCGACGAAAATCTTAAAGCCTACTGTCTACATTGTTATTTAGCATTTGAAGCAACGCTTGGCGCATCTATTGTTATATCTTTTCCAGCATACAAACAATTTCGAATATCGTTTTACAACGATAATTCGAACGAGAGATGTCGCCATTGCTTTTAATAAATTTCAAAGTTTTTTATAGTGCTAATCTCTGCACTTAAGACTGAACATTAAGCGACAATCTTTTCGTACTTTTTCTACATGTTTTAATGTTCAGTCTTAAGTGCAGAGATTAGCACTATAAAAAACTTTGAAATCTAAATGATGTTAATTTTTAAACTGCTATTACACTTAATAAATTTAAACCGAATTTTCTAATACTCCTATATCTCGCATATCAGTCAAATAACATAAATATTGCACAAATAACCCAAAGTCCCACATTCGTGCCCGATAATTTTCATTTTCCACGTCTATTTATTAATTAGAACTAATATAAGCCGAGAATCGAAGTCAAGTCAAGTCAATTTATTACGAAATTCGCCACTGGATAGGCCGTTTTGTACTTTAAATACAGTGGCTAATGAATTAGATTTATCCCATTGCCCCTTGAACGAGTTCACATTGGCTACGTTCCATGTTCTCGGTATTTAGTTTTAGTTATAGTTATTAGCAGAGTTAGCTTAACTGTATTCGAACTTCACTATAGCATTAGGTACAGCCTGTAATGATAGTTGTAAGTTGATGTATAAAATTAAATAAAATAAATAAACATCACTATTATTTGAAGATGTAAAATTATACAACAACAGGTGTTTTACTGTACTCGTAATGGCTCTGTAAGGATTACTTCACATAAACACGGCAACTAACCAGATCGGCTTTTCATACAGCCCATTTTAATCTTTACTGTGAAAACATTTTTATCAACAAAATCAAAGACGACTTTAAATTCATTTTCCAGTTGATTTTGAGGAGTTCCCTTGTATTTCCGGAAGACAAGGCCCAATGAAATCGATATTGGACCACATTGGAGCTAAACCGAACCAGTTTTAAAATAAGTCCATAATTGACGGAGTTCTGAGATAACAAACATTAAAAAAAATACAACAAAATTGAAAACCTTCTTTTTTTTGAGTCGGTTGAAAATAGGTACTATGAAGTGGTGAGTACGGAACGTGAATCGATGTGAATCAAACCCTTATGTGGCATGAGTTGAGCCGAGCACGCCTTCAGAAAATATTCCGTCATTATGTATACCTTAATATGTATGACAGTCAGCTAGTACTGCCATTTAAGCGGTTCAATTAATAAATGTTGTGTCTATCCAGTGCTATAATTTTCCTCCACTCCAACTGTTACCTTTGTTCCAGTTAGGCGATTCAGATTTTTTAATTTATAATGCGAGCTGATGGTTCACCTGATGTTAAGTGCTAAACGCTCATGCACATTTGCAACAGCCGTGGTTATAGACGCGTTGCCTTTCAAAAAAGTAGGCCGCGATTACCTCACTCATCAGACGAAGTTATAACATTTCCACTTCATGACGGTCTTCTGTGAGGTTATGGTACTTCCCCGGACGGAGCTGCCCATTCGTGCCACAGCGAAGGCTGCTGCGTGGCCCTACCACGGTAAAAATTACACCAATTCAGCGAGTTCATAATAAAACAGTGAGGAACATTTGCTGTTTACAAATCGAGACAGACCTAAGATTATTGTATTATTAGTACTGCATTGTCACTTGTTGTTCGAAGCACCTAAGAGTAATAAATACAATTACAAATAAAACTTGTTTTATCCAAAGCTAAGTATGATTTCGAGGACATGTATTGGAAAACAGATGTGCTCAAAGTGATATTTGAATGAACATGGATTTTGAAAATAATTTAACTAAATTGCTATATGAATCGCGCCACATTCTGCAGAAATATTGTGCAATACACGGTGTTACATAAAACGTCCTTAGTTTTAAAAATGGATGACGCGTCAAGTTACGAGCGAGTAGCGTACTTTAATAGGTAACATTTTAATATTTAAAAAAAAAACTAGAACTTAAATCAGTAACATTGCAAGACGCAAGAGTATCGGAATATGGGTGAGGTAAAGCATTTTCCTAGCATTCGCTCCATAATGAAAGTAATGTTTAGTTGGGTCGAGAATAAAGCGTGTAATACGCGTGGGCTTATCTATTCACTATGCCTGCCCATGCCGATGGCTGCATTTCAAGTGCAAGAGCGTTCGGGATCGATACAAGTTCAAGGCCTGCAGCCCCTCCGCCCTCCGCCCCGCCACCCTACCCCATCCCGGTCTGCCCGCCAGCGCCGTGACGTCAGCGCCCCATTCATGCCCGCCGCAATCGATACTCCGACGAACCTTAATCCGATGGCCCGAAACAAAAGATATAGCGGGAACACCCAAAGGGAAGAACAAAGCTGATACCCAAATAGAAAAATTTTATATAGCGATGTATTTTAATCCGGAAAAATTGAAATCAATAATACATTCACAACAAAATTTTCAAAATAAAATTTCAAATATATAACTATTCGAGCGACTAGTTTGATATTTGAAAAAATTATATATCATTGTATATATTATGTTATAAATTACTTAAATTACAAATAGGTTTCTGATAATTCTCTGAATTGTTGAAAGGATTCGAGTGGATCGCTTGTCAATTGCACCGCATATCGCCGCAGAGAGCGAAACTGCGTCGTTACCGAAGGAAATTGCGTTTTCGGCGGAACAGGATTTTAACGACGATGGGGCTGGTTAAAATTCGAATATACCCTACTTTTAGAAGACTGCGATGGTTGAGTAGCCGGCTGTTGGACTTGCGATCTTAAGGTCGCGAGTTCGAACGCCTTCGGCAAGTGCAAACATTGCTGAAGTAAGAAATGTATATACTCAAATATGGATGCGTTGCTCACACTCAACAAAGGCCAGAGTGACGTGACATTATTATTCATCTCTTTCGAATAACATCGTGGTATTCGCGACACTCTATATTCGCGTCTATTGTTAAAGGTCATCCATAAATGGATGACACTGACAGGCAGAAGGCCTGGGACACGGTGACGGACCCGTCACCTGTCGTCGAACTCGATAAATTCTTTTTTCTTCTGAAATCTTGGACGTAGTCGATATTTCATGACAATTTAGGATTTCCTCGCCAAGCTTAAACCGCATATAAAAGGACAGTCAGTCAGCTTATTTAAAATTAGACAGTGTTTAGAAAAGTGATCAAAAAAAGCTTATTACTTCTTTTTCACAAAGATGCTGAAAAGGTTATTTTGATGCATATTATTGCATATTCGTGCTACCCACTTTTTTTCTAACCCCGGAGTTATTCTAATGAGACCTTCATTAGAATAACTCCTTCATTAGAAAAAACAATAAATTAATTATTATTTATTATAGTATTTTACAAGGCAAATTTTTAAAAATATGGTAAAAAAATATGATTCTCAAACCTCTGTTAAGTCCTCTGTTGTATCCGTTAGTATTGTTCTGCTTACTAGTTACACCGTATCAACAGATGACAAAGAACAAGAAACCACAGAAACAGGCACTTTCATCTAAAATCGTAATGACACAGAGCTATTCATAACAATCAACACTATCTCACGCACTTGAAATTCTTTATTACAGAAGTGTGCAAAAAATATTCTTATGGTGTCGTAAATTACACTACTATACATCCAAACTTGTCACAACAAAGATTACCTAAGAACAGAAAAAAGAACAAAAAAATCCCGCTTCTTTTAGTCCCATTCTTTAATCAACCAAAGAGGTCTACTCCTCCGTAACCACTCGGAGGGGGATCTACAGCCACCCTTTAACAACGAAAAGATTATCTACCCGTACTTATGTTTGACATTCGCCGAATGAGCTAAAAATAAAATAACAGGGAATTTAATGAACTGAAGGGAATTTAAGGGACTTTAAGGGAATAATAAAATTTAAAGAAATGATATTTAAAAAATCTTACCTTCAAAAAATCTCCAGTAACGTTTCTGAATTTTTAAATGTATACAATATACACATTAAAAAATAAACGTAAAAATTGAAAAAACGTAAAAAATGAAATTATTCCAATTAATCGAATTGATCGAAAGTAACGTCAACAAAAATGAAACATTAAAGTATTTGAATTTCCGCCTTATGCAACAGTTTAAATAGGAAACATATTTTATTAACAAGTTCTAGAACGCTTTGGCTCACCAATCAGACCTTTTGTATACAATCCATACAGGGTTCTATAAATTTTTTATTGCGATCGATAAACCTCGCTGTCACGAATAAAAATGATCGCAAATTTGATTTTTTTTTTATTTATTTTAAATACACTGTGATGTTTTCCTGTTTTTTCATTAAAATTAGTATACTGTGTCTACTGCTAGTCAAATGCAATTGTATAGTAATAAAAATAAATAATGTACACTGTGCGAATAACCAAAGCATAAAGTCAATGAACTAAATAATAAACTACATAGAACAATAAAGATTGTAAATTCAATGAACTTGCATCAAAGCTAAATTCAAAATATGGTGTTTCTTGTTCTAAATAACATTACAAAGTGTAATCTAAAATCAAGATCAAAATCAAATATCTTTATTCGACATAGAAGTATTACACTCGCTTATTGATAGTCAAAATACTACCACGCACCAGTTCGGGAAAGAAAGCCACTGTACTGAGAAGAACCGGCGAAAGAAACTCAGCGGACAAAAGACTTAAGTAATAGTAGCATTTTTACGCCCGGTGTCTAAAACACTGATCATGGTAGAAGTTAATTAAATTTAATCTCTATGAACTGATCAAAATGATCTTCTTAATGATCAGAATAATCCATTAAAAAAGTTAAACAATCCTTTTGGCAACTCAAATAACATTTGAAAAGCCATTTGACAGCTGATTAGTTAATTTCTACGATGATCAGTGTTTCAGAAACCGGGCGTTATACTTCAAATCGACTTATGCAACATGCGCTTGTATTGGAGCGGTTCGAGAAAATTCGGGAGCAACGAACCTTCAGTGAGACCGAGGCTTGTATTCTTTTTCTTCCAAAAATAAGACTTTCCTTATTAAGTTCTCCATCTATGGCACTGCAAAAATATTGTAAGATATAATTGATATGTCCGTATTTCTTTTACGTATTATTTTTTAATTTCTTACAATAGGCAACATACGTTTATCTGCAAGGATGTTATGTTACTGGTTAAATGAAACGAAAAGTATTGAACGACATGATGTCGCTGTCCTAAAGAAGTTAAGCGTTATATTAAGGAAATGTTATAGAGTCAATATAATTATTTAAAACGGCCTAAGCGCGTACGTTTCTGTATTTAATCCCTTATCCTTACGAAAACTTACCCATGAAAACCTTTAAAGTTAACCTTAGCCGTATGAAATCTGATCATGGACTTGGTAATGAAAACGGGCGATGGCACGGGCTACGGCGTCGCTGTGGGGGGTGGGAGCCACCCCGAAGTCGCGTGGGCGTATGACGTCAGCAGCGATGCGCCCCCTAGCCCCCCCCCCCCCCCACCCCGCTCCTTCAACTTGACATTAGCGAGGCTGCATCGATCCAGCCCCCGCAATGCCGAGGACGCCCGTGTTTACGTTCGAACGTGAATGGACGAACTTCCATTGTGACCATTAAACTTCCGATCGATCTACGACGAAATTCCAAACTTCCGCACATCACTATGCATGTCTGTGCATCTGTCTTTTTATTTTAAATACACACTTTCTGGCGCCAAATCCATGTCTGTAATTCGATGCAGGTTATCGAGAACACGTTCGGAGTTCGAATTGACGGTGTAACGAACACACTTACACATGGTAATGTTTTTAATATATTACCACGTAAATAAGGCACGCTGCGCCACTATGCGGCAGAGTTATATCATTCATAGCCAACGGTGAACACGAATCAAAGAGTCTACATTATCAGTTGAATTCATGCCTCGATAAATGTTATATATACCACATATTTGTATCAAAATATTATAAATAAGTATATGGTAATATGAATACGATCTTTTCATTGGTATTTTAGACTCACTCACATTTCAACATTGTCGCTAACGATAGTCAGACGAACTACGTGTTATTACTTACTGTTTCAGCCATACACATGACGGTAAGGCGAATATAAACACAAGTCCCCACTTCCATTAGGGTTGAATCAATGCGATTAATGAAAAGTAAAAGTCGTGGTTCTAGACTCTATAAACGGACTTTCCTGAATTATCCTAAATAGAAACATGGTTGAGTTAATTTTACTTCAGCGTTTGCGGACTACATTATTATATATTAATAGATTCTGGTAATTACAGTACGAATAATATGTAATCATGAAATTTTTGCTTCATTCTTCTCTGTTAAAAATTTAAGTTGGAGGGGTGGGGGTATCGTATTTGTTACATCCAGCTTTATCTATCTCGACCGTAGACTCAATCCAAATCCGTTCATCCTAAACGTGCGGTGTGTACGTATTCAAAGGGTCGTACACACACACACACACCAACAAATTTACACGTTACAATGCTGGTTTAAATCTAATTAATCGCACTTAAGCACACCCATAGAAGTATCGGAAATCAGATTTTTACACCAAACACCTACTTCGTTCGCTTTTAAATGGGAAATAGCCTGCCCAATAAAAGAATTCGCAACGAATGCGGCGTTCGACACACAGACTATATTTGCGCCCTCGTAAAGGAAGGCGTGGGCGATTGGTGGTGACGTGGGTGGACTCTCCCGAGGGCTTGCGACCACGCGCCCTCTTCTACGAACACTTTACCCTGGCAATACGACCGGGAAAATACAGAAAATGGAAAATATTCTCTCGGTGCGGTTCAGTTAATGGATATCGGAAAAAAAATAGTACATAAGAGCTTGCTATTTGATTGGTATAATACAAAAAATTATCTTTGGTGAATTTTGTACTCGATTTTTTTGATATTATGGTTTTCTTTTTAGACAAGACTGATCTCTTATTTTAACCTTTCTATACTGTAATTAAATATTTTCTTTGCACAAACATAAGTTCTATTCTGTAATGCTGCCCGCAAGAATAAGGAAATATTTAAAATATATCAGAAAAGAGATTACTGTCGTTTTCTTTAAACACTTACCTCAATATTTATTATACCTATGTTTCAACTGCTTCACTTAAGAAATTTATTAAAGCAAGCGTGTTATATAAGTAATAAATTAATAATTCCAATACAACCTATGTTCACATTAGTAAGTGTCTAAGTAGTGGTGTATCTTTTTCGTAGAAAATGTAAAATTACAGACTATCGCTTGCTAGACATGCCTAAAGGATTGCCGTAACGACCGTACCAACTCATTAAATGCGCTTAGGCTAATTCCAGTCTTAAAGACTTAAGGTTTATCGATAAGACTGCATTTGACAAACGAAATTAACTCTAATGGATCTCTATTTGACGTTATCGAGTTCGACCGATCTTTAGCTTATACAGCGTGTCGTTACAACCGCGACAATAAATGAACGCACATATAGAGGATAACTTTTTAAAATTGTATTAAGCATTTACATTCTTTAAACATCAATGTTTAAAGAGTTATTAAATTTTATAAAACAAACATTTTTAGAACACCCTTACCCTTAAAACGGCAATGTGAAGTTCATTTGTAAAGGTCACAAAGCAATGGGCTGAATGAATTTAAAAGAGATGAAACATACTGTTAGAAGGAGAGACTTGTAATGCGACGTTGTGGCAACGAATGAAAAAATCTCGGAATATATGTATCAGTCAGTTGTAGTCGTAAGGATGTTACAAATTTTGTTTCTTTTTTATTTACTTAGTTTGAAAAACATATTTTTTTAATTATGGATTATTTTAACGTTTTACATTTTTTTATGATTATTGGCAAGTAGCGTTAGACGTGTGTTCATTTATTGTCGTGGTTGTACCGACACGCTGTATAAAGATATCTAAACTGTAAGGTCTGAGTAAAGCAGATAAAAATGAATGTTGGTAAGCGTATAACCCAAGAATGGCTGGACCAATTCGGCTAATTTATTTTCTTGTATGTTCCTCAAGGTCTACGGAAGGTTTTAATACTATAAAAAAAAGAACGGAGTCTGTCCGAACAGCTAGCACATAATATACATAATATATAGTGCATACTTAAATAATAATTATATAACTTCAGGATGTCATTTATTCAAAACCTAGAGAGTTAAAACGATTGCAATGCAATAATATATATAGTGCGGTGATTATATGCAGCTTATTTCATACACTTTACAAAGTCGCTTTGAAGAGACTTTATTCGGAGAAATCTCTCTCCTCGAGAGTCGCAAGCGGAGTGACCTTTAGGCGCGACCTTCAAGCGGCCCCGACCTTAGCGCCATCGCGCTCCTGTGACGTCACAGCCTTCGCTCGCCCTTCATGCAACGAGGCTTCGGAACTCTGCCTGCAATGACGGTGATTTAAAAATCAAAAAAAATCAAAGTTAAAAATATATTTATTCACATAGAGTCTTAGTCATAGACGCTTGTGCGTTCTTATGAAACGTCAATATTTAACATAAAAATTAATACGTTCGTAAGTAAGCTACCACTGGTTCGGAAAGTAGTTTCTGTTGAGAAGAACGAAACGAAACATAGTTTCGAAACGGGTTACAGTATCGATTATTGTTCATTGATAAAGGTAAAGCTTTTTATATTGACGATGATGACTCCGTGGCGCAGTTGCCAAGGTATTGGCTTCGGCGTCGGGGGTCGTGCGTTCGATAACCATACGGGACAACTATTTGTGCGACCCACAGATAGTTCTTTCGCATCTGGGTGTTAGTCCACGTGAAATTTATGTTTGTAAAAACGTCCTTACTACACAGGATAATGTTACCCTAAAGTGAAGGCAATTTTTTAAAAAAAAAGGTATTGTCTATGACGGTTTCAAGTTAAGTTCAAGTCAAGAGCATTTTTTTTCTTACCGAAAAAGATAAAGATTGTCAAATATGTGTAAAATCCTCAATTTATCGAGTAAATGCGATATTTTCCTTATATTAGTACCATCCTTATGGATGAACTGGGATACCTACGTACTATGGTGTTATTTTTAAAAATACAGTTTAAGAATCCAGGTTGAAGAGACCTTATTCGTACTACGGATAAAACGTGTCTGCAATAGAAACAGGTTTTTTGACTGTTATTTGTGACCGATATAGGGACACAGAATAAGTGATAAATAGCTAAAAAGTACGTGCATACAAGTTATCCATATGTAGGTAACTCATTACCTTGTTCGAAGGCAAAAAGTGAATCTTTACCAAACCCAATTAGACGTATTTGGTATGAAGACACCTGCGTTCTTTTCAAAAGGATTTAACAATAACGGAATAATCCCTCACGGCTCTTAAACCGTTGCCAAAAAATTCTAATCGAGCCAACAATAATCCAACAGGTAATGAATAGTGTTTCAAAAAACTAATTGTCAACAAATGATTAAGTATTTATTATAATACTTATTTCTTGATTTTGATATGAAATTTTACTCTAGCCTGGACGCTTTCACACAACTTTCATGCGAATTATTTTACTAGAGAAGTTAAATTTATCGACTAACCTTAATTTTAGGTTTATTTTTATTTTGTTACACCAAAGAAATATAATTCCTTACATGCGCGCATAAATACCTACCTACAAACACATTTATTTCATTTCAATCACGATCACTTATTGGACATACATATAATAATGTCGGGTTAACCGTAAAAATTTGAAATTAGTTATTTTTATTGGTTCTTTTCTCGCTCAAAGGTTAAGCATAACTATTCAGCGAGGAAATGCAGCTAGCGTTCTTGGCACCATGCCGCGTGGATTAGGTTTATTAGATAATATGTAATTTTAGATAGATTTAATCTTGTAAATATTAGATCAATTCTTAACTAAATAAACTTTTTATTCTAAATTTGAAATGTGTTATTTTTATTCTAAATAACGCCTCTCTTAGTAATATATGCATTTCTTTAAAGAGCAGCTTACATAAGCTGCGTAAAGGGTGTGTCGATCGCAGTTGCGAGTGGGGCCAAAAAAAGCAGATGTAACCGGTTATTGCTGTGCATATAAAATTTTACCAAGTTCTTGTACGTTGCTTTATCATTCTTTCGGCAATGATTTGTGAAGGTGGACATTTGTGAATACGAATGGCTAAAAAGTGGGATCCGGCATGTCGTACACAAAATGAATGCCAGAGTTTTGAGGTTATGACGCATGAAGGAAAATGGCGGAATATTGAATATTTGACTTCAACAAACGCAATACAAATAGTATAGATTACCTTATTTGCCTAACCTATTATACTCGTTTTTTTATACTTGCTTTTTTATGCCTATTTATACTTGTTTTACAGGAATATGTGTTCAAGACAATGTGTTAAAAAGAAAAAAACTTATATGTAGGTGATGATCAAATAGTTCTTTCAATATTATTAAGAAACAATTGTAGACTAGGCGTTAACAAAGAACACATAAGAACATCTGTCAACATATTCAAATAAGGATAAAAACCCCATAACAAGTTCTGCTTAAAAAAAGTACATCTGTTATTGTAAATTATTTTTAACAGTTAGCCCACATCCAAAGTGCTCACATAATGAATACTGAATCTAAATAAACAAAACTTAGACCTAAAAGCTACTTACTTGGTTGAAATGAAACTAATCGTTAGTTAGAATTAAGCACATTGACATGTAAGCTATGCCTAATAAGAGTGTACATACATTAGTAAGAGCTATTAAAACTTTCATTGAGCGTTTAGAATGACCATTCGAAATTGGTGAAAGTAGGTATGTAACACAGAGAACAATGAATTAGTTGTTTCATTTTGATTTCTTTACCCATAGATCAAACTAGTGAAAATAAGTACAATACCTTTTCAGATCTATTACCTTAACAGGACTTACTCTATAATATAAACGTCATGATAATACGAAAGAAATAAAAAAAGTGTGTGTCATTAATAAGTAAGATACATTATTGAAAATTGTACATAAATGCTATGTAAATAAGGTCGTTATTCCACCGTCCTTAGCGAGGAACCCCAGGTGAACGGGTTTGCGTCAACGGTCACGCGACCCTCGGGGAACTTTCCGCCTGCGATCGACACGGGACACGTGATATGGCTTATAATGCGGCTAAATGCGATGCCCGCATAACTGCGAACCGTGCGGTTAAGCTTAAAGGTCATCGTCTCAAGTTGGTTTAATATAATTCTATTCAAGCAGCCCTCCAGTCAGGTGACCTGTCCATTCTAGTTATAATATTTATTATTCAGATTTTCAAAGTCAGTAGCAAACCAAGTACATTATTATATATTTGTACAAATTTCAATTCGCCATTTTTATAAAGAACTAACCAATTTTATCTCCATTATATTTTATTTTTACAATTCTTATATTAAATCGGACATTATTTGTTTTTTTCTATATAGCTCAGGTTGGATTAAGAAATTGTGTTATTAGTTTTCTTTACTTTAGAAAATTGTAAAAGTCATTGTTATACGGCTGACTGTATTTATTATGCTTCTTATCGTGAACGTCCAAATGTACGTAAGAATGTACGTCCCTTCAATAATTTTGAGATAGACGATTTATTTTATTGTTTAACGTGTTACAATGTTGTTGAATTTCTTATCACATATCGAATTATATATCATGCGCTATGAAATGTCAGACAAAGGAATGGGAGCATTTTCCCTAGTCATGACACGATTATCTTGTATTAATTTAAATTATATTTTGCCGATGTACTTTATGACAGAAATTATTTGATATTAGTTATCTTTATGTGAAACAAAACCGTTCTTTATATTACGTGTGCCATACGGAAAGTTCCTGGAACCGGCCAATTAAAAAAAAGCAATTATGGAATTCGAAAATGGAACTGTTTCGGAACACAGCATGACATTACTTTTTTAAAATTATAACAATATGGGAGTTTAAGTGATAAACATATTATAAAATAAATGGATTTTATAAAAATAATGGACGTTCCCTGGATAACGTTACTATTGCATTGTTAACTTTTGATAGTTAACAAGACATTATCACTCTTGCAGAATTACCGGATCTATGTTATGCACGTTAATCTTGTCAATGTATCACAGTGTATCTTTTTCATTTGTTAATCTTTTCACAAAATGTTTTCTTTGTCGATAAAATAACACAAAATGTTACAATGTTTGCATCGGACACTTTTTATATTCGAATCATCGTGATGAGACACCCGAATTGAATGGTTGAACGCGTGAATGGAAAATATCAGCGCGTGGATCAAATATTGTTCGGTCCCACAATAATTATGATAATGTGTGTTTACGTTCGCATCTTCAGTTATCACATCAGTACAGTAGTTTTAATAAATATACTACTGCGATTTAAGACGTATATCTCGCATATCTATACCAATAATACAGAATTATGCGTAAATATTTAATTTATCATCACATCATATTTATGATGAATATTATATCTTATTATATAGATAACGTGCTTGGTAAGAATGGAATTTTGTATACAGCGACGCCCTTCCACATCGTGTCAGAAATATTAATGTTTTATATGCAATACACGACAAAAATAGTAGTAAGAACCACACCGTATTTATGTGACGTCTTATACGATGAACTACATCCTAAATTTCAGCAGATACCTTAGCAGGCCCATTAGCTCAGTTGGTTAGAGCGTCGTGCTAATAACGCGAAGGTCGCGGGTTCGATCCCCTCATGGGCCACATCTTTTTTTTTTTAATATTTAGATTTATTATGTAAATTTATTTATTTTTTAATTAAATAGCAATATTTAGGTATATTAATTTACTTAATACCACAGAGCTAAACATTCCATAAAATCTTAGTACTAACTACATTTATAAAGATTTATATTTTCAACGTCCAATTCTTGTAATACGGCGTTTAATAAGAGGAACGTGAAAAATTTGTGATATTATGTATTAATCTGCTGTGAGCTATTTTTTGAAATCGACGGTAACGTCAAAGACAACGTTACAATGTGGACTATGGCGCCATCTAGTTTAGTTTTGATGAAAAGTACTATAACAATTTGAAAATTTAAACCAAAGAGAATGTAATCACTACGTTTAAACGGTATACGTTATTACGTTATTTAAACCGTAATTATAGTAACGAAATTAGTTAATGGTTTATTTATTTATTTAAAAAAAATATTGTTTACACCCCCCCAACTTAGGCTAAACAGAGGACTAACTTAATGCTATTAAGCATTCACATCAAGTCGACCCTCTAAGTAGAGAAAATTTGACGCAGGTGCAAAACAAAATACGCGAAATAAGTCTATACAAATATACTTTACACAAACATAAATACTATACACAGTAAATTATTAAATACATATGAATTCCAATACCTATACATAAAAACTGTATAATATATATATATATATGAATCTTTTCAGAATTTTTTATTATTTTTTATTGAAGTTTTTACCTAATAATAACTGCTTTCTTTAGCTTAGTAAATACTTAAATAAATGCTTAGTAAATACTTTTACTAAGCTAAAGCATTAATCATCTACGATTTCGTCTGCAATATACCTAGGTACAACCTAGATATTTTTTTAAAAAATTTGCGGATTACATAAGATAGCATATGACACGCAAATTTTTTCCACGGTTTACGTAGTCGCAATATCGACTTGAATCGGATCATTAATAAATGAAATTAGATTAATCTATCATCAAAGCACTAACGTTTTCTATCAACAAATATTTTATTGGAATACAGATCTGGTACACTATACAAATTAATGTCGACACGACGCACCGTCAGAATCCGACAGAACTGGCGAAAATATTTATTTGTATAATTAACGGGCATTACCAAAAACCGCGGGTCCTAATGGTGCGATCACGGGCACACGATCTCCTACCGGTTGAAGCCGGTTTCCGCGCGATGTAAATGTATTGTAGGCGTGCAATGTGCATTAACTGCAGAGGGCCTTGACTGCCTCACCTATTACGGTCGGTATTCCTCAATAATTTTAAGGGCAAAAATTTTAACATACCAACAGGCATGCGTCGATGTTTGAAATAAGGGAAATAACATATGTATATGATTTGCCGCATATAACTGAGCAGAGGGAATGAATAAGGCTGGGCAAAGAGGAGAACAGAAGAAGAGATAAGACAGAGAGTGTGACATGAGAGATACCGTTAATATAATAATAATTTTAGTTTTAGCAAGTTCTTAACTACTATTCTATTACAATCGATAAAGGTATAATAAAACACATTGCTAAAATAACATTAACTTGTTATATTATACATTCATTTATTCCACATATCTACAATAATTACAAGGATAGATACAGCATGAGATGATCGAAGAATACTTGTTTCAGAGCTATAATTAAAATAATATCATCAACATACAAACTATAATTAAATAATTTGAATGATATATGTACATTCATACAATGTTACAATACTATGAACAGTTAAAAAATATGCAATGTTATATTACAGTAGATAACATTGTGTCATATTTATATGCAACATTACATACTATACTTTTTAAGACAACCACATTGCACAAACACAAACAATGCTTACGTAATATAAAGGTCCTTGACCATTTACTTTGTATTACATATTCATTTAGATTTTTTTCTTGCTAAAAGCTAATATACAACAGATATTATATCCTTTAATACATGGTTTTATGATTTATGTGAATTGACAAAACTGTACACATTAGTCGGTACGGCTTCCTGCTGTATATAAAGCTTACCGCAAATACTTCAAATACTAAATAAACTCTCAGTGGGACAACACGTAGATCATGTAATGGTTATAGGCTAAGTTTTTTTTCAACATCCCATGCTGGCATGATGTCAACTATATTTGGATAGAATTATGATCCGGTTAAATATCTTTGGGTTATACAAATAGTTGTCCCATGTGGGAACTGAACCCACCACCTCCGGTGCTAAGGCCAATAGTTTAGGAACTGAAATAGATTCCATCGATACAACTGTCACATCACCATCCTCCTGCCCTAGTCAAGCTAGGTGGGGTTGGCACAACATGAGAATAATGTTGTAAGCGGTTTTGGCTACGTTTTCGACGACCCCCGAAGCTTGGGCATATAGTTTAGCAACCGCGCCACAGACTACGTTAGGGGGAATAATATATTGGTTTTCATACTACTTATTTATTTATAAATTGGCATACGTCTACATAAAAGTTGTAATGAAATTACAACCGAGACACTTATGGAAATATTATTTTTTTATAAAATGAAAACACTTGGCAAGGTTTGAATTTGAACAAGCATTTCATGAATGACATAAAATTACATAAAGCGGTATGGTTGAATATCTTATTCTCACTTAAAATAAATGTTATTCAATAACGTGTAGTATTCACGTCATATAAATAGTTATTACGTTAGCATTATTTTTGATGGAGAACAAATTCAATGAGCCTGCTACCGTTTATAGCAGTCAGGTAGCTTAATAGTAATTTTAGATGAGGACGGAAACAAGGTGGCAAACGAGCGGGCGGTTCACCTGATTTGTAGTGGTAACCGCTGCCCATTGACATTCGCAACACCCGTAGGGTCGCAGATGCGTTGCACCTTAAAATAAAGTGGGTGTCTCAATTTATGCGTTGATTTAATATTTATCCTTTATTAGTAACGAATATATCTTTATCAAGTTTCAAAGTTATTGAACTTATCGATTTCAAAATAGCACCCCTATGTCCTAACACAGATTTTTTTCACGCAACACTCCAATGCACACACATAGGTTCCATATTAACAACCAGTTAGGAGCCAGCAGTATTTCGCAGTAGCCAGCTCTGGCCAGGTATGTAGCTGTCCACCGTAGCCAATTGTCCCTCGAGTCCGTGTTCAGACAGCTACCTCCAGCGGTCAGACTCGACTGCTCTCAGACAGCAACTGTCAGCCAGCCGTGGCCAGCTGGCTAGCCGTCGATGACGAGCCAGCGCAGCGACTCGCGCGACATCTGCTGGCGCAGCAACGGAGTGCGCACCCTCAGCTGCACCTCGATGGAGCCTCCGGCAGGCCGCCGCCCCTCCATCAGCTGAAACGAAATGGGGACCCTGTTAAAACCGGAGTGGAACACCAAAGTGCTTGATGCTCAGTGTTATGCCAGACAGTGAATGTATATTCTGAGAATGGACAATAATGTGTGTATGAAGAATGGTATACAAGATGAGTTCACCTATTGCTTTCGCTGTTCTTTCAGGTTTCACACAAAAAAAACGATGCTGTGACGTATTCACAATCATTTCAACTAGAAGCAGCAGAAAATATGAATATTATCTTCCAAAGGAGCTAGTGGCATCCTGGCGTTAGTGCGTGATGTAAAACGAGACGAGCAAATAGGTTGCGAGCAATGTCTGCGATATTCGGCATAACAACATATTCAATATCTTAGTCGACAAGACAACGACAGTGGCGGCCGTCACTTTTCGGCAGCAACGGTATAAAATGCAAGTAATTTAGTGCCATAGCTGATTCCTATCGTTGCACACGGAACACTTATGTGACAATCCTAAAAATGAGCAAAACGGTTCACGCGTGTGGGGATCGAACCCACACCATCGGACACCGACTGGAATGCGAGTGGAAACTAGCCGACAGTGTTGATGCATAATGTTTAGGCAGTGGTGGTGGTGGTGGTAGTGGTGATGTTGGTGGTGGTGGTGGTGGGGTGCGACGACGTACCGGCAGCGCCTCGTGCAGCGTGACCGTCTCCTCGAGGGGGGCCAGCTTCACGGAGGCGGTGGCCAGCAGCGAGTCCCGGCTGAACCAGCCGCTGCAACACGTCGACAGGTCACACGCGGACGCACTGAGGCCGCGTTTGGTGTGGCGGGGCGGGGGACGGGGGACGGCAGGGGAGATGGGGGGGGGGAGGGGAGGCGACGAGCAGAGGGAAGGGGGGGGGGGGTCGGGTGGAGGGGATCGAAGGCGGCACGTCGACGTGTCACGAGAGGACGCACTGCGGTCGGGTCATAGAGGTGTGGTGGTAGGTGAGGGGGGGGGGTGTGATGGAGGGGGGGTTGGAGGGGTGCGGGGCGGGTGGAAGGAGGCACGCAAAGGTAGAAGGACGCGAAACGCGGCGACCTGTCTCGTGAAGGTCGCGGCGTTTCGTTTTCGTGGTTACGGCACTATATACGTGATGGCATAGATATTATGGCAATAACAGCTTCTGGCTCTAACGATTCGCGATCGACTGCTTTTGAACTGGTGTGTGCTGAGGTCTGCACACCACTCGAACCATATTGAAGTAGATCAGCGTGCAGTGGAAGTTATTGTTCTTTCGCGTTTCGTCTGGTGAGTGAGGTACGCGGCGGTGACTTTTTCAAAGTTATCAACGCGTCAGCAAGCCCTCAAGTGCGTATATTTCTATGGGCGGCGGCCTTCATCTAACATCAGATGAACCAACTAATCGTTAACACAATTTTTCACATAAAAAAAGGAATTTAGCTATATAAAGAACCGCCTGCCTATTTTCAACCCTCCTCGGAAACAAACATCCAGATCCGGAACAATTGTCTGTCAGAAATCTGTGGGCCGCACAAATACTTGTGTCGTAAGGGAATCGAACCCAAGACGTATGATGCCGTAGCCGTAGTAGTGGGAGTTAATAACTGCGTCTTCGTGTCATTATTCTAATTTAATAAATATTGATGCCCGCATGTCAACATGTATGATTGCCCAAATACGTACTATTAAAATCGTGGAAACGTATCCTTTAAGCTCTGTGTCCAATTAAGCTTTAGTATAGGGTGAAAGAAAAATATATAAAAATGATATTTACAATACGATGATGTGTTATTAATGGGAGAAGTTACTCCAACGTTATAACACTATCTCTTACATAGTCCTAATGTTCAACAATTTTTAGATTTGTCACAAGACGATGAGGTGGGTAATACAGCTGACCATAATATCAGGTTATACCCATTAAAACATGTAGAAAAAGTACGAAAAGATCGTCGCCGCTGTGGGAATCGAACCCACGTCTTCGGCATTCGCGGCCTGACGCTCTAGCCACTGAGCTAAACGGCTGATTGCCACAGCGACGAAAATCTTAATGTCCTTTATCTAGGTTATACCCAATCGGCATGGCAGAACCCACTCCCCAGACCCGTTCCAGTGCATCAACTCACCCTCTGGAGTACAGCTCGAACTTGAGGGCGTGGCGCTTGAAGACCCGAAGGCAGTTCCGTGCGGAGCGCTGGATGGGCAACTTGAACACCGCCTCGTAGCGAGGGTTGTTGGTGTCCTTCACGGTTTCCGTTCGCCCCGACTCCGGCGCCTCCTGCATCAACATCAACCACGTAATCATGGCCACGCAGCAGCCTCGGCTGTTGCACGAATGGGCAGGCCCGTCCGGGTAAGTACCACGACCTCACAGAAGACCAGCGTAAAGTGGAAGTATGACAAATACTTTCGCGTTTCGTCTGGTGAGTGAGGTGGCCGGAGCCCGATTTTCAAAGGGTTGCCAACGCATCTGGAACCCTCGGGTGCACCAGATGTCCATGGGCGGCGATATTCACTTAACATACGGTGGACCGCCTGCTCATTTGGCAACTTTTCAGATAAAAAAAAATTTTAAAAAATCCCGAGGGGTAGTAGATGCCTTGGCAACCTTTAACCACAGCTCGTCCCTATACCTCAACCACCAGATAAAACGCAAAAGTCGTACACTCCCACTTCACGTTGGTTGTAAGCCGTTTGGACTGTGGCCCAACCACAAACAGAGATTTTCATACAATAAATATATTACGACAATCTTATGAACAATGCGCTGAACATATATGACGTAATAATTTCTTATATATACAAATTCTTATCTTTTACAGCCGTGATAGCTCAGTGCCCGGGCGCTCGCCTTTAATTCAACATACTCGAGCAACATGAGTTCGATCCCCGGTGCCGGCACCAATGAAGTTTTTAACTTTAAGTGCTTACTAATCACGTACTGCGCGGTGAAGGAAAACATCGTGAGGAAACCTGCATATTTTCTAAATAATAACAAAAAAAATACTTCGAAGATATGTGAAGTCCGCCAATCGGCAGTGGGGCCGCGTGTTGGACTATGCCCGACACCCTCTGTACAGAGGAGGGCTTTGCCCAGCAGTGGGACATGTACAGGCTGCTACTCTAATACCTCTTACCGGCGGATAGGGGAACTCGAACTTGACATAGGTGTCGATGTCGTTGGGATTGGGAACGTTGTATGCGATCCCGCGGACGATCTTCAGTTCCAGCTCGTTCTCGTTAAGGTCCGGGTTGACTTGCAGCACGGCGAACTCGCGATTCTCATAGTGGAACTTGGGGTGGTTTTGCCCTATGCTGGAATAAACGATGTCGGACATATTTTTTTTTTATGTGAATAATCGCCAAACGAGCGGACGGTTCACCTGATGTTAAGTGAATACCGCCGCCCATGGACTTCTGCTACACCCGAGGGTTTGCAGATGCGTTGACGACCTTTTTGGAAATTGGGCTCCGGCTACCCTACTCACCGGTCGAAACGCGAAAGTATTTGTCATACTTTCCACTTTACGCTGGTCTTCTGTGAGGTCGTGGTACTTACCCGGACGGGCCTGCCCATTCGTGCAACAGCCGGGGCTGCTGCGTGGCTCTACCATCGTTGTTGAAAAACATTGACCAAACTTAATACTATATTTTAATAATAACGGTACAAAACTCTCCAAAGCAAGACTTTAGGTGCAGTTTTTTTTTCCGTTCTTGTATTTAAAACGTTGCCCTAACTTTAGGATAACATTATCCTGTGCTGTAAGGACGTGTTACAAACATAAATTTCACGCGGACAAACACCCAAATGCGAAACAACTATCTGCGGGTCACACAAATAGTTGTAGCGTGTGGGAATCGAACCCACGCCCCCCGACGCCGAAGACAATACCCTGGGCAACTGCGCCATCGAGTCATCAAGGCAAGTTTAGGTACAGTATTATTCTTGACAATTAAATCTTATACAATTTGCTATAAAGGATACAGAGCTCTTCTTTGCTCTGTGCCAAAATAAACATTGTAGAACACATTAACCGACCTTAATAATATATGATACGGAGCTTTTCAAAGCAAGTCTTTAGATATAATTTAATACTTTGGTTTTACTTGACAGTTAAATATTTTACCATTTTATAAGCAGATGTCATTAAGTATTGCTTTTGTATGGAACTAATTTCTTCATGTCTGTCACAATCTAGCCTCTATTCTATCTTGTTAATGATCACATGTAAAAATGAAATCTTGTAAATATTAGATCAAAATGAAATCATCATGTAGTATCCTCTATTAGTTTTTGGCGTTGAGTAAAACAGTAAGTCAAACAGACAGATCACCAGCCCAACTCAGCGTCTTCTTGAATCGAGGACAAGAAAGACAGATTACCAACTATACTAGCTAGTGGTTTATAGCGATGAGTTCATAGCTTCCGGGTCTTGCTCATCATGAGACCATAGTCTCTAGGAAGGGGATCTTCAGTACCACCAGACAGGTTTTAGTGGGTACGAACCACCAAGGCTCATTCCCACTAAATCCCTTCAGGGCTGTCTTAAAGCTGAGCCATCTATGGTCTTTTTTAAAGGCGGGCATTTTCAATAGGCAGGTACCTACGGTAAGACAACTATGGTGGGGCCACTAATCACATCCAAATAAGCATCTTCAGGGCAGCGAAGCGCTTGCAGCTCACCTCTTGGCGATGAGCACCACTTCCAGGTCGCGCTTGACGCTGGCGGCGAGCTGGTCGAAGCGCTCCGCCTCCGCCACGTGGCCGATCGCGTGGCAGCGGTCGCGGAGCGAGTGGCAGCGCCTCAGCTGCTCCGCCAGCCGCCGCTGCAACAGCGCTGCCACGTCGCCGCCGGTGGCAGGTTCCACGTCCGGGTCGCACTCCTCCTTCGAGATCACGTCGAACCTGCGTCGAGGTGGTTGCAGTGGCAGTTGGTGGTAAACATGGTCGGAATGGCTATCCAGTGGCAGCCGTAAACTTCTGCGATGAGCATTGGCTTTACGATTTCGCTAAGGTGCGTCACGATTTTATGGGCCGTGACCGTCTCGTAAAATTAGTCGTTACTACTATTCGATAGCATCCGTGCACTTTTCCGCGTCCGATCCGATCCATATATATGATCGGCTTGTGTCGCTTTTCGGCCGTTGAAATGGATAGTTATGTCTATGCACGGAATCATGAGGTTACTATGGGAATGAACAATGAGCCATATAACTAAAGGATTGAAGATAAACCGACAAACGCCCAATAGCTTTTATGTTACTAGAAATGGTAAGTTACCATCGTCATCGTTCATCAGATGAACCAAATAAGGGACGTCTTTTTGTTTGAGAACCAACCCAAACTGTAAACCGCCGCTTATGGACATTTGCAACACCCGTAGGGTTTCTACACGCCTGTCTTTTGTAAGCGGTACTTCCCCGGACGGGCCTGCCCACCCGTGCCACAGGCCAGACCGTTGCGTGGCGCCGCCACACTCGAAGCGGAGAGGACGTACGTGTTCCCCTCCAGCCTCCTGGCGCTGGGCGGCCTCGGCAGCGAATCCAGGTCCACCAGCAGCCCGCCCCTGGCCGCCTCCAGCAGCGGCTCGAAGCCCTTGGCGGCGCGGAGGCACTCCTTGGCCAGGTCCATGTCGCCTGGTGGAAATCACAACAGAGTTCAAATTTCAAATTCCAATTAATATTCAGCTTAGCGTTTAAAGCGTCAGGCCGCGAATGCTAAAGACGTGGGTCCGTTTCCCAAAGCGGCTACAATCTTTTCGTACTTTTTCTACATATTTTAATGTTCAAATATATTTATTCAGTATAGAAGCGTTAGTTACACTTAGTTATTGATTGTCAAAAAACGCTACTATCGATTCGGGAAAAAAGCCACCTGACCTAACACGAACCGGCGAAAGAAACTCAGTGGAACAGTTTAAATCATCGTCATGATCATCATTACAGCTTGTAAGAGTCCTCCCTCTATGGAACATACCCACTTCCGCCACACAGTGTATGAGCCCACTGTCGAAAATCCTCCAATCCAAATAACACTTATATATCTGATCTTATAGATCTGAAGCACATCAATGCAACAGTCAAGTTAAAGAGGAAAGTTCAAAAACACTCGATTTCTAAACAACCCATATTTATCAAATAATTATCGATGAAAACTTATGTACCATAGAAACTGATGACTAATGCCCGGTTCCTATATTCAACAAACGGCCGTTAGTTACATAACTTCGTAACTTTCATAACGACTCCTTGTTACGACTTCATAACGACTATGTAACTAACGGCCGTTCGTTGAACATAGGCAACGGGCATAAGTAGCGCAGTTGCCAATGTATGGGTGGGTTCGATTCCCGCACGGTACAATAATTTGTGTGTCACACACGTAACTGTTTTGGATCTGGGTGTTTGTCCACGTGAAACTTATACATAAGTTAAAACGTCCTTACAACACAGTTCAATTTTATCCTAGAGTAAAGGCAATGTTTATAAAGAAATAGAACAAGTAGACCGTAAAATGACTAAGTTGTAAAACGACCACACCTTTCCTCTTGGCGGTGAGGGCGGCTTCTTTGAACTCCTTCTGCTTGTGCATGAGCAGCGCCAGCTGGCGCTCGTACCGGCCGCGTGGTGCGGCGGAGGGGGCGGAGGGGGAGGCGGGGGAGGGGGCGGCCGGAGGGGCGGCGCTACGGCGGGGCGGCGCCGGCGTGGAGGGGCCGGGGGCGGGGGCGGAGGCGGCGGGGCCAGAGCCCTGGAAACAAAATGAGGAATAGTGTTGAGCCGACAGCTTTTCGACTGTCGTCATTTTTTTTGACTGCCAGCCACTGGCCAGCAGCATGTTTGTCTTGTGGTCGATCGTGGAGCAGTCGTAAGCAAGTCGTAGACTAGTCGTGGACTATTCGTCGTCTGTTACTCGGCTAAGCGCTAGCCAGTCGTCGCCTAGTCGTTGTGTAGTATTCGACCGCTCGAAACTTAGTCGTTGACCAGTCGACATGTAGTCATCGGCCAGTCGTCTTATCATAACAGTCGGCATAGAATCTGAAAGTAGTCTTCAAATCGTCAAGCAGTAGTCGTCGCCTAATCTGGACATAGTAGTCGTAATAAAATCGTCATGTAGTCGTCGGCCAGTCGTCGCCTAATCTTAACGCAATGATGTCGTCATATAAATCGTGTAGCATTCATCGTCGAATCGTCAAGTGGTCGTCTCGCGGTCGTCGGCCAGTCGTCACGCAGTCGTCGCGTCGCGCGCACCTGGGCGGGCAGCGGTCCGTATCCGGGCGGCGCGGGCAGCTCGTCGAGCGGCGGCGCCTTGCCGGCGGCGAGCGCGCGCCCCGCGTCGCGGTACTGCTGCGCCACGCGCCCCAGGCGGCGCGCCTTCGCCGCGTTGCCCTGCTCCTTGGCCCTCGCCGCCAGCTCCTGTCGACCGTCATGTATCCCTTTTTTTTTAATCACGAAGTGTAACAGGCCAGTACGTAAGCTTTGACGCGTTTGAGAATGACGATGGGAGTGAATTTTGTGTGTTTACGTTGCGCGACACCAACGTATTGTGTCACCGTGGCGGCCGGTAACTACTCTATGATGTTTACATAATATAGAGGTTCAGGCTAGGCCAGGCCACCTCGAGTCCCTCAAAAAGATAAAAAATCCAATATAATTGCAAAATATTTAATTAAACCGTTACCTATCGATTGCATTAGTTTTGTTTTTTTTATCAAACAAAGACTACTGGCACACTGGATAACCTTTTTCTTTTATCACGCTAAAGTATACCTTATTACTTGCGTACATAAGTACACACACGCGTTTTGTTTTTTTAATTATTATTATTATTACATTACGGATTACTTTTCCGTATAAATTAAAAAGTTCGCGTTACCTCGAAAGCTGCGAGTCTCTGTTGCAGCGCCTCCTCGAGGGTGGAAGCCATGATCAAGCCCGCCGGCTCGGGCGTCGCTTCGGGCGCGGGCTCAGGGGGGTTGTCTGTAACAAATGTAGCACAATCTAAAGTTACATGTGCAAAGTAAAAGACACCATCGACGTTCAAGTGTACATCTGATATCAATCGGGCGGAGCAAGGAGGTCGATATCGTAACGTGCACCGATCGTAAGGTCAGATTGGGTCACAGTCACAGTAGTTTTTGAGTTCATCTTTAAAACGTATAAACACCGTCTCAGTCATAATTCCCATAAAATTGTCACTTTGTAGATGTCGTATCAACATGCTCGATAATATATCGATATCGATTTTCTCTTTAGGTCCTAGTTAACCCGTTGTCCTTAAATAAAGTATGTTAAGTATTAAATATTTGGCACTTACTTTATGCCGCATTTGAATTTGAAAAAATATCGTTTTGATACGATTTTAGATAATTAATAGTTTGTCGATATATATCGATATATCGGATCCAATAATATCGACTGAAAATATCGATGTATACAATGAAAAATATCGATATATCGATATTGTTTCGACATCTCTAGTCGATAGGCTCACCGGTGGAGCTCTGCGCTGCCGCCTCCACCCTCTGCTGAGACTTGAAGCCGGCTGCGATCGCCTCGGGGGTGGGCAGCTCACTCAGGTCCATCTCCTCACCGGCTTTGTACGCCTCCACCACCAGGTCGAACTGCTTGACCACCTTCAGGTGCTCCAGTGCCAAGGCTTTGTCGCCGGCGTGCTTGCACGAGAGGGCGGCCGCCTTAAATTCCTCCTTGCGCTCTGAGAACATCGAATTATATGAATAAGCAATAAGACAGCTACATATGCATATAAGTATAATAGAAAAACAAATTAAAACCAATAAACAGGCAAACTCTCCCATCTTTTGCAGTAAATTAAACATTCTTCACTTTATAAGGTTGGGCATAAGACAAGACTTTCTGAAACATTTCAATCCCATTACTAGTCCTACATGGACGAACTCCCGGGCATAATCTAGTATATTATAGACTTCAATAGATCTTCTTGGTGACAGTGGTCGTTGTGATTTACCAAAGCCCTTCCACACAGATCATAAGCTAGTATTATGTGTGGTGAGACCACGAAACGGTTTTCACTGTTGCGCGAATGGACAGGTTCGTTCTGTTAAGTTCCACGACCTCACAGAAGACCGACGTCTGTATGTCGTCTCGTCTGGTGCGTGAGGTATCCGGGGTCTACTTTATTAAAAGCGGGCAATCCATTTACAACCCTACGGGTGTTGCACATGCCGTTGGGCTGAAGTTATAGCGTCAGGTGAACCGCCAACTTGTCACATAAAAAAAAACCGTAGCAATAAAATCATCTCACTCAAGATAATCTGCAGGCCCTGCTGCCTCTCCTCGCTGAGGCCTTGCGACTCGACCCTGGGCGGGGGCGGAGGCGGCAGCTCCGGTTGGGGCGCGGGGGGCTCCGGGGGCTCCGATGGCAGCTCCAGCGGGGGCTCCGCCGGCGTCTCCTGCGGGGGCTCCGCTGGCGGCGCGCTGGGGCTGGTCTGCTCGGCACCAGGCTTGCCCAGGCTGACCGGCGGCGGGATATCCTCCTCCCTGACCGGTCTCCCCGTCTTCGCCTGCTTCAGCAGGTCGTTGAGAGTCCTCAAGCCCCGACCGAACCTGTCGACGTTGAAGTTCGACGTTAGGAAGAAAACAAAGTGATATATTATATTTTTACTACCTGGCCCGCGCAACTTCTTCTGCGCCAATTCTGCCGGGTCCACACGTTTTTACTTTTAGCATAGCGCCATCTAACGGATACTTACTCAATCCAGCCGATAAATTTATCTTACACCGCCATCTGTTAGAATCTTATGGGACTCACAGATAGCTCTTTGTTATCTTATAAAATAATTAATTAAGTTAATACAAAATAATTAGCAATAACAAATATGAGATCAATAATTGAGATAAAAACTGGCCTATCTCCCAAGTTGGACCAAATTACAAATGCTTACAAAATTTGATAAAAATTGGTTCAGTAGTTTCGGAGTTTATCGCGAACATACATCGTGACACGAAATTTTTTATATAGATGTAGTAAACTTTGATGTTGCGTCGACAAAATAATATGAAAATTAGTTTAAATTTATCGTGAGCTGATCTCTAATAAAATATTTAAGGAATACATAATCCTTAAAATCCTCATCTCAGGAAGTGGTTGCAAATTAAATTGGACAATTTCTTTTATTGATGTTATACCCTATGAACTTAACGAGATCATGGTCATTTTAAAGTTTTGACATTTAATAAAATGCGTTTAAACTATTAAGAGTTCAAACAAAAAAGGTAAAGAATAAATATTTAAATAAAACTAACAAAATGGGTAATATACATATGACTATGATCAAATATGATGAAAG
Source organism: Iphiclides podalirius (assembly GCA_933534255.1). Classification (NCBI taxonomy): domain Eukaryota; kingdom Metazoa; phylum Arthropoda; class Insecta; order Lepidoptera; family Papilionidae; genus Iphiclides; species Iphiclides podalirius. The sequence goes on from OW152816.1 coordinate 2,325,193, forward strand.
AAAATAAAAATGTTTTTTTGTTAATTCAATAGTGGTTAAATAACAAAACTTACCGATGAAAAGTGATCTTGGTGTTATTGTACGGATTTCTCCATATAATTACGACACAATTTGACAGCACAAACCGACATGGTTAAGTATTATTCGTATGCACGTTAACCATAAGTGATTCAAACGACACTGACATATGTGAGAAATGAGTCTAGCAATTTTAGTAGACTTTATTTCCGCCGTGTGTTAAGGATAATTGTGACATCAAGACAATTGTATAATCAAAGCATAAAAATTGGTACCTTCTCGCTCGACTGCTTTCCCCACTTTCCTTTGCGCTCTTCTCTGCTGCGGTGTAATTGGTGATCCTGTCTTGTAGCAGGCTGATGAGGCTGCTCGCTGCACTGCCGGGGGGAGGTGGGGCGGGGCGGGAGGTGCGCGGGGGAGGGGCTGGGGCTTCATCGTCTTCGATAGCAAGCTCTTTAAGCTCGTTTAGTAAGTCTGGATCATCGTCGTCCCCTGCAATGAAATAGTGATTTTATAGAGAATATTTTGCAGTAGTTTCTGTTGGTGCATGATTGTTCCTGGTCTATACCATTAATTACGAAGGCCAATCAGTGACAATTTATTAAGTGAATAAAAGGATGTGTATGAAGAAGTTGATACAACATGTGCTACTGTCTCTTAATACCTTTATAGAACAACACAACACTGAACTGTATATTATAATTCTGTATAATAATCAATAAAATGATAGAGGTTATGTATATGGTTGGGCTGCTGTTATGTACATGGTGTGTTTCTGTGTAAGATAAAACCCATTTTCTATCTTTATAAACAAAATTCTACACATTTGCAACACAGAAGAACTAATTGATGTATTTCAATTCGTTCTTGTAATTTTTTTTTTCTCAGACACTTAGCCCTTACCTTAAATAAAATATTTTGGTATCTTCATTTAATATAAAGTTATTAAAGTTTTACGAAACAACAATTTTTATAAGTTATATGTGTCTTTTCTACTTGTATGATTGATATTTTAATAAGAAACACAGATTAAGTCGCGGGTTTAGCTAGTACCAGCTAGTTAAATAAATAAAACATAAAAAACTAAAGTATAAAGTACTTTTTAATATAGAAGGCAAACATGGTTACACACATATTATATTATCACACTATAATAATTGAGGCAAAGGTTTGTGTGTATGTTCAGGAGCAGAATCTGTTGATGAAGGATTTCAATGAAACTTTTATTTGGAAATTGCTTTGCTAGGACATATACTATATTCCAACTCTGCGTCAGATGAAGCTTTAATAGTTTCGGGACTGAAAGCAAAAACATCAGTTAATACAAGATATCCCAACAAAGCTAGGATATTTATTTGATAGCTTTTTAAACTTAGATTTATATGGGATACCTATATATTTTTACTGATAGTATTGATACTGAGAATATTGATGATGACTGGATGGTGCCATTACTAAGCCATTGGCTTCGGCTTCGGGAGTCGTGCATTCGATTACCACTTGGGACAAATATTTGTGTCATCCACAAATAATTCTTCCGGGTCTGGGTGTTTCTTTCCCAAGGAAGGTTGAGGACAGGGAGGCTGGTCGAAAAAAAACATAGCCAAAATCACTTATAACATGATGCATTTTGTGCCAATCCCACCTAGTTGGGATAGCGGCAGATTGATGATGAATGATTGCATGATGATTAAGAACATGAATAGATTTTAATAGTTTGTTCTGAATTTAAAAGCATTTTGTTGCTACATATTGTTAAGCTGAAATAATAAAATTTTTAATCTAATCCCAATGTTACATTTTACCTGATCCCTCATCATCAGATGGTATGTCTTTTAAGCTTGCTGCAATCATTGCATCAAGATTAGCTGCTGGTGCAGGTGCAGGTTTCTTAGGTCTTTGCCGTCCACCACCACCGCCGCTTATTGCAGCTAACTCAGCTTCCAGATCAAAGTCATCATCAGACAAATTGAGTTGCTCGTCCCCATCATCAAAATCAGGAATATCCAAAAGTCCAAACTAAAACGAAATAGGGATATAAAATTTTAATTTGTATGCATTAGTTAAGCTATGCTTGGGATTTATCTGAGTGACAGAGGAATGTAGATATCCTCACCAGAGCTTTGATTGGTAAACTATACTGGCAATGAGCAATAATGGTGATAATGATGATGCATTAATATTTATAAATTATTCTTTTGGTAGGTGTATTAAAAGAGGAGGTTGCCAGTTTACCTTTTACATATCTATAATCTATAGAAAAACTAAGTAAAACAATAATAATTTATTTACTATAAAATGATAAAAAAAGATAAGCGTAAAATTTGTTCTGTGAGATTCTGTAGTTGTGTGGTTCTTTGCATGTTATCAGAATGTGGATCAGTATGTATTTATTTAGCACCAGGGTATAAATGTATTTTGTTATAAAACTTCCTTTATAGACCTTTAAATTTTCATTAAAAAAAAATTCCAGTAAAGAAAAGCCGTAAATGAAATAATCATCAATTAGAATTCTCCGGTAGCTTAGTTTTCGAGAAAAAAACAATTTAAAACTTGTTATTTTCACTAGAGAAAACCGCCATCATAAGCCATATTAAAAAAAAGCTTTTAAAAATACTAAAACTACTGCACTGACGTTCTGGGTGGTCATAAAAAAAACCACGAAGGCTAAGGCTCTGCTTCAGCCTTAACCTTCTAACCTAATCTATCCGTGTCGGATTGCTCTGTCTCCGATCTGTGACTCATTAAATTTTTCAAAAAATTGAAATAAAATTGTTTTAAAATCGATACGAGTATGATGTCCCTCGCTTCCTATATTATATTTATCATGTTGGCAGTTATGTGTATTGAGTTTTTGAAGTCAAATTAGTAAAATGGCGGACTTTGTTAGTGAAAATAACTAATTTAAAGTTTTAAATTTTTTTTTTCTCAAAAACTACGTTTTTCCGCACGTTGAAACTTTGCGTGTGTGCTTATAATAATGTTACCTTTCTGTAAAAAAAATATCAACCCGCAACTCGACAGACATCAATGCAAAGCTGATCCCATTGCTCTACTTTTTTTGTTATACAGCGTGTCGTTACCATCGCGACAGTAAATGAACACACGTCTAACGCTACTTGCCAATAATCATAAAAAAATATTAACGTTAAACAAAATCAATAATTTAAAAAAAAAATTTTTCAGACAAACAAATTAAGTAAAAAAAGATACAAAATTTGTAACATCCTATACAACTCGCGCCACAGCGTCGTATTAGAAGCCTCTCTTTCTAACAGTATGTTTTTTCTCTTTTAAATTCATTCAACCCATTCATATGCTTTGTGATCTTTACGTTACGCTTTTATAGGTAAGGCTGTTCTAAAATTCTTTGTTTTGGAAAATTTAATAACTTTGTAAATATTGATGTTTAAAGAATTTAAATGTTTAGTACAACTTTAAAAAGTTATCCCCTATATGTGTGTTCTTTTATTGTCGCAATGGTAAAGACACGGTGTATAGTGAAATAAGATACCAATATAAGAAAACTCAGTATAAACTACGACTTTAACATACAATGAGTACCTAATATCTTTTTATTCAAACAGTACAATACATATTTATCTTCTTTCAAAATCAGCTGATTAAAAGTGTATGAACAACATCCACAAACATTTTGTTTATATATAATTTAATAAACAATTTCATGGATTGTAAGTTAAGGAACTAATCATGAAACAAAAAGAAACTTTATGAGTGAAACAAACGTTCAAACAAACATAATTAATGACTCACTTGAGACAAATTTGACTTTTTTCCACTATTATTTTTCCTCGACATTCTTTTAGAAAACGGTATTAATACACCATGTATCTTAAAAAATGAGTCTTAACAGTGCAATTTTAATGCTAATTGCTGTTTTATAATTTTTTCAATATTTTACTTTTGTTCTTGTATTGTCAACAATGACAGAATATAAATAAAAGTACTCTTTGGACAGAATGCAGATCATGATATGACAGATTGACAGCCAGCAAATTATTGTTACACTCATTCATTGTCATAGCACAAGTTAGACCAAAAACGGCATATCCAAAAATTTGCTGTCCGTGAACTACTTATTTTCATAAATCTAACGCGCACGTAAACTATTAATTTTCATGTTTATATACGCCGGAAAAAAACAAAACACTTTGTACTCCAAAAACTTCTTCATACAAACACCAACATATTGAATAATGACTATGATTTGAATACTAGTAATACTGATAGAGAGAATAAAAAATAATTTTTAGTCTGTTCTAACTGTGGTAAGAGTGACGTATGAACAGCCGAAACGAAAACGAAAGAAAAGCCCTCAGTGCCGTTGTTATCTTCTAAAATTTCTGAAGAATGGAGACAAACGGCCAGGCGAATGGGCTTAAATCCAGAAAGAAAGAGAACGGCGATGGAAAGGATAATTTATGGTAAAGGATAATTGTTATTTTACGAGTAACATACAGCATCCATATAGGGTATCCAATGTGTCACACCTACGTGATGTCAAGATTCATACCTGAGAAATATGTGACCTAGCTGCGACGATCACCTTTGTCTGTTAAATAACCGTACAATTTTCACAATAACAACACAGCTTTCCATTCATACACATGCGGTCGTCTCGTTGTGTAAAAATACTACGTCGTCGTCGATGCCTTAACGGTTACTGTCTTTTGCAGGTCTGCTATTTTAGAAGAAGTTCAAAATCAGGGTAACACGAAACTACCTTCAAATAAGAATGTGCTAGTATTGGGAGATAATGAAACTGGCAAAACTACACTCATAGCAAAATTACAAGGTGTTGAGGATCCCAAGAAGGGATCGGCACTTGAATATGCGTATATAGATGTAAGAGATGAATATCGTGACGGTAAGTTATTTTCCATGTATTGTACATTGTACCTGGTAATTTTAATTAAATTTGCAAAGCAACATATCAGTTAGTTTAGTGCTCCGTTTGTTTACATGTAGTAAAAATAAATAACAATTTTTTTATCATATCAGCAACATTATTAGTGGTATTATATTATAGTTTCTTTCTGCTATAGATTCAGCTGCAGCTAGATTGTAAATTCAACAATTTGAAAACAGTACATTGTTCCTAATATTAATAAAATTATTGTAAGTTTTTAAATAATGATATTGTATTGTTGTCTAGTCTATGTCTATAAGTCTCTAAGAATTTTTGTACCTTTTTTTCAGATAACCTTATCATATAAATAGATTTGCTTTGATTTATGTATTGTAATTAATAATTATTTTGATAGAAATTGCCTTAATCTCTGTTTGAAGCAACAAAATTTTTACTCCCTTGGAAAGAATCCAAACACCATGTTTCTGCGTAAAAGTTAACTGGTTTCCCATTTATTGTTTCTTTTAGATCACACAAGGCTTAGTGTTTGGGTCCTTGATGGAGATCCAGGGCACACAAATCTGCTCAAGTTTGCACTCAACGAAGACACATTCCCACATACCCTTGTTCTACTCACAGTGGCTATGACCACTCCATGGGGTATACTAGATCAACTACAAAGTTGGGCCTCTGTGCTCGGCGATCACATAGATAAATTAGATCTCAGCCCTGGTGAGTGAAGTATATTTTTTTTGCAGAATTATTTCATTATGCACACCTTAAGGCATAAAAACTAATACTTGATTAAGTATGTTTTAGTACTTTACTAAATATGTTATTTTAGAGAATTATATGATATCTGTTAAAAATTTGTTAGTTATGTAATGTTATAAACATATAGCAGATTTTATTTGTCCGAGTCATGAATATTTTAAGCCTCAACCAATTGTATTTGATTTGACATATAAAGTGTCTTGTTCGCTTTGCTCTTCTGATAAGAAATAATTAATTATAATTATGTAAGCATAGCTCCTGGTTCTCTAATAACAACTTAATGACGGTAACAGACAGAGAAAGTTCTATAGATATGAGCTTATTATGTCGTAAAATATGTAGTAAGCATGACTGGATACATTTTCTGTAATAGTGCACTTAAAAATTATAAAATTGCCTAGATGCTTTGATTTTGTGTTACTTCTAGCATTTACCCAAAGCCTCTGCATGTTATTTGAAATGTCTTTCAGTATTATATATTAAACATAAAATGAGTAAAACAAAATAATCCATGCTATCCTTGATTTTTTTAAATGTAACTAATTTACGGTTTTTCTTGTTTAATTACCAGGCTTTATACAGTCAGTCCCTAGAACATGTACTCATTAAAAATATATGTTCAAATTGTTGGGAGTTAAAACATTTGCTACAGTTGGGTTAAGCAACACTTTCTGCTGTTGCACTTATGAGCAAGCTTGTCCGTGAAAGGACCATAGCCTCACAGAAGACCAGTGTGAAGTGGAAGCATTATACTTTCGCTTTTCGACTGGTGAGTGATGTAGCCAGAGCTCACTTTCCTAAAGGTTGTCAATATGCCTGCAAGCCGAAGTGAAGCCGTGTAGAAATTGAGGAGTGGTGTTAATACTTAAAATTAAATGTGAAAAAAGCCATAAACTATTTTTACCCCAGATCATGTCAAGTCTTGAATGTAATTAATATATTTACTCTTCAAGTTATATTTGATTTTTATCTGTATGCTAATCTCTGTTTTTGTTAGATTAGTAATTGTTAGTACTAGGTGCTTGTGCACATGGTAACTCAAATCTGATTATGTCGGTTTATGAATTATTTTTATACTTAAAATTAGCAGCCGTATGAATACTAATCAATATGGACACTGCAATAATAATATTCAGATAATGCCTAATGGTCTGATTTTTGTACTTTAATTTAAAAAAATATATTTTTATTATTGCCACTAATAATCAGCAATAATCTAAGGCTCTAATGGCAATAATAAGGCTCAACAATTATAATGTATAGTGCATGAAATTTATAAAGTTTAGACTTCAGATATTCATTGAGAGAGAAAGAGATCAGGTTATTTATTAATTTTTAAATAATTTTTAACACTAACAGTGCATTACATTAGTACAATAAAAGTGAGAATGCATTTTTGCTCTTTTTGTGGGCATTTACAAGAAAAAAAATCAATGATCACTAAAATGATAATTTATTATTCATATTTCGATTTTTTAGATATTACCAGATAATATAAATTTGAAATAGCCTTAATTAATGTGAAACTTATATACGCCTACCATCTATATAACTGAGAGTAGAAAATCCTAAATGGCGTGAAAATTTACTATATGTCATAACTATATACCCAGATAACACTATAGACACAGATAACATTTTAAAATCAATCTAAAATATCGTCTGAGATTGATTTTATATATCACGGGGCTTATATATTAATTATAGTGCCCCCTTCTCCTAGCCTTTTAAAAACATAATTAATTTTAGCTCTAAAAAGCACAGACTGATTGACATTGACTATAGAGATAGTACTATAGGGTACCCTGTTGGGTAAATAGAGATGTACCCTGTTAGATCTTTAACAGCGCAAGTTAATTGTTATTATTATTTTTTTCATAAAAACTATGTCTTCAATGATGAAGAAAGTGCAACTAATTTGTTATGTGGTATTTTTATTTTAAAAAAAAACTACTTTTTGAAGTGGGAATTGAACCCACGACCCCCGACACCGAACCCAATAGCTTAGCAACGGCGCCACTCACTCAACACTATGTCATATATGTAATATTATTAAAATACAGTGTCCATGAAAACTATTTCTCAATTACTATTCTAATGCAGTCAAATTAGGTGTCCGCGAAAAATAAGTGAAATAGTTATTATTTTAGTGGCCAGGTTTTTATAATTAATATAATGTATGCTTGTTTACGTTATATTTTCTAAGCTCGTCTATTTGAATTTATTCATCAGAAATCCCCGACCGCCGTCAATACATCCGCAATTCGTGTCATTCGATAAACGATTTTAAATATAGGGTTATTGGATTCGAAATTGTTTGTGGTTTACTGCAACATTCATAGTGCACGAGTAGAATGTTAAGGTCCCCCCATAACGTGTTTATTACACGATGGTGACTCACTTATTACGTCAGCTCTTTCTTATTACTTAATCAGTGCCACTATATGGTAAAATCAGCAGGTTCTATTAATTTACGACTAACGATTCAGTTCCTATAAATAAACATAGCAAAATCGCCTCCGATGATCGTTTGAACGGATTTTATTTATATACTTGTTTCGATTATAATTTAATTTGTCATTGAATTAAAAGTCGTAAATATACGACAGTCGATCGGCAATTAACTACCTTCTTTCTTAAACAAAACATACCTAAATTTCTTGAAAAAATTTGATATATCATCAGTACGGAAAATTTAAAATTCATTGAAACTCAACCTGCAGTTTGTTTAGCTGTTGCATATAACTTTTTCTTGAAAAACGAATTGAAAAAACGTTATTCTCTACTCCGTACTAGTACGTTTAAAAATACGGCGAGCTATGCTCAAACTAGATATTATCTGTGTATGCCATGAATTACAATAAATGCTGTACTAATTATTTTATGTATTTTGTCAATCTCAGATTAACCAATAATTATTTATCTAAATGTCATACAACTAAGCCGTGGTCATACAACGAGTGTACGGCACTCGTTTTTAATTTAATATACTCAATAAACCCGTGTTCGTATCCCGGCCCGGCAAGAATGAAGTTTTTAAAAATTTTAAGTGCTAACTCTTCCATCACTACCTCAACGGTGAAGGGAAAAAAGAAACCTGCATATTTTCGAAATAATAATAATTAAAAAAAATATTTGGAAGGTATTATAAAATAGTTAATTCAGCATGATGCAAAATGTAATATCTCTATAAAACGTATTTTTAAAAGATACTATATCGTACTATTCATTATAATGGTTCTTATTCACACTAATTTTGCTTGAAAAGTATCTAAAGCTGAAATGAAAGTAAAGACGATTGAAGTCTAAATCCAACATACATTTCGGTGCTCGAATGTAGGTGAACGGTGCTCCGTTGTAATAAATTCGTGAAAGTACGTAAGTCGGCACGGGGAATACATCTCTACAAAATTCTTAGCGAAATATCAAATTTAACCAACATCGCTGGAGAAATTATAAATTTAACAAGTGTTTATAATATATGTATAGTGCGTGATTTTGTCACATCGGTACCGGAGATCTCACTGTTTGTACAAAATCAATCTTTTTTAATCTCACAAAACGATCTTTTCATATCTCTCTTCATACTATACTCGCTTTATAAGTCTGCGTCACGACGCACACCTGTCGCCATTCACCGGTCACTATGATATCGAGAACACCTCAGCGACAATTTCTTTCATAACAGAGCCTTCGCAGCTGTTCGGCCGCTTAATTTGGTACACTCCGGCAGCTGTAATTTAAATCGTGTGCCATAACAAATAAAATTGTTAGTTGCAATTTTAAGTGTTGACTTATCACGTGGTGATCGATCGTTGAATGAAAACATCATAAAAAAACTGCATGTCGATTCCAATAAATACGTAATAATTTCGAACAAAAAAAAACCGACTTCAAACAGGAAACTAAAAACATTGTCAACATCTATAACATTTGAGGATTGACCTCGATTTCTCTGGGATGCCATCATCAGATCTGGGTTTCCTTATCATGTTACCACGCTTGGGATATCTTCTTTGCAACAAAAAAAGAATCATCAAAATCGGTTTATAAATGACGAAGTTATCCCCGAACACACATAAAAAAATAAAAATATATACGGTCGAATTGAGAAACCTCCTCCTTTTTTGAAGACGGTTAAAAATAGCCCAGTTATCAAAAGGTTGTCAACGCATCTGGAACCCTCCGGTGTAGCAGATGTCCATGGGCGGCGGTATTCACTTAACATCAGGTCAACCGTCTGCTCGCTTGGCAGCTTTTCCACATAAAAAAATAACTATCATTTCAAGTAGTGGGACTCGAATCCACAGCCTCTAGCGTAAGAGACAGTTTCTCCACTATACCAATCGGGTCATCAATTGAATTTTCTTTATACGTGTATTTTATTTTGAAATATTTTTTTTATTGTTTATACCTAGTTCTTGCACTTTATTATCTCCTCACTATCCTATTTGCCGTTTATAAGTTAGAATTCTCTAGTACGAAGATATTTCACCAGATTACACTGAGGTTTGTGGAGCATCATGCATTCCATAAATCATTTTGTCTATTGTTATTTTGCGTATCCTTTTATGTTTTGTGGACAAGATATATTCATTCATTCATTCGTTCATTATAACTATGAATTGTTTTAGACACTTCCCACGAACTTTTCTGCCATGTAATCGACCGTTGCTTTTAAAGTTAGCTTAGGATAGCGTAGCGTAATACGTGTTTCTTCATTACGTTATTACCTATTCCACTTTCGCACCACACAAACGTTCACATGGGTCTTTCATTTCCTCATGTGCCTTTCCAAGTCATTGAGTCATTCCAAGCGCTTTTTTGAAGCTCGAAGCCCTTTGGATTAAATCCAAACCGTCTTCGGTCTTGGATAGCATTTGCTGCTTATATTTGAAGCAATTAAGGCATCCGTGGCGCACTTGCCTACGTATTGGCTTCGGCGCCGGTGGTCTTGGGTTCGAATCCCTCACAACAACTATTTGTGTGACCCACACATCATTGTCTCGGATCTGAGTGTCTGTCCACGTGAAAGTTGTTTACGTAAAACGTCCTTACAACACTGGATAATATTATCCTACCCTACAGTACGGGCAATGGTTAAAAAAAATCTAAACTAAAACGGTCGGAAACCAGGCAACGACAAACTAACCGCATTTCATGAAAAAGCAAGACAAGTGTGCCTAGTCTCATCGTGGCGAACAACAACTTAACAAGTGCTTAGTCGATAGCTAAGGCGAGCAACAAGTGCTTTGTCTCATCGTGGCGAACAACGTTATGCCTCCTTCGCAGAGCAAAGGCTGGACAGCAAGAAGGTGCAGACGCAGAAGTGGCAGCGGTACATGGAACCGGGCGACGAGCTGGAGCCGGCCGCTTCGCCAATGAAGCGCTCCTCCAGGAACCTCGCCGACGAGTTGGCAAACGACGATGACGACGACGTCCCACTCCCGGAGGCGGTGCTCACCACCAACCTGGGCCTGGACATCGTCGTCGTCGTGACTAAGGTGGGCGCTGCGTCCGCGGTCTCTTTTGCACATTTTTCTTTTTTTTTGTATGAAAAGTTGCCGAGCGAGCAGGTTGGTTCAACTGGTGTTAAGTGAATACCACCGCCCGTGACATCTGCTACACCCGAGGGTTTGCAGACGTTTAAGTAATATTTTTTTCTTAAATATTTAAGACACATTTTTTTTTACACAACGTACTCTTACTTTAGTCCTAAACTAATAACATGTAAATATTATGAATGATGTTTTAATAGATATGACGCGTGTCCATACTGCGCGGCGTTTAAAAATTCTTCCGCTGTACATTATGTTACATAAAGTGAATGTGACAGATAATATAGAACGTATGATACGGAAAGAGATAGCAGTTTACAGAGCTCCAATATAATAACACCAATTGGCGTAATTTGAGTGCGCCAGTTTCGGTGCGCTAGTGTCTACCTAATATAGATACCTGTAATATCATTGCATACTATATATTCTCTGCGCATATTATCTCTTCTTATTATATCCATTCATACTACTATACCATTTTCCCTTCTACTTTTCCTTTCTACATCAATGTCTTGTTTACTTCTCTACTGAACGAAGAGTTTTAAAATCGACCCTAAAGTATCTTGTTGTGTCTCTAAGCAGCACTAAATTACTAAGAGCCACTCGTTTGTGGTCGCAAAAAAGTTTGCTCTGACCATCAAATTAAGTTACGAACCTTTTTTAATGCGATTTGTAAGCGAATATTCATATAAAGATTCACTGATAAATTGTTGGTAGGCTGTAACACCGATCTCTTCCAAATTCGAAACACTGTGAAGCATGCATTCCTTTTCTCCGTTCTTCTTTCGAGTGAGATCCACTATCTCCCGTCAGACTGACTACATGAGCACCCTGGAGAAGGAGCACGACTACCGCGACGAGCATTTCGACTTCATGCAGCAGTGGATAAGGCGCTTCTGCCTCCAGTACGGCGCGGCGCTGTTCTACACCAGCTCGAAGGAGGACAAGAACTGCGACCTCCTATACAAGTACCTCACTCACCGGATATACGGGCTGCCCTTCAGGACGCCAGCCCTGATAGTCGAGAAGGACGCCGTGCTCATGTGAGTACAACACTTACCCTCTAGCGGGAAGCTAGAAGTTAGCTGCTGGCTTCTCGGTGTTTTCTCACTGTGGCGCTGCTCGGCAGTTTCTGCTACGTGGCCCATTTTCTAGATCGGTATCAAGTAAATGTTCTTATATGTACTTTTAAGTTTCTTATGAGGGAGGGGTGCATCTCTAAATATTGGCAAAACATAAAAGTACGCGTGTTCTTTCCCTTTAGTTTAAAAATGACTATCGTTATAATTATGTTCATATGTTCTCTTGCAATTTGCTTTTGTCTTGTCTTGGTCTGTAGTTTTGTCGCCCTAAATGAAGATCGCGCGAAATGTTCGAATTTTTTAGATATTTTTAAGGTATCAAATATATTCTCAACATTCGCCCTATTGAGCTTATTACATTGATAAAGATTAATTAGTTTTTGTTTATATAAGGAAGAAGATTTGTATCGATAAGTATCATTCAGATATCGATAACGTGCGTCGGTAAATACGTGGAAATATTAATATTTTCTTTTAACATAAAGAGTCGAGACATTAATTACATGTTTTTGTTTTTTAATTAACTAATCGGCGTCGCTCGAACACCTGTTACTACCGAAACTCTATAAAATGATACATTTTCTTATAACCACATATGTTACATATAGTAATATTTTGGCCCGTGTTTAAAATTTTTCTTTGTTAGTTTTGTTGTTCTGGCGGGGGCCGTTATTCTATCTAAAGGATGAGATGAAGCTGATAAAGCTCTTGAGGCTCCGATTGTAGAAACTTAGCCAATATACATACAGCGTGTCATTACAATCGCGACAATAAATGAACACACGTCTAAAGCTACTTGCCAATAAGCATAAAAAAATATAAAACGTTAAAAAAATCCATAATTTAAAAAAAATATTTTTCAAACCAACTAATTAAAATGAAACAAAGAAAATTTGTAAGATCCTATACAACTACAACTGACCGATTCATACGTTCAGACACTTTTTCATTCGTTGCCGCAGCGTCGCATTACAAATCTCTCCTTCTAACAGTACGTTTTATCCCTTTCAAATTCATTCAACCCATTCATATGCTTTGTAACCTTTACAAATGAACTTTAGGTTATAGTTTTATACGTAAGGGTGTTCTAAAATTGTTTGTTTTTGAAAACTCAATAACTCTGTAAGTATTGATGTTTAAGGAATGTAAATGATTAATACAATTTTAATAAGTTAGCCTCTAAATGTGTATTGATTTATGGTCGCGTTAGTAGCGACACGCTGTATAATAGCCGCAATATTGCAATAAATAAGATATTTTAACTATATTTATATTATGATCTATTGTTATTTTTTTATATCAAATATAAAAATCGATTAACTAATGATGAGTTTCATCTACCAACTTATCCAAATGCAGAATTCCATTAGAATCGTAAAACTGTATTCCTTAACTATTAATTAATTATGTTACTTTACGATTTATTCAAGCTAGGAAGTGGGGGCCGGGGTGGTCGCAAGAACAGACTCAGATAAAAGTGACTCACTTTGTGAGCTGTGTCAATGAGTCATACCTAATATAAGCAAGATCGATAGTCTGCACGCAGTGCAGTGAAATCTGTGAGCGTATGCTAGAATTTTGCTCAATCACAACACAAGAGTTGAGAGACGTTTTCCAGCGGCGAATTGATTTATGTTGTTAAAAGTTGATAATTTTTTTTTTGACCAGCCTGAAATATATAATCTACTTCTTTAAAATCTAAAGAATGTTTAACAACACGATCGTGAAGGAAATATTGCTACATTTGCGATTGATGTTTTAAACATAGAAACGGATATCTGTAATAACTTTGACAATAGAATTTAAAAAGTTTAGTAGTATTACTTTTCTTTTATTTTAAAAGCACTCCCTTACTGTCACAGCTTCGATCGGAATTGTTTATGACATACAATTTTGCGGTCGATTCAAAGGGTATAAACCAAATCTCGGCGTCCTTAATACCGTTAGACATATCATCCAACGTAGATTCTGTAGCTCATGGAATATTTATATTATCTGGGCTAGGACCCCAATCTTCTCTTTGGCCGCATTAAAAGTATGGCTGCTCGATAACATCTTCGTGTAAGACACGCCTGTCAATAAGATCACTATGAGTAATTATTCGGAAGCTGGTACCCCTGCTTCACAGGATATAAAGTCCCCCCGCATCGCCTTAAGGAGTTGCGAGAGATGGATTGTGAATTAGTTTCGCGTCCTTCCAGACCAGCGGGCTGGGACAGCATGAAGAAGATCAGCATACTCTACGAGAACATGCAGTCGTGTAAGCCGGACGATTACTACAGAGATATCATCGTGCAGCCCGCCACGAGGAAAGTGAGTTATGTTTACATTGTAACAGAATACAATTATTTACTTTATTTATTTATTTCTCCAACAAAATACACATCAAAACATGCTTAGAACATCAATAAGTACATAATGCCTTAAACTAAATAACTTTACGAGCATAGTGTAAGAGATGGTCAAAAGCAACCGTAAACAATACCGTCATCTATGAAAACGATGGAACTCTGTAAGGTAAATAAATTGTTCGTGAGCACTCGAGGCGTGCGGAAACTCTGCTGAATCGCTTATCTGTAAACTGTAATGGCAATTTATTTCGTTGTTCGTAACATTTTTTAAAGTGTTTTCATTAAAATCCTAACAATAGAATAAAAAATATTAGAGTAATAATGATCTAACGACACTTGTGGAAATTTCGTTTTTACAGACATTTCTACCGCTGTTGGTATTGCGATCGGGGACGCATCAAAATTACCTACAATTTTAAATTCCCATAAAGTGTAATGTAATCCATCTTAGTTTCGTTCACATTTTAAGAGTGTATTTGTGAGAGCTTTAAGCTTTAACTACTCCTTACTCCCTGTACTGCTAGATCGCAGCGAAGGTAGCCACTTGAGGCGTTAAGAGTCCCGCATCGAAACCAATACTTGCGAGACATGTGTGTAAGAGCGTTGTTGAACGGCCCCGGTGGGAATTTCAGAGCGGTGGGCTTCGCGAGGCGGAGGTGTGCGCTGAGGACGAGCAGGCATTCCTCCAGCGGCAGCTGGCCGCGCTGCAGGCGGGCGCGCCCGCGCCCCGCGCCGACTCGCCCCTGCGCACCGCCCAGCGAACCGCCGCCCAGGTAATATGCGCCCTATTTCTAAGGTCTTAGAGGCGATTGTGGTCCGACTCTCTGACGCAAGCACGTGACGACGTCTTCTATAGCCCTAGCCGAACCGGCGCCCAGGTAATATGCGCCCTATTTCTAAGGTCTTAGAGGCGATTGTGGTCTGACTCTGACGCAAGCACGTGACGACGTCTTCTATAGCCCTAGCCGAACCGGCGCCCAGGTAATATGCGCCCTATTTCTAAGGTCTTAGAGGCGATTGTGGTCTGACTCTGACGCAAGCACGTGACGACGTCTTCTATAGCCCTAGCCGAACCGGCGCCCAGGTAATATGCGCCCTATTTCTAAGGTCTTAGAGGCGATTGTGGTCTGACTCTGACGCAAGCACGTGACGACGTCTTCTATAGCCCTAGCCGAACCGGCGCCCAGGTAATATGCGCCCTATTTCTAAGGTCTTAGAGGCGATTGTGGTCTGACTCTGACGCAAGCACGTGACGACGTCTTCTATAGCCCTAGCCGAACCGGCGCCCAGGTAATATGCGCCCTATTTCTAAGGTCTTAGAGGCGATTGTGGTCTGACTCTGACGCAAGCACGTGACGACGTCTTCTATAGCCCTAGCCGAACCGGCGCCCAGGTCATATGCGCCCTATTTTTGTAGGCCTAGAGTCGATTGCGGCTTCGTCACGTCTCTGTATGTACGCTTAGAACCGATTGTGATTACGCAACGGGAAATCCGACTTGTTCTCCAGACTTGTTTAATTTCTGTTACTAGGGATACATTTAGTGTTAGATTAAGGTGCGAGGTTGTGCTATATTTCATGGAATGCGCAACTTAAATCACATTCATACGGTATTTCCTATTGTATTCAGGTACATTATAAGAAACTCACATTCGCCTTATATCATTAAATAGTGGAGTTTAATTAAATACGAAAACAGTCCAAAGCATATGCATTGGGACCATCGTCTTTTGTACGCATTAGACAAATATAATCACGAAAAATCCCCGGCCGCAGCTGGACGGCACGAAGATCAGCATGGGCGGCGGCACGCCCGGCAACGAGGGCGTGCTGGCCAACTTCTTCAACTCGCTGCTGTACAAGAAGACGGGCTCGCCGGGCGCGCGCGCCGCCGACGCGTCGCCGGCCGCCGCCGCCGCGCGCTCCGACGCCGCCGCCGAGCTGGACCGCCTCACCAGGGCCAAGCGCGCCCCGCTAGACCTCAACGCCTCCGACTGCTAGCCGCGCGTGGTACGTGCACACGCACACATACACACACGTACACGTACACACTAACACGCACACGCACTCGAGACGCTTCACCCGCTGATAGCAGCTAGCTCAGTACATGTACACGCACACGCGGACGCATACACAAACATATACACGCACTCGCTACGCTCCTCCCACTATAGCAGCGAGCACAGCACGTGTGCACGCACACACGCGGACGCTTTCACACGAATATATACACGCACCCGCTACTTTCCTCCCACCGATAGCAGTGAGCGCAGTGCGTGTGCACGCACACACGTTGACGCATATATGCGCACCCGCTACGCTCCTCCCGCTAGTAACAGCGAACGCTGTACGTGTGCACCTACACACGTGGACGAATACACATGAAAATATACACGCATTGTCTACACTTCTCCCACTATAGCAGCGAGCGCAGTACTTATACACGCACACACGCGGACGCATACATACGAACACATACACGCGCGAGCCCAGTACTTATGCGCGCACACACGCGGGCGCATACATAAGAACATACACGCATTGTCGCGTCCCGCTGATAGCAGCGAACGCAGTACGCGTGCACACACACTCTCCCAATGAGCACTGATAGAAGAGCGCTCGCCGCGAGTTCATTTCATACGCACAAACGCTGAGCATTGAGGTTTACACACAAACACATATGTGTGGGCTTTGAAGTATATCCAATCTAGTTGATTTAATTGATGCATCCGACTGACACCAACTACTGTGCGATATAGTATGGTATCACAAAAAACCCAAGCACCTCGTCACTTTCAGTCATACGACTCACAATACGCAGATGCTAAATAAATTACGCAGTGACTGTTATTGAAGATATTCCTTTTGTTATTTGCAGATATCACTTGAATGCGGCGGACGAACACACACTCAGTCTAGCTCCGGCCCCTTCCGGGAGCGATGCTTGCGCACCGCGTCAACAAAACTTTCAAACTTTAGTCTATACATGGCTGGCTTGTACTTCGTTGTCAACGCGTCGGTGTACACACGTCATTTTAAACCGTATAACACTTATAACTGTCAACTTTGCAATGTATACTGCGCGTTTATTGGACGTCTTACGTCGCGGTGTCGCTTGCGACTGGCCATTTGTAACTACGCGCGCTCGAGACGCGCTGTGATTGGTCGGTTGGACTCAACGGACGATCGCTATTGGTCTTAAATGTCACCGCGATTTCGTCGCGGCGTGCGGGTAAATATTGGCAGAGTGAATAATCGTATGGTTTATATAGAGGATTAGATGTATCGTAAACATAATTTGGTCCGCTGTGGCGCAATCTTCACGTAGCGAAAGCTTACTTACTTTATTCGATTTGAAATTGAAAGATCCGTTAAACATATGCGATAAAAATGGAGAGTAAAAAAAAACAAAATGAAATAGTTCGGATTAATGTAAGAATTCATACAAAGTTAACTAACCTTTTGTTGTTACCTCATTTGGGATTCAATATTTAGTTATGCGGGGAATGCGCCACTTTTCAGTTTAGGTTCAACTTTGTAAAACATTTCCATAACGCAACATTGAAGTTGGAACGAGAAAAATACTTTCCTATCCAGTAATTGTTTTATTTGTAATATGTTTTATGATATTAATTAAGTATTTATTTAGTTAGCCTCAAGTGTAACTGGAACGTGATTATAAGGTGATGTGACGGCAACAATATGCGTTTAGTGTTAGCTTGAATTAACTGGATGGAAAAAGCGCTAACGTTATCTGAAAGGATGCCGTCAATTTTTTTTTTAAAACAGTCGCTCCGTAGTCTCTGTGGTTTCAATACATAATCTATGATAAATAATCTCTAACGACATTAAGTCGTTTTTGTTAATTGAATAAGCAGCCACAGATACAACGGGCCTGCTGTGCTTAAGTAACGGTTCCGGAGTGAGATTAGGAATGTTCCGAAACACGTGATCTTCTGTGAAGACTGGACGTGCGGTGTTGTTGCATAATGAAGTCACTTTTTTTGTACAAACCGCTGGATTTTCACGAACAGCGGCAATAACTAACCCATACCGGCAGCCAAGTTTAATCATTCTCATCTGATCCAACACATTGATGGCGTCGATAAACCTTTTGATTAACAGCACATTAGATTTTTTTTAACTGAAAACACAGAAAAAGTTATTTTATCTGGCAATTCAATTCTTTTTTGACCGCGAACCCCTAACGCCTCTGTTTTTTGTTAAATTATTATTATATTACTACAAAATTAATATTATATTATATTTTACGCACGTACGTGTTCTATTTTAGGTACCACCGTCAATTCCGGTATTCAATCAGAACTAATCGACTAATAGTATTCTCTAACAGATCGTTATCAATGTGTGTCGATTCAGATGATGCAATTTAAGCGTACAAAATGTGATATGTGAGATTGTTGCCGTTGTTATGCGATCGCTGGTGAATGTTTGTGTAACGCCGTTAGCCTTTTGGCAGCTACTGTAGGATAAAAGAATCCACAACATTCATTATAAATGGACATACATTCGCCGGGGACGCATTACTGTGTTTAACATAATATCATCTATTGTAATGAACAACTCGCTCTGTTCACGCATCCCATGTCGAGATTTGATTTAATGGTGACCTTTATTGTTGCTCTTAGTGACCGAATTTATTTATTCAGTGCGCTAATAAATACACACCCTGGAGATTAGTTTTCGCCATTGATCTTTTCGTTGTAAATGAACTGTAACGAGACAACTGGTGTATTTGTTTTATCATTCGGATTTTTTTCGTTTATGGTGCAATACAGAACATTCCAAACGTGGTTTGGTGCTTAATATTATAGTAAAATTATCGAATACAATGTGGAGTTTCATTTAAAAAAAAAAACACTCGCCCGTTTGCTTCTTTCACAAATGCCTGGTTAGTGATTTTATTTTAGTTACTAGCATTAAAGGTCACTATTATCAATATAGAATCAATCAATTTTATACCAATTAGTAATGCTAAGCATAGATACAATGTTAGACCTCAGACCATATCTTAGGTACTTAAAGTCGTAAATAATCTCGTAGATTGGAAAAAAAAACTTATCATAATAATTCGTGAAACCGTGGGCTTAGCTTTTCCGGATCCAATTCCTAAACTTAAGTATTTATAAAGAATTATTAACATTGATTTGCCTTGAATTTAACCGTGTAACTTATTAACTGGCGTATACTAGGTAGTAAGTAGTATTATTTGTTTATGACAAACTTATTTAGAGGTTAGGTTTCTCTTTTAAAACATAATTCTTTTTCAATGTGTGAAAGCATCTAATTAAGTGCATGGCAAGTTTGGATGTTGAAAGGTGTTTACTTAATTAGACAACACTAGTGTGAATAAGTATCGCAGATAAATTAACAATGTTGCCAAGACCGTAACAACTTTATGTAGGTACCTTAAGGTTTTTTATTCCATTCTAAGACCTGACCTAAGGTTGATTCGATGATTTAATATTCCCTTCGTAAACTCGCGATAAGTATAATTATAATAATACCATTTCGTTAAAACCAACACTTCTCTACCAGTAATTGGAATATGACGATACACACAGTTCATAATATATATATATATCTTTGTCAAAGGTTAAGCGAGGTTTTGATGTATTATAATAAAGTTATTTATAGTAGAGGCAAGTTCTGTGTTCTGTGGATCACGTGATGGCATGGAAAAAGGCTGGATAATTGTCTATTTTTGTAATGGGGTGTAAAAAGTTAGGTGGCTCATTTTCGAAGTAGATTGTTTTGCATCATATATTATTGGCGTAATATAGCCCGCCAATGTTTATAAACGAAGCATTTTTACTAGAATTATGAAATAAAAAGACAGGATGTCTTGGCAGTTGGCTGTTTAAAATTAGTTGTAAAAGAAATTATTCAATAATGCTATCGGCACAGCATAATCAATGATAAGGTTATTTTTTGTAAGTCAAAAATTATCTTGACTTTCACGCGAAATTCAGTTTGGCCATCTTTTTCGTACATTTGTTGAGATTTGTATTCTTAATTGTAACAAATGAAAAATATTTTAATTTTCAACTTATTGCTCATTTTTTCCACTTTGTATGTACTAGTCAAATTATCAGGTTGAGATATTTATAGTTTTCACTTTTTGCGTCTTCTCTGTGATAATGATTATATAGAACAAATAACATTTCATGTCTGCACATAATTAGCCACTTATCGTCCTCAAGTTTAGGCTGAGAGATACTAATTAAAATCACTTTTGTAACTTTAAAATGAAATTAACATTTACAGACCTAGTATGTGTTTTAACGTATTGCTCTTTGGCCGATATTCTTAAAATTTTATTATATTCGTTTTTTACTTATTTTATTTGCATGTATTACGGAGTCGATACGATCTACCTACGATATATTTTGTTTAGCATTACGGAATGCTATTTAAGTTGAAATATTATTGTGTGAAAATAAAAAGGCATAGTGATATAGCAGTAAATTCTCAGTGAATAATACTTTACGCTTTTTAGATAAGTATATAAATGTTTACGGTATATGTGAAGGTTCATTTTATATTTATGTAGTTGCGAATTTAATACTATTTATGTAAATACATCTGCTACTGTCGAACTAAATTTATGTATTGTTGGTATATATATCAACGATATTCAGAAAAAAATCACAAGTTATTCATTTTAAATTGCTTTTGAAAATACAGTAATACATAAGCACATACACCGAAATATTTGTTTAAGCATTTTCCAATACATTTTATTTTACGGGAGCATTGGCAAATATACAAGTTACACTTGCGCTTTAAAATATTAAAATAATAGTTTAATGCGTTAAGTAGATTTTACCAAGAGGTACTGATTCTCTATACCTGTAAATATCCACATTACTACTTTTAAATTCGTTACTAAAGTCCTTGGTATTTGATGTATGTACCTCCTTTAGTTATTTTGTCATCTGTTACACAAGTTCTCTCTTAAAATTTGAAATTATAACCTTGATTCTTACTTATTTCGTGGCTTAGTTGGTTATTATAAAATTCCCGTTATTTTATTTAAATAGTTTATGATGAACTGCGACATCAATTAAAATTTCAATGGTTTTAAAACAGAGTACACTCGTCTCCGTAAATAATCTGTGTTACAGAGTAAGTGCAGTGTATTTCTTAGTTTAATCCAGTAGCCTGTAATTCTTGATTCTACAGCTTATTGGCGATTGTTGTACAGATTTTCGAATATAATGGCACAGAAATTGTTCTCGGAATGTTTGTTTTATTTACCATGCAATACATATGTACTGAATTGGTTACTAAAAAAGGAGGACCGAGAAGAGAAGTTAAAAAATTACTAGCAAAATAAATTATTTAACAATAAAGTAGTAAATCCTGCTTTCTAGTTTATTATAGTTCTATATAAATGTATAATCTTTTAAAAATGTATAAGAGAATGAAAATGCCACCGATACTATGTCCAGTTTCCGAAAGGTTAATCAAAACAGCAAACGTATTATGCTATAAATATTCGTCTGTTAAACTCTTCTTAAACTACCGTGGGTTTCTGAAAGGTTTCGGTAAAAAAATAGTTTTTAATTTCTTATTTATATATTTTTTATGTTCTGAATCTACCAATCGGCCGAAAACAGACACGTTCAAAATCCCTATCCCGCAAACCAGGACTACTTTTACTGAACATTTGGGAATTTACGTATTTTTCTGTATCTACTTCTACACCAAATTAGTCAACTTAGGCAATCAAGAGTATTGCAACCCTTAATTGTAAAATTTTACCTAAAAATAAAATTTAAATTAAGCGATTTACCCTATTCCAAGCCTTAATAATGAGAGAGCTTACCTCGACTTCCGGAATAACACGTCAAAACACACCCCCTTTAATAGCTATGTCGTAACTTCCGCCGCCATTTTGTTCCCCCACCATTGCACAGAGCTCAGCAGCCATGCGCCGTAGGCGCGCTAGCTTCATTGGAACTCATTGTTTTTATTGTATACCGTCCATTGGATATGGATGGTATATTCGGTTAGCCACAGTATGAGATGTACTGGTGGCAAATTAAACCACAGTATGGTATGACTGGTGGTAGTAAGGATACATATAACTTTCACAGACTAATACTGCATGTTGACTCTTAACAATCTGAAAGATAGCTTATTAAACTAAGATTGTGGTTAGATAAATGATTACTTACAATGAAATCTTCCTGAAAGGTAAAAGATTGTAATTATAAGCAGACAGCAATAAAAACTAGGCTTGGAATAGGGTAAATCGCTAATTTAAATTTTATTTTTAGGTAAAATTTTACAATTAAGCTTTTGTAACCTATTCCAAGCCTTAATAATGAGAAGTGTTTGTTATCGGCTGCTGAAGAGAAAACGCCAATGTGAAGTAAATAAAACTATTAAGTTTGACCTTTATACGATGTTTATTTAATACCAAACTTATTTACA
Source organism: Iphiclides podalirius (assembly GCA_933534255.1). Lineage (NCBI taxonomy): Eukaryota > Metazoa > Arthropoda > Insecta > Lepidoptera > Papilionidae > Iphiclides > Iphiclides podalirius. The sequence continues at coordinate 2,348,308 of OW152816.1, forward strand.
AATAAATTCGAATCAACAAAAAATTAAACGGGATTAAAACAGTTTAACAACTCGGTACCATTATTTCTACTCGACTTAACTTCCTTTTTATAAAACCTATGGAACGTAGACGCATTTTTCCAATGTCCTCGAAACAAAATATCGTCAATATTATGATTTTCAAGCCAGCTGTAAGATGCGACAGCTGACCGAACACTTCCTGGAGAGTTATCGATTGCAGCTTCTTTTAAAACAGATTTAATCCAGCCGCCTATAATGGTGCGAGAAGCCGGTTTTACATTCCCTACTGATGTGATAAATAAATTATTCGCATATCTTTATCATGAACTTTGAGCACAATAGAAGCAGAATTTTTTGGAAGTTTCAAATTTATTATTTATTGCACAAATCTTTACATAAATAGGAGCCTTAATTAGTCTAGGTTTACACAAGGATATTGCCTTAAGGGTTTGTCTAACAATGACATGATTACTTAATGGGGGATTTTTAGGACAGAAGGTTGAAATTACCGATCTGTGAAGACAGATTGAGCTGTATGACAACTTGGTCTTTTGGTGCAAGTCAGCAAGGAATCGTGCCAAATCAGAAGGACTAGGGTCTGTTCTTGAAACTTCGTTAGACGAGGCCCAAGAACACCACCTTGTCAAAGCAGGTCTATATGAAGAAAGGGTCGATTTTCGCCAACTACCTAACAAAAGACCTTTTTGACTTTCGTCCCTTGAACCAAGCATTGAGCTCCACCCCGTATCTGCCAAACCTCCAAAATCATTTGCTTGGCACCCGGGGGAGGCATCTGAGTTCGCACATCCACCAACGCTCCCTGTACGTCTTGAATCTCTATTGGAGGGGAGAGAGACCTTGCCATCAAGTCGCTGCGCCAGAATACCTTGGTCCATTTCGGAACAACCATCAGAAACACTCCTTTGCATTTGTTCAGATGTCTTAAGACCCGAGGAACTATGTACGGTGGTGGAAACAGCCATGCGATCCGGTAATTCCACAGGCGACTGAACGCATTGATGAAGACTGCTTGAGTATCGAATGGATCCATTGTTACATACGACGGGACTACATGGGCCTGATTTGATGCGAACAGATCTATTTCGGGAGTTCCCCAATGTTGAAAAATCTGATGAGTCATCAGATCTCGCAGATGCCATTCCGAATTGGCTTGCAATCTGGATAGACCGTCGGCTTCCACGTTGTAACGGCCGGGGAGGTAATTTATTGACATGGGGATATGGTACCGATCCAACAACCTTAAAACTCGCAGCGTGATATTCATTAGCGGTAAAGACCTGGTTCTTTCCTCGTTCCGGAGATAAGAAACCACTGTGCGATTGTCCGACAAGATCTGTAGTGACGAGTTCATGATGGACCGAGCATGTAGGTTCAGAACTTTTTCTATCGCCATCATCTCTAGAATGTTGGAGTGAAACTCTTTTTCGTGACTCTGCCACGTGTCTTACATTTTCAAATCGTTTAATACTGCTCCCCAACCGTGAATTGACGCGTCGGTTTTTAGGAACATCTCCGGGGCAGGGTAATGAAGGAGAGTGTTTGTGGGCGTGAGCTAACCACCATCTCATCACCATCAATACTTGGTCGGGAATTGGGAATTCCGTCCAGGGGTTCTGTTTCAACAACTGATGGCAGTGTGACAGTATTGGGCGAGAGTTTAATCGACCCCTGGGGACTACAAAGCTGGCGAAGTTGCACAGGCCTAGATAACATTGTATTTGTCGTAACGAAGCCATCCTCCTCGATAAGAGGATTCTGGATTTCGCTAACAGCTTCTCGACTTTGGTCAATGGAAGATTCTTCCTGTTTGTCCAGGGACTCCATTGCACGCCTAGAAATTCTAAAGACCTTTGCGGTTCCAGAACGGATTTCTCGAAATTGATTGTTAGTCCTAATTCTCTGAACAGACTGACAGTGAATTCCATCTGTTGGATCAGTACTTTCCTGTCCTGATGTACGAGACAAAAATCGTCGAGATAAACTAGGAGTCTTAATCCTTGGGCTCTGAGAATCTCGGCGACCCAGTTTGTAAGGGTTGCAAAGATTTTTGGTGCCGTCGATAAACCGAACGGTAGGCACGTTATTTGCCACAGATGATGGCGAAAAATCACCCGTAGGAAACACCGATGGTGAGACGAAATTGGCACGTGAAAATATGCACTGTGGAGGTCTAGTTTTATCATCCAATCGTTCGTCTGGAGAAAATCCGGGACTATGAACATGTTCGTTAGACGGAATTTTTCTGTACACACAAATTCGTTTAGGCGCTTCAAATTGAAAACAGGACGCAATTTCCTGTCCGCCTTTGGAACCAAAATATGTTTGAAACAAAACTTGGAGTTAGTGGCACTGGCTCGAAAACCCCCTGTGCCACCAATTTCCGAAATTCGATTCTTACCTCCGGTGAATCTCGAGTGTGAAACCTGCTCGGGATTCGACGCGGATGTACTAATGGTGGATTTTTGAGAAAGGGTATTTTGTATCCTGATATACTATACTCTTCTCTGCTCTATATGATGTACTCTTTACGCAAGAGTTGTCTTAGTGGCACATCCTTGCGCAGGATTGCTTGCTGGCAGCATGAACACTTTCTCTACACCGCCATTCTTCGATATATAGTCTGAAAACCGATCATCATTAAACAAATGGTTGATAGTAGGAGGAATCTTTCTGAGACTCTCTTTAATGCCTTTGTCCTTAACATAATTAAGAACGCAATCACGCCGCTGCTGTATTACGTCTGCACGCCGACCACAAACCATTTGTAAAAGATCCAAATGCGTTTGATTGTATTCGTCGGAAAAAATCTCATTTATTTTATTCAAAACATCGTCAGTGGTCAAAGACTGAGTAGAACCCAGCCATGAAAGTAATTTCTGAAGGCCTTCAAGTAATTTTTCATTTTGAATAATTAAGCCATGTGAAACGGCGGCCAGAGTTTTTTCTGTTGCAGCTAATGTTTTATTGCGATCGAACATTTTAAACATATCGTTGCTTTCCAGCTCTAAAAAACCTGGACTAGACACGTATTGTTTTTTAATTTCTGCATACCTAAAATGTGACCAATCAATCGTGTCAAAGTGTTGTAACTTGCACAAAGTTTTTGCATGAGAGGTAGAAGTTTTCGGAATTGTCGATTTGAGGGTAGTTTCCTGCTTGAAATCAAAACTATGGAGCACTGGCTGACTACATTCAGTTTTATTGTGGCTAAAAGAAGCCTCCGAATCGTCGGGGACCAAGATAGACAGCGCGTCAGAATCACTATTCTCGTGCATTTTAGGAACAGAATGTATTGACTGACCTTTTACTATAGTACTTACGGTGGCAGTAAGATTGTCTACTGCCTTTTCCAACCGCTTCATACGCTTATCATTTCTGCGGTTGCGATTCTTCCTATGATGATGTCCAGCACTCGAGGACGCGGATGACGAGGCACTAGATGTACTTGATGCACGCCTGGACTTCGCGGGGGCATGAAAACTCAACGGCACACCGGAGCTGGAATTTTCTTCCATTTTTTAAAAATTTGAAGCACTTTCTACAAATTGCCCGTGTTACTCGGACGAGTCAAAGAACGCCAATGAAGCTAACGCGCCTACGGCGCATGGCTGCTGAGCTCTGTGCAATGGTGGGGGAACAAAATGGCGGCGGAAGTTACGACATAGCTATTAAAGGGGGTGTGTTTTGACGTGTTATTCCGGAAGTCGAGGTATGCTCTCTCATTATTAAGGCTTGGAATAGGGTACAAAAGCTTAATTGTTTAAGTTCTCATTGATGGAGATAGTTTTTAAATGGTCATATAATTAATCTGTAGGCGTAATGTCAACAGTTTATTGAAATTAGTTTATCTTTACACACACACACACACACACACACACGTACGCTTCCCCCTTACCTATTGTTTCCCTTTCAATATTTATTTATAGCCTGTAAATCATATTGTAGATCGTATTTTTCGTCCCCCGTAGGACAGGCAGCAGCCTTGTGTAGGGTTCTGTTCTTAGGGCATGTAATTTATAAATATTTTGGAAATAATTTGTATTTGCAAAATTTTTGAAAGTTACAATTTTCTTTTGCTTGATAAAGTTCTAATAATGTAATGAAATATTGGCTTAAAGGTCTTGTTACCAGCCCATAAAATCTTTATTAAAATTATAATAAAATGTCATTGGCTTAAAGGTTTTGTTAGCAGGCCTTAAAATCTTTGTTAAAAAAAATGAAATGTCAATGTTCGATGTCACAGTCACCGTCAGGGCGGGAAAGTTTAAGTTTGGGCGGTATTTTTTCACAAATTTAAAATTTGTTATAAAAAGTTGTAAATTCTTATAATTTTATGTGAATATCCATTAATTCTATTGAACAGTTAGCATAATTACCTATATTACTGTAAATTTCTTTGTATATATAGTAAATTCTCAATAAAAAGGATTGATAGTAAGTAGCTGTTATCTACTTCTACATCATGGCGAAGACGAAGAAGCGGAAAAAAGAAAAACCTCCGAACGCTGTAGCAGATGAAGATGCTTCGTCTTCATCGGCTGAATCGGATTATGCCGATGCAGTCCCCCGCCCGGAAGACGACATGGATAAGTACAAACCCTATATGGTTGCAGACTACAGTAGGCGCTACCCAGAAGATAGCTCTGCTGGCCACGAATTTGTGGTTTTTATAGAGAGTAATGACGAAAATAAACCTATGGGATCACGAGACATGCTCAGCTTGAGTGGACTCTTTCAGAGATTTGTAAAGGGTATAAAATATTTAAAAAAAGTTAATAAATATAAAATTGGAGTGGTCTTTGACAAACCCAACCTGGCAAATGGATTTTTAGATAATGTTTCTTTCTTAAAAGACCATAATATTATTGCATCAATCCCTGCATCGTCCACCGAGTTAACTGGGGTAATCTCTTCGGTACCTGTGGATATGTCCAACAAAAGAATTTTCAAAGCATTATCGCTTACTACTAAAAAAATTATCTGTGTAAAACGCATTATGCGAAAAATCAGAACTGATGGTAACATAGCCTTCCAACCCACGCAAGCAGTGGCGATTACCTTTGCGAGCTCAACTTCATTGCCAGATTATGTATATCTAAAGATGTGGAGATTGCCAGTGCTGCCTTTCATTCCTCCGGTAAAGCAGTGCTTTAAGTGTTTGAGGTATGGTCACCTATCTAAATATTGTAAAAATTCTGAAAGATGCTCTGTGTGCGGTGAGGGACACAGTTTCAAAACCTGCACGATTAGTATAGAGAAGGCTGTTTGTGTGAACTGTAAAGGTGATCACATAGCCATATCTGGGAAATGTCCGATCAAGCAAAAGAAAATAATAGAAAACAAAAATAATGTTATTCAACGCCCTTTTGCGGTGCTTTTCAATGAAAACAATTTTCCAGCTTTGAAAAAAGATCCTCAGGATATTTCTAAAGTGATATTGTCTGACAAAGTCATCTTAAATTTATTAGCTGAATCTTTATTGAAAATTATTTCTCGAAATAAGTCTGAAAATTTATCCATCAACACACAAAATATTGTTGATGTCATTAAGGACACATTTCAGTATAAAAACAAATCATCGTCACATTCACCACCCAGTCAACAATAAACATTATGCAATGGAATGCACAAAGCATATTACATCAAAAAAATTTATTTAAAAAATTTCTTAGTGACAATCATATACATATAGCATTAATATCAGAGACCTGGTTAAAAGCACACATGAAACTTAATATAAGGGGCTACACTATTGTGAGAAACGATTGTGGTAACGATCACAATGGTGTGGCTATAATTATACATAACAGTTTGAACTATCAAAATATTTCAACTTTTTTTGACAATTCTTTGCAAAACATTGTAGTACAAATACAAATCTATAACAAATTTATTTCTATAGTTAGTTGTTACAGTCCTCCGAATTCTACTCCAAGCTTTAATAAGGCAAAATTTAATAACTTAATTAAAAGTATTCCTAGCCCAATGATAGTAGCTGGTGACTTTAATGCACACCATACGGTGTGGGGTTGTGGTAATATTGATTCTCGTGCCAGAGACATCATCGATGTTATGGAGGAGAATGACTTAGTGCTCTTGAACGACGGAAATCCAACTACAATAGGCTCTAATCGTTGGAGGCCAAATGGTCTTGATCTAACTATGGTCTCGTCATCCTTGGTCCTTTCTTGCGAATGGCAGGTCTGTGAATCACCTCTTGGCAGTTATCATCTTCCCACTGTAACAAAGTATTCATTCTCATCAGTCAACTATATTCCTCTAGCTAATTCTAGTAGTGATGCTAAACGTATAAATCCTAATTTGATAGATTGGGCTAAATATACACAATATGTTAATAACACGCTATCCAAATTTGTAAATTTATCTGATCCTATAGAGAATTATAATAGTTTTTTGTCTAGTCTTATATTCTGCAGTCGATTCTTCGGTATTTTGCAAAACTAATGTAAATAATAATCAAGGCAATAGGTTTCAACAAGGTAGAGGAAAGAAAAAATTTTCACCTCTGCCTTGGTGGAACGAAAAATGCTCTAAAGTAGTTGACAATTGCAAACAAGCTTATTTGTCTTTCAAAATAACTCCTTCTTTAGGAAATTACATAGCATTCAAAAAAGCTCAAGCTGTAAAAAAGATTACGATTAGAAATGAATGTCGCTCAGCCTGGGAACAATTCTGTTCTTCTATAAATAGTTTAGTCCCCATGAAACATATTTGGGAAAAAATGAGAAAGTTTCATAGGACATATAACTACAATAACAAAAAATTTCTCAATAGTACATGGTTACATGACTTTTTGCATAAATACACACCTGATTCTGTAGAAAATGATCTTCCTCACTTTTGTTCCTCAAACTTCACATCCGCTAACACATACTTGATTAATAAATTCACCATAGTAGAACTCAAATCTGCCCTGAAATCAAGGAAAAATTCTACTAGTGGACTTGATGGCTTAACGTATAAAATGTTTAAACTTTTAGATCATGCTAATTTACAGATTTTTTTGAGTATTCTGAATAGCTTGTGGGAATCTAATTTAATACCAAAAGAATGGAAAACTGACTGCTTAGTTCCAATCCTTAAATCTGAAAAAGATCCTAATTTTGCTGACTCTTATCGCCCAATTACTCTAAGCTCTTGTGTAGGAAAAATTTTTGAACAATTAATCAAACAAAGGTTGGAATTCTTTATTGAACACAATCACATCTTACCTAGTAATCAATTTGGTTTCCGTCGTGGCCGTTCTGCCCGGGAGAGTCTAAGCCATTTGTTTCTTGACATTGATGGTGCGCTGCACGAGGATAAAATTGTAGCTTCCGTTTTTTTAGATATAGTTGGTGCTTTTAACAATGTAAATTTACATATACTCTCATCAATTTTATATTCTTTGCATTTACCTGAAAAGTTAATAAATTGGACTTTCAACTTTCTACATGGTAGAGTACTGTTTGTAAAATTTAATAACAAACTATTTGGTCCTCGACTATCTTATAAAGGTGTTAGTCAGGGAGGTATATTAAGTCCAATGTTGTTTATACTTTATATTCATCAGTTGAATATGGTTCTTGGTTCTGATGTCAGCAATCTTCAATTTGCTGACGACTTGGTAGTCTATTGTACAGGTTCTAGCTCTCAAGAAATCAATTATAAACTCAATACAGCTCTTTTAAGTCTGCAATCTTATTTTGATTCTCTTAACTTGGACGTCAGTCATGAAAAGAGTAAAACAATGGTTTTTCATGCAAATTTAACCAGGTCTATAAATATTTATTATAATCACAATCTAATACCATTAGTATCTTCCACAAAGTTTTTAGGAGTCCTGTTTCAAAATAATTTCAAATGGAAAAAATATGTTGATTTATTATCAGATAGAGCTTTAAAAGCATGTAATATCCTCAAATCCTTAGCACATACTTATTGGGGTTCTGATCCCAAAATACTACTAATTTTATATAAAAGTATAGTGAGAAGTCATTTTGAATATGGTTTTTTTTGCTACTCTCATAAAAAGAATTTAGTAGATGTATTGGATAAGATACAAAACAGATGTTTGCGGGTTATAATGGGTGCTATGATATCAACCCCCATTATTTCCATGCAGATTGAAGCTAACATACCTCCTTTACTGCTTCGTTTTAAATTTCTTGCTCATAAATTCCTTCTGAAACTTTCTTCTTTAACTAATCATCCTCTAGTCACCAAGTTACAGTATGCTTCAGAGCGTAATGCTTCCTCATTTCTTGCTCAACAACTTCCTGAAACAATAGAACTGAAAACTAATTGTGTCATTTATGAGGGTAACACTTTGGCCTGTTATAGTGGCTCCTTCTTTAGCAAATTTTGCTACATGAATATTATAATTGACAACTCGTTAAAGTTTAAACAAGATGTTTATAATAAATTGAATGAATTCATAGGTTATTATCATATGTATACTGATGGTGCGAAAAATAATGAAGCAGTTGCTATGTCGATTTATGATTTAAAATTGAGAATAGGTTCGGGCTATAAATTACCTAAAGCTGCTAGCATTTTTACAGCAGAATCTTCAGCGATTTTGGCTGCACTTGATTATATTCAGCAACATAATTATGATAAATGGATCATAGTCACAGATAGTATGAGTGTCTTGAAAGCTTTGGATAATCCTAAATATGATGCTAAATCCAACTACATTATTCATCTTATTAGAGAGAAGTATTTTCAGTTAACTCAATTAAAGTCCATAATTTTGTTTTGGACACCATCCCATGTAGGAGTTTTTGGAAATGACAGCGCAGACTTTCTTGCCAGAACAATTTCTAATACAGTTGATGTTGCCATAAAACAAATTCCCTTACCCGATTCTGATCTATTGTCAAATGTTAAATCCAAATTATCAAAAGATTTTAAATCTGCTTGGGACACAATTATAGAGACTAAAGGTAAATGGTATGCTGAAATTAATAATAGAATCAGTAAACCTTGGTTTATTAAATTCAAATACATTGGAAGGAAATTCTTTACAATCATTTGTCGTTTGCGTTTAGGGCATTGTAGATTTGCTGCTCATTTACACAGAATTAATATAGTTTCATCTCCAAATTGCATTCATTGTAATGATAATATCCCTCAAACTTTACATCACATCTTCTTTGATTGTCCCAGTTTTGCTATACCCAGAATGGTTTTGATAGACTGTCTTTTAAATATTTATGAAAATACGGAGGATATCCCGCGCTCTCTTCCGCAACTCTTAAAGAATAAAAACTGCTTCAAACCTTTATATAACTATATACTTTCAACTCTTGGAGAGATTTAGTCACCTTATGAAAGAAGTGAGGAAACGTTATAAATTACTTGAAATTGAATTGGATTATAAGATTTGTACAAGGATTAAAAAATGACATTAACTTTACCGGATTATACGATAGACATGAAATTACGGAATTACCTGGAAAAAATGAATGTAGAGAATAAAGACTTGGCTTCGGCCTTTACTGCATTTTGAAATTTGACAAAGAAGACGAAATACGGCTTCGGCCTTTTATTATTATCATGAAGTTACATAAAGAAGATGAAAGACTTGGCTTCGGCCTTTATATACCCATTATCGACCAAGAAGTAAGAAGAAGATGAAAGAAGATACAGAATAGACAAGGCTGTATGGGCTAAGTTCCCTTTGCCTTCCCAAGTTCATTGTGATTGGGAAAAATTAACAACACAGTCACCGTCAGTTGGTTTCATGGTTTGTCAACTGCTGGCAATCGAAGGATTGGAGGAGTCGTGATCGTGATCGAAAAAATACTCCTTAAAATATATAAAAAATATTCACACGGTGAAATTGGTTTAAGTGTAAAATTTACTCGATATATAAAAATACCAGAAGTGAACAATTGTACAATTGTGAACAATGTTTTCAAGTAAAATGCTTATTGTGATTTGTTAAATAACAGATTTTTTTAAACAAATAATTAATTTACTTGTATTATGATCGATTAATTTGAAGTGGCCAGTACCATTATGGGGCAAAGTCCGAGTTCAGTGCGAAGCAAATCGAGTCGGAGATCGTTTCGCGGTTTTGTCAGGCGCGCAAAACTAAATAAATCCAGCTTAAGTCACACTTTTAACTTGCCACCATCAGAAGAATATCCAGAACTGATGAATGTGAACACAGCTACTGAAGAGCAACTGATGACTCTTCCAGGTGTAACAAGGCAGCTCGCGCGGGAAATTGTTCGCCATCGTCAAATGATTGGCAGGTTTAAGCGCGTTGACGACCTTGCTTTAGTCTCAGGTGTTCTTTTTATTTCTAGTATTAGCATTTGAACAATACTATTATATCCTAAAGATACATATATGATCTATTTGCTCATGTTTTGCTTTATTAATAAGGACCATTTTAGATACATTTATATTTGTATTCCTGTAGCCAGTCACATTTGTAGATGATAATCATTTGTTTTATCATAAAATTAAATTCAATTCTAAAATCATTTTATGTAAAAATTAAATCATTTCTTTTAAATACCATGTCATGTTTTGGACAATAATTAATTGATATTTTTAGGGATTGGAGCTGAGAAGCTAGAATTGTTGAGGCCAGAAATTTGTGCAAGTACAAGAAAGCAAATATCACGTGCCAGCTCATGCACTCATTCGTTAGACAGCGTCAGGTTACCAGGCGAAAACAAATTATGTTCTATCAATTCTTCAAGTGTTTTCCAACTGCAATGTGTACCTGGTCTTAACCAGGAAATAGCAGCAAACATAGTGGACTTCCGCAATAAGAAAGGCCCATTTAAGTCTCTCGATGACCTGATTAAAGTTCGAGGAATGGACATAGTTAGACTAAGCACAGTTAAACATCATTTGAGTTTAGAACCAAGGAAGTGTGAGAGTGTTCAACTTTTAACCAATGGTCATGCTAGTGTATGGGCTGATGAGTCACTAAATAACTCGAGTTTAAACAATATAGAGGAACCAGAAAGAACACCACACAGGAAAAGTCTGTCCATGCCCACTAAACTGCCCATCACTTTGCCTAATGGCTTTGCTACAGCTCCAGTTAATGATATCTTAGATTTATTAGCTGCATATTCTCACAGACCCATAGTGGAGGAACTGTTTACTTATGAAAGAGATGGTATCAAATGTTGCCGCATTGCTTCATGGAACCTACACCAACTGAGTATCGATAAAATTACAAACCCTGGAGTAAGAGAGGTGGTTTGCAGGACTATTTTGGAAAACAGGTAATTTATGATTTGGTTTGAAACTGTGTGTAACAATTTTTGTGTCAGATGTTTGTCTTCCTTTCTAAATAATATTAATATTTCATTTTGTCTCTTTTTAGAACTAAAAATTTTATATAAATACATAAGAATAGTTAAAATTAGGTTTATGTACTGAACTGTTTGTTTCAATTGTTTATCTTCTTATATATAAAAATGAATTGCTGTTCGTTAGTCTCGCTAAAACTCAAGAACCGCAGGACCAGTTTGGCTAATTTTGGTTTTGAAATATTTGTGGCAGTCCAGGGAAGGTTTAAATGATGACAAATTACTGAAAAATTACATGGAAAATGGAAATAACAACAATTTTATTTTCCCATACAAACTTCCTACCTGTCAAACATTTATGGGTGCATTCCGAAAATTTCTTTTTCTGTGTTCAGATTCAAAAATTCCCTAGTTTAACTTAATAATTTATATGGCAAAAAAACATTTAGCTAATTATGTTATAAAAAAAAGCTAGTTATGTTATAAAAAAACGGCCAAGTGCATGTCAGAATCTCGCATGAAGATTTACATACAATCTTCACTAATATTATAAAAGTGAAATCAGCGTGCTCATGATTAATTTATGATTGAGCCTTTCAATGTAAGTTTCTAAACAATTATCTAAAGATTATAGGTGATTAAGGTCATAATGTGACATGTCTTACAGATATGCTTTTTAATTTTGTAAAATTTTCTTACCCAAATATCTATAACATATTGGAATTTGGTTTTTTGTAAAGGATTAAACAACTGCTTAGTATTATATAAAAAGACCAAAACAGGTGTAATTCTGGGGTGCAAGGTCTATAAAGGCTATATGCCAGATACATTAACACTTTTCAGCCAACCACTCTTGATTTATGCTGAATGGCCCAAAATGTTTGTGGTCTGGCCTCATCATGATACCTCTCAGGAATATCTCCTTTCTGATGACCAGTTCTGTCCGTTGTTCTCAATTTCCTGCTTGAGTCTCACCAGATGTTGATAGTAGAGTTCCAAATCGATGGTATTTCCCGATAGCAAAAGCTCACAATGAATGGTGACCTTCCAATCCTACCATACGCGGCATCACCTTATTGCGTGTCAACTTGCGTTTCGTTATAGTCTGTAGAGCTTGTCTGCCCTTTGAACCATGATCTTTATCGCTTACCTTATGGAACGAAATGAAGAGATTTTTTGCTCAACTTAATTTATAATTTGGCCGAATTGATAATAATTTTTATTGTTAACAACTCGGTAGACAGTCAAAGCGATCCTCTTCTTGTTTTAATTTCAATATTTTTCCTCAGGTTATCAATTATAGCCATACAGGATGTGTTGGACCGGATGGCGTTGAAGATTATCTGTGACGAGCTGAACTCTCCCATGCTCAGAAGGGTTCGGGAGTGGCGATGTAACAGCCACAAGTGGGATTATTGCTGCTCAGATGATAATGGGTGAGTTATGTTATATTATGGTGTTTTACAACTTGTTTATTTCGTTTGCAAATTGCTGTCTAACAATAGATGAATAGATAAACAGACTGTTAATTCATATTTCTATAATGCCTTGAATATTATGCACATAGCAAACCAATTTAAATAGCCATTACATATAATGTATCTGTTCTGTTCTTTTTTTTTACTTAAATTGATTTCCCATTGTTGTGGATAACAGAAGTGTAACTGTACATATCTATTATGCAATTTGTGTCTTAATTTAGTTAAGTCTGCATTACATTATGGAATCTCACAAAGAAATACTTGTAAAAAAAAATTGATAGCGGCTCCTTGTTTTGAAGTGTGATTGGTTGCTTGTGAATATGATCTTCAGCTTTTATACACAAGGTGCAACTTCACAATGTTATTGAAAAAAAAAGCATTTACAAGATTATTGATAAAAATATAGGGAATGTAAAAAATTTATGTACCGTCAGACACAATGGAAAATGTAAAATTTTAGTAGAAGGCAAATGTGGTGGTTTGCGATGATCGGCTTCATTTTTTCTTTTACGTCGACGATAAAGCTTCAGTCACACACAACGTATACACCCTACGATTGGGCATTCTTTGTAAAAGACTACCTGCCCAGACGACATATACGTATTTGGGCCACAAGTAGACTGTCGAAATTCTCATGTAAAATTTGAATTGTGTGACCGAAGCTTTAGAACAATAAAAGAAATGTATTTAAAGATTGGAGGTAGTTAAAATGTAATGATGTTTCTTTGTTTCGAAAACTTGACCGCACGGTAACCGGTAAGTAGTGTCATGATCGAGCGAAGTTAAAAATAACAAGAAATGTATATATGTCATATACATTTTTAGTATTGTGCGTTTTGTATCTCACATATTCTCCGAGCTCGTCTGTATAAACGTCGAAAGTTGGAAAATCCTTTTTACTTATAATTTACGTTTATTAAGTAATATATCGTGATCTCCAATAATTCGTAAGGAAATTCTTTTACATAAGAAACGAGTGCGTTTTTATTGACACGAAATGATTTGACCAATAAATAATGTAAGCGTTTTAACTGCGTTCGCATTCCGACCTATTTTACGCGAGTATCGATTAATAAGCACCCAGTTGGCAATCGAAAAATTAAAGGTTTTCTTGTGTATATGTTTGCGATGCCGTAACGATCCAGAAGTCGCCAGGTCAGATACTCTGCAAGCTGTGTTATTTCGTCGCGATGTCGTTCATATCTCAATTGCAGTGTGCCTCGACTCCATTTGACCTTCAGCATCCCCTTAATGGATTCCACAGACGATAGGGGGAAAGGTTAAAATCGGAAAATTGATCCATTGACTGGTCGGAGATCATTTCTTACGTGTAAGTCGAATTGCGCATGCAGTGTCGCGGTAGTTATGAAATTTAATTGGAGTTATGACCTAATAAATATTTCAAGTGATTTTTTTTAATTAGCTAAACGGAGGTCGCCTTTTCGATAGATGTGCAGATCAATGAGGTTGGCATTTTTCAATCACAAGTTTTTAATCCCTTAATATTTTTTGTACAATAAATTCCTTATTAGAATGTAATCGGTCGATACGCAGTGAAAACATATGGAAATATACAGGGAGATTTTTTGAGAAGTGCCCAAATTTACACATGAGGTTCAGACTCGGTAGTATAATATAGTGAAATAAAAAACAGTTTTTTTTCCAAAAAAAATGCCATTCTATTCCCAAAAAAACAGAACGTGTTGACAATGCGGTAGTCATTCATAAATACCTAAATTTTACTGTGCACGAACTTGTGCGCGTGTTAGTTATGAATGATCGCGCGTAAAATAAATGAGTTGCGTATAAATCACGCACTTTTGAGATAAGTTCAAATGAATGTAATTAATTACTGACGAGTGATTTTAAATATTTATCGTTTTTTATATAACATTATTTATGTCTAGAATTTAATAAAAAATGGATACACTTAGAAAAGCCACCCTGTATTGTGCTGGTTTTGAATAAATCGGATACATATGAATGGCACACAACAAACGAGAATAACTAGAAAGATCGAGCGAAAGAATTCTCTTAGGTCTGCAAATAGACATGTGTGTACGTGTTTGTCTTTTATTTCATCACAGTATGTCGCAACATGAATAACAAGTACTTTACATACTGTTTCGCTGACTGATATCCGTTATCAGAAACCGATGTAGCCGATATGCATGGCTTGCGCATTTTAACAGGTGAATGCGTCCATTCCACTACATACGAAAGATGTCAGCATTGCACGTGGATTCGTTCTGACGTATTCAGGTTATAATTACAGGTCATGTTAGTAAATTTGTATGTTCCAATTAAACTAATTTCAACTGTCATTAGTGATCTATGCACTTATTAGGAATCTCCGCTCAATGAATATGTTTAATAATATCATTTTAAAGCCACGATTGACCTGTTTGTATCGATTTGAACGGAATTAAATAAACAAAACTGCGTTCTTAAAATAAACATCAAATTGAATTTATTACTAAAAAAAGAGCCCAACTTGGCGTAAAGGGCACCTTGTAGTGGCCACATACAAGGATGATTTAGGTATAAATATATGGTTCTGTTGTAATTTATTTAACACTTTAATTACGATGTATACATTTCCAAACTGCATATCTTTATGTATATATATGTATATTTTATAAGTCGACAATTACTTTCGATTTAAGTGGTACATACCACAGAAGGACGTCTGTACCTAGTAAGGTCATACATAAATTGGTATTAATATTGGAACAAATTACTCATTACATTTATTTCAAATTCGAATATAAAGCAGTGGATTGTTAAATAGTAAGATATAATACGGTAGAATGATCTTTATGTGACGATTTTTATAAGTTACACTCTGACTTTATCCTTCCTAAAAATTATGTATCAAGACTTATGTAAATCTTCCTAATAATATAAGATCGAAAACGGAGGATTTTGTATACACGCTGTTTATAAATGTTTAATACAATTTTAAAAAAGTTATCCTCTATATTATGTGTGCTCATTTATTGTCGCGGTTGTAACGACACGCTGTATATACTTGAGGAATGTACCGGCCATTTCTGCACACCCTCACGGGGAATATATATTTAATGGCCGATTTCACCATCGATCCTTAATTTTAAGGGACACCTAAAAAATTGAGGGCTACTTTTGTTTTCACCACCGCTTAAGTGCCACGCTTAAGACTAGGTTTAGGTGTGCAGGAACGTTAGGAATCAAAAGTTGTATATGTATATGTAAATGTACTTTTAATTCCTAATTCTTGCTTCCATAAAAAATAAGTACCTGCAGGACCGAGCTTTGCTCGTTTTTTTTGGTAAATCATGTCTTATGGAAATAAAAAAAATAAAAAATAAAGAAAATTTGGTATAGAAAAAAAAGTAAAAAAATAAGTGTGTAAATGATCGTGATACGAACCACGGCCGTCTGTTTTGCGGCCGCCCGATTACCGACCGAGCTATTATAACATTTTTTTTGCGGCAAAATTTACTGTCATATTCGAATGATATTTTTCATTCGCTGAAAACAGGGATAAAAGGACATTTTCTAAAAATCAAACCTAGCTAGATCAATTTTTCGCCCCCGAATCTACGCACATACTAAATTTCATGAAAATCGCTGGAGCCGTTTCCGAGATTCGTTTAAAGGATAAGAATAGCAATCGAACTGCGGTCATATTATACGTAGCTACTTAAAATAGGAAATCGTAACGGATGTGCACAGACAGTAGGCAATGTTGCCGATATTAGTAACGCTTATTATTATGTCACCGCTATTGTTATAACGTGTTAGTAATAACGTGTTGTAACAATTGAACTTTATTTTTGCGAACATTGTGTGCCAGTTTGTTTTCGATACGCCGATTCGGTGCGGCCGTGAATTCGGCGGTGCGTTGACGTTCATGTAGACAGTGTGACTACCAGCAAGACCACTATCACTGTAGCGTTTCTATAGTTTCGTTTTTGCGAATGAAGCTTTGCACAGTCCCCGAGGCTTGAAGAGAAAACATCAGACAGCAAAGCTAGATACGCAGCCTCATCCCTCGTTAAACGTCGACATCCTGACGTTTTATAGGAGGTGGGAAGTGAGTGGCCTGACGTTAAGTGGTTACCGCCGCCCATCGACATTTGCAACACCTCTGGGGTTGCAGATGCGGTGCCACCTTATAGACTGGGCCCCGGCTACCTCACTCATCAGACGACACGCGAAAGTATAACATTTCCACTTCACGCCGATCTTCTGTTACGTCGTGGTACCCCGTACGGACCAGCCCATTCGTGCCACGGTGAAGACTTTTGCGCGTACCTACCAGCTGACATCTAATACAGTCGTGATTTGTTTTTTACTTTATGCTATGTCTCGATCGGTTTGCTGTATTCATGTATTAAATTGCCCTTCATTGCCCACTTTATCGCCCGATATCAAATAGATAACTGGAAGCTATTACCAACTTTATTATGATTATTTTGTGTGTCCTATCTGTAATAGCTCAAGGTATCAGAAATACTCCTCAACAGCTGTCGCTGTGTGGTTTTCGTTACATTATGTTTCATATATCATTTACCGCTACACCATAAAAAAGATAGGGATAAATATTTAGTTTCATATGAGTATTAAAGAAAACATTGACTACGCCATTTATCAGACGAAGCAATAAAAGTCGTGGTTTATTTTGAGGTTTTTCTGTTTCTAATAACACAGCGCATAAGACTTACATTATTAAAAATAAATGATGTCAGCTTTTGATATTTTGCATTCTTGACTTTTTGGTGTCATCTCCTCATAACTCCATTACAATTTGGAATGTATCTTTTATTTTTTTTACACGCATTAGAGAATATAAAATGGTTTGTATGCAAGCGTTGTATAATAAAAACTTATATTTTATGGGAAATTTTGCTTTATTTTTGCTTAGGGGGAAAATCACAATTATGTTCGTAATAACATTCTGATTAAAATAACGTACATTCTTGTATAAAGTAACATTCTTGAGTCGAAATAATTTTTATTTTTTTTCTTCTTAAAAAAAACATTGCGCTCACTTTAGGATATCATTATCCTGTGTTGTAGTGACATTTTACAAACATAAATTTCACGCAGACAAACACCCAGATGCGAAACAACTATTTGTGGTTCACACAAATAGTTGTCCCGTATGGGAATCGAACCAACGACCCCCGACGCCGAAGCCAATACGTTGGCTACTGCGCCATTGAGTCATCAATTATTAATTAACACCATCGTATTGGATTTACCTCACTCATGGGATCAATTTGCCCTAGCTTCCTGTTCTAGCGAGCTTGGTGCATATGCTCTTTTGAGATGACTTCGGCGCTAGGGCAAGTAAAGTGTATGGATTCAATCTTTTCGTGGTTAGCGTCGTTTCTCGATTTGCTAAACCAATCATCGAGGCGATTGGCGGCGCTTTGAAGGCGATTTTTCATAAATGTAAACTTAGAAAAGCCTCGATAGAACCCCCCTTGCCGCAAAGTATTGGCTTATTTGAATCTGTTTCACAACTCGATATATCTGGGGGCTACAACAGCATCAGTAAAAGATACGTTTTTCTTCCAGTGAATGACTTTGTGAAATCTCGATACAGCGATCCCGGTATCGGATCTTTTATATTTACAAATTAACTTTCGAATAGCGTTTTCGGAAGTGGTTCGATTAAATGTTTATACATTATGCATGCCGTGATAGCTCAGTGTCCGGGCGCTCGCCTTTAGTTCAATATACTCGAGCAAGCTGAGTTCGATCCCCGGTGCCGGCACCAATGAAGTTTTTAACTTTAAGTGCTGTCTTATCACGTGCTCCGCGGTGAAGGAAAACATCGTGAGGAAACCTGCATATTTTCGAAATAATAACAAAAAATATTTCGAAGATATGTGAAGTCCGCCAATCCGCAGTGGGGCCGCGTGGACTATGCCCTGATACCCTCTATATAGAGGAGGCCTTTGCCCAGCAGTGGGACATGTATAGGCTGTTACTTTACTTTTTTTACTTTACATTATGCATTTTAGTCTGCCAACTTTTGCGCAGTCTTTATCGTTCAGAAGAGAAAAATTCCACCAGTGTTTTCTTATCGCCTTTCTTGATTACGTTTCGCATAACACCTCGCCTTGTTATCGATGTTGGCAATTTTTTCGACCCTGAATTGCCTCTTTCTCTTTCTTTTTTTTTTTCGTTATTTCGTACTATTTAAGCTTAATGTTTGCGCCACTTGGGACATATGCCGAACTGTCTTCGAATCTCTTTATTAGCGAACTAGCTGTGCCCACGACTTCGTCCGCATAGAATTTAAAATAAAAAAAATCTAGAATAGAAAAGCCCGAGTTTACTTCTCCTTACTACTCCTTATTTCATCAGCTATCTGCCAGTGAAAGTCCCGTCCAAATTGGTCCAGCCGTTTCAGAGATTACCCGAAACAAACAGACAGATAAACTGACAAAAATTGTAAAAAATGTTATTTTGGTATATGTACCGTGTATTAATCCATATGCATTTAGTAAAAAGCGGTTATTTTAATATTACAAACAGACACTCCAATTTTATTTATCTGTATAGATTTTAGGTCAGTTGAGGGTTCGCCATAGAATTGATTTAATATGTGGAGACGCGTTTGGGTAATGAGGTAAAGAGAACTAGTTCTCTAAGTTAGTAACGTATTTGCAACCACGAGTGTTAGGACGTCCATTGACATCGGTACATACTTTCATCTATCATGAGAATCTTTTATAGTAACAGCGTTAAAGTCCATTGTATCGATTAAACAGCAGTCGAAATACCTAGGTCATTTAATACAGATCTCAATAGCAATAATGAAATTGAAACATACCGAATACGTCAAAAGAAGTACGAAATGCTTTATGAAGTACCACGAAAATTATCACATACGACAATCGGATGAGATTAGCCGATGAAATGATATCACCTTTGACGAGTATTACTGTATATTTTGTTTCTGTACAAATAAATATCTTTATTAGGCTCTTTCT
Source organism: Iphiclides podalirius (assembly GCA_933534255.1). NCBI lineage: Eukaryota > Metazoa > Arthropoda > Insecta > Lepidoptera > Papilionidae > Iphiclides > Iphiclides podalirius. The sequence continues at coordinate 2,368,087 of OW152816.1, forward strand.
TGAATGAAAACTCAAAAAGAATCTCGAAGGATTTTATATTGTTTTAATACATGATGATTGATCGATTTGTTTTCGTCACGTAATTTATAATGTCCTTAGATTCAATTGGCATTTGTGGTTATCGAACTCAATTTGAATATTCTAGAAAAGAGTTTGTAGTTACAGAATATTAGTCTTTTCTAGGCATTTAATCTGAACCTTACCTGCCAAAACTTGTTAATTTAACGTCTAACATTAAATAAGCAAATTATGCCCGTTATCAATGAAAGTACTGGATGCAAAATTGAAATAATTGAATAATATTTGCCTCTCTCTATGACGCATTTTCGGTCTGTCATACAATGTATATAGCCTTCCATCTGATAAATACTAAAGTATTAAAGAGATTAAATGATAACGCTATGTACATATGATAACTGTATCTATGTTGCCTTGTTCACAAACGGAGTTTTTAGTCTATTTATCTGACTACATCAGAGTCAAAAACGTCATTAGTTTCTAGTTTGCTGTAGAACTTTGAGGCACAAGTATGTTATAAGTTAAGATACCTTAAAGTTTAAACATCATAAACACATAAGTTAAAGCATTGCTATGATTCAGATTTTTTTATTTGTTATTTTCTCATACAAGTTAGTAACCGCGGTAAAAAAGTCCTAAAGCTAATCTGAACTATTGAACACCCCCTTAAACTATCATGGTATACCAATCAAACATTAAATGTTTACGAAAAACCTTACCAATGTACATGTGAATTGACAAACATAATGTCTAAGATCTATTACTACTGGTGTACGCAAAGGTTTAAAATAAAAATAAAAATTGAAATAATTTCCTTTTATATACGAACAGTATGATAACGAACATATTCGCCTGGCACCTAAACCATCTTATAACAATGCAAAAGCATGAATATGCCGACACGACCGAGGAACGACCTTACGGAAGGCAGACCGGTGTAATTAGATATATATACGATTATGTAGTTTCGTCCGTTGAGTGCAAATTACCACAGGAACACAACCGGTTTTTTGTTTGCCAGTTGAAGGCACGTGGTATTCTCGTAGCATCATAACCCTCCTTTGCCACTCACCCAATAAACTCAAGCTGTGAACATTCGCCGCAGACCATCGCTGGGCTTCATATACGAGACTTCGCACAAGGGTGTGACCGTGGAAGACGTGGCCGTTGGTCAGCTGCATCTGCTGTCGGAGGCGGCGGACGCCAGGCGGCTGGGCGCAGCCCTGACGGCGCTCCTGCCCGACCGCTCAGTCTCGCCACAAGGTAGGTATAAATATTCAACTGGTAGGGCCACGTAAAAGCTTTGGCTGTTCCACGAATTGGCAGGCTCGGCCCGGAAATCACAGAAGACTAACGATGGTTCTGCCCGACCGCTCAGTCTCGCCACAAGGTCGGTATAAATACAAACTGGTAGGGCCATGTAAAAGCTTTGGCTGTTTCACGAATTGGCAGGCTCGGCCCGGAAATCACAGAAGACTAACGATGGTTCTGCCCGACCGCTCAGTCTCGCCACAAGGTCGGTATAAATATTCAACTGGTAGGGCCACGTAAAAGCTTTGGCTGTTTCACGAATTGGCAGGCTCGGCCCGGAAATCACAGAAGACTAACGATGGTTCTGCCCGACCGCTCAGTCTCGCCACAAGGTCGGTATAAATATTCAACTGGTAGGGCCCATGTAAAAGCTTTGGCTGTTCCACGAATTGGCAGGCTCGGCCCGGAAATCACAGAAGACTAACGATGTTCTGCCCGACCGCTCAGTCTCGCCACAAGGTCGGTATAAATATTCAACTGGTAGGGCCACGTAAAAGCTTTGGCTGTTTCACGAATTGGCAGGCTCGGCCCGGAAATCACAGAAGACTAACGTTGGTCCTGCCCGAGCGCTCAGTCTCACCACAAGGTCGGTATACAAACTTATTTATTGTGGTAGGGCCACGCAATTGTGTTCGCTGTCGCACGAATGGGCAGGTCCGTCCCACGGTTAAGTACCACGATCTCACGGAAGATTGACCGTAAAGCGGCAGTGTTATACTTCTGCGTTTCGTCTGGTGTGTGAGGTAGCCGGGGCCCATTTTATTAAAAGTTGACAACTATGGGTGTTGCAAGTGTGCTGGCCAGCTCGTTTGCCAGTTTCTCACATAAAAATATTAACTGGAAGGGCAGCAAGATTTTTGTTGTTTCACGAATGGGCAGTAAAATGGAAGTATACTTCCACTTTACACCTGCGAGTCTAGTCTAGTCTTTCTACTAAAAATCACTTTCTCACGTTTGTTGACTCATTCTGCGTTTGCGCGCGACGAAGTCAACCTAGTATAGTATACGTTGTCGGGCGCGCGTTTCTTTTTTTCTCCGCTGAATGGTCTTTTTACCAGTCTGGCTTCTATAAATACGCCTTGAATGGGTTTTGTTAGCAGTGCACCGTCTCTATAGGCGGTCTCAATGTGCTAAATTAATTACACGCCCCGCGAAGTCAAGGGCGGTCGGTAGAGGTCAGTGGATATAGTGAACTGGTCGGTTGAAGCTGCTCGAGCTAAATCAGCGACTTTGCTTAGTGGTGATTTTAGTTTGTACCTACTTGGCGAAACTAAGATACATGACATCATAACGCTTTTATACAAGTTGAGTTTAGTTTATATAAGTTAATCTATACTATGTAGTTTGTTTGTTTGAACGCTTTAATCTCTGACACTACCAGTCAGGATTTGAAAAATTATTTTTGCACTTGATAGCCCAATTCATGAGGAAGGTTGTAGGGTATATTTTAACATCACGCTATGACTTACGGGGGAAGTAGAAACGTAAACGTTAGCAGATCTTAATGTATGAAAACTTAGGGGTCACCCGTCCAGTAGCGGGTGGTCTCTACGAACCATTGTGTACATTCCCTTAAGTGGATCATTATGCAACGGCTAGAAGAATTCCGGGCGCTTGAGAAAACTGCACAAATAAACGTCCACGGTTGACGGGCTCGGGAAACCCAACGCTAGGGTTGGCACGTACGCGGAATGTTTACGATTTATTTTTAGTTATTTAGAGATATAACCAATTTTAAATCGTTTATAAATTAAACTTTTTTACGTTGGCAAATTTTTCCCCCCTCCAATATCAGATTGTATTGCTGTATCCATCACTAGGTGTAGTAATTCTGGTGGCAACTAAATAAACTTTTTCGGTGGAATATAATAAATTTGTTAATGTAATGATGACCTTTTTGATGTTAAGTTCAGATTGCATCTTTTTTATTTGAAACTTATTACAACATTTTTTTTATGAGATTAGTTGACAACCTTAGTGAAATGTATACACCATTCACATGTATGAACATTGTACGTACATATATCTTGCGTGTTCAAATATAAGTCTGTTCGCAAAGATCGATTAATGAAAGCTACTTGTGTAGATTTCTTGGATTCGATACAAAAATCGTTACGATTCTCCATTATGTTCTTTCCAGTTGAACAGTTTTATCTTAGCTACACGAAATGTCTTATATCTCTTTAGTAGATATTAAGAAAGTACTAGTTAGATAACTAAGAAAACAATTATTTAGTTTGAAATAACCGAAATACAGAATATTTATACCAAAAACTTAAAATTATTATTTAGTAATATTTATTGCAATAATGTAAAACATTGACGTAATGGTATCTTTTTATTTGAAGACTGATAATCAAAATCTATTGGACCATATAAAAGCGACCTTCATTCTCTATCATATATGTATGTTTCACACATTGATAGCAGAAGAAAAATTACAAATTAATATTCTTACCTATAGTCTTATTTCAATTGATTATGGTCTTGTTTCTCTTGTTTTATAGTATACTCATGCATTACAAGAGGTTTCATTCGCCATAGATACGATATGAATACTGATGATAGTTCGATGCCGAGTGGATTCGCCAGTAACAAAGTCTAAAATGATAATTTAAAGCGGCGCGGACTTCGTGTCGTCGGCGACTTGTCTTGTTAACCCTCCATCGCAGTACTGTACAAAATAACTCTCAAAGCTGTAGCGAAAACATTAAAATTCCCTTTGAAACGCCACTCACAACTTTTAACTGTCGCAGTCACGAAACGGCGAAGTTTCGATTCAAAAGAGAATGTTTGTTTTTCATTCCGTTTATTTGGCAATATTAATTTTAAAACAGTTGGAACCGGGTCGGACGGAACTTGTGTCTGAATTGGAGATTATATTAAGCAAAAATCGGGAACAATGTAGTTCAATTTTTACTCTAATAGATTTGCACGTCAACTGCTAAAAATACTCTTCGTCGTATCTCATATCTAGTCGTGTACAATTGTGAAGATAAAGGAATTTATCTTCACAGTTTCGATCGGCATTCTTGGTATTAATATCTCCAACGACTTGGAGCGTCGGTCGTGGTCACATACTAACGAAATTCAAATTCGATGCTAATATGCTCTGTCGCAACTGCAATTCAGGACCGATATCAATTAATTAATATGAGGGTTAAACCAGAAATTAATTAGTACGAGACTTACAATATAGCATAGTACCATACTTGTCTTAAATAAATGTTTCTTCACAGAAAAAACAAAAAATTATTGTGAAATATTATAATAAAAACATTATAATATTTTACAATAATTTTTGATTGCAGATTTCAAATTTGTAATAATGTATTTGACGAGAAATGTGAATATTTAACACGCGACACATATGTAATTGACGAGCAATTATCGTTAACTGTCGCTGCATATATAAAACATTAATTCCAGTAACTGGATGACTCCGTAGCGCAGATGTCAAGGTATTGCCTTCGGCGCCCGAGGTCGTGGGTTCGATTCCCACACGGAACAAGTATTAGTGTGACCCACAGGTAATTGTTTCGCATCTGGGTGTTTGTCCACGTGAAATTTATGTTTGTAAAACTTCCTTACAACACAGGATAATGTTATCCGTACAGTAAGGGCATCGATTTTTAAAAAGAAAAAAAAATTCGTCAAAAACTGAGGAGGTTCTCAATTCGACTGTGTTTTTTTTTTATGTTTGTTACCTCATAACTTTCGTCTGAGGGAACCGATTTTGATGATTCTTTTTTTATTTGAAAGCTGGTGCTTCCCATGTGGTCTCATATTAACTTGTGCGGCTCCAGAGATACGTAGGGAACTTCAGGAAATCAATTACAAATTGAATAAAGAACGAGATATTTGAAGTCGGTTTTGTTTTTCTGAGATTAGTTGACAACCTTAGTGAAATGTATACACCATTCACATGTATGAACATTGTACGTACATATATCTTGCGTGTTCAAATATAAGTCTGTTCGCAATTTTGATGATTCTTTTTTTATTTGAAAGCTGGTGCTTCCCATGTGGTCTCATATTAACTTGTGCGGCTCCAGAGATACGTAGGGAACTTCAGGAAATCAATTACAAATTGAATAAAGAACGAGATATTTGAAGTCGGTTTTGTTTTTCTGAGATTAGTTGACAACCTTAGTGAAATGTATACACCATTCACATGTATGAACATTGTACGTACATATATCTTGCGTGTTCAAATATAAGTCTGTTCGCAATTTTGATGATTCTTTTTTTATTTGAAAGCTGGTGCTTCCCATGTGGTCTCATATTAACTTGTGCGGCTCCAGAGATACGTAGGGAACTTCAGGAAATCAATTACAAATTGAATAAAGAACGAGATATTTGAAGTCGGTTTTGTTTTTCTGAGATTAGTTGACAACCTTAGTGAAATGTATACACCATTCACATGTATGAACATTGTACGTACATATATCTTGCGTGTTCAAATATAAGTCTGTTCGCAATTTTGATGATTCTTTTTTTATTTGAAAGCTGGTGCTTCCCATGTGGTCTCATATTAACTTGTGCGGCTCCAGAGATACGTAGGGAACTTCAGGAAATCAATTACAAATTGAATAAAGAACGAGATATTTGAAGTCGGTTTTGTTTTTCTGAGATTAGTTGACAACCTTAGTGAAATGTATACACCATTCACATGTATGAACATTGTACGTACATATATCTTGCGTGTTCAAATATAAGTCTGTTCGCAATTTTGATGATTCTTTTTTTATTTGAAAGCTGGTGCTTCCCATGTGGTCTCATATTAACTTGTGCGGCTCCAGAGATACGTAGGGAACTTCAGGAAATCAATTACAAATTGAATAAAGAACGAGATATTTGAAGTCGGTTTTGTTTTTCTGAGATTAGTTGACAACCTTAGTGAAATGTATACACCATTCACATGTATGAACATTGTACGTACATATATCTTGCGTGTTCAAATATAAGTCTGTTCGCAATTTTGATGATTCTTTTTTTATTTGAAAGCTGGTGCTTCCCATGTGGTCTCATATTAACTTGTGCGGCTCCAGAGATACGTAGGGAACTTCAAGCAATCAATTACAAATTGAATAAAGAACGAGATATTTGAAGTCGGTTTTGTTTTTCTGAGATTAGTTGACAACCTTAGTGAAATGTATACACCATTCACATGTATGAACATTGTACGTACATATATCTTGCGTGTTCAAATATAAGTCTGTTCGCAATTTTGATGATTCTTTTTTTATTTGAAAGCTGGTGCTTCCCATGTGGTCTCATATTAACTTGTGCGGCTCCAGAGATACGTAGGGAACTTCAGGAAATCAATTACAAATTGAATAAAGAACGAGATATTTGAAGGCGGATTTTTTTTTCTGAGATTAGTTGACAACCTTAGTGAAATGTATACACCATTCACATGTATGAACATTGTACGTACATATATCTTGCGTGTTCAAATATAAGTCTGTTCGCAATTTTGATGATTCTTTTTTTATTTGAAAGCTGGTGCTTCCCATGTGGTCTCATATTAACTTGTGCGGCTCCAGAGATACGTAGGGAACTTCAGGAAATCAATTACAAATTGAATAAAGAACGAGATATTTGAAGTCGGTTTTGTTTTTCTGAGATTAGTTGACAACCTTAGTGAAATGTATACACCATTCACATGTATGAACATTGTACGTATATATATCTTGCGTGTTCAAATATAAGTCTGTTCGCAATTTTGATGATTCTTTTTTTATTTGAAAGCTGGTGCTTCCCATGTGGTCTCATATTAACTTGTGCGGCTCCAGAGATACGTAGGGAACTTCAGGAAATCAATTACAAATTGAATAAAGAACGAGATATTTGAAGTCGGTTTTGTTTTTCGTTAATAAAAAAACTTACTTGTTTTTATTATTTTTTCGCTTTAGTTTTTTGTTTGTTACATGTTTTTTCCTTCATTATTTTGTTTCGGCGTCTGAAATTACGTTGCGACTGTGTGCGGTACAAACGACAGGTTGCGTGCTGCACGAGACACTACGCAAACAATGGACACGTCGATAGGGCTAACTACTGTATTTGCATGATTGATTCAATTTGCGCGCTATGGGTCGTGCACCATCTTGTAGCTGCTGGACGAATGACCAGGTCCGTCCGGGGAAATACCACCACCTCGCAAAAGACCTCACAGTCGTGAAGTGGAAGTGTTTCACTTCTGCGTATCGTCTGGTGAGTGAGGTAACCGGGGCCGACTTTATTAATGCCCGGTTCCTATATTCAACGAACGGCCGGTAGTTACATAGCTTCAAAAATCAAAAAATCTAAATCATTTATTCATCGACATAAGAAACTTACATTTCATCTATCGATAGTCATATTTTTTTTATAATCTACCACCGCTTCGTAATGTGGTTCCTCTAGCGGAGAAGAAACAGGCGAAAGAAACTCGGTAGGTATCCTCTTTTTTGAAATTCATTCATTCGTAACTTTCATAACGAATTATAGATGAAAGGCGTGTGCACCCGGTTCCTATATTAGCAAAACGGGGCGCCTTCCATACGAGCCGTTCCATTACCTACAGAAAGTGAGTTACTAGCGTTCCTTTAATCTACACGTCGTTATGAAAGTTACGAAGCTATGTAACTAACGGCCGTTCGTTGAATATAGGACCGGGTATAAGACTTGTCAACTCATCTGCAAACCTACGGGTGTCGAAAATGTCCATGGGTGGCGGTTAACACTTAAAACATCGGGTGAACAGCCAGCCCGTTTGCCACCTTCTCACATAAAAACAAGGAGTCCTTTAATTGCATAAATAATTTAGGTGATTTCGATTGCAAGAGCGCTTGCTGAGGTAGATACTTATCTACACCTCTTTGTGTTGTCAGATGCAACTCGATGATTTAAAGGTTTCATATTCTCTGTTTTTATTGAATCACGTATCGCATTCGACCCCAGTGGGATTAAACTTCGTATTAGCTAAACAAGATTGTTCTTAGCGTGACCCTTGATTAAAAACCCAGTGATCTAATTTGAATTGTTGGTGCTGTTGGACCACATTACAGGTATACTGAGAAATAATGACGAGGCGGTCTTCCAAACACTACAATGTTCACAACACCACAAGATCAACCACATGTCGCGTTATGCTAAAGTTAGGTATAAAGTAAACTGCATTAGTTTTTTCAGTTAACTTTGTAGTGTCAGAATCTCTGATTATACAATATTGTTATTTGTTGGCTCTTGCTTAAGTCTTGCTTATGGACTTATATTCATAGTTTCCTTTAACAATTTTTTGAATGAAGCAATGGATGCTTTGGCATCTACGTTACTATCTAGATTTTTGATATCAAATTAACTTTGAATTTCAAAATTACATCTATTTATGTTGATCGTACAGACAATAATCATCGTTTATATGTAATATTACAACACAATATTTTGCCAATGGTCTTAATAAAGCTTTTTTCAATTTTTATACAAGTCGACTTGAAAGTGTGCACATATGTAATTCACTTCAATTACCTTCACTTTAAACGGCGACGACATTCTGTGAGCTCAATTTTACGCGGGCACCGTTAAAACGTGTTGCACTTGTCAGGGGAATGTAAAAAAAAAAAACCAAAATCGGCGTCGCACTCCTTCAAGGTAAAGGACGCGTTACGTCGCCCGGTGCATTTACACGTGACGACAGACGTCGTTCCGTTTACGTGGTTCACGACAAGTGTTAAAATTTAAAGTGCGCTTTCTGAAACTCACTCTATAAGTTTAACTGTTTCGTATCGTTCAATATTTAGCTTCTAAGCGAATATATTCTTTTGATGTCATTTTCATGCAAAAAAAAATGCTTTGTCGAGTCAATGTTTTATACTTATTCTCCGACACAGTGACACTGAAAAGAGATTGAGAGAGACAACTTCTGATAGAGACCAGTTAGTATAAAAATCAACACACAAGTCAAGACAACGCAATAGAAACAGTCGATCGCAATACCATTACTAAACATGTCATAATGTAAGTACTGCTTCTACCGATTAAAATAATAATAATAATAATGAGTTTATTGGTTACCAAAAGGAACGTAAAGAAATTTAGTCTGATAGTCTAATTCTCTAGTCTGATTTTTTAAAGATGTCTTGATCATTACTCAGTAAAAAATCAGACTAGAAAGAAGATCACATTGTTGACCAATTAGCGTTTATGAATGCTCAAGTTAATTAGGTCGTTTCGTTTCGCATTAACGGTCTATCAGAATCAATAAAACTAACCGAGTTACACCAATCGTCGCCAAACTCGGCGGAAAAATTCCACCCTGTGCATAGTAAACATCGCAAAGTGGACTATGTCTTATACCCTCTGTACAGAGCCTTTGGGGCCTTTGCCCAGCTGTGGGATTAATTTCGGTACATCGGTACATTATTTTACACAACGTTATCTAGTCCCAAATTATGCAAAGCTTGTACTATGGGTACTAAGAAACTGATAAACATACCTAAACACACTTGTCTTTTGTTTATTTATTTATTTATTTAATCTTTATTGCCAACCTTCAGTAAAACAAGGTAACAAAGGGCGGACTTAATGCCCACAGGCTACTAGGCCTATCTACCAGTCAACCCAGGATGTGGTGAGAGTTTATGTATGAGAGTGTATGTGTTTAGTATATGTACATATTATAGATAAATAAACACACAGACACTAGAAAAAAAACACTATGTTTAACACACGAAATTTTTCCACAAGTGGGGCTCGAACACACACCCTCTGGCACAAGACAGGGTCACTATCAACTACGCCAATTGGGTCGTCTTATATATATATATATATATTATATATATATATATATATATGTTACTTCACTTTACTTTTTACCGTATCAGATTGAAGTGTCTGGAAGGCGCTAATAGACCAAGGCGTAGATGAGTACATATGGGTACTGAAAAGTGTCCATATAGACAACACAGGTAAAGTTAAATTCCGAAGAGTCGGCCCATTGAAAGCTAAGTAAGAATGTGATCATATTTTTTTGTTTTTGAAGTAAAAATCAGCGAATTAATCCTTGCCTTGCATGTCAATCCGATACAATTATTTAACTTTATTGTCCATGTAAAAGTAAGCAGATATAAACACGTCGGGACCGTAACGAGGTTGCAACTGTCCTTAGTGTTGTTGACTTTAACCTGACCCTGGGCGCGCATACATTAACCTTATTCCATTTACAATACCGGCCAGTTTCGATTGATTAATAGTCACTTCATATAAAACACCTCCGCCTTTTTTCATTTATTTGTAAAGTTCGCGCGAAATGTATCTTTAGACTTCAACCGTGTGATAACTTCCTTTCTTACTCATTCTCAACACGCTCTGTTACTTTAGTCTAATTTTAAGCGTAGATGAGTTTCACAGTTAAAGAACTGATTCAGGAATTAGCTATTAGTTCAGTAATTCGCAAAATTAAATATCACAGACTTAGCCTTCAACAGACTTGTAATAAAATTTTAGTAATAACTTAACTCTAACTTAGGCTTATCGAAAATTAGTACCGAGTCTGCCGCTTTAGTGTTTAACTCGATAAGCGAAAGCAGTATTCGATAAAGATGACATAAGGCCATAACTCTTATTTAAATCAAGGAAACCGGATGTGGTGTACCCCCACATCCGGTTCGCTGAAATGTCAGTCCACGATGTATGTTTCGTATGTTTAATGCTGATATATAATCATATACATCATGCTACCACGACTCCGTGCAAACGTTTTATTTTTAATCTTTTAATTAATCTTGTCTAAGTTGTTTAAAGTTTCATTTGCTTGTGGGGAGCTAAGATTGCCGACAGCGATTTTGTTAAATTTATGTCTGTAATAAATATCAACAGGTTGAAGCCAAACATATAAATAAGTAATTATTACAAATCATTTGTCAACTTTAATCATGAGGCAAACATGCCTCAGCTTCGTCTAGCTTTAAGTAATTATTTATCAACGCTCATGGGTTGTAATTTTGTCGCAAACGTGACATGGTGTGTGGTGTTTGGTCCGTAAAATTTTGAAAAACAGATCATTAATTGGTGCCTGCCACTGGTATTTGAACCTTGGCCACAACGATAGCAACTCCGACATCCCAGCAGCAACCCCGCTGACCGAAATACATCGATTATATTTGACATAGGGCAACAAATTCGTCCTATATATGAGCATATTAACATTCGTGCTACTTTCGAAGCCTCGAAGAATGGGTCGGCCAGTCGGGCCCTTATAATTAAAAGAGCACAGCGCATACTAAGCAGCTTCCGGTAAGATTCATATGATAATCCGTTGCGGACGTATTGGCCCGCGTTTGCTTTAGTTCCGTTCACAATGGGTCGCCGTAAAAGCGAGCGAGTTGCGGAACCGTGGCTTTACTCAGGACTGCGCTAATATTTCAAATGCCTCCGTAATAATAGTACGCCGAGGTTCAGGCTAGGCGCCTCGTGCGCCAGGCCACCTCAAGCCCGTCGGAACTGTAAAGGCCCCTAAGGCCAACAGTGGCTCATCCAGCCCAAAAAAAAAATCAAATGCCAAGGTTTCTCTCTCTTCACGATGTAACAGTTGATTAGATCCGAAACTTATTAAGCGCTTTTATTTTCCTTTATTCTAACTTTTTTAATTAATTCACTCGAAAAGAAGCACGCGGGCGATGTCATTGGGAGATTTTTCTTGATAGATTTTGAGTGGACGTCGAGATCGTTTGAACTTGCCATCGATGGGATATGCCACAGTGATTTAAACACACAAAATTCTAGGTAACGCTAAATCATCGTTTATCGCCTTCAAATCAAGCAGTTACCTATTTATTATTAGAGATATTATTGGGAACAATACACGAGTCGCGTCGAGATATCGCGGCCTGATAATTTCTTGACCTTAATTACCCCCTCTGCTTGTTCCTCACTAGCTTTTATAGACTGCCTTAAACGAGCCTTGAAAGATAATTAAAGCAACAGCTACTAACCAATGATTAGTAAGCATATTCTGTGCTGCATTCATTCATATCAAGCAATAGTTTTTGATAACGTTTGTCACTCAAAACTCTGGGCAAAGATGTACGCTATTCACGATCCCATCCACGTGTCCATTGCACCTTCTTTGTTCATATGTTAGAATTGATAATTATACTAAAAACAAACTGGTAGTCCTCACCACGCAAATGTCCTGACAAAAGCAATCGTGGTCCTTTTTTTGTTTTGATTGGCATAAGTAGATTCTTTCATAGATCGCTTGGAAGGTATTTATATAATCTAAAAGATAAAAGATTCGTTTGCCCTCGTCCAAAAATATCCGCCTCAAACATTGACGCCGTTCTTCTTTAAAGAAATACCAATCAATACACGGGAGACCTCGTGTATGCACCGTGCCGAAACTGCCAACGAGTCGTAATAAAAACCCGGCCTCGAATAGAACCGAAACGGGGGCATTCAGCCATAGTGCGAGCGCGACACGTCCACAGTTTATTTAAATATGCAATAGTACAGTACTTATTACACCCTTCTTATAAAACCTTATTAACGTCTAGCTGACTCTGTAACGTGTAACTAACGTGTCTGTGCGTAACGTGTAACTGACATAAGTAAAAGTAACAGCCTATACATGTTCCACTGCTGGGCAAAGGCCTCCTCTATACAGAGGTTATCGGGGCATAGTCCACCACACCCCACTGCGGATTGGCGGACTTCACATATCTTCGAAATATATTTTTTTTGCTATTATTTCGAAAATATTACGGTGGTAGGGCCACGCAGCAGTCTCGGCTGTTGCACGAATGGGCAGGCCCGTCCGGATAAGTACCACGACCTCACAGAAGACCGCGTAAAGTGGAAGTATGACAAATACTTTCGCGTTTCGTCTGGTGAGTGAGGTAGCCGGAGCCCAATTTTCAAAAGGTTGTCAACGCATCTGTAACCCTCGAGTGTAGCAGATGTCCATGGGCGGCGGTATTCACTTAACATCAGGTGAACCGTCTGCTCGTTTGACAACTTTTCGCATAAAAAAAAAAAAAATATGCAGGTTTCCTCACGATGTTTTCCTTCACCGCGCAGTACGTGATTAGTAAGCACTTAAAGTTAAAAACTTCATTGGTGCCGGCACCGGGGATCGAACTCAGGTTGCTCGTGTATATTGAATTAAAGGCGAGCGCCCGGACACTGAGTTATCACTGCTATAACTGACGTAACATACTTATGTTTAAAAAATAATTGTCTCGCTGAGTTTCTTTCGCCTCGGTTTCGGTTCTATTCGGTATTTTCTTTTCCGAACCGGTAGTAGTATTTTGACAATCAATAAGCAAGTGTCATGCTTCTAAATTGAAAAAAGATATTTGAATTTGTATTAGTGAGTCCAGTTACGTTTGTGTTCCTTCCAAAACTGAAAGCCATGGCGACTTAAAAATTAAATTTAGACAAACGTTAAAATTTAACATCTAGACGGCCGTTGACGTAAGTGCGTTTGAAAACGGCGGCATATAAATAGAACAAATCGGATTACTCCATATCGAACGCGCAGCGTGGCTGTATTCCGATGCAATGTCAACTGTATGTCATATTATACCTATATCCACAGATAAGAAATTGACGAAAACGACGGGCGGCATGTGAGGTATTAAAAACGATAACGTATGTTCTGAAGTGAGTCGAACTCATGCTTGTTAAATAATAAAACAGTAACGGTGAACAACGTATCGTGAGTTACCCGGAGACTATAAATAAAAGACAACTTATTAACTTCTGCTTACTTAGCAATAATTTTTCCAATTTTTGAGCGGAGAGCGCAAAACGGACCTTCGTATATGACGTCTCTGCGTATGCTCGTAATATATATACAGGCCTTTTCATCTATGTCAGATGTTTTAAGCAGCATCACGTTGACGACACCTGCGTTCATGGCTGTACAGGCCTATGCGAGAGAGTATCCCCCGACAAGTGTATGCTCTCCCAGGTGGGCGAGGATGGGAAACCTGCTCATGGCGCTTCATGCGTTTCTCTTTTAATACCTGGAACCAGGTGTCGTCATGTTTGGACTAGCCCTCGTGGATAAGGCGACGCCACTCGAGACGATCCTCGGCCAGGTCCTGCCACTGGTCGCTAGGGATGTTAAAGGCAGCCATGTCACGCTTGGCGCAATCTTTATAGCGGAGTATTGGCCGCCCGACCGATCTTTTTGCGTTTGCGATCTCTCCTAGTAGGATTTGGCGTGGTAAACGAGACTGCTCTATTCGATACACATGCCCGAGCCACTTCAAACGCCTCTTTTTTAATATGGCTGCGATGCTATGGAGCTGTGTGATGCCTAGAATAGACTCGTTTGTCACATGATCCTTCCACGTGATGCCCATTATGCTCCGAAGACAGCGCATATGAAAATTGTTCAGTCGCCGTTCTTGTTTTGCGTATGAAGTCCAGGATTCCGCTCCGTACAAGAGAGTGCTTAGGACGCACGCTTGGTAAATAAGTATTTTTGTTTTTATCGTGAGGTGTTTATTGTCCCAAGCCCTTCTACGAAGCCTCCCGAACGTAGTGGCTGCTTTACCTATGCGAGAACCGATTTCCACGTGAAGCGAAAGATTACTCGATACGTGCGATCCGAGGTAGCGAAACTTACTGACCACCTCAAGGGGTGTGCCGTTTAGCAAGATCTCTGGCTGCTCAGAACACCCCTGCGCCAATATCACAGTTTTCCTGGCATTGATTGACATAGAAAATAGATCGCACGCTCTAGCGAATTTATCCACGAGGATTTGGAGCTCCGTCTGGCTGTGAGCAACGAAAGCAGCATCATCAGCAAAAAGAAGACTGTCTACGAACAAGTCTCTACAGTGTCGCTTGGACTTCAGCCTCCTTATGTTGTACATCTTACCGTCAGATCTTGTGTGTAGATGAACACCTCGTTGGTAGTCTCCAAATGCAACTTTCAAGAGTACAGAAAAAAATATTCCGAAGAGGGTAGGTGCCAAAACACACCCCTGCCGAACGCCTCGACGTATGTTAAAAGAAGCAGATGTCTCGCCATTATAAAGGATTGTCCCTTCCATACCCTCGTGAAATGACTGCACTATCTTCAGTAGTTTCGGGGGGCAACCAACGCTGACAAGAACTGAGTACAGCCCCTCTCTGCTCACCGTGTCAAAAGCCTTGCTTAAGTCTACAAAGGCGACGACCAGAGGAGTGTTCTGCTCTCTCTACACTTTTCCTGCACTTGTCGAAGAGAGAATATCATGTCGACAGTAGACCGTTGTGCCCGAAAGCCGCATTGTGCCTCTGGATATATGCGGTCGGAAAGCCTTTGCAGTTTAGCCAAAATGGCCCTAGCAAAAGCCTTGCCGACGATGCTAAGCAGAGATATTCCGCGGTAATTATTGCAATCACCGCGGTCGCCATTGCCTTTGTAGAGAGTGACGATGTTAGCATCACGCATGTCTTGAGGCACGCAGCCCTCTTCCCAGCATTTGGTCAAGTTGTTGTAGAGGAGGGGTAGGACACACTTAAGTTTGACGATTTCCGTGTAAACTTCGTCTTTGCCCGGGCTTTTACCATCTTTGAGCTGCTTTACGGCCAGGTAGAGTTCCTCTATAGTAGGAGCAGTGTCTAAATCATGCCAAGTATCCAGATTCGGGATTAATCCCACCGTTTCAGGCTGGATGTCTACTGGACGTGAGTAGAGCCCCGTGTAATGCTCCACCCATCTTGTCATCCGGCGGCTGCTGTTTTTTATGACGGAGCCGTCGGATTCTTTTAGAGGTGCCGTCTTCTTTGAGGTAGGTCCAAGAGCTCTTTTAATGCCTTCATAAACTCCGCCGATGTTCCCCGCGTCCGCACATGCTTGGATGCGTTGACAGAGCTCTGTCCAATATGCATTTGCGTAGAAGCGAGTGCTACGCTGAAGTGAGGCTTTTGCCTTATTAAGCTCTTCCCGCGCAGCATCGCAAGGATTAAGGCGATAGTTTATAAAGGCTTGACGTTTTGAATCGATTAGGCGCAGTAAATGCTCCTCGTTTTCGTATATCCAGTCGTGAGATTTCACCCTTTGGTACCCGAACACTGTACCTGCAGTGTCTGTGAGGAGGGACTTAATTTTATCCCACTCGGCATGTGCTGACATAGAACTATCCCATGTTGCAATTTCATCACGAACTTTTGCCCCGAAGGACTCCACTGCTTCCAGATCACGGGTCTTAAAAAGATTAATCTTCTTTCGACCGAGTGGCTTAGATGAGTGAATTCTCTTGGGAACTAATCGGACTTTAGTAACAACAAGGCTATGATCACTGTCGCAGTCAGCACTATGAAACGTCCGTGTATGGAGCGTTTCTCGCAGGTCCCTCTTTTTGGTAAGGACAAGATCTAACTGGTGCCAGTGCTTTGAGCGAGGGTGCATCCAAGAGACTTTTCACATCAGTTTGCCTTTAAAGAACGTATTGGTGACACACAGCCGGTTTCTAGAGCAGAACTCCAACGATAGTTGCCCGTTGTTGTTTAGCTTACCTATGTCCCAGGCGCAGCAGCATCCGCGGAGAGGATACTTCGCCCACCTGCTATTCAGGGGGGAAACAACACGGGGAGTGGCAGTTACCGGTTATAAGCTTGCACAAATAGGCGTCATACGTGCGGGCGCCAGGGGCTACTCTCGACAGTGGGAGGATCCATCGAAGATCTACTGATCAGTTACCGCCTGCTACAAGTTGGGCACTCCCCGACCAATAAGGTACTGATCCGCCTCAGCGCTAACTTGTCCCGTCTGGGTGAACGGGACAACGGCTTCGCAGTTCAACGTTGGCGCTGTAAAATCAATCACCTGCTCGAAAAAACGCAAATACTCCCAAAACCAACAATAATGCTTCTTACATGCGCTACGCCACATGGAATGTCCGTACAATGAGGACAGGCTTCCCGAACATCTCTGGAAGTTCAGAATGCGCTCAAAAACTGTGCAAAACATTCAGTATTGACGCGGAGCTCAAAAGGCTGAATGTCGATATTGCAGCTTTACAGGAAACCAGAATCGAGGATGAAGGCTCTATCCGTGAAGCTAACTACACTTTTTACTGGAAAGGCAAGAGCTCCTCAGAAAAAAGAGAGCACGGAGTTGACTTTGCGGTGCGTAATCACTTAATCAACGCGATAGAGCCACCAATTGGTATATCTGAACGCATCATGATCTTGCGACTTAATACTAAAAGCGACTATGTTACTTTTATCTCCGCTTACGCACCAACACTCAACGCTACATCCGAGACCAAGGACCAGTTTTACAACCAGCTCGAAGAAACGGTTCGTAATGTGCGATTATCCGACAGACTACACATTTTGGGTGACTTTAACGCTCGTGTCGGTCAGAATTCACCTAACTGACCTGACCCCGCACGTCATAGGTATGCTCGTAAAAGCATTTATTTAACTACCTAAACGTTTCTTGGGTCCGTATGAAAGTCTGCCAATTTCCATCGCGTGATATCAATCATTTGATATTTGTCAGCAGTTTCGAATTTCGCCAGTAATCAGCTGAATGCTCGCACGGTTTTAGTTGATGCCCACATTTCGTCGATTTCGCTTTGAAATCGAGCGACTGGGTGATGAGGAACGCTATTCATCGTCATCATCGCTAATTCAGCATGTTTGAGTTCTCTGCTGAACATACGCCACCCTACAGGCTGCCACGAAGCAAGTTCCTGGGCCACCTGCATCCATCGACTTAACGCACACTTGCGCAGGTCCTCACTCCATCTAGTGGGGTGTCGCCCTACACTACGACTAGACTTAGGGAATAAGTAAGCGAAAGTAGCAACGGGCTGGCCATATAGCTAAAAGAATCAATAACTAATGGGGAAGAAAGGTTCTCGAGTGGCAGCTTCGTAGTTACGATATTACTTCTATGATTTCTGAAATGATAAGTTGTTTTGCTTTAGTCAAAAGCTCGTGGGTTTTTGACTGCGTGGCGCAGTTGTCAAGATATTGGCTTCGACCTAAGGGGTCGTGGGTTCAATTCCCACACGAGACAAGTATTTGTGTGACCCCCAGATAATTGTTTCGGGTCTGGGTGTTTGTCACTGAAATTTATGTTTATAAAAGGCTCTCTCAACACGGGTTAATGGTATCCTACAATGAGGGCTACGTTTATTTTAAATATAAACAAAATAATACTTCTATTCGCGTATTTACTTATATGAGCGGCTTTGAATGCAATGAAGAAAAGTATATATAACGACGTAGGTAAATATCGGCAGACGTTAAAGTTTTGGTTAATTTTATTGATATCCTTAGGCCACCGCTTGAATGTAAGGATGAAACCAGACTGACTTGGGATTCGAATTTGAAATCGAATCGTATGAATTGGCCGCTGAATGAGTGCGTTTTTTTTATTTTTTATTAAAATTCATTTCTATCAGTCCACACTTGGGACTAGAGCTCGATGAAACGTGGATAGCTTGTGCATTAAGACATATAAGTGGTAACTTACTTACTAACGTAGTATTAATTTTTATGTATAATTTTGACGTTTCATAAGAACACGCAAGCGTCTATATGAATAAAGTTATTTTGAGTTTTAATTTGAATATACATTGAATATTAATCTCTACACAAACTTAACAATATTTGCTAAACAAAATTATTAAAAGTACTTATAATTAGCTATCTCTGTCGACCATGTTGCGGTTAAAAGGTGCGAGGGCTTGTCTTCATAAACCTCTCCGAAAACGAATCTGAGAGGAAAATTTAAGGTCAGATTGTGACGCATTCCAAACGCGAAGGGAGCGGAGAGTTGCCGAGCGGCTAATTGGCTAGTTGACCCCTGTCAAAGATATTCTTTTTGTTTGTGTGATGGAATGCTGCATCTTAAGGAGTTAGTTGCATAGATTAAAAGCGTTGCTTCGATACACGATTTTATATTGTGAATTAATAGGAAGAAAACTATCTTAATACTCTACTGTTGGAGGCCATATATTTTATTGATAATTTTGAAAACACGTGTTTGGTAACACATGCCCTGTACCTACGATTGACTCGGATTGAACAATACTTAACTGATTGGCTTTGCCGTAGAGATTTAGGATAAAATCCCTTCGATAAGTGAGGTGGATTCTACGTGTTGTTAAGATTGGACTGTCTTCAATTTGTTTGAGTTCGGCCGGTGTCTTTTTTTAAGTAAAACTTGTCAAGTGTGCAAGCGTTTCACTTGACGTTAAGTGAGTTCAGCCGCCCATGGCATCCTACAACACCTGATGCGTTAACTTTAAGAAAAAGTGGGCCCCGCTTAGTTCACCCACCATGCGAAGCGTGAAAGTATAATTCTTCCTCTTCGAAAGGTCTTCTGCGAGAATTCTCTTCTGCGAAGTCTACTCATTCGTGCAACAGCAGAAATTGTTGCGTGGCCCTACTTATGACCGTAAAATTTTTTCTTAGTACTAATATAAAATATCTGAAAGAAAAAAATTGTCTTAAAAATGCCACATTGCTGGCCAATAACATTCCTTAAGGACATTTATTTTAAAAATGTAAATAACTTGCTTTTACCAAAGTAATGTGATGTTAAGATCAAGACTGAATAGGCTCACCACCGCTTACGACCAGATACGATAATAACTGGCCGTTTCAGGATGTCAAAAAAGAAAGAAATACAATATTACACGTCTTCCGTCATACACGACGGTAATAACTGGCCAGTTTGCGATGTGAAAAAAGAAATAAACACAAATTTACACGTCGTCAACAGCGTTCCTTGTATGCGGCCGCCTGATGGTCGTGGTGAACGTCCACTGGCCCGAGATCCAACACGAGGAGCTTCGCGCCCGGCTCGACGGGGCGGCGGCTTTGGCCCTCTCCTGCAGGATACCGCTGATCGTCGCCGGCGAGTTCCGATGCTGGGACAACGTGCAATGTAAGTTCGCTAACATCACTTCATTCATCGACCGCCGCCATTCTTTTTTGTTTTTTTTTTCATGGCAAAAGCAGGCAATAGTGCAAGCTGGTCACCCGATGGTAAGCGATCACCGCCGCCCATGGACACTTGCAACATCGGTCGAGTCACTCCTATCTTAAACATGGTTTAAGTTAGGATTTTCCTCTCTTCTTGAAGGTCCCTACGTCGTATTCTGAAATGCAGCTGACGAATCGAACTCGTTCCACAAAATGGCCATCGATTACTCCGATCCTTTCGAGTTGGGACCGAAGTGCGTATTTTACAATTAGTTGTTTCTATTACGTTGAGTATGAGTATTCGTAATATACAAATGGCTAAGTCCTATCTCGCTAGAGTGATCATCGTTGAGTGGGTGTTTTGTTGCTTTGTGGACGTACTCTAGGGCGCATCTGACCAAACGAAGGAACAACGATGCACGAGGCAGCTACCACCGACTAGATGTGTTAGAGGTGTGATGCATATCCGGGAGTCAAATGTCGTGATTTATTATAACCTGTTCGTAACATTTGTAGGGTGATGATGACGAGTGCATTTCGTTTGTTCCCATCATCACCTTGCATAAGTCCACTGCTGGACAGGCATCCTGACATTAATCGTGACCTTTCGGCATTTAGTCCACCCATCGTGTCATGCTGGATTAAGGTCGTTTTCGGTTCTCGATTTAACCTTTACACGGTAAAGCCAATATAATCGTTATAAGGTAGTTGTTTGTTCAGACTGGGCATTAGACCAAGGACCAAAGACCAAGACCAAAAACTCGCATCATCCCCTAATCTCACCTAGTTAGAACGGTCAGTACATGTGAATCAGGTTAATAAGTTCGGCTAGGTTTTTTACCCTATCGTCGACTCTCGGAAACAAATTGAAAGACTTTATTCAATAAATAATGTAAGTGTGAAGTCAATATACTACTACAACAACAACAAGAACAAACCTTAGGATCCGGAACAATTAACTGTGGTTCAGGAATGCTTGTCCCGTGTGCGAATTGACCCCATGGCGCTGAATCAATAGCTTAGCAACTGCGCTACCGTGTCATCGTGCCTATAAAATAGAATATATTTAGACAGTATGACGTATCGCTTTCTTTAAAAACACGAACTGCCAGTGTGATCACATTACTCATCGTCAAGCCAATTTTAATACATACTAGCTGTGCCCGCAACTTCGTCCGCGTGGAATTTAAAATAAACAAAATATCTAAAATAAAAGTAGACTATCAGTTACTCCTTATTACATCACCTCTCTGCCAGTGAAAGTCCCGTAAAAAGCGGTCCAGAGATTAGCCGGAACATACAGACAAAGAGACAAAAACTGTTAAAAATATTATTTTGCATTTAGTAAAAAGCGGTTATTTTAATATTACAAACGGACACTCCAATTTGATTTACCTGTATCGATTACCTTCCAATCCAATTAAAAAAAGCAAACGATTTAAAAATAAGGTAACGTATTGCAACAAATTTACGTTAGAAGTTTACGGTAAACATTAAGTTTTTTTTCGTTGATTGTACGGCTCGTGCACGATTTTTGCTTAGTAGTATAAAAAAACGTTCCGTACCGTTATCTACCGATATCGTGCGTAACAGCTTGGTGATAGGACAGACAGACAGCGGAGTCTTAGTAATATGGTCCCGTTTTACCCTTTAGATACCGAACCCTAAAAAAGTGGTATCGATTGAATGTTCCGGAATTAGGATTCAAAGGTTTTGTTTTACGCTACCAAAAAATACACAACAATTACAACATTTACAATACAATTACAATTCAACATTTTAAATTTCATTAGAAACCACAACTAATACTAGTGTTCACTTTAATTTACCAATTTAGTTAAGAGCGCGGCAATAGTTATCGCGTCCGCAAATTCACTCAGCCATAGCAGTGCAATTATATTACGTAGTCAATAACGACTTTGTACCCACAGATAGCTATTATTTGTCCTACACGCCGCGCGCCGACGTGTCCTTTGTTGCAAAACGTTTTTGTATTTCGGCCTTACTCATTACGTGTGGCCCAAGCGACAAGAGGCGTGCGTAAACTAGAATAACTTATTAACATCATTTATTTATGTGTTTTAGATAAATCAAATAATATGATCTATGCAAATAATATGATCTAATTATAAACATAACGGCTGCACTTTTTTTTCGTTTTGTACATTAATTTATTTATTCAGCGTTATCTACCAATAAACCTTAAGATAGCCCAGAGAAGATTTAACATCAAAAAACCCGATTAGCTCAATCAAGAAAGTTATAAATTAAAATAAAACATACTTTTATATAATATATTATAATCTACAGAGATAAGCAATGTAAATATCTAAAATAAACGATATTTTAACTCAAAAATGACAAGACTAGCTAAGCTAAAGAACCACGCATTTGATTGCAGTCAACCAATCAATCTATTTATTTGCCAAATAGCTGACACAACGTAACCACTTGGCATTACCTAAACGAAATAATAGTTCTACTTGTACCTGGCGCCTTGCTAACTGTCCGCTTCTAACTTGTACCATCGACATTTAATTGATTAAGTATTAAACAAGCTGATTTTGTATTCTAGTGATCCCTCACTTAATGATAAGTCGTCATAATGAAGGTTTTCATTTTTCTCTAAGTAGATATGATTAAAATTACTATTATTAGGTAGCTCACGCAGGAAATTTAACTAAGTGAATATAAAGGCCAATGCATATAACACATTGACGGTTGGCACTCTTGTTTATTCACGGCATTTTACTACCAAACTTCACCCGTATAGGAATTTTCCTTGTCCATGACCGACAACGCGTTTGTAAATTATGATGTAGCGTATGCCCATTGGCGGTGATTGATTATTATTAGATTCGCTCGCTCGTTGACCTTCGTTTAAACTTAAAAAAAAAACATCAATACAGCAAATATTTCGGATGTAAGCTTCGTCAATTCGCTACATGACAGTGATATGGTAGGTGACGCCAAATATTCTTTACAGAGATGACTAATACTCACACGGGTGGTTCGGGCTATTGTTAATAAAAACATTCTCATTTCAATAGAGAAATATGCTATACCACGTGCTTAGGACCCAATAATTCATGAAACGCTAGCAGACGAACTCTTCAAATAGTGTCAGGTATCGATCGGACAAAATGAATTCTTCTTCAAGTCGTTAAACATGGATTGGTATAAAGTATCGTAAACGTAAGGAATTTAAAACTAAAATATCAATAATAATCAATTAATAAACCAGTCGACTTAAAAAAAATTATGATATTCGCCGCTCACTCGGTCCTGACATCTCTTCTAAACCCTTTTCTAAGCCTTTCAATTGTTAGTTACAAAACATTATATTCTCATTAATATATACAGTAAATATTTAGGTACATTACATTACACAACTGTTCTATTAAAAGTTGCGCCTCTTCATTCGTTGTTTGCATTTTATCGCAATTAGCTTTGGCCAATAAAGGTATATTGAAATAAACTGCCACGGCCAACTCGCTCCTATAAATAAATGTATGACTTTTGGCAACAATAGTGTATGTGACACACAACATAAACATTTAACGTAAAACACATTACATTAAAATAAAACATATCCAATAGATATCTTTGTGTTTTACTGTGTATTTGTTACAATTTTGTATGTGAACCTCTAAAATAAATTCATCAAAATAATCTTTCCTTTTTTCTGTACGTCTTCGGGCTTTTAAACTTCTGACGCTTGACGCCTTTCGGTTTGTCAGATTGTGAGATTGACCAAATTACTCTGTGTACAAATTTATTTCTAAGCTTACAACATTCACATTATTTACACTGTATTCGAAGGAATTTATGAATAAATGACTGTGCCTTTTTAATTAAACGAAAGTCCCCCATGGCTTATTTTTAAGCGCGACGCTAAAAAAAGAAGCTGTTGCCGATAGATTCAAAAAAATAAGATGTAAGAAGTGATCTGGTATTAGACCTAATCAGTGACGGGTCACTTGTTATGAAGTTTATCAAATTACTGTCCAGAGGATGTTTACTCAGTGATGCAATGACAACAGATTTACTGCATCGATGAACGCACCGCAAAATGTTTTACATTTACGTGATCTCCGCAGTGTGCTGACGTCACCACATCAGACATTTACTGCAGACATTGTTTAATTATCTCACCGTCTGAAAGAACAAAGTGACGCGCTAACGATAGCAATTTGTCGTTTTGTCGAAAAAATTTAACACCGCAATAAATATGCATTTGCCGCAATTGCCAAACAATCTGCAGTTAACACATGTTTCTTTCTCCTTTTCGAAACGAGTTGTAGTCGAAATACACTAACACACCCCAATTAAATATCTTATAATATGTATACTTCGATAAATGGATTATTATTCTTAGAAGAAGTGCATACACCATTATTGCAATATCGACAATTCGTACGTAATAAAATAAATATCGTAGCAATTTTTATTTTTAGACAACATGCCCTCAATGACACGGCCCTGTATGAAATAGAACAAAGTGATATTCTTTAAAGTGTAAATCTATAATCTTTGGCAACCCCTGTGTGATGTATACATATGTATACGTATGTATTTATATGTGTTTTTTAACTGAAGGGGTGGCAACCGAGCTGGCGATTCACCTGATGCTAAGTGATAACCGTCGCCCATGGTCATTTGCAACACCCGTAGTGTTACAGATGCGTTGCCACCTTTTAATAAAGTGGGCCCCGGCTACCTCACTCACCAGACGAAACGCAGAAGTAAAACACTTCCACTTCACGCCGGTCTTCTGCGAGGTCGTGGCACTGCCCGTCCGTGCTGCAGCGTAGACTGTTGCGTGGCCCCACCGTTTAATATGGTCCCTCTACGTTTTAGCGCTGAAGAACTGCGAGCCGGTGTTGGATGAGACGGTCTCGACGTGCGTCGATGCCGACTCCGCCGGCAGGGGCTGCATCCTGAGCGCGGGCGGGGCCGCCGGGAGCGGCTGGAACGGGCACGCGGCCGCGGTCAGGTCGGGCCTGAGCCACTTGGCCATTCCGCGCGGCTGGTCCTGGGGCGGGCCCGCCTCCCCCCACTGCCCCGTTTGGGCGGAGGTGAATGTCCCGGATTGACCACAACCGCCCCGCGCCACCGGGACACGCGAGCCGACTTTCGTTGATTCGATCTCTTTCTCTCTGCAACTGTTTCTTTTCGATTGAGGTTAGGTTGTATAAGCGGCCATTGGAATGTCACTTTTGGCGCCATTTCTCTTGTTTTTTTTATTTTGTTAGATAGCCCAATTTGTATTTAACCTTCGTTGGAAAATTTTTGGTGTTTTTGTAATTACTTATCATTTAAGAAAATCTATTATTATATTATGAATTTGAACATTGACTATTTATTTGTTTTAATCGTATGTAAAGTATATTCTAATGTAAATATTTAAGCTTTAAATTTTACCGATTGTTAGGAATTGCTAATTCGTATTTACTCTATTTAGATGGAGACTTTTGCGTCCTTTTTTTAATAGGAGATATATTTTAATATTTTATTTATTGTAGCAAATGAATGAAACGGGGCTCAAACCAAAGGATTTTCAAATATATTTTTAATTAATGACTATTTTTGATGTCTGAAATAGTTAACAAAACGTAATGAATATTGTAAAATTTATTTTACATAAATAAATGATCAAAATATCACAATCAATTAACTTCACAAAATGGCGCGAATGCGCATATATCAAAAAAACAACTAAACACTATATTTCTGGAAAGTTTACATAGTTATTCTTCATATTTTTTTTTAATTATTTTTTTCCTCCATAATTTTAGAGTCCTTTCATTTGATCCTTAATTTGAAAGGTTTTAATATAACTATTATCATTTATCGTTTACCGCTAATTAAAGCATGGTTCTTTGAAACCTGTTATTACCTAAGACCAATGTGGCCAAATAACCAACCTGTGTCAACCAACATCTATAATTGAATTTTTCAAACTATCATCATTTATCTTCAACGTCATTGTCAAGACAATTTAGTGTTCTACAAATTCCTCTCCACTGTGAAAAAAATATGCATATTGACAGATGTCATTGTTTCTCTATAAGGAACTACTGCCAAATTGTACAATCATATTTTCTAGTATGTTACCAATATGCATTATTTAAGAATCGAATTGCATTTGAAATACGGGAGATTTGAGATAAAAACTCGATTCTAAATAATATGTTTGAATTTTATTCGATTTTATTCCTAGTTTCACTCTTGGACATCTATGAAGATTTTTTAATATATTCTCTAGTGACGTGACATCCTTCTTACATACAAACTATCGATATCGAAACTGCGAATTACTTTTCATATCACTGCTTAGTCTTATGGTTAATGTTACCAGATGTAAGAGAAAACATTTAAAAGAATATCATATACGTGGTGTTAAGTCGCTATTGTGCATAAAGTTTTTAAATAAATAAATACATAATTATATATTGAACTAAAATCGAAACATCGTACCTGATGCGGTTCTCCATATTAGCATTAACAGTCGAAAATGAATTTTTGTAGTTATAGGTCATATTTCACAGCGCATCGTGGTTTCGACTACCATACGCTGAATCTACTTCTTATTGTATTAATGTAAGAAACGAACACGATCTCTTATTTACAAAAGAAAATGTAGAATTTTGTTTATGACTTAACCTCTAATTCTGTTCTAAGCTTTTCGTCTTCAGAAATGAAGAGAAAACAGAATTTGTAGGTTTTATCAATTCTATATTTAAAATTTTTCTATTATCTGTAATGTTTTTTTAGCGGCCATGTTTGTCAAGATATTATTGATATAAATTTATCAATTAATGATTTGCAACAGTTCTTCGGTCTTCGATTTAAATCTATATGCTTGTATATTTTATTTAACGTGTGTAATAAGCTCCTTATTTATATTATCATTTAAAATGTTTACTTATTAGTGACTTCAAAAGGCATACAATTCTCCACAAGTTTTACCTAAACGTGTGATAAATAAAAATAATTTATTTTTTATATAAACTTTTTTCTTTATCGTGTATACATACATACCTATCAAACGTTATGAGTTTTGTGTTAAATAATAAAATCTTATGAATTATTGAAATTGCTTCATTTCCACCCTTGGTACTATGATAATACGAATAAAGACGATGAAATGCACAAAAAGAACTTATAAAATATATTTACGTGTTTCACATTGAATTCTTCTAACTTTCAGGTATTAACGTGACCACATATTAGATTTAAACCCAATCACATGAATATTTGTTGAAAAAAAATTTTTTTTTACATTTTAATTTTGCATACGAAATATGAATAAAATTCATACTGCCTATTTAAGCACACCTTTACTTGAATTTAACAACGTCGCATATTCATACAGGAAAAAATAAATGATTCGAAATAGAAAAACACTAAAAAATAGATTGCATAGTGCAGTAAATCAAGTATTTTGGGTTATACATTTTTTTACCGTAAGTTAATTCAGTTCCGCAACGTCGTGAGACTGTTGACCATACTGGAGACTTTGTATACTAATCAAACGAAAACAATTTGTAAAAGCTACCTTAATGGCAAGAGCCTACTATAATGTTCAAGAATACATTGAGGACAAGGATGTGTGGAAATGACTCTTGCTCTGCACTTGCAAGAACCCTGGGTGCTGCTGATATTATCCTAAATAAGTTTGTATAATTGCATAAAAAAATAACAAGATCGCAGAGTTCTTCTCTGTGCTGGTCTAATTTAGTGAACCGGTGGTAGATTTTTTGTTGATGTTCAATAAGAGCTTAAGTTAAGCCTATATTGAATAAAGATACTTTGACTTTGAAAATCAGTATTATCTTCAAAACAATGAATTATATGACCCATGTTCCATAGACATTTTACTCCTTACAGCAACGATGTTTTAATAAAGTTGACGCATGAGGAATTATTTTGAAACCTTTAAAGCAGTTGCAAACTGATACGACTGACTGTAAGTGTCTGGGAGTATTGACGAATTACTTTTAACGTTATAGTCTAAAATGTACTTAAAATCAGCTTGGAGAATTTAAGTGAGGTAAGTAATGTTTTATGTACCTTGATTACCTGATACCTCGAAATTCGCCCATTGACCAAGCTAGCAGGTAGGCTTGCGATCGTAGTACATACTAACACTAGTCAATCATACTCATTTCGTTCGTCAGAAAATACGTGATTTGTGGTGGCCCTGGGATCTTGCTATATAAGTAAATTTGACGGATGATGTAGAAGTATGTTACGGAAAGAGATATCAGTCTATAGAATTGCAATCTAATTACACCTATTGGCGTAATTTGAGTGCCCCAGTTTCGGTGCGCTAGTGCTAGCTATATAAAATTAAACCTTAAAGTTAAAACGTATCATTAACGAGGTTCCATAGACATTTTTCTCTTTTTAGTAGTATCCTTAAGATTATTTTGTGTAGGCGCTGTGTAAGATAAACCCTCGAAGCTTTCTTTTACCGCTTAACACGCGGTAAATAATCATTAAAAAGTGCATTTAACAACTGTATGTGCTTAATTAAAAATCAACTTTTTAAAATGTATATTAAAAAATATGATTTAAAATTAAACAAAGAAATGTCATTTGGGAGTACTTAGCATCGCTATTCGTTCTTGTTTGAAAGATAATATATATCTTATCCTTTAAACGAGCAATTCTTGTATATATATATATACAAGAATATATATATATATATACTAGATGCTACCCGCGACTACGTCTGCGTAGAGGGGTGAAAATTTAGGGTTGTATGTATTTTTTTATGCTGTGTCAAAAAAAAATAGAAACAAAGTTTTATATAAAAAATTAAGGGGTGGACTACCCCCTTAACATTTAGGGGGACGAAAAATAGATAGTAGCCGATTCTCAGACCTACTGAATACGCATATAAAATTTGGTAAAAATCGGTCGAGCCGTTTCGGAGGAGTTCAAGTTCGAACCCCGTGACACGAGAATTTTATATATTAGATATATATAATCTGAATCTCGGAATCGGCTCCAGCGATTTTCATGAAATTTAGTATGTGCGTAGATTCGGGGGCGAAAAATCGATCTAGCTAGGTTTCATTTTTAGAAAATGTCCTTTTATCCCTGTTTTCAGGGGATGAAAAATATCATTCGAATATGACAGTAAATTTCGTCGCAAAATAAAATTATAATTAAAAAAGTTATAATAGCTCGGTCTTTAATCGGGCGGCCCCAAAACAGACGGCCGTGGTTCGTACATAATATCATAATTATGAATTACGGCACACACAGTTTCCGATTTATAGGCTGACATTCAAACATTTATTGACATTAAAATTTCCCAAAAGTCAACGTACTCTAGTAAGCGTCGACATAACCTTAAATAGAACTTACAGCTGTTCAAATAATAATGACGAATAAAATGGATCACATAGAGACAATGGTATTCAACTATGAAACCACCAATCGATCTGATTTCCGGCATATACAACAGTCAACAGAAATCATTGATGAAGTAAAGCCGAGTAAAGGTCCTAAACATAGTAAAATTAGAGAATTGCAAAAGGCGTCGGAGCGGGAGGAAGGTTCGCAGGCAGTAAGTATACTTTGATTCCTACAGACTATAACTTTAAATCGAATGTTTAACCAAAGTAGCTTAAGCAACTACTACATTAAAAAAGTGCACATTGATCTGTCATCAATCTTTTTTCATCGTCTACTTTACCCAGTTTATTAAGATCTAAATTTAGACTTGCAATAACTAAGATGGGATGACATTCACAGCATGCTGCTATCAAAGTAGGTTTAATCATATCCAATTATCAAGGTGCAGACATTTTGGATGGCTTTTAAAAAATATTTTTTTTCATTACACAGCCTTCTTCTTAAAACTAAATCTATATCTTTGACGGCCATCAAGATTAGATATATTTACATTCTTATTAAACCTGTTGTTGCAAATTCAAATTTCAATTGTTTTATTTTGCTGGCTAGTGTTAAGCATCCATTCCACTGATGGCAAGTGATGAAACACTTCACTGGTCATGTTACTCAGTAACAGAATAATTCACACTAGTCTAGTAAACTAACTAAAAATAACTAACTAGGAAACTGATTAAAAGAGGTATATAGTAATACTGTTTTTATACATCATAATTTTTACCAAAAAAAAAACCGACTTCAAACCATTTTTAATACCTATGACATTTGAGGATTGCCCTCGATTTCTCTGGGATGCCATCATCAGCTCCGGGTTTCCTTATCATGGTACCACCCTTGGGATGTCTCCTTTCCAACAAAAAAAGAATCATCAAAATCGGTTTATAAACGACGAATTTATCAGCGAACACACATAAAAAAAATACGGTCCAATTGAGAAACCGTCTGCTTTTTTGAAGTCGGTAAAAAAGACGAAGAAGTTGGATAGGGAGCTGGAGCGAGCGCGTCGGGCTCGGCCGCGCCTCGTCATTGCGCCTGCCGTCAGCATCGACGACATTGAGGACCCACGCGTGCGTCGGATCCTTATAGAGGATGTTTACAAAAGCAACGCCCAGCGCTCGTACGACCAGCCTACGAGTAGCATCGCTAGAGGGCCCCTACCTTCGGGATACACTCGCAATGATCCCGTACGTATGACTATGTTAGAATGGATAGGATTTGGAGGTTCGATTTCATCATCATCAGCCGCAAGACGTACGCTGTTGAACACAGGCCATAGAACGCCACAACGAACGACACTTTGCCATCTGCATCCACCAGTTTCCCAAGAATCTTACGAGATCCATCTAGAGGGAGGCCTTAAATATTAATAATAATAAAGTTTATTTCCTTTTAGTTACGATAATTTAAACTATATTTTCCGATAGCCAAGCGCAAGCGACAAATCGCTAATTAATATATAATTCCAAATTTCTTACAATCATAAGGATCTCCTTTCGAAAATTACGGCGAAAGCGCATGAAAGATTCAAATTTAATAAAAATAAATTGATTATAATCGTTGGTGTAACTCTGAACGCCTCAGGTTCGAATCGTGCAGCGTTCATTTGTCGACAAAAATTCACATTTTGAACATTACAGACGTGAAAAACGTCCAATTTCCTTCAGTTGTCTCTGCCAAAGTTGGCGCCGCCCTACGTTGCGCCGGAATGGCGTTCGGATTGCGTGCAGTGGGACAGGAGGCAGCTACGCGCCCACTGCGACTCCACGAAGGTGTTTTGGCGATCTCACCACCGCCGGTTGGAATATTTAATTTTTTTTTTTCAGTATAAAAACTCGTATATAACTTTCTTTCTGTATATTTATTGACCTGTAAATTGATATTTAACAGCCACCCCATTGCATTATCTCTAGCGACATGCCCACCATACTATACAACATAAGCGTATATATATTTTTAATTAAAGTATTCCAAAATAAATATTATCTCTGATATCCAGGTTAAGAAGTTCTGACGATGTTTTCTAATGTGTTGTTTTTACATGTACATTGCTTGCAGGTAAGAAAATAAGAAATTAAACGGCAAAATATATACATACGTGAAGTGAAATAAAGTCAAAACATCGTCATTTTTATTGTAGACTGATTCTTTGTATTAATTTATACATATGTATGAAAATAGTTTTAATTTTAATACATAATATACAAAAATAATCATGCATATATGAAGTTTACGATATTTCTACGATTAGGTACTTTATGTATTGATGTGATATTGTAAGCCATTATTTAATATAGTATACCTTTAGTATTTTAGCGTACTTCTTATACGTATAAATAAATATACCTTATATTTTCTGTTATTACTTTTTATTTCTATCTACCCTGCTCTTTCTGAATGACTTATTTTTTGCATAAAAATCTAATACTTACTATCTGAAATCCAGCAGTTACAAATCCACATGTCTTTACGTAATAAAGACAGCTATACTCACGTTAAATCGTTGTATGTACCGACTAGCTTCGGACCCATTGGAGGCCCTTCATCGGGGCGAGAGTTATTAGTTCGCTCATGATAATAGCCGAGGCTTCCTCGGGAGCCATCAAGCTTAGTCACCATAACGCGTAACCGAGGTTCAGGCTAGGCGCCCCGAGCGTCCGGCCACCTCAAGTCCGGTGGATCTGTAAAGGCCAACAGTGGTGAAACCTACCAAAAAAAAAATTCGCTGTCGCACACCGTCTCTCACCGTTTCCTACTGCGCGGGTTAACAGGGCGGGGGGCGCGTCTTATTATTACGTAAATAATGTATCACCAAAGTTTTAATAATTTTACCACATGTCTTTGTTGAGCATCCTCACGGTTGTGTGCTGTTCCTGTTTATTTGTAAAAAAGTGACTGCTTGTGCCTAGATTTTTATAAGTGTCAGCATTGATGTGTCTCTTTTTACCCCTACTTTTTAAATGAAAAAGAGGCAAACGAGAGGATACATATAATGGTTAGCGATCTATGTCGCTCATAACTACTTGCAACACCAGAGAAGTAACCTAGTTTAGTGCGTTGTCGCCCCCTTCGCGAAAGTCCCTAAAATATCGGACCGACATTTTATTTATGTCCTGCGCCGCAGGACACCAGAAATCTACAACTTAATGGCAGAAATAATGGAGAAATGTACAACGATCTTTATTTTAAGAAAGAATTTAAAAAACTCGCACTACTTACAATAGATAAGAACCATATAATTCAAAGTCAAATATCTTTATTCAATATAGAAGCATTACACTTACTTATTGATAGTCAAAAAAACTCTACCACCGGTTCGGAAGGAAAGCCACTGACCTGAGAAGAACCGGCGTAAGAAACTCAGCGGGACATTTTTTTAACTTGACAAAAAAAACAAATATGTGTACAATTTATTAAATTCCACTTGGAAGAGCCTGGAGTGATCAATTCATTTCCAGAGTGTGTTATCATTCAAATAATCACTAATACTATAATAGCCATTAACACACAAACGTTCATTTACAAGTTTTTTGAATTTTGCAACGGATTCATTTTGAACGTTTTCTGGGATTTTGTTGTAAAAGTGTATACATTGTCCCATAAAAGATATACTTATTCTACGTTATTCTAGTTGAGGGTAGAACTAATTTATGCTTGTTCCTAGTATTTACATCATGCACATTACTAAATCTTGAAAAGTCATTCTTATTTTTGTGGACATTTGCAAGTATGTACTGAGAAGCTGCAGTCAATATTTTTATTTCTTTAAACAAGTTTGTTAGTGAATCTTTGGGACCCAGGTTATAAACTGCAAAATTCTTCAAAGTTATTTTATATCTAAAAATATGGTAAACATTAGTTCACATCGGTCAGGCTTATTTTATTACGCCATATTAAAAGAAAAAAAAACATGACGTATTTTATGTTGTAAAACGTCATTTCGATTTGGAGACCGTTTATTTTCAGATTTGTTGTTTAATTTTATAGATATATTTTATACATTATTCTTTGATACATATTTAACACAATGTCGGATCGCAAGCGAATTGTAGATTCAATAATATTTGATTACAAAACAACAACGAACACCGATTATAGGGAACACGATTTCCAACCGGCGTTGGTGAAGACAGTGTATAGAGGTAAAACACGCGCTCCGAGGAGGAGTAAGCCCCTCTTAAAATATGTTCACACGATGTCCGATTGGAAATGCGCCATGCCTTTTGACGTAATGATCTCACGGAAGGAGATTCTTCGCACGAACCCGAATCAGATTCAGGCTGCTTATGTGAGTGAATCAACGTCATACCTCAACCAAATCAAACCAATTACCTTTTTCGTAGTAGATTTGGTTTTTCTTTATGTGAGAAAGTGGCGAACTAGCTGGCGGTTCACCTGATGTTAAGTGATGATCGGCAAACATTGACGCTTGCAAAACCCGTAGGGTTCTACACGCGTCTACACGTGTTGTCGCCTTTTAATAAAGCGGGCTCCGGCGACCACACTCGCCAGACGAAACGCAGAAGAATAACACTTCCACTCCAAACCAGGAAACGTCTAAAATGACGGTTAGTGACCACGTTTCTTGGATGTTGTCTTTAACGTTAGACTTTACAATTGCGCTTTTACTGCTGTTGAAACGCAATTGAAGTCTTTTTCAGGATCAAGTTTTCTGGAATGATTCCTATTTTCAACCGACGTCAAAAAAGAAGGAGGTTCTCAATTCGACTATTTTTTTTATATTTGTTACCTCAGGACTATCGACTGAGTGAATCATTTTGATGATTCTTTTTTTATTTGAAAGCTGGTGCTTCCCATGTGGTCCCATATTAATTTCATTGGTATTGGATCTTGGGCTCCGCAGATATTTAGGGAACTCCTGAAATCAATTATAAAATGAATACAGAGCGAGATATTTGGAGTCGGTTTTGTTTTTCGTTAAAAAAAATATTGACTTGTAGTTTAGAAGGTTAGCCATCGTCGTAACATTTAAATTAAACTATTTGTTTACACTTAAAATCATTCGGACAAAACGGCCATTCTAACACTGCATAATGCTTAAATTAAATAAATACAAGTATGTTTGACTTTAAGGAAAAACCTCCGGATTTGGAGAAAGAGAAAATTCGAAATACCCGACCGAAAATGGCAATCACTCCAGAAGTTAATATAGATAGCTTCGATGCCAAGTCAGTATCCTAAAATTTTAACTTAACTATATCTTAGAAGTAGCGAAGCTAGTTTTACATTGTACATGCTATTCGGTAATTGATTGCGTTAACTGCTTTTTTTCAATTTTAAATATTGTAAATAATAATAGTTACTAGAGAAGTATTTTTAAAACGTAGCCAACATATTATATTTTTAATTTACTAATTGATTTATCAAAATATTTATACACTCCAAATGATTATAAACTCCTATAATTTATTTTAATTATTTTAAATACAGTCCAACACTGTAGCATTTCTCTTACGATTTTTTAAGGAAATATATTTTCTTATACACCTTTCAGAACATACGCTCTAATAGTGGAGGA
The DNA here is from genome assembly GCA_933534255.1 of Iphiclides podalirius. Taxonomy (NCBI): domain Eukaryota; kingdom Metazoa; phylum Arthropoda; class Insecta; order Lepidoptera; family Papilionidae; genus Iphiclides; species Iphiclides podalirius. Next base: position 2,403,308 of record OW152816.1, read on the forward strand.
CAAGTACACTACGCAAAAGATGAAAGAATTCGGCAACGGCTGCGAAACGTCAAATCTCAGGGCGCCATTAACTGGAAAATATGCTCCGAATGCGCCGGTGCTTCGTTTCTTTATAGATATTAACGTTTAGGTAGTTTTTATCTTATGTGAAGAGCGGTTAAGTGATGCCGCTCCTGGACGGATGACTCCATGGCGCAGTGGCCAAGGTATTGGCTTCGGCGTCGGGTGTCGCGGGTTCGATTTCCACACGGGACAACTATTTGTTGTTTCGCATCTGGGTGTTTGTCCGCGGGAAATTTATGTTTATAAAACGTCCTTACAACGCAGGATAATACAGATACTAATGATATACGAATTAATTATCATCATTATCAGCCGCAAGACGTCCCTTGTTGAACATGGGCCTGCCCACTGCCACTTCAACTCGCAAATCCGGAGAGCTATGTCGGTGACTCTGAATCTTCGGCGAATTTCCTCGTTCTGAATTTTGTCGCGCAAAGAAACTCCGAGCCTAGCTCCATTGCTCGTTGTGTGACTCTGAGCTTCTGCAAAAGGCCAGGCACGTCATCACTGGCAACACACACTGGTTATACACCCCCGTCTTCAGGCACTGCGCACACACATATCGCGTAGTTTCCCGAACGCTGCCCATGCGAGTTAAAACTAACAATTTTATTCTTATTCTATATTCTTATTTCAGCTGGCGTTGCCTAAGCTTTCGCCTCCTCCAGTGGCACGAGAGTGGCGAATGGAGAGCGCCTCTTGGGATCGTCGTCAGAGACGGGACTTTTGCGATGCCACAAAAGTCTTCTGGCTGAACAGGGCAAGAGAAAAAGACAGACATCAGCGAACGCTTTAAGATATGAGAGAGAGGCATGTGCCCATAGTGCAATGAAAATTTATAAAGTCGCCCAAAATTAAACCTTCATTTAACGGCTAACAGCCGTAAAAGGCTTAATAATAATAAAGCGAGCAAGGTGCAACATGTCGTTTATTGTCGCAGGCGTCAAATATTCATATAGTATAAGTGTCGCAAATGATTTAGATTTCTGCACGTTGTGTTGCAAGCTTATACGACCAAATCTATATACGACAAAAGAAAAAACTGAAAAAAAAAAAAGCTAAAACTTCCGTAGGTTTTTACGTCATAAATTTATGTTGTTATTGATTTTTAATTTTCCATAATTATTTTATATACTTTAAAAAAGTTAACGCGCCTGATATCTTGAGTAATTACTACTGTATAATTATATTACAAATGGTTATTCGAAAGGTTCTATAAAAGGCAACAAACAAAACGAATTTTATCTTTATTGTCAAACGAAATCTCCTTTAAGCAATGGAATATATTTATAACGATATAATTATTGCAACTGCCGATAACTTACGACAACAAACGAATTTATACAAACGGTAAAAGGCACTTATTCTATACAGCTCCCTTATAATTAAAAATTCAAATCCATGAGTGTCGGAATTAAACTTAAAATGTGTGAAATTACAAATACATTACTACAAAAACAGTAACAATAGCTGTCTGCTAATATGAAAAGACCTGCTTTGAATTTGTGCACAAAATTATGCAATAAAGGGTATGCAAATTAAGAGTTTTAAATAACAATAAACATATTTTGATAACAAATTACACAAAACGAAAAAGCTTCAAAATTTCTTTAGTAGCCCTTTTTATCATTTTTAAATTTATAATTGTTACATAGCAATATTTTAAACTTTAATTATTATTAATAAAAATATTTACTTAATTCTTTATAGAATGTTCCTTAGAAATCATTAAAGGTATTATATAGTACACATTTTGACACAATACGACAGTTTACACCTTAGCAATTCTTAAATCATAGACAAAATTTGTTGTTATATTTTTAATGATTGTAACATAAAAAATGTTAAATAGCGCAACAATTTAATGGCGAATGTCCTTAGCGCTAATACTTCTTTTTATAAATTGTCAACCCTTTTTTTAACAACAATAAAAATAGCATTAAAAAAACCGTGACCATGAATGCTAGAAAAAAATCGAAACGTCCGGAATTTACGTCTAAATTAAAGTCGACAACATTAGTAAAATCTGTTCATTTAATACTATAAATATTTTAGGGTGTGAGTTGGGCGAAAGTGTGAGTACAATTCACAGCCGTCATTAATTTTGGCGCGACCAATACATCTTTACTTATAACTCTTCTGTACATACGTATGTCACTGAACTCCAGCTCAACGGCTGGACCGATTTTAGTGAATTTTCTTGTGTGTTATTTTCTGTATATGTGTGTATTATTTTCTAGTGTGTCTTCAAGTAGATTCGAGAATGGTTTAGATTCATAATTCGGTCTATTACAATGTTTTTTTTTTTTAATTTTTTTTTTTTTTGTTTATTAGCTGTCGGATTAAAGTCGTCTGTACAGGACAAAGTCTGTGGTCCGCTAGTAGTTACTAAAACATGAGGCAGATCGAAGCATTTTTTAACAATAATTCATAAATATAGCAATGATTAATCTAAAATGTAGAATAATTAGTAATAAAGAGCTTTTAGCGAGATTGGCCTGGAAAACTTATAACCATATATCACAAAACTTCATTCATTTAAAAATATTTATTAGTAACATTTGGGTTTTATACTTCCTCACTACAATTTAATTTTTGATTTTCCTCATTTACTTTTACTTCCAAACTATTCGAGAATAAATATTTTTTGAATATTACAATAACAAATGAACAAATGTTTACAACAGTGTAATGTCATCATAATAAATTATTTGGCAAGGGACTAACATTTTGTTCTCCATTTCCATTTCAGTCTTCAATCTTAAACACGTCCCATTCAATAATTATTTGTTAGGTATTCTATAGTTCTGTAATCATCCAATAGGATAGGCACAATGCATAAAATACTAAAGCTTAAATGTACATATATAGCATCTTCCCTTAAACAAATGGTGCCAGTCAAGTAATAACAATTTTTTTTTCAAATCTTATTATCTAATTGACTAATAAAAAAAGTATATATTTCAATTTTTATCAACTTCAAAGCAGCATCTGTACCGAAATGCGGCCGCAAAAGCAAATTAATCACCAAGAGCTTTTTAATTGAGTAATTTTTTCCCCCCTTTTACGGTAACTTAATTACAATGGAATGTTTTCTCGCCAGAGTTGTCTCGTTCATAAATCACAGTGTCAATCAATTTTAATTCGGGTTTTATAGCTGATTGATTGGTCTGACATAATCATCATTATATTCGAATCATATAAAGATATACATTAGTAACGAGGAATTGACAATGATTGTGTTAATCGCACTAACAATTTTTAGAACAAAAACAAGTTGGACAAAGCTCAAACATAAATCCCATTTCATATGTGCCGTGTAAGCGATTCCACGATAACCTACAAACCACAATACGCGATCCTACCATTGTCATTGAAAATATACGACTTGACTATATTGTAAGGACCCAATGATATTTCGAGAAACGCACAGATCAATTTGTGAATTAAAAAGGGTCATCATACTTTTGTAATCGTCCATTAAGTAATTCTGGCGTGATATTCAATATCGGAGCGTTGACACTGTTTTCTTACTGCCCAGCTTTCCGAGAAAGGCGTTTAAAACGTCTCTGTTTCGAGGGGACCCGTGGCGATGTCATCCGCGGGGGCAGAAGTGTTGGCGGAATTGGGGGCATCGGCGTCACTGGGGGCGATGCCATTAGCGGGCGCGGGGGCGTCGTCGCGAGCGATGTCATTGACGGGCGTGATGCCATTAGCAGTCGGGGGGGCGTTGGCGGTCGAGGGGGCGTTGGCGGTTGTGGGGGCGTTGGCGGTTGTGGGGGCGTTGGCGGTCGCGAGGGCGTTGGAGGCGACTGGGGGCGCCCCTACATCGGCGCAGACGAGGCAGAGGTGCGCAAGCGCGAAGGCGGCCGCCTGGCGCACGGCGGGCGCGGGCTCCTTGAGCAGCTGGAGCAGCCTCGCCCTGGCGCCACTCGCCACCTCCTCGTCCAACTCGCCGTGCTCGGAGCCCTGCAGCCGCAGCCGGTGCAGCTCGGCGTACAGCATGCCTGCGAACGGGGGCGGGTACCTGCTTAGCGGACGGACTGGGTGCGAGAACACGTGTGGCAATTGAAGGCTTAGGTTCTTCTAGATAGCGGCGCAGAGAAATTTGAAAGGACATATTTAGCATACAAACAATTTTGAATATCTTGTTACAACGATAATTCGAACGAGAGATGTCGCATTGCTTTTTAGAAATTTAAACAATATATTATATATGACATATTTATTTAAATTTTTACGGTGTCAATCGCTACACTTCCAGTGAATCGTTAAAATTTGTTAAAAAAATGGAAGGAAAAGTTATCCGCCGCGGGAATCGGACCGACGTCTTTCGGATTCCCGCTCAGACACTTCAACCACTAAGCTGCTGAGAGTCTATCCAACGAAGATCGCAACGTATTTGTTTAATTTCTCAACATCGTATAAGCGGCTAGCCGACCGACCGAGCAGCAGCGGCGCGAGCGCGGCGTCCGGCATGTGGGCCCTGTGCGCGTGCAGGTAGTTGGCGGCGGGCGGCAGGCAGGCCGCCACCGCCGAGGGCCGCTCCTCCGCCAGCAGCCGCAGCAGCGCCGCCACGAACTCCTCCAGCAGCAGCCGGCCCTCGTCCACGAGGTGCTTCTGCACGAAGGCGCACGCCCGCGGCGCCTCCAGCGCCTTGAACACCTCGCGCAGCGTGAACTTGCTCGCCTGGGGATACCACAGTTCCAAATTCCTGCCTGCTCGTTCGGAGAAGCGATTGCCGCGACTTCGCCGAAGATCGGCGTGAAGTGGACGCGTGAGAGGCGTGAATGCGTGGAGGCATCTCTACGCAGAGCCAAAGGATCAAGCCGATCGGAAAGATTTTGTTCGTCGATAACCCCAGCTGCTACGTTGGATGCGGTCAAATGGAAGAAGCTGGTAATAGGGGGCTCCCACCCATAGGTGAGAACAGTACTCCATGTGGGGCCGAATTTGCGCCTTATAAAGGTTTAGGCGTTGAGCCAACGTGACCATGAACCGACCTTATATAAAGCGGGCCGTCGTTTACCACCCCTGACTCGTTTCAGGCGTAATCGGCGATTGACATGAACGAAAGTATAAGAAGGGAGGGAGCCTCGCACCGACCCTCACTACGGCGGGGCTGGGGTCGCAGAGGTGCAGCAGGAAGCAGGGCAGCGAGGAGACGGCCTGCGCCACCAGCGCCTCGCAGCGCACGCGCCCCGCCACCAGCCCCAGCAGCCGCAGCGAGCCCTCGCGCAGGTGCGCGCACTGCGTGTTCATGAAGGGCCGCACCTAAGGGCGCCGAGTGCTTTCAGAACAAGTGGAATATAGTTTAAGAAACTTAAAGACCCGACTGCGTGTCTATGTAATTTTTTAACAACACCTCTCAAGCTAAAATCCATCGAGCCGTTCAGGCAGCGGAGCGCGCCATACAATTATACATGCACTCGAAAAACATAATTATAATGTACCGCATTTTTCAAATAGGGAAAACCAAAGTATTTCGAAGAAAAAAAAAAGTATTTTTCGAAAATTTTGTATACTTATTATTCATTTCTTCTCTTGTAGATTCATTTCTGTGCGCTTCTAGCACACTGACAGTTTCATTATCCTTAAAAGAGTATTTAAGGATAATAAAAAACTGTCCAGAAATAGAGTATTTTCACATACTCCATTTTCATGCAAAAGTACAAAATATATTTATCAAAAAGAATGTATGATATGTTATTATAGAGTATGGTTGGCACCCCATCTAGTGGGAGGCCGTCCTGCACTGCGATGGCCAGGACGAGGCTGCCGCTCAAGAACCTTTCTTCCCACTAGATGGAGTAGGAAGAAAGATGCGGGAAGTCAATGGATACAGGTGGCTCAGGATGTGCTTCTTGGCAGTCTATGGGTTCGATCCCCACTACTGGAAAAACTATTGTGTAATGAACATAGTGTTTTTCTAATGTCTGGGTGTCTATATATGTATTTATTAACAAAAGCAAAGTATGTTTACCAGTTATCTAGTACCCATAGTACAAGCGCTGTTAGTTTGGGACTAGAGAGCGTTGTCTTAAAATGTGCCCTTAAATATTTATCTAATATATAAAATTCTCGTGTGACGGTTTGTAATTGAACTACTCCGAAACGGCTCGAACGATTTTCGTGCAATTTTGTGTGCATATCGGCCAGGGTGGAGAATCGGACAACATCTATTTCTTGTCCCCCTAAATGGTAAGGGTGGTCCTCCCCAAATATTTTTTTCTACCCTAAAAATAATTTATATGGCAAAACAACGTTTGTCGGGTCAGCTAGTTTGATTATAAAACAGGCTGAAATGAAGTTAATGACGTTTGGCAACCCCAGCCGCACCTTCTGCGCGATGGAGAGCAGCTCGCGCTCGAAGCCGCGCCCCAGGCCCTCCCACTCGGCCAGCAGGCGGCTCAGGCCCTGGATCGCAGCCAGGGGCACGTTCTCCATCGGCGAACTGCGCAATTTCAACGTTCTCTTTATATGGTTTTATTTTAAATTACCTTTTTATTAAAGGAATATCAATTTATTTTTTTATTTGGAAAACGACAGCAAATAACGAAACGTATGCGCATACGTGGCCTTCCGTCCATCGACGCCCTAGCTGAGGGCGAAAAGCGTGACTAAGGGCAAAGTATCTGAATGCGCTCACGCGGCCGTCTCGCCGTCGACGCCCTGGCTGAGCGCCTGCAGCGCGGCGGGCAGCGCGGCGTCCCTGGCGGCGGGCGCCAGCCGCGCCACGTTGGCGGCGCCGCGCAGGCAGGCGGCGCGCACGCGCGGGTGCTCGTCCGTCCAGCCGGTGCTCAGCGTCGCCAGGATCGTCTCCGTCACCACCGCGTTGCCGTTGCACCTGTTGTGCCGGGATATGTCACGATTTACGCCGTTGACGCACTCAAGTTCCCCGTTAGGAATTGGCTCTCGACGCGGTGTTCGTTTCGTTTTCATTTTTGCATCCGTCATCTGTATCAAGGTGTTATTTTCTTTCCTAGCCTCAAGCTAGGCTTATCGGAATATTTTGATATGAATTTGTTCGAATATATCACATGTTACAGAATAATTGTTACTTAGAAAGAATTTTTTTTACTATTATTACAACTATTATACGATTTTGTAAAATCACCGTACTCCATTCGAAAATGCGCTGAAAATCAGTTTCAAAACCAAATAAACGTCAAAACTGTCATCAAATAAAACGAAACGCCAAGCCACTCGGTTATTCCACATGCCAGGCTCAATTGGTAAAAAGAATAGGCGTACTCGTTGACTTTCTTGCACCTACCCTACGAACGCTGTATACGACAGGCGATAGATTTGGACCGCTAAGCGTAAAGCGCTTCGCTCACCGGTAGTGCAGCAGGTCGGCGAGCAGCGAGACGGCGGCGCAGCGCTGCGGCGGCAGCGGCGCGCGCGCGTACTGCGCGAGGCGGGCCGCTGCGGCGGGCAGACGCGCCGCTTGAGAGCGGCTAGCGCGCCCGCCAGCAGCGCTGCCAGCTCGGCTAGCGTGGCCCCGCTCTCACCGTGCTCCACGCTTAGGCACAGCGAGCACGCGTCTCTTACCTGCATCCCACTCAGACTGGACTAGGCTCGGTTTGAAACACCGCTTCAACCCATCCATATTATATACGATGACCCAATTGACGTAGTGGGCAGTGAACCTGCCTCTTCCGCCAGAGAGCGTGGGTTCGATCCTCACTACTGGAAAAATATTGTGTGAAGAACACAGTGTTTTTCTGGTGCCTAGGTGTTATATGTTTAATATGTATTTAATTACAAAAGAAAAGTATGTCTAAGTATACAATATTTGTACAGTACCCTGCAAGCGTTGCTTAGTTTGGGACTAGACAATGTTGTTTAAAACTGTGTCCTAAAAATGTATAAAATATATAAATATATACAAATATGAGGTAGATATGACATTAGCGCACCGAAACTATTGCGCCAATCGCAATTCTATAGACTCCTATCTCTCCGTATCATACGTTCTATATCATCTGTCTCATTTCCTTACATACGTCATATAATGTAAAACGGAACAATTTTTAAACACCGCGCAATATGCGTCACCTATATTATTAAACATCGTTGGCTTCCACCCAACGGTGTGCACAGAGATTTCAGACTGAGCATGCACTTAAAAACTCACGAATTTCTCTTTCTCTAAGTGTTTGATGATTTTGATTCATTATAAATGGGTGGGATACCTACACGCGATGCGGCAACACCCTATTGCGCCGCAGTCAATCCCTTTTTACTGATGCATAATTGCGACGAAATTTTATTAGATGTATATAACTAGATGCTCTAAGTATTCGTTGCATCAATGTAATATTGATCTTAGCATTAAAATTGACAAGAACTACAAATAATACGACATTATTAACATACAGATTACATGGCGAAAATGCAATAGATAACACATTTGAAAATTGCCCTTTGGCGGCAGTAATTCACATTAGGTTTACCACATGCTTACTTGCAATCATCTTTATACAAGTATAAAACTGAAGAAGCATAAGCGAGGAAATCCCCGACTACCCATATGGACGCCAAGCATGATGACCAAACTTTGTTTACATAAACATATAGCAAGAGTTCACAGTGTACAAATGCAATCTTGCTCTCTGTCTATTCCCGACGAGGTAAATTACCCATCACTGTAACACAGAAGTCGTCTAAGATTTTAAGGCCCATTTTTTAATTGAAAGACATCGCCCTTACTGTATGTTTACGAACATAAATGTCACGTGTACAAACACCCAGAATCCGAACAATCATCTGTGGGTCACATCCTTCGGCGCCGAAGCCAATACCACGGTAACTGCTCAAAAGCCTCATCTCTTACCCCACAAAACCACTACCTGTGCCATAAAAAATTCTACACTGACCTCTTGACAGTCGGCCCGCTCGAGGAAAACACTGAAGGTGTTCATGGTGATCTTGGCCGGCGAGAGCTTTATCGCCTCCCTGTTCGGTATGAAGCCGAGCCTCTCCTGCCCCTGGTGGACGGAACGGTGTACGCTGGCGCCGCCGCCTCCAAGTAGCACGCCAGGGTCGTGTACAGCACCGAGAACATTTCCGGGAACTTCTTCGCGCAGATGGCCTTCATTGCGTCTTCTTGCAGCATTTCGCCCAGCGCGCTGATGAGCTGGCACCCCGAATTGTATACTTAAGGTACACCGACGGTATGTACGCGCGTTTAAATACCACCACCGTAATGCATAACTTGGTGTTCGTACAATATACCATTATTTAGCTTACATTTTCTATTGTAGTATTGCATGAATTATAAATAAATGAAACATACTGGACCATGGGTTGAGACGACAGTTGGCAATTTTATGTCGCTGGTGAATTTTAATTGTCTATTTTAGTGGTCTATTTCGTCGGTTTATTTAATATTAAACTCTCAAGTCTTAAGTTCAGTCTCGTGTTGACTATTTGATCCAGCTGCTTTTAATTGATAACGTGTTAAGTAAACTTAATAACATTGTTCAAAAGTAAGAACTAGGTTTAAAAAAAATTATAAGGACTAAACTTTAAAGCACCAAGTCTAATTTATCTCCAGCGCAAAGTACAAAGGGACAGGTTTAAAATTTACGTGCTAGACTTACCGTCAGCGGCTGTAGGGCGGCGATATGGTTTTCGGTGATGTGGTAGGGATCCTCGTACAATTCTATAGAGGTCATCAATCTGAGGAAGTTTTCTATGATCGCCTCCGATAGGCCTTTGCCCCGCGCCAATGAACGCCAGCAGGACACCACGCATCTGGATTTACATAGAAGTAAAAACCACTTTATAGCACTCCTTTGCTTCCGCCATTTGCGCAATCTTGACAAGGTTTCGATCTCATTTAAGGACGTAAGATGTGGGTTTAAGACCAATACTTAAATTGAATATCATAGAAACGGGTATATTGAGATATTTAAAGTTAATGTCCGAGCAAATTAAAAAGTAAAATTTTTTTTTAATCCAAGTAGGTGACAAACGGGCAATTATCGCCGCTCATACGTTTTCCTAACACTAGTAGTTGCAGTTACGTTTTCATTCTTCAAAACGTTCGGCCCTGGTTATCTCACTCGAGAGACAATTATTTTTTAATGTGAGAAGGTGGCAATCGAGCTGGCGGTTCATCTGGTATTAAGTGATAACCGCCGTCCATGGAAATTTGCAACACCCGTAGAGTTGCAGATGTCGTCTTGTCACTTTTTAATGAAGATTTACCTCACTCATCTTACGAAACGCAGAAGTATAACACTTCCACTTCACACCGGTCCCCTATGAGGGCGTGGTAGTAACACGGACGGACCTGCCTATTCTTGCAACAGCGAAGACTGTTGCGTCCAGTTTCAAAAGTTCAAATACTCCGAATGTACTCGCCCATTGCTACAAAAGCTGCAGAGTGGCCCTACCACACCCATGTATAAGAAGTGCTTTATGAACTCCACGATCTCCAACAATAAACACTTACGGTTTTAACGGTAACTTCTGGGCCAAGAGGACCGCGGTTACGGCGTTCGAGTGGCACTTGGTCAGCGAGGTGAGTGGCAGCATCAGGCTGGAGCGCGCGTCGTCTTCGACTCGGTCCATTGTGTCGATCATCACCTCCATTATCCTCTCGATGTTCTGGTACAGCTCTTGGCCCTTCTTCGCGAAGAAACGCTCGAGCACCGCGCTGATGCCGATACACCTGAACTCTTGGGAGTCGTAGCCCTCCAGCAGGCTTTCGATGAACTGCATCGTGTGGTGGTGGGGGATTTTCGGCGCCACGGTGTCGCACAGCTCCAGGCAATACTCGTATATCATGCTCGGGTCGTTGGTCAGTATGTTGTTCTGCAGGTGAGCGAGACTGGCCATGCACGCGTCGTTCTCTTCGATTATGTGACCCTCGTAGAGGTCCTGCGTCTGTAGGATCAGCTTTATGCAGTCGACCGTCGTCAGTCTCACCGGGAAGTTGGTGTCCATAACGCCCGGCACCAACAGTCCAAGCAGGTAGCCCATCTGGCCAAACTTACTGGGCGTTTCGTAGTTCAGCTTTACGTTCTTGATGTACGAATCGAATACCACTTGCATGATCAGCGCCGACGCTGTCCGTATCTCGTCGTTTTCGTGTCGCAACCACTCTAACAGTAGGCCGACTAAATCGTCTATAGTGCTCAGACACGTCGATTGAATTATAAGCTCCCTGATCAGTTGGTGGAGCAACGTCAACGAGTCATTCAGGGTCTTCGCCAGCATGTCGTTCTTGTCGCCGTTCCCTTCCACTTCGTATTTGCTTTTGAAGGAGGACAGCTCGCCGAAGATGCTGTTGAACAGCAATCGGAGTATCGTGTTCCTTTCCTCCGGCAATATGCCCTTTTGCAGCTTCGTCAGCGCTTTGGAGGCTTTCACTATTATCGGGTACAGCTCCACGTTGCGGCCCGCCAGGTTTGGGTTGTTGATCTGCGACAGTACCGCGTTCAAGAGCTGCCAGCGGTTCCGCAGCGTCACGTTATGGTGCGACGCGGGCTGGAGCGCTTTGCCGATCTCGTAGAGGGTTGTGACGCTCGCCTTGCACAATTCGAAGTGCGGGTTGGACCTTAAGGTTTCGTGCAATATCGTTGTGACGTTCTCGCCGAGACGCGCCAACACGTGCACGTCTAGGCACTCGTTAGCGATCTTACCGTAGGACGAGATCGCGGCGTATTTCACCGCAGCGATATCCGCTTCGTTTTTGGAGTTCTTTGGGGTTAGGAAGTTGAAGATCTTCCCGCCCCTCCTAGCCTCGTTCTCTTTGTATATCGTGTCGAGTTCGTTGAGAACCACCTCGCCGTGTTGCCTGGAAGCGATGCCTATCGCCTTGCTGACGTAAGCGCAGCTCGCCATCGGTATAGATTTCAAAGCGAACAGGATGATCGTCAGGTTCTTCTCCACGAGTGCGGCGTTGGTCATGTGGCATGACAATACGGCTAGGTACTGCAACGATATCCCTCTCACCGTCAGCGGGTGATCCTTTAGCATGACTTGATGAGACAAGTGGGTCGCGATTGTCTCCACCCACTTATCATTGTTCACCTGCTCTATCGCAGAAACCAATAGGTCCAACAACATCTCGTGCCACTGCTCGTCAGATTCATTTTTTTCGACAAACTTCAACAGTCTCTGAATTTCCACCGCCCAAGAGTTCTTCAAGTTCTTGTGTACCTCGTCAGAGTACTCCTCTAAGAAAACCAACAGGTTTTTATTTTTCTCCGCTTCGTTCGGATCCGCGATGTACATCAGGCATCTGACGAAAACCAAGTCTGGACAGCATTTATCCTCGATCTCTTTGTCAGTCTGCTCGTCCATGATTACGTCAGAGCTGTTTTGCAGCAGCGAGGTCAAACAGTGGCTCACCGTGGCCATAGATGCTGTATATTTTTCTTCAGTCAACGTTCTAAGTAACAAATATCTCAATCGCGTCCTAACGCTTGTGACTGTATTGCACATTAGTGCCAATGAGCTTTTGCAAGTGTCTTGCAGTTCAACTATTTCGCTGTGGGCAACGTTAGCCGCACCTTTGTAACCGCAGTGCTTGATTATAAACTCGATCATGAGGAAATCCTCGGCGGTCGTGATACTATTTCTGTACACCAAGCCCACTATCGCTTTAACGAGTAGCTTCTTCATCTTCACCGCCTGCTCCATATTGATCATCACGTTCAGAATTGCGATAAATTTCGTTGCGAAACTGTCAATAAAAACTTGCGATGACGTCGTCAAATGCGTCAGAACTATAACCGCCTTCATTCTATCCTTCTCGTGGTTGTTTTTGCACTGGAGTAGGAGACCCTCGATAGTCTGGTCGGGGAACTGTCCAGCCATGTGGTCAAAACACCTGAGCACTTCGAAGTGATTCTTAACCGTGTGCGGCTGGTCGTAGTCCGGCTCTACAAGGACCAAGTTGAACATGGAGTGGTTTATGGTATTTATGACGTTTTCGTTCAAATTCAACTTGGGATTCAATGACGAGGGCGAAAGGAGATACGAAATACATTGCGTTATATAGTAATGGTTCAACGCCGTTTTCCGATACAGCAACAGCAGTGAAAGCACAAATTTATTAACAGTTTCATTAAACTGCCTCTCCGATATCAGTCTTGTTATTGGCCCGAGTGCTTCTAATATCGACTCCGTTACTTTGGGCTCGTGGGATATGAGCCACTGGTTGTACAGCACGTCGAATATTATGGAGAATTCCGTAACAAAATTCTCTTTGATCGATGTTATGTTCTCATTGTCGACGCTGTCGCCTATTTGTTCGGCGATAGCGACTGCGAAATGCCCGAACGCTGTGAAAAAATGTTATTACTTTTATGCAAAATGTCCGTTATTACAAAAGTAAACTTTTATTTTATTCATTTGTAGTTTGACTGCTTGACGTTTATTTTTTAAAAATAAAAAAATCAGTCGAATTATAAATGACGTGTTGTATAACAACAATCATGCACGTGGAGCTGTAACCATATTCATCATGAAAATCCATATTGAAGAATACAAAAAAATTACCTAAGCAAAATTTCAATAGGCATACCATAAAATACAAACAGTTTAATAATAGCATACCATAAGCGAAGGCCTGCTTAATTCCATCCTGTTTTACAATGGTTAGCAAGGGAAGCATTTTGCCCAGAATCTCCTTAATATGCGGCACCACGCCATGTGTGTTCACAGCAGCGAGGGTGCCCAGCGTGTGAACAATAGTGTAGTGCGGTATCGAAGCTGGGTACAGCTGATTAATGAGCAACCTAAGGACCTAGAATAATAATTTAGAAATTTAAATATAACAAATTTTTTACATATAACATTTACAAATTTCGAAGATTTTTAACGATTCCGGAATACTTAACATAACATCTTGTTTTATCCTTACTCATCTAGACAGAGGACGAATGCCTAGTATGTATTCAGACCTAGATACTACTGTTAGTAAGAAAAATATAAATTCTCTCTAGTTCTGTTACATTTTGGTTGAAGTTTCAATTGCTCATTAAATTATTTTCTTCATATTTTCTAGACTACAACAAAATATTTCAAGGATTGGCCGAATACCAAACATCTAGGTAATATTTTAGCTGAATAGGAACAAAGTAGCTGAACTAGCCGAATTCTAAATAATAGCCAAATAATGCTGAAAATCTAATGGTTACACTATACAGTTGCTTAACAACATAGTTTGTAGATTGGGATTTTTCGTACAATACAATATTACAAATGTACAAAATACTTCTAAATAAAACAATGATGAAGACCTATTTATAATGATGCCATTATACATAGGTCTTCATCATTGTCACCAATTTCATATATCATATATACCCCATTAGGAACATTTTAATGGTTGATGGGAAATCTCATTATTCCAAAAAAATTAAAAAATCTTCAATTATAAGTTAATTATATATTTTCATTTATATAATATTCACTTTATAAAAGAAGACGATCCTTAATAAAAGAATAGTGAATAATGTAATTAAAAATTGTACAAAACAGCTCATGGTGTAATTGTACAAAACAGTACAATGCAAATATTATTGGGCAATTGCTTTATAAATGGTCTGGCTAGATAATAAAATCATCTGTTTACAAGGTACATAGGCAGACAGGCAACTTATTTACATTTATGTATGACTCACAACAGAGTATTCTAGAACAGAGAATAACAAATTTATCACAACATGAATGTGATATCTTTGCAGCTGGGTACATAGGCCACATGCTAAAATAGGATGAATGGGCTATATTTAATGAACTTGACATCATTACAGATTAAAAAAGTAGTATGTCTGAGATTGTTATATGTTGAGTGATACAATTACTTGAAATTTGCTATGACTAAGTTAAAAATGGGCATTATGTATAAAAATGACTTTGATTTAAATAAAAGTTTTAAATAAATTTTAGTTAATCATCCCAATGTACAAGTTTTTCTGTTCAGTAATGAAATATACTAACTTCTTGTCATAATATTGAACTTTTGTGCAGTGAAAATGTGCAAACAATTTTATAATAAGAAGTTTTAATAGAACATCATAAATTATTTTTTTTATTTATTAATTAAATAACATATAATTAAATTATTAAAAATTAAATCTTTAAAGTTTAATATTTATCATAAGTTTAAAAAAAAAAAGCATGTGTTCTAATTTTTGCGTATACATGATGTTTATGGGTTTAAAATCAATTATGGTTTGCTTATGTAGTACTGGAAATATCTGTGACACTTAAAAGAATCAGTGGAGTATTAGTAATAAGTCAATTAAGTTTTTTAATGCCAGTTAACACTAAAAACATAACATAAAATTAAAGTATGTGATGTTCACAATCAATCTTACTGTGATGCATAAAATAAAACACAATGTATGTATCTATATGGGTAATTACTGAACTATTATCAATACTTCAAGTTGAAACAGAACCCTTTCAACTTAGAAGCTTTGGCTGTTAATTATGTTATTTTTTCTTATTTTTTATTTTATGCGAAAAGTTGTCAAACGAGCAGACGGTTCACCTGATGTTAAGTGAATACCGCCGCCCTTGGACATCTGCCCCACCCGAGGGTTACAGATGCGTTGACAACCTTTTGAAAATTGGGCTCCGGCTACCTCACTCACCAGACGAAATGCGAAAGTATTTGTCATACTTCCCTTTACGCTGGTCTTCTATGAGGTCGTGGTACTTACCCGGACGAGCCTGCCCATTCGTACAACAGCCGAGGCTGCTGCGTGGCCCTACCACCGTGAATGTGTTGTATAATATCATATGGTTTAACAAACAATTTTTATCCCATGAAAATATTATCAATTTTTTTTTCTTATATGATGATTGTCATTTGATTTATTAAAAATTGTATTATATTTTATTATTTTTATATATGTAAAGATGGTTTCCAAAATTTAAGTATAGTGAAAAATTCCGAGTGTGTGCTAGAAAGCATACAAAATATATCTTCAAGGGGAGAAATAAATAAAATTTGAATATACTTTATTTTCATACTTTATACTTTACTAGCAACCCGCCTCGGTTTCGTAAGTGTGCAATGTATTATACATTTAACCTTCCTCTTGAATCACTCTATCTAGTAAAAAAACGCATCAAGATTGGTTGAGTAGTTTTAAAGATCTAAGCATACATAGGAACAAACAAACAGCGGGAAGATTTTGTTTTATACTATGTAGTGATATTTTCTTTACTTGTAAAATATGATACTTTATTTTTCTCAAAAATAGTTGGCAACCCTATTGACACTACACAACTGATATGCCACATACAAAACCTCTTTGATTGGCTTGTGAAAGGGAACTCGACTATTATACATGAACAGGAAAAGCTCTATTAACCAATATGGTATTCTTTCCTCCAGGGTGGTTTTACAAAATATAATATAAGCTTGGTAATCAACATAATTAAAAAAAAAATTTCTACAGTACTTACTAGATCTAAATATTCATGACTCACAGCAACCAGGACTGAAGAGGCTCCCATTTGTACAGAGGGGTCATAAGCTGTATTTTCTGTCATTGCACGAAGCATAGCATTTGCTAGTTCTGATGCTGTCTGTGACTTTAATTTTTTCACTTGATTCACGCATGTTTGCTCTAAAACCCTGTGGATTGAATGTTAAAGAAAAAATTTGTTAAATATTCGGAGAGTAATGAACAATAAAGCATTAAAATTTGTAGAAAAAGCAGTTTGATCCTGTTGATGTATACAAAATAACAATGTGTTAATAAACTTACATGAATCTTTGTTCTTCCGCAAGACTATAATTATAGTAAAGTATGTTTTAATAACAATGCACATGAAATATTAATAGAATTAAGGCACATCAGTCCTAAGAAACTGTTAATAGATAAATGGTAAGCGTTTGTGTATTCATAGGTGCAGATGAAGTTATTTAAAGACTTTTAAGAATTCAAATAGCTTTGAAAAAAATATAGATAAAAATGTTAGTATAAATACCAAATTACTCACTTGATTGTATTACTTAACTGCGTACCGTTCACTTTGATGGCATTTTTATAAAAATCGCAGAATATTTCAATTACTTCATTCGGATATATGTTTGCTATCTTCAATAGAGATTTTATAATTACATTGTTGACTGAATTGTCATTATCTCCTATTGCGTTTATTAAAACAATAACAGTGTCTAGAAAAGAAAATTATGGTTACAAATAATTAAGTTTATACGATACATTGGATTTTAGCACGTTTTCATTTCGCTAATATACCCTAAATCATAAATTTACCTCTTAAACACTCTGTTTTAGTCGACGTCATGTTATTGGTGTTACGTATATATTAATAACACAAAAAGTTTTATGTTCATACTACCCTTTGAACTGAGTATATTTCTAGCCGTTTCAACAAAACTGATACTACTGATAGTGTAAGTGTATTATTATTTTTGATAACGGGCAACTGCTTGTACAATCGCATAACAAGCACAGACAGAATATACATACACCAACAAGAGTGAAGGAAGAGTATGAAAACGAATACGAGTGAAATTGAAATTGAGAAAGTGACAGATAAGCAGTGTTACCAATGCCAACTACTAAAAAAATTACCCTAAAATCTAGAAGAAATGAAATGAATAACCCTAAATACACTTTTCAAAAACCCTCATAAAAACCCTGTGTGTGAAAATTTTGTTTAAATGAGTTTCGCCTTTTGTTAGGGTAAATAAAATATAATTAACCTTATTACATATGGTTTAAATAATTAACAAAATAAACATATTAACTAACACATTAATAGACATTTTGCTTTTTAGAGTTTCGTACCCAAAAGGCAAAACGGTACCCTATTACAATAAAATAATGAAAAGACTGGAAAAGGATATAAATTTTCTACATATTTTAAGGATATAAATAATTAAAATATGAAAGCGCAATCTTTAAAAATAAGCGGTTTAGCGGGCAGCTTCAAAGGTATGACTTTTGTGTTACAGTGATGAGCGCGCATCTTAAAATTTCACTCTCATCATTTTTTCTTAACGCGCCTAAAAAAGTATAACTTCAAAAATATTTAAGTGGGGCTCACATATAGCAGACATGACTTTTTTCCGTTGTTATATATAAAGGTACGGAAACCTTCGTGCGCAAGTCTGACTCACACTTAATTTTTTTTTTACTCATTTTGGTATAAATATCAAAATATTATTCATGCCCCTGTTAAATGATCTAAACTTTTTTGGACCATAAAAAAGCGCAATATGCATATTTCCTTCCTAAATTTGAGGCTAAAAGCCCTAAGTTGGCAAGCTCGAGGCAGACTGGCAAATTGTCTATTGATTTAGTGTTACCCTTTGTGTTTTATTTTTCTGGGAAGTATTGCCAGATCTTTAAGTGTATATAGAGATTTTTGAATATTATTTATTAGTGTGCTTCGTTATCAGCGTGGTAGCTTTGACAGCTTGGTTGGAGTTGGAAGGCTAATAGATGACCCTTTAGAAGAGAATAACGAAACTAGTGCACTACGATGACACAATGATGTAGTCACCTCTACTGAAACTCCGCGACACCTGTTACTGTTCCTAGATTATCGGTAATTAAGAATTTCATTATAAATAAAAAAAATCCCTTCCAAAGGCACTAACAGCAAACTACACTACATAAATATAAATTAATACATTCCTAAATTGTAACTATTTGAATTAATAAAGTTTAAGTAGCAGGGGAATGAAAACTGGCTACCGAATGTAATAAAAATATAATTATTAAAGCAAACATTGTTTTGTAATATTGAAATAAAAGTTTGCTTTAATCATTTAAAATATTGTTCGATATTTAATGAGAAAGAGACCATTGACATCATCATATAAATACCTTTTTTTTCTATACTCCTATAAGAAATCAATAGAATTATTAATCTTACGATAATCAGTGATTGTATTAATCCATTGACTAACTTATGCCTTGTTTTTGTACTCAAACTTGAAAAGTTTGAGTGAAAAGCTTTCCTATCTGAATTTAATCAGATTTTTTACCGTCCTAACATGTTAAAAACTGTCTGCAGTCTCAACAAATATTCTAGTAAGGAAATTAGTAGTAATTATTTTTTCTTAGCATATACATATTTATTATTTTAATAGCATTCATTTATATATTATTTCCTATTTTTTAATAAAACTCAAAATAAAAGCCATATCTTTTATAAGTTATATAATAATTTTCGAATTGATTTGCTGTCTAAAAATTATGAGTCTTCAATTTAAATAAGTAATAGTTAATTAAAAAAAAAACTTAATGGTTATTGATAGTCTATGCTCCAAACCAAACCACCACACGAAGGCAAACTAGGAACGGTGTACATATCTATATTAAGTATATTATTTCACGTTCATGCAAATCGCGGATAATGCAGACGTGCCGCTCCCTTCACCCAGTTAATTTTAACCACTGAAACTATAATTTTAAACTGCACCAATATACTCACTACATGAAAAAGAATATCTGTATAGAATCCATAAACGACTTTCACCGGAAATATCAATAATTTGATTAGACGAAACAGGGGTTGTGGAATCATCCCGCATATCAGTGATTGATCTCACAATGTATCCGTGTGCATGGTCAGTTACGGATATAGCTGTGTGATGTACAGTGTGGCTCAGTTAAGTGACAAAGCAGAAGCGTCGGCTCCCACTCGAAACTATTATCCCATTCGTGATTACGTTGGACCGGGAACTAGCCACTTGGTTTAGTTGCCGCAGGGACACTAAAGCGGTAAATACGGAGTCGCAAATACTGCTTCGCATCATTTATCGCCAAGATTTCGGTGAGTACACGCTCTAGATTTAGGTTCATGTTTTACGTTTCAGAAAACGGGTGTCGCTCGCCCGTTTCTGACATTGAAGGGTATCCGATCAGCTGCCATGTATTCTTAAAATAGATAATATCGAGCCCCTTCTGGCAGCGGTAACAATCAGCTGATCGCGAGAATATTTTATTTATCTGCTATTCAGCCAGCATTCACCTAGGGGTCTAGTCTAGTCTAGTTGAAGGAACCGCTTGATTATAAAACAGATAAACATTATCAAAAGATAATATTCTGATGTATATATAATTAACAGTCTTGACATACTTTTCAGTGGTTGTATTATTTTCGTGTTTTGCAGATCTAAAAATGGTGCAGCAAGATTTGACTTAGGTGCATTGAACAAAGACATACAAAGGGGGTGATGGTCAGGAATGGCTCAGGGAGGCTCATTGGTTTGAGTTCCAAGTGAGCTGAGAACATTCAGTGCGTCTTGTGCAGTGTTGTGCAGTGTCTAGTCATAGTGAGTGAGTGAGTGTTGTCTGAACCGGAATGCCCTCCGCAATGTTGTCGGCTGTGCTTGAAGAGGAGCCAGATCTGTACGAGGCATTCCCTCCACATGTGGATCCCACTGGTATTACAATCCTGACCGAAAGCCCACCAGGTAAAAATTAGTTTCTTCCTAGATTTTTTTACAAATTTGAAATTACTTTGTTTTTATTCTTAAAATCTATCTTTTACAACATACTTAAGATCAAGCACTTATACTGAACAAACTGATTACTGCAATGAGTATCTTATCAGTTTATACAATCAAAGATAGTTTGATTCAAAATGTAGAGAACATCTTATCTCTTCCTTAATTATCAGAACAACTAATTACAATATTTTGCTTCACTTTCTAAATGGCTTTGTTGTTCCTGCTTGAAAGGCACAATAAACATTTAGTCTACTATGTCAATTAACTTGTTTTTAATTTAAACTTATGCTCTAATCATCTGCATATTTAAAGTTTCAAAAGACTTTAAGGTCAAAAGGTCATAATAAAATACATTT
Organism: Iphiclides podalirius; assembly: GCA_933534255.1. Taxonomy (NCBI): domain Eukaryota; kingdom Metazoa; phylum Arthropoda; class Insecta; order Lepidoptera; family Papilionidae; genus Iphiclides; species Iphiclides podalirius. Next base: position 2,424,203 of record OW152816.1, read on the forward strand.
GATTACTGTTTCATGAGTTAAATGAACATGAAAATTATCTGAAAAAAATGCTTTTTTTACTATTGCAATATCCAAGGCTTCTTACCATATTTAACATGTTTATTTAATTTCATCAGTTTTAAATTATAATTTAAAATAAAATGTATATATTTAATGTTTTTATAACATTTCATTTATTTATCAGCCACTAAAAATGAATTGTATAGATTTAGATTTTTGACAATTAATTTTATTATCTATACCTTAATGGTTATTTTTCTACTAAATTGTTTTGGTGGGGGTTGAGAGTATTTGAGTGTGCGCATGAGAAGGAAAATATGTTGCTCCATGAAAACTTTGCTTTATGTGCATGAAGTCGCATTTTTTCCAGCCATATCCTAAAATTGTCGCCTATGAAAAATTTATTCGCATATTATATTGTAAAAATCTATTTCACGATGCTTTTGACGCCGGCACGTAATGCTATTTAAATTATTTCCACGACCACCTCTAAATCTAGGCTCGATACGTCTTGTGACTGTCGTCACGTATGTGTCTTTAACATGGCGGCACAAATAATTTCATAGGTCCACAGTGAATTTTCCCTGTACAGAGAATTCGGCAATCTTTTCAAGTTTTTAAAATCTCTGTTTGTAATAAGAAACATCAAATCTTCTGTTTTGTGTTGTACGCGACCCACGACGACAATAACGCGCAAGTTACAATTATTTTCTTCGATTGTAGGGCCACGCAGCAGCCTCGGCTGTTGCACGAATTGGCAGGCCCGTCCGATTAGGTACCACGACAGGAGACTAGCGTAAAGTGGAAGTATGACAAATACTTTCGCGTTTCGTCTGGTGAGTTAGGTAGCCGGAGCCTAATTTCCAAAAGGTTTTCAACGCATCTGCAACCCTCGGGTGTGGCAGATATCCATTGGCGTCGGTATTCACTTAACATCAGGTGAACCGTCTGCTCGTTTGACAACTTTTCGCATAAAAAAAAAAACTAAACAGAAACAAATTTTCCGACATATCGTTGACAGCTTTTCTGCACCGACTTGTTAAGAGATACTACACTAAACTACCTAAGTAAAGACTTTTACAGTGAATGCGATTGTTTTGTTTAATCGCATAACTTAGAAGCCAAAAAAAAATTGATACGGAGTAGAGAGAGATTATTCACAAATACATTTTAGTTATTACTAGCTGTCATGTATTTGTTGTGTAGCAATAATTTCGTTTGTTGCATAACGAAAGATGATCTATGAGATTCTTGCGGCATCTAAAATGAGTCAGTCTCATGTTTTATTAATGGTCGCTTCGAACCCGTGAAACATTTGAAAAACATTGTGAAATGTTCACAAATAGGTAAAAGTGCTTACCAAGTACGTCCGTTAAAGATTAAAAGTAATAAAGCAATCGTTAATTTGGGCTCTTTTCATTTGGCATCGAAATAACATATAGCTGCAGATATAAAACATTTATTGGGCGTAATAACTTTGGGCGGCGCTCCCCACTCCTCACCCGCGCCGCTATGTTAGTTTTTACACGGATGATTTAAATGCTATTCTTCACTAAAGTTGTTTGCATGTTCGCGTGTAAGCTAGATTAAATTTCTGTAAATGTATTGTGATGCAAACATTTGTTTTTCACACGTACACTAAGTTTTATTCGTCCCTTTGGTTAAAGTTGACTAGACTGTAAAATAATTTATCGTTAGTCATAAGTAACAGAGAAACGGGAACGTATACAATGGTAGTCCTTAAATGTGTAGCTAGTTTAGTCTAGAGTTAACGATAGAGCACTCACTCTTAGAATTGAACGCTTTAATACCAGGAGCATTGCCATTCTTTGAAGGTAAAATAATGTGGTTCAACGATAACTGAACGTTAGATGTCTGATGGATGACTCATCAGCCGGTCATTTGATTTAGTAAGTCATCGTTGTTACGTATACAGTAATTCCCGTTCGTCTCATATTCTGCCGCGAGACGGATTCCACCATCGCCCCGAGAACAATGTTGCGTCTGGCACCGAACTAACCTATGGCAATGCGATAGTTGATGGATAGGCCCGCTCGCTTTCCTCGATGTTTTAGCGTGCTTCGGATTCCTGGTACCAGGCGGTACACCTGACGGTAAGACGACGCCGCCGACCAGTTGCCAACCGACGTCGACGGATGCGCCTTACACACGGTTAGCCGGAATCCGCTCGTATTCATAATCCGATAAGTTTACTTTTACCCTGATCAGCGTTATCATTCTCAAACGATTAACAAGGTTCGCAAACTGTACATCAAAGCGATTGATATTTCGCCCGCGTCAGTCTTTCTTTACGGTTTCATTGTAGTGGCACACTGTTAAGGCTTTTACTCAGCATTGGTGACACAAAATTTTATTTGTGCTTAACGTGTCATTTGACCACTATTTTGCACACATTATAAACTTATAAATATTGCATTATAACTGATGTATGTCGTATTTTATTTACGTACTGGTCAATTCTGCGTTCAGGTGGTTGAGTATGACTTACGTAAGCGCTTTTAACTCGACTTGTCTGCTGACTTAAAAAAATATCCTTACCACAGCGACGTTTATTGACGGCGTTGGCTTGCGGTTAAAGTGTTTACCTTCGATCCTATTTCTTGGATACGCACGTGACTCCTGATTCTCCATGTACGTGCGTGACTCTACTCTCAATGTCTTTACAAGACTGAAAGCAACCCATCTGGAAGTTCTCTTATGAAATTTCACAGACGTAATTGTAAGAAGGATGACCTTACGACTGGAAGGCAATGATGAAGAAGGTTGCATGTGAACTTGCTGCTTGAGATCCATCCGTATTAAAATCCCAGTGGCGTGGTAATCTTTTTTTTTCGTGCAAAAATTCCTGAACAATAACTGTGCTCGATGTGCATTGACATGACCGATGTATAATTCACAGATTTGACGCTTGATAAGGCTAAGTGTAGATTTATAGCAAAATCGAGATATACACAAGCATACTTTTAGCAAAACCATCTGAAATCGGCGAGAGGGATTTTGATTGGCAATAGGGGGAGTATACTCGCCCAATACCTATAAAATGCACTGCACAGCGACCCACTGTACGTTGATACATCATGCAATAACTGTGGTAGGATAGCACAACAGTTTCTGCCGGTACACGAATTGGCAGGCTCGTCCGGGGAAATATCACAACCACACTGACCAACGTGAAAAGAAAGTATTACCGTACCGTAGTACGTATCGTCTGGTAAGTTAACTGTAACTTGTTTTTAAGGTTGGCAAGATGCGAAGGCATCTGCAACTCCTTGGGTGTCTTAGACGTCAATGGGCAGTGGTAACATCAGAGAGGGATCTTTGACGGGACTGGAGTCAGACCTCATTCTGCCCAGTTGGTGGCACTGTACTTTAGCACCGTTGTGAAACACAGTCTTATCAAAACAAATATATCTTGAATGATCTCAATCGCTTAAGTCGTCGAAAGCTATTCCAAACAGTGGCACCAACCAATATTATCTGCGCATTTAAAGCATGTAAAAGGCATGAATAACTAGACAAGCTTATTAAAGATCAGTATGGCCTTTGTGAGGTTTTATACTTTCGCGTTGCGTAATGTTGTGTGTGATAACTGGCAGTGGGCCCTTGCTCTGAATTACTTTCTCATACAGTGTAGAACTTTCGAGAAGCGTCCCGCGTCGCCGGCGCGTCGGTTTGTTTTTGAAATATTGCCTCGCGTGGTGATCACTCAAACAATAACTGCTATGGCGCGACGCGTAAGATACATAACTACGGCAAACGACTACGCATTTCTCAAATGAAAAAATGGATATTAGCTTACTTTGAGGTGTGCTATAACGAAGAAATAAAAGAACATAAAGTTTTCCATAAAGTTTTCCAGACGAAACGCAGAAGTATAATACTTCCAGTTCACGTCGGTCTTCTCTAAGGTCGTGGTACTCACCCGGATGGAACAGCCCATTCGTGATACAGCTAAGACTGTTGACTGGTTACTTACCACAGTTAAAACATTATGATATATGTACTATACATGAGGTAACTTTAGGCCTGCTCTTACAATATGGAAACCGCACTACATCTTCTTTCCTTCAAAGTTCTGGATGTTTATAAGTGGTGCTAGTACCTCGTCTTTTAGTCATTATGTAGTATTTACTACATAAAGACAGACGGCTTCTTTATTGCGGGAACGCGCAACCAGCGCGGACAGTACTCTAATAAAAATATTAATTTTTAATGTGTTTTCTTTGTTTTGGCAAAGTAATCTCGGTTAACTCCACAACACTGGACCTTTTCTCACAAAATATAGTTTATAAACGTTTCGCACTACTGGAAACAATTAAAATATTTCCAGTATCGCTATAACCACAGCGCGCGAGCACTTGGAGCATGCACCTCGACCTGGTCATAACTCGCGCACCTTGACCTTTATAAGCGGAACGATCCGCTATCCTTTTTTTAAACTTTTTCTTCATTCGCAAAGGTCGTTGACTGTGCATGACCCGCGATGCTCGAAAACCATGAACACCACTACATAGTATAAAACAGTCGTCCCGCTGTCTGTCTGTCTCTATGTATGCTTAGATCTTTAAAACTAGGCAACGGATCTTGATGCAGTTTTTTTACTAGATACGAAGAGGAAGGTATATATGTATAATATTACACCCGTGCGAAGCCGGGGCGGGTCGCTAGTGTGCAATGAATTGATTTGTACTTCATAGTAAAATCGAGGGAACTTGAAGAATCATTCCCTTATCGTAATTTGAAGATAATAAATAATTATGGTCACTCAAGAGCAATGTTACTTGTTTCAAAGTTAAGAATAACACGAAAAAAAGCTCAGTGCTGCGTTTTCGAGAAATCCCAACTGTCCGCATACGTTCTACATTGTATTTCATAAACGCAGTTTAGTTTTTACGGTGGTAGGGCCACGCAGCAGTCGGCTGTTGCACGAATGGGCAGGCCCGTCCGGGTACGTACCACGACCTCACAGAAGACCAGCGTAAAGTGGAAGTATGACAAATACTTTCGCGTTTCGTCTGGTGAGTGAGGTGGCCGGAGCCCAATTTTCAAAAGGTGGTGACGCATCTATAATCCTCGGGTGTGGCAGATGTCCATGGGCGGCGGTATTCACTTAACATCAGGTGACCGTCTGCTCGTTTGTCAACTTTTCACATAAAAAAAAGTCCGTATTGATTGCGAAATGGGAGAAGCACTCCGTACTGACATAAGGAAAGGTTTCGCATTGTACTCTCGTTCAATTCACTCTGCTTATTCGTTTAGTGTGGCAAACGATTACGATACATAATATATGAAAATAATTTTGAAATGTTACCAACCTTTCCCAACAAACCAATTGACAATTGTGGAAGAGCAGGTGTTGCGTGTATTCGGTGCATGATCCTACGAAGACATTCCGTTAAGTTGGCAACAAGTGGTTACTGTAAATAAAAGTGCGATTATTATAGAAAAATCTCGCAAAGGTACGGTTTTTTTTTTGTTTAACTGTGTTACGGTCACGCAACGGTTTTCTGTTGCGCGAATGGGCATGTCCGTCCGGGTAGGAACCGTGGGCTCACAGAAGACTGGCGTTCAGTGAAAGTGTTATGTTTCTGCGTTGAAAGGATTAAGTGGTGAATGACCTTTGCGCCCTGAATGTAGAAAACAGGAGATCGCACAAGATAGGGAGCGTTGACGCCAACACGTATCGGGGGCCAAGACTCACTTCGGATCGCTGAGCCAGCGGAGTTAGCCTTTTTTTTTAAGTTAGGTTGAGAGAAATCGAGAGAGGTACCTATATCATCTTTTGTGTGTGCAGCCGAGCTGTGTTGTTTAATAGACGAACGTAAAATATCCCAAATCATAAAATTACCGTTTAAACGTACGTAACCCTACTTTATTATCTGTAATTGGCGAAAACGATTGCCTTCGTATTGTTGTTTAATAGCCCAACATTAAAGCAAAGTGGTGTGTGTCTGTGTGTCTGTTTCGCCCCCTATTTCACAAACTCTGGCTTTTGTTTGAGTTAGAGTTACGCGGCAAGTTCAGCTGCTCCTAGATTGGGCCGGCCCAATATGGGGACCTATCGTGACCTCGCAAAAGACAAGAAATAATAGAAGTTTTTGTAGTTTTGCATTACGTATGCTAAATGGGTAATCAAAGGCTGATTTAACTTGCTCGATTCAAATCCCGGCGCTGGCGTTGAGGTAATGGGTAATACAAAACTGAGTGTACATTAGAAATTCTCAAATATTTCGAATGATTGTGTTGTGTTAACTGTCAATCAATGGCGTTGGCATATTCAAGTAAGGTTGAAAACCACAAAATGAGTTTAGATAAAAGACAGTACAATGCGACCTCATTGTATCCTATTTCGACTGACGTGTTAAGTCGACTTAACAACGTGTACCCCAGGGTTCACCTGTCGGAGGTGAATTGTGTTAACGTACATACAGCACACATATATATCGAGTACTACCGGAAGGCCAAACTTTAAAGTTGAGACCCCTTCAGGACTACCCCGGTTTCAATATTCTATATACAGATAGGTTTGGTTACTAGCGATATGTATTCGAAATGCTAATGTCAAAATTCTATCTCCAGTAACCAAATCTATCTGCAGATTGAATATTGAAATCGGCTGTTAATGAGGAGGTTAATTTAGAGGAACGAAGGTCAAATATCTAGATTTTAAGTTCGACGCCAACATGTCGTTTGTTATCCATATAAATAATAACACAAAGCCGTGTTTGTTTCGAGCCTCCCGAACTCTTCAAGCAGAATGTCCTTAAGGCATAAGTTCTTGTTATACAAGGTTTGCGTACGACGGCGCTCTCACGTCTTTCGCGGACCTAAACGACCGTTCAAAAACGTCCCCTGTAAAATCTTCTTCGACACGCTAACGCTCGACGACACCACACACACACACACACACACGTACCCTAGTACAACAAATTGTCGTTCGCCCTCGCTTACGAGCAAGGCAAAATCATCATCGTCAACCGTGTATACGACACGGTACACCCGAGTTCAATTCCCTAGTTAACCTATAACACAGTCGACAGCCGTCGATGTCACGGTCTGCATGCTGTACCCCAACGGCCCATAGCCGACAATCGCTCATTTTGTTAATGCACACATGTCCACATGCGTGAATTCTTAGGTAGGGCCTATCGAGCTCATGGAAATGTCCTCCCACTAGCTCTATGCCTGAGAAAGCTTTATATATAGACTGACGCAAACTTCTATTATGACAAAGACAAGAAGAATGCGTACTCTTTATTTAAAGAAAAATCTCTCCGGAAGTATAACACTCGGGCCTTCGCGCGCATCTTTCGATTCAAATTTAGGGGGGACCGATGCCGTATCTCGTGCCAGTTTCCAGTGTCGGCTAATTACGAGGCAGCGTGAATTGTGGTAATTTCGTTTCGTTACCGTACGCGGTGAGAGAGCGATTACTCGAAAGCGGGCCCGCAACACGGCGGGTGATGAACTTTCCCTTATTATGGCTACAGCCGTTCGTTTTACTTAACCGGTGATTACAACGTAGACGTCAAGACACCAGATTATGATTAGGTTTTTTTAGGCCAAAACTGCCAGTGCTTAACTATTGTGCCGCCTGATCGTAAGTAAAGAGGTAGAGGTAGTAGAGACTGGTTCTGTAACAGCCTATTCACACTTGTCTTGTAGACGCATTATATTGGGTTTCTACTGACCTAGCGCGTTTATCACCATTGGGTGCATTACCTCTTACTGGTGGCAGATCGTAAAGGTATGGAATGGTAGTCAAATACTAGGTCCGTGATATAATATTTTTATTTCATCTATAGAAGTAAAACTTGAACAGAAACAAAATTGCTTGATAAATGTTGGTTCACACTTTCCTCTTTGTTCGTATTACTCGCATAGTTGTACTTGCTGTAGTTGGTTTTGGGTGAAATTCATTGTGACGACCGAGCACTTAAAGTTGCAGATTCATATCCGAGTAGCGTGCACCTATGACGCAAGCTTAATCAAACATCTGTAGCATTAGAAGAGAGAAAGTAATATTCAGCTAGAAGAGAAAAAGGAATATTCAACTAAACTCTTATGTATTCCTTATCTGTCCACTCCGGTCGGGCTGACTTTAGTGCTTATTCCATTATTTATATTTCAAAGTTTTCGACATTGTGAACAGTTTGCAATTTATTCAAGTACTCACTTCGGCAGAGGTAAACAGCACGAGCTTACAACATAAATACGTCCGAAAATAATTCCCTAGTCATGTGATTTGACGCCTGACGGCAACTAGGTACGTCTTCCTATTATTAAAGTGCGCATGTTGTATACAAAGATTTTGTATATATACCTATATGTATATTCTTGAAACATAGCCTGTTCAAATACATATAAGGATTTATGACGGATTGCTTTATGTATGGTTAGGCAAAGAGTCGCAAATCCAAGATTAAGTTTAAGATTGTATCAACTTATCAACAATTTTTTTATTACAAAGCTTAGTGGCTAGAGCGACAGGACGCGTAATCCAGAAGACAGTTCGAGTTTTATTTACAATTTTCAAATTATATGCTTGTACTAAAGAATAGATGCATACATCGATAGAGTATTTTTCAAAAGGAAAATTTGTAAGTCCCGGAGTCGACAAAGGACATTCTTTGATACTGCGTTCACTCTCTAAACCTCGGAGCCAATATAGATAATTTATAATTATTTATTTGTAGTGTTATAGCTTGTGCTTTCACTCGTATATAATTTTTACTATAATAGCGGCACCTAAGACTAAGAAAAGGTTTCATGTAAATCGTCGGTCAATGTCCCGTTTCGTTTAAGACCGCGTGGGCACTGAATAAGTTCGGACGACTACGTACATTGTACATTGACTACATCTACCTACACTTTTAGATTTGTAAAACGAGAGCTTATATTATAATAACTTTTCATGCAACAATCGTTTTTTTAAAATAGACTTAGAGAAAACACGTCATTTATATATTTCCTTCCCCTAGCACCGTATGACTTAATCCGCTACTCAAGGCTTAGCATCTAACAAACCACAGCTCTGTTGATCTACCTATGCTATTCTCCCGCGATTTGGGTCAACGAGCGATCGTTATCAACGGGGACATACCTCATACCATCTAATGGCTCAGCTATCGCGTTTAAAATCTACTCTGGTTGAACTCGGCTGTAGCAAGTGTCGATAAGGTGCTCCACGTGGGTGTAATCGCTTGTAACAACCGAACACGGTAACAGTACTTGTGTGTTTTCTGTCTTAGGGGCGTCGATTATTGACTCTAAGTACCTAAATGAAACTTGACACTTTCACTTCTACTTTTAATTAATTAGGTGTTTTATTAAAGATATATATATATTTATATATATATATATATATATATATATATATATATAATATTTTCATACAGTAAGTAGTATTAGTATTTGTGTTCCACGCCCACGTATCTTGGCTTTCCGAAACTGCGTAACTCTCGAATAAATTGCATAACTCTTATGCGTAGGGACTGTCATTCTCTGCATATTAAATTGCATATATTCTTTAATATATTTCCGAAATTTCGCTCGTTGCCGACATTCTTACATATTCAATAGCTTTAAATGTCCACATTGTATAGCCGGCACGATCGCGAGAATTGTATTTGTTGCTCTTGCGTAATATTAATCAAATGTTATACCACACACTATTTCGGCTCCGGAAACGGAAAGTTGGACGGGCGCGAATGCTAAGGAAAATTTGCGTACATAAAATCGATCAGCAAACAGACTGACAGACTAATTTTGAACTAATCTAATCGCAAGAGCCTACTCGAGATTCTCTTATCTCAGTCTATACACAGATTGCTTTGTGAGCACCTCTTTTTAAATTTCTTACGAAAAGTATTAAGCACAATCTTGTAAGCCGTTATTTACCTCTATTATAAATTAGACTACTGTTGTGTAATTTTTATTAACATGTGTAAGATTTGAGATTTTATGAGTCTGATTCATTAGGTTTTTTAGTAATGTCTCATAGAGTAGGATATCAGATCGTTTTAGTCAGTCATTCGCTTTGTTCCTACTAAATTACTATTTATTGAAGATTTAGCTTAGAACTTGTTTTAATATAATGTATGTGTTAAAAATTCTTTCGACAGTTATAATGATTTTCCATTTTTATATAAAAAGATAAAACAAAAAAAACATCGATGGGATTTTTGTAAACTGCAAAACGGTTTACAAAAAGCCAATGAATTTTTTGCGACGTAACATATTTTGAGCGTCAACCTCGTATTTATCCCTGCGTAACTGCGTCTAATTTCAAGTCTCCTACAGGACTTATAGGGGTAATATTAACAGGGCTAGTATGTAGTCTACCTCATGCGTCTTTTTGTGTTAGGTGCACTTTTGTATGGCGAAGTGGCCTGGTTTACTAATTACGCAATACTCTCTCATGAATGCACGAGTGTGGGGGAAACGCGCCACAAGGAGAAAGGTGCGCGGTATTACCCCACATTTAATAGTATTGTATTTTGTTTGTTTACGTTGTCAAGGTTGCGATAACCGCCATTGTGTCTGTTGATAGCGAAATAATTTGTTGGAAGTCGTTTTGTGAAGTGAAGGTTTTAAAGATTTGAGAGTTTTTCTACTCAAAAGAGAAATAGGCAAAAAGATTCTTTAGTTTACGTACCTATTTTATAAAAAATTTGCATCAATAGAATCAATGAAATACCGTTAAACAGAGGTACTTATACCCTTAAGTGGTAAATTAATTTTGGACCCCGCGTGTTTTCAACTGACTTCAAAAATGGAGGATGTTCTCAATTCGAATGTATTTTTTTTAATGTTTGTTACCTCAGAACTTTCCACTGAGTGACCCGATTTTGATGATTCTTTTTTTATTTGAATGCTGGTGCTTCCCACGTGGTCCCATATTAATTTCATTGGTGTTGGATCTTGGGCTCAGGAGATACTTAGGGAACTCCTGAAAATCAAATATAAATTGAATAAAGGGCGAGATCGGTTTTGTTTTTGAATAACAAAATTTAGGTACTTGTTATTAATACAGTTATGAAGAAATATCTCACTTCTTGTACTTAATTGTCAGTGGGTGTCATACGTTATTGGAACAGAAGTGTACGGGTCTCATTAAATCAAGTTAATCGGCCATTACTGTATTCCGAGACTGTTTATAAGAACTGCACATCCTCAATTATGGCGTTGTCGTCAACGAATACGATACTGTGCTGCAAGTTGGCGGCATATTAAAAATAAAATGATTTTGACGCCAGTACAATTTTCCAACATATTGAGGAGTATGTTTTTTGTGCGAAAGTGGCAAGTGAGCTGGCGGTTCACACGATGTTAAGTGCTAACCGCCGCTGATGGGCGTTTGCTGTGCCCTTTGGATTGTACGTGCGTGGTTACCTTTTAAAAAAGTGGGCCCCGGTTACCTCACATAACAGACGAAACGCAGAAGTGTAATACATCCACTTCACTGTGGTCTTCCGTGAGGCCGTAGTATCTTCCCGGATGAGTCTACCCATTCGATGAACTGTGTTAGAGCCACGCAGCAGTCCTCGCTGTTGCACGAATGGGCAGGTCCGTCCGGGTAAGTGCCACGACCTCGCAGAAAACTGGCCAGAAATGGAAGTGTTATATTTTCGTCTAGGGATTGAGGTAACCGGGGCCCACTTTTTTTTTAAAGATGGCATCGTTTTTGCAACGCTACGGGTTTTGTAAATGGCTATGGGTGACGGTTATCGCTTAACATCGGGTGAACCTCCAGCTAGCTTGCTAGTATTTGCATAAAACAAAAAAGTAAATAACTCCATTTTCCCTGTCGTCTTTAGTAACAATCTGATTGTCTGAAATGTCACCCAAATTACTTGGCATTCATAGAGCATGAGCTTATAAAAGCACGAGATAGGTAGTTTGTGATTTAAAAAAAAAACTAAATCTAAGGTCTTAAGATATAGGAGGTATGCTGATGTTATTTGGAGAAATATCGATCGGTCTATAATTTGAACCAAGTTTGTGCCGAGTTGTCACGATAGTGATAAGAGCTTTATACAATTTGTACGGTTATTATTATTACTATGACATCATGTGTTTACGATTTGCCGCGGATACATTGCAGTTATAAAATGAGGAGATTAATGAACAAAGAGCTGTTAACTACAACAGCGACTAATAAATTCTTTATTGACAATGAAAATGTTGGTGCTTCTTACATATAATGGCTGCGATATTCTTGCGTAATCGTAAAAAATGTAAAAAACATCGTTTCTTTCGTGCTTTTATAGTTTCGTTTAAAAATTTTAATAGCTAGGTATACTGGCTTGAATGGTTGTATTAATTAAAAGATGAATCTGCAGATAGCGTAAAATTGTTTTGTTGAATCTTATTCTAGTGCGGAAGTATTGGTGAAATTACTAACCGTTCGACGTTCCACCTGTGATGTCCTGTACCGACTTTATTCTTAGTTGAGCTATAATTTTCCTATAAGTTTGTTCCAATACTGTTAGTTAATATATATACATGTCTTATTACCTAAATAACTTTACAAACTGTTTACAAAAATCTCTCAACAACAAGTAATAACGTAACGTAACAACAAAAACGTAATACTGTCTAAAACAGTCTTCAGGTAAACGTTATTGCTTCTGTTTGATATATTAGATTTTTGTTTGCATCATATACAATAAAAACTTTAATACTACTTTAAAATCATTGAAATTAAAGACGGGTTATACTCGAGTGTTATTTTCCAATTGTTGATATTGATTCTATTTAACCTTCGTCCGACGAGGAAAACTGTTATTTTTACCTGTTAACTTAACTTTTAACGTTAATGTATCTAATATTATGATTACAATGGATCTTATAGGTCGCAGGAGTCGTTAGGACTTACTACTCTACCTCTTCCACACAATCAAACATTAGGTTGTGTTGAATAACAGTGGATTTAGCACTGCGCATCTCGGTAAAACTTGAAAAATTGCTATGATACAGTTACTCTGACTACTGTTCATTGTCACTGGCCGTTGAATAATTTTGTATTTACCACCGATAGGATCTATGCTTTCTTTTATTTAAATTTGTATCGCATCTCCCCCATTTAATTCCTTCCAGGTTCTTGATTAATGATGACGTTGAACGGAAACACTGACCTCATGGTGCAGTCGGAAATTATTTTCTTCATTTAATCACGAGTTCGACCTTGATATAAACAGAACATGTACTTACTGGAGGTGTGAGATGTAGTTGAATATAATTATTCAATCACATAGGAACCACAACCGTAACTAACAGTAAAAACGGCTTTCTGACACAATATGACTAAAGAACATAAATGTCAATTCAATTTGCATACAGCTTCACTTATTTTCTATATAAATAAAAATCTGCATTCAAAATGCCAAAATCCATATATTCAATGAAAATAAGCATTAAACGAAATGCCTCTTCGTAAAAACGATACATATACCTATGTTAGATTTAATACCACAGAATGGTATTTAAATAGAAAGCTATGTTTATTTAAAAACCAAATGGGTATTAGGGTAGTAAGTGGTATCTGAGTTCGTTACCAAACTGTATGATTTAGGTTCGTTTAAAATTGCTCGAATTGACGGTATGAAGATAGAAAAACTATATTTTTTTATTAGTTTATTGAAAACAATGCCCTCACTTTAGGATAACATTATCCAGTGTTGCAAGGACGTTTTTACAAACCTAAATTTCACACAGAATGCACAAACACCCAGATGCGAAAAAACTGTCTGTGGGTCTCACAAATAGTTTATCCCGTTAGGGAATCGAACCCACGACCCCCGACGCCCAAGTTAATACTTTGGCAACTGCGGTACGGATTCATCAATAAGTATATCGAAGTGTTTTGCGCTCTACGTTGAAATTTAATCTGCGCCCCGTTAGCAAAAATTTATTGCAAACTAAACCAGGAACTCGGCTCCCAAACATGTTTTTCTATTCGAGTATCTCGTTCTAGCTTCGTGCGATTAAAGAGTCAATACAAATCTGCTATGTGTAGATTGGTAGTAAGTGAAAAGGCACATTTTGTATATTATTATTTTCGGAATATATTGTAGTAGCCCCGGCTTAGCACGGGTGGAATGTATTATACATATACCTTCCTATTGTACGAGTACATATAAAACTTGAATCACTCTGTCTAGTAAAAAAAAAACCGCATCAAGATCTTTTGCGTATTTTTAAAGATCTAAGCATACATAGGGACAGACTGACGGCGGGACGACTTTGTTTTATACTATATAGTGATAAACGAACTCTTTGACATTATAAAGAAACGCCAATCACTACGTTACGACGTTTAGAATACTTTATTATTATTTTGCTAAAACAGGAAATTAGCCTGTGTGTATGATGTTAATGAGGATTTATCTAGACAATTTAGGTTGCTCCTTTAACCGGGAAGGAGCTTCGCTCAGTATACTCTAATAATATAAAAGCTAAAGAATAAGGTATAGTCGGGGTCATATTTATTACATTGTTTCTAAACGAAAGTCATTTGAAATCACTTCTATTCTTTTGCCAATTTAAAAGCTCTCGTACGGATGTAAGTCTTTTGTGTCAATATGTTTTGCGTGAAAAGAATTTTTATTATTTGTGATTCAACAATCAGACTCGTATAATACTGAACACAGTATAATTGTGTTTAGTAATATACTTGGTTTTTTTAAACAAGTGAAATATGGCTCACGAGGCGGGTGAGTCGACTATTTGGACGCGTTTCAGAGACTGAAGATTTTTCCTCCATTGTTCAGCAGAATCCCTCAGTTCTTTGAAGTGCCGATATAGCTCTTCCAGTGACTCAGGTATGTTTGGCGTAATGTAAATGATTTTGCTTAATTACTTCTTATATATGAAGTCATTTAAGTTTTCTACTTCTACATAAATTTTTATTTAAATTACTTCTATGTTAACATTATGTCCTCACTTCCTATTAAAAATAAAATATATAATAATATCATCGTTTTATTCATATGATACGGTTATACAATAGTTTTCAAATGCTATGAAAGTTATTTTGTAATAACTTACTTTTACATGCTTTGTAAGAACATTAGTTCCTTTCGTTCGTGAACTTTGAACGAAAGCACCACGAGGCAACACGAAGATGTTTACAGGCACCGACATAGCGTTCTATATTTATTCCCATTCAGCGATCGCGGCTTCCATTTTATATCCCCGTTCGGATAATCGCATCGATTGCATTAGCGAAAATTTATGGGCGATAAAAACTGATCGTCGGCAAGCGCGAGTTCGAGCGACGCAAACTATGCCCGCCGAAAACGCAGGGCTACCAACTCCTAAGAACGTTTTCACCAAAACTCAGTTTGGTACACCCTTAAATTCATAAGCAATGACTCTGTTTGACAATTTCATGAAATTACACATATCTTTTTATGTTTAACTTTAATATAAACTATAAATTATTATATTTATGATTCATATTATTTATACCATTGCAGTATTTAAATACCTTCTGATATTTATGAGCTTTTGAAATCGAACGGCCGAAAATTCACATACATGATACGATAATGAAAAATATTGCTGTATTAATTTCCCCAGTATAAAGTTTAAAATTACTATGTCCTTAAAAATCCCTTCCTTTAATTTTTCTCGCCCAAATCTTGGGGGCAAAGCCTTTAATTTGTTAGGTTACATGATGTGCGAATTGGTACAGCGGTGCCATCTCTCAATGGCGATGAGAAATCAATGCACGCGCCTCGCGGATCGGATGTGACTGGGCGACGATTTAATTGCGACGCGTTGCATTACCGGTAGATGTCGTCGAAGCGCAGACGCTAAATCCTTATCCGAAAGCCTGATCCTGAACTATCAATCGATGTTATAGCCTTGTTGGAGTATTACGACGGGTGGCTATTGCTATATTAATACCATATTCTGTTGCTAATGTACAGTATGATCGATGGTTCGAAGATTAACCATCGATTAAGCGTTAGTAACGTTCGCGTTTAAGGACACCATTGTAATATTTGTTACTGTTTTTGCAGCGGTGGTTAGGGAAAATCATTTTTGGTTCATAATTGTATATTGCAATTACAATATTTCTTTATAGGGGAATGTTAGGTGAATATTTTTTATATTATAAGTTAGGTGTCGATAGTAAAAACAAAAAGCTGATAGGATTATGTTAGAATTCTTGATGACATCAAAACGAAGACTTTATTTTTATTCATGCAACACAAACCGCGTTAGGAGGAATAGGTACCGCTTTTATTCTTGACCTGACCCTCTAACTATTGCGATGCTATGGTTTTTATAATAATTGTTATTCCTTTTCAGTTTAGAACGTTTTAAATTTATCGCCCTCTTCTGATTTATATGTAATTGATCTGTTTACGAAAAACAAAAAACGCATACGCAAATTGGCGTGTCACGAATCCGCCTCTGTTGTTGGACATTAGCACTCGTGGTATGTTGACTTTACGTCTTGTTTGCGCTAATGTTAGAGCCGATTGATAATTGAAGTCTTCTTTGCCATTAGACTAGTGTTGCGATCTGATTTAGTCATCGCATCCTCTTCGGAGTGAACAAGTGATTTGGGTTATTATTCTCTTTCTCCCTGATGCTCTAAAATTCGCGAGTACCTACAGTTCGCAGTTTTACGGTAAAACAAAATTGGTCATCGGATTGTTGTTTTGAAGCTTACCTATACATCTATTACAGATAAATAAAATTGGAGTGTCTGTTTGTAATATGAAAATAGCTTTTTCCTAAATGCATATGGAACACGGTACATATACCAAAGTAGCATTTTTTACAATTTCTGTCTGTCTGTTTGTTCCGGCTAATCTCTGAAACGGCTGGACCGATCCGGACTTTCACTGGCAGATAGCTGATGCAATAAGGAGTAACCTAGGCTTACTTTTATTTAAGATTTTTTTTATTTAAACTTCCACGCGGACGAAATCACGGGCACAACTAGTTATAAAATAGTTTTAGCTAGTTATGTTGCAATAACGTTCGGTGGGTTATAACTGTTTTAAATATCGTAGACATATAGTTTTTTTAATTAAACTGATGAAGCATTCAGTAATGATTTTTATGTAAAAAGTTGGCTAGGGAGCAGTTGGTTCATCTGATATTAAGTGATTACCGCAGCCCATGGGCATCTACAACACCTAAGGCGTTGCAGATGCGTTGCCAGCCTTTATAAAAAACTGGGTATCGTTTAGAGGAAATAAGAAACCATAATACTTCCACATCACGCTGTTTTTCTTGGAGGCTGTGGTACTTTCCCGGATGAACCTGCCTATTTGTGCAACAGTAGAATCTGCCGCGTGGTCCTACCCCAGAATTACGTTATTCTCTCAAATTATCCTTATTCAAAATTACTCCATATAATCTAGGTTCAACTATATAAAAAAAAACAGTGAATAACTAAACTAAATACCTGTCGGCGTTCTTATATTATCTTTAGCGTTTGTTCTTATTATTTAATAAAATTATGCTATTAACTAATCTGACATAGCATATGAGCAACAAAGACATTTGATTATGAAGTCTAAAGTTAGCGTGCATCGTTATTCAATCCCTAATTGAGCATTGTCTCGTTGTTAATAACGCTGCTGTGCTCCACGAATTATTGGGTAATAATTCATTAGGATTCCATATGTAAACAAACTTAATATTTCTACAGATTTGTTTGTATTTTTGAACTTTACCATCCCACGTAGTGATGTAGCTTTAGTGGAGTGATTTCGAGGTGATTTGACAAAAAGATAATACCTACGGAGTTTCTTTCGCCCATTTCTTCTCCGTTAGAGGAACCTCATTGTCTATTTATACAAATGACCGAATATCGATAGATGAAATGTATGTTTCTTATGTCGATGAATAAATTATTTTGATCTTAGTTCTGTAACAGCCGATTTACTATTCATTGAGCTTTAATGATGCAAAATAAAAGAGATGGTTTGATTGTAACCCAGAGTTCGATTGGAAATTTATTTTTATTTTATTTTATTTTAATTAATTCGGAAAACTTACAGCTATTAACAAAGATAATTGAGTGATTTTAAATACTAAAGAAGCCTTTTATAAGTTTTCACATTTAGAAATCTTAAATTACAGTTACTATAGAAAATAAATAAATACACGTAATAAAAAAAGAGACACGTGAGTACAATGGCATGAACATAATTATGGTAAAAATAACAGTAAAACTAATATTTTGATGTAATAATAATAATCACCATAGTTATTGTAATAATAATAATGTAAGTAGTAATAAAAACATTTAATTAACAATAGTAGAAGCAAATAATGTCAAAACTTTTTCTTACTTTAATATTACTTTACACCACGAAACCAGCGGTCTTACAAGCGTTAAATATAGTTGAAAGTTCAAATTTTTCCGCGATTACAATTTGTAACGTAATGAAGGAATGAAGTTTGAAAGGAAACAAAATCCGACATTACTTTTTAATTTTGATGTCTTTTAATGATATTATTATACATGATTCAAACTTGAAAAAGAAAATATCTCGTCATAAAGGTTTTTAAACGATCACCTGTGACACGTTAATAATCATGTGCCGTATTCGTACATTTTCCCGTTCTTAAACATTCCATTTACCGCTTCGACATGTCGTAAAATTACACACGGAAAAAATAAAAACAAAAACAAAGCGAGTCCTAATTTAGACAAAGCAATATTCAATTTGTTTACTTAGTTGTTAACGTACTTATTTTATGAAACAACATTATTGTTAGCTAAATATATTAATATTTTAGACTATTATTATAAAGTCATGGTTCCTGTCGTCGTTATTTCAAGTATGAATACACTTCGATACTGTTCTATATCAGTCACTATCTGATAAAGTCAGTTATCGTCGTTTAGTCATGTTATTTTTAAATTGCTAACGCCTCATACTAACATTCCTAAGACGGCCACATTAGAGACAATATTATAATATCTAGCACAGGCTATTTACAATTCAATGGCAGACCTTCGTGAACTGTTGTCGATTAGATGAATGCCAGATATGCGAGCGAGAAATGTTGCAAGGAAACTTCATTGCCGATTTTGGCTTAAAAATAACCATATTGATAATATGGTAAGTGCAGCCAAGATCGATTTACAACCGATAAAACAATTGATAAATTTTACTTCGTCAAGTTTAATCGTGAAAAAAGTAAAGTAAAGTAATAGCCTATACATGTCCCACTGCTAGGCAAAGGCCTCCTCTATACAGAGAGTATCCAGGGCATAGTCCACCACGCGGCCCCACTGCGGATTGGCGGACTTCAGATGTCTTCGAAATATATATTTTTTTATTATTTTGAAAATATGCAGGTTTCCTCACGATGTTTTCCTTCACCGCGGAGCACGTGATAAGTCAGCACTTAAAGTTAAAAACTTCATTTGTGCCTGAACTCAGGTTGCTCGAGTATATTGAATTAAAGGCGAGCGCCCGGACACTGAGCTGTCACGGTTCTTAATTTTAATGGTGACGATTAGAAAAATTTAAAATTATTTGTTAAGCGTCATACAACGTCACTTTGGAATAAATCAAATTTCTTTTTACCGTCGAGCTTAAAGATTGTTTAGATAATAAATAAGTCATAAACGCATAGTATTCGACAATTAAACACCAATTGACTTTTCTCAAGATGTTCAACGCCATCTTATCATTCGTAGGAATTTAATCATTTTATCGTATCTATTTGAAGTTTTTTTTACATTATTCATCGAAATGTTTGCCGTTCCATTCATTAAAGGCGTACGTTCTGAGCGGTTCAGAATTAACTTAGCTGGCAATCGGCGCGTCGGCCGAGACTGCAGTTAGATAACCTCGTCTTATCTTTTGTTGTTCAACTTAACACTGCCGCTGCCGCGGGTACCCTTTTGCTCGCTCGCATTTAAGTAGTATAAATGATTCTTTTATTTTTATTTTTTATAGTCAGCATTGAGTTCCTACTGATTGTGGAAAATGAATAAAGAAGATTCTTATTTGTGCTTTATTTTAGTCACTGTCTGGTTGAAGACATGAATCTTTTTTGAGGTTGTCGTGGAATTATGTCATAAAGGAATTGTTCATTATTTAAAGTAAGTAATAGTGTCCGGGCGCTCGCCTTTTATTACATTTACTAGAGCAACCTGAGTTCGATCCCCGGTGCCACTACCAATGAAATTGTTAATTTTAAGTGCTGACTTATCACGTGCTCCGCGGTGAAGGAAAACATCGTGAGGAAACCTGCATATTTCCAAAATAATAAAAAAAATATTTCGAAGACATCTGAAGTCCGCCAATCCGCAGTGGGGCCGCCTGGTACTATGCCCTGATACCCTCTTTACAGAGGAGGTCTTTGCCCAGCATTGGGGCATTTATAGGCTGTTACTTCACTTAATTTTTTTAGCTATTATATCTTAACGCAATTATCTGTTACAATTTGATGTATGTAATAAATGCTGCTATATGTAATTTTTGTAAACCTTTTTGTTTGTTTTACCATTATTTGATTGTTATAATAATTTATCAGTAGCATACAATTACTCTTTATTAATCGGAAAATATAAAAATATTACGGTCACTGTTATATCTACCTTGTACTGGACATTTTGAATTATCACAAATTTGTGTCCGCAACAAATTATTCGCAACCACTCTCACCCCACCCCACCGTCCGCCACAAAACGTGCTCCTGGCTACAGTCCAGGGCTCTGCGTGCGTTCTCGCAATGATTTGACGACTATTTTTGTATTTGTGCATGCTGATACGCCGCCCTGTTTACTCGACATTGTCAACACATCGGGGCGTTTTTTCACGGTGCAAGCGGGCAATTAGATAATGCGACGAAATTAGAACGCAACGCGCCCTCAACCGCCAACCGAATAATGCACGGCCACTGTCGTCGTGTCATTATCGCTGAACTGACGCTGCCAAATATCCGCGCTTATTAGAAATGCATGCGCCGTGCTACCCAAAAGTAGTTGCAGCACATGTGTCTGTAAATCGGCGTTATTAAAATTATTTTTTTTAATCTGCAAACGCGCGAAAGACATGTACATTTTTTAAATTACCACGGTCAAATTTCGAACGCGACCGCGGCGCGGACAAAGGCGCGGGGCGCACTCATCCGCGCCGGCGACGTTCGTGCGGCCAGATAAACAATCGAAGTGTGACAGCCGCTATCGCGTTTTCCGGAGGCTGGCGGCGGCGGCAGTGCCGCAGGCGCGCGCGCACAGGAAGCATGTGCGATGCGAACGTGCCGCCATGTACATAGAGCCGGCCGCGTTCCGCGCCCCGAGCGACGAATCGCTGAGTCGCGACGCCGACGCCGATGGCGGCACGGCGCCACAGACAATATGGACGCAGTGCTTACCAACGCCAATATTCGCAGGCAAGAAGGCGCCCCTAAAGACGTTTGACGAGCTGCAGCCGCTGTTGCAGCAGGGCCGCAAGCGCGAGCTGAAGCTCGTAATTCGCGAGAACTCGTGGCCGATCAACAGCCCCGTGCGCGCATCCCTCTGGCCCGCCCTGTGCCGGCAGCACCAGCATGGCAAGTCCATGCTCGACGGCTTCTACTGGGACATGGTCACGCAGGTCAGTACCTAAAGAACTATATTCTCACAGTTAAGATCCGTTGCCTTTCCGTTGCTTTGCTATCTCGCGAAAACGTTCACCAAACACTTCGAAGGTCACGCATATTTACTCTATACTCTCCGCCGCCCAAACGCCGGCGAGATATCGCGCCCCCTGATAACGTGCCGTTTGCGCCAAGGTCGCCGTGGTGTTGTTGAGAACGAAACTCTCATTCAAGCGGACCAACGCGGGCACCGCGAGATCAAAGCGCCGCGCGCCGCGAGCGACTCTCGTCCTTAACGTAAATGGCCCGCGGCGTGTCGGTGGCTGGAAATCGTTTGGCAAGTTCGTTGGGATCGTTGCAGCCGCGTACGTGACCGTAGATCGGCTTAGAGGAATTACACCATGCAAGCTCTGGTCACGTGGTCGTCGAAAACGTCCTACGCCGCTTTTATGTTTAGCACGGCACGTTAGCGGCTCTGCGAAAACATTTCGTAGATAAGATACTCGAGAACGATGACTCATCGTCAATGTCTCAACTATGAATAAATTAGTTACCTCTTCGCACGTTCGGCTTTGGCAGTTCTTTTGTTTTCACGCGTCATTAGTTTATCAGCGAAATTTTGGAGCGTTCCAACTCGCTTCCGCCAATCTCAAACACTCCATAATACAGATAAAATTACACTTGAATGGAGTTGACTATTTAAGCACTATGGCCGTTTTATCTTCGAAGTTTGATCTCAGGCCTTGTGTTTTCTTTAACCATGTTTCCAAAAATACCTGCAAGTAGTAATTATACTACTACGATTAAGGACGCGAGTTCCGAATGTTCGGATTGTAGCATTATTTGTGTAAAAAAAAAAAAAACATTCATCGCGAAAGCATTAAGCTCGTGACATAATTATAACACAATGAAACATTAAAAGTAATAAATCCAAGACCTGATAGGTTATTTTTCGAAATTATGTTTCTTTTGGAAAAAATTAAAAGAGTGAATTTTACGCGCGACATAGTGTTGTCATAGAAATCAATAACAACTTTTTGACATTTACTTTTAATTCCAAGTTATCTAAATTAAACCGTTATCTATTGTATATAATTTCTTTTTCACAAAAATAGGGTACTGGCACACGGGATAATTTTTTTTCTTCAGTATTCCTTTGATATGTGACTGGTGAAGTAGCGAATAACAACTGATCGCTAAACGTCGCAGCGAGCAACGAGCATTGAGCGGTTGATTACGCAAGCCAAGCGACTCGGTGGGTCCTTGTGTTCGACATCAACGGGCGCACGCAGCTAGCATTGCGGTCGTTTATTTATTTCGAACTAGCGACCCGTCCCGGCTTCGCACGCGTGCGATGTACTATGCATATAAACCTTCCTCTTGAATCACTCTATCCAGTAAAAAAACCGTATCAAGATCCGTTGCGTAGTTTTAAAGATCTAAGCGTACATAGGGATAGACCAACAACGGGACGGTTTTGTTTTATACTGTGTAGTGATAAAGTATATATCTATATTATCTATAGTATAGCGATGGATGAACCTTTTCTGTCAGTATGCGATGAGTAGGCAGTTCATCTAATATTAAACGTTGGATCCGGCGCAGTTGCCCTGCCAACCCTAATGTTCCCTCGGTAGAGAGGCAAAAGCCTACTCCTACTCTGTTCTGTCTTCGACCACATTTCGTCAATTCTACCTCTAAGCCAGCCTTTATGTGCCCGATCCCTAGTGCTCTTCTCGAATTATAACAGTTACTTTGTTTTGTTTCACGCAAATGAGACGGGCTTCGACAGTCTATGGGAAGTAATTAAATTGAACTGGTGTTTTTATGAGGTTTATGTGCGAAGAAGAATCAGTACAAAGAAAAACACAAAAGGACTATAGCCTAATGTAAAAACATTTCTGCTGAAAACATTTCTGGCAATAATTGATACTAGTTTGAGCAACATTACATTACATTTTGCTCTTTGGGTAAACGAAAATAAGTGTAGAGTAAAAATATAAATTCAATTTAAAAAAAAAAGGGAATTTTGGTTTGAAAGCTTTGGTAATTCGATTATAAACCGATAAAAGTACCGCTTTACACTTTATCTTAGTATGTTTAAAGTTTAAATTCGCACGAAACATAAGTTTTATTGACGATAATACTTATTATATATTTATAATTTATATAATCAGTATCAAAACAGATCCTCTTTATGGCGGTTACATTTCTGAAGCCTATTTCGAAATAACAAGTTTCAGTTCGTTGCGCCCATTGTAAAGCGCTGTTCAAAAACGCGACTCGTTATTGTTTTGTATTGTTACCTCAGACTCCAATTACGTAAACCGGCAAACTATTAAAAACTAAAAGAGCACAAAGCCTTGCCTGGTTTACGTTAACGTTACGTTCACATTAACGGTTGGGCTGGATCGTTTATACATTTTGAAAGGATCCTCTTTCATTGTCCGGAACGCAGTTAAAGCCGCTCAAACAAAGAAGGTGACATTTTACAATCTGTACAATTAGTCATACTTCCCGACAAGCGCGCGTCCACCAAGTTACTGCCTTTTGCCGCTCGTAAGTTTTTTTCTTGATCGAAATTTCGTTACATAGCATTAGGGACGGAAGACGAGTTTAAGCGAGTCAAGAAAGAGTAGTAGTAGTACACCCTGGAAAGAAACCCTGGGGTTCTTTCGTTCATTCGTTCTAGGTGGGAGGTTTTTTTTTGATAAGTATGTTTTTCACCACGGGCACTCGGTCCTTTTTACAATTGTGTTGATTTCACTACATAGTATAAAACAGAGTCGTCCCGCTGTCTGTCTCTCCCTATGTATGCTTAGATCTTTAAAACTACCCAACGGATCTTGATGCGGTTTGCTTTACTAGATAAAGTGGTTCAAGAGCAAGGTTTATATGTATAATACATTGCACCCGTGCGAAGCCGGGGCGTGTCGCTATAATGTTTGGATACTCTTAAAACTAAAAAATATCCCTTGTGACGTTTATTTACAGCCGTTCGTTTATGTACAGGACGAATTAGTACCTATGAAAATATGTAAAGCATATGTTTCGCATGTTGAGTGAGAAGCCAATTTTATTAAAAGGTAGCCACGCATCTGCAAACCTACAGGTGCTGAAAATATCCTTGGTCGGCGGTTATCACTTAACATCAGGTGAACCGCAAGTTAGCAGGATAATTATCTGATAATTATGGCAATAAATCCAATATTTATTCCAATCGTGTATTAATCATTCGATTTATTTCTGAAATTTGTCCCCTCACTTCCGTCAGTGTAAGAATGGATGACGCACATGGTGTAAGCGCACTTCCAAATGCGTCACCTTCCTACAGGGCGATCAGCTTACTCTCGATGTAGGCGAATTTATTGCTTCCCTTCCGGCTTATCGTATTACCGACACGGCGTAGCGTTCCTGACATTGTATGCATAAAAGAAATATGTCCCGTCATGTGATTCCTAGACCGTTTCGGTCGTGTCCTCATTGTCCGATCGTGAGCAAAATTTAGTCGTTTCGCGCGTATCTCAATTTCCTATTCATAAGCTGGCTGAAGATATTATTGTGCAACGTGTGCACTGATGGTGCAATAGCTTAGTAAAGTGTCCCGACAATTGCTGTTGCTGTTTTTGGGTTTTATTCCCATATGTGTTCATCGTTTTATATTTGTGACATCAGTGGCGGGAATTTTACACGACAAAAAAAAACAAACTGAAAAATGATGTTACGCAAATATATTACGAATTCCTAATCAGTGTAAATTCATATCAACTTTGAATTTGGAATTCAGATGTCTAAAGATTGTTTCAACTTCTGCACGCCTTATACCGCGAAGCGATTTAGGTTGTGCTCTACTCTCGACACGTCCAAGTCAATTGTTTGCCGTAAACTGCCTCTACCACAACCAGTTTGCACTTCTACGATATGAATACATGTATTTAAAAAAAAAACGTTTATGTGATCTATATGTTTATGGCATCTTATGCGTTATATGAGCTTATGTATTCGTGGTATTCGCGTAATAGAAATCTCGGCGAACTGAGTGCATTTAAAGGTATTTCTGTGTCGCCAATACTCCATGTCTTTCACTCTTGTGTAAGCTTGTAATTAGAGGCAACGATACATACGACTACGGCGACGTCTCGATACAAACGATGCACTAAGCCTTGCATCGAATGTTATTTTACTTTCAAATATTGTGCCATAAATCTTACGACGAAACACAGGCACGTGTAGTTTGTCTTTGTCTTTGTTGAATGATATTCTCGCTTACAGTTCTATTAAAACTCGCTTTGGGTTGTTCTACTAAAGCTTCATTATAGCATAGCATAGCTCTTGCAACAGCCAGATTATTAAAAGGAGAAACTCCGCGTACGGTAGGCCTCATGTGCTTGCGTGAGTTATCTACCGAGTCTTTTCAACTACGAAAATTGTCACCTACGGGCCATGAAAGGCGTACTGGTTGGTACCACGTATCTATTAAACTTTTGTAGGCACGTCCCCGATAAACCTAAACTAATATATTTAAGTATAATACGACCCGACGATTCATATCGATTTTACCCTATCGTGGATCAACTTTTATCGCTAGTGTTATATTATTTCATCTCGTTTTATTTGCAAATGACTGAAAACAATAGGCAATTTACACTGTTCGCAAAACAATAGACCTTTCTTGTTTCTAAAGATTATTTAATGTAACAAACTAAAGGCTTTACGGTTTTAATTGACAAGCGTTTTGATTTACGGAGTTTTTCTCCGAATGGCGTTTTGTTGGCAAGGTATCCTGAGATTCGCTTGATTGCTCATCACAAAGTTAAAACCACAAATGAAGATATTTTAGAAAATCTCGAAAGACTGATCTTGAAAAAAGTCGATAGCACGTTGTATGTGAGGAAAGACTATAACTAACATATATGGGCCCCAGTGCTCTAGTTAGTCGCAATATTTCTTTACAGTTAGAAACAATACGTCGATTAGAATGGACTGAACGTCCGCGACCTTTACACAGTCCCCCGTAATGCGTTGCGTGTTGTAGGTTAATTGTAATAGAAACGAAAAAAACACGACAGTAAAATGAAACTACCAACTCTAGATACATGACATGTGATTCATTGTGACTTAACTTACCATTGCATCATATTATGCAGAATACCCTGTGAAGTCCGGTCATTTGTATGTTGCTTTATCATATCCTACAACGGGAGTTATGTTTTTTCTTATTAAATCTATTTAATCAGTTTGTTGCACCTCAGACCGGATAGTATGTGGGATGATTAGATTGCTGCAATATTAAAACCTAATTTATGGTATTGTGATATATATTTTTATAAGATGTTGTAATACTTTATGAGCGTCACAGTTGCGGGAAATATGTAGGTCAAGATTGAACGACAAACATAATTATGTTCTTATCCGAATTGGCAAACGCTCGTCTACTTTGATTTGAAACCATTAGCGCCTTGAACGGCCTGGATGGCTCAGTTGCCGAGACCCGTGATTTGCGACTACATGCGTTGCCAATGACTCGGTGCCGAGGCGTGTTTTCGCGAAAGCGCAGAATGCTCTTTGTTATTTGGCAGCGCGTCAACTGTTCAACAATTCGGCCTGTGCGCGCACGCCCCGAGAATATGCATTGTGCGCACTATGCCAGTCTTAAAACCACTCGAAAGTCTCCACTAATCGTGAGGTGTTGAGATAATGTTATGAGAGGCTTACATGTTGCCTGTGGTGATTCCCCTGCCCTCCTAGGGAATGAACCCGGTGCCGGTTTGGAAGAGGAACAGTTAGGAATAAGCAACGCTTCCTAATCGAAAGATGGGGTCAAACCCAGGTCGTTTATTTTAAATTGCGGACCCATTTGTGCACACGAAATTATTCACTCCAATATATTTTCCCAATTTTTTTTCATTTTGCTAAAGAAAAATGTTTGTAGAACATTCGAGGATGAAGGTGATCGAACGCTTCTGAAAATTTCTTGTTCGTTTTTTCTTTCGAGATTGGCGTTTGACCGGTGTTTTGTATACATTAATGTCTCGTAACGTGTTATAAATATATTTATAAGATTTTCCGTTCAGATAAAATACGAAAAAGTGATCCGATTTGTTTGTATTTCTCCGAATTTCCCCTGTGACAAACGCCACAATGAAAATACAAGGGATGAGTCAAATGGAAGGATTCTTGCCACGTGGCGGTCACAAAGCGCACTCGGGCTACTCGCCAATATTCCGGATTTCACAGAAGCGTCGATGGAATTCCGCTCCCGAAATATCCCCAACCAACAACTTGATTCGGATGATGTCATGCCCGTTTCCTGTCCAAGGAAGATTCCAATGTCGTACTTGGACTTCCGATGTTGCCATTCTCCCTTTCAACGTTACCTATCTTCGTATGTTTGTTTTCATTTCTAAATGCATACAATTCTCGTTAGTTTCCACACGGTCAGGTAGAAGCGAATGCCCAACATTGTTGTAAATATGTTCCGGCACATCTCATTCACTTCACGTATATTATTTTTGAAGTTATTATACTTATTTTGGCGCGTCAGGAAAAAGATATGAGAGTAAAACTTTTACGATGCTCACGCACACCGACAGCCAAAAAGCGACATGGCGATGTTGGCTGCAAAGCGATCTTCACGGTATTCACCATGTCAAGATAAAATTTTTAGTTATATTTCTTTTGTTACACCAAAAAAGTATAACTTCTACGTACGTACATAAGTACACACATACTTTTTTCATGCACGTCCATTTATATCGCCGACTTTGTTCATAAGGAAAATGCTAGCAACTGCTTAAGTCTTCAAAGGCTCAAGGCCTGCCGGAAGTCTGGGGAAAGGTATGGTTCTAAATAGAAAGATATAATCTGTACATAGGTACATCTTTCATATCATATCTGAACATCTTACACCAAAACTGAGTCCTTTAAATCTTGAGAATTTAAAATTTTTACATTTTTTACGCGAGAATGTTGAAAGCGAGCTCGCTTTCAACATTCCAGTATAATCACTTAATAACAGGTGAACCGTCAGCTGACGGTTCACCTGGTATTAAGTGATTACCGATTACTGATTAATTTACTGATTAATACATCATTTTTTACTCTTAATTTCAATTGAAATGTTTCGTCCTTTGTTATCTGTGAGATTCAAATATTCAGAAGAAACTTCGTTTCTTCTCAAATTCATACGTTATGTTGTAGTTGATGTATCGTGTACACGCAAAAACTGAAGGCAGGGTTTATTATTAACCTGCTATGTACGTTGGTTTTATCTCTTCTTTTTATCAATTTTGTCGCTTCGTTATTGCTACATTCATTATAGTTCCGCTAACACACTATTTTTAACCGTCTATTTTTGTGTATGAAATCAGCGCATTAGAGTGGTCGGCATACTGAGGAAGAATAATATAGGAAAACAGGCTTTAATATTAATCCTAAAAAAGGGATACATCTGGTAACATCTTGATACGTCGTTTGAAATTTGAAAGTGTTATCTTTATACATTTATCGGAGCGACTCACGCGCCACAGTTATCCGAATTAGGTAGGTAGCACCTTCGCGTGGTGCAAGCAATAACTTGACAAAGTTTTATCGCAATCGGATGAACGGTATAACAGGCGTTCTAAATACAAAAGATTTATTTTTATTATTATATTTATTTTTGACTAATTAGTTAATAGCGAACGTTTAAGTACGAGCGTGGATCGACAAATAAACAAAAAATGAATTAAACCTACGTCCCTCTGCTGGAGGCAAAAGTTCTCTCGAAGTTTTAAAACCTTTCAAACATGGGCTATGAGAGATTGAGGAAGTTCACTCATCTTCCAATTCCCAGACGACCCAGAGCGATAGCTGATCCGTTCGTATAAATGTTTGCCGATTACGCCAAACATCGGGAGTAAACTGATCCCAAGAGTCATGCCGGCGATGCAAACAACTCCACCGAACTTGCAACCCGCCGATCGGCACGCGCCGCTACTGTTCAGCACCCGCCAAGGGGAACAGCTGGTGCGGTGCCAACGACACGGCCGCCTTGACCTCGCCACCAGCCCTGCCGGCATCCGCGCGTTTCGGCACATCGCCGCGCAGTGTTCTCGATGTCTGCCGCATAGCACAACCCATGGCCGAATAGTTTCGAGATAACCTCTGTGGTACCCCTGTCGCAACATATTTTCGTTCATCGATTATTTTAAACTGTAGGTTTTTATCGTCTGACGAATTAAGTATCGTTGCCATGGTGTGCAATGGGTGTCTATGTTGTCCCTTGTTCTCTCTTCTTGTCGAAGAGATATGACTTTAACATAAACTTGGAAGATAGACGATTTTTTCTGTTTTAAAATACGTATTCATATATTGTGTACATATAATTCGTTCCGTTATTACTTTGCCTCTTAAACGTCATTGATTCTTGCCAACAACAAAGTTGCAAATCATACAAGATCCAATTATTCTATGACTATACTATACTGGTGCGAACTGACGGCATTTAGTTATTCACTTTCTCTATCGTTCTCATAATGACAAACTGCTCATTATTGAGTTAAAAAAATTAAAGACAATTTTTTTAAATGTCAATAGTTTGTGTGGCGCGATGGTGTGGCAACCTGTGCAAGCTTTGGGAAGGCCTGTTTTCCATAATGGATGGTCTTATCAGTAGATTAGTTACTGTTCACTATAGAATTCAAAAGTGAAGGACATTCTTCTCCCATATCGAAAACACCTCCCTGCCGCAGCTGGGCAGATCGTTAATAATAAATTGCGAAGACGACGCTATTAAGCGAAAGTACGCAAACGTCGTCGGTCTATTTAGTCCCGTAATCTCATTAGGGCAAATCCGATTACGGGCAGCGGTCGGGGCGGCCCCGCTTTAATTGAACCCCGGGGCTTTGCTGATGAATTCATCAACAGGATTCGTTCCCAACGCGCCCGGCCTCATTAGGAGAGCATCTTTTTTATTTAAAGCCATTTGCAATTCCGATTCGACGGAATGCGAGCGCGTGCGGTAATTGTGCTTTTGTATGCAGTCAAAGCTGGAGCGGACACGTGCGATTTTATTTTTCACTAGCTGACCCGGCAAACGTTGTTTTGCCATATAAATTATTTCAAGGGAATTTGTGAATCTGAACACGACATGGAAAAATTATTTTCATAAAAAGGTAAGGAACAGTTTGAATGGGAAAATAAAATTTTTGCTATTTCGATTTTCCATGCAATTTTTTCATAACTTCTCATCGTTTAACCTTCCCTAGACTGCCACGAATATTTCAAAAACAAAACTATCCAAATCGGTCCAGCCGTTCTCGAGTTTTAGCGAGACTAACGAACAGTAATAAATTTTTATATGTATACAATGTTTCGGACTTTTTTTTTATAGGTATGTTATTTCATTGGTTAAAGAAATCATTCCCTAAATATAACCCCTTTTTTATGAGGTAGGCATGCCGGTCTTCTGTTAGTTCGTGTTACTTCCCAGGACGGACCTGCCCATTCGTGCATAAACGAAGGCTGTTGCGTGGCCCTACCACAGTTCCGCCTTCAAGTGCCTTCAATTAATCTGATTTTAGAATACTACTGTATTGTCCTGTAAACATTTCAAATGTGTCATATCGTCAAAGTTCAACAAGATTTGTTGTTTCATTGAAATTTATATAATCTTCTAATATATAAAATTATCGTGTTACGGTGTTTGTAATTGAACTCCTCCGGAACGGCTCGACCGATTTTTGTGAAATTTTTTGTGCATATCGGACAACATCTATTTTTCATCCCCCTAAATGTTAAGGGTGGTCCACCCCAAACATTTGTCTACCCTACAAATAATTTATATGGCACAACAATATATGGCAATATGGCAAAACAACGTTTGCCGGGTCAGCTAGTTCTTATTATATATTTTTTATTTCATGTATTTGTGATTGAAACATGAGATTTTGTCAAATTTAATTTTATTTGGGTACGATCTTACTGAAGACCCAGAAGTATCCCAGTATACCCAGAAGATCGTACTTAAGACCCAGAAGAGACTAGGAAGTGTTGTACTATGGCGCTTCGTATAGTCATTGTGTTAACCGGGGCCAACCGTTTACAAAAATTGGTAAAAAAATAAAAATAAAAATCTAAGTAAATTATCCTACAAATTTCGAACACAATAAGTTGCTCGTTATTTATAAATTTATCCTTTTTCTTGGTTGACGTATTACCATTACTTATTAATTCACTATATATATTTTAATATCTTTGTTTACCTACCATGTCTTACAATCCAAACCTTATTTCTATAACTTTTCCAAACTATATTCAACACGGAAAAAGTGAAGCACTTGATCGCACGAACGTACATCTAAATGAAACGAAGTTAAATAAATACATTAAACACTTGCAGTGTAATTTGCAACATCGAGCGCTTGTGCATGCATTCGTTGGATCCAATTACCCGACCGTTTCACACGTCCGAGCCAAATTAAAGAGTGAAATAATTTTCGTACAAGCATTGCCAAAGCTTTATGTGCATATATTTACATATGTGTGTGTATTTAAAGAAATACACTTGTGTATTGCACAATGTCGCGGACGTTACTAACCTCGTGTTCGTTTCGATTTTGTTATAACTGAATGTATTAAGATATTTGTTATACATAAAACATTGTCTATAACTTTTATTTATTTTAAATAATTAAAAGAAAAATAAAAGCCTATTCAAGTCTTTAATTTTCTCAAATTAACGAAGTCTGTAATCGTCATATTTTAACCGACTTCAAAAAAGGAGGAGGTTATATGTTCGAATGTTTGTATTTTTTCTATGTATGTTCAACGATTTCTCGATTTTTGTGGATCGATTCTTAAAATTCTTTTTTTGCCTGAATGAACTTTTCCGTCCGTTCAGTACTCCCGACAAGTTCAAGTGTCAGTTTCATTCATTAAAGAGTTCCGCTGAAGCTTAAACTTCGGTTGCATCTTGTTTATAGTGATTATACTCGTCTCTATGCTACTCTGCCGGGCAGAGGCCTTCGCTTTGCCTTTTCCAACTTTATTTTTCCTTCTGTATTTCTCAGACGGGCACACTTTTCACCGCTCGAAACTCGTGAAAGGTACACTTTCTATAATGTCACAGTTGCCCGTACTGAATTGTGAACTCTAAATCTCCGTCCCAAGCAAATTAAAAAGAGTACACGCCCGGGTGATGAGTACACGCCTGCCATTGCTCAATCGGCCTCTCCTTAGTTTTAAGCTTCGGCATACACTGTTAAATGAAATAATTTTACGCATTTTATCCCGTTTAAATTTCATTGCTAAGGTTTACAATGTATTTTTCTTGATCGACCACCCCACATTATCACCTGGTTTCAGTTTTTAATCTACGCAGATAGATTTGGTTCCTGTAGATAGAATTTTGACGTAAGTATTATAGAGCTAATGTCAAATACCTATCTATCGTTAGCAACCAAATCTATCTGTAGATTGAATATTGAAACCGGCCGTAAATGCAATTTCATTTAACTTGAACGCGATCAATACTTTATCAGTGTCAATTGTTGGCTTGTCACTGTATGAGGTTGTTTATCGTTGTTCCGTTATAAAACATTACAATTGCTTACGCCGCAGTGTTGTCGGTGAAATTATTTTGACTCCAACGCATCGGGTTTATTGATTTGTTTTGTTCTATTCGTAGCTCCTTACATAGAGTTTTATTGACGCCTCAGTGTTATGAAATAACGAAGAACGTCGTTTGGTTCTATTATTCTAATTCTGATTGCCAACACGTCTTCTGATGGGTCGGTCATGCGATCGGTATCTACATGTGTTTGGTATTTGTTATTCATATCATACCAGTAGTAATAAGTTAGTTAAAAATAGTATAATAAATAAAGCTTAAGCATATGTTTAATATGCTTAAGATTTATTTAGTATACCCTTATTTTATTAATTAAAAAATATCTTTGCAGTAATGACTTACTTTGTTTATGCAAATACTACACATTGTTAAATAAGACTAATTTATGGATTTCTTCCGTGTTAAATTTGGATTTCAATACGCTTTGTTTACGCATACGTATGTTACGTATACGCATTGTTCATTCCGTGACATTCGTCAATTTTTTTTTCTATTATATATTTTTATATGCAAACAAATGGGAGGCGGGCACTTGCCGTTAACTAGTTTCGCCCATGGGCTTTTACAACAGCTGTCAATGTGTGTGGAAGTGTATAATGATTGACCAACGTAACCATAACCTCACTCACGCACCAGACGAAACGCAAAATTTCAATACCTGTTTGGACCTGTGGCAAGAACAGAAGATTCTATGGGGCTGCACCTCCCATTGAGCGTCTGTCGGACATTTCTGTTGGAAAGGTGGGGGGAAAGTTGCCCCTGCTTTAACTTAGCCCTGTTCTTAGAGCCAGAGTTGTAGGAACGAGTATGAATTGTAGGAATTTTATGTTCTCTCCACACATCTTTTATTGTATCATTTAAAATTTGAGACGGTATGAAGTACAACCCGGCATATGGCGGCGATCGGTTGATTCGATATTTATAACCGTTGAATGGAATTGAAGACATAATTATTATGTCATACATAAATATTCAGGAGACTCGGATCAATGAGAGCCGATCCCACTCCGGCTCGCTTACACAAACATCCCGCTGCTATTTCCGCTCTTGGCACCAAATATGACACCAAAACCCGAAATATACAGCGTCGGCCATCAAAAAAAAAACAAACTCTCGGAAGGCAGCAATTGTCTCGCATAGGTAAGAGCGCGCGGTGGCCACGGGCCAACTCCGAGAATAGAAGCAGAAACACTTCGCTTTCCCAACTACCGCTTCGATCACGTGCGTTCTGCACGCCGCGGTGTTGCCACCGTTGGTTAAAGCCGCGTCCCGATTTAATCCCGGCGCCGCCGACGCACGCCGCGGTCGATTTATTGCTCTAGCAACACCAACACCAACGCTAATTGGATTGTAAAGTCGATCCATTTTGGAATTGAACACCGCAAAGATTTTCTTGCGACACTTAAACGACCTCCTCTACGGTTTACCATATGTGTAATTATATATAAACTTTTGAAATTTGAATAAAATTAATAGAACCAAATATTATAAACAATAAGTCCGACACATAAAAGCTTTTGATCATTATTAATAATTTCCGTTATAATTACTTAACTATCCAAAAACGGCGAAGTATTAAACTAAAAGCAATAACATAATCGGGGAAGGGGCTTTACTAAGAGATTTAACGCGTCGCCGGTAGCGTCCTTGGAGCTGTCAGCTGATATGATCGCGAGCGGCCGGAGGGGCGAATGGCGGGAGAAGGGGAGGGGGGGAGGTGCAGGTGCGTCTAAGCATGCAACGCACGCAGGAAGCGGATAAAGGAGCGAGCAGACGCCGAGTTTCCTGCATTTGTAAGGCATCACGTGCTTTCTTTGACGGCCTTGAACTGGCTAATGTTTTAGACGGATCACATCTGGCGGCAATTGGCAATGTAAGCTCGAAAAGGTGTTCGGTCTTGCCTCGAACACCCCATGTTGTATTCGATTTATTGTTAAAATTTTAAATGACTCGCGTTGGTATAGTTCATTTTATCCTGCATATACAGCGTGTATTTACAATCGCGACAATAAATGAACACACATATAGAGGATACCTAACTTTTTAAAATTATATTAAAGATTTACATTCTTTAAACATCACTATTTAACGAGTTATCAAATTTTCCAAAACAAAGACTTAGAACACCCTTATGTATAAAACTTTAATGTAGAGTTCATTTGTAAAGGTCATAAAGCATATGAATGGGATGAATGAATTTAAAAGAGGCAAAACATACTGTTAGAAGGAGAGGCTTGTAATGCGGCGCTGTGGCAACGAATGAAAAAGTCTCTGAATGTATGATTCAGTCAGATGTCAGATGTATAGGATGTTACAAATTTTGTTTCTTTAGTACTTTTTTTTTATGCGAAAAGTTGTCAAACGAGCAGACGGTTCACCTGATGCTAAGTGAATACTGCGGCCCATTGACATCTGCCACACCCGAGGGTTACAGATGCGTTGACAACCTTTTGAAAATTGGGCTTAATTAGTTTGTTTGAAAAATATATTTTTTTAATTATGGACTTTTTTAACGTTAATATTTTTTTATGATTATTGGCAAGTAGCGTTAGACGTTCATTCGTAGTTCATTTATTGTCGCGGTGGTAAGGACACGCTGTATATAGGAAGACGTCCTAACGATTTTATATTGATGACGAGCTTTCACAATCTTAAGACCTAAAGGAGATGGTTGGTACTGTGCACGTTTTAATTAATCTAACAGTGTGAGCCAATTGTCCGTATGCGTTACAAGAATATTTCAAAGGTCCACAAAGCGTAACCTATAGGGCGGTGATCTGTTACTGACCATCGCCTGTTCATTTGCGACCTCTATTAAAACAAATGCAAAGCCTCCAATCCTTTGTAACGCCGTCAAGCAAGAGTGTCGGCAGACCTCAATCATTTGTTTATGATATTCGCAGTATTCTCTCGGAGAGGTTTTCCTAATCATCCATAATGCGTATTTCAAAGGAGATCCATTCGATGTGTGAATACTTTTGACTGAACGATTGCGTTCACCAACTAAGAGATTACATCACTGCTTATCATCAGATGTAAATAAATAATAATAAATAAATTTTAGGACACGTTCTTTTTACACAACATTCTCTAGTCCCAAACTAAGCAATGCTTGTACTATGGGTACTAGAAAACTGATAGACATACTTAAACATCTTTTGTAAATAAATACACATTATACATATATAAACACCCAGACACTAGAAAAACACTATGCAATCACCACACAATATTTTTCCAGTAGTGGGGATCGAACCCACACCCTCTGGCGCAGAAGGCAGGACACTACCGACTACGCCATTCGGGTCGTCCATGTGATAGTGGCAAGAACTTATCAGAAAGTAACAAGAAAAAGATGTCAAACGATAGTGCGAGATTTCATCAAGGATGAAGTAAATTAACTCGGTCAGTGCTGCACCTGCAACCAGCAACCTGCAAACGTTGCGAAAATGGCCCGTTAAGAGAAAGACGGATATCCGTCGATAGAAGTGTACAGCAATAACTCGTATTGAATATTATATTGGCAATCAGTGCGTTGTGGTTCTGCACTTAACTATTATAATATATTATTATACTAGCGGACCCAACAGACGTTGTACACGTGACGTAAATCCGAAAACAACTCATAAATAAATAATAAAAAAAACTCGTACTTAGTACTCGCCAACATATGAGCCGTATCACACAATAATACGTATTAGGGTACATAGAATCGTGGGAAGTAATCTAAATGTGCTCGTTGCTCGATAAAAAAATAATGATATTTGTATTAAACATGTAGCTAAATTGGAAAAAGGAAACTAAGAGCCTCATTGGTGCTGGCGGAATTTGAACTCAGGTTATTCGACTACATTGAATTAAAAACGTGCGCCCGGACAACGAGCTATCACGGCTGAATGTCCTGGATAAATTAAAAGCATATACAATTTTTCTATTATTCTAAATTCCACTTATAAGAGTTACTTAGGCTGAACAATACAACATTGAACGTAAGGAATGCTTATTGTAACCGTAAATCCTTATTAATATATACGTTTTAACATTTCTTTCGTTCTAATACATATTATTTGCGAGCAAGCACCAGATCGTTTCTCCTGTAAAACTTTAAAGAGCTCACGTCAGTGTTATTTTAATTTGGCGCTCTTTTAACAATGACCTACGATAACTTGCATATAAAAAACAACTATGATAAGGTTGAAAACATGTAATACATACAATGTTGTGTGCGGGGTGTACGTCCTTTAGTATTGGCGTCTGACACAGCTACATCAAATCATTTGGCGTAGTCATTATTTACATTGGCAGATTACCGAACCGTAAATTCTTAATGCGTTCAAACGAAATGAGTAATTAATTTTAATGCTAGCTGAATCGCGTTGAGACTTGTGCTGTCTTTTCGAGTTGTTTTTTTTGTGTTTGTGTGTTTTCACATGCGGTGCGATTTCTACCTTTTGTATTTTAGTGCCTACCGAAAAGTAACATCTTCGCGGTTGCTACAACTAACACTAAGTATTCATTACAACCGGTTGAACACTATGGTGAAGCATACGGCGAAAACAAAGAAACGTTTAGTTTTACACATGTATGTTATAATATTATAAAGCTTAAAATTTTGTGTAATTACTAATAACTCCTCAAAATACTCCTTCGTTATTTTATATACACGGTCGATAACTCAATTAAAAAACCCTGATCGTTTGTGAGCTAGTTTAGGCGAGAATTCATCATTATAAACTGAGTGATTTTAACATTTTTATAGAAAAAAGGAATGAAAAGTTTCTCGCCGCTGTGGGAATCGAACCTACGTCTTCGGGATTCACGCCCTGACGCCACTAAGCTAAACGGCTGATTGCCACATCGACGAAATTCTCAACGCCTTTTATCTACACTGTATTTTAGCATTTAAAGCAATGCTTGGCGCATCATGCCTGATTTTATTAGAGTATGATTAATATGAAAAAAACATTACTTATATTCAAATGAATATTAGAAATTATATGACGAAACTGTTTTTTATATTTAAATACCATCGATAAAAATGTTCAATTTAGAGCTTTGCAGATTAGTTATATCAATACTTCTATCCCTCATGGAATCCCTATCCCAAATAATGTTTACTGTCTAACTTACCAAAAAAGGATTTTCTATGTATGAATTTTAAAAAAAGCAACCTTTAAGATATCCAATCGTTATTATTTAATGTATCTTGAATCTGGCTGAGAGACCGTGAAGGACGAGTCAGTTGCTTATATAACGCGATTCAGTGCCAACTTTTTCCAAACGTCCGCGTTCAATGCTTCCCATGTGTTTGTTATAGATTAAAGCCAACCTAATCCATTCTAAAAAATTCCATTATCAGAGCCGCAGGCGCAGAAGAGAAACGCATCAAGCGGTTATTTTACGGATGAATTGTTAAATTTATTTGTGCATTCTGTGATGGCGACTCCAAGTGAAGTGAAGTGTTATAGTTCTTCGGATTTCTTATATGCAAAAATCATTTATTTTCCTCAGTATCTGAGGGTGAAACGCCCGCTCGCTTATCAATATCATAAAAAATAAGATTTTAAAAGAAAGATACAATCATTGCTGAAAGCTTCGGATGGGCAAGAGATGATAAATTACTCGGGTGTATGACAGAAGTATTGGGCTCTTTCCTTAGACCGTATTTCGTTAACTCCACTATCTCATTTTATTTTATGCCATGTTACGGCATTACATTGGATCGGTGCTCCCTCCGTCTTATCTTATCGCAGATTACAAACATGCTTGTTTGTTTGCTGAGAACCGGTATTTTATACACATTAAATTCAAATGTTTCTTTATGACAAGCTCTTATCAAAATACACTTAACGTAAACCCGTCCAAATTCTATTACTGTCACCTTAAGGAAGAGTTATAGTAACTGGTTCCTTCTGTTTTTTAACCTACTTCAAAAGGAGGAGGCTCTCAATTAGACTGTATTTTTTTATGTTTGTTACCTCATAACTTTTGTCTGAGTGAACCGATTTTGATGATTCTTTTTTTATTTGAAAGTTGGTGCTTTCCATACCGTCCCATAATAATTTCATTGTTATTGGATCTTGGGCTCCGGAGATACTCAGGGAACTCCTGAAAATCAATTATAAAATGAATACAGAGCAAGTTATTTGAAGTCGGTTTTGTTTTTCGTTGGTAAAAAAAATGGTTATTTGCTTAGACATCAAACTATTTTTGCAGCGATATATATGTCACAATAGCGTAGATTTATATATGCGTACACTCGCATGGCGGAGCGATTATTGACACATGTTTTTTGTTCAAACAAAGTAAATATATGTCATGTGTCAAACAATCTTTTTTTAATAGGGGATTGGTAAAGGCTCACGTGATGTAAAATAAATACCGCCTACCATTAACAACCACACCACCTGAGAGAATGCAGTAGTGGTGGCAATCTTTAAAAGAAGGCCCCTGTCACCTCACTCGGCAGATGAAACGCAAAAACATGAACGCTTCGACTATGTCGGGGGTTTGGTTACTTCCTGCGACGAGCCATCCCATACTTCGCAACATCAGAAGCTACTGCATGGCTCTACCACGCGTTATATATATACAAATATTTTTTGTTTTGTTCATACAACAGCCGTGATAGCTCAGTGTCCGGGCGCTCGCCTTTAATTCAATTTACTCGAGCAACCTGAATTCGATCCCTGGTGCCAGCACCAATGAAATTGGACTATGCCCTGATACCCTCTTTACAGAGGAGGCGTTTGTCCAGCAGTGGGACATTTATAGGATATTTTTTACTGTTCATACAAATATGTACACAGTGTTTATTAGTAACAGTTAATTCGCATAGATTTGTAATTATTGTATTTCAATCTCACACTGCCTTACTAAATATAGAAATTTGTAGTTTAAAACTCGTGTTACTCTAGATTTTGTAATAGCCGACGATGCCAGAGACAATCTGCTGCAATGCACTCGCCTTGCGCAATGGCCTTCTGGAGGAACTCGTCTGCGCCCCTGGTGCGGTTTCGCAATGGAGACGGACATACAATCGGCTCGGTTTTATTGGGTCGATCTATTCTCGTTTGCGATCGTTCTAATATCGCCGACATTTTCGTTCGTTACCCCTTTTTTATAGACGTGATAGCTCATTGTGCGGGCGCTTTTAATTCAATATACTCGAGCACCACGAGTTCGATCCCCGGTGCCGGCACCAAGATATTTCGATGATGAAGTTCGCTAATCCGCAGTGAGGTCGCCTCGTGCCCTAATACTCTCTGTACAGAGGACACGTTTACCTAGCAATGGGACATTTATAAGCTGTTTCTTTACTTTACTTACCCCTTTTGTAATATGCCCCACCTCAGGATGAGGCTTCGTTTGATTTAGTCTCGCGTCCCTCAGTTATTCTGGAGACAAATACCTTTAAATTATTTCGGTCCATTATCGAGACTCTACTTTTATAATGATCGTAACTTTTATGTTTTGTTGAAAGAACTTTCGAGAATCTTTCAGAAATTTTAGGGTTTTTCAAATTGATATCGTAAAAGATACGGTATGAGTATAAACTTTGGATATTGACTAAACGGTCGTGAACACTGTTGCTTCTTCAATTCAGATAAGAAGGACTGACACTCCATTTGATAAGAGTATCTTATTTTAATGCACCTCGCGTAGGTTTTTTTTTAAATAAAATTGCACTAGAATGTAAACATTAGGCGTAATGTGGGTGGGTGGCCGATTGAACTGTGTTTACGGAAAGTAAAAAGTCTGGCATTTTATGCTTCGTCTGCCTCCATCTTTACATTTTAAAGCATTTCTGTAAGGCCTATGTAGTCTCCAATCATTATCATCATCATTTCATCCTGTTAGTGTCCACACCTGAACATAGGCCTCCCCCACAGAATGCCACAAAGCACGATGCACTACTGCAGATGAGCATAGCCAGCTCCGTAGCTCGCTGAGCGACTTTAAGCCGTCGCTAATATCTTAGCGAAATCGCTTTGACGCGATTTTAAATCGTAGATATTCCAAAATTGTCACTTTATATTATCAAGTTGTCAATTTATTGAATAAAACTGCACTACAATGCATAGCAAAACGTTATGCAGGTCGTGTATCTGGTCTTGGGGAATGCACAATCGCATACGCCCTACAAAACAAACAGATAATGCAACACTTGGACCGTGCAGAAAACTGTCGTAGGGACCATATTGCGCTCGGCAGTTGGCGATAGCCCGCGGGTCGGGCCAATATCTTGCCGGTATCACGCTGTCAATCAAACTGGGAGCAGTAAACAAGCCCGACATCGCCGGAGGTTATCGTCTAGATGTGTTTACATTACAAACTAAATCGATACGGAAATCGTCCTCGCTATTATCGAACGCAGGTCCCGTCTCCGAGCCACGACCGTAATGTCTCGAATTGAGGGCGTAATGTGCGTTCATAACGCTAGCCGATTTATCACTCTTCTGAATTGTTTTTATCTAGGTATCTTTAAATTGTATTAGAATCTTCTGGATTATTTTTACCTAACTATCGTTAAAGCATTTTATTATCTATTAATTTACAATAATAATTTTTGGGGAGAGCAAAGGTGACATTACTAATGGTGTTTTAGCTTTCAGTCAGACACTAGACTCCATAGAGTATACTCGTTCATAGGGCGGTGTATACGCTTCTACTACAAAAACCCAGTTAATTCGAAAAGCCCGACCTACTACAGGTTTAAGAAATTTATTAAAGCGTTTCTGCGTTTTCCACCAGTGGATTGGGATGAGTTTTGGTTCTCAAAAATATTTTTGTTATATTATAGTGATCGCGTGACGTTCGACATTCTGCAATCGCTCTGCAGATCGACGATTCTTTGCTTATCACCTTGCAGCAGTTGCAACAAAAAAGAAAGTTCCTAGTTGTGTTTGGAAAATATACCTACTAAAATACACACAGTTATTATAAAAAAAAAAAAAGTTCGTGCTTTCTATGTTCACCTTTACTTGAAGTTTGACAACGTCGCATATTCAATTTGGTTGCAAAAACACTTTATAAAAATAGAAGGAAGAGTGTATTAAGTCTGTTATGTTATACCACTACTCTATCTTAAAGGAATGACGAAAGTTTATATAATTATTTTCACGAAAAGTGTTAGCTTACCTTTTAAATGGAAAGGATATCGCGCCTATACTGACATACTATTAAATTGATGATATTTACAATGTAGATTTACCCAGCGTTTTTTTTTTCTTTATCGCGCCCTGATAAAAGCAACGTGATAAAGTTATCTCGCTAATTGTTCAAATTAAGTGCCGCTGGAGATTCGTCCGTCAGGATAGCCGTTTCCATCACATTTTCTCATCTCACTGATTATATGATGATATTTGCTCTAATATTCAGACATTCAGACATTGAGGCACTGTCTAGTGAATTTCTTCATGAAAACTCTTGAGGGCTAACTTTGAAATAATGTATAACTTCCAACGAATCTCGCGTATTACTGATACTCTTTGCCTGAATCATCATTCCATTGGTTTTTTGCAATGCTTAATCCTTTTATGACGAAATACAGCAGCAGATCTTACAAAACCTTGTTTTCTTGAAGGCATATTTTTGTTCCTGTTTCTAGTACAACTCAACAGTTATTATTTTTAAAAGTGTAAGCCTTCGTTATATTCTCAATTTAAATTTAAATAAACTAGTAACTCATTTTTTTTTATTCCTTTTATTTTTATTCTTTGTTTTATTTTCACTTTCTTTTTCTTATAATTATTACTCACAGGTTATTTTATTTATTTGGTTATTTTATTTTTATTTTTGAGTTTATTATTTTGTTTTTGTTCTTTTGTAATTATAAACATTGTAAAAGTAAAAGTAAAGTAACAGCCTATACATGTCCCACTGCTGGGCAAAGGCCTCCTCTATACAGAGGGTATCAGGGCATAGTCCACCACGCGGCCCCACTGCGGATTGGCGGACTTCACATATATTCGAAATATATTTTTTTTGTTATTATTTCGAAAATATGCAGGTTTCGATGTTTTCCTTCACCGCGGAGCACGTGATAAGTCAGCACTTAAAGTTAAAAACTTCATTGGTGCCGGCACCGGGGATCGAACTCAGGTTGCTCGAGTATATTGAATTAAAGGCGAGCGCCCGGACACTGAGCTATCACGGCTCTTATAACATTGCAACCAAATATAATATGTGTGCAGATGAAGTGTCGGATTAAATATCTTATAATGTCTTGTATTAAATTTATTGATGTTCTGTTCTTCTCTTCTCGCCACTAGATTCATTACTGAAAAAACTTTCAGTGAAAGCTCACGTGGCGGGAATAGAGAGTAAATAATAAATAATTTTCTTTATATATATAACTTGGCGCTACTTACGGGACCATAAATCAACACACATATAGAGGATAACTTATACAAAATTGTATTAAACATTTACATTCTTTAAACATCAATATTTACCGAGTTATTAAATTTTCCAAAACAAACAATTTTACGTATAAAACTGTAGCGTAAAGTTCATTTGTAAAGGTCACAAAGCATATGAATGGGTTGAATGAATATAAAAGA
This sequence comes from Iphiclides podalirius, assembly GCA_933534255.1. Lineage (NCBI taxonomy): Eukaryota > Metazoa > Arthropoda > Insecta > Lepidoptera > Papilionidae > Iphiclides > Iphiclides podalirius. The sequence goes on from OW152816.1 coordinate 2,467,976, forward strand.
GATAAAATTACTGTTAGTCGGAGAGATTTGTAATGCGACGCTGTGGCAACGAATAACAAAGTCTCTGAATGTTTGAATCAGTCTCGAGACTAACGAACAGCAATCCATTTTTATAGGGATTCATTTTTATGTTATATAAATAAAAATCCCTATTTCCCTTGGCCACGCCATCACGCGTAAACGGCTGAACCGATTTCACTCTTTTGTATTGTGTTTGTTATTATCAGAAAGTTCTTATGAAAGAAAATATTTAAAAAATTGCCTGAAAAAGTCCAAATACAACACTTTTCTATATTCCCGCACAAAAGATTCGTAATAATACTTAAAAGTCAAATTGAACTTTAATACCATACCATAAAGTTTAAGTGTTAGTGGAGGGGTTCCGGGAAGGCAAAACAAGTGAGTGACTGTGTAAAATGTCACTTGAAATGTAAACGTCTCTTTGCTGTGCATCACTACATGGTGTAAAACGAAGTCAGCCCGCTGTCTGTCTGTCCCTACGTATACTTAGATCTTTAAAACTACGAGTACACAACGCATCTTGATGTGGTTTTTTTTACTAGATAGAGTGATTCAAGAGGAAGGTTCAAATGTATAATACATTGCACCCGTGCGAAGCCGGGGAGGGTCGCTAGTTTCAAATAATTTCGCCGATAGTAACGGTGAATGTTGACGTCGATGTCAGTGACAAATGTCAAAGACAGATATCACTGTCGCCTCAGACGATTCAATAATTAAAGTGTATTCTTGTTTAATTTTAATTTAAAAATGCTTTCTGTTACAATTCAGAAGTATCGATATTAATTCAGTAATTATTCGTATAAGTGTTTTATTTTACGCATCACAATAAAGATTGAAAATAAAGTATTTTCACATACTTTAATTTTACGTAAAAGTATAAAGTATATTACCAAAAATAAAGTAGAATACTATATTATAAAGTATGGTTGGCAATCCTAGTTGTTACACTTCTTGATATCAAAGTTAAACCCGGCTACCATTTATTATTTTTTATTTATTTTTACCTTTATTCCGGTCTACAGAAAAGGAGCATATATGGTACCTTGAAGTGTGTCTTTGTTAATTTGTACTCGCATTCACAGCATTCGACGCGTGGCGCCATATTTTACGCTGTATTTGCGTACACTGTTTATTTATCTAACTGTAACGCCATGAAATTGTCATTTCATTGTTTACAGCCCGTATCGTTTATCGGTCGATCGCCGTCGTGACGTAACACGGTGCTTTTTGCCGCAATTGATCGTCCGCCGCGAGGGATTTACGTGCATATTACGTGCGGTAGCGCGCGACTATTCCCGACGGAATCCGCTCCCGCCTGTACCCTCAGACGAAAATAGCCCCCATCGATCTTGTTCGCGGTGCGGGAATAGCGTATTTGTTTATCCGATTCGTTACTCTGGTCGAGCGCCGCGGTCGGCCGCTAGATGCGTCGTTTGGATTGCGGCGTATTTCGTCGCACCTACGTCCTAGGTATCGTCGGACTCTCTCTCAAGACAATATGATCTGTTGCGTTTAATCTCTTGCCCTGTAAACAGATAGTGCTGTAAACTTGTCGATGAGCTTTTCTGTTTTCTTGTCATTTTTTTCTTGATTTGTACACACATAATAAAACAAACAAAATAAAAAGGTAAAAAATTAACTATAGTATGTACAAAGGCGAGCAAAAGAAAACAGTTAAGGGTTAACCTTAACTGTTTTCTTCCAGCCTTGTAAGTCAGGAAATCATTATAAAGGTTCTATTAACCTACCTAAAGGTGTCTACATTATTATAAATGCTTATTAATTTCTTTTGGAAGATGATTTCGTTCCGTAATCGGCGCCATTGCCTTATTTCAGTCATCATTCGCGTCCATCCGTAATTGGTAATAAATAGAACGACAATGCCAACTGGTTGTAAGAAAGCAATACGAAATTACTAACACGCCGTTAGTCCGCGCGGGGGAACGGGGGGGGGGGGGGGGGGGGGGGGTTTGCGAGTGCATGAAATTCACAATTGTCGGTCCACTTTATTCAATTAGCCGCTGATTGGCGTTGGCTAAAGGTCGCGTCGAGGTTGGGCCCGCACTAATTAGGGCCCAAGCGCGTCGCCCACGCGCTCGTGCCACGGAGCGTGTATCGCGCGTCTCGCCTCACGTGCCCCACGCCATCCCGCCCCCGGCCAATCAACGGCACTACGGACATAATCGCCGTCAGATTGCCCGGTGCAATGCATGAGGGACGATTCGCTTGATGATCCTCCATCTATTCGTATCAAACGTGCTCAGATGGACTTCGCTGTGTGTGTTCCATAATGGAACGAATCAAGGCCTCGCGCCGTATACGAATGCGAAACGCTAATATCCGCACGTAGTACGATCTAGATCCGAGTCTGCGCCATCTGAACGCCAGTCAACTTAACCGGCCACTAAGCTCCGACCGTATATCTCGACGATTTATTGTTATTGTTATCGACCGTGTGTCGAAAGCTTTCAATAATGCCCCGCGTAATATATTCAAATTCGGAATCAAGGCTGGGCGCTAAGTGCACTCGCACGGATTTCGAGAGCAAATCTTCACACACGTCACCAGCGGAATGGTCCGCTTGCGATAACACGGAGATTACAGCACGCGCGTACTTCGTACAAATCGTTGAATCACGACGACAAATCGACGCCCCGGATTGTTTGTGTTGGAAGCTAATTTATTGTATGTACGGGCGGTATTCTCAGTACTCTGATTTATAATTCTTCATTCCCACTTGGCTGCTTGATCAGAGGTTGGAAAATTTCCCAATACTCTATTTCTTATAACAAACTAGAGAATCATCAGGTGTGGTTATGTACCTTTATAATCTCCTGGTATCTTATTAAACAACGTTCACGCTTGAATTATTTTGGTAAACTATCAACGCGGACGTCGTAATTAAAGAGCTATGTTTACATTACGATCGCACACTCCCATCTGCGGCTCGCGCGCAGCTAATAAATGCAACTGAAACGATCGCGTGAGCAGCGGCCATTTTACTTTTTTTTATTTAAATTCATCGCGCGCCGCGAGCTTGTTGTTGTACGTGGCGGCGCGGAACGGGTTTTAGACGGATTTGTTTCTTTTTTTTTTTTTTTCAAAACGATGCATCGCTCGCTCGCCGAGCCCGACGGCCTTGACTGGGCGAAGGACGCCCTGTACGCACGAGGGGGCGCGGCCCTAATGACCGACGGCGCTGCGTTCGGAAACATTCCTTAGGGTGTGTTCACACAGTGACATCGCGTATAATCGAACTCTGTGTCACCGTTAAACTAAATTGACAAATTAAACAATTTTACGGAATTTGTCATGTTACATTTAACCAATGTACTATGCGAATACTAATAAAAGTGTAACAAAGTTTAATATTGTACATTTTGTATGCCTCTCAATGTAGTCTTATTGTGCGGTAAAAGTGAAGTGTAGAAAAAAAAAAAGTAATATATTTTTGACACACATGAGTGAACCCCTTAGAGCTTTTATGAATTATAGATGTTTCAAAAGGATTTATTATACGCCAAAAAAAAATTTCATCGATATGAGCGTATAAAAATTCCTTGATTATGTAAACCTTTTAAAAGTACTCTTTCGTATCAACTTTGTAAAGCTTATAAGTATAATTTCATACATTCAGTCAAACTTTTTTATTATAACATTCTGTAGGTACATTTATTCTATACTCGCACGCTCTGGTGCATTTGAAGTTAAAACGATTAGAAAATTAAATTGTTCATAGTGGTAATCTCTGCACTTAAGATTGAACATTAAAATATGTAGAAAAAGTGCGAAAAGATTGTCGCCGTTGTGGGAATCGAACTCACGTCTTCGGCATTCGCGGCCTCACGCTCTAGCCACTGAGCTGAGTTTAATACGATTAGGTTAATTTTATTATGTATTCCACTCTTCGCAGTCATGCAACAGTTATTACGTTCATTGAATCAAATCATCGTGTCTATTGTTGCACAGATAATTAAGAGAAAAAAAAAAAACAACTTTTTTTCATCAGATTTTATCTTACTATATATCGCATGAGAATGATAATAATCGTCATTTGAACACTTCATTCAAGATGAGATCGAGAAATATTCAACGATTAAACAACAAAACAACAGGGAAAATCATATCTCCAATATACAATGGAGAGCTATTGTTTTCCATTCATAGTTTGCGTCATTGCGCCCGATCGATTCGCCGCATATTTTGGCAGAGTCCGCGGCCAGCTTATTGGCATGGCTGCATCGGATCAAAGAGTCCGGTTCGAAGCAATAGAGGAGACGCCGGTTATGGACTATAACTCAGCACGTTGTATACAAGACGGCTGCCGTCGAAGCGCGCTAGCGCTCATTACCTTTGAAAGATATTACTGCACGCACCTTACAGCTGCAGAATGTTCTGATTTAGGACCAGTATAGGAGAGAATTATCGCTCGCATACTTACGAATCGAAAGTTTGTAATTTTATAAATAACAACCTCTCGCAAAGCTGCGTTTGTATACAAATATATGTCACTAGTGCGCGTCAGCCCCGCAAACTACAGAAAGCAAACGTCCCGCGTACACAAACACGCTATCGTGTTTATTCAAGAAACGCGAAGTCAAGCCACAATGGAAACGGTACGCGTAACTTCGTCGTTTCCTCGCTCCCTTCAGTCGTGTGGCAGTCCGTGTTTGTTTCTTCGCGGCCTCGACGATCGAACGAACACTCGAAACACGCCGGCGCATACAAAGGAACCTGCGGTCTGCTTAACGTTATCTCTCTGCCGGGCATCGACAGTAAAACTTTTAGTTCCTTATTCAGTACGCTCGCAATAAAGCTAAAAGCCTTTCAGTCGTTATCTTAAAAGCTAGTGTCGTGTATAAATAGATTCCATATTTATATAGTGACGAAACGTTCGTTCCATTTTTGAAATCGGCAAACGCCTTCCAACTTTTCGTCGACGTCGCTATTGTTTGTTTTCCTAGCGTCGTTCCATTTTTAAATTGGTTCGAATTTTAAAATCGGCCCGGGCTCCGTTCTCGCGATCGGACAGGTTCGCGAATGCGCGCCAGCTCTGTTGACATCTAAATATAGCCGACCTGGCACCGGCCCCTCTTTGGTACCAACCGGCCGGTGTTCTGTCACCGTGACAAACATTTATTGGGCGCGTTAGTCGTCTGCCGCGAAAACAACGGGCTCGGTCAACGCACCGCGGTACAAGATTGCCGATTTGCGGAGACAGCATAAAGGCTCGCATTTTCGATGCCCTTCCTTACCTGTTATATTTAGTCGCTGAACTATGCCAGATGCTCGTTCGCCTTTCGTGACATTGTCTCGTCTACTTATATTAGAAAGCTCCACGCCGCAGTTCGATTATAAGGCTGAAAACCGGCCAAGTGCGAGTCGGCCAAACGCACGAAGGGTTCTATAAAAACGGCAAAAAATATTGTCTGTTGTATCGGTGCCCCGTTTTACCTTTTGGGTACGGAACTCTAGAAATGGATGTATTTATGCCGAAATCATCTATGGAATTCTATTGAACATTATTTTCTCCCGTCTGCTATTGTATTGCACTGTTCTAATTTTATTTCCTTTAACTTTATCTTTCTGTTTATAAATATGCATTTTTCCGAGCGTCGGGCGTTAATTCCCAAAGGATATTTGCAGTGTTTTGCAAATAGATTTTACAATCCAATGATTTTTCCTTATCGTTGACGAAAACATCACGAGCGGCTCTGGTCAATATTTGTTAATGACAGTATTTTATAAATACCTCAGCTCGCTAAGTACCTACTTCTTAGTTTGCCATACTACAATGGACAAGGTTCTACATATCTGTTTATGCCATATCATGGTTTTGCAGATGGAAAATGGAAAATCTTACAAAATACAAAAAACTTTTCTGTCCTACACTATTTCTTTCAACATCCTTGGAATAATATATAAATAATATTATTGTATTTATATCTTACTTATTATATGTGAATGATCACGTGCTAAGTCTGTACAGACTAATAATAAAAATAATCCTTTACTTTTTTATCTTACTGAAGATTTGTTACTTTGCTAATTGGTTAAAATTATATTAATAATACACAAAGCCAGTAAATAATAATGATGATATTTTCCGGACTGATACGATTCCATAACTTTGATAGTATGGTATTTTCTACAAATTTAATAGTATTTCATGATAATATTTCACATGCCTTGCCGGTCTCGGAGGAAACTTTTATTATTTCAATACCCACAGGTGGCCTTATCAAACACACCAAATTATGTTGGGTGACCAAATATCTGTATATATAGAAAGAAGAAATAGAAATATATATAGATGGGTTGCGGCAACTTCTACGGTTTTACAAGATCCTACATACCTTCAGCTTTATCTAATGTATGCAACGAATCATACGTGTACGATGGGTATACTGCGCTTCCTTTGAGGTATTTCCCGAAACTGATATAAGTCCGTTTAATTGAGATGTGCGAGAATCCTTTGCAACATTTAATGCTATTTAGGATCGTGCTTCGTGGCAGTCTGTGGCTTATGTTCAGCTTCAATGTGTGGACTCAAACACTTTGAAATTTTGATGGCGACGATGATGTTTTCGTTACACGTCCTGTCCTCTGACATGCTTTTGTGATATGTCCTGTTTTAGCCGATATTTACCGTCGTTGGATCTAAAGCAATTTGTGTGAGCGCTGCTCTAGCCGCCGGTAGGAGTCTGTTATGGCCGGGGCGATGTGACCTCGTCCGCAAAGTGGATAATCACGAGGCGCGTTCAGAATTCGCCCGCAGGTGGACAACTGGCTCGGCGACGTGTTTGTTCAATCAATTCACTCGCGCTCAACACAATACCTACATGATTTTATAAGGAACCCTCATTAGGTGCGATGAGATTGCGCGATTCGTACCTGGATATAAATAGACTAGTGTAAATTTAATGAAGCACGCGTATACACTCTAATACTATAAACAGTGGCGCAATCGCTAAGCTATTGCCTTCGGCGCCGGCGGTCGCGGGTTCGATTCCCACACGGGACAAGTATTTGTGTGATCATTGTTCTGGATTTGTGTACTTGTTCCCAAGGATTCACATGCAGTGTCGTACCCATCTAGGTGGATTAAAAGATATAATGATAGCAAGAGGAAGAGTTGAAAAGATAATAGCAAGAAGAAATGCGATTACGGTTGATGCGGTCTGCGATGATTTTGTATTAGCGGTGTCACAGACCATCGTGGTGTTTAGAATCTTGCACATAATCTGTTATACTCGAGCAACATGAGCTCAAATCCTGGTGGCGGCACCGAGGAAATTGTTAATGAGTATTTCAAATTATTGACAATTACTCCCGACTGATGACGCGTCCACTCGCAGGTGTTCGGCACCGTTGAGCTGCCGGACAAGCCGATCATGCTGCCGCCGTTCGTGGAGGCGACCCACTGCTTCGGCTACCACCTGACGCGCAAGGGGCGCGCGGTGGCCGACCGCGTCGTCTCCGTCCTCGGCTACGCCTGCCCCGACATCACGTACAGCCCCAGCCTCTACCCGATCACCGCGGCGCTGCTCCACTTCATGCCCGGTGAGTCGATCTTTCATCTCTCTCTCTCAAGTGCGCTCTCGACGGACTTCAAATGATGGGGTTCTTTTTTTTTGTGGTTGTTCGTCACCAGCCAGTGCTCTGATTTTAAAAATTCGCTTTGCGTTCCAGTTCGGTAGTCACATTGGTATTGGAACTTCGACTCCGGAGATGCATTAGGGAATTTCTCAAAATCAAATTTGTAGTGAACGAGACATTTCAAGTCGGTTTTTTGTTAATAAAAATTGTTAAATTAAACGGATTATTTTACGGATTTTATCGCGTTTAATCAGGTTTTTATGTTAACGATGTAAATATTCCCCGTCAAAACAAGAAATCAATATATAAAATTTTAGTTTTTCGTTGAGCTACAGATTTGAAAGTTCTTAAGATTGCTCAGTTGTCGTTTAAGGTTCATTGCGGTACCTTAGTAGTATGTTAGGAAGGCACGTTTATTCCGAACGGAGCCCAAGTATTTAATAAGCAACATCTACATTCACATTTCCCAATTTAATTGAACTTGGTACGTTTTTATAGAGTAGTGTTGTTAAACTATGCTGTTACAGCTCAGGAAACGAGTAGGCGGGGGAATTTTCCCGCTTCGGCGCACATCGTCAAATCCCTCCACGAATACGATCCAATTAATTCTTGAATGCCGACAAGAACACCCAAATTACCTCTATAATCGTCTTTCCTTAATCCCCTGCGTAATAAACAGAGAAATGTCACGTGATCTCGTCAGTTTACTCCGCTATTAATAATTTTAGAACTCATTGCGTTCTGTTCCCTTCGTCGAGCGAAGTTCCGATTCGTATTGTGGCCGTTAATTCCATCCGGCGGGGTTCCGACGCTCTACTGGTTGCGCGCCTCCGAGACGATCGTTTATAATCTGTTGTTACCGGGAGCTACGGATGTTGTCACACCGACGCAGTGACACGACAGCCGATGAAGCTGTGGGAACAGTAATTTTTCTGTATCTATGCCCAGTTGATGGGGAAGAAAGGTTGTCGAGCCTCGTTCTAATTCAAATCTTTATTCAATAGTAGCTGTTAAACGCGGCTTAGCCTATATTTGCCTATATTTTGGACAATTCACACAATATCTTTATAAATTATAGCCCATGTCTTATTCTTATGTATAAGGTATATTATTGTAAAGTTTCATTAAAATCCATTCAGTAGTATATGCGTGAAAGAGTAACAAACATCCATCTATACATACAAACTTTCGCCTTTATAATATTAGTAAGGATTAGTAAGGATAGAAACATAACACATTATTGATTGTCAAAAAACTACTACCTTCAAGTAGTGTAGAACGACCTCTTTTTTAATGTGACAAAGTGGCAAACGAGCTGGCCGTTCACCTGATGTTAAGTTATAACGGCCGCCCATGGACATTTGCAAAACCGGTAGGGTTGTATTAGCGTTGCCACCTTTTAGTAAAGTGGGCCTTGGCTACCTCACTCACGAGACGGAACGCAGAAATGTGACACTTCTACTTCACGCCGGTCTTCTATGAGGTCGTGGCACTAAAACGGACAGACCTGCTATTCTTGCAACAGCGACCACTGTGCGCGTGGCCCTACCACGGTTATAACCTTTCACTAGATGAAGTGAGAACTTGTGCAAATGTGCGGGAAGTCGATGGATGGATCATGATCCGTGACGGTCTGTGTAGGTGGCCTAAGTTCGTCTGTGGACTCAAACAGGTCGAAATGATGATGATGATGCCCAGTTGACTCGAGAAACTGTCTTATTATATAAGCGCGTTGGAGCTCAATTTCTTTAGATGGCTACGAATTGCAGAATCAAGAACGCAATTAGATTGCTATTAATGGTTTTGGCTTTGAAGATCCACGTAGCGACTTCTGCTGTTGCCTGAATGAGCCCGTGCATCCTCTTTAACCAACTCCACGGCTGTTTTGGACGTTCATGAGCCACTGTAGTCCTTCGAAGTCTTGTAACCAACGCCAACATTGGGCATATCGCATAAAAAATTCATAAAGTGTTAATAATATATTAAAAGCGACTTGCAATTTCTTCGTCGGTCTAGGTCATTCAAGATCCCTTAAAACATTGAAACGCTACGTTTATTTGGGTTTAAAGAGGAAAGGTAACAAGCGATCACGCAATACATGCTCCCGATTCGTCAGAGCTGCAGAGGCGTCACCAAATACGCCGTCGCTCTCGGCTTAATTCAGTAATGAGTGCGGGGGGCGATAATTGAGCACGGCAATAGGCAAATTGCCGCAGCCGTAATACTCTAATTTTCAAACGCACCAGACGATTTCCACCTCTATCACAACGTAATAGAGGCGATTTTCATCGATTCCTCCTTTGTACCTTGCCCTATTTAACCCGAATCCGTTTTGGACCCTCGTGTTTTGTGATAAAGGCCAAAATGGGATGGCAAAGCTGGGGACACCGTAGATACACGCCGCTTCGCCACAGATTCGAATTGCGTCCGTTGCGCTGTCAATTCCCCACGTCTCACTTATTCGGTCGACTTTAATTGCTCGGAATGCGCGTACATATGTACGTAAGAAACTTTTCTCACTCGATTTTCGAGGAGTAGATTTCACCTGATAGTTTACAATCGTCCATGAAATCGTACAGGGATTGTGTTCCCGTGCTTCATATAAATTAGGTTTGGTTTATGGTCCATCTGGTGAGCGGGTGCTCACCAGATTTACTCTGACCGTGATAATTTTCGATCAGTATGATATGATATGAAAACGGATATCGAAGACAACTCTCGAATATGCAGCTGAAGCAAATTCTCTCATCTTGGTTGTTACATGGTAGTGTCCAATTTCAGCCCTGATGTTAAGTGATAACCATCACCCATGGTTACCACCCACCATATTTGCAGCGATGCAGATGCGTCTCATGGTCAGACTCACCAGACCAAACGCAGAAATGTAACACTTCTACTTCACACCGGTCTTCTATGAGGTCGTGGTACTTACCCGGACGGACCTGCCCATTCGTGCGACAGCGAACACTGTTGCTTGGCCCTACCACAGTTACATTTTCACTACACAACATTTTTTGTAAACTATGACGTAATGATTATTCGAAACCTGATGCTTTGGTGAGCTCAATAGAGCACTTAAGGCTAAGGCGGAGGACGTAGCTCTTTAAATCTGGGGCACTTGTTTGTCTCACGTAGCGGCGGTCGTTTGGTGCGGCGGTTGGCGCTTAAGTGCCCATTTCCTTGTTAGTGTCGCGCGCGCACCTTTTCGTGTGTTGCGTCATTTGTTTCCTTGTCCCCTTCGCGTGTTCACGGATCGGTCTATAGTCTGGATATGCGCTTCGACACTAAATACACATCGCGATATATGAAAAAGATGTTGGAATTCTAGCCCAACTGAATATATTTTGATACTGACAATAGTTGGCTGAAAACAACTTTTGACTCCAATGTGAAAATATATACCTATATACATAGAAAAATAGTTCCCTTGTGCATAGGAAACATTTGTAACGGGTTAGTTAATATAAAATTAAAAAATGAAAGTAATCTACATAGCCTCCAGCAGATTACTGTGTTTTTGTCTCTCATTAGGATCGAAAACATAATAGGAAGAACGGGAGCACTTTGTAACTTTTAGAATGTCATCCATGTAGACAAGTTATTGATTCGGTAATGTTTATATTAACGATAAACTTATTTAAACCATTTGCTTTCAGTCAACAGACATATTATAAGTAAGCTTCCGTGCTAGCTCATGCTCCGGGCGCTCGCTTTAATTCAATATACTCGATCGACCTGAGTTCAATCCCCGGTGGCGGTACCAATGAAATTGTTTATTTGAAGTGCCGATTAATCACGTACTCAACGATGAAGGAAAAATTCGTGAGAAAACCTGCAATGTTTCGGAATAATAATAATCCGCAGTCGCTTGGTGGACTGCGACCTAATACCCTGCGCACAGGGAAGCCTTTGCCCAGCAGTGGGACATTCATAGGTATTTACTTATACCTTCCGCGCGTTCCCTACTATCAATTCGCATCGTGAGTACCGGCCGTTTTTTAAATTTTGTTTGAAATCTATTCCCGTCGCGGAGGCGAGCGGAATGCATACGAGACGCGTCGATTGATATTCGCGACGCCACTTCCGGGAGAGGAGAGCCGAGAGAAGTTCGGGCGATCGTGTCCGCGGCTGCTGGTAGATCGCGACGGACCAATGACCGATAGCGATCGAGATTAGGTGCGGCAATCTCTATCGCTTATCGCCATGGAAAGCGAAGAGGGCCGCACGCCAATACATGGCATATCATTCGTAACACACTTCGCTAAACAATAAGGGCAAAATTTTTATTTTATCTACGTCAGAAGATGGCAAGCGGTTCGTATTCTCTAATGTAAGGCGATAAACGCCGGCTATGGACATTTTCAACACCCTTAGGGTTGCAAATACGTTAATTGTAAAAATACACGGTGGATATTTTTAGAAGATAAGTTTCGAAAACATCACGGGAGCGCATAAAGTTATAATTTTTAATGTAAGTCGTCGCTTGCAATTCCATGAAGTTGGGGCATGGTATTTGTTTATCTTAAAAAAGTACTCGCGTCCCACAAACAGGCCCTAGGTCGAGATAAACGGCGTGTATCCGGCCAGACCCCCGCTATGGGAACGAGAACCCTACAGGAGCTTTACAGATCATCGTGATGGAGTGCCGCTTCCTGGCATTTATTGTCGGCTTCATAAGCGAAATGGTTTATTGATGGTGCAGTTCGTATCCATTGCTGTTGCGGGGAACATGTTGGGTTATGTTGTGAACGCTGTTGGCCCAGTGTCCGGATGTTTGCCTTTAATTAACAGAACAACTTTGTCAATAGTAATTTATTATGCATTCTACTCGTAAAGAAATATCATTATGGAGTCTGCTATTAGTAGGAAATTAAGAAGAATTTGAAGACAAAAGCCTAATAACTAAATGAGTGTATTTATTTTTCTTTGGTCCGCATTTTTAAACAATGTCCGAAACAACAAGACGTGACACTACACTATATTATACACTAGTTTAGTACTCGCCATTACTCCTTACTTGGGTTTTTGTATTAAAAAATAAAACTGTGCGCTTATTCAAAAACGTTCAAGCTATTAGCTCGGTACTTATTAATTTTATCAGACTCTGTCGAACATATGCAGCGTCACGGCGTTTCGAAGCTAAGGTATAATTTACATAGCGCAGGTTATATCAGTCAGTGAGTGTCGCGTGTAATACAGAAACGGGTAGTATTTTTCGATGCCAACATTCGCCGTCGACGTCCCTCTGTATGGAAAAATGGTGCTGTAATTTTAATAATGATGATGATTGACATTTTGAGGACGTGTGTTTCACAGTGTTGGTGCGGGACACAGTACACGTGTAAAAACCTCTCTACACGTGAACTTTGCTACAAAATCAGCCTGACGATGTGCTGAGACTAATGTTATGATTTAATAGTAACGAATACACTTGTTTCTATGGAGGAAAACTTGTGGTGAATACGTAGACCGTTCGATGACGTATGTTTTTAAGGAGTCCTTTTTAAGCTTACAATTTATCGATTTTATGGTGAATTAACATTAATAGGTTTCAAGTTAAACGGTTTTATTTTTTTTTAAATTTACTACTATTAAAAAGTAGGTACTCCATGTGATGGTCAAAGTAAGCGACACTTAAAGTTTTCACCGAATCACCCGACAAACTATTCATGTTGCCATGAACGGATATGTGTTATAAGTTAATACGTTTCCTATTACATACTTTTAAATACTAGTTAGTCTGACAAACGGTTCTGCCTTTTTCTTAAGACAACTGCATACTTGCTAGTATGAACGTATGGTTATGAACCAATCATAATACGAGTAATACATAATTACGTTCTCCGTCGGCATTTCGCCATAGTTGCACGATCACTAACAGAAAAAGAAATACAAACGCCAGACTTGTCCGCATTAGCAAAGATTTAGTGAAGCGGACAAAAAGCCTGAACGAAACTCTCGTCGTGTGTCAATAGTGCGAGGGCGCTCAGCCAAGACCGCTGGTCTTCCTGTTCCGCCCGGCCTTTGTCTCATTCCTGCGTAGACGAGCAGACCGCGTGGTGTGCCTTATCTTTCTCTTTTTGGGTTCGGTACCCAAAGGGTAAAACGGGACCCTATTACTAAGACTCCTCTGTCTGTCCGTCTGTCGCCAGGCTGTATCTCATGAGCCGTGATAGTTAGACAGTTGAAATTTTCACAGATGTATTTCTGTTGCAGCTATAACAACAAATACTAAAAAACAGAATAATGAATATTTGGTGGGGGCCCCCGTACAACAGACATGATTTTTTTGGCCGTTCATTTTGAATCTGAATAGTGACTCGCACTTGGCCGGTTTTTTAGGATTTTATTCAACAAACGCAACGCAGAACTTTGTGCCCCAACCCTAACAAGGTAGGCAGCGATAGGCTAAATGTGAACATAGGAGATTTCTACACGTAAGGAATCCGCAAATAGAGAAAACTCATTGGTACACGACGGCCGAATGAGACTACAGTCTATTAGTATATGGTCGCTGCTGCCGTGTTTTATGCATTGTCTCTTAAACTATTGGTGGCCTGCATTAAAGATGCTCTCTAGGAGATGATGCCTATACCGGAATCCAGACTGTGTCGGTGTGCACCTGCAGTGGAATATTATATCTTTGTTTGAACCCCTGACACGGACATGACATCATTTCTTTTTAAAAATTTAAATAAAATATCTTGCCGCGTAATGGCCGCAGTTATAATTTTTTTTTCGTTAAAAAACATTGCCCTTACTTTAGGATAACATTATCCTGTGTTTTAAGGCCGTTTTGCAAACATAAATTTCACGTCAACAGACACCCAGATGCGAAACAACTATCGGTGGGGTCACACACATAGATGTCCCGTGTGGGGATCGAACCACGGAGTCATGACCAAATAGTAAATATTCCAAAAATCTATTTATACTTTAATTTAAATACGTTCTCGGTGCGATCATAATGATAAATGCGACGGAAATTACGCTTCCGACGGGCGTACGTATATAAATGTCTTCATATACATAGGGTAGTTGTTATAACACAGCGGGCCCCGCCTGTATCCTCGCTGCTAGATGTAATAACCCGCATATTATCCCGGAGACGGCGCCTCTCGACTCGTCGGATGACACAATTTAGATCTAGGCACGCCCGTCGGGGACTCGAGCTGAGAGCAATTTCCGCAATGCTCGGATATATACTGATTGTGTGTGTATGGTAGGAGGTTGGTTAGTCATATAAAAAAGAGCAACTGTCGAGTTTCTTGCCGGTCTCTCCTTAACAATGTGCCTTCCGAACCGGCGGTAACTTACGCTCGAACTTACCTAAGAACTTATGTTTCAACATTTATGTAAAAATCGACGTTTCATAAGAACGCGCAATCGTTTATTTGAATATAGATATTTTGAATTTGATTTATGAATTATTTGATATTTATGAATGATTCGATCTAATAAAAAATCATGGTTAAACTAGCTTCTACGTCTCTCAACGGGGCGTTCAAATGGATATATTTTATTAACGATACATATCTTATCCTTTAAACGAGCAATTCTTGTATATATATATATATATATATATAATATATATATATATATATATAATCATAAAATGTTATAATAGCTCGGTCGGTAATCGGGCGGCCCCAAAACAGACGGCCGCGGTTCGTATCACGATCATTTACACACTTATTTTTTTTACTTTTTTTTCTATACCAGATCATTTTCTTTTTTTTTTTTCTTTCATGATTTACCAAAAAAAAACGAGCAAAGCTCAGCCCTCCAGGTACATATAACCTATGTATGCTTAGATTACTTAAAACTACGCAACAGATCTTGATGCGTTTTTTTTTACTAGATGGAGTGATTTAAGAGGAAGGTTTATATGTAGGACGGGGCGGGTCGCTAGTTAAAATACTACAATTTCTGTAGATGGTCGTGAAAATCGCTTCGATCCAATGGAGAGTTTGCTTTTTTTATGAAACTCATCATGCCTCTACGTCGCATCGTCCGTCAACGCTTTATCTCGGGCAACGAGGCGAAATAAATTAAAAAAAAAAATGGGAAAGTACGCGCTTAGCAATCTCGGTCGGTTTTTGTGGAGCACCGGTTGCCAACTTTTAAGTTTTCTTCCTAAATTTAGGAAGATAAAATTTATAATTGAAGTTTTTTTTATAGGTGAATTCGAAACAAAACTTCCGAAACGTTTCTCATTTAAGAGGTTTTTGTTAGAAGTCAGTTAATTTTAGCGGGTTTTTGAATAGTTTTAGGAGTATGTTTTTTAACAGTTGGTAGCACTGTTGTGGAGCACCCATCGGCGCATTGTCACCGCCGCACTTGTGGTCCAAGGGCGCACTTTTCGTATCGATTTCGTACCCGGCTCGGGCGAGTAATACAACACGGTGTTCTGGCAATTGTTCGCTTGGAAGACTGCGATCGTATCGATGCTTTCGGGTTCCGTACCCATTTTGTTTAGTTTTCTCTTTACATGTGATAGTTGCAAGCGAGTAGACACGCACCTGTTGTGATAACCGCCGCATTTGTAATACCCGTAGGATGCAGATGCTTTGCCACCTTATAATAAAATGAGTATCGGCTACCGCACTCACCAGACGAAACGTAACATCAAACCGCCCCCCCCACCACCCATCCCCCCCGAAACCGGGTCGGAATTAAAAATGAAGTTATTGCGTCAGATTCTTGTTACGTTTCCGTGTATGATGACAGGCTCGCTAGTTAAAAATCATGAAGGTAATTATTTGCTTATTTTCAGTAGAATTTTGAAAACTTGGGTACCGTACAATATGTTAACGCTACAATGTGTAATTTACATACTACCTAGATGCTATCGAATATTTTTTTTTGTTTTTTCATTTCCATACAATATAGTACATGTGGTACTTACCACTAGTATTTGGTTCTTAAGAGAACAAAGCAACAAAGTTATATATTTAAAGGTTTAAATTGAAAATAGACGTATTACCTTTTAAATGATCCCTTTCTATTGGTAAAATTTATTACAACAAGTGTTATCATTATTAAACTATGTTACTTATTCTACACGACGCTTTGCCCAGTATGTTTTTGCATTTTGTATGTTATCGCTTTACATGGAGGAAACACGCAGCGCTATTGACAAGTTGCCAACCGATACCACCGCTCGAGTTTTAGCGAATAATCAATCAATTAGTCTTCCAATATCGTCGCTACGCTATCTGTATTCGTGGATTTGATTTAACTCGTAATTCCCTTCCAAGTTCTACGTTTAACGCTACGCGCGCTGAATGAATACCAAACAGGTTTCCTGGCGGGAAAAATTCCGGGTTTTCGGTTTCCGACGCACGTGCGCGTTACGTCACGGCGTCACGTCCGCTTCGTCGTCGAGATCTTTTGTGTGTTTTGAAAGAGAGCGATATAATAAAAGAACTCGACGAATTTTCGGTACGTGCTCGTCAATCGGCCATTGTGAATTCGGATTCGCTATCGAAGCCGTTGGTTTTTGGTTGGTTTCAAGCGCAATTATCAAAAATTAGCAAAGAAAGATCTTTGTGCGGCAGTTGTTAGAGTGGCTTAGTTTTTTTTTTTTTTTTTTTTTTTTTTAATTTGGACAGTAAACCTTTAGCCCTAAGGAGGCCGTTACAGATCCAACGGCCGCGATATACGCGATATACTTAGTACTTTAGAGGACTTAAACTACTAAGACCGGTGAAATTTTGAATAGTCCCAAAGGCAGAAAGCTGAAATGACATTGGCAAGGGCGGCTCCTTCCTCATTCAAAGCCAGTGATAAGCCATCGATGGATGAATAGCTGTAGGCAAAGCCACCGGTATACGGTTCAGGTTCGGAACAAGTATTCAGGCTCACAGAAGTCCCGGATCTGGGTGTTTGTCCACGCTAAATATATGCAATGTAAGATTATGTATGGATTATGGCAATGTTTTAAAAAAAAAGAGTATGGGTCTTATGGCTGCAGGTTCTTATTCGTGATTCTGGAAGCGCATTTACGAATCCTAGCGGTGTACGATAGTGAGTTTTCCATCTTATGAATTTCCCGATTTCCGTGTAAAAAAAACTATTACACATTACTTTCCCACATTATACACACGACGCTTATCTTTATGATGCTTGGTACAATGTTCGTAACGACATCAACCACGATCCTTTTAGCGCTAAAAGACGGGAGAGCCTTTTACTATCAAGAACACTTAGCGCACGACCAATTGTCCCATCCACCCGTTGGCAAGAGCCTTTTGACTCTTTTTTTGAGGATGACGTCGTTATAACCGGAAAGATATAAAAGAGAAGAAAGCTAATGCGAAATACCTATCGCTAGTAACAAAATCTATCTGCAGATAGGACGTTAAAACCGGCCGTTATGATTAAAGCACCACAAAATGTAAATGAGCACTAATAATATTGAAGTAGTAGGTCAGATTTAAGGCCTTTGTTGATAAGAACTCGCTTGGAACATTACTAAATTTAATGCTAGGTAAGCGGTTTCTGATTGCGGCCGATTGCGAAATAGGAAAGTTACATAGAAAAGAATGATTTAATAACAGCAGCTAATGCTTCAGATTTAATTTTTTACTCGCTCCATTATCACTCTTCTGATTCAAGTATACACTCTCCGTGAATAACGTTGAAAACGTCAGAATACGCGCCCCGCCAGCACTTTACGTTCGCCGAGGCTTTTCATTTCGCTGGATTCGACTTTTATCCACTCTCCAATTCAGAAGCCCTACTCGGGAAAACGAAAAACGAAAAAATTTAAAGCCGCAGCGATATACGGTCATACTAACACGGATTCGAAAAGTGTCGTAGTACCGTACGGACGAAAGCTTGGAACGCGACGAAAAACGATGGAAGCTTTATCGTTTGTCGTTTTTCGGATTACATCTTTAGCTAAATAGGTCGTGACCTAACCTCACCACGCGAGGGCCCCACCGCCCCCTCTTTGCTTCTCGAACCGGCCACTGCGGGCCGATTCAGCGATATTAATCTCAACTTTGTCGACTAACCAACGTTTAAAGGGAAAACTTATTAATGTTATGATGATTTTACGTTTTCCTTTGTATTAGTGGTGGGCGATACATATCGTATCAGATATGAAAACTAGATATTAGTACAATATCCGAATATCGCTTACTGGCTCGTTCAATATCTATGTATTTTACAATATCTGATATTTCCGAAATCTGATGTAACGTGCTCGCTCGCTATACCGACACGAATCGCGATATCATACGCGTTTGCCACAATATCTGATTTTTAAACAGATTTCGAGAGACAAAGCGCGTGAGATACAAATACTCACTAGTTAGAGCGGGACGGCAAGCAATGCACGATATCAGATATCGAGCGACAGATCGCGTGAGATATAAATACTCACTAGTTAGAGCGGGACGGCAAGCAATGCACGATATCAGATATCGAGCGACAGAGCGCGTGAGATATAAATACTCACTAGTTAGAGCGGGACGGCAAGCAATGCACGATATCAGATATCGAGCGACAAAGCGCGTGAGATATAAATACTCACTAGTTAGAGCGGGACGGCAAGCAATGCACGATATCAGATATCGAGCAACAGAGCGCGTGAGATATAAATACTCACTAGTTAGAGCGGGGACGGCGAGCAATGCACGATATCAGATATCGAGCGACAGAGCGCGTGAGATATAAATACTCACTAGTTAGAGCGGGACGGCAAGCAATGCACGATATCAGATATCGAGCGACAAAGCGCGTGAGATATAAATACTCACTAGTTAGAGCGGGACGGCAAGCAATGCATCGTGCATCAGATTTTTAAACAGATTTTGAGCGACAAAGCGCGTGAGATACAAATATTACACTAGTTAGAGCAGTACGGCAAGCAAGGCACAATATCAGATTTTTAAACAGATATTTTGAATAAGTTAAGTAATTTTGAATCTTAAAACCATGACAATAAGATCCTGTTTCAATTAAATACTAATCTTGGTATCAACGATTACTACAACGATATTATTAAGTATACTTTTATTGTTTTGTTTAGCCTTGAGCCGTAACGGGCGACAAAGCGCGTAGTTAAGTAATTTTGAATCTTAACAGCAGTGTTCATTGGCGTATTCATTGAATTCCGCCAAAAAAGAAAAGAAGAAGAAGAATTATTAACAGCATGGAAAAAAACATTTTTAGTTGCATTTAAATACGAATTAAGGTATTAACGATGTCTTTAAATTTTGTTTAACCTTGAGCTGGATTGCATTGGTACCTAGCACGTAAGGGATGCCAACTTACTACTTAAGAATTTTCTGCCTAAATTAAGGAAGAAAAATATAAATGGAAATTTTTTAGGAGGTAAATTTTTAGTGAATATTTTTATTCGTTTAATTTTATTCATATTTTTGGAAAAAAAATAAAACTACACAAAAAGAAAAATATAATTTAATAGTGCTGTGCTGCTTGGGTGGAAATCAGACCAAGGCTTATGTGCTTTGTGTGTATATTTTAAATTCTTCCGCCCTAAGTTATAATACTGAATGTATTATTTCTTACACAAATTATAAAAATATTGTCACTAATGATTGCGTGTTCTAAGAATATGTTAAACTCAATTATTTTAAGCGATATATAAGATGTTGAAATAAATCATTTTTATATTACTTCAATTTCTATTTTTAATGAAATTTATTTTTTTATTATTATTATTATTATTTTTTTATAATTCAAGGTGGATACGGGACCGTAAAATATCTAGATATTAAAATACATAGTTTCGAAATCTGATATTTGAAATCGAAATCTGATTCAGATACGGTACTCAGAAAAAGCGATACGACCCATCTCTACTTTGTATACTTATATAGGGACTAACCGGCGGCATTACCGCTTGCTTATTTTAGAAATAAAATTCAAACGTTAATTTTGACGGAATTATAAGTCGCGATATATACTTGTGTATGAATGGTCGTCGATTTACTAATACTTACGCCTTCCAATTTATAGTTTTATTTCAATCACTATTTTTTTTATTGTACAAGAATTTCCCTTCAATGTTCATATTCAGGCCCCTTACTCTAAAACATACTCTTATGTCTTACGTGTCTACACTATAGGGGAAAATTGTAAATCAAACTGTTCCTCGTCAACTCTGCACAGACCCGCGACGTCTGCTGGTGCCCATCACGTGCCCAGCCTCTAAACTTAAAAAAAAGCGTCTAATTGCGAGGCGGACTCGCGCACGAAGGGTTCCGTACCATTATACAGCGTGTCGTTACCATTGCGACAATAAATGAACACACATATAGGAGATAAGTATTTAAAGTTGTATGTGTGTAGTTTAAATTCTTTAAACATCAATACTTACAGAGTTATTAAATTTTCCAAAACAAAGAATTTTAGAACACCCTTACCTATAAAATCGTAACGTAAAGGTCACATAGCATATGAATGGGTTGAATGAATTTAAAAGAGACAAAACATACTGTTAGAAGGAGAGACTTGTAATACGACGCTGTGGCGCGAGTTGTATAGGATGTTAGAAATTTTGTTTCTTTATTACTTAATTAGTTTATTTGAAAAATATTTTTTTTAAATTATGGATTTTGTTTTACGTTAATATTTTTTTATGATTATTGGCTCGTAGTGTTCGACATGTGTTCATTTATTGTCGCGATGGTAACGACACGCTGTATATACAAACGACAAAAAAATATGTCTGATGTAAGGGAGTCCCACTTAAATATTTTATTCTGTTTTTTAGTATTTGTAGTTAAAGCGGCAACAGAAATACATCACTGTGAAACTTTCAACTGTCTAACTATCATGGTTCATGAGATGCAGCCTGGCGACATACAGACAAACAGACAGACAGCGGAGTCTTAGTAATAGGGTCCCGTTGTACCACTTGGGTACGGAACCCTAAAAACGAATTAAACTCAAGAAACTCGTGCCGGTGATCGCCGATCGGGAACGCGTCCTTGCGTTAAACCGACCCGTAAAAAAAGCTCCGAGGCGCGCGCGTGTAAACAGAGTAGACATCAAAAGCTCGCTCTTTACGAGCGCCCGGTCGTATAATCGTCGGCCAGGTTTACGGCCTTCGACTGTGACCATAGGCATTGATTGAGTCGCATAATAATAACCATTACTACGCATTAAACATGGTCGATACTTGTCATAAAGGTACTCGTCTCAGTCGGGATCTAGCATGCGAGAAACCAATGTTTATTTTGGTCACCTGTTTATAATAAAAGCAGGAAGCAAAGTAACAAGCAAGAAACGCAAAAGCGCAACATATTTTTTTTATTGATAGTTAAAGTAATTTATGTCTACTGTTGTGGATTTTAATTTTATTATTTTTCCCGATGTTTCAATTAATTTCAGTTCCTACAATTTGAATGTAAGTGAAATAGTTCTTTAAGATGACACAATTGCGCGAATCTTCTTATTTTAATAAGATGAATTTTATGCTCGAAAATGAAAACATAAGAACAATTTTTATTCATTTGCTAAATAAATCTAATTTACGGATGAAGTCACTATTCATTTTGGATTCTTAGCTCTTGACTTTTGGAGTACTTTACGACGTCCCTGGTGAACTGGACAACGTGTGGCATTCAAAGTCATCAAATACAAGAAGTCATCATAAGATTAGTTCATTTGCAAGGCATATATAAATTGTTTAGTTTCATATTCGGTTACACACAACCGTACACTCCGCAGTATCATGACTGTGTTCTACATTGCCGTTAAGTATTTCATGGCCGATCAAGTGCAATAGGTCCTATTGCAGAGACAACTGTCCGCCTTAAGCGGAGGGTGTGAATAGAACGAGCGACGCCATGATTCATTGACGCGCACGTGACAGGTTGAAACACGTTGACCTTAAGCTCGACCTGTAAACACCTTTGGAGAAATAACTCGGCACTACATACTTATCAGCTGCGAGCGTTACATAGTGCGTACTTACGCACACCAATGCATGTGGGCGGACGCTTGAGTGGGTGTGTGAGTTGTCTACGGAAAAGTTCTTATACAGGGCTGACTGCAGTCAGCGATCTTTGTGGTTTTTAATGATAAAAACCGAGTTTGTTCGCGCTCTGTTTGGGGAAAAAATTTAGGAATAGGAAGTAGTTAGATAAACGAACGCGGTATTCTAAACGTTGATTTTTACGCATTTTTATGTGCACCGTTTGTATAAATATAAGAAACCATTGGATTGATTCGGATTTAAACGTTTTGATTTTTATTAATTCTTAGATGTAAAATAAATAGTAAAGTTGATATCAGTAATATTTTGCATGCTATATAAAAATTAGCATAACATGTGGTACAATATTATGATTTGTAACACCGTGTGAAACCATGTTATAAGCAAATAAGCAAATAAATAAATATTGACGCTTTAATATTTTTGCCGATTTTGGCGTTATTTTCGACATTAAGATAATTGTTAAATAATGTTTATAGAGTATGCGAATGGATTTTATTCCAATTTCAAAATCAAAATATTTACTCTGCGGACCATTTTCACGGCTTACTTGTGTGCAATTAATTCACTTAATCATTTGAGTTCTTTCCTGCAGCCCACTCTCTAGACTTGTTGTTACATGCTTGCGTAACATATCATGACCGTGTGATACGGTGAGCAAATACCGTCCGATATTTTTACGTGTATGCGGAGGTCGTTGACACCGCGAGTCAATAAAACAAAATTGTGGTAAGCGTAACGCACCGAAATTATACATTACACCGGCTATAAACACAAGGCCCTGCTCCAAGTGCTTAACACATTCGGGCAAAGGATTTTTACACGCTTACCTACAAAAATCATAGAGCTTATCAAACGGGACATCAAAAAATAACAATTTGACCACAGTAACCATTCATGTCATTGATTCGCGATCAACCTCTAAGTAAAGTATCCGCCTATTTATGTCTGACTGCTGGCCAAAAGCGTCCTCTGTACGGAGGTTATTAGAGCATAGTCCACTCCGCGACCCCACTGCGGATTGGCGGACTTCACATATCTTTGAAATATTGAAGAAGCAGAAGAAGAAGAAACGTTTATTCACGGTCTAAGCACAATAGATACATAGGACACTTAAAAATAATAATGTAACTACACATTATGTAAAATAATATTAGAAAAACTTAAAATAAATGTAAACCTAACAAAAAAACCAAAAAAAAAAAAATAAGTGAAGGTCTGTGTAGCAGCATAAGACCGTTAAACGGACGGGACTCGGTAAAAGTTGAGATACAGTAACTATTATTGCAGATTTCCTCACGACGTTTTCCTTCGTCGCCGAGAACATTCAGCAGTTAAAATTAACAATTTTATTGGTTCCGGCGCCGGGGTTCGAACTCGGGTTGCTCAAAATGAGCTACCGCGATTAAGCCAACGTTGATTTGCGAAATATGTTATTTTTCGACAACATAAATGGAAGTTGCAACGCTCGCCTGAATTGGGCTAGCTTTGTAGTAATGGGAAGTCATAATGGAATTTACTAGTCGCTTTAGCCGTAAAACACGTCATTTCCACGCAGCACGGCCACCACATCAGAGCGTCGGTAAGCTTACGGCCCTTCCAACGGATCCGGAACAAGGATGCCTCTAGCTAGCGTAAATAAATAAAATTTGTGTCGTAATATCACTGAATTACATTTTGACCCAATCACCGTATCAGGTATTTGTCGGTTTTAAAAATCCCGCTCGATGAACGAATCCAGACGTTCGGAAATGATTACGAATAATTAATGACCATACAATCCGTTAAGTAGTAAACCTCGCAATAATTTGTATGTCAGATTTAATATTCTAAAATCCTATCATTTTTGATAGTAGTTTATTGTTATATAAATAGAAGAAATCTTATCCTTTAAACGAGCAATTCTTGTATATATATATATATATATATATTCGGAATCTCGGAACCGCCTCCAGCGATTTTCATGAAATTTAGTATTTGTATTAGGTTTCATTTTTAGAAAATGTTTTTTTTTTTATCCCAGTTTTTAGGGAATGATCGAATGAAAATATTCGAATATGACGGTAAATTTCATCGAATTTTACAATAGCTCGGTCGGTAATCGGGCGGCCCCAAAACAGAAGGCCGTGGTTCGTGTCACCATCATTTACACACCCTTTTTTTTACTTTTTTTTTATTCCAGATCATTGCTTTCTTTATTTTTTATTTTTGTCGATCCAGATGATTTTGTTCTTTTTTTCCCTTTTTTTTTAAGTTCTTTCTATTGTGAAAAACACCAATTCATATTTTCTTATTATTACGTCGATAAGATCGAAAAGTATTATGCATATTTCATTACTCAATATTTGTATCTAAATGTAATTTCCAAAATACACGGTTTATGAGCTGGAAGACCAAGCAAAGCTCGGTCCTCCAGGTCACTTGATTGACTTGTCTTGATTGACACACAGTTGACTTGATAATACATCTCTATTTTATCAGGTTTTTATAGTCTAACGCCCGGTTTCTGAAACACTGATTAATTAATTACTTTAAAACACATTTTACATTGATATTATTACATCCGAAGCGCTTCTTGCTGCATCGGACACAATTTTCTCCCCGTGGTCGGTTCAAATCGTGAAATTGACATCGCGCAAGGTGTCGAGTGAGTTGCAATTGCATCGACCTAGTCCGTAGCAATAATTAAACGAGGCGGGCTCGCACCTGCACTCGACGTGGGGCGTGCACGCCAAAGCCTCTGTCGCGTAAACTATTATTAGTATTTTTACAGAACACGAACTAGTCTCGACCGCGCTTCCTAACGGAGCGAGCCGCGCTGGCATTGACCCGTTTAAAGTTAAACCTCTCGCGCAAACACCAGTTTTGTTGACTTCGTCACAAAGTACATTTCACGTCACATACATTTTGTATAGTTCGCCTAGTAATAACATGCTAACCGATTAACTTTTCCTCATTGGTCGTAATTTGCCCGCATCTCTTAAAAAATTGTCGCAATTAAAATAGGACTAAGAAAACAGTATTACAATCTGACGTTTGAAAAATTACGATGTTCAATTGTAGTATTCATTGTATACAATCGCCTTTTTTGTACGTGAAAATGTATGTGCTTGCTTTTGTAGTACGGATTACGGCAATTAATTACGATCAACTCTCCACAAATTAACGGTCTACGGATAAACTTACCATCGGTCCATCCATCGCAATGGCAACCACCGTTTCGATCGATCTACGAGCTTTTCGGCCTCGCTGCGATGGTTAACGTTCAACAATTTCACCATGCGCTTGCCATTTGGCGCCCTTCCAAGACGAGAATCATTCGGCATAAATTCTTTTTAAATTTCATCCTCCCCCAGAGTGCTAGTCGAGAGGTTTTGATAAAGATGACATGCAGATTTTAACGAGTCGGCATTGAGCGTTTGGGGGACGTTTAGTAGCGATGTAGCCAATTAAAAAAAATAATACATATTTTTGCGTAAAAATTTCCTACGAGTAACTTCGATTCCATATTTGATATTCACATATGATTTTTTTAGGTGAGAATATGACAAACAAGCCAGCGGTTTACCGTATGTTAAACTATTACCGCTGTCCTCGAACGATAATTATTATGGTTTAAATTTAAATACATTTTAAAATCATTTATTTACTCTGCCCACCATCTTAACCGGTGGAATTGTATACACTTAATTTATTTAATCATGACCTCTGATGCCAATCTTTTAAGAAAGTGCGCTTATGCTAACCTACCTCACTTACCTGATGCAACGCAAAAGTGCCCTACTTCCATTTAATGCTGGTCTTCTGCGATTCCATGGTATTTCGGAAATGCGCAGAAAATCTGGCATAACTTGATTACAGAAACTATTACTAGAATTATTTTATAAGTTATAATTATACGTCTACACAAACTGTGGTCCATAGGTAATGCTTCACACTTAATGCATAGCACCGGCTCACTAAGAGCAACCGCAATAGTTATTTTATCTATATAATATTTAGACGGTACCACAAAAAATAAAATGTTAAAGAACCATTAAATTTTGCCACAAAAATTCTTACTCTGTGCGCCATTTGGCTCGAGCAAACTGTGAGATGGTACTCAATTATTCAACGCTAGGTACTTGAGAACGTTTTGATGACACTGCTGGCACCCGCTTTTCTCTATTAAAAGACAAAAAATAACTGTGATAACAGAGAGATTGGGGCATTCATTTGCAAAAACACATTTAAAGGATTTTATTGTCGCAGTCTCACATTAAAAAGCAAAAAGCACAGAGCACCCTTTTCGGTTTAGAAAATGACTACTTGATACATAATGTATTAGAATTAATCAGATATTACAAAAAACAAAATAAAAACTTCTCTTGACAAAAACTGTTCAAGAACCGAAGTACCCTGAGCTTGTTGGAAAACAAAGCGGCAGTGCGTAACTTTTGCCAGATACTAGCCAGTATATGGTCTTAAGACAATTAAAACCTAACTCAGACTAGATAGAAAGCGGTAAAATCGAGATTTGGGCCAATTTCTTATTAAATTAATATTATATTATACAGATTGAGGACATGTCCTGAAAATATTTTATCGTTTTTATATACTTTAAATATTTATTAACAGTCTTTAAAGATCTTCCACGTGTTGGGGTATGCTTTTGTATAGCTTCTTTCTCAAACTGTATTATTTTTGCGTATCAGGGTGGCGTTATATTCATGTATTTTAGCGTACATGTTGCTTTTCTAGACGGCATTTCCCAAAAGCACTGTGCTGTCCGGTTTGAAATATTCTTGAAAACGAATAAGATTTTTTTTATTGGATGCTCCCAGCCTTTTAGGAATAACAGCTTCATCGGGCATAGAACCCGTAGTAAGGCATTTCCTTCAAGTTCGAAAACCCTAACAGTAGCTTCCCGTATTTTTTTCATTACTTACTCTTTTGATATTACTTACTTACACACGTGCTACGTCTAGTTGCCTGTTGATGACGCCGGGGATGCGGATCTCGGATCTGACGACCGGCCACCGTGTTAATCACACGCCTGATACAAGTCCCACTGCTGGGCAAATACCTCCCCTGTTCATAAGAAATAACGGCATAGTACACCATGTTAGCCAGTTGCCCAATCCGCAACAGTCTTCGCGTATCTTAGAATCTCTGTTTTTGTTATTATTTCCCAAATATGCAGGTTTCCTCACAATATTGCCCTTCATCGCTGAGCCCGTAATAATTCAGCACATAAAATTAACAATTTCGTTAGTGCTCGAGTGTATTAAATTAAAGGCTAGCGAACTAACATTGAACTATCACGGCCCTAACTCAGGGCCGTAACTCCCAATCAAACACATGATTCAGGTTTTCCCCAGGCGACGAGTATAGTCCGATTCTTTGATATCACTTTACGATGACGCATTGATGCGCGCATATCGCTAGCAGTGACGTACGATCGAAACATAGGCATAAACGACAAAGAATATAACCGCCCTGTTAAACTTATCTTCTACCTTCTTCTTTCTACTCGTCGTGTGGGTGGCAATACCTGTTCACACGGTATCGGCCCAAAATTCAGCCACAAGAATTGCACTGTCAGCGGCATTCACCAGGTCCTCTTCAGCCACAATAATTGCAGTATTCATCAGGTCCTCCCGCGTGCCGTTAGTTGGGCACGCAGGGCACGACGTCAAATGTTCCAAGGTTGGAGGAACAGCACCACATTTGCACTCCAAGTTGGCACCGCCTGAGAATCCCCACCTGAACAGATTCTCTTTAAGCCGGCTTTCTTCCGAAGTCTGTTTAATGACTTCCATCTCAACCATGGCAACTCATGTCCAATCGGTGGTTTCTCAGACAATGGGACAAAGAAGCTGGGGACATTGACACCGTCTTGCCCCAACCTGCATTTCTCCTTCGACCGATTGTTATCGTGAAGAGGATCAACACACTCCATGAAACTCCTACGTCTTTATTTATCGTGTGTGCGAGTTAATTAGAAGAAGAAGTACCTAACGCGTTCAGCTGTAGCGAGTATCTTATCGCGTAGGACGGTCTCGTATCTGAATCGCAAACGCAAATATGTGTGCACCCTATTTGATTCGAGTACAATTCACTGTTATCATTTACGTGTGTCTCTTATCGTTCACGTCAAAACTTTAAAATGCGATTAAACGATTATATTATTTTTTTTCGTTGCGACAGCGTAGTTTTCTTTGAGAAATTCCAGTTTGATTCCTTGAAAAGTTTGTAGAAAAAGTACGAGTCAGTTAAAGTTAACATTACATAATGAGAATCTGACCGTGTACCATTTTGCTATTCAGCTACAAAATAAATTATTTACCTATTTTACAGTATTTTACGCAAGTTATATCCAAATTGAAATAAATTTTCTACTGTGTAAGGTCTTTGACCCAGAGCAACAATAATTTTCTTAAATAGCTACATCAAATTGTAGAACAGCCAGCGCAGAACGCGATTAAGTATTCATGAATGGATATTATTTTATAATTCATAGCTTTTACGCACTCTGTTTATATCAAGTCGTAGAATCATTAAGAGCTATGATTAATTAAGCACGTGATACCGTAATAAAGCGTTGACGGAGCGTTTCGTGTGAAGCGTCACGTATAAACGTACGTACGGCAAGTTGGCTATAAATTAGTTGCTACCGTTGAAAAAGCATTCTTTATTCAAAAGGATATTTAAAGCTATCGAAAGAGATTGCGGATTTTAAATATAAGACAGCCTTTCTGTTCAATTGCTATTCATGGGCTGCTCCACAGTACAGATACTTTAAACATATTTTACCACGCGACCACCATAAAGCGGCAGTTATTAAAAATAAATACTTTGTAAAACGAATCGGACTCGCACACGTATTATCATATATAAAATTCTCGTGTCACGGAGTTTGTAATTGAACTCCTCCGAAACGGCTCAACGGATTTTCGATTCGAAATTTTGTGTGCATATCGGCAAGGGTGGAGAATCGTACAATATCTATTTTTCATCCCCCTTAGTGTTAAGGGTGGTCCACCCCTAAATTGTTTTTTAAATTTTGTATATAAAATATTTTGTTTTTACTTTTTTATGATACAGCAAACATAAATACATACAACCCTAAATTGTCACCCCTATACGCAGACGTAGTCGCGGGCAGCAGCTATTCTACTATGTAATTGTATTTGTATGAGCACCCTATACAACTCAGAGGACTATCTTAATTTGCGTCAACTATGTATGGGGGACACCCTTTAATTTTTTTATTTTTTGGATTTTTTCCTTTATTTGTGCCGTTTTAGACCTTTACTTTTTGCCAAATATCGATAAAAAGTAGACAATTTGAATATGTGCATATAGGTTATCCGAACACCGGTGACGTACATGTTATTCCGAACGTTCATTAGAGTATTAGTGTTTATCCTTACTAATATTATAAAGGCGAAAAGTTTGTATGTATGGATGGATGTTTGTTACTCTTTCACGCAAATACTACTGAATGGATTTTAATGAAACTTTCGCCTTTATAATATATTTTTTGGATTTTTTCCTTTATTTGTGCCGTTTTAGACCTTTATTTTTGCCAAATATCGATAAAAAGTAGACAATTTGAATATGTGCATATAGGTTATCCGAACACCGGTGACGTACATGTTATTCCGAACGTTCATTAGAGTATTAGTGTTTATCCTTACTAATATTATAAAGGCGAAAGTTTGTATCAATGGATGGATGTTTGTTACTCTTTCACGCAAATACTACTGAATGGATTTTAATGAAACTTTACAATAATATCGCTTATACATCAGAATAACACATAGGCTATAATTTATATACATATTTTTATGTATATATGTCCTTCTGTGTGAATGTTACGCCTTCAGCCTATTCTACGCAGACGTAATCGCGGGCAGCAGCTAGTAAAATTATGTATCAATAACGCGTCCTATTTAAATATGTAAGACTTGCCGATTAAGTTACCTCCAACATCTTGAATGTATCCCATTTAACTCGTTACGTCTTCATTGATATTGCACATTTTTTTTTATCACGTTCGAGTTGAAAAATTATATCGAGTAATTGTGACCGTCGAATGGTAAAATCGCTTAGTAACTGCCCCACAGTGCGAAATTTGCTAAGTGTTTGTTCGTGCATTTCATAGCGTCATGTACGCGTTTATTTGATTAAGATGACTTTAATTTTATTGTCACCTTAACCCCGTTGTATTGTTAGTCTCATTGACGCACTTTATAATTCGGTCTGAACTCCTGAATATGTTAAAAAAGTCTTATAAGCTGTTTTCTAAAATACTTCACAAATTGTTGATATCACTATAATATACATCACTTGGCAAGTTGAGTAAACGAGTTGAGAAAATAATCGGCTCTCGATTTTGAAAAATCCATCCATGTTAGGTCGCGTTTCAATTTGACCTAGAACTAGGCGCTGTCAAGGACGATGTTTAAAGCCGGTTTTAAAACGGTAGTAAAAATAAATTCTGAGGTGTGTCAATTTGTAATTTTGCATATAAGCAGTATTTTATTTTTCCATTAATTGTGCTAGGGTGTCCTCAAACACATAATAATATACAGCGTGTCGTTACCATCGCGACAATAAATGAACACACGTCTAACGCTACTTGCCAATAACCATAAAAAAATATTAACGTTAAAAAAAATCCATAATTAAAAAAAAATATTTTTCAAACAAACTAATTAAGTAAAAAAGAAACAAAATTTATAACATCCTATACAACTACAAATGACTGATTCATACATTCAGAGACTTTTTCATTCGTTGCCACAGCGTCGCATTACAAGCCTCTCCTTCTAACAGTATGTTTTGTCTCTTTTAAATTCATTCAATCCATTCATATGCTTTGTGACCTTTACAAATGAACATTAAGTTACAGTTTTATACGTAAGGGTGTTCTAAAATTCTTTGTTTTGGAAAATTTCATAACTCTGTAAATATTGATGTTTATGAAGAATGTGAATGTTTAATAAAATTTTAAAAAGTTATCCTCTATATGTGTGTTCATTTATTGTCGCGATTGTAAAGACACGCTGTATATATAAACACATAAAATTACAATACAAATACGTTATATGAGTGTTTTTCAGGACTCGATCTCTTCTGGCCAGCTGAATTTATGCATATTTTTAAGAAATTGCCTTATACATGGTGCTTCAGATATTCAACATTGATATCGTCGTATCACATTGTAGCGACTAGCGGTCCGCCTTCGCATACGTCACTCTGACGAATTGTCAGATTAAGATATCGACCGATTAACTGATAGCGTCTCTTGGTAATTCTAGAATCTTTATGTGATGCGTATCAAACGCTTCCTCGAAATTGCGCTCGAATATTTTCTTTTAATTATAAATAATATTATTTAATAATAGCTGTTGTTAGTGAGCTTTAGTTGTTCCGGTTCTTTGTTTACAGTTATAAACGTGAAAAACCCGCAAACAACTTGCGATAATTGAAACACGATCCGAACATCGTCATTTTCGTTTCAATCAAAATGGCGATACACGTTTAATTTCCTTTATTTTTACACCTGTCCTACTCTCATCATTCGAGGCCATTGTGGCAAGTTCCTTTTTAACATTAGCCCCCTAGAAAAAATGAAATATACAGCGTGTCGTTACCATCGCGACAATAAACATATAGGGGATAACTTTTTAAAGTTGTATTAAACATTTAAATTCTTTAAACATCAATATTTACAGAGTTATTAAATTTTAACAAAGAATTTTAGAACACCCTTACCTATAAAACCGTAACGTAAAGTTCATTTGTAAAGGTCATAAAGCATATGAATGGGTTGAATGAATTTAAAAGAGACAAAACATACTGTTAGAAGGAGAGGCTTGTAATACGACGCTGTGCGCGAGTTGTATAGGATGTTACAAATTTTGTTTCTTTTTTACTTAATTAGTTTGTTTGAAAAATATTTTTTTTAATTATTTGTTTATTGAGTTTGTTTAACTTTAATTTTTTTTTTATGATTATTGGCAAGTAGCGATAGACGTGTGTTCATTTATTGTCGCGACGGTAACGACACGCTGTATAGAAAAGAAAAGCAACCCAACAAATATTCAAATTAAAGTAATGGAAAAGCAAGATATGATAGAAACAGTTTAAGATAGATTAAATATTCAATAAAATTTAAGCGAATGAATAATATCCTCCATTATCTTGTCTTAGTCATGTCTCAATCATGTCTCCTCAGCTGTTCTAATGCGACGAGGTCGCCGGGGAACTCGCGGGGCGTCGCGTCACCAAAACATACGTGAATAATCGACTTTTTATCGAGCGGGTCAGAGATCGACATGTTTTCGTACACTCAAACCCCCACAGAAATCCACAGAATATTTGACTGTCAATATCAACGCTATGTCATACCAAGCTATTTTTGTGAACGATAAACGCACGTGCCGAGTGCTTATATTGCTCTTAATACGTAACACGATAAGGACAGCGTGTTATGTATTATACTCGTGTTACGTTTTGGCCAGATAATTTTATTTAAGCTATTGGACTCGTAACGACGTCTCTGTGAGTATATAAAGCAAATAAACAGTGCGAGTTGCGTATGAGATATGAGAAACGCCAAACAGCTCACCGGATCCTGAGCGATTTTTACATTTGAATATCTTTATTATATACTAGCGGACCCAACAGGTAACGTTTCGTAAAATTCGTTCTTAGCCGACCTCTACTCGGCAAAATATTCCTACCAAATTTCAAGTCTCTACGCCTTATGGTTCCAGAGATATCGTGATGAGTCAAATCTCTTATATACATATATAGATTTAAATATCTTTATTTATTTTATTTGAATATCAGCCTGAGCCCCGGCAACCTTAAAGTAAGCCTATATTGAAAAAAGAGATTTCGACTTTGACTTTGAAATCAAATGAAAAAGTGTCTATAGGTTTCTTTAATTTTTTTGTCTTTGTCTAATGCTAGATTCTTGCGGTTAGTCAATGTATCGTTGGAATGTTAAAAAAATAAAATCAGAATAATTTCGGACGTAGCAGTAGAATATCTTGTTTTAACCCTGATAATTTGATTCGTGGTAAATTATAAGACGTTTAGTAATTATTACTTTAGTGTTTATTAAATTCTTAACATACGAATCCATAAGATTTTTTAATGCTTGAAAGAAAAAAAAATATATAAGAAACTTCTCGAGCTACGTTATTATAGTTTTAACAGTCAACAAAAACTATAAAAGGATAGGTTTGGTCATTGTTTTGTCAACTCCCATTAATTTTTATCCGATTTGCATCCGCTGAAATTGTTAAGCAGAAAAACATGCATAATTTCCGTCATTAACTCTTGTCAATAACATTCAAATTGACTTCAATTAACTTCGAAAATTGATGAAGGCTCTGTTTACTACTACATGCGCGTACGACCAAAATTGTTTTGTCCATGAATTATCGACATGGGGCGTTGACATTCCTTTCTGAATTAATGATTTCTTGTAGTGCGTGTAATCGCCCGATATCAGTGACTTCCTAGGTAAATAAATATTGTTAACGGACTTTGGTCAATAATAATTCTCCAAATAACAATAAAAACGGCATGCACGAACGAGAATTTCGGACTCTATTAATTGTTATATAATCATAATTAGATACTTGCCTACTACGCGCAATGTCCGGGCGTTCGCTCTCAATTCAATATACTCGAGCAGCCTGTGTTCAAATCCCGAAGCTAATACCAATGAAATTGTTTATTTCAGTGCTAAACTATCGCGTGCTCAACGGTGAAGGAAAAAATCGTGATGAAACCTGCATACTTTAAAAATGATAATAAAAAAATAATATTTCCAAGATATGTGAAGTCGACCAATCCGCATGAAGGTTGATTAATTTGGGATGTTAGGTGGCCCTCTCTACAGAGGAGGCCTTTGCCCAGCAGTGGGACTTCTATAGTCTGTTACTTTACTTGTTTATACTTTATTGCACATAAGGAAACATAAAGAAAGAAGATACAGGAAATATAGTGTACACACAGGCGTCCTTATTGCTAAGGTAGCAATTTCTTCCAGGCAACCTTATGGTACAGGGTGTAGATAATATAGTTGCGGGATAACGGTGCAAAAATAATTAAATTAATAATTTAGAAACATATAAACGAGACTTTACTTTTTCCTTACCTAACTACTGCGATTCGGACATGTGAGCTTGTGGTATATTGGCTCTTATCTTATCCTTTAAACGAGCAATTCTTGGAAACGGCTCCAGCGATTTTTATGAAATTTAGTATGTGCGTGCGGGGGCGAAAAATCGATCTAGCTAGGTTTCATTTTTAGAAAATGTCCTTTTATCCCTGTTTTCAGAGAATGAAAAATATGATTCGAATATGACGGTAAATTTCGCCGCAAAAAAAATATCTTTTAATAGCTCGGTCGGTAATCGGGCGGCTCCAAAACAGACGGCCGCGGTTCGTCGTATTACGATAATTTACACACTAATTTTTTTTACCTTTTTTTCTATACCAGATTATTTTCTTTATTTTTATTTTTTTTATTTACAAAATACATGATTTTCAAAAAAAACCGAGCAAAGCTCGGTCCTCCAGGTACTTATGATATTATATGTCGTAAGCGTTTGCATTTTTTTCATATCATGTGGGCGGAGCTGGTTATAGATGTCCGCCAAGACGTTTCATGGCAACGGACGCGACCGTTCACGTTTTATGTGCGCCCAATAAAACGTTATCAACGCCTCGCTCGACTCTCGAAACGTGAAGGTGCCCTTATCTGATAAAGCCTAATTGTGAAATTGCAACGCAGATAGGGCTTGTTCAGCACTCGTTGCGATAAACCACCTTGAAAGGCGTTAATACGATCGTGACGTCGTAAATCTTTAATGCAACCGATGAAACGGGATTGGTATTTAAGATAATATCCGAGTTCTTTATTCAAATTATCCTCGTTCAAAGCTCCTAAGAACACGCCAATGGTTCCTTAAATTGACCTGTTTTCTTGCCAGTTCTTTCTCACATTGGTCTTATTTTTATATAGCTAAACTTTTCTTCTATCGTTTTGAAAAAAGAATATTAGCATAAAATCAACAGAATTCAGGAGGCGTGCCAATAATTTCAGTGTTTTTCAACGTTATATTATTTATTCTTTTCAAGTTGGTTTTCACGAGTTTCTTAAATTTATTTTCACATGTTCTCTTCGTTGTTTGTAGATGTCACCTATTTAATTTATATAATATTTTATAGATTGCAGTGGTTTTATACATTTGGCTAGTAGATCCGATACGTACATACGTAATATTCTTTTATTTAATTTTTAGTATATAAGATACCATCGACATTCTAGAACACTTGTTCGAAGGTTTTTTAATACGTCTTATTCTGCTACTCTCCCTCTTTTGTCAATAATAAAATTGCCATCTAAAAAAAAACTGTCAAAGTGGTACAAAACTGTAAAAAAAATTTTGGTCATTATGTCATAGTTTTGTATCCAACGTACACTTTTAACTTGTCATGTAGCAGGCTTTGTTAGCGGTAGCGATTATTGTTATAACGGACTTTACAAAAATGGCACCGATATGGTTGATATTTATAGCTAGTGTTTAGTACACTATCTGAACAATGTTTCATTGCCATTCCGCCTACTCAGAAATTAAGTTTAGTTTTACTTAATCCCTATTGTTATTTGTACAACAGAAGAACTAATAAAAGTACAAGCAGATTTTGTTTATTTGTCTAGAAACTCATCCCTGTTATCACTTCTGCTCTTTCAAGTATATGAATTATAATAATTATAGTATTATGATAGTTATCCTAAATCTTATTTCAAAACAGGTATATCAGTGTCAAAAGAATTTAAATGTATCACGTTGACTGTTATGAATTCGTGGAAATATCTTAATGTTTATGGAATTGCATTATACTTACATTACATACATACATTATCGACATCTTCCTATAACTCTGCTTTGAGTATACTTGTATTTTATTTAGTTGATAATATTCTTCCGGCTTTTTACTAATATAATAACGGGCCTTAGTCACTTGGCAACTGGGCACTCAGTGTCGAAAGCTTACAAAGTTAAATGTCTGCGTGGGGATTTCCTACTGAAAGCTTTTTCCATTAATATCTTAAGTAAAAGGTAAAAGCTTCGGGAGACCGAAATTACACAAGAATAATAATTATACGTATTGATCGGGTGACAAAAAATCTGAACGTTGTGCTACGTGTGATTATAGTCTCTTCACGTCAGTACAATAGTCTCTTTTGATGTATTTATTATTATTTATTCATTTGATTGTTATAATATTTGAAACTAAAAAAAAAGATATCCTTTAGTTTTTTTTAAAAACCTACCATGTTCGAAAATCTAATTCACAGTTTTGCACGATCGTCGGTGATTCTGTATTTCGCTAGTTTCGTCAAGTTTCGCTTAGGAAAATTAAATATTTCTTGAATGGCACCTTTTGTAGAGAAAGTCAGTAAAAATTTTTGACTTTCTGGTTAAACTCTCCTAAGCATGTTTCTGAAATTATAGTATATTTACATCTCTTAGATTATTATTTTTCATGTTTATAAAACACCATCCAGAGAGTGGTATCTAATCACATATTAATTATAAAAATTACACACTTGATACGTACGTAATCGATAACTGGTTAGAAAAGTTCACTATTAGGGGCAAGTATTAAAATACTTTCTAATACCCTCGGCAGAACCACAGAAAAGATTTAATATCTTTACTTTTTAAATACAAATTAACTAACTACAACGAATGATAATACAAATCGACCTTCTTCAAGTGACTATGATGGGAAAAGTATTTGGCAAAAAGGAAAACTAGTCGTAGGACATCGATTTTAGGTCCTGGTCGGTTATCATCAGGAACTAGGATTGCGTCTGTACTTTACCTGTACCTTTAAAGCCACGTAATCTTGGCTTGTGTACAAAGCTGATCAACACCCCCCAGTGATTGACGAGTAACTTTTAGAGGTCTTTTAACCTCACCTTTACACCGGGCGGACAGAGGTATAAAGCTAGTGCTTTGTCCGTTTAAGCGAACTTCTAGTTCTAAAATTGACCACGGTTACAAATGTTAACCAAAGAAGTTTGGGCGTAAAGAATCAGCCAATAGCGAAAGCCAGCAAAATCTGCAATGGATATAAACAAAGATTGTTCTATACGGCCGCTCTAAATTCACCGTCCGACTAACCGCGATAATCTCCGCCCGTGTCTATTGGATTGGACCCGTTCGGAGCATGCCGCCGCCCCTGCCACAATAATTGGATCCATTTTCGCGAGATTGCCTTCCCCACCTCCGACACAAGCGACCCTTGGGGCACCCGTCCCATTTGTTGCGCGAAATTGAATTCCGTTCACGATACCTCCAGCCAATGTGTCGACGCTATATCTTGTTTATGCGACACGGCCTCGTGTACTTCATCTTATTTCAACCAGTGACATCACCCAGTTAACCGATGACATCAAACGCTTGTCCGCTGTACCATGCCATAGGGCATCGCATTTTACGTCTCTATTAAATACAAATTTAACGCGTGCGTCTGGTGTTTTACATAGATTAGTTGCATTTAGAGTGGATGTTTACAATCGGGCTTTATGTCAGACATGGAGTTTATGTTCAGCAATCGGCTTATTGTGGGCTGTGATAATGGGGATAATGTTTTTCCCTTCCGCAAAAATGCGTCGTCATGCTTCTCAAAGATGGACAAACTTTTAAGCTTTTAAGCAATTTTTAGCAAAAGGTTTTGAATTATTTATGTTACTCGTTCAGTTTGAACAAATGCCCCAGAACATCCTAGTTCCAGAGAGTCTTGGAGCTACTACTTCCCATAGCTCATAAATCATATGATGTAATGACCTGTAAATTGTCCACAGAGGAGGAATGCTATCACTGCATGGCTAGCTTGGTGGCTTCGAAGGAGAAGATGTTCATCACGCAAACGAAGCTACACAACGAGGTCACCTGGAAGACTGTAATGCAGATCGCCAAGAAACATGCCGTAAGACTGATCATTAATTTGTTTATAACAGTAATGATATCGCAAAATTGAACAGGATTATTGTTTTTTACTTTCCTTAATAATGTCAAATTGTTTGTAAATATATAACATCTCACAAATGAACAAACGAATCACTATCGTCATTGATAAATATTATATTACTTGATCCAAAAATTTTATCTCTTACAATAAATATTACAACATTTTATTACGCATATCATGTGTTTACCACAGTGCAATGTGGTAATTAAGGTGTCTTATGTATAGACTCGACCAACAATTTGTAATATCATAAACATTACGTTATTAAAAGAAGTTTTAAGAATCAACTGTCTACACTGTACTGTACAGCTCCGAGACACTTTAAATGTACGCGGCCATGACAGGTAATATCGCTACAATGTCATTGGTTTATTTTTGGTACGGGACGATTTCAAGGGTTAATCCTTAACAGAATAATAATACTGAAATTTCCAGATGCGTCAATTTTCTTTACAGGTACAATCGTAATACAATCTAATATATAAAATTCTCGACCGGCTCGTCCGATTTTCGTGAAATTTTGTGTGCATATCGGCCAGGGTGGAGAATCGCCAACATCGCCCAAATATTTTTCATCCCCCTAAATGTTAAGGGTGGTCAACCCCAAACATTTTTTTCTACCCTACAAATAATTTATATGGCTAAACAACGTTTCCCGGGTCAGCTAGTCGTGATATAAAATGTATATTATAAATAAATATCCGAATTAAATTGAAGCAATCGATGTTAAACGTATATTATGATACATTTTATCAAGGCTTAACTGCAGAGAAAATTATCGACTTGGATTAATACATATTCGATTCTCCTATCGTTATAAACATTGTTGACGCCGCTATTGCAGCCATACGTCTATTTCCTATTAAATACGTCCCGATATATATCAAGGAATAGGCTGAAGGTAAGCGCTATATGGTAATTTGTGATTTAACGACCAAGACTTTTTTTTATCGCCCCCACGTAAACTAAAAGTCGTTTATAACCCAAAGAATGGCATCCGTCATGTTCACACCGACGAACAGAAATCAATCTATTTGTTTCTAATTTTATATTAAATTAAATATGTTCCGATATGAAACTATCTATAAACTGAGTACAATTGGTTTTACGATTATTTTAGTTGGTACAGAACTAATGGATGTGTATACGTTATACGTTATTAATCAAAGTGGGTCAATTTTGGACTACAAATTTCAAAAAACTTTAAACATTATTATTATATTATTTACACTTCCTTAAATCTCTATGTAAACTTCCGGTAGTATATACTTAGAGATTGTATTCGATCACGTGCTGTTGCATGAATGGACAGGGTCGACTCAGGAGGAATTATCACGAACTCACTGAAGGCCTGCTTCAGTTAATTGCCACATACAACTGACATGATCTACCGACTTGTTTAGAGTTAATGTTCCAACCACTAGGCCCAAACTGTCTTTGTTTGGTGCAGTAATATAAACTAAATGTTTATTCCTAACTGTCGCGCAATTACAATACTCATATATTACAGATTGTTCCTTGTCTCTTTAAATTTATGTAGTCATAACATAGATTTAGTTAAAAATTGATTTATTTCTTTTTCTATACTATCTTTTCTGTACTCTCCAATACAGAAATATCATGTGGAAAAGCCCTTACGCAGAGCTTTGCGTGGCAATGCGGCACTGCCCAAACCGTTATCAGATCTACCTCAAAGAAATCACACGCAACTAGCTATTGTATCAACCCCTTGTGATATTTATGTATACTTCGCCATATTAATAAAAATTCACCGATAAGTAGTGCTTTTGGCTTTATTAAGAATAAAAAAAAATATGAATGCAATTTGGACTGGTGTAGAGTTCGCAAAATATTTGAACTCTTAGTTTTTCAGGTTTTTTCAATAAAAATAAAACGTCCAGTAAATTATCCCTATATGATGTGATAGAAATTAAATCTGAATTTGGTAAAGCCGGGAAAAAATAGTCTTCGTCAAGGTACGACGAAGTATGGACTCATTAACTCATGATATAATCGACTCGCTTTCCCTTGAACACATCCAGGTTATATAAACAAGAAATTATTGATCAACAGGAAACCATTCTCTACCCACATGTTAAAGTATGAAAGTACAAAAGAGCATTTACCGGCAATCTCAGTAACAAAGCGAGTCGAATACAAATAACGCATCGTAGGGACTGCACGTAATTGTGGACATAAATATTTGATAACGGCAGTGGAAGGCCAGAGGTGAAAGTACTGACCGCAAAAGTCCATTCCATGCCCGGGTGAACGACACCGGGATTACTAATCGATAAAGCACCTTTGAACTTAGGCTGTATACAATTGTGATAGCGTCACGATCGGCTCGAATGATTTGTAAAAACGTCTGTGTACACTTACCAATATATGGTCGTCAATGACGAAAACTTGTTAGAATCTCTGTCTGGTTATTTGTTAGTTGAAGTGACAGTCGCCCGAATATCGGACGTGGTTCTTGAAATGGATGCGACATGGAAGTGCTTAAAAAGCCACTTTTAAACAGTCCAAATTCGGGGTAAAAGTTAAATATTTATATACATGTTCAAACGATCGATGAAGTCAATAGAAATATCTCCTTTTTATCGTTAGTTATAAACCTTTTTCATGCTACTTGGCCGTTTGCCCGCATGTAGAATTTGTGGTTGTTTTGGTTGCCAATTTCCTTTATATTTAACGATTAAAATCTTAGTATTAGTTGTACTTCGTTACTTCCCATACTCCTTTCCACT
This sequence comes from Iphiclides podalirius, assembly GCA_933534255.1. Classification (NCBI taxonomy): domain Eukaryota; kingdom Metazoa; phylum Arthropoda; class Insecta; order Lepidoptera; family Papilionidae; genus Iphiclides; species Iphiclides podalirius. The sequence goes on from OW152816.1 coordinate 2,509,382, forward strand.
TCTTGGTGGTCAAACGTAACGACTTCGATGTTCCGGTGCTCTTGTCAAGGGGCGGTGGTCGTATGAAATTGCCGTAACGCGCGCTGTTTGCAGAAGTCGGCCGCACAGCACCTCTCGCGGCTGTCGGGCGCCATCGGCCCAGAGCGCATCTACTCGGACTGGCAGTGGTGGATCCTGGCCGCGCTGCCCTTTCCCCATCTGGTGCGCGTGCTCGACTGCTTCTTCAACGAGGGGATCAAGGTGGGTTTTATCGTCTACCGACCGATTGCCTTTATCGTAATCGCATGTGTATCTACTTCTAACACCGCCTCCTTGGCAGTGGCGTTTTGACATTGCACAGGTGATTGAAACGAGGCGCGAATAAAGAAATTATTACTTTATCTTTGACATCAACGTTCATGATTCAATGAGATATCCAAGCAACCGCCGCTTAAAAACCGACACGAATTAGGACTTTCAATAATTTCAAGTAAGAATTAATAATCAAATTTCTGTTGTTTATTTGCAACAAATCATTAGTCTTTATTTTGATAGAATCCAGAATTAACTGAATAAAAATTCTCAATGATCACTACCTACTGATTTATTTCTTTCTTTAAAATATTGTTTGTATTCGCTTTAGATTCTCTCGGCAATTTGTATTACACATTGCAGGTGTTCTACAGGGTGGCGCTGGCCATCCTCATCCAGTTCCACAAGCACTCCACCAACACGAACTCGGAGTGGTACGCGGAGGCCACGAAGAATGGAGTGGACCACGCCATCGACAAGTTCTGCAGGAACATGCCCTCTTCGCCCACCAAGCTTCTGAGAACTGCTTTCAGCATAAGAGCATTGAGGTTTGTCCATATTTGCCCTATCGAACAACACTTGTCTGATGATGTAGCCTTTTTGTGTCGATCTTTTGAGTGCTCATGACCAGATCCTCCGTTGAACTAGCACCAAGTGGCGGCTGGTAATCGGGACTGATGAAGTAGAAGATGGATCTCATTGAGTAAGGAAGGTATTAAGATCGCTTCTAAGGCGAAGGCTAACCGGATTTTTGTGTTATTTAAATTTGTGATATCGAGAATTTGGCAGATAATGTATTAATCATTGTCATCATCTTATGGAGTGCCCACTGAGAACTAATCAGATAGCTATACTGACGTATCGCAAAATTGTATAGTCCGTTCCGAACTGGTAGTAAAGTTTTTTGTTATAGTCAATAAGTAAGTGTAATGCTTGTATATTGAATACAGATATTTGACTGGCTCAAAGTCAAATATCTGTACTCCAAAATTCCTCCATTGTAATACCAAAGGAGTCCAAAGGAGAGTTCTCCAAATCAAATTAATATTATATTAAATCTATGTTCATTTTTAAAGAAATCCACAGTTCATTGATCTCCTGTATTTCTTTTTTTCTTTGTCATAACTTCAGGTTTTTCTGAATAAATCAAGATCGCGGAAGAACGCTTATGTTATGTGACTACTTTGGCAATACACGATAAAACCACTAAACAAAAGAAAATATAAACATTTTAATTAGAAAAAAATTCTTTCATATTTTAATTGAACATGCCTTTTATTTATAACAACAGATCATATTTTTTTTCTCGTTACAAAGTAGAACGCCGCATTGCATCTCGTTAAAATTTCTAGAGTATGGAATGAAATATGGGTCGGGATTTAGACTTTAAAAACTCACTTGAAATACTTGCTTTGAATATTAAATTGAAAAGTTTTACTTAGATTGATTTTTACTAGTAACATTTCTGTTCAACAATAACAGTTCTGTCTGTTCAATGTTGGGAAAGTACCAAGAATAATAATCTTCGTTTGTAAGAAACTTCGTCTTTATTTAACTTCCAAAAAAGAAAAACTGATAAGACACTTTTTGAATAGTTCACAGTACATATCGCCGGTGAAGAACAACTGATGACACTTTTTGAATAGTTCACAGTACATATCGCGGGTGTTCATAAAGACGGAGATGACGCTGAAGTCGAAGCAGGTGATAACGGGCTCCCGGCTGGTGCGATCCCGCTCCTCGGACAACCTGCCCACCAGCCAGTCGCAGGTCAACATACAGATGATGTCCCACACGCTGACCATACGCGAGGTCAGTGCCCGAAACGCTAACTACTCTATCGTTGATTAATGAGGCAAGAGTGAATGGGTTTCTGCTGAACTAGCGCGCTTACCCGCGACGCTTACCATCAGGTGGGATGGCAGTCGTCAAGTGCTGGCCAGTTAATATATATAGTAATAATGTTGTACAATCTGTTTCTGAAACAGTCGAACGCGTGTCGAATGACTTGACAGTTCTGTTCGATGACGCGCACTTGACCTAGGGATGCCGGAAGTGAAGAAATATATCGTTATTTATAAAAATATCAATATCGGCCTCGAAATATCTAAAAGAAAATACCGATCGATCGATATATCGATATTTTCTTTTTAAGCTCTGTTCTCCAAACAAAAAAAAAAACCTGTGCCAAGTTTTAAATATTTGAATGTACGGACTCTGTCTCGGGTTCGAATCCGAAAAAATATCGATTTTGATATGGTTTCGATATTGAATATTTTATATCGATATATCTCTTTACGCTCTCGTAGTAATTTCCTTTTATTGGTTGAGTAATAAAACTACTCTATGGATTTTTTATCCCTTCAATATCACGGAATGGAATCCAAAGCATTTGAAACTCCAAATGAATGTACTTAAACTAAAAGCGTTCCATCCGTTTAGTAGTTTTGTTACATTTCTGAAGAAATTCGAAATAAGATTTTGATTGACTTATTGAAATTTTAATGCGTCAATAATAAATAATTAAGTGACGCTTTTGGTTTACCGAGAATAATCCATACAGTAATTTGTCAAAGTTTACGATATCACTGCCAGTAAACTGGTCTCAAGGTTCATTAGGGATGTTATCCACACGAAACAACAGAATCAGATGTGTATGTAACACACACTGCGCAACCACACGCAACGATACTGACATCACGCCCTGAATATAAATAATTTATATGTATTAGATATTGTTTTACTTGGTTTGCAGAGAATGTCTGAGGAAACGTGCAAACAGATGGTATCGTACACGACAGCATTAGGCGTGGCTTTGGCTTTTCTATACCATAAAATCCCATTCGATTGCGTTCCTAACACGACTAACTCCAAAACGATCGGACACAATCACAGATCCGACGTATCGCTGGCGCAAATTTTTGCGTCACGAACTGATATTGAGATGCATAATATTTGTCCTTTATTTGCAGACACGCAAAGTTATGTTGCATCGTCTGTGTAGCGAGAGATTTGTCTATGACAATGTTGTGTTCTTTTCGATGTGATCATGTCGCCGAGACGAGACCGAATTAATGTTATAATATTGATATAGACGTTCATTTCATCGGCTTTGTGTGTCAAATTTATTACTGTTTACGTGTTATCTTCGTTGTTTTTTTTTTGTTTCTTTTTTTCTCCTTTTGTCTATCAAAACTCATTTCACACGGTGCGATCCGATTCGATGTATAAACGTTTTTCGGATATCTGCGATTGGCATGGGTGTTCGAGAGTTTGTTTTTTTTTTGAAGGTTTTATCACCGGATGTGTATATTTTTCTTTACAGTAGCCGCCAATGAACATAGCTTTTGAGATTAACAATCGTGAACGTGCATCAATGATAGTGATGCGACGATGGCATGTTACCGATTGTTTTGTGCGAGTGCTAACAGTGTATCGATTTTCCCACATTAGGGCTCACATTCGCCGGGCCCGCGCGCCCTATCGATGGGCGTTTACCCAATCCAAGCGATCAAGTCGCAGATTCTAGACCACAGCGAAGTAAGACCAAGTAGTATTATGTCACAAGTCCTAAGTGTCGCTCCGTTGGTAGCTTGCGACATTATAGATGTTTTAGATGCACCGCTTAACACTTAGGTGTTTTTATTTTTATTTGATTGTTTTATTTCATCTCTAGCCAAGCTTCCAAGGAACCATCCGAGATTGACGTCGTCGCTTTTTTTTTGTTTTTTTTTTAATTTGCTATTTATGCTCGTTGAGCATTCGATGGTTGGTTCAGATTCAGGTGGCGCTGAAATAACTATTTACATTTAGAATTAAGAATACCGGTTTCGTATATCTTTTGGCCAGTCTGTATCAACCATATGATCTGTATTGCATGAAAAGTCTTCATATCTACTATTTTATTGTGCCATCTTGTCTATGTGCAGACTTTATTTTCACACTCTATTGATTTCATTAATTACGCTAGGCATTAATTATGAGCATCAACCCTATGAAGGCGCGGTGCGCGTTACTTAGTTTTTCACTTTTTTTATTATGACCTCCTTTTGTGCCGGCCGTCCTCATCAATTTCCATTCAAGCCAGCAGATGCCTGAAAATGTGTTGGAGTTTTAATTTTGTTATTTTTAATTTTGATTGACTCCGTGGCGCAGTGGCCAAGGTATCGGCTTCGGCGTCGGGAGTTGTGGGTTCGATTCCCACACGGGACAACTTTTTGTGCGACCCACAGATAGTTGTTTCGCATCGGGGTGTTTTTCCGCATGAAACTTATGTTTGTAAAACGTCCTGACAACATAGGACAAAGTTATCCTAAAGTAAGGGCAATGTTTTGTAAAACGAAATAAATTGTATTTTAAGACGTACCGATTCGTCATCAACACCGCGACCATCTGAAAATAGCTCAAATGAAAAGTGAAGAAAAGTATTTCAATGTCACAGATAGTTGATTTCATATACTTAAAATAGATTAAAAATTGGAGTTTTTAACAAATTTATCTCTTTTACTCTTTTCTCTCGCACGCGGAACTGACTTTTTGGACGTTTATTAAATATTTCCATTATAAATATATGTATTCTATTTCCATTCATCCATGTACATATTTGACAATTACTTATAATTTCCTATATTACGTTCGGAAATTATAATCAAGTTCGTAACAGATTGCTTAGTGATTTCAAGTTGTATGAAACCTTATCGCAATTAAAAAATATATGTTTTTAGTCGCAGCAGGTTTCATAAAATTCGTAAAAATGTACGCCATAATAACTTTCGAAGCTCGGCTTGATTTTTACGTGGATTGGCAAATAATGTTCATTCCTAATTCCTATCAGACAGAACTGTAAAGTAAACATTTTAAATATATAATATACATGAATAAATTATGATCTGAAAGTTCAATGTTCCAAACAATATTCTAATCATGTCCTAGTTCGGTTAGACAGTTTTTAAGGAACACTCACTAACATTTGGAATCTTGTCATGGTTACATTTATCGCCTTGTCTTGTAATCGTCACATAAACGTCATTAACCGTTACATACGCTTTCACTCCCAACAACGGTGGACGTCCATTCGCCACTGTTGATGTAGTCTGCCACCATTTACACCGCCCGCCACCACTGACATCCGTCACCCTTTACCACTGCCACCATTGACATCGTACAGCGCGGTGTTCACAGAGCCCACGGTCCTCCCACCTGGCGCTGTGGTTCCCATTCCCTAACGCCGTGTTCAGGGACCAACGCCAGCACTCCTCCGACCTCAGGCGCAAGGTTTGCCGCACTAGGGTTGATGTGGACTAAACTAACTCGGGTTGTAGCGGTCGCGGCGGCATTGGAAACACGCCACGTTGCCTAGTGCACAAATCGGGATTAATGTCACTAGTGCAATGTTGTGTAGAACTCAAATATTTATGCAGTTTTTTTTATGGTCCTTCGGTCCGAATAGAATTTGTGCAATCGGTAAATTACACATTACGGATTCATTTAGCTTTAGGTGTTACAATGTTATCGATGTACGTTTGTATAATTTCTAGTTATTTGAGAGTAATTTATTAATTTGTTTCTGTCTATGATAACGTTATTATATAATCAGTCTAATAGCATATCGTTGTTTTTATGTTTTCCTATAATGTCACCGCGACACGAAGCATTATTTGTAAATGTAGACACTAAAATAAACTCACCAAACGATATTTTCACATCAATCCATTAGATCTTTTTATTTACTTACTCATTTTTTTGCGCTGCTAGTATTATAAATATACATAGTAATTTTATCGTCATATCTGAATCCATTTTTGTTAAATAAAAGTACTGTCACTGCAATCATCAGCACTGCATTCAAGTAATCTCAATCATTCAAGTGACAAAATGGCTTCACTTTTGCTCTTTTGTTGTTTGAATGGTTGGTCAGATAGTTCGGATCGAGCTAAAACGGCCGTAAGTTACACATTATGTCAATAGTTGTACCATTGTTAATATTGCATGCGATGTTTGTCGTAATGTATGACTCGTGCTATGAGATAGTTGTTTCGATGTTGTACATATATTTAAACTCGACACGCACCCAGCACCCTCTAGATGTCTACTAATTTGACAACTAATAATTATAATTTGTGCCGTCCATTGCAATGTTTTCAATGTTTGTCAAATTTGTTCACAATCAAATAAAATTTGTTATCCATATCTACTAGTTCCACCTGAACGATGCAAAAGTAATTGTTTGAAGTATATCTTCCATTTTTATTACCATTGTAATTTTTCTGCATTAAAAAATTCATCGATTTACCTTTGATCTGCTTTAAATTTGAATTTGAATTCTTACCGTCACGTGGTAAATACCATAAACAAAATGTATCGTCGTCTATGGATCGACAAACTAATAAAGGCTTTTTGGACCACGTCTAACGCCTCAACGTGCGTTGCAGCTGTTCACGCTGTGGTCTTGGCTGCCAGTTCGCATCACCATGTACCAACCGGTGCTACTGTACACCACTGAGGAGCACGGCTGCTCCCTTACCACGTTCTACGTGCGCGTCGAGCACCACGAGCCGACCTTGCTCATGATTAAGACCTGCAACAACGAGGCAAGTGGTTTTTTGAAGTTATACTTATTTTTGCGCGTTAGGGACAAATGATGAGAGTAACTTTTTACGATGCGCGCGCCACACCGTCACGAAAAACCGACACCCTGAAGTTAGTTAGACATCCACGTATGTTTGCGTGAGAACTGACAACTGTATTCACGATATTTATTTTATGATATTTAATAAACTTTATTTAACTAAATTTATGATGTTAAGTTGGTTGCAAAGCGACTAATTTCACCACGGCAACCAAAAACAACTTTTTGAGATTTACCTATAATTCCAAGTTGTTTAATTAAACCGTTATCATTTAATGTCCTTTTCACAAAGAGTGCTGGCACAGGGTATAAAATTTTTAGTTTTATTCTTTTGTTACGTTAAAGAAGTATAACTTCTTACGTGCGTACATAAGTACACACGTTTTTTTTTCTCTACTATATCCATTTGCCGCGCAAATTGACATGTCCAGTGACAGTGACAGACTGCTACGCAACCTCAAACCTCTTTAACGAAACTGACGAGTGACAACTTTAAAGGTTCCATTTAATGTCAATAATGTTAAAATAACATATTTGCAGGTGTTCGGTGCGTATTGCTCGACGCGATGGTTCGAACGAAACCAGAAGGACGAGCGCGGCAATCGCCAGGCGTACTTCGGAACAGGAGAGACATTCCTCTTCAGGTAACAATAACACAAGAATCTCATTCACTCATACACTCACTCACTCACTCACTCACTCACGCACACGCTTGTAAGTAGGTGATGGGTCCCGCACACTACGCTAACCTTACTTACTTAACTTTGCGATTAACTTACTTTTGAATGTATGTATGTATTTTGTTTCCTTCTCTTTGTAACTAGACTATACTTATTAAATATCAGATATTCAAATATTTTAGAAAAGAAATTGAGATTAGTGAACTACTTCATCGAACGACTTTAGATAAATCCCAGTTAAAATGAATAATGACTCTAATTGAATGAAACGTAAATGCAATTCACATTTGTAACAATTTTTTAAATTGCTCTGTTTGAGTATTTGCTTATATTTAGTTACATACTATGATGCTTTTATATGATCTTGCCGTTTATTACAATGGTTTGCACTTTTACGATTATTTTTCTATGTTCCAGCTTTTTTATAAAACCCCTTTTCCACCTACGCTGCTATTATCTATGGTTCTTTCTTACAGATTAGCTTAGTATTTCTTATATAATTATTATATATTTTTTATTTCTTCATCAGCATTTGAATGTCAATCATCCATTACATATTATTTAAAACTTTGTTTCCAAAAGCATATTTTGTTTCTTTTGTATTATTGTAGATCATTTTATTGCTAGTATTATAGACTTTACGTTTGTTTTCCTCTATTATATATTATTTTATATGTACTGTGATCTATCAATGTTTACTTTTAATTGCTAAGTTAACTTTAATTTCGTAAACCCCACTCACAAAACTGAGCTTAAAATACCAACTACTGATATAACTATTTTTTACTGCCGACTTCAGAAGCACAAGCAGTGGTATTTTAAGTTCAGTCACGGTATTAATGAGCCTCGTGGAGGAATCATTCACTCTCTTTTCTACTGTTCTGTTTAAATTTAATTAATTAACAATTTTATCTTAAATTGATGATTCTGTTATTTATGAGTCTCATTAATCACTAACTTCGAGCGCTTCGGGTATAACGTAATCTTCGGCTGCACTATTTAATCTCTCGCATACTTAGCTAAGTTGACGCTTTATGACTTACTTCGCAACAGTTCTGCTTTGCACGCAAGTTATCTTTATTACTTGCCTATTTTGTAGAAGTATTTATTTTATTATTTTTTCTTTTGACTTAATTATGTATAATTGTAGATTGTAGTTAAAAATACGTAGCGTAGATTGTGAAAAATTACGATAACCGATTCAATTGTTATATAATTTAGATATTTTTGTCTACGTTATGGCAACAAAAAATGATTTTTTATTTAATTTGGCCTACATACTAATGACGATTAAGATCACTTATGCGTCTATAATATTCTTTTTCCAATTGATTCTGGTTTTGTAAGTGTTTATTCTGTTTTTGTTTTGTCATAATCCTTGACACTGTGCTTCCTTACACAGTGTGATGTCTACAACTTCTGTTGCTCTAACTAATGGGAACTTCTTTAACCTATCCTATACTAATGCTTTGGTACAGATGTATGTATGTTGAACACAAACAGCAGTTATTGTATATGTAAAGAGGGCAGATAATGTTATAAGATGTAACAAATATTTATTAAATACACAGCCTTGGTCAAAAGCATGGAACATTCCCAATTTGTTTCTGTTTTGGAGGCAAACGGGAAAACAGTAAAAAGAATTAGTTTATTTCACGAAAAAAGGTTGCAACAATCTAAGATAAATTAAAAAATAAACTTCAGAAAACAAGAAAAATGTATATACTTATACAGCCGATTATTTCCAAACTCGGCAGCATTGCAAAGTGGTATCCGCCTCATTTAATAATACTGAACACTTTAAACTTGGCGAAACGTTCAATTCGCTATTGAGAGTTCGATACTTTTGACCAGGTTTGTATAGCCATAAAGTGCTACTAAAAAGTAAATTTAGCAAAAGACAAAGCCGACTCCAAATATTTCATTCCTATATCCATTTAATTTTGAGGAGTTCCTTGGTGGAAGTCGGTTAAAAATTCAAGCGTTACGTCACTGCGGCAACGCGGGATGGAGTTGAAACGCGCGACCGCATAAAAGTCGCGCACGATGCGATTGCGTCAACTTGGCGGCGGTGAAATATGCGACCGCGTAATAGTCGTGATGCGCAAGCAATGAGACAGAGTAAAATTGGTGCGAGCGTATTTTTCTGTACCGCGGGCACATTGCAGCCTGTACCCGGAGCGCGCGAAGTACCCGTGGGTGGGGTGCTCCGCTGGGGCGGACGGCAAGGGCGAGGAGCAGCGGGTCGCGCACGGCTCCGAGCTGTTCATGGCCGCCGACTCCAAGATGATCACAATCGGCGGCGGGTCAGTAGCGTAGCGTAACACTTGCAGCCTGCACCCCGTACGGGCGAAGTACCCCTGGGTGGGCTGCCCGCAGGAGGGCGAGGGCGAGGGCGGGGCCACGCACGCGAGCTCGCTCTTCATGGCGGCGGACAACACGATGATCACCATCGGCGGCGGGTCAGTAGCGTTGGGTACAATTGCAGCTTGCACCCCGCCCGGGCAAAGTAACCTGGCGTGGGCTGCCCCCAGGGGTTTAATGGAGAGGGGGGGGAGTAGGGAGCCACGCACGCGAGCTCGCTGTTCATGGCGGCAGACACCACCATGATCACCACGGCGGGGGGTGAGCGGTGAACCCAACTAGAACCCGCCTCCCCCGCGTCGCTCGAACAGACACGGTCTAGGTTGAAAAACGCTTTCGCAACATCATTTGAAGTTCTACGTAGTCCCGTGCGAATGTTTTTGCGTGTACGTGTGTGTGCGTGGGAAAATGTTTGATGAAGCACATGTAGTAAGTAGTATTCAAGCATCAGACCATTTGTATTTTGTGTGGAAGAGGTTAGGTTGTAAATCCCAACGACCACTGCGAGATGTATTGCTAGCAAGATGTATTGATTATGTCTTCCTTCGACAACATTGCCCGCTGTAGGTTACCATTATCGTGTGTGTGGTAAGGTCACGCAACAGCTTCGGCTGTTGCACGAATGGGCAGGTCCGTCCGGATAAGTAACACGACCTCACAGATAACCGGCGTCAAGTGGAAGTGTCATACTTCTGCGTTTCGTCTGGTGAGTAAGGTAGCTGGGGCCCACTTTATCAAAAGGTGGCAACGCGTCGGCAACCCTGTTATTGTGTTGCAACTTCCATGGGCGGCGGTTGTCACTTAACAACAGGTGAACCGCCAGCTCGCTTGCCTCCTCATATAAAAAAGGTCGTTTTACGTTCACAAATTTCACATGGACAAACACGTAGATCCGTAACAGTTATCTGTGGGTCACACAAAACAGTTGTCTCGTGTGTTAATCGAACCAACGGCCCCGGCGCCGAAGCCAATACCTTGGCAACTGCGCCACGGAGTCATCGTCGTCACGCGTTAAATCTCTTACACCATTTCCTACGCCATTACTCTCCATTTTGGCGTATAAGTTTTAAACCTCCTTATTATCGATCTATACAACGTTTCGCATCATTCATCCTTTACATGATGTCTAACACATAATCAACTTGTTTCCACAGCGACGGCCAAGCGATATGGATGGACGAGAACATAAGGTTCGGCAAGACTGACCGCTGTTCCACCTTCAACAACCCGCCGCTGTGCCCGAGCGGGGACTTCGAGATCAGGGTCTTGGAGGTGTACGGGTTCTCGGGCGCATAAACCCTTATCCCCCTCCCTACCCTGCATTTGAAGATCCTCCCCCTCCCACTTCACCCCCGCCCCGCGGAGCGCAATCTCGACCTAGTGTCCTCTCAGTGTCCCGCGCCTCGACTTTCACGCCAGCAGTTTTGTCCGAACCGTATAAGGCGTTTAACAATTTAACGTCTTCGATTCGACTAAGTTTGGTCCTTCGCAGCAGGCGTTAAAGCCGTGGTGGAATAATTACGGTTCCCTCTCCATTAACGCCTTTCGTTTGCCTTCGTTATTGTGAAATAACGATTTTTTTTTTGTACGACTGTACATTTATATTTATTCCTGGCCTGTGCCAGTTTCCGCCGTCTGACCCTCAGATTCATACCAGTTCGGTTCCTTTGACTAATTGATTTTTGTGACCCCGTAGCGATTAATCGATCAACACAGCTGTCCTTTCAAGACAACGAAAACGGGGACTTAGGTTGTTTCTATGTATAATATAATATATATATCAATTTATATGTATATGTTATGTCTAATCGTATTTTAGATGTGTTCGTGTAAGTACAAAATGAATGTGTCGTACCTACTCGGTTTCAATACGCTTAAAACGGAAGCAATATGTATTCTCTACGGCCCAGCCGTGCTGTGAAATTTGTCGGTTGATTTGTGTCGGTGTGAACATTCCAGTGATCGTCCCTAGGTCCGACGGAACGTGAATCGGAGGAATATGTGACCTATCGCGATGGCCATAAGGTCCATCGCGTTTCATTGGCAACGACAGTATTTGGCATCACGTAATATGGTGTATCCGCGTTAACGCTTCAACGCTTCAATTTCGTATGTTATACTCATAATAAACAGATTTATATTCAATTGTCTTTGCTCACAAACATGTACCAAAGATGTTAATCGTAAGGAAGTGATATCGCGGTCTCCCGTTGCGAATGTTTCTGCGGACGCTACGAGAGGATTTAGACATTTCCAAGCGCACATTCGGTCTCAATTGGACCGGTGTTGAGAAAGAGAAGAGGCTATATGAATTTAACTGTTATAATAGTATCCTTATAGGTGCAATAAATCCATATCAAGAGTTAAGACGTTAATTAAAAAAAAATTAAGACGAAAATTAATGTGATTAATATATTTATCTCAATGTCTTCATAAACATTTGAAACGGGACTCCAATGTGGGGTTACCGCATAAAGGCGATTTAGTGTTGGAATAATTGAATTTTAGTGGCTCGGTAGAATTGATGTTGCTAAATTTGGACACTGCCGTTGCAGTAACCCCTCAGCAGCGTTGGATGTTGCCATACCACGCGTCGCATAGTATTATTTACACATATTTGGACGATAATGTGCCAAAAATGGACCATTTCAAAAGGAGATATATACAATTGAATGGTAATTGGCTATCGTATATAGTATTGTTGGAATTTCGCTTTTTTACTTCTTTATAATAAGTATTTACACATTTTCTCTGTGTAGCTCACTCTAATGACGAAACATGAAGTGGATATAGGTAAATTATTAGACGAGTTCGATATAAATTATTAACATTTCCTATGATATCTTATTATTGTATAGATACGGCGAAATAGATAGGAGTTGCAATGCAATATGTTATACTGTTCGATGTCACAATATATGCAAGATACATATCCCTGCCAGTACAAATGGGGGTTCAACTAGCGTCCATATCAACAGCGGGCTTGTTTACGCTACTTTTTTTTTTGTAAATATTGTCTATCGTCCCCTGTTCCGTTGTCTCTGCGCGTGGCACGGGACAACGTTACGTCCGATCCATTACCTTACTGGGTACGAACTAATTTGGACATTTTTTTTCGAAGAGTCGCGACACGCAGAGATGACAGAGCGCAGCGTGAAACGGAACGTTGACTACGGTACTCGACAAACGTTACGTCTATCAGAAAGCCTAAGATTTGTTTTTAAATTCAGATTATTTATGTAATTTATTGAGTAGGTATCCAGGTATGTTTTCGTAGTGTATATAAAGTGTTGCTTCTGCGGACGGTGGCGCGTCACATGTTACGTTTTAAGGATGCTATATTATTTGTTCGCTCAGTTGTTCGAGTAACGCGTTGGCAACACAGGCATCCCGGGCCAGTGTTGCCAGCGGCGGCGCTTTTTTTTTATAGATTTAAGTTGTCCCCGCCGCCCGCAGATCGGCGCCTCTCGCGATATGTTGCTGTTAGCCATTTTGTCGTTGATCAGTGTAAAGTCTAGTCTTTATCCTGTTTTTATTCTGTAACGATGTAATATCTAAATATATTTACGAATTGATATTTAAATTGTGCGATAATGTCCCCGCTCGTGAGGGGCTAGTAGGCTCGTGGTTAGTTAGTGTATAAGTACATTTAATGTAAAGTATACAGTTATTAATCTCTGTTTTCCCTTTCAGTATTTGTGGTGTACGTTTTTTTTATGTGAGGAGCAAATGTGTATTGCGTTAGGCCGCGATGGCCGCGAGCGAGTCTTGTTGCGATGTACTGTTACATTCGAATAGTTTTAATCCGCCGCGTTCGCGACGGCATAAAACTCGTTTATGGTAATGTAAATGTTGCTTTATAATGTCTACGAAATATATAATCCCATATAACTGTTGGAATTTTATTTTGAACCTTACTCTAATGGAAGAATCAAGACATATCAAAAACACTAAGTACATTTTTTCAAATATACTATCATTTCAAATGACACAGCATTTTACATCAATTCTCATATGACTAAAAACAACCAAAGTTTAGATGTCACATCTGATCCTTTCTTATTAACTAGAAGTTATAACGAAAAATGTGAAGTAAAGTATAGCTTTTATAGTACTGCTATGTTTAGGATATTCAGCCACGCGACCCCAATGCGGATTGGCTGATATCACACATCTAAAAATTCTTTTATTATTCTTAAATATGCAGGTTTCCTCACGATGTTTCTGCTGCTGAACTGAATGGTGGTAGTATTGAAAATAACAGGAGCATTTAAAAATTAAAGAAAGGAAAGTAACAGCTTATACATGTCCCACTGCTGGGCAAAGGCCATCCTCTATACAGAGGGTATCAGGGCATAGTCCACCACGCGGCCCCACTGCGGATTGACGCACTTCACATATCTTCGAAAAATATTTTTTTTGTTATTATTTCGAAAATATGCAGGTTTCCTCACGATGTTTTCCTTCACCGCGCAGCACGTGTTAAGTCAGCACTTAAAGTTAAAAGCTTCATTGGTGCCGGCACCGGGGATCGAACTCAGGTTGCTCGAGTATATTGAATTAAAGGCGAGCGCCCGGACACTGAGCTATCAAGGCTGTGATAGCTCAGTGTCCGGGCGTCTTTAAAAATTAAAGAATAATAGAAATAAATAAAAGATCTTACCTTACCAAATACAAGAAATAAAGTATGCTTAGTTTGTTGCCAATGAAATCAAAGTCTTTTAAACTGATGTATTTTCATTATATAACAAACATTAAAATTTCACAAAACATGAGTAGCTACAAATTAAAGTTGTGAGTAGTTTTGGATAACACTAAAAATCATGAATCTGTTAAACCCTTTCTCGTTGCTAATTTTCTAATCTCCTCTCTTTCGTATCTATTCATCTCGAACTCAAGAAAATTGTTCTCACTTTAAGATAATAACGATAGGTTTAAAATATGTAGAAAAAGTGCGAAAAGATTGTCGCCGTTGTGGGAATCGAACCCACGTCTTCGGCATTCGCGGCCTGACGCTCCAGCCACTGAGCTAAACGGCTGATTGCCACACCGACGAAAATCTTAACGTATTCTTCTACATTGTTTTCTTAGCATTTGAAGCAATGCTTGGCGCCATCTATTGTTATATAAGTTTTTTAATTTTATATAGGTTTTTTAATTTTTCAGAAAAATTCTACTTAAATTCATCTTGAGTGCAGAAATTGGCATTAAAAATAAAATTTTAAAAACAAAGACGACATCACTCGTTTCAAATGTTCATAGTTGAATAATCTTTGAAGGTTTTGCATGCTGTAAAGGATTCACACTAGATGGCGTAATGCGAAGCATGTAATGATGGCTAAAAAAATCTCGCACTTTAAAAGTTTAAAGCACAGAGACTAGCGCTTAAAAGTAAAAATTTATCCAGTAAAATTATATTTGGGGTATTGAAACTCACCTTAGTATCACTGATACTTAAGGAACTTAACTGTCAAAAGGAATCAATTTTACAACAAGAAAACAATTATTTTTAGAGAAAGTTTGGGCCACCTAAACTTCATGTATTCAAACATCGTCACTATTAGCGGCATTTTCTTTTGTCATAGACATTGCATTATTCATTGCCAGTATAAAAGAAAAATGTTACAAATCGCATAGCACATACATGGTAGAGATTACAAATTACAAACGTGAACCGACTAGACACAAAATTTATATAATGCTTATCTCTTACTCTGCACTTAAAATGAAACATTAAAATTGGTAGATAAAATGGCCAAAAGGTTTTGGCACCGCTGCGGGAATCAAACCCTCTAATTCCAAATTTTGACTCGGACACTTTAACCACTGAGCTAAACAACTGATTGCCACACCAGCAAAAATGTCAACTACTTTCATGTACATACATTGTTTTTTCGCATTTTAAACAATGCTTGATGCATATATTGCTTTGTTATTTAAAGTTGTTTATACAAAGCATAAACAACTTTAAATAACATTTAACAAAAATAATTCTGCAGTGATGAAGAACTTTTTGTTCATTCTTCCACAAATTTTAATGTCATGATCTTATTTCATCAATTCTAAAATTTCACATTATTTTACAAAAAGGGATAAAAACTTGGCTGGACATTAAATTGGTGTCACTTATGCTTAATTGGCTAGTGCCACAATGAATCTATTTGTACCATTAATTTGGTTAATATTTTGGAATTATCTTATTAAATACACATAAAAACAATTAGGAATCAACATTATCCTTTATTCTAGTTCTATAATCGGAAGTTCTATTAGTAACTGTTACTTTGATATCAGTTTCTGTGAGAGACATTAATATATCTTCATATTCATCACCAACTGCATCCAATACTTTTAAAAGGTTTGCTTGTGAACATTTCTCCATGTACATACACATGGCAATACTTAATGGTGACTTCATATTTTTTACAAAATCTTGAAATTCTTCTTTATCACCTTCTTCAAAGTTACTATCACCATTTTGGTTTACATTGGTTATAGATTTCAAAGCTTTCCACATACTATAACAATTATCAAAGTATTTTTCGGGCTCGCAATTTTCACATATTGGGACAGTCCTTACAATAGTGTTTATACAATCTACAAGTTCCACTAAATCTGAATCTATTTCCTTTTCTTGTACAAGTTTGGTTTCATAATATTTCAAAATGGTGCTTATCATTATTGTTAAATTTTCCTCACATTCATCAAATATTTCAATAGGCTTATCAAAACTGACAAGGTCTAAAGCCATTTGTAGACATATAACAATAATTCTTTCCAATTCATCTTTAGAGCAGGTTTCTTTTTGTGTAATAGTTATTTCGCTGAATGCAGTAGTCAGTGAACAAAGAACATCTTTTGATATAAAATGTTCAAAATATTGTGTTCTATATCTTTGTATATTACAATATGAACAAATTGTGTTAAAGTTTTCCAATGCAGTTACTAGAAGTTGCTTGTTAGATGAGTTTTTAAGAATAAAATATAATGAGTTTGAGTAATCAACTTTATTAAACATATTTATCCAAATAGGTATGTCATTGCTTACAGTTGAAGATAAACTAGAGCTTACTAACCGCAACAATTGAATGAGTAATAAACTATCATCTGTTTTAATATACTCTAGAAGTAGGAATAAAAATTTGTTCATACTTAAAAGTATTTCCGTCGCCTCTTTCTGACAGCACATGTTTCCAACGATGCCAACGATAATTTCGATGAAACGCGGCGATTCAATTACCGGCAAAGCGAAATTGAAAAGATTAAAAACCTTGTGTTTCAAGAGGAATAGTACGACATCCCTGTCGACAGTCATGTCCCACAGGGTGCAGATATCATCTTCAAATGATTTTTCCTTTATTTCATCTTTTAGAGAATCTAAGTTGGCTAACTTTAAAAGTATTTTTAAAACGAAGCGTTCACTGTACACGGTGTCTCCAATGACATCACCAGTTACTGTTGGGTTATCCAGGTCATTTGTTGAATCAACATTTGATTTCATGTTCGGAAGTAAAATATATATTGAAATAAATAAAAGTGCATCTATTTATTTAGCCTGAAACAATATTTGAATAGGTACTATTGACACTTTGACAGTCGTCAGTCATGTCATGTCAGTTGTTGCTTTTAATCAAATGTCATATTATTCACAGATATTAAAATATGATGCAAATGTCATATTATTCACAGTATAACTTATAGTCATTCAAGTTTGTTAGTAGGTAAAAGTTTTCAGTAACTATCCCGCTCCCTTTCAGATATTGTTTTCGAAATGGCGCGGCGTGGTCCTATAAACTTTTTAGTGGATCTGGAAAACGAATTAACGTGCGAGTTTGACAATTTAATTCTCTCACCACTGCCATCCGACAACGCGTCCCGCATTAACCCAACGATAGCGGACGGACACTGCGCCACCGTGCTTAGCGAAGCACTATAGAGTTGTGAACCAGATTTGTTGTACCCGTAAGTCCACAGCACAAAACACTAAAACCCCCCGGAGGAGAATGACAACTTCTTAAAATAAATTCAAAGGGCTCACACAGGTACACAATTGCGCTCCACTGAATGCTACAGAAAATAACCTGTAGCACGGTAATGTATTTAAGGATAGATGGATGCAGGTGGCTCAGGATCGTACTTGGTAGCAATCTGTAGGGGAAGCCTATGTTCAGCGGTGGACTCAAACGGGCTGAAATGATGATGATGAAGCAATACTTGGCGCAAAAGTTCTAAAATTAAATTATATTAAAGTAAATTACTTTTATTTAACTAAAGTAAATAACATTGTTAATTGATATGAAAAAATAGGCAAGTCAAAAAAAAGAACTTGATGCAAAATAAAGTTTTATGTAATGCTTCTTAGAAATAGTAATTTTTCCAAGTGTATGCCTTATACATGTACAAGTATTTGACACGGTGGTAGGGCCACGCAACACTGTTGCACGAATGGGCAGGTCCGTCCGGGTAAGTACCATGACCTCACAGAAGACCGGCGTAAAGTAGAAGTGTTACACTTCTGCGTTTCGTCTGGTGAGTGAGGTAGCCGGGGCCCACTTTATTTAAAGGTGGCAACGCATTTGCAGCCCTACGGGTGTTGCAAATGTCCATGGGCGGTGGTTATCATTTAACATCAGGTGAACCGCCAGCTCATTTGCCATTTTTTCACATTAAAAAAAAGTATTTCCAACAATTCATACAAGTTTTAACATTAAAAGCAGTACGTTTGGCCATGGACATTCTTTTTTTTATACGTGGGGAAATCCATTATGGATACTCGGCCTCTCCCACATAGGGGAAACCGGATTATGTGTTACTCTCACCGAAACCCCACGGTGGACGCCATCTGCTTTCATGGGGAGTCACTCCGTTTGGAACACTACCGCGGCCCCCGTTGGCTTGGCTTATATAGGCTCGTCCCGGTAACATAACTTCGCCCACCCGTGGTGCAACCACTACATCTTAAACCTACTTAAGCCATTGTCGCTCTTGGGTTCGCTGTACTGACCTAAAGAGGCCCACTCACCCGCGATCCCTGAGGCCCCGTTCCCGTTACGGGAACACTATTTATATTTGGAGGACCGTAACGAGGTGTACTCTCGTCTCGGTGACCCCGTCTCCGAGAGGGATCAGTTCTCTCTCGGTCCCTCTCAGCAGCTTCCTTCTTGACCATTACGGTTTCGCAGAACGAGGTTACGGCCCTCCATGCTGCATCTCGACTCAACATCGCCGATACGACTGCTGGTGAAGAAAGGTTTCCTCCAATGTAGCTTACCGGGATACTCCGCTCCGTCTCCCATGCTGGGCATACCGCCAGTGTATGCGTTGCGGAATCCTGGTAGTTTCCATCGCAGTGGAAACAATTCGCCGTCGCCTCACGTCCAATTTTACACAGATAATCACCAAAGCATCCGCGCCCAGTGATTATCTGTGTAAGTCTGTAGGTGAGCCTGTCTTCGCGTCGCTGCATCCAGGCTTCGAAGACTGGCAGGTTAGCTTCCACGACCCGTTTATGTACATATTGTTCTTGGCTGAGCCGAGCGCGCCAGACCAAGAAAGCAGAATGCCGTTCCTGTCGTTTGATGGACTTGAGCACCGCTTCTGGCTCACCACTACTCTGTCGGAGGGCGCGGTTTCGGTAGTACACCCTCGCGTCCATTTCCGCCAGTACATCCAGAGGAGGAAAGTGAGCCAGGACAGTTGCCGCCTTAAAGGATATAGTTCTGTACCCTCGTACGATCCGTATAGCCATCCGCCTCTGGACACTGTAGATCTTAGACCTGCAACCTCGTATGGCGAGCCTTTTTGCCCACACAGGTGCCCCATATAAGGCTCCGGATCGCAAAACCCCAGCATAGAGGCGGCGAACTTCTTCTCTTGGTCCCCCAAGATTAGGTAGCGGTCTGTGCATTGCACCCACTACCCGCTCGATCCGGGGGACTAGGCGCTCGAAGTGTTCTTCGAAGCCCTAGCGACTATCAAGGATTAGGCCCAGGTACTTCATGTAACGACCTACCCTGATTTCAGACCCACCCACACGGACACATGAGTTGGGTGGGTCCTGGTGCCTCTTGGCATTTTATGGAACCACATTGCCTCGGTCTTATGTGGCGCTACTTCTAGTATGGACATTATCCTACTAAGCGGTCAAAGTCTTTCGACTAACAGAGTACAGTACTATAAAAACTCATTGTAAATAAAGATTTGGTTATTTTTAAGTAATTTTATTGAACCGTAGCAAGTTTTAACATGTTCTATTCTAAGTCAAATATGTAACATAGATGCACTAAGATACCTGTAGGAAGTAACTTTTTGTAAATTCTTAATCATATTTGATATACATTTTATGTATATACAAGGTCAATTGAAATGATGCGGTATGTTATGTAAATTTTATTACATGTTCATTATTGGTACGCATAGAGTGAAATAAAAATATTAAAGTCAAGCAAATATCTTTTCATAACAACAGGAACCTTGATCTTAGAATAAGAAACATTTTGTAGGCCTATCATATGTAACACTAAACTAGCTGTCAGCCTTGACTTTGGCAGCGGGCGCATCGTCATGCTGATCTTGTTTTCGTTTCCTATTTTGTTTTCCTCTACCATTTTTACCTTTGTTCTGTTTAAAGGTTTTCATGTTCTTACGGCGTTTTGACATTTCCTCAACTGTTTTATCCAAATATGCCTTCTCTTCTTCACCCTCCAGAAGTCTAAAGACTACTTCAGTATCTTCAATTTTCAGTTTGCCGTCTGGTATCTTTTCTGATAGCTCTTTGGCGGCATTTTCTTTTGTAAGACGAACCCAACCTTCCGGTTCCCCTAATTGGTAGCTAATAAATGCTACTTCACCACCTGAAATTTTATTGTTTCTCATAAAATACCACATTGTAAGATGTGTACAATAACACTTAAAAAGCATACTTGACAATTTCCAGTGTAAATCTAGAAACTAAATCTGACTTTTGAATTTTGGTGTGCATGCTATTTCAATTAATAAAACTTTTATACCCAGTGCTGCTAATGCATCTCTTATATTCTCCCTTGTCATTTTTTCGTTCCCATGTGCAAAATGGAAAACTGTGCCAGTTGGCAATTTAAATTCTACTTTTTCATCTTTTGTCTGTAAAGCAAAAAATGAATAAAAATTAACTCTATAAAATAAGGTGGCATTTTAGAAAAAAATTATAGGAGAAAGTGTTATTTTACAGTTTAAACTTAAAATTTAATTTTGTACATTTTGGTGAACAAATATGATAGTAGATATTTCATAATTAAGTAATACAATTACTGAATGTAATTGTAAACAGTATTTAATATTTATATTCACCAAATTGTGAAACTTTAACCTAATTACTATATCTCAAACTGCATACATCAAAAAACTATCTCTTTAAAAGCATACTTTTAAAGAGTCATTATATAATAAAAAAAATATACATTTAATGACTATAAACTGTTGATTTTATATACACATGTTTCTGGTAAAAATTATTACATAATTATGGGGGCGTTGTACCCTTAAACATTTATGGGGAACATATTAATGAAATGAACTCACTTCCTTCTGCTTGTTTTTCTTAACCTTGTGCTCTTTCTTTGATGCATGTTCTTCTTGTTTTACTTGAAAATAATTGTCTTGCCAAAGAACAATTAGCTCTGTGTCGTTGTATTTTAGGCCTTTATTGCTGATGAACTTTTCAGCCTGAAATGTAAGTGTGAACAGAGTATGAGTGTTTAAACGAAAGAGTTTGTCACCCAAAGTATTTTATTTTAATTGTTAAAAATACTATACATTATATATATATACATACTAATAATATTAAAAATACTATATATACTATTATACTATACATTCTATCATATTTCAGCTATATATATAGCTGAAATATGATAGCTGAAGTATGATATAGGTTAATATAAAGCAAAGGTGACTTTGTTTAGTGTACCATTTCCTTTGTCTTGAAGGTGACAAAAACGGATCCCTTGAAATGCCTTTTCTTTGTCTGACGTTCTTGATACCTTCTCATTATAATATTCTCAACGTCATCAAACTCCTTAAAGAACTTCAGCAAATCATCCAGCGTAGATTCTTTAGGAAAGCCTTTAGCATAAATTGTCCTACTCGATAATTCTTTACGGCGTTCTTCATTCATTTCAGGTATAGGTAACTCTGGATTCCTTCTTACTTTTTTGTTATCATCTGAAATCTAAATGACCAATACAGGGATTAAACTAAAATAATTCATCAGAGATATTGACATTCCAGTAATGTTTAGTTAAAATTTTTTGTAATCATGATTTTTTGATTAGCTAAATAATTTATTGAGAGATTTATTGATAGATTTATTGATTAGCTAAATAATTTATGAAAACTAACCTCTAGAAGTCCACTTGTTGATTTGGCAAGGGCATTAGCAATGACCTCAGCATCGGTAGAGAGCTTGGCAAGTCTATTGAATTTGATAAGTACATCAAGTGGCACCCAACCATCATCTAATGTAACTTGCTCCTTTAAGAATTTATCTCTTGGAAGATTAACATCACCTGTAAATAAACTCATGGATGGAGTGAAATATGAAATGTATATAGTATATGGAGCTGTGTGTGGACATAATCATTATAATTGAAAACATGGCTTTTACTACATCTAAATACTTTGTACTCCTGTAATAATCGATTAGCTCTTTACTTTATTTGAATGTAGTCGTGATAGTTAAGTGTCAAGGCTCGCCTTTAATTCAATATACTCGAGGCTCGAATTTGGGTTCAATCCCCAGTGCATGGACCAATGAAATTGTTAATTTTATGTGCTTTCCTGAGGAAACCTGCATATTCTCGAAATAATAATGAATAAAAATATTTAAAAGAGAGTGAAGTCCGCCAATCCATATAACTTCTGTATAGAGAAGGCTTTTGCCCAGCAGTGGGAGATATAAAGGATGTTACTTTACTTTTTTGTTTTCGAAAAAATTCTTTCTCAAACAAACAAAACAGTATAAAAATAGAAAGGAACATGAAACACCATATGTTTACTGCCCTTAAGACATGCAATGTTGCATTGGGACCTGATTTCATATAATCAATTAAAGGGATACAGCATTCCTCACACTGCATATTTTCTAATATGTAAAAAGATAAAAGGCTCAGTTTTCCATTGAAGTCTGTTGAGAGTTGATATTTTTTTTACAGAAAGGTTACATAGTTATAAGCACACACGCAAAGTTCCAACATACATAGTTTTTGAGAAAAAAAATATTTAATCCTTGTTATTTTCACTAAGAAAGACTGCCATTTTACTCATTTGACTTCAAAACTCAATACACAGTACTACCAAGTGATAAATATAATATAAGAAGCGAACAACGCGATAATTGTATCGATTATAAAGCAATTTATTATTTTTTTTTTGGAAAAACTTGTGAGTTGTAGATCCGACACAGAGCAATCCGACATGGATAGATTAGGTTAGGTAGGTAGTTTTTGTGGTTATTTTTTTATGACCACCCAGAATGACAGTGCTACGATGTGTTAGTATTTTTAAAAACTCTTTTTTTTAATATGGCGGATGATAGAAGATTTCTCTAGTGGAAATAATAAGTTTTAAAAAAAAGTTTTTTTAGGTAAAAAAAAAAAACACGGCGCTAATACAAAATTTTACCAAAATCACCTCAAAATTAAAAAATGCGAAAATGGGGGCTCCGCAACTTTCATTTTAAGGGGGTAATACTTCTCCTCCCACCCCTCAATTCGACGGACTTCAATGGAACGTCGTATCAAAGATTGAGAAAGTTAATGAATCAATTTGTCAGGAAAGGGAGAAAACTGTTGCATGTTTCATGAAGCCTTTGCGTGGATTCATGACGCTATTTAAGTTTCAAAATTACGTCAAAATTTTTTTTTTTGGTTAAGTTAAAATAAACAATCAGCCGTATTCAGCAGTAACTTACCAAAGTAATATTCCACTTGTCGAATGATAGAACTATCTAATTCCGTTTCTTCTTCTGAATTATTCTCTTTACCGTTTTCTTTATCATTGTTTTCTGTTGCGACTTCTTTTTCTTCAGTCATCGTAGCAGTCAGTGCCTGCAAGATTAAAGCAAAACATGTTTTATATATTCAGTGCTAAGGGCATGACGTAAAGTATAGTGATTTTGTTAAAATATGCTCTTACAAATTTAAAAAAACGAATGAAGGGATAAAATAATAGTTTATTGAGAGATATACAAGTTTTTATATTACTGATATAAATGTTTTCTAAACACGTGTTCTAATTTTTGCCCCACACGCACATGCCGGCACTAAAATATAATTGACAATGTCATAAGCACCACAGAGTGAGAAAACTGAAAGGAATGCGGGTTTTGTAGATTATCTTCTTCACAATATGTTGAACATTATTTTGAAGAAGCTACTTAGCTAAAAAGTTATAATCAACAAAAATTTTTAAATTATGAAATCTAACTAAATTATATGTTAACTAATAAAATTAGACCACGCGGCATGATACCTAAAATGCTGAATGCTAGTTACACTGCATTTCCTCGCCGAATAGTTATGCTTAACCTTCGTCGAGAAAAGAACCAACCCTTTCGTCACCAGACGTATGGCTAAGAAAAAAAAGGCTAGGGCATTAAATCTTTCAAAAATTTCTATGTACGGGGACTCATGTACCTAAGGTTTCAATTGCAAATAGCATAAACACATAACCTGAACAAAATGACTCATAATTATGCCATTTATTTACTTCAGCTACCTCTGATGCCGCCCCGGCCTTTACCGAAGTACCCCTCAGATGAGAGGCTGCGAAAGGGTATACACAAGTAACTTTCCAAGTGAATACTTTGCCCCTCGAGGGATCAAAGTCAAGCCGAAGGTCTATAATAAAAGAGTCGAAATTTTAACACCATTAAATTGTGAGTTTCATCTATTACCTCTGACGCGAGCGTCTAGTAAATTGAAACTAAGACGCAAAGATCATATACAGAAAATAAGTACTATAGTGACACACGCGATTGTCAGTTTCCCGTATGTTTTTAGCAAACGCTCGAAACCACTTTGAAATGATTCAAAGCGCATTCCAAACGTTCAAACAGCGCCCTGTGTTATGCCGAATGTCGAATTATATCGTGATCTTAAATACTAATTAACACTACCGTACTAATTTTAATGTTTGATCTTAAGTGCAGAGATTAGCACTATAAAAAGTTAGCTGTTAACCGCGGCTTCGCCCGCGCGGCCCTAGGGAATTAACAACGAGTTTATTACACCAGAATATCTCGCAGAGGGCTGAATTTTTTCCAACTTATTTGCAACTTATTATTAACTATATTTTGGGCAATTCACACATTGTCTTTATAAATTATAACGAAGCTGTATTATTGTACAGTTTCATTAAAATATATTTAGTAGTTTTTGCGTGATCGTTGAAAGACAACGCCGAATCGATGCATACTCCGAGTACCATCGAAGACGAAACAGTCCCAATTGAGGCCTCCCCTATTTTAACTACAGGCGGCCTCTAAAAACCGCCCCTTAGCCCGAGAAGACTGCTTCGAGATGCCCGATAAGACAAGATGCTGTCGAAGATATCCCGTCGTAAGAGGTCCGTAGGTAAACGACCCGCGGACTCAGGATAAATGACCGACGACGTAACTGTTGCACCAAGACGACACAATGAAGCCACGCCCTCCGCCATCGAAATGTACCTTTTTCATTAATAGACCGTGAGTTTCGCCACCGTGCACCAGCATCATATTTCTTTTCTAAGTCCGTGTTACTAAACGGAACATATTGACAAGAACATTAACTATTCAGTTCTTCTACTGTACGTAGACAACACTTTACTGTTAATAGAGTGGTTCTAGTGGATGGTCGTTAACATCGCAGTTCGCACTGACACTTTTGACAATCACAGGTGTGTGACAAGGTTGTCAATTTGTCATTGTAATGTCATTCATTTGATTTTGTAAGGTATTGTGCTATTGGACAACACAACATAACCTCTATAAAGTTTCAAAAATTAACTTTGCAATGTACTACTTATTAAAGCGATATTGATCAAATTATTTTAACATGGGTGTTCGAGGGTTAACTACGTACATAAATACCAATCAGGATATATTTCTGCGCCGGTACAATCTTTATGATTCAAATCTTGTCATTGATGGCCACAGTCTCTGCGCTCAGCTATATCGGTCACTTAATTGCTTCTCAGCTTTTGGTGGCGATTACGATAAATTTGCATCGTATACGAAAACATTTTTCAAGAATTTGCGCAAATGTAAAATCACACCGTATGTGTTATTTGACGGTAGTTACGAGATGAGAAAACTTAAAACGGCTTATAATAGACTTAGATCAAAAATTAATGGTGCTTCTAGATTGGATCCAGTCACGCAAAGTAGTTTGCAAATATTTCCATTGCTTTTACGAGATGTTTTTAAAGAAGTTCTATTGGATATGAAAATAGCATTCACAGTATGTGAATTTGAAGCAGATGATGAAATCGCTGCAATGGCTAGACTTTTAAATTGCCCAGTATTGAGTTATGATTCTGATTTCTTTATTTATAATGTATTGTACATACCATTTAATACAATGGAAATGAAATGTAAACAGATCTTAATAAATAGTAATAAAGTACATGCTATGGAATGTAAGATTTATAAAGTTGAGCATTTAGCATCAAACTTTGGAGGCCTGAATGAAGAGCTGCTGCCTCTACTCGCTACCTTACTGGGTAATGACTTTGTTGAAAAACGGGTTTTTAGGAAATTTTTCTCACAGTTAAAGCTACAAAAAAGTAGAAAAAAGAAAAATGAGCAGCAAAAAAGCATTCATGCACTATTTAAATGGTTGCAAAATGAGACACTTGATTCTGCAATAGCCAAAATATTGGGAAGATTGAAAAAGAATCATAAACAAAAAGCATTTTATATAATTAAAAAAAGTGTACAAGGTTACCACAGAAAACATTGTAGATCAATGAAGTATTTTAATCTATTAGAGGAAGCAATTAAAGAAGATTTTGAATTTAAGATGCCAGAAAATATTGATAAAAATCATATTGAAAATGAAGATGAAAGTGACACTGATCTTGGGGATGATACAGATTCAATTACATCGTCAGACAGAGAAAATATAGATTTGTCTGAAGAGCAAAACATTACTGAAAATGATCTTGACCAAAATGATAGCCTTAATGGTATGCCCATCTGGTTTGCTGATGGTATTCGACTGAATCATATTCCACAATCTTACATAAATCTTTTCACACATCATTTACATTTTTGTTCACCACAAGCTGAAGACTATTCTGATAAAGATTCATTTTTGTGTGCTTTACCTGTTATGAGATATGCATTTGACATTCTCACAGATTTCGCACATGACAATTTTGTTTATGTTAGCAGGGAGAGTGACAGTAATTATCAGAGAATATTTGTTGGCGAAGAGTACTCTACATCAAGGCATTTAGATATTCCTTATAGTGAACTGTCTAATGAACAATTAAAAGAGTATTTCTATCATTTCCTTGGTGAAAAACTACCATTAATTGATTATAGTACAATCAAATTGTTGCCATCAAATTTTCAATTATTTATGATATCACTGCTGTGGTGGGTAGCAAAATGCAATGTGCCTCTTGCTCATATTCATAGTTTAATAATGAGCTATGTATATTTAGAAGTTGTTGATGAAAAAACTGGAACATTTCGCGGACACAACTTTTTTAATAACAAGCATTCAAAGAAATTAGAAGAATTGAAGAAGAGATCTCTTAGTACCCCATCAATTGAAGATGAACTTTTACTGAATAAGCATAAAGTTCAATATGAGGATTGTCTCATAGCAGCCAGTGTTCTGTTGAAGCATTTTGAAATTGATGATAGCATCAAAAAGAGACCTAAAAGTTATGATGTAAGAAAGATTCATTCTTTTGCCCAATTCCAGTGTTGTTTACATCAAATCAACAGTTTGAATATTTTGTGTCGAAGTCCATTTGAAAGTACAACATACTCTAAATGCTATAATGGGACATTTATTTACAATATGGCTTTAAAATTAGAGAATCAGGTTGAACCCCTAAATTTTATACACCAATATTTAAAAGGTGCTGAAAGTGTTTTACTGTTTTATAAAAGCTTATGGCATATTTTTAAGGTATACATGAATGTTATGAATCTCACAACGGTACAATGGAGCAGTCGAAGAAAAAGATCAAGAAGAAAAAACGATGTAGATGACAGTGACAACATAACATTTTTATTAAAAGGCTTTGAATCTAATGTGTTGATTTAAATGTATGAATATTTTTAAAAGACAAATCTTTTAATAAATAAAAATATATTTTATTTGTTTTTCGTTATTTTTCTTTAATGATTACTCATATGTGAAAATTTCAACAGTCTAACTATCTCGGCTCATGAGATACAGCCTGGTGACAGACTGACAGCCGAGTCTTAATAATAGGGTCCCGTTTTACCCTTTAGGTACGGGAACCTAAAAATGAAAAAACCTTTTTATTCAAAGTGTAATGCATCATTAATTTTTTAGTAGTGCTGCGATATATTGTACAGTATTTACTATAACGATAGTCAATAAATCAGTATGAGCTTGATTTAAAGTAATTTAGAAAAATAGCCGCCATAGCTCAGTGTCCGGGCACTCAGTATTAATTCAATATATCCGGGAGTTCAAGACCCGGTTTAAAATAAGTGATAATTAAGTTGTAATATATTAAATACAATTTCTCAGTTTTCAGATTTTCATATATAAATAAATATTATCAGCTAGCGTTATCATTAGTTTGCGGTCCATGTTTCTTTTATCTGATTATGGTGTCACTGAAGTTATCTTTTTTGCACTTTAGCTGTTAAAATAGTTTCATTATATTGTTAACGATTCATGGTTTAAGCAGTTTGTTTGTGCTTCAAAAACAAATCGAAATGGAAGAAAGTTTCCCTGATGTTACGCCAAGCTTTTCGTTGTCAAGGTAAATTATTATTTTTAACGTATATGTGTAGGAGTAGTACAAAACAGTTATAAAAAAGTTTAGGTAATAGTCATAATTATACTGTATTCTTAGATTTTTTTAATTGTATACATGAAGAACGTGACTACGTTTGATATTAAAGTAATAGTAATATTGACTTTAGGCATTTGCAAAGCTAAACTCTCAATCTAAAAGTCGCAATTATTGCTTCGACCTTTTTTTTCCTTTAAGTCTAAGAATATTAACCTTATTATTGCAGACAAACACAGACTTAGCTAGTTGCTTACAGATAGTAATCTTGTTGCCACTTACCGGTCAAAAAATTTAAGACATGTATACTACTGGAATATGAACCCGTGTCCTCGGTTTGCGAATCGACATCCTCAGCCTAAAGTATACTGCTATGGATAACTCTATATATATACATATTCACTATTTTATAAAACTATTCTGAAACCTAGTGTGTAGTCGATATATAATCAAGTAGGTATTATGTCAATTCTAGGAAGCATAATTTATACTTCTGCGCTTCGTCTGGTGAGTGAGGTAACCGAGGCCTGTATTTTTAAAAGACGGCAATCTATGCGCAGTGGTTATCACTTAACATCAGGGAAACCGTCAGCTGCCACCTTGTCACATAAAAATAAACTTTAGGCCGGCGAAAGGGGTAACCGCAGGTCGATTCTGTAACTCATTGATAGCATACCCAGCAAAAATATCACGCTTTTCGTGTATTTATTGCGGATGTTTTGGGTTGCGGTTATCACTTACCATAAAGCGCTTGCTTTTTGGTCTTGTATGTTAAAAGAAATATAAAATACACCTTATGAAACCTCACAGCAATCTTCAGTAATAACATGTTTTGAAATTATGAAACCAGATAAAAATATTACTAATAAAGCAAATTGATCGGTGAACAACTGTTATTAGTATAACCTTAATATAATTATGTATGTATAAGTATATTTTTGTTATTTTAAATTGCAGTCAGAGCCATGATAGCTCATTGTACGGGCGCTCGCCTTTAATTCAATTTACTCGAGCAACCTGAGTTCGATCTCCGTTGCCAGCACCAATGAAATTGTTAATTTTAAGTGCAGATTTATCACGTGCTCGGCGGTGATGGAAAATATCGTGAGGAAACTTGCATATTTTCGAAATAATAAAAAATATTTCGAAAATATGTGAAGTCCGCCAATCCGCAGTGGGGTCGCGTGGTTGGACTGTGCCCTGATACCCTCTTAACCTCTTTACCGAGGAGGCCTTTGGCCAGCAGTGGGACAATTATAGGCTGTTACTTTACTTTATTTTAAATTGCAGTCAACCGACCACTAATGATGAAGACACGAATAACGAATCGACTAAAGTTCACAAGCTGCATCCAAAATTCGATCCGGACGATTTGTTCTACGACATGAGCGGGGACAAATATCTTATAATCTTTAACCACACAACTTACAAGAGAACCCGTTATTTCAAGTACGTAAGACTTATGTTAATTTATTATAAACAAAAAAGGTGGGTGGATGATTAATTTTACGAAGTTTGTACATCTGGCATTTTGTGATTAATTTATATCAATTTTTATTTGATTTGATAATCACAACATTTGATTGTTTGCTACCGAATGTAATATTTATTTGTGTTTAAGTGTTTATTTTGGTACGTAAATTATTATTAAACGCAGGACCACAATGATATTAATGGTAACGAAAGGATCGAATTATAAAACATGTGTTTTTGTTGACAAATCGTTTCAGACGTACATAATTGATCTGCTTAAAATATAAAAAAAAATTTGATTTCAACCTGTTCATAGGTTAAAACAAAGGAAAACCCGTATCTAAATCGTACGTAGGGAATTACTCAAAATGAAATGAAATGAATGAAATGAAATTATTTATTTCAGACTGCACATAATAAATCATAATACAAGTCCATAGTGTTAGTTAGAAACTTAAAAACTATGTTAGTAAAATTTAAAATAATTATTATTATGTTGGACATGTATGAAAGCCCAATGTTTTATTATTGGGCTGTCCACTCGATCAGACACAACCTTCAGGAGTGTGTTGGAACTGCTCCTCACCCGCGTCCATAAGGAGGCAGCTCTTTTTCGAAGCACTGCCTCAAAGCTATCAGTGCTGTAATCGGTAAACATGCCTGAAGCACTACAACGCCAATGCAGCCCCAACAAACTCCTGAAGCTGTTGTTGTACTGGAACGCAGAGCATTGTATGCTTTTTTGGTGTAATTGCTCCACAGGTTGCACGTGTACAATGTTTGGCAATAACTTTTAAAAAGTGTTACCTTAACTTCGCGCGAGCAACGTGCGAACCTGCGGGATAGCATATTACTCCTTACCGACAATGCTCTGCGTTCCCTGTCAATGTCCATGTCATCGCACAAATTCTCGGTGACCCAGTGACCCAGATACTTAAACTTAGAAACTTGCTGTAAGACAGTTCCATTAAGTGTAATGGGAGGAACACGATAAGTTTTAGTACCTGCCTTAAAGACCAGCAGCTCGCTTTTTTTTCACGTTGTATCTGAGTCCATGGTCATGGCATACTTTTCACAGATGCTTAACAGGGTTCTCACCGAGTTGACCGAAGGGCCCAGCAGTACCATGTCGTCCGCGTAGCTAATGTTATTAATAAAACAGCCATCTACCGAACAACCGACACCAGCACTGCTGAGCTCCCCAATCAGTCCGTTGACATACACGTTAAATAAAGTAGGTGAGGTTAATCCCCCCTGCCTTACTCCACACATCATTTTATATTCTTCTGAATATTCCCCTGCCCATCTAACAACGTTACGTTGGTTGTCATACCAAAATTTAAAGATATTAATAATTTCCATAGGCAACGTACTTTGTATTTTTAATTTGTTCCATAAAACATTATATATAACCATATCAAATGCCTGAGAAAGATCTAGAAAACATGCAAAAACTGGTGTTTTCCTAACAGTGTAGTACTGGACAGTGTGCTTAAGGCACAGCACTGCAGATTCAGTGGACAACCCAGATCGAAAGCCAAACTGAGCATCATGTAGCGAGATGTTTTGACTCAAGTGCTTATTAAGCACACTATCCAGCACCTTTGCGAGAATTGTCGCAAGTGATATTGGTCTATAATTACCCTTATCTGAAGCGTCACCAGTCTTATTCTTAATAATAGGTACAACTATAGTCTTCATGATTTCTGCTGGTAGGTAGTTATGACGCAGACATAAAGTAAACAGCACAGACAAAACTCTAGGCAGGTGAGGCCCAGCATGTTGCAGATGCTCGATACTGAGACCATCGTGCCCCGGTGACTTGCCTCTTGTCATCTGTTTAATAACGGTGGCAATTTCCCCACTTGTTATTTTTACCAGAGAGTCACCAGGAGGCCGTGTCCCAGCATCCAGCATCCGCTCACACCTCTCAGGATTCAAGAGTGGTTCCACTTTAAAATGGCTTCTAAAGAGGTTGGCCACGTCACGGGGTGCACTAATACCATCCACACTAGCCGGCACGTTTACTTTTGGGGTTAATTTATTAGTGGATTTCCAAAAGTGAGAGAAATTTTTTGCTTTATGATGGTCAGCTATTATATCCATCTTTATTTGGTCTTTGTGCTTAAGGCAGTACTTCAGTTTAGCTTTAAATTCTCTTCTGGTATTGCACATCGCCTCATAAACACTACCAGCCCTCGGCTTACCATACAAACACCACTCCCGAAAACATATTCTAGCCTTTTGCTGTGCCTGTCGAACATGCTTATTCCAGCCCGTGACGTGACGTCCCCTGTAACATGCTGCACCTTTAAAGGTAGATACTGAGGCCTCTGTCAGCACTGTTACAATTGATTGGTAAAGCCCATCTATTGTGGCTCTATGGCTATCATTATTACATAATTTATCAGCGCAAAGTCGAAATGCGTCAGGAAAATCTATGTTTTTTAATTTACTTTGACATATCATGATATTTATTTATTTGCGACTGATCTCTCTCTCCCCATATAACACCTTTTACTGTATTATTACAATCATTGACATCTATTGACAACTTCGGTATACTTTGCTGTAAATTACAAACTATTTCTAACGGTAAGTGATCTGACCAAAACACATTGTAATGAATTTTTGCACTCACAATAGTTTGTCTAGCGGCTAATGAGGACACACAATGATCAAGCCACCGCGTAGACCCGTGACAATCACTCACAAAAGTATATGAGTCCGCTGGCAAAAGTTCAGTATCAACCATGCTTAGTTGTTGCTCACTACAATATACTTTAAGCTCATTGAAAAAGGGGGTATCAGGATGCGCGTTAAAGTCACCCAACACATAAATTAAGTCCACGTCTTCATTTTCAATGATAGCACTTATTTCGGCTAAGCACGATACAAACTCGGCTAAATTGTCACGTTCGTCCGTAGGCATGTACACTGATATTATAATCATTGATCTACTACCCATAGAAACCTTAATCCCAGTTAATCGCACACTCTGACACTGAATTACAGACACACACGGAAAAGAGGACTTACGCCATAGAAGCGCCACTCCACCATAGGGCCGACCACGTAGAATCCCCGCCGACAGGTCCACAGCTGTGTTACCTGTATACGCGAACTCCGTGTCAATTGCTCCCAGCAGCGGAATGTCGTGTTGCAGTAGCCAGGTCTCTTGCAGTGCGATGATGTCAGCAGACTTACATGAGTCTCTTAGGCATCCCATAGCTCCAGACAAACCCTTGCAGTTGAAACTCACGAAATTATAGTTCTTGTTTATTGGTGTACTACCCATCACTGGTTGTTTTGGTTTGCCATATTTTTCATTTTGGGTTTTGTGAAGTCCACAAAACGCCTAAACAGTACTCCCTCTGGCCAAAAGTTTTCAAAAGTTTTCAAAAATGTGAAGACTGAATCTAATGTTCACAACATTTTTAGGAAAGATTTGAAACAAATGGACTTGCTTAAAAAACAAAATTAAACAGATTAGATTAATACGCTGAGATTTATTAACGCTGTAGACAAATAACCATTCAGCTGGCTTCAGTGGCTACAGCACCGGGTGGGTATCCTGGTGGACGCAGGTTCAAACCCTCGCAGCGGCGAAAAACTTAATGGCTATTTTTTACATTTTGAATTTCATCTAAATGTAGAGAATAACATTATAAAACTTAATCTCAATTAAAATGTACCTACGACAAAATTTTTACAAAGCAGCTCTCATGATTGTTTTAAAGTTTTCATTGAAAATGTCCAGTTTTCAGGTTCCTTCGTCGAGAAAGGGGACCGACAGGGACGTTATGGCGCTCAAGAAGACATTCTCCGACTTGGGATATAAGATCCTGACTTACCACGACTTAGAACACGATGAAATACTCAATAAGGCACTTGAAAGTAAGGGCTTTCGCCGCAACTAACACTATACTAACATACTACGATAATAGTGTTACTTTAATTGTATTTTTTATAAAGAATTGCTCAGTTGTTGACTGCTATTCCACCTGATGGTATGTGGCGATATTGTCAAGGCTTTTTGTGCGAAATGGAATATGGAAAGGGAAGGATGTAAACGAATCTTGTAATTCTGGAACACACTGCAAAATGCAGCATGTAGAAAACCACGAGGTTCGCTTATTACCTGTATAGTACTCTTTATAATTGGAAACCGTGAATGGCATTAGCTATTTTTTAACCGACTTCAAAAAAGGAGGAGGTTTCTCAATTCGACAGTATATATTTTTATTTTTTTTATGTGTGTTCGGGGATAACTTCGCCATTTATGAACCGATTTCCATGATTCTTTTTTTTTTGGAAAGGAGATATTCCAAGGATGATGGCATCCCAGAGAAATCAAGGGGAATCCTCAAATGTTAGGCGTTGACAACGTTTTATTAGTTTCCTGTTTGAAATCGGTTTTTTTTGTTGAAAATTATTATTTGTGTTAATGATCCAGTTCCAAAGATACGGTGAACTTGTCATTCTTATGGCCATATCTTCAATAAACAATGGATTATTGAAGATATGACCATAGTCTAATTTCTCTATTAGTATTGCTTTCAAGTGCGTAAAGATCCAAGGACATTTTCTTCTTTCTATCCTGTACTAGTCATCTTAACGACATGTTCCACGTCACTTCATAGATACAGTATTACGATCAATTTTATAATTAGCTAGTGTTGTTCGTTGTGATGCACCCTTAATTTCTAAACATATATATTTTCTAATGATTTGCCGTAACCTTAACATTATCCTGTGCTGTAAGGACGTTTTATAAACATAATTTCGCCGGTCACCCAGAAGCCACGGCTGTTGCACGAATGGGCAGGCTCGTCCGGGTAAGTACCACGACCTCACAGAAGACCGGCGTAAAGTGGAAGTATAATACTTTCGCGTTTCGTCTGGTGAGTGAGGTGGCCGGAGCCCAATTTGCAAAAGGTTGCCAACGCATCTGGAACCCTCGGGTGTAGCAGATGTCTATGGGCGGCGGCATTCACTTAACATCAGGTGAAACGTCTGCTCGCTTGGGAACTTTTAACTAAAAAAAAAAATTCACGTGGACATACACCCAGATGCGAAACAACTATCTGTGGGTCGCACAAATAGTTGTCCCGTGTGGGAATCGAACCCACGACCCCCGACGCCGAAACCAATACCTTGGCAACTGCGCCACGGAGACATCAGTTAAACCTCTCTACCGATTAATCATTGTTGTTCTAACCAGTAAGTCGGATGGATCACAGTATGACGTCGTGCTTGTGTTTCGCGATTTTGACACACGGCGAGAAGGGCGGCCAACTGCTCGCGGCGGACCGGCCCTACCTGTTCAGTGACGTCACCAAGATCCTGGAAAACGGTGACAAGAGCCTGGTGAACAAGCCGAAACTCTTCTTCATACAGGTACTGCGCGTTACAACGCCATACAAACTAAAAAGAAAACAAGCCCATATTCTAAAGGCTACAGAATAAAGCAAATAGATCCTCTATACAAGTCGACAAAAAACAATACAATTTTCTCTTTCCGTTTACACTTCTTCCTCATTTTACTTTTTTAAGTCGACATCTATTTATGAATGATTGCCGCAGAAATTCGGTATGTTGTGTTGATAGACGTGCCTTCTTTGAAAATGTCGTCACGCCCCACGCCCTACAATAAGAAGAGCCCCGTTTGTCATATTTTCTGTATTCAAACATCTTTCCATATCTTTGTCGTATCTGCCTTGCTTGTTTGCTTTAAACTTTATAGATATATAGATTTGTATAAGTGTTATACAAAACATTTGATAAGAGTTAAAAATTAAAGTGTTAAGTTTTTTGAATTAATGAATAATTAATGATAAAGAAGAGTAAATATCAATCATGTAATGTACCCGATGTTTTACTCATATAAGTTATTCGAACATCTCGACTTAAACCTAGTTAAAGTGACAACAAAACGAAAATGTACGAAATTAAAAAAATTTAATTTCTAAAGAGCAATGGCGCTGTCTCTCGTTCGAAATATCGTTGTAAAACGATATTCGAAATTGTTTGTATGCTGGAAAGGATATAACAATGAATGCGCCAAGCATTCTTCAAATGCTAAAGAACAATGTAGATAAAGGACGTTAAGATTTTCGTCGGTGTGACAATCAGCCGTTTAGTTTAGTGGCTAAAGTGTCAGGCCGCGAATGCCGAAGACGTGGGTTCGATTTCCACAGCGGCGACAATCTTTTCGTACTTTTTCTACAAATTTTAATGTTCAATCTTAAGTGCATAGATTGGCACTATACAAAAATTCAATTTATAGTAAAAGTAACTATATTACTATATTAATGGTTTTCTATAGTTGGTGAAATCGACCTTATGTTTGAATAACATATATAACAGTGAAGGAGAATTTATAGCGTATGTTCCACTTGCAGGCCTGTAGGGGGGATGAAATGGACTCCGGCAGAACGGTCCAAATAGACGGCGAAGACGATGTTAATTTCCATGTTCCCTCACACGCGGACTTTTTTGTTATGTACTCTACCGTCGAAGGTGATTCTTTCCAATCTATGCTTTTCCCCAACTGACACCAGACGCTTTAACCGCTGCATCGACCGCATGTTTCTTTGGTAAATTAAATAGAAGCTTTGTGCCGATAAACAAGTCAACTTTTAAATCCATTCAGCTCTTACACAAAAATTCACATTTACATCATCGATGTCAAAATATGTTGCTATATGTTTTGTAGTACATATCTGCGAGATGACGATGGATATTCAGCAATGGACTCTAACACGCTGAAATGGTGATGATATTATTATCTCTCTAATATAGTTCTGTTGTCTCCTAAGAAATTTGGCCACCGTTATCGAGTTGTCTCGCCGTTCAAGCGAACACTGCTTTCAGGCTTCGTGGCGTACCGCAACGTGCTGGGCTCCTTCATGGTCCAGGAGCTGTGCAAAGTGATAGACAAGTTCCGCGACAGCCTCGACGTGCTCCACATAGCGACTTTGCTGAACAGGCAGGTCGCGTACGGTCACAGCACCCACACGCCCAATAACTTGGCAACGCACAACAAAAAGCAGATGCCGGAGGCGCGTTTCACCTTGACCAAACTGTTCAAGTTTTAACGCTAACATTGTGTTTGTCTCCTTCCTCTTCGCTTTGACAGGTCGCGTGCATCAGTATTACTACGGTTGTAAAGTCTTTGTCGTGTTAATAAAACCTGGAATAAAGTCGATCTGTTCCGATATGAAGTTTTTCTTTTTTCTCTTTTTTATAAATATTAGTAATATTATAATACCCTCCGTCGTAGGACGGAATCAATCCAGTGTGTCAATCAGATTGTTGCTCCAAACATTTTTACTGTGGGTGGGCCAAGCAAGTATTTGCTGCTTTACGAATGGGCAGGGGAAGAGTTCTCTGGGGAAGTACAAAGACCTCCCAGAGTACCGGCGTGAAGTGGAAGTGTTAGTGTTTTGCTTTTCATCTGACGAGTGATGTAACCGAGGTACGCATTTTTGAAAGGTGGCAACGCACACGCAACGCAAGGGGTGTTGCGGATGTCTACGGGCGGCGGTTATCTCTTAATATTAGATTAACATAAAACAACCGGCCAAGGGCGAGTCGAACTGGCGCACGAAGGGTCC
The DNA here is from genome assembly GCA_933534255.1 of Iphiclides podalirius. Lineage (NCBI taxonomy): Eukaryota > Metazoa > Arthropoda > Insecta > Lepidoptera > Papilionidae > Iphiclides > Iphiclides podalirius. The sequence continues at coordinate 2,547,463 of OW152816.1, forward strand.
CTACCATTATCTAGTAAAAACGCCAAAAAGATCTTGTCTGTTTTTTCAGCCCCAATTTAATATTTGTATTATTCTCTTTTTTAGATTTTTCATGTTTTTCACGCTGGGGAAGTAGCATAGAGTTATATTTATTTGAATTTCACCTCGTGCGTTTAAAATGCGTGCATGTGCGTTTGTTTCGCTGTGATAGAGCAACGCAGCGTCCTATGTTGCACAAATGGGCAGGCTCGTCCGTAGAATTATCGCGGCCTCACAGAAGACCGGCGTGAAGTGGACGTACTAAATTTCGCGTTTCATCTGGCGAATGAGGGAGCCGGTGCCCCCTTTTTTACTAATTGGCAACGCGTATGCAATCCGCAAGGTGTTGTAGATCTCCATGGGCAGCGGTAATCACTTAACATCGGTTAGCCGGCTGCTCGCTTGATAACTTTTCATATAATTAAAGAAAGATTTGCACTTTTAAAGGCTACCAAAACAATTTGCTCTCAATTCATTGGTCGTTTTTCTTGTCTATGGCAGACGTAAATCACCTTATAGTTGCATACACTTTCACTTTATTTTGTCGCTTTCTCTTTCATGAAAGGAATTTGAGCAAAACAAAATACGATTTTGGAATGTTTTTTATGGCTTAACATTAGTATTTTTTTAAATTACCTACAAATATTTACATCGGCGTGGAGAGGAATTGAAATTGATGCTATTGTTTTGGTTATCCATTGTTGCCGATTCATAATCTTCATTTGTAGCCCGGGGCTTTCGTTGCAACGCGATTAGCAATCAACGTTTCTTCTTCGGTGATGCCTCTGTCACTGTCCCGTTAGTGTACGCTTTCGTGTTGGGATTGGCCAGATAGTTCAACTTCTCGCCGATGAGGTAGAAACCTACCACTGTGGAGTGGCTGAGGATGAGGAAAACTACCCTCATGGGCCAGTTCAGCGGCTCGAAGACGGGGTACACCCAAGCGCCGGTGTTAAAGTAGATGGTTAGGAACCACGACATGTAGGCCAAGTTGAAAGCAGTGATGATCGAAACGCCAATTTTCCTCGAAGGATAGTTTCTGGACGCGAGCAGTAGCTCGACGAACATGAACACGGAGACGGTCGTATGCATTACGTGGTTCACCCATGTCGGGTAGAGCTTTTCTATGTGGTCGGGGAATATCAGGTCTTTGTCCACTGCGTATATGGCCCAAAATGCCGTGGACACGTAGAGCGCGATTGGGAACGCCAAGCTGAACAGTGTGTCCCTTATCGAGCGGATCAGCGGCCTACTCCTCGGCGAGGCTGCTGTAGATCCGAAGACGTCGTTCAGGAAGGCGATCGTGTGGTACACGGTCTGTATTATCTGTAATGCGGAAAGGTCAGGATTTATAGAAGAGTTTTGATAATTGGTAGATGCCAGTAATCGATAAATCAGAGTTCGCTTTGGGCCTCCGTTTCTATTAATATAGATAAGCTGGTGATAATATACTCGCGCGATAATGATAACGAGCTTTGTTGTTTAATATATTCTATGTAACAGGATCATGTATTTGAAAATATGTTCGATAGAGCACTACTATAAATGTTAGTACTTTGAGACTCCGTTGGTACAGCTGGTATGTAATGGGCATGGTCGTGGGATCGATTCTCTCTTGAGACATGTATTAACATGATAATCAATAAATATGTTCGAGTCGATGTGTCCGTAAAACATCTCAACAGCGCAAGATAAATTTATTTTACAGCGTACATAAAAATGTCAAATCTGCGTTTAATTTAGTATAAAGCAGTATGTTATATTTTGCCCAAACTTTCCCTTAACTTCCCTCAACTTGAGAGAATTCTCATAGAGAGAACACTCTAAAAGAGCAACCATCGTAGTATAATTACTTACGAACGGATGACAAATAAGGATGCCACCCATATAATATTAGAAACTTTGATAATATTTAAATAAAAAAAATAGGTAAATTTTAACAACCTCTAACGAAAAAAATTAATAGCAACGAATGTTATTAATTAATAAAATAGCAACTCACACTCCGTTCTGCTTCTCGTTTCTGGCATAACAATTAAAATGTTAATTGCTCTTTAATTGTTCACTTACCACGTGTTCGTCGGTAAAGACAAACTTTATGCAGAAAACTTTACGTGTATGAAGACACAAATTCCGCAAATTAGCAATGGAGTCTAGTTGTTTAACGATCAAGTTGAACAACTAGACTGAATGTAATCGTAAGATGTTAATCGAAATAAAAAAAATCTCTACGGTAACAAAATTGCAGCTTAAAATACGCCTGTGCATTGCAAATTCCGTGAAAGGATCGCTCCGTTCAAGGACATTTTAAATAATATTACATAATTATTTGTTTTAATTTTTGATTGAATTGGAAATACAACTTTTATTTGAATGGTTTTCAAGATCGATTGCCGCTTAGACAGTAACACCCGTCAATAACAAGAAAAAGAAAACAGGAAGAATCCGTCAAAGGTCACTGACATTACGTGGAAGTTTTTTTTTATATTAAATATTAAGAATCCTTGTGTCGAAGAAGATTTTTGTGGTATATGTTTTTGTAGACACTGATTTTTGTGGTATGTTTTTGTATAAAACCATATTTTTCTTATATTGTTTTATATTTGATTAGTGAAACCTGTAGACAACAAAAAGGAGAATATTGTATGTTCACATATTTTTTTTGTTTTTCGTATTATTGAGCGAAACATTACAAGTATATGTTTCATTTTTAAAGTGCAATCTGTCTACAGTATAGTAATTGGTCTTTTCGGTATTGTAACATTGTGTACATGTGTCTTGCGATTCGTTATTTATTTGCGTGAGCAGTTACTGATACTTACAAGGCACCAAATGGTCAAGAACATACTCCTGGACTTCAACGGCAAAGTTTTTAGCAATTCGTTCTCCAAAGGTAACTCGACGTAAGTCTGATCGTACCATATAACGTAAGTGTTGATCGCGGCGGCGAACAAATGGAATATTGCTAATGACATTGTATTAATTGTAACACGAAGTAACTTGTATAAAACAACTAGACGTCTACACCGGGTGACGGTCAGCCGTTGACTGAGTGTGTGTTTGACGATGTATTACCAATAATCGACTAATCGTACGAGAATGCTGACAACTTATCTTGTACGTCTAAGGCTTGCTGTATACTAAAATTGTTTAATATATCGCTTAATGTAAATTAACTATGTATAATAGCTATAAATAAAATGATATATACATTTCATTTTATTATAAGCAGTTTAAGAAGCTGGTTGAAAACTTTAAATTTTGACAATGCTTGGTATAAATTTATATATATATATATATATATATATTTTTTTTATGCGAAAAGTTGTCAAACGAGCAGACGGTTCACCTGATGTTAAGTGAATACCGCCGCCCATGGACATAGCCACAGCCGAGGATTACAGATGCGTTGACAACCTTTTGAAAATTGGGCTCCGGCTACCTCACTCACCAGACTAAACGCGAAAGTATTGGTCAAACTTCCACTTTACGCTGGTTTTCTGTGAGGTCGTGGTACTTACCCATTCGTGCAACAGGCGAGGCCGCTGCGTGGCCCTACCACCGTAAAATCATTTTTATGTTAGTTTTAGTGTCGAATATAAATTTAATATTGTTTAATCCAGTGTTAATAATTTATTATGTAATCAAAATATTTCACGGACGCTTACTTTTACTCCTATGTTTATTATATTTTTTTCGATTATCACCTTCATGTGTATAATTTAATGACAATGTAATGATTTTTTTAAATAATTTTATTCATGTACAAATTCAAATCGAACAAAAATGTATTAGTATAATTGTTGTTTTTACAATGTATAAATAATCCCACCTGTTTATCATGCAAATACTACATTTAACTGAAATTTCGTATACCTACACCTATAATTGAGGTGGCGTTTAACGTGTTATTCCTTATAATTTGTGTACACTTAAATTTTTTCAGTGTCCATTTCGTTGGTGTATCAAATAAATAAATATTAACATGGACATGAATTGTGGAAGAATTAAAAAAAAGTAAATGCCCAAAGGGAGTAAGGAATTGAAGCTTATACGTCCGTTATTTTTAAGAATTTATTAGAAGAAATTCGCAAGAATTGATAATTAAAAAATATATATATAAGTAAAAAAAAAATTGAACGCTAGAAATGTGAACACATTCTAAGCGATGAAATACTAACTATAATTGTTCAACTGACATTAACATTTTATTTGTAGCTGAGAGAGACCTAGATTAAAAGTATTACAACCGTTAACATTATATTTTAACTTTTACTCGAAGCTAAAATAGCCAACTTAACAATCTGAAGAATTGTTAGTAATCCATATACCAATTTGAGTTGGATGTAATAAAGCAGTATTAAGAGTTTTAGCATAGCAAAATATGTTTTAGGTATTTAATTATATTCGTCGTAATAGTAAGAAGAAATAGAAATTAATAAGTTTTTCATTATTTAATTCGTGAAGTAAGAAAAGTCACTGATAAAGGAAATTGTGCAATAAAATATCGATGTAGACAATAAATATAGCAAGCGAGATCGTGGTGGTGTGACAACGAAATAAAAAGAATTACCGTAGGTACATAATACTAGTTAAAAAAACTCACTGGACTTTACCCACAAGTTACTATGTTTCATACTTTATCTCATCTAATACCATTTTTGTGTACGGTTTATTATGGATAGGTACATTGCGCATTCTTTTATTTTTTTATTCGCGCGCTATTATCTTGTATCTTGTATTAACTGATGTTTTTGCTTTCAGTCCCGAGACTACTAAAGCTTCATCGGACGCAGAACCGGTGGGCTAGCCGGAACCCACGGGTTTGGACCCTCCGCTATGGGTAGGGTCGCGCATGTGCTCATGCGTGCGTTTAACTACTATGGTGTGTCATCTAAGGGCCGTCGAGGTCGCCGGTTCGGACCGAGATCCCGACGGCCGTCGACTGTGCATTTAGCTAATCGGTGGCTGGGAGCGGTGAGAACCGCCCCGGAACGCGGGTGTACCTTGTGTACGCGTTGTGTGGGTCTCGCCGTGCTCGGAGGCGAGGGCGAACTGGTGTGATTGTTGTTACACTAACTGTGGGTGTAGTGTTATCCGGCGGGACCCCCGGCGGTGGGTCCATCGTAGCGCGCTATTATATTTTTATTAGTGTACTACAATGTTCCAATGCTTTAGTTTGCTTCAGTCATGTTTCGTTATTAACGTATTCATTATAAGATGTGCAATTTCAGTCAATTTTAGGCCAAATTCGTTGTTGTTTTAGCAGAACTTATGTGTTACAAAATTGATTGCAGCTAGCCGTAGCTGCATTAAACTAATTTATTTATTACTTCGAAAATATATTTAAAAAAAGATATATTGACACAAATGAATCATAGTATTTTGCGTACATTTTTTTTAAAGTATTTAGAATTCAAACACAGTTTTAAAAAGCAAATAGAATTTAGGGCTTTTTCCTCTATGTCTTATAGATTTAAGAAATATAATTTTCGAATTCAGAAATCATTCTTGTCTCCTTTCATTAAGGAAAGGAAGGTTGATAGAAATAAATAATCGTGGTAAAAAAGACAATTTGAGTAGAATTCGGTATATGTTCAATGAAACAGCTAAATCAATATGAAAACATGGAATCTTTACTGCATCAATTTATTGTCTGTCTGTACGTCTGTTAACAGGCCATTTGGTTTATAATTGTCACTCTAAACTTAAAGTGCAGTTTTAAAAAGCAAATAGAATTTAGGTCTTTTTCCTATATGTCCTATAGATCAAGAAATATAATTTTCGTATTCAGATATCATTCTTGTCTCCTTTCATTAAGGAACTTCCTTGGTTGACGGAAATAAATATTCGTGGTGAAAAAAGAAATTCGAGTTGACTTCGGTACATGTTCAATGCAACAGCTAAATCAATATGAAAAAATGTTGTTGCCGCGTAATTAAAGAACAATGTATTCTCGAGTATGAGCCGATGTCAAGCAATGCGGTCGGATGTCAACAAATCCGGGTCACCGGTTCAAGGGGACCCGGTTAGCTGTAACCAATTACAGAATTACACTGATAATTAAAGCGATAACAAACGGATCTTTAAATCTGTCAGACCAAATATTCAAAGTTGATTGATACATGAATAATAAAAAAAAAACGTTACTGTAAACAGATTGCATGTGAGGTCACGATCGGTAGCCGAGGCAATTTGGAGCACCTCCATTGAGATTAATATTGTTTCGACCTGAAGCCAAGCTTACTTACTGCCTGTCATATAGGCACACAAATTAATATTAATTTTAAAATTAATTAACAAAGTGTTTATCTTATGGAAAGAGGACTAACTTTCTATGGACGCAACACCACAAGCCTAACATACATGTCTTGCAACTCGGCAAAATTTCAAAAGTAAGGAGTGACTTCACTGTTGTAGGAAAATTCAGATTGTGCTGCGCTCGACAGATGCCTAACGTGACCTGCATTTTTCTTGCATCAACAGTAGTAAGTTTTATGTTCTTATCGCTTTTTATTATAATTAGTCCACTATCTTCGCCAGTTCGGAAATTTTTTGTTGTACATAATATAGTATTTGTATTTCCTCTGTAAGTGATTTGGTGTAAATATTTTGAGAAAATTAAGTCTTAAACCTTATGTACCAAATAAAATTTGAACAAAGCTAACCATGGCTATATAAAGTACCCAATGATTGGGTTGTTTGTTAATGGTTTAATTTGTGAGTTGTGAATAATTTAAATAAATAAAACAAAAATAAAAATCACTTTATTGCCTTATATATAAATAACTAAATATGCATTCTTAATCTTAAAGTACATATAATACAGGTAAAGCTCAGCTTGTGCTGCCGGTTTTCAGCCTCTCCCCACTTCCTGAGGTGTTTTTCAGAAGTTTTAGTAGTGGCCTACCGAGCGACAAATTACGTTAAAAAGTATGTAAGATTTATATAAGAAAAAAATTACCTGGATTTTCTAGGGCGACTATCGTCACCTTTGTTGCAACCGGGTATACTTCTATCGGCTTGGTTTGTTAGCCGGCCAATGTCGAAACCTAGCGTTGCAGGACCAGTATGTAAGACCGTGCCAGAGGCTGAAGGCAAATTGCTAACCGCAGTGCAGGCAAATTGCCAACCATTGAGATTTTGGTTATCCCGAGGAAACCCTAATGTAAACTTTAGCTGTTGTAGGACCACGTAACGGTTCGCAGTTGCAAGTATGGGCAGGTCGGTCTGGGAAAGTACCACAACCTCGGAGAAGAGCGGTCTGCGGTGGAAGTGTTATACTTCTGTGTTGCATCTCGTGAGTGACGTAGCCGGGGACCACTTTGTCAAAAGGTGGCAACGCATCTGCAACCCTAGGGGTGTTGCAAATGTCCATGAACGCGGTTATGATTTAACATTAGGTGAACCGCCAGTCGCCACCTTCTCACATAAAAAAAAACTTCTCGCCCGTTGAGTTGGCGTATTCGTCCAGCAGTAGCCTATGTAGAACTAGCTGCTGCCCGCGGCTACGTCTACGTGGAATTAGCTGAAGGCGTAACATTCAGACAGATATACATATAATATATATATAAATTATAGCCTATCTGTTATTCTGATGTCTAAGCTATATTATTGTGAAGTTTCATTAGAATCCATTCAGTAGTATTTGCGTGAAAGAGTAACAAACATCCAACTAACGCGTTTATTATATTAGTAAGAATTTTGTTACTCCTTCACAACCCCGAGCTCACTGAAAATCGGCGTGTTTTAGAAGTATTATTCTTTATCGTTTCTTCTAGTGGGTGAGGTGACCGGAGCCCAATATTTGGAAACGAATCTGCAACCCATCAGGTGTTGTCGATGTCCATGGGTGGCGGTAAGTAGCTAACATCATAGTACCTCCTGTTCTTTGTCCCACTATATTGTAATAAAAAAACCTATTAAAACATTTCCTAACACCACTATTGATTGTTGAGATAATACACGACAACCTTAATAATTAAACGGCTGCGCATATAATTTACTGAATAATTTCTAAAAGAAATATCTACGGATATGTCAAGTTTCGTTTAATACCAATATTGTATTAGTGTACTTGTAAATACAGATTTATCATAACGAGAGATATTTAATATGTTATTTTCGCAAAAACACCCTTCTTAGATTTCCCATGCGGCTACCCACGATCCAACAGACTGTTTTTATGAGATATCATTTCCTGATATTAATCGAATTTGTATACACAATTCAAAGGTATGTGAAGTTCAGTAAATAACGTATAGAGGAGTTAGAGCCTCATTTACATTCCTTTATTGGCTGTAACGACATTGTAAAACACATGTTTCGTTGTTGAGAGAGGCTCTACACCATCGATTAAAGTAAATTCTATTTTGAAGACTTACAACTGTAATATTTAAAAACATTCTGACTGTTTAAAAAGAAACTGATGGAAATGAACTGGCGATTTAAAAAAAAAGTTCATACTAAGCCATTTGAACTTTTTCACCTTTTTTTTTAAAGGACCGGAGACGAGGGTTTTGGTGGTTTTGCATGGCAGTCAAGAGGCGACGTGGGAGTTATGGATCGTTGCACAGCACGTGCTTTATTGGAACGAGTCACCAAAACACCGCAGTGTGGAACGGTGCCAGCAAACGGAGCAAAGATAAGAGGGGTCACTTGAAATCTGTTTTAGTAATGGACGACATTGAGTGCTGAGCTTTCTGAGAGACTCAAATAGAACGCTGAATATGGATACATTGAATTGAAATTTTGACGCGGGTCTTCATTAACCAACTAAAGATTTATAACTGGAATCAAGTGCTTGTTTAGAGTTTATTGAGAATTCTCTAGATGATCCACAGAACGAAACTCATTATGCAAAAGGAGTTTACAGTATCCGATCTAGCAGTGTTGGTTTACTTGATTTAATTTTATAAATAACAGGACGACGATAAACCTTAACCATCGTATTAAAGCTGTATATGCAGATGACACTCAGGTGACACATCTGAAACGGATATCCATTCTTTGTTTTTTTTTTTTTTTTTTTGCGTTTTTTTAATAAACATTGCCATTACTTTAGGATAATATTATCCTGTTGTAATGACGTTTTACAAACATAAATTTCACGCAGACTAACACCCAAATGCGAAACAACTATCTGTGGGTCACACAAATAGTTGTCCCGTGTGGGAATCGAACCCACGACCCGTGACGCCGAAGCCAATACCTTAGCAACTGCGCCACGGAGTCATAAAATATTATTCCGAAAACATATAGGCTACCTCACAAAATTTTCCTTTACCGCTGAGCACGTATCTTGTATTAACTGATGTTTTTGCTTTCAATCCCGAGACTATTAAAGCTTCATCTGACGCAGAACCGGTGGGCTAGCCAGAACCCACGGGTTTGGGCCCTCCGCTGTGGGTAGGGCCGCGCATGTGCTCATGCGTGCGTTTAACTACGACATGTCATCTAAGGGCCATCGAAGTTGCGGTGCGGACCGAGACCCCGATGGCCGTCGACTGTGGCTGAGCACGTAACAAGCCAGCAGCGCCTAAAATTGTAATAAACAATTTATTTGATGCTGGCCCGGGGTTTGAACTGCAAAAGGAATTTGCTCGCCAGTGGGACATAATTATATAGGCTCTTAATTTCCTTTGCTTTTTTCTTTGTTCGGCAATAATCATTAAAAACAGGTAACCCGTCTGTTCGCTTTCTATCTTTTCCTATATATAACATGTGAAAATCTTTAATGAGCTTTTTATCTTTTCCCGATTCAGTCAAAGTCGGCAGAACTGTTGCCGTTTGAAACGGATTTCCTTTGCAGATTTAACTTTTTTGATTAAAACTCCCAACGATTGATGATGATTATTGTTCCATAAGGTCGCCTTTTCGTTAATCTTACTTTCAAATTTTAATTTCCGATGACTTGAGCTCTTTGCTATGATTTGGTTTGATAGAAATCGAAGAATTTCCCTTCATACATCTTTTTTTATTTTAGAATGTTTGTTCTAAAAAGTTTGGCATGATGGTAATTTATTAACAAAATTCAAAATAAAAATTAAGAATAAAGTAAATTTTATTTATTGTGTTAAATAATGAATGGGCAAATAGATTCCCAAATCTTATTCTGTTTTTGATACCACTGACATTTTATCTCGTGCAGTATCACTAACTGCAGTTATCTTTTTCATAACATAATATTTTATTGCCTTGTTTTTACGAAGTATTAAAATTTGTTATGTAACTGTTTCTGCCGTAAGTGTGATGTTTTTATAAGATGTTTACTCGTAAGTGTTTGAACATATTCATACGCATAACTATAGAAATTGTATGCAGAGGCGAACACAGAGATTTCAAACAAAAAAAACTTACTAATTTACATTTGGATAAGTGGCCTTTGAAAAGGTCGTGAGATGTTCGTTTGTTTGCGAAAATTAATTAAAATTCAAAATACAGTATCATGTTGTATTATAAACTGATTAATTGAGTAATAAATTCTAAACTAGATGCTGTTTATAAATCAAAACGACAAATATGCAAAGAACACATCATATACTCAGAAAAGAAGCGTAAGAAGATCTTACCCCCTTTCTCAACAATTAAGCGATATTATCATGACTTCTCAAAACGGACGGGTTGCACTACAGAGATGCGTTTAAATTAAAAGCCCAAACGCGCAAATATTTGCACGCAAGAGATTATTTATAAAAAAACAAGGCTTGGATAATACCTGCTTAAATGCTAACCAAAAATATTAATAGGTAAATGTCGCTGAAATCAAAAAATACGAAAGGCAAGAGGTAAATTTATCATCAGCAATAATTAACATCCGTGTTTTGAGGAATGTTTGTATCGGATGACAGGGTGTCCATAGCTTTTTACTTGTATGGAGTGCACGCGCTTGATTGTATGTAGGTTGTACATATCAAAAAGAGAGAATGTTGGAGATATTGACAAGCTTATTCGAAACGGATACGTTGAGCACTGGCTCAACAGCCATATCGCTGGGTTTGATACTGAACAAACCCGGCGATATGGCTGCAAACGATATGAGCTACATTTTAGAGGGTGAGATAAGAGGACTGCGGAAAAGATAATGATAATTCCACCCTATGAACAAGCGTTGTGTTTAAAATTTCACTTTTTATGATCGCAATGCGCGTACAACGATATGCACAATATTTAGCCGGGCGATTTTAAAACTGTGCTACAATCTATCGATTCGCATTGCGTTGTGCTCTAGGCCTAGCGTAATACGATTGTGATTTTATTTTTTTTATTGGGATAAGACGACAGACGAAAAGATAATGTAATAATTCCACCCTACGGACAAGCGCGGTGCCAAAATTTTGAATGATGCCTTGCTGACCACATCCGTCTTATAATTGGCTAATAGACTTGGCTGGTTTTAAGGTGCGAAAATGCTAACTAATTTCAGACTATTACATTTAACTGTGGTAGGCACACGCAACAGTATTCGCTGTTGCATGAATGGGTAGGTCCGTCCGGGTTAGTACCACGACCTCACAGAATACCGGCGTGAAGTTGAAGTGTTAGTTCCACGTTTCTTGTGGTGAGTGAGGTAGCCGGGGCCCACATTATTAAAAGGTAACACATCTGTCAACACTTCGGTGTTGCAAATGTCTGTGGGCGGCATTATATTTATCAACCAGAAAGAAAAACATGTTCTCACCTATAAAAGACGTCGATACCTTTATGAATATGATAGTCTTTATGAATTCAATGAGAAGGGCAGTTGCAGGAAACTTTGAAACACAGGAAAGAAATGATCATTAAGACACACAGAAAGCTTTTTCATCACAAGTGCAGAGAATAGAACTATAAAAATAATATCATTTGAGAAAAAAACACTAACACGTTCCCAGGGAACTCCATAATAACTTATTTTTTTATTGTAAGTGGCCAGATCAAAAAACTTTCAGTACGCCTCACGTACTCGTATAACTTGAAGATTTATCACGGCCCCCGTTAAGGCGGGCTTTACGTTATTATGTTACAACGACTTTATGTTATAATTATGTGTATAAGTGATATTCGAAACGATATTTTTGACATTGCGATTTCATCGAACATAAATACAAACAAAGGTTTATTAGAACAGAATGCGTGATAAATATAAAAGCTGGAGATTTTTCCAAAGAATAATTACAGTCGAACTACTCGATAATAAATGCCACTGCTACTGACAACAATACATAAAAATAATTAAAATAACGCAAATGAAACTTCTTTATGTACTTAAAGTAACAAAGCCAGTCTCTTGTATTCCCGGTAAAGCGTGAACGTTTAAATTACTTGACTAATAGAGAGAGCTCAGTTACGCTGCGGTCGTGCTTTTATCTCGAGTCGGCGAGAGACCTTAAGCCAATTCATGAGAGTAAATCACAAAGGCAATTAGAAAAATTTCTAGAAACGATTTCCTACTATTCTATTCCAAAGCTATTGGCTCCACATTCCTCTATTATATTCCCTGTAATCATTCAAATGAGTAATTTAAAAGGAAATATTTTAAATATTGCGCCTATTAACCGATTTTTTTAAGTCTTTTATGTACGTATAAAGGAAAAAAATATTAAATATAATATTGTAAATTTGATGCAGAATATAAAGCATGGTGTTACAACCGCAACCTTTTTTTTGTTAAACTGATGTTATGCGTTCAGTTCTTAGATTATTAAAGCTCCATCGAGCGCAGAACCAGTGGGCTAGCCAGAACCCACGGGCTTGTGGCCCTCCTTGGTCACATGGACTCATGTTCCTTGACCATAAATGAACACACTTCTAAGGCTACTTGCCAATAATCTTAAAAAAATTAACGTTAAAAAGAAACATAATTAAAAAAAAGTAATTTTCAAACATTTAATTATTACATTTAATTAGTCATTAAGCAAGTATAATTTTTAACAAAAAAAAACCGACTTCAATCAGAAAATTATAACATTGTTAATACCATAACATTCAACGATGGCCCTCGATTTCTCTGGGATGTCAAAATCAGATCCGGATTTCCTTATCATGGTACCACCCTTGGGATATCTCCTTTCCGACAAAAAAAAGAATCATCAAAATCGGTTCATAAACGACAAAGTTATCCACGAACACACATAATAAAAATATAAATATACGGTCGAAATGAGAAACCTCCTTCTTTTTTGAAATCGGTTAATAAAAAAGAAACAAAATTTGTAACATCCTATACAGCTACAACTGAGTGATTACTCGATTCAAAATGTTTACTCGAAACGACAACTTCGACCAACCAAAGGACAAAAACATGAATTGGTTGTAACCAATTCATGTTTTTGTCCTTTTCAAACAAACTTCACCTTATAGTAAATGTTTGGTACAATTTTAAAAATTTATTCTCCATGTGTATTTTCATTGTTTAAGGTCGCGGTAATAGCCCGACTTTGTCTATTGATTTGTGGATATATAATGTTCATTACAATAAAATCTAAATTTCTACATAATTAATATAATTCATATTAATTCATATATTTTTTTTGGTATTGTTTTCACTTCATGGGTCATCAGCGTTGTAAGCTATGCTGTAAAAACAACTGCTAACAACATGAAAAAAGCTTATTTCACAAAGTGTAGTATAGTTCACATATGCACATTGCAGCCTGGGAATTTATCGTATCGGCGTTTCAATATAATATTCATAAGCAAATTATACATTAAAATTGTTATTACGACATCAAGCATTATTTCTATATCTTTTAGATACAAGGACAAGAGAAGGAAATGGTCAATTTAATTTTAGCGGACTAAAACTGGTTGCTAATGAATGTTTTTCTTTATTTTTGTGCAATTCGTTACGGTCAGTGCGTAATCGTCAAAGGATTAGTAGAATATTTAAAATAAATTCCGCGCAACTCAAACGGCATTTTTGCAAAGGAAAAATATTAATTCATATATTTTAAATATTTCTCATTAATCTCCTTAAACAATCTAATGAATTTTTGACATCTTAAATAAATGATAACTGATTTTTTAAACCCGTTATTTAAATGAGTTGATGTTTTTTATTTTTTAATAGAGAGCAATTAAATATTATTCATTCTGCTTTAAACATTTGTAGGCAGCGAGTTTCTCTATTTGTCTATTGTTCCTCTTTGCACTCTTTATTTATAATAAGGATAATTTTCTTGGAAGCACAAAATTCGTTATGAACATTAAAACTTTATCTAATCACAATTATAAAAAAATAATATTTTGTAGTTTTTTTTTAATTTAATATTTTGTAGCGCATGATAGAGCAACGTTTTAAATAAATGAAACTACTCGTACTGTTCGTCCACCGAATACAAAGTCCAACTGTTCATAAAGATTCGAGGGAAAAGTATGTATATACATTGTATTTAAGTAAGCGTAGTGCTAGTTTTTAGGGAGAAAAATAAAGAAACAGTCTTTAATCCTGATTGTGCCAGAGTGTGCGGATTTATCCCCACTACTGGAAAACATTTTGTGATTATTACAGTATTTTTATAGCGTCTGCTTGTTTATATACCTATAATAATTATTTATTTACAAAAGTACGTTTATCTAGTATCCTCAGTTCAAGACTTGATTTGTTTGGGACTAGTTAAGGTTGTGCAAAACATAGTTTTCCTGAAATATTTATTAATTATTTTATTTATAAACCCTTTGGTTATAAATGGCCAAGGCTTGTTTTTGCTTCCATAAAAAAGAAGCAACACTACTGGTTTCTAAGTTGCCAATAGCACATGATTGTGATGACGATAATAATTAATGACTAATCCGCCCCCCCCACCCCTGGACTCCACCTATGTGGGACAAGGGCATATGCACAATCCATTCTTGTTATTGAAATACGAGTATAACATGTAGTACGTATGTATGCAATTTTAATTGTGTAACATTTTTCCAACAACTCGATGTTTGTGATGAATCTTTTATTACCTGAATATATAAGTGTCAAAACATAATGCACGACTGTTAAGTTTGCATGATTTTCATTCACTCATATTGAATTATGACTGAGTTATTGATTTTACTAAGTTAAAGTCCAAATAAAGCGAAGGTCACTTTCACGTGACTATTTTACGTTGCTTCCTCTTCCGGGTGATGGTATTGATTTCGTCGAAGTCTAGAAGGTCCAAGTCTCAGTGGAAATGTAGAAATTCATCTTCCTCTATAGAAGTACAGAACAGTCTTGAGGGAACACTTATATGTGAATATGATCCGAGATCACTTATTTACTGAGTAAATAAACAAAAAGTACAATACGTATTGTACATGTCACCGGTTCATTTTTTTTAATTATTGTTCGACTGTCTTCTGTAGTATTTGCAAAATTTAAATGTGTATTATAAACGTGTTTCGGATAATAGTTGTCATAATTTGTTGTTAATCATTTTTATGTTCTGCGCGAACCTAATATCTTAGCGTTCTCAGATGCCGCTTAGATGCAATCTCGGAATGTTGGATTTATTGCGGCGCGGTCGCTTAGGAAAATTAATTACTCTCTTGCAAGAGTTCCGGGCTTTGTTAATGGAAAACGGTAGTTTGTTCATATTTATAAATTATTAGGGTATCTTTCATTGACAACGCTTAATTGTGTTATCAAAATGTAACAGTGTTTTCTTGAAATGTAAGAATGTTTTTATATCTCTCCGTTTTTTTACACCCGTATGTGGTGATAGTTCTTGGTATTAATACACTGTACTCGACACCTATTAAGATACTCAAAAAGTTGACGATATAAATGACTTAACAAATTTGGTACGTCGTTTAGCACTGCATTAAAATATTTTTAATACTGTGAATTTTCAATTTTCGAAATGTATCTTTTAATCCTCGAAAAACGCGGTGAACCAGCAACGGCAATTGTAATTATAATAAATGGACACAGCAGTAACTCGACGTGGATTTTACTGTTAAAAGTATTTCATGAAGTATCATGCAACTTTATGTTTTATTCCAAATAATTGTAACATTTACATGGTTGTATGTTTTTGGTAAGCTAAAGTAACATTAATATAGAAAAGGGTATTGAGAACAATCCTTAGATAACAAAAACATAGGAGCAGTTTTTGTTTAGACTTAATTTAATTTTTTTTAATTGGTCTATGGCATCCCTACGTATCAATCATTGAAAATAGCTCTTTGGTTACATCATTTGGTTGACGTAATTCAAGTGTATCAACACTTTTCCTTCAAGATGGGTCTTTATTTTACTGGCCTCTTTCTTTGGTAACTTATCGGCCAAGCTGACTTGACCATCCATAGAACTTGTCGTGTGAGCTATGAAATATAATTTGTGATTCACATATTTAAAAATGAATATTATACCTACATGAATTTCTGGGAACAAGAAAACTTTTAAAAATCTCTCTAAGTATACATCTATGTCCCGTATCTGTTTCATTCCATGTATATTCCTTACGAACCGTTTTGTTGGTCGCTACTTGAACGTTAAAAACCCTTTTTAAAACAGTATACATTTCAAAATGATAAGACAAGGGAGCAAACAACAAATACCCCAACTGGATGAAGTGACGATCTGTGCAAGTGTGCGGAAAGCCTCGATGAATGCAGATGGCTCAGGGTCGTGCTTCATGGCAGTCTGTGTGGGAAGCCTATGTTCAGCTGTGGACTCAAACAGGCTGAAATGATGATGAAGACACCCAATAAATTCGTGTCAAACAAGGGTTGACGTAGGCTGTTCTAAACGCACAGGCATTTAATCAGTCTCAATTTTTAAAGTAGATACCTTATTATGTTCTTAGTACAATTTGCATACAGGGCTCGTTGCTAATAAAAGTCAATCCACAATGAGATTAAAAGACGGGTTCATTTTCTTGAAGCGTGCATTCCTGGAATTTCTTCCGTGCAAAAGTTTTTGAATCACATTAATGCTCTGAGTCGAGGCTGCTCTTCCCTCTAACGTTTTTGTCTAGTTAGAAGAAATGTGGTCAGCATTGGGTATCTGTTTGCGAGCTTGTATTTGACTTACATTCGTAATAAATCTTTCTGCGTTTGCTGCAGTGGTGACCCGCTGGGAGTCATTAAGAGCACGTTGCAAGTGTTCGTTTCCACTTTAATGAATGAGATCTGCAGAATGCGAAAACGTGGGATCAACTGCTCCCGCAAGACCAGAAAATCCTTTATCACAGCATTTATTATATAGCATCTGCGATAAAAGGAATAAACCCTGAAAATAAATCAATCTTTTTTCATTTTCATCAAGCCAAGGCATTTGATCTGTAAACTGTGGACTGCATGTGTTTTATTACATTTTCAATTAGAAACAATTTTCATAAATTTATCACGTATGACATACCTTAAGAAAGTAATTTAATTTTTAAAACTTACAATTTAACAATTATACGTATAAAAAGTAAAGTTAAACATAGTTCTTCACACCACTGAGGAATGGCGGATTTCATAATATAACTTTGAAATATTTTGCAGACGATGCTTTTCTTCACCGCTGAGCGCGTGATAGTTAGCATTTTTGCAATAACAATTAACAGTTTAATTGGTACTCGAACCAAAATTTGAACTCGGTTTGTTCGAGTCATATTGAATTGAAAGCGAGCGCCCGCAATAAATGAATCGACCGACACTGAGCTATAAATAAATTGAATGTAATTACGAACATTGTTTTAAAAATCAACGTTTTTCATAAAACGAACATTACAACTGATTCTCGTATTTTCCGCCTACTATTAAAATTGATACAAATATTTTCTCTAATATTAAAATTGATAATATGCAGTCCTGTTAATTGTTCATGATCGAGACGAGTTTTCAGATTCACGGAGCTCGGATTTAATAATCATTAGCTAGAATAGCTTAATTGAATGGAAGTCTTGTTGAAATTTTTTCTCTTAGCGAATTTCTGCGTGTCATATCATCGACGGTGACATCAGATCATCACGGGTGCAATAGTTTAAAGGTGTCTCGCAAATGCTTGTCTTAATTAATAGCAAATCCTTGCCGATTTTACTTCAAATGTTTTTATTTCATTTTTATTTACTAGATTATAATAGAATAGTCAACATCTGGCTTTCTTGTCTTGAAAGACATGAGAGAGTAATTTTATGAAAGATTTGATTCATTAGATGAACAAATTGATCGTGACAGGTGACGCTTTGCTTAGTGATCGAAGTGCTATTTTGTGGGAAAGCTTAGGGTTGAAAGACAAATTTAATGCAAAGCACGAATCGTCGCTTCTTTGGGGCCCGGCCGGGCTTAATCGACGTTGTCACAACCCCCCCCCCCCCCCCCCTTATCGCATCGTCATGTTTACTCGATTTGCGAACTATCAGGATGAATAATAGGGCTATATTTCATAGGCACTAGTATGAACGAGTTCTAGTTATGCGGAGCTGTGATTAAAGTATAGCCTGCGAAATTAATCACATTGCTGTTGTGTTTTTGTGGGGTAAAACCTTGAGAAATATTTTTTTTGTATCAGGAGGTAGCAGCGGGATGGCGGTTCATTCGATATTAAGCGACTCCCGTAGGGTGGCAGATGCGTTGCCACCTTATGAGGACCCTGGCTACCACACTCTCCAGACGAAACGCAGAAGTATAACACTTGCGTTTCACGCCGGTCGTCTGTGGGGTAGTGGTACTTTCCCGGACGGTCCTGTCCATTCGTGCAACAGCGATAACTGCTGCGGACGTACTTAGGAGTTTCTTCCTAAATTTAGGGAGAAAAAATTAACAGTTGAAAGGTAAAAGGTATTTTGAAAGGTAAATTCAAAACAAAACTTTTAACTAATTTTTTTCCCATTTTAGATGTTTTGGTTATAATTTAGTGTATTTAAGTGGGTTTTTGAATTGCTTTAGGCGTATTTTTTTATGAACGGTATTGGTAACACTGCTATTGAGTGGCCCCAGTCACATTATAAACATTTTGAAAATTATGTTTAACTTGTAAATTAATATAAATTTAGATGCTGCAATGAAGAAGGAAGAGACAACTGACGTTTACGTAAACAAACATCAGTAACAGGGTAAAAGAAAAATGTTCATATTTTTTTATACGCTATTTCTTAAAAATATACACACACTGTTTGACAGATGGGCAAATGTACTTATATTATGACTATTCTTGTCTTTTTCGGAAAACCAATTTACGGATTTTATTGCGGCTTATTCGTACGCGTAAATAAAATATGCCTTACTTATGTATTTATAATAATATGAACTAGTGCACGCCGTGTGGTCGAAATTCGACCATAATTTATTTAATTTATAAGTTTGTTTGTTATTGTGTGTGTTAATTTACAATATTAAAAAAAAAAAGTAAAGTAACAGCCTATACATGTCCCACTGCTGGGCAAAGGCCTATAGAGAGGGTATCAGGGCATAGTCCACCACGCAGCCCCACTGCGGATTGGCGGACTTCACATATCTTCGAAATACAATTTTTATGTTATTATTTCGAAAATATGCAGGTTTCCTCACGATGTTTTCCTTCACCGCGGAGCACCTGATAAGTCAGCACTTAAAGTTAAAAACTTCATTGGTGCCGGCACCGGGGATCGAACTCAGGTTGCTCGAGTATATTGAATTAAAGGCGAGCGCCCGGACACTGAGCTATCACGGCTCTCGAACAATATTAATCTATTGTAAAATACATACACAATAAACAAAAGAGTATATGGTAGTGTGTGTAATGTTTTCTATATTTATTTAATGTTTTTTATGCCTAATTAAAAAAAATATTAGCATACTGCACTCCTTCTCTATATAAACTATAAGTGTGGGAAATTTTTGTAGAAAAGGGTACAAAGTTTTAGCTTCACGTATTAATTAATATATTAATTAAGAACTAAAAAACTAATATCTTTAACTAAGTTAATATTCTAAAAATGTAATACATGGATTTGGTGTATAATACGGTCTTCGGTTTTATTTATATTATCATCATTTTCTTGATTATTGTTTATTTATTGCATCTTATTGTTAAAATTTATTTTGCTTTTTAATGTTAAAAAAGTTGAACCTGTTTTGCACGCCCGGCATCTTTTTTATGAAGTTTAAAGTAAAAATTCTTCCTAAACAAGAGATGCTTGTAAATCCGAACAACTGCTATAAAGTTCGCGTGGGAATAGAAACAGATGTTTATAATTATCATGTCAAAGCTTTTCATTCGTTTTATAGATTATAGAGAGATGGTTTCGGATGAAATTTTTGCAATTGTCTATGTAATTTAAATTGAATTCTACAAAGTACTCCTCTTATATGTAGTGATAGCCTGGGTCAGCATGAATCCTATTTTTATAACTTCGTGTTGTTACTTAGTTATTTTCGTTGATCACTTCGATATGAATGTCAATCTAATTATAACCTCTAAATCGCACGTCAAATATTTTAGAGCTAAATATTACAGAATCTTTTATATATATGTTGGTCAGCATGCAATATAATATTAAAAATTCCCAACTTAGTATATGAGCGATCAACTGCTAAATTTAAAAGCAATTTTAAAAACTATTATTTCAAAGTTGATGATTTTACTCCGTGAATCGGTAGTTATACGGCTTGGACGGTGGTTGCTCCAGTAACCAAATCTATCTGTAGATAGAATATTGAAACCGGCCGTAAGTTAAGCGATACGAAATAGAGTTCTGCTATATTCTGTGGGCGACGATAAATGACAGGCGGGTCGATGTTCTGCAACACTGCATGATTGAGTTTGTCATTGTCCACAGCCAACGTCCACTGTGTAATTTGAGGTTTGAAACAATACGAAAGTACGAAATATCAGCGATCAGAATTATTAAGCTTTTTCATCTCTGACTTTACTCAAGTTAAAAGATCTCACAATGTCTATCACGTTTAAACTAACAGACACATTAATAGTATTTCGCTAGTGGTTTCGAATATTTCTCAAGACAAGTCTCTTCAATTCATGAACTACTTAAATGTTAAGTTTAAGCTTTTAATCGCTGTTTTGAAAACTGAGTTGACTGACAGTGTTTGATTAATTTTACGGCTTTATTAATTATACATTACAATAAAGCTAACCTATAAATTATATTCTGGCAAATTTTAATCGTTTTTATTTGAATAATTCGATTTTTCGTACACTCTTTGCTTTACGATTCTTTGCTTACTTAAAATTTGAATTACATCAATTCAATTTTCAATGTAGAAAAATTAATGAAGTAATTTCTCTGTAATTTAGTTAAGTGGTTTTGTTTGGAACAAATAATTTATTAAAAAAAATACTATGGAGTAATAATTAAATTGTGAGTTGTAATAATGTTTGCTCTGAGCGACGTATTCATATCTTTTGTTTATCATTTAATGGTTTCATAAAGTGTCAGTTTAGCCACAGGTAATAAAGCTGTTGTGTTGTGTTTTGAGACCTTTTACTCTTGTAATCTAGCAAATTCAAGTCGTTATTTGTGACGTAAGGTACTCGTAGCACTGAACATTGCAAGGGTTACCTTATTTCTCTCGGTGCTGCCGTTAAAGGTTTTAATTGCATTAAGAGAAGTAGTAGTGTACATACAAAATAAACAATGTCTCTAAAGGTAAAGGGTGTGTTAGCTTCTTCGATTTTTAGATTTTTTATGTTCATGTTGACTAACATAGATTATTAGTATGTTTTAAGATGAAACAAGCAGAATTTAAAAAAAAAAAAAAAAACAAAAATTTCAGCAGCCCACTACTTTTATATAGCAAACAAAAGAAAAATTTAAACGACAGATAAGTATAGAGACATATCACTAAGTAATCAATAAAAAAAAATTGATAGTCACCTATATTTTAAGAGAAAAAAACGTAATTAAATCTTGTTATTTTCTAAGAAAATCCGCCATTTTACTATTGTCAACATTTTCACATTTAAAAACCTTCCGTAAAACACTGTCTTGTCCACACTTAAAACATTCAAATTTCTTTACAAGAATTCATGATAACACAAAAAATTAAAAAGCTGAACGATTTGATTCTGATTGGAATAAATTTTTATTAAAAAAATAAGACTAATACAATAATGTAGGTATAAACATATTTGATTAATATAAAATGAGCGGGAAATACTTTTGGTTATAAATTTGACATACAATTAGGCATCAAAAATAATGATACAGCCAATATGCTAATATCGATTTCAAAACTCGATTACAAATTTTATAAAATGTTTTTGTTAAAAGCCCTTAATGTTACCATGGTGAATTATAAAGTGATTTAAATTAAATTCGTCTTTACGTAACTCAAGCTGATGGTTTTATATGTGATTTTTATAAATCAAAATGAGTCACAGATCCGACACAGAGCACCCCGACTCCATGTGGTCTTGTGGTCCCTACCCCTAGAGGGAACAAAAAAGGCGGAGCCAAAGAGAGCGAAGGCCGAGTGGGTGAAGCGACACTCAGGGGCGACATAGCGAGTGTTCTGGCGAAGCACGTGGGAGAGTAAAACTTTACAATGAAGTAATAAAGTTTGAATATTTCTTACATTTTTTTACATAAAACAACAAAAAAAATTTAAAGATGTAGATTTTAAAAGCTTTGTAATGTTAATAAATGAAAATCAAAAATATAAGAAATAGATAGTGGCTTGCGCCACTCAGGACCTCCGACGCGAGGTTCTGGCTCCGCCTTTTTATGTTCACTCTAGGGGTAGGGACCACAAGACCACATGGAGTCGGGGTGCACTGTGTTGGATCTGTGACTCATTTTGCACCTTACCTAATTTTATGATAAATAAATGTAGAACTCAATTTATCTTAATTAATAACAAGTCCTGATGACATCTCCAAGGCCTGCCATAAACAGAGATAAATTATTTATTTATTTTAAAATTTTATTTAAACAACTAAAATTTTGTAATTTATTTAATAATCGATATAAAATCATAATAATTAATCGATACTTAAATTAATTGATTATCTGTGGTATGTAGTATGTATGTGAATCTGTATTCAATAGTATTATTGTTATTATTGAATTGTTTTTGTTATGATTTTAATTTTGAAAGTTAAACCTTAAATATTAAAAATTGTTGATAATGCCCGCTCGCCAAGTAAAAAATATGTGTTTGTGATTTGATTTCAAGTATACTGTATCTCTGTATCATCCAATAAAGTGAAAACGTGAGTTACCACTTGTATAAAATTAATGTTATTAGCGTATTAATGGTGGTTTTCTTTAGTGAAAATAACAAATTTTAATTATGTTTTTTCTCGAAAAGTATAAGTGATTAGCCAATTCTGCTTATTGATTTATTTTTTAGGTATTACTATCTATATTTCTTTATCATTAAATTTTTATTTTTCTTTGCTATATAAAAGTAGTGGGCTGCTGAAATTTTACCAGAATTTCAATCAATTTAAAATACTTTAGATATTGCATTTGTTTGGTTGGGAGTATTGCATTAATACGGGACGGTAGTTGATAGGAGCTTGATAGGACCCTCAACTTTGGTTAGGTCAGCACATGTGCTAATAAGGGTCATCGGTGTTCGCACCGAAACCACAACAGTATTCAGAGGTCCAGAACACTTTCGTTTTCTTCCTCGATAAGAACATTACCCGGACTACGTTTTAAAATAGTCGCGTTTATGATTCGTTTTTTTTTTTAATGGTAATTTGCAGAGTTGATCATTTGCTGGTCACCAAAGGGAAATCTACAGCTGTACGGAGCTGTAAAATGAAAATATTCTACTTTCAATAAGTCAAAATGTGAACAATCAAAATCATTGCATTAACGTGGCCATCACGAAAAAACGTAGTTTATATCCTCGTCCCCGTCATCAATATCAATTACCCTTTTCCCCTGTATTAGGGTAAAATCTGAACAGGTAAAACTTACTGTGACAGTGTATTACTGTATCACCTATACAGCATAACTGCGGTCAATCTCTAATATATGCAGTATGCTTGCTTGCGTCAATTAATTCAAAGAAAAATATTCACTACATCACACAGATGTAGTGATTATATAATTATTTGGATATGAGGGTTTTGTACAAATTGTACCAATTGCAATGTGTGGGATCCTCAATCCAATTGTATTACTATGTACAACAAGTACTGATTCTGAGTGCACAGATACGTCTAACAGATTAAAAGTAAAAAAAAAAACTGCATTGAAAATGAATTATTTATTAATGACTAATTTTCGTCCGTTACTCGCAGTAATGCATTTCATTTCATTTGATATTAAAAACGAGAAAGAATCGAAATCATTGCCAAAAAATTATTGCTCGAATAGACACGATTAACAAAAATTAAAATATTTCTTTGTTGATTAATAAACTGATGAGTAAAAAATATACTGTACAAAATTTATAACGTAACTCAGTATTATACATAGAAAAACAGCGTTTCAGTGAACGCAAATAAATTAAAAAATCCTTATTGTGCATATGTATCGAAACAAATATTATTTATGTGTAGCGAAGAATAATATTATGTTACTATATTGATACGAATATTGTATATCATAAAGCTATATCGTCCATATCGTATTACGCGCTTTAGTAAAATTTTTTTCTCTTTTAAAGGCATTTTCCTAAAGCTCGTCCTTCGTTTCTTTCAAAATTTCTGTATTTGTACCGAGTTAATTGGTAAGCATTTAAATATAAGTGGTGCTCTTATATTTACGCTCGGCTGTGGTGCGTATTCAGACCTTTTGATTTGCAGTAAAGGTCCCGTGAAGTGGTGGTTTAGAAGCGGATGAAAATGTTGGCTTGAACTTTTTCCCGTCAAATCTTTGAACATTATTTACTAATTGCGCAACGTTCATTAACGTAACAACGTCACTTGTGGCTAAGTGTCGACGATTTATTCCAGAGTTACCGTTTCGCTGTTATTATTTCAAGGGACAATACTCCGGAACTAGGCAGGATTCCCCCTGATAACAGTACTGTGGTAGGGCCACGCAACAACGCTCTGTTGCAAGAATGAGCAGCAGTCGCGGATTTGCCGTAAGGCCCAATAGGCCCGGGCCTAGGGCGGCCAATCGTGACATAAAATTCACTGATGATAACAATATATATGATGGGCGCTGAGAAAGGAGCGCCTGGAACTTAGTACATGGGCTGGGGCCTAGGGCAGCCAAGACTACATATCCGCCGCTGATGGGCAGGTCCGTCCGGTTAAGAACCACAACCTTACAGAAGACCGGCGAAAAGGGGACGCGCTATACTTCTGCGTTTCGGACTTACCTTCCCGTTCATGCAACCGCGATGTCTGTTACGTGAATAGATTTTGTAAGAGTTTCATATTAGAAAATGATTTCTATTGTTTCCAGTCTAAAAGAGTACGTTAGTATCGGGTTCTTAATGACATACATTTTATTAAACTTAAAACTAAAATCAAGCAACGACAACGTAGACAGACCGCACCCTCTTGATAGGGATGAAGTTGATACGATATAACTTCTATCAGCTCAATACGAATGAATAAATAATATATTCTTCTATGAGATTAATCTCGATGGCGTTCCCCGGCGATTTATTAGTTTCTCGGTTACATTGCGAGCAAAAATTTAACGTAACTTTTACGAGACAAACGATCGGAAGTTGATAGCTTATTACGAGTAAGTAATTTTAATAAGCTGTAAACTTCGTTTGTCTCCAATATCCTTAAACTATACCCATACTAATAGTGAAAGTATTAGTAAGTGGTTGTGCATGTAGGCAACTTATATGGGTTTACGGATGAATGTGAGAAATAAGTTCAGAATGTATAGATATATATATATTAGAGGTATAAAATGTATAGGATAACGTTGTAAGAAATTATTTTGCTTTTATAAGCATGTTAATCATGCATGAATGCATAATACGTTGTATTGACATAAAATAAGAGTGAAAAATCTTGAAATGCTGTTTCGTGACAAGAAAAAAATCTAGAACTGACTCGCGCTTGCATACCATCTGACCTCGTGGTAAGTGATTTTTAACTCTATCTATAAACTGATGACTTAAACGAAGACCAGTTTGATTCCGTTCGACTTAATCTCAAACATTCAAACGCTTGTGCTATTTCCACCGCCGCAATATCCCGAACCCTTTCCTAAATGTACAAACATATTAAAATGGAGTGCAAACGAAGAAACACAATTGCCACGCGAAGTTCTCGACGAAGGATTGTGTTAAGAATTTCTCGCGGCGACAATGGCAGCGTTGCCGCGCGTCTGCTTACTTTGCGAATCCGCCCCGTCAAAGTTCCCATTCAAATACATACGAATGGAAAGCTGCCGACGCATTCATTGGTTCGCTCCAGTCGCAGATACGAATTGGATATTGTACGTACTTTCGTATTATGCAAACTTAGTGGTTGAAATATATAAAAATCGGCCAAGTGCGAGTCGGACTCGCGCAGGAATTTCCGTTCAATTTTATCTATAAAAACGGCAAAAAATCGTTTCTTTTGTTGGGAGCCCCATTTAAATATTTTTTTATTCTGTATTTTAGTATTTGCGTGAAAAATTCAAGGGTCCATCACAGTTTATGAGATGCAGCCTGGTGACAGAGGTAGAGACAGACAGATGCGCAAAGTCTGTCTATTAACAGGTATAAGAAATTTTTTACTGAAAAAATTTTTACTAACGTATCCACTGGAAAGAGATAGCAGTATACCTCTTTGTTATTGCCTGCAGTGATGATTACTGATCGAAATTTTTCGATGTCATCAACTGCTTTAAGATTCCACTCCTTTTTGAACACTTCAACGAAACGTTTTAATCATAAAGTAGTCTATACATTAGAGAGTTTACAAAAGTCGCGGGAACATTTGTAATGTTGCTATTTGTTAATTTAAACATAAATATATATTTTTTAGGACACATTTTTAAACAACGTTCGCTAGTCGCAAACTAAGTAACGCTTGTACTATGGGTACTAGATAACTGATAAACATACTTAAACATACTTTTCTTTTGTAAATAAATACATATTATACATATATAAACACCCAGACACTAGAAAAACACTATGTTCATCACATAATATTTTTCCAGCAGTGGGGATCGAACCCACTACGCACTACGCCATTCAGGTCTCGAATGATCGACAGATATTATTTAACTTGCGTGAGAGATCGCTGGTAATTCCCAACACACTCCACTGTTTGCGATGCAGAACGATATGCTCGACATCAACCAAGTGTCGACATTGATGTCACAAATCAAATTTCCTGGTCAATTGCTTCCGAATTTCGCATCTGTGTTGCTGACACACCGATTGTTCCGTACCGACGACAGAACACTGAAGTACGTCACGCGTATCAACTTCGGAAGCTGCAATAAGTATTGACGGACATTCATTTCCGAAGTGACTACTCGTCGAGTACGAAGTAGAATTTGTTCAGCAATTTTCGAAAAATAATCGGGAAGCACTGACGTTGCCATATGTTTGTAGCTTGCGTGATCGTGACATGTATCATACGCACTATATCCAAACGAAAAGCAATTATATAATATAAATGATAATATAATTGTAGTAAATGAGCTTTGTGAATTTCAAATCGCAAAAAGACCCTGTGTTACCAAAGATATATAAATGAACTTGTATTAGAAATAAAGTAAAGTAACATTAAATAAAGTTTTATGATCAAAGCTGAACTAAGACATTTTCCGTTGATCAAACGCTTTAACTTTTAAAGGTACCTAATAAATTTTCGTTCCTCCAAATTTTAATTGGGACCTAATTTTAATATTTTATTTCTTCCTTCAGTTTAGAATATTCAACTCGTCTCTAAGGGAATATTTAACTTTTGTATCAAGGAACGAATTTATTAATTTACCGTCACCAGCTTGTATGATAAAATTCATGACTGACCCTTGCCATACATTCGAAACACAATAAGCCTGTTAGATAGAGGTATCCAAAAGTGTGTGTATCTTATCAGATAGATGTTTTATTAAACTTCTTAAGATGTATGTATGTGTAAGTGAAATATACAGAATTGATATAAGATAACACTTTTAATTTGGATTGTTTCTTATAAACAAAAAGGATTGCGTTCAAATAAAACTTCCATTTTTTTTGTTTTCAATTCCCTACGTTTCTGATGCGCATCAGGGTTCTTGGACAGGGTATATACTGGTACAGGTACTTTAACGACCTTATGTCCAACAGAAGGTCACTAACAAGGCTACTATTATTTTTTTATTATATATCTTGTCCGCTTTAAGCAAAAAGACGTTATGGTATTTTCCGGTGCACCGTGACTGTTGGCGTGCCTGGATTTGATTTTAAAAATTGTAGGATCTCATGCTGATTTTAATATTAAATTATATTTAGCTAGCGGACGTTGTCCTGTACACGTCTTAAATCAGAAAATTTGAAATTTTTTTGAATAACTCTGTGAATCTAAACCATTCTCGAATTCACCTGAACACACACAAAAAAATTCACTATAATCGGTCCAGCCGTTTAGGAGAAGTTCAGTGACATACACACGCACAGAAGAATTATATATATAAAGATATAGAAGTCTAAAGTGAAGCATTTCCTTTAAGGACAACATTTTATTACTGCATTAATCTCTAAGAAGAAATTAGATACATGTAGCGTGTGTAAATAGCACTAATGTTCGAGATTTACTATTAGTGATTTGCTGAAACTTCTCTATCTCAACTTCTATATATACACGGCCACAAATTAAATAAGTTGTCTTAGTTATTCAAGTAATATAAACGTTTCAGACGTAGTAACTTTTTTAATTTTCTACAAGACATTCATTATCGACTTTTTTAATTTGGTTACGTAAAAAAGTTTCTTTCATCGTGTTTCATTAATTATTTGAAATTGGTGTCTTTGGTTCATTATAGGGAATAAGTTTTAATAAGCAAATTAAGGAGTAGACTTATTGAAAATATACTTTCCGTGTTGATTTTTTACATAGCCATTACGTATTGCATTAATTTAATACTGACAAAAATTCGTTTTACTAATTACTTAGTTTCATCTAACAGTTTTACAGTGGACACAACACTACATCACATAAAAACTCTTACACTATTTTAATATACTCAAAATCACATCATATGTGTATATGCATGTATATTTTATAACAGTTCTCAATCGCATCTCTCATTCATGTTCACGTGTTTAGATATAAAAATGATAAGAGAAGTTTGTTATTAATATATTTCGATTTCATCGAATGATATCAATGGACGGCCCAGAACAATCTGCACTATGTGGGCAGTCGCATGGGAAATCTAAAATGATTGGTTTTGATTAAACGGTCGCTTTTTGATATAACCGTTCTTATACGTATATGATAAACATGCATTCAGCATTCGTAGGAGCTGGATATTTCGTGCTTAATTAATTTTTTCTAGAAAATATTGTTTCAGAGCTGTCATTTTTATCACTCTCTGGCGGTAACAAGCCAATAGGAGATGACTTGATAAGTATAATCTAGTTTCATTTAATAATGTAAAATGTTCGAGTAAACATAATAAATTACATAAGTTTTACCTACACCATTGTGCCACTTGACATATTATTCAAATAAATATTCTTGTTTGTAATATTAGTTTGAAGGGTGGCGAACCAACCTCTGAATACGTAAAGTAAGAGTGAATAGTATATACTATTTTCGTTCTTGTGAATTAAATTCAGAGATTGTAAGGAATGGATAACTAATGTGAATAGATGGATCCAGAAAGTTTTTTTTGTAATGCTTATCTAATACGCATTGTTCTCGTGAACACAATAGCTATTAAAAATATTAAAAATCTGTTTCAGTTTTGAATGGATTTGAAGATAAAATCATTACTTTAAAATATTACGAAAAAATCACAATACAGGCAAAAGGGTAGCGGGCTGAAAACTAACATTACGTTAAATATTCATGAGGTATTCACATTATACCAGGAAATTTTTGTTCGTGACATAGTTATATGCAATGAGTATTCATTTGCAAGATGTGTTATTTAATA
Source organism: Iphiclides podalirius (assembly GCA_933534255.1). NCBI lineage: Eukaryota > Metazoa > Arthropoda > Insecta > Lepidoptera > Papilionidae > Iphiclides > Iphiclides podalirius. The sequence goes on from OW152816.1 coordinate 2,577,387, forward strand.
ATATGGTAATGACAGCATTCCTATTTGACAGATATCGAATTCCTATTTAATAGGTATCGCCGTATTAAAATCTTTAAATAAATAATTATAGTGAAACAACACTGTGAATAACATGCTATATAAGATCCGTGAAATGATGCCAATCTATAATTATGTTGGTTTTAATTTACTAAATTTATAAACAAAAATATCTTTTCACTGGTAAGTTTTTCGCAACAACACATTCTAATACGCTGCAAATAAATTGTGATGGAAATAAAAAATGAGACTTGGCGGAAAGTAAAGTTGAAGTGAATAATCCTGACAGCATAGATAAAAGATTAGCGACCCCTAACCGACCTTTTTATTCCCTACACAGAATACGATGAAACGTCTCCGACAGACATTAGACTCGATTTCCTCGGCGGATATGATTTTTCAAGTCTGCATTTGATTGATGACGTATACATTATCGTTCCTTTTATCTTTGAACAAGTAGTATATTTCTTTGCTTTTAATAATGTCTAGGAAATCTGCCACAGGTTACAATATATACATGACAGTATCGTGCTGCTTCTTTTAAAAATCATTCAAAAACTTAGCCACACACGTTTATGAAGAAAGTGTGTACGAGTACAAAACATATACATAGTAGTACATATACGAGTACAAAACATATACTAGCGGATCGGGCAGACGTTTTCCTGTACACGATTCTTAAATCCGATAACTTAAAAAAAATTGTGAATCTAAACCATTCTCGAATCGACCTGAAGGCACACAAAAATTTCATTAAAATCGGTGCAGCCGTTTAGGAGGAGTTCAGTAATATACACACGTACAGTAGAATTATATATAAAGACTACCTGCTGCCCGCGACTACGTCTGCGTAGAGGGGTGAAAATTTAGGGTTGTATGTATTTTTGTATGCTGTGTCATAAAAAACTAGAAACAAAAAGTTTTATATAAAAAATAAAAAAAAATTTAGGGGTGGACCCTTAACATTTAGGGGGACGAAAAATAGATAGTAGCCGATTCTCAGACCTACTGAATACGCATATAAAATTTGGTAAAAATCGGTCGAGCCGTTTCGGAGGACTTCAAGTTCGAACCCCGTGACACGAGAATTTTATATATTAGAGATTTTGGCCATACGTATTCATAGAAGTCGGTAAAATCTGTCAATATCAGTTTTCAACTTAACCCGTCAATAAAAAGAGAAATAGAAATAGAAAAAAAAAACGCATAGATGACAACTGACGTTTTTTAACTCGCAATTGAGGCTGACTAAGATAATAGCGTGCAAGTTATAAAGGGCTCAAATCCTCGCAGGCTAGAAGAGGTGTGCTCACGCCCAGTACCGAGGGACACCGGTGCGTTCCATAGGAGATCCCGGAGTCCCTCCAAAGTGGGTACGAACCCCACATAACCCTGTCATATCATGACAGGGTATCTTTTGAAGATTTCCCCCCCATACCAAAAAAAAAAAAAGGCTAGAAGAGGTGACAAGACGACACGGAACCCGAGCTAGCGCCACACCAATTCTGCCTGAGAGGCTTACCCCGAAATAATGAAAGATTTATGGCCTTTCCGTTACTAAGTTACAATCAACTTGGAACTTAGTTGAAGACAGAATAAAAATCGACAAAGAATCCTTTGTCGAAATTATTGATGGCATGTGTGTTGATCCTGTCTTATTTTCTAAGTATGCATTTAAGATGTACAAATGTGTCTAAATTGCAAGAATATTCCTTTGAATGTATATTAGAGAGGATATTAAAATAAATTGGACTGATTTTAGATAACTTGAAATCATTTTTTTAATCGAGACAGCAGACGTTCAAAATTTTTTTACAAAACCATTCAGCCACATTAATTCACACCCGCTGTTTAATGTGGCTTAATGGAATAAATACATTATTACTTAATTTAAGTTATATAAGCTGAAAGAAGAGGGATTGTTCTTCATTACTCAAAATTAATTCTATAAGTAAGTTTACTATATACCGTTTATATAATACTAGCGACTCGCCACGGCTTCGCATGGGTGCAATGTTACATGTACGTATAAACATATAACCTTCCTCTTGAATCGCTCTATCTATTAAAGAAACCGCATCAAGATCTGTTGCATAGTTTTAAAGATCTAAGACAGACAGCGGGACGACTGTGTTTTATACTATGTAGTGATAGTGATATTTTAGAATCCGTTTATTTACAGCTACGGAATTGCTTTGTATAACATCGGTTATCGATCAATAAATTAACGTCTCTGTATCTCGGTCAGAAAGTCATTAATGTTAACGACCAACTGGGGTGGTAAATGAAGCCATTGCTCTTAAATTGTCGGCATTTATAGAACGTTAACTTAGTGTTTTATGGTAAAAAGTTTTAGGGGTCAAATTGATTACTTTCATTATGTATCGGTGTCCAGTTTGTGTGTCATTGTGAATATTTTCGATGAAGATTCACTCCGTATAGAACTACGAATTTGTTTCTGAGAAAAAAGAAAAACGCCTTCATGTGAACATTTTTTCCTAGATTCACGGCCTACACGCGACATTCTAGTATGCCTGGTCGTTTTTTTTACTTTTTTAATCGTTACGTCGTGTTGTAATTGTTATTCATCGCCCGTGGTCACTGCTTGATTAATTGTATTATATAACCTTTTATTCTGTAGACGATGTTTTCGTGAATGAATCGTTTTTATTAACACTGTTAACGCATGTTAATAAAGATGAACAAATCTCGTAAACAAATATGGACGGAATCTTCGTGTCGTCGTCGTGACCAGCTACGTTGTTCTCCCGAGTCATGTTTTGAAGATATGTCTTCAAAAAATGACTTTACGAAGCGATCTCCTTGTCTTCGTTTATATTCTTCGTCTCGAGTTTATTATTCGAGTGTTTTTATGTATAGTACATTTTAAGTACTTATAGTTTTCAAGAGTATTAACAATTACCCTTTGGGGAAAGCAAAACATTACATTCAACATTAAAAATACAAAACATTTTGTTTTAACTTTAAAGTATAATAGGAACGTAAACCAAAGCATTTGGAAGACTAAAAGCGATCCAATTTGTTTTTCACACCTGAACCCTTGCAAATTGCACAAACTTTTAAAGATTTATTTGTAAGAAAACTATATCATCACTACATAGTATAAAACAAAGTCTTCTCGCTGTCTGTCTGTCACTATGTATGCTTAGATAATATTTAAAACCGCTTTATATTTCTATTTTATAAATTTCTTGCGAGAAGAAACTCGCCATCTCAGGTTTATTACGAGCCTTGGTTTTATTAGGGTTCCGTTCGCATAGGGTAAAACAGGACCCTGTTACTAAGACTCGTCTGTCTGTCTGTCCGTCTGTCACCAGGCTGTATCTCATGAACCGTGTTAGTATGATAGTTGAAATTTTCAGAGATGATGTATTTGTCTGTTGCCGCTACAACAGCAAATACTAAAAAACATTTTTTTTTCTTTTTTGAATATCTTATAATCTATTGTAAATTCACTAATATTGAATCTGCTCTCAACTAGTAGCATTGTGCGCAGTTCCTTCGGCGGCGCAAAAAGACCTGCCCTTTTCCCAGTCATCTGATGACGACGATTTCGGCGTTAAAGGGCCGAATATAGTAAAGTCGACATAAGCATTATATATTCGTATATGTGCATAAACGTGCACATATTATTCTGATACTGTTAACGTAATTTGAGTTTATTCTGCCGCGTGAATTGGATACTGACGCCGGATTCGTTTGAACTTCCGGTTAGCCACAGGCTGCTACAAATCAACGCGCGGATGTCCGGAAGCGCGAGTGACGTCACCCGCGCTACGGTCGCGAAATTATCGAATTTCGAATAATTTCGGGCTTATCTCGTTGTTATCGTTGGGCTGCTTCTGACCGTATCGATATCTTGTTGAACCGGGTGACGCACCGGATGTTTAAATAGCAATTTGTGTTTATTTATTTATTAATTTATTAGGTCTGCCAGTAGTTGTTACATTGAAAACAATATTATATGAAACATGAATTAATATTACAGTTCAATGTATGTACATACATCTAATGGAGGCATACACAGCATGCTTAATTTAAAAAAAAACAGATAAAAGTAAATAGAAAAGTAGTGTGTTGGCACAAAATCAGATATGAGAAGCAATCAAATTAACAAGGAACTAGAATTATATTCCCGAATTATAATAGCTTATATTTTTGAAAAGGGATGAAGGACGATGTTCGAATAGAATAGTTTTCTATTTTCTGTTATAACAAAATGCCATCTAGTGGTCGCCGGGCCACTATTGAGTAAATAAAGTAATTTAAATTCATGATTGTTTACCGGATAAAATTTATAGCAGGGGAAGAACTATTTGTCATTTCAGTATTATTTCGAAAGCTCGTTTAGATAATTTTTATAGCATTTAAGTTTTCTATAATGCTATACATTCGAATTTAAAAACAACAATATCAAAATGTAGGTTCCACCGAGATTTGAACTCGGATCGCTGGATTCAGAGTCCAGAGTGCTAACCATTACACCATGGAACCGATATATCTAGCTGTAAAAAAATTATATACTTTGCGGCGGATATTACAAAAGGGTACATCCGTCCCCAGGATGGTAGGTATTTAAGCAGCGAACGATAAATCGACATTTGGAATCACACATATTTCACCATTATTACTTGTGGGTGTTGACAAAATAATCTCACTAGAAATGCACTGTGCATTGACTCACGTTGTCTGGCATTGATGAATACAGTCTGTATCGATCAAAAATAACGCACAATTTCGAAGTTTTAATTTCTCTGCACACAGAAATAGCGTCAAATTAAACTTGAACGGCTGAAAATTGTAAATGTATTATTTATAATTGGACTATATGTACATATATAATTGGAATTAACACCTGATCTGAAAACTTTGTACGAAATGGTAAAGCTATATTGTAATTTGTATTTTAATGAAATATATGATATGCACACTGGCAGTCAATTAGTATTAGTCTTGTCTATAAAATGGAATTTTATAGGAAAGGACTTATATAATAAGGTCATATTTTCGGGATATCAATGAATAATTATGATACAGATTTTCGAAGTACTTATATTATTTTTAAATAGTTAGACGAAAAGTAATTATATGAGAGATCCCTTTATACCAATTGAGTATGGAACCTTTGAATTAAGAACACTATCTAAATAATTTAAGAGTCACGGCAACCTGCTCTGGTGAAATTTTATATTTCCGTGGTTGTTTAATGGAGTCTTTTCCATTTCCTAGGAAGATAACCAATCAGTATTCTAGCGACAGTTACTTAGTTAATAAAAACAAAACTTAGTAATAAAAACAAAACTTAGGAAATTAAATTGGGGATGACTAATTATTCCAATTATTATTTTTGAAGTAAAACTTCTTTAGGCGCGACTAGGGAGTAACTCAGATTTTTTCCGACGGAAGTAACGTCATAAGTATACGTCATATTTTTAAAATACAATGACATATATTTTTAAAATATGGCATATGCTTATGATGTTACTAAATATTTAATCATTTCAGTGATATATGCCGTCAACGCCAAAGAAGTTTTACTTCAATCGCGCGTAAAGGTTACACGCACACACTTTTTTATAATTAAAATATTGGGACTAGACAATATTTTTTTTTAAATTGTGTTAAGTTTACCGTATAACTTCTTCTCCTGTCTTTTTGGTGAAGAATTTAAATACATTGTATTAAATGAGAATATCCACAACAGAATCCAAATCCAAAGGACGCTTTTTATTCGAAGTCGTCGTCGGAGTACAGAAGGGCTTATTTCACACACACTTGGGCACTTATTTGTCGTAAAATATTTCCACACGATGTTGGTGAATAGCTCTAAGATTATATCGCTCTGCTCAAGCTTTAGGGAAAACATTTTGTATATTTCTCAATTACCTCGTAAAGGGCGCAACGAAACTTGATTAAAATCCCCAGGCGTGTATTATAAGCCAATTTGATGTGTTATTTGTTGACATCTTTGTCTGCTATTTTTAGTAGATACTCTTTCATATTCTCTGGCACTTTTTTAGTCGCCAAACTAGTTAACTACCAGATGGTTGTATTCGGTACATGGATGATGTATTAGTTAGGTGTTTTCACCTAACTAATCGCTGTTTGTAGGCTTTGATCTTTTAAACTACGCAACGGATTTTAATGCTGTTTTCAGCAATAGATTGAGTGATTCGAGAGGAAGGTTTATATGTGGTATACCTGCATAATATTATAATAGAGACAAGCCAAGAAATTCAAAGTTTTATAAAGTGATGTCGTAACAAACATATTTTTGTGCGCTTACAAGATAAATCAAACAAATGAATTAATAAATTATCTTTATAGCAAACACCATGGTAAAACAATACATTAAAAAATTACAATTAGTGCTTTCTAATGGGATTAAAGAAACGATGTGACTTTTAAAATTATTTCCAACTTACAAAATAAGTTGAATGAACATTTAAGGTTAAAATAAACATTTAAGGTTCACAAACAGGAAGGTACAGGCAGGAAAGTAGTACTTGAAATATAATCTTAGGAAAGGTTCATGTTTAAAAACTAATTAAACTTAAGATGGAAGTTAAAATTTGTAGAGATTCGTATATAAGTGTGATTTTCGCCCGGTAAGGACCGACCGCTTTGCTTAGTGGCTAGAGCGTCAGAGAGTGTTACCAGGGAGGCGCAGTTTCGAATCCTGGCAACAGTAAAAAATTGTACGCCAATTTATCAACACATTTTATTTTAAAACATCTTCAGATGTTGATGACTAAAACATTCAGAATAGATAATGTCTGTCCAGGAGTGGTAATATGTAAAATATGAAATGTATGAAAGCTTTTTACTATATACATATTTAAGTTGAGTATGAAGTGACAACGATAATATCTCTACATATTTTAACGATAATATGTCACATTCCTACACTTATTGACAGTGGAAGGCTTAACTGAATATTGTATGATGTTGGCTTTTAAGAAGAGATTTAGCTGCTTCTACGAAAGGCTTTACTAACTCTATTGCTTAAGCGAGAGCAAAAGCTATCTAATAATCCAACTTACTTCCACGTACACGCCTTGATTCGAGCTTCTCGTTTCGTGGAACAAAGTTCACAGGCAACAATTCCGTGCCTCGGGCGAACACAGAGTGCGAAAGTGTTTTCCTTAAGGCAGTGCGATTAAAGTTGAAATTTTCCTTTACTTACTGCATTTGTAAATTTGCCTAAACGTCACATGGTATTACGATTTCAACATGTCTTATAACGCAATTGTAACGTTCATTAGCTGCCTTTCTGCTTCACAACAAATTATTATCGATACATTTATTAATTTTATTTTATTTAATTTAGATTAAATATTTTTTATTTATTTAATTTAGATTAAATAATTTTATTAACATTAAAACAGCTACGTTTCAATTTTTGCCTTCATCTACAGCAGTGATTCTCAAACTTTTTTTTGTTGCGGCACATATTTAAAGATTTCAAAATTTGGCGGCACACAAAGAAAAAGATAAAAATTATTTACTTACTATAACACACTGCACAAATAGTTTATGACAAAAATTTTAAATATACGAAATAAACTAATATATACTACAATAATAACTAAACGTTTATTAAGGGATTAATTAAAAGCTAATAATAAAAATATTTTTAATGCGAAATTTGAGCTTGATGTTTTTTGATAATTTCATTTATATTTGGTCGTAAAAATGACAATGCTACTCTCATATCGTCTTCTACATTAAACAGTCTTGATCTTTTTTTAGTTTTAATGTTCGCTAATGCCAAAAAATATTTTTCTTTTTAAATGATATAATTTAATAATATTAACATTATTATATATTTGCAAAATTTGGCGGCACACTTTTGAAATTTGGCGGCACACAAAAGTGCCGCGGCACAGTGGTTGAGAATCACTGATCTACAGAGACGAATATTATGACATATAACAAGACGTGACATTCCGTAGTAATGTTATTAAAGCAGTAAGATTGTGGACCAATTGATGGTGTGTGAGTGTGTGCACAAGTGTGTATTTGGAAAATTGAAAAGAAAAATGTTAGATGTGGCATTGTAGCATAGAATTTTTAATCATTTTAGCCTATTCAACTATCCAGTACGGTAGATGTACGTAATTAAAGATAATGTATGTGATTTTATACATTCATTTATTATGTTTCACTCATTAGATTTATGTCTGTAAGCACTTTTTGCTTACAGACAGTATACTAATGTGAGTTGGTATACTTTATTGATTAAGACATCCCGCTATAAATTAGACCTTATGTTTGCTGTAGAATAGAAGTTTTAAGGCATGATGGGGTTAGAAAAAAAACATACATCGAAGCGTTTAATCTAATGGACATTAACCTCTCCCCTACAGTAAGGCCCGCACGAGTGAATAAAGATTAAGGTAGATTTGTTAGGCAAAAAAATTATACACCCGAAAAGAATTTTTGTCGAAGTTAATGACTGAGTAAGCAATCATTACGCAAAATTAGATCGTCAGAGGAATTTCCCCTAAGTTACGAGGAAGGTATTTTTACATGATAGATTTCTCTTTTCAAGACCACATTAATTAAATGATATCTTGTATTTAATTGAATGGCAAATATCCAAGAAAACCGATTTTTGATACACATTGATTTCTTCATTTTTAGGGTTCCGTAAAACGGGATCCCTAGACTCCGCTGACTGTCTGTCTGTCCGTCTGTCACCAGGCAGGCAGCATCTCATGAACCGTGATAGTAAGACAGTTTAAATTTTCACAGACGATGTATTTCTGTTGCCGCTATGATAAAAAAATAAGAAAAAAACTTAATGGATAAAGAATGATAATTGATTTAATTAAGGTATATAACATTGCCGAGACAAGTCACAGCTTATTAAAAGTGGTCAACGAGTGTAAAAGTTTCTATAAATTAATAAAACACGACAGAAACATGTATGTTTTTATTAACAAAAAACAAATCTGACTTCATATATTTCACTCACCATAATTTTTTTATTTCATTTTGAGGAGTTCCCTTTTATCAAATACCAATATACTTAATATAGAACCTCGTGAGAGGTAAACTTAACCCAATGCAAAGGAATTTTTAAAATCGGTTTATTAATTAAAAAACATAAAAAAATAAAACCGGATTGAGAACCTCCTCGTTTTTTGAAGAAGCTAGAAAAATTTCAATTCTGATATCCACTGTCAGATAGGAACGGTACAGCTGAGTCTGACAAAAACAACGCTAGAACATCTCCCACGGTTTGTTATTTTAATTCCTAATTTAAATCTAAACATTTTAATCTTTAATAGGTTAATGAGGAACTGGAATGTTGATGCGACATTTATTTTATTAATTACACCGTTGCTCCATCGATCTAACGATCTACGATCTAACTATATAAATATATCTAAATAATATATATATAATCTAAATATCTCACTATATAACTAATCTAATTTACGGTCTAACCACTTTATTTCTATTCACAATATAAAAATACAAATATGGGCAACTCTATATTAGTACTTTCTTAATCAGATATATATTATATATAGATATATTTATAATCAGATATATATTCTCTCTATGCAATGAATTTTTAATACAGAAAACCACAGCCTTCCAAAAGTTCTGCCTTGCTTACAAAAATAAAGGCGCAAAGAATAGGCTCAACCAACAAATTTGATTAAAATTTCTTTTCCCGAATATTTTTAATTAAAGCTGACGTATACGGATTGTTATACACAGTGCTGCTAATTGGATTATTAACAGAATTTTATTACAGTAACTTTGAAAATTCCATTCTAAGGTCTTCTCTTTTTTAGGATTCATTAGTCACAGAAAGCTAAAACACTAGCTTAAGCAGATGCAGAGTTTTTCTAGAATATCCATAGGCGGTAAGTAAAATACCACTGGACAACAGTTCTTAAGAATAGTCCTTTTCTATTTGGAATTGGAATCAAACATCAATATGATACTTTCTGTCTCGTGAGAAAATTGAGAGAAATCACAATAAAGGCCATTTTCTGATAGTGTATTTTCTAAGAAGTCGAAACAAATCATATGGGTCGTTTCAAATAATATAAACGGCATTATTCCTCTCCATTTTTAAACGAATAACCATACATTTTACTGTCCAGTTTTACTTTGCATTGTTTACAACTTATATTTCATCGGGATTTGTTACTTAGTAACACAAAGTTCCAGCTTAGAGCGACCGAATTTAATACAGGAGAGATCTATTCATAACATCAGTACGATATGGCTTCGTCGACTATTATGAGTATCTATAGGTACCTCTGTACTGCATGAACTGGTAACTATCCTGCTCTTGAAATTTTGTTTAGTATTTTAAATTAGATCAAAAGTTAAGTAATTACAGCAAAATACAAAAGACATGTGTGATCAAAGCGTTAATACGAGTATGTATTGTCTTATAACTATTTAAATGAGGGTAAAAAATTCGGATAGCGATGTGCATGTAACCTTGAATTCCACGAAGGTCCCATTATTTTATTAAGCACTGTCGAGTGCTTGATTGCTATCCAAGCTCTACTGTTGGCGTAATATCAGTGGCGAATACATTATCTCCTTAAGCTTAAGCCGTGATAGCTCAGTATCCGGCTGCTAAGCCGTGATAGCTCAGTGTCCGGGCGCTCGCCTTTAACTCAATATTCTCGAGCACCCTGAGTTCGATCCCCGGTGCCGGCACCAATGAAGTTTTTAACTTTATGTGCTGACTTATCACGTGCTCTGCGGTGAAGGAAAACATCGTGAAAGGAAACCTGCATATTTTCGAAATAATAAGAAAAAAATATATTTCGAAGATATGTGAAGTCCGCCAATCCGCAGTGGGGCTGCGTGGTGGACTATGCCCCGATACCCTCTGTATAGAGGAGGCCTTTGCCCAGCAGTGGGACATGTATAGGCTGTTACTTACTACATTATCTCCTATTCAATGTTTTGAAGACGTCGTAATCTGGCGGCACGAACGGTGCATGCAAATAAAAATGTTTTTTTAAATGGGCGATGGGACGTTACAAGCGGTATCATATTAAAAAATTCTTGCAAAATCTCGAGTGCTACAACGCTAGGAATTTAGGCCGGAGGCTGTTTGGCAATGGAAAAAGTTGTTTTAAAATTTCACACGGGAAAATGGACGCTGAAAATCTAGAGTTTATACCGGTGCACATATATACGTTTATACGGTGTAGTTAGAAGTAACTTTGATTCAATTTATAATAAAAAAAGATAATGTTAAAATATTAAGTAGGTACTAACAATTATCGAACAAATTAAGGCCACTCAGCATGGGGTAATTACTTTGAATTTCTTTCTATTATCCAACTTTTTAAAGCTCTAAAACCAATGAAAGTTTAGCAAAAAAATTTAAGGCAGTAGAAATGTTTTATTTAATTTATTTCTTGACGAATACAAAGTTTATTCTTAAATTCTATTGATATCTTATGATACGGATTAAAAATCAAGGAAGCAAAACTGATATAGACAAAAATATTAGTTGAGTTTTCTGCTTTATGATTAACAAGAACATTCAATAAATCAAGTAATTAAAATTATATTTCTATATTTAGAGGCTTAAAATTGATCGTTAGATATGGTTTTAATTAAGACAGATAGACAGACAGACAGATTGCGGAGTCTTAGTAATAGGGTCCAATTTTAAAAAGGCACTTACAGCCTAATGGAATGGACATCGGAATTAAGATTATAGGTCCAAATATAAATCCCAGCAATGAGATCTTCTATACACGGCTTTATTATCCGCTACACTGTTATTGTTAAGTAATTTCGTTTGGTTCATTAAGTTTTAACTGTTATAAAACCATTTCATTTTAATATCATAAATCGAAACTGGAAATTTTTCAATTTCGACATGCATGTACTGCGTGATACTCCTACGATACGTGAAGTTCCCATACTATTGAGATGCAGAGATCTGAAGAATTTTTAATATAAAATTGAGATGGTGGGTGTACATTTCAGTTAGTGCGCTCTTTTATAATCTCTCTAAATCTGTCGACTCAGATATAGCGTAAGAACAATTTGTGTACTTTTCCCGTCTTTGGCATAGTCGCAACAATAATGGTTTTATTATCATCTATACATGTACATACATGGAGTGTCTGTTTGTAATATTCAAATAACCGCTTTATACTAAATGCATATGGATGTATAGGTGGCACATATACCAAAATAAAATTTTTACAATTTTTGTCAGACAGACAAAATTGTAGATAGTCAAATTGTAAATAGTCTATATTATAAACATCAACATTAACTTCTACACTAGTTATATTAAGTCGGGGAAAAACTCTTTTCGCAAATAGTATGTATGTACTTATAATATAATCTCTTTGGCTACATCCTTTGTATTAGGCTGGTTTTGGTATCATTAAAAAGTTTAAATTTAAAAAAAGATAATTTCAAATTCAAATTAGAAAAATGCGTGATTTTAATTTGTTTTTCTTACTGTTAAGATGAGTGATTCCAATGAAGAAATTCGATACATTTAAAAATTTTACTACTAAAAGGTAAAAATGCAACGCAAGCTGCGAAAAAAATTTGTGATATTTATGGACCTAGTGCAGTGTCTGTGAGAGTAGTTCAAATTTTGTTTAAGCGTTTTCAATCCGGAAATTTTGATGTCAAAGATGCACTTCACTCTGGGTGCCCTGTTACGGATAAAATGGATGCAATTTTTGAAAAAGTGGAGCAAGATCGGCATATCAGTAATTTCAACGTAGCTGAAGAACTGGGAATTGACCACAAAACTGTTTTGGCACATTTGAAAAAAGCTGGGTACACAAAAACGCTCGGTATTTGGGTTCTTCATGAGCTTACTGAAAGAAATCTAATGAACCGAGTACTCATTTGTGATTCTTTATTAGGACGAAATGAAACCGAACCATTTTTGAAAAACCCGATAACTGGTGATGAAAAGTGGATCACGTACGAAAAGAACGTGCGAAAAAGGTCGTGGTCAAGGGCTGGTCAGGCTTTACAGACTCGGGTTATCTCGCAACAAGGTAATGCTGTGTGTATGGTGGAATTGGAAGGGCTTTATTCATTATGAGCTGTTACCGCTAGGCAGGACTGAACTCTACTGCGAACAACTGATGAGATTAAAGCAAGAAGTTGAGAGAAAGCGGCCGAAATTAATCAACAAAAGGGGTATGGTTTTTCGTCATGATAACGCTTTACACATCTTTAGCCACTCAGCAAAAATTAAGAGAGTTTGACTGGGAGGTGTTAATGCATCCGTCGTATAGTCCTGACCTTGCACCTTCAGATTTTTACTTGTTTCTGTCTCTTCAGAATTCTTTGGGTAGTGTCAGGTTAACATCACAAGAGGACTGCCAAAACCACTTTTCGCGGTTTTTTGATCAGAAGCCCCAGAATTTCTATAGCAATGGGATCATGTCCCTACCTACAAGATGGCAGAAAGTTATCGAACAAAATAGCACCTATATACTTTACTTAAATGTAAATAAACTTTATCAAAATGTTTTGAATTTTCATATAAAATACGAAGAACTTTTTCCCCAACCTATTATATTGGAAAATTATACTAAACCATGCAATATTAACATGTAATAAAATTTATCTTCGTAAAGTATAACATACATGCACAGATAGATAATATATACAAAGATATTTCAGTATGTTTACATAATCCATAGGTGACGGTAAATTTTGTGGATGCTAAATTCACTTAAACAAAGACTAACGGCAAGACACAAAAATTATACGAGGAGTTTATTAAACAGGCATAAATAAAGCTGAACAATATTGTAAGAAATACTCTATTATGAACCCTTTCATTTATATTAAACATTTTTAGAATATTGGAAAATGTTGTCTAATGACAAATGATAAATAGCATCAATTAGCATGAATTTAGATTAGGATTTCTTACGACTTTTGATGTCGTACCGGTATCAAGCGTATTGACACCTTATAAAGTGTGTGTGCGTGTGTGTTTGTATGTCATAAATTAGTGTTTACTAATTGTAGTTCATGAATCTAGTAGTACATGAATTTCAGAGGGCAAGCCGAAGTCTTAATGATGATCAATTTCTCAAACAACTCGATAAAATGAAAAACAGGCTTAAGAAAAGGTACTGTATCTAATTTGATTTCAAAATAATACAAAATAAAAACTCAGCTAGATGAAATTAAAAATTAAAATTAAATATAAAACCAAAATATATACTACAGGTTCCACCGAGACTTGAACTCGGATCGCTGGATTCAGAGTCCAGAGTGCTAACCATTACACCATGGAACCGATGAAGGTACTCAGCAAAAACTTTAATAGAACGTGCCGTCATCCAACTTTATAAGTTTCTTACGGGTCTGATTTGAAATAATGCTTTGATAGTGTCACAAAATAAACTGTCACCATTTTGATTATCAATCACATTTTATCTTAAAGTCGATTAAGTTACACGCTCGACGTAGACAACAAATCTTGTGAAGTTTGAACCTAGTTTTCGATTTATACATACGTACATATTTTAATAGTTAAATTGTTCTTCAATAGTTAAGCGTTTTATAAATCATGACGCTGTTATAAGCGTTTTCTATGCAGATAATTTGTGGGATTTAAGATTAAAACGCTGAATCGACGTTTAAAACCACTATTTCACTCGAATAGCTTGGCTTTAGAAATTGCGAGGGCTTATTAAAAGTTATATTTGTGCCGAATTCTAAACACATTACGCTATATTCTTGTACAATCAATTCATATCATAACTCCAAATGTATTCCTGTTTATGGAATAAAAGAAGGAAATAATGTTTTTCTTTTGGAACAAGAAATAATAGAGTAATATTAAATATTGTTATTACACAAACTTAAAGGTATTTCAATGGTATTTCAATTGCTTTCGACAAATTGCGTTAAGTAAAATTAGATGGTTCTCTTAGCTCAGTTGTAAAGTTCTTTGTCATATCTATAAAAAATATTTTTCAAAAATACAGATTTCAATGACATGACATGGGCTTAAGGTGACAAACCATATGGCCCATACAAGTGATGTTAAATAAAAATACCAGGTAGACATTACACTAGCTCACGGAAACCGAGGCACTCAAATTACGCCATTTGGTGTAATTAGTTTGCAACTTTATACACTGCTACCTCTTTCCGTATCATCTGTCACATTCAATTATATATGTCATAAAATTTTAAGCGGTACAATTTTAGAACGCTGCGCGGTACGAACATGCGTCATATTTAAACATCACTTAATTCATGAAATAAAATATGCCCAAATGTATTATTTAGGTAACGGTGGTAGGGCCATGCTGCAGCCTCGGCTGTTACACGAATAGGCAGGCCCGTCCGGGTGAGTACCACGACCTCACAGAAGATCAGCGCAAAGCGGAAGTATAACAAATACTTTCGCGTTTCGGCTGGTGAGTGAGGTAGACGGCGCCCAATTTTCAAAAGGTTGTCAACGCATCTGCAAACCTTTGGGTGTAGCAGATGTCCATGGGCGGTGCTATTCACTTAACATCAGGTGAACCACCTGCTCGAATGGCAACTTTTCACATAAAAAAAACATTAAAATGAAAACAAATATGTCAATAGATAATAGAAATACCAAGTGAGAATAGGAGTCATACTCTGTGGATTCCGAATAAACGCCTTTCCTAGATTTACAGTCTTTTTCTTGAGTTTTCTTCGCAACTTTCTTTAATTTTAAGTGAAATGGGTACCCTGAGCTTGCTAGTTTTAATGTAAGTGAACTAAATTTTTACTGAGACGTTGAGCAACAAGAAAAAGCTATTAGTGTTATCAGAAAAAGATGAAGTTATAAGAATAGAAACAAACGACTTTGATCGCGTAGGATACATTTATAAATAGCAATATCTTCATTTATTCAGTTTTGATCAAGCCTCAATTAAAATAAATTATAATGAACTATTAAAATCATATTGTATTTGTTATTTTTTGTTGAAGGTGAAATTACGACCATAACTAACTTTAATAAAAATAAATACAAAAGAATTTCAGATGTATGTTATAGATATTCACGGAGAATTTAGTTATTTCGTTTATTCCCAAAATTATTATCATAATATTTTTTCCGCATCGAATTGTGAGTATTTATAAAACAATATTAAATACTAATTAAATTAAACATAAAATACTAAAATACTACTTATGAAATACTGACGTAATTTTCACAATTCATTTCTAAATATTTATTTCAGAAACATTGTACTCATAAAATAAATAGTGCATCAATTTTAAAAATTAAGTAAAAGTAAACCTTATGGGAAAACTGGCGACTGGAAAACTGCATTATGATGAATATTCATGAAGGTTTACGCGCAAATTTCAGAAGGTACTTAGTTCGCTTTGCACTTGGATATTTTTTTCATGGAAAATTTTGATCAAGTAAAAATGGTATAGTTACATTCCCCTTATTTGCTTAGGAGCAAAAACGTTAGCTAGAAATTGTGTTATTTCTTTGAGTTTATTAAGGTGCAAAACAAAACAATTCGCCGAAAATTCGAAAAGGTTTATTAGGTCTCGTAACCTCTGCGGTAATTTGGCTGTCACTATGAAGGGAGAAGATAACACTTACACCAGCCGACATTAATTGAAATGAAATGACTCTAAGAACGGAATATTTCTATGGTTTGTGCCCTGAGCGTACTTTGAATCTCGTCGGAATGTCAAGTCTTCTCACATTAATCCTATCAAAACATCCGAGATAAGGTTGGTTGTAAGATTTTATTCCAAATACCTTTCGATGAACTTTGATTGATTGATCTCTTGTCAAAGTATTCGGAGCATAATTAATACCAAAACTTCTTTATTATCTTAAGATATGTGTATAATAGCAAATAATCAAGAAGGACCTTCCACCAAGGCCACCAATACTAACATTTGAATAAAAAAAGTAAAATATCGTATACTAATGAAATGGCTCTATCTATGAACACCGAATAAGAAGTTGTAAGCACTTTTAGAATCGTGACTGATCGTTTTGGTTTTGTTAATTAGTAACTGTGGTAGGGCCACGCAATAGCGTTCGGTGTTACAAGAATGGGCAGGATCGTCAGGGTAAGTACCACGACCTCACAGAAGACCGGCGTAAAGTGGAAATGTTATACTTCCGCGTTTCGTCTGGTGAGTGAGGTAGCCGGGGCTCACTTTATTAAAAGGTGGCAACGCATTTGCAACCCTATGGGTGTTGCAATTGTCTATGGGTGGCAGTTGTCACTTAACATCAGGTGAATCGCCAGCTCGTTTGCCACTTTATCAAATAAAAAAAAATCCCAAGTACTTATAAGAATATCTACATGTAGTTTGTCTTGTCTGTCTTGTTATAAATATTAAGCACAAGGTATTTTTCACAGGAGAATATTAGTTTTACGTCTGTACTTTACTGTTCACGCCTATGTCTCGGTTGGAGCAGTTGGTAGACGCACCATTTGAAGATGTGATATAGATTAACTGAAATATTTAAGTGAATTTGAGTGCTATAAACCTAAGCTCTATGTACTACGATAATGACAAGTTATGACCGGCTTTTACTATTTTTAAGATCGATGTTCATATAGTTAATTTTGAGACATTTTTCATTCATTTAATTTCAGTTTATTCGTAGTAAGGTAGACACACTTATTGTTTAATTATTAAAAATATATTTACCTTTTGTACCACCATATATAAAAATACATGAAATCAAAAATATATGAGATATATGAAATCATTTAAAAATAATTTAAGGTAATTCAAATTTGTCCATTTGCGTGAAAATAGCACGACAAAGGTTTATAGCATTTATAAATATTTACCCTTATGTATATGCAAGGTAGATAAATTCATACTCGTCTTTTATATAAATCGCCACATAATATCTAATGATATATAATGTGGGGTAATGATTTAGAGATTTCATTTAATCAAAGCTTTAATCCGGCATGGCAATTATGTTTGTAATAAAGACCTACAAAACTTCGTTTATGTTATGATTGACCTTTTTCACAAGATGATTTAACGCGGGCTTTAACGAGTTGTCGCAATGTAAAGGTATAATCATAGTTCAATTACACGTATCTAATTTATTTAATAATTTATGTACACAATGTATTTAAAAAGAAATGTAATAACAGCATAAGATTTGTACAAAGCTTTGTGTACAAAAAACAATAATCATCAAAATAAATTACGAGAAGTCGGATTGGCTGTCGAATGTTTTGGATTAATTCGGGTGTGTAATTGCTATTTAAACTCGGCAATTTAATTTTATTTATTTTTTTATGCGAAAAGTTGTCAAACGAGCACACGGTTCACCTGATGTTAAGTGAATATTTTAAGCGGGTTACAGATGCCTTGACAACCTTTTGAAAATTGGGCTCCAGCTACCTCACTCACCAGACGAAACGCGAAAGTATTTGTCATATTTCTACTTTAGGCTGGTCTTCTGTGAGGTCGTGGTACTTACCCGGACGGGCCTGCCCATTCGTGCAACAGCCGAGGCTGCTGCGTGGCCCTACCACCGTTGATAATAAACGATTGATAATCCTACACCATTTAGGAAAGTTAAAAGAATTGCAAAGGGCTTATTAGAGTGGTGCCACCTAATAATGATAACAATGATATCCTCCGCCATGTCACAGGAATTAAAGATTGTTTGCTTATATTTTAGCGACAAAAAAGAGCTGTATAGACATTAACCAATACGTTGTATCTGTGGTCAGACTTTGAATATCAGTAGCATATGCCAATAAAATTACTATACAGGCGATTTCTTACCTGCATAGTGATTTTTTCACGTTTCGGCCCCCTTTCATCGACAGATAACGATTGTCTCACGTTTGGGTTTCGCTTTCACCGACAGGCTTACCATAATTATGCCAAGTTTAAAAACTAATAAGCTTTAAGAAGGCTAAGAGCGCCATATTCGTGAGCCTAACAAGTGATTAAATAACGTCCTTACTAATATTATAAAGGCGAAAGTTTGTATGTATAGATGGATGTTTGTTATTCTTTCAAGCAAATACTACAGAATTTATTTTAATGAAACTTTACAATAATATAGCTTATGCATCAGAATAAGACATAGGCTATAATTTATATACATATTTTTATGTCTTTCCGTCTGAATGTTACGCATTCAGCCTATTCTACGCAGACGTAGTCGCGGGCAGCAGCTAGTTTTAAATATTTCTCGATTTATATTTAGTCGATTACGAAGAAGAGAAATTTAGAGAAATTTTCCACTTGGATACGCGCGAGTAATATTTTATAGGGGCTTCCAATGTTATTGGAATGCAGAGTTCTGAAGAATTTTAATATTAAAACTGTGATGCTGCATCTTTATATATTCCCAGTTTATTGAGGGTTACGAATAACGTTTGAGGCATCAGTACAGACTGAGCTTCAGAAAAATTTAACCTACTAAGGTTCAATTTTTCCATGTTGTGCAGTCGACACATTCGCTGTCTAAAAAATCCTTTTAAATTTTAAATCTAAAAATAGGATAGTAGTTTCGCAAGCACTACGAACATTTTAACAAAATATCGGAAACATCGGCAAAATGAAAGGGCGCGAACGTTTGAAAATAGCAGTAGTAATAAAATATTTTAAATTGTGACGTGAGATTAATATAAGTGTGAAGAGACTAGACTTATTGCCGCGGCTGGTGACAAGAGTGCTCGTTCTTTTCTCGCTCAAAGGTTAAGCATAACTATTCAGCGTTCTTAGCACTATGCCGAATGGACTAGGCAGTGGCGAATTTGTTGTCTTGGCCACCCTAGGCCCCAGCCCATGTAGTAAGTTCCAGCCACCTCTTTCTCAGAGCCCATCATATATCTTGTCATCATCAGTGAATTTTTTGTTACCATTGGTCGCCCCAAATAAGTGACCGCCCTAGGCCCGGGCCTATTGGGCCTTAGGGCAAATCCGCCACTGGGACAAGGTTTATTAGATAATATTTAATTTAGTTAGATTTAATGTTGTAAATATTGGTTATAATAAAATGATTAAAAATCCAAAAAAATAAATCTATAAAGTAAGTATAATAGTTCATAATTATAAAAATATTTAATACTGTCACGATAATTCGCGTCAACCCCACTTTAGGTAAATCTTCCGTATCATCACGTTTACCTATAACTGAACGGGCGGACATCCGTACATGTTTGGATTTCGAATAAATTCCAACTTATCTCGTTAACATCCTTTGGGAGGTTTTCAAACGCATCGGTATCGCATTGTCATACTGCGCGTTATGGGAAGCGACGGGTGTTTAAAGCACAATTCGAATTGGCCAAAGAGGAATAAAAATCGACGCCCGTAATTTTATTTTATACTATACACTGTGTACCACAGGGTGAATTTAAGTCGCCATGGAAGACCAAATACGAAATTATGCGGAATAGCGAAAAACAGTCGAAAGACAACAAAAGTAAAAAAAAAAAACAGTCAGGCAGGCCTTATTTTGATGTAAAATAAAAGTGCATCTTTGGATTTTCAAAAAATTACAACTAGCCAGGAATCAATTCCGTTGGTTTCTTTTAAAATTAACATTGTATTATTGCATACGGTATTCGGTAGTTAAGAAGCATCAAATTCTGTGTAGTAATGAGTAACCCGATATTTATCTTGAAAAATTCAGCCTGTGCTACTACACCATAGAATATATACACAGGGTGGCTTTTTTAAAGGTGCCCAAATTCACACTAAACCTCCATACTCGGTAGTATAATCGTTTATTGAAATAAAAACAAACTTTTTAAAAAAAAAAATTGCCATTCCATTCCCTAAAAACAGAACTTGTAGACAATGCGGTAGTCATTCATAAATGCGTCGTATACTTTTGAAACGAACTTGTGGCCCATAAATCACGCACTTTTTGAGATAAGTTCAAATGAATGTATTTAATTAATTACAGGTGATTTTAAATATTTATCATTTTTTATGAATTATTATGAAGAATTTAATAAAAAAAAATGTTATGTATACACTTAGAAAAGCCTCCATGTATATAAAAAAAAAGTTTCCTTATAACATCATTTCCTTAAAACACACATAAGGAAAATTATACGTATAAATGAAAAATTATCAATTCATAATTATTTATAAAATGTTTAGAGCGAAAAGGTCTTTATAATATTATATCCGTAATCATTCATTTAATTAAAGAAAAACTTGTTTTGAAATTGTTGGTGAAAAATGTAGGTTCCTCCATAATTACGACTCGGTACGCTGAATCCATTGGCCAGGCCAAAGCGCGAACTATTACACCTAGGAAACGAAGAAACCAGTATCCAAATATCGTATTGCAATATTCAGCGAAACAATGGCGTCCATTCGTCATTCTCCATAATTTTTTCCCCTTTCTTCATTCAAAAATTTTCAAACATATTTTAAAAAAATCAAAGCGTTTTTAAATTATTTGAAAGCAGGGTATATATATTTAGGTAATCTAAATATTTGACCCTAGCGGGAATCAAACCTATGAATGCGTGAACTCTGTAACTAAGCAACTCCTTAGGGAAACAGTGGAGTTTCACTACTGCCACACAGTTACCCCGGGGAGTGTTTAACAAGCAAACGATAAATTGATATTTAAAAGTACTATTTCATGTTCCTACTTGGTTCTGGAAATTGTCGAGGGAGGAATAAAAATTGTGTTACATGTGGTGAATTTTAAGTTTTTCATAAAACGAACTTAGTTTCAATATTGGTTTCACAAGCATCCTTGGTATCAACTTTGTATCTTCACTGGTATCAATTACTCAGGTGCGAATATGAAACTAAAGTATATGTACAAATAAAATCATGTTTAATTCTGAATTTAAATTGGTAATAACGATAACAAATGTATCGAAAGATTTATGTAAACAATGTGCACATAAGAAAATAACGTTATAAATATAAAAAGTGTCAAGTACAAAAAAAAGAATTGTTATGGACAGTTTTTAGCAGAATGAGACTAGAAACTATGCAATGCTACGAGGCTCACTCTACACATATGTCAGTTGTAGTCTTCGTATTTGTGCTACACCCGCCTACGCCCGCCTACGGTGCCTACATGGTAGCATGTTAAGATTACGACGACTCATAATAATCGCTATAGCTTTGAGCCGTAATGAGATAGTATAAAGCCCTAATTTTCACGTTATCAAGGACTCTGTTGTGTTCGAAACGTGGAGTATTAAAAAAAAACGTTCGAACGCTTAGAGATAGTTTTATCTACAATAATTTTTAACTAAATCTTAAATGACAGAGACTAGAGATTTAGAGTCAAAATTAAAATTGCAACTTTATTTTCAATTTTCTTTATTTTTTTGCTCTGTAGGTTGAATTATTGCTGTTTTTTAAGTTATCCCTTTATATAGGCAGTGTTTGTGCGTAACAGCAAAGATTTTAGCATTTATGTAGTGCATGATGTTCAAGTGTAATAGAATTTGCGATTTGAATCAAACAAAAAATAATAATAATGACCTATATGAAACTTTTTTAAAAGATTTTGCCTATAATTATTATAATGTTACGACGTTTGTCACGTGTATGAAACCTTTTATAAACCGAAAGTTGGGAATTTTAATATTAGATTATAGATATATAATATTATGATATATATTATAGATATATAATATTAATTTTAACTTAGTAGAGACGAAGGCTTGTTCGTTGGATACAGTTAGATTAAACGGAAACATTAGGTGTTATTCCGAAAACCTGTACCTACTTTACGAGTAAATCAGAAGCAAAAGCCTAACTTACCTAATAATCCAACTTAATTCTACACGCCGAGATTCGAGCTTTTCATTTTGTGGAACAAACTTCACAACTAACAATCCCGAGCTTCAGTTGGAATAAAAAACGCAATTTTTCACCTTTGCGCTATATGATTAAGGTTGAAGTTCCATTTGACTAGCCGCAATGGTAAATATGTCATTGTGCTACATCGCATTACGAATTCGAGAAACTTCCGAAAAGCATTTTTAACATTTCACTTGGCACTTCTTTGCTTTTATTCAATGTATAAACGATTAATATAAGTCACTATAGTAACATTAGCTTTGGAAGCATTTGTTCTTTCGTAGAGACTTATATGGAACAGTATTACTGAAGCGTAGTTATAACTGATATTTTGATCGGAATTATAGGTGTGCCATAAAACAGTTAAGTGAGCTGTGCTTGAATCGTTGAATGAATACAAAGAGAACAAATTTATTTATTTACAATTTAAGTGCAAATATATGGGCTATGATGTTTCACATTTTTTTTATGTGAGGAAGTGGCAAACAAGCTGGCGGTTCACCTGATGTTAAGTGATAACCGCCGCCCATGAACAGTTGCAACACGCGTAGGGTTGCAGATGCGTTGCCACCTCTTAATGATGTGGGCCCCGGCTACCTCACTCACCAGACGAAACGCAGAAACGCAACACTTCTACTTTACGCCGTTCTTCTGTGCGGTCGTGGTACTGACCCGGACGCACCTGCCCATTCGTGCAACAGCGAACACTGTTCCGTGGCCCTACCACGTACAAAATCCTCTTTGCTCATGGATATTCTATTGAAATTGAAATCCGTCGTCGTCGAGTAGTCTATGTCTTATGATATAGACTAGACATGGAGTCGAATATAGAGACTATAGACATAGAGTCTAACCGAGAGGCTATCACTGGCTTTGCCGGTTGCATGAATGGCGCAAAGTTTTAACTGGTCGCAGAGTTGGCTAACTGTCTTTGCGAGCTCTATTATCGGTTTGATCACTACACGAGGCGAGAACTTACAATTTTTTAATCAATTTTTTATATTTTTTTACAATTTTTTATAAGCCTGAGTATATTCTATGTCTGCGACTGTGTGATATAATCCTAGTGTTGGGGGACTGCTTTTAAAAAAAAGTAGATTATATTTTCATATTCTAAGAGCCGTATTACACATTTTCCAATAAGAACTTTACCACAGGTTTTTTGCTAAATATTCTCGTCGAAATGTAAACGCTTCTGTTTTATCAACGGTGATATTTTGTTGTAGTCGAACAATAATGGTAATTAGGGGATAGTCATGGGAGTATATAACGAAATTTCATTTGATACACATGTTAATAGTGACGAAGGCATGTGTGTTCTATACATGCGACATTTTTAGTGAATGAGTGTATAATTAATATAATGGGCTTTAGAATTTTCTCCTCTACCGTCTGTCCGTTTCTATACTTATAAACTCAGAAGAACGGTTTCGTTATGAATATAATTTATTAACCATAGTTAAGATATTGTCAGGTTTATGTACATAATTCATTATTATAGATTATTAGGTGTTGAATTTTAGCGTAAGCCCGCGGGCATAGATAGTAATTCCATTAAAAACTTCTGTTAGGTCTGGTTTTCATTTCAAAATTTTACTTGGAATTTTTCGACACGAAAAATAACATTATAAATTTTCTCTCCAGAATTATTATCCCGTAATTAAATCAACCACCTGGTTGCTGAATATTCATGGTATATTTCTTATTCGCGGACAAAGAATATCTACCAAAATTTTGACAACATTTCATGAATATTCCAAATGGTACAACTCTCCAGTTCGTTTTAATTTCGTATAAAATGAATACGGTTCATAATTTTGAAAATATTTGTCACAGTCTAAATCCATGCGTATTTGGTCTTCCGTATTACACTGGTTGTTTTTTAAAAGTTTAACATTTAAATATCATGTCAAATATTTAAGTTAACATGTTACTGCCATGCTCCATGTTAACTGACAATTGTTGGATAAGTGTCCTTTATTTCACTTGCCTTTATGACGACATAAATTTCATTTTATTGTATACATTATCGTTGAAAGTAATTAATAAAAAAGGTTCTTCAATCTCTAATATTTTACCTTTTAATAACATTTAGCGTGTTTTTAATTCAATTGTTATTTTATGTGTAATATGAATGGATAAGAATAATTATTTATATTATACTTATATAAATGTCAAATACTACTACTACTAAGTACCAACCTGACACTAACGCGAACCTCAACAAGCGTCGCCCGTGTACTGAACCGAACCGCCCAAGAACGCGGGTGTACCTAGTGGTACACCCGTGTTCTAGGTCGGTTCTCACCACCCCCAGCCACCGACTAACCACAGTCAACGGCCATCGGGGTCACGGTCCGCACCGAACCTCGATGGCCCGTAGGCGACATGCCATAATTAACGCACGCATGAGTACATGCGTGGCCCTACCCACTGAGGAAGGTCTCAAACCCTTGGGTTCTGGCTAGCCCACCGGTATCGCGTTCGATGAAGCTTTAATAGTCTAAACACTGAAATGGTAACATCAGTTATATAAATACAAATGCTTTGCTGGCTCAGCGACCCAAAGAGGATCTTGGACTCCGACACTAAAAGACCCCATTGTCAAAGACTACGAATAAAATTAAATAAAACGTGGAAGCAGGACGCCGCCTGTTGCGCCCTCATTCGCGCTTACGGGTATTATGGTAGGCATTGCAAAGTGACCAACTGCACAACCCTCGACCTCGGGATATGAAAACGCGAAGACCCGGGGACAAAACGAGCATTTTATATTACATCTATTTCTCCTTATCTAAGCAAATTATCTTTTGATTTAATATCTTTTGTGGTAGGACCACGCAACAGTATTCCCTGTTGCACAAATGGGCGGGTCCGTCCGGGTTAGTACCACAACCTCGCAAAAGACCGGCGTAAAGTAGAAGTTTTACACTTCTGCGTTTCGTCTGGTGAGTGAGGTAGCCGGGGCCCACATTATTAAAAAGTGGCAACACATTTGCAACCACTGTTGCCAATGTCCGTGGGCGGCGGTTATCAATTAATATCAGGTGAACCGCTAGCTCGTTTGCCACTTTCTCAACTTAAAAAAAAATTAGAGTACATTAATATCTATGGTGCACTGGATATTATCAAAGTAGCGTATGCCTCATCTATGCAATCAAACTTTTTAAAATAAACAACCCGCTTCCAATAGTTTCGCGTTGTTGCGCGTTTTTCGAAAAACATTTTTGACGTGCAATAAATGTGGGCAAACCTACTGTGCTGAATAATTTTTCGTCTCTCGAAAATTTTTAATTAAAACCGACGTGCTACGGACAGTTATGAAAAACTTAATTACTCCGTTAATAATACAATACGCTGTAAACTTTATAGTGTTAAGTTCCATACATACTTTCCGCATGTTCAGAGTTGCCCAAAATTTAAAACAAAATAATAAATAACCGCAATAAAACTAGAAATTTCACTAAAACCGTCATGTGACTATATATCAACGTTCTATTTGCTTAACTATGAATGAACAAAGAGAAAATATAAAGAAATGTAACTATACCCTTGTTTCATTTTTTATAGTGTAAGTGTCGGAAGTGTCATTTTTGGCATTTTTTATAGTGTAAGTAAAGTCTTTACTTACACTATAAAAAATGAAACGTTGCTGTTACTTTTAAACAGCCTATATATTATATTCCACCGCTTAGTCTATTAAATGACCCCACTGCAGATTGTCTTCGATTTTTTTTAATAACTATTATCTCGGAAATATGCAGATTTCTTTAAGATGTTTTCCATCACCGCTAAGCACGTCATATGTAAGCCATTAAAATTGCAACAACTAGTTTCATTTGTACGGTGTTGTGATATTATATAGGTACATATATCGACCCAACATTATCTACAAAATTTATAAAATTATAAAAATTGCCTTCTCTGTGCAGACAGTGATGCCAGATGTGAAAGAGGCACTTAATAGCATTTATGTATATAATATGGACACTGGAGATTATTGCATCAAATCTGTTGGCTTCAATACCGTTACAATATCAACTCAGATCAACAGCATCTGGAATTTACAGAAGTGCGGAAAGGGGTACTTTTGAAGTATCGCTTCCTTTACTGTATGTCTGTCTGTCACCAGGCTGTATCACATGAATTGTTATAGATAGAGAGTTGAAATTTTCAGAAATGGTTTATTTCTGTTGCCGCTATGGCAACAAATACTAAAAAAAAAAAACAGAATAAACAAATATTTAAGTGGGACTCCCATAAATAAAATAATAAATGAAAATGTAACATTTTATTAAACTTAGGACGATTAAACTTTTAATACCACCGCAAAAATTCTACCTACAAAACCGCTAGAATGATGCTGAATTCCACGGTTTACCCGAACTACATTTTGAAGAGTGATTTGCATTTCAATACGAACTAGACAATTTAGACGCCATGTGCGCCGGATTTTTGATGTGGTGCTTAGAATAAACTACAAAGAGGTTTTAACGTTGTATCTAAAGTTATAAAGAGGTAGTTTGTTTCTTTCGTTATTTTTTGTATATAATAAGTAGTATGTAGTAAGTAGTCTCAGAAATTACTTAACCAATTCAGTTTTTTTTTTCAGTAAAAATTAACTCTACCCTTCACTAACGCAGGCTTTGCTTAACTAAAATCAACATAGGGTCTCAGTTAGAAATTGTTATATTAATTAGATCTTAGAGTCTAAATGCCAATGTGACAATAATATAACAAGCTATTAAGAATTTCATCGTTTTACCTTTTGAATGCCAACATTTACTCTAAAAGTAAAAAAACTTAGTAAAAAAAAATAAGATTCCGATTTTAGAGATAAATTTCGTGTTCACAGTATATTTTTGCGTCAACAAGACCAAATTTTCATGAGAGCTCAAGCGGAAACGTCAACTATCATCCGCCTGATGTGTGATTTATCTTATTTTACGTAACTAGTTGTTACAGACGACTACGTCCACGAATCGAATTCGTCCAATAACCTATGTCATATTTTACTTTAGCCATTTTAATAGCTTATACACGATTTACATTGCGTGAATTTCATTCTCAAGGAGCGACTTAGTTTCAGTCAGCTGTGTTTATTAATCGAAAAATAATACACATAATTATGCTTCCATGTGAACTGCCTGCTCGTTGCCACCTGCTCACATAGAAGAAAAATTGAAAATGAAGTAGAGTAATCTCTTAGTATTCTGTATCAGGCAACCCCAGTTCAATTCAGTAAGTCATGCGGATGGAACATCAATCTATATGGTCTCCCTTGCGACTAAACTAGATGGCTAAGAACAGCTTGTTGAAAACAGCCACCAGACATCGTAGTATCCCGTACAGATTAAATTTCGCCTAATATTTCTTTTGTTTACTTTCCAATTGTTTAGTGATTTAATAGATCTCGTTATTTCGTCGTTCTTTCTTTATTTAAGCTTCTAGCTTTATTTAATTACAACACGATGGAAACGATATCGAAAATACTTGTAAACTTTGATTGTAAATTTTAAATTTTAAAGTTTTTTATAGTGCTAATCTCTGCGCTTAAGATTGAACTTTGTTTTAATGTAAATTGTAGTTCACAATAAGTAAGATACAGTCAATTTGGTGACTATTGCGGTGGCGATATCTATCTATGTATTTGAAAATCAAATTCGACATTGCGGGCAAACTTGTAATGTTAGCAAACTCACGCCTGTGGCTCTAACATTGGCGTGAAAAGTTCTTCGTTTCTTCACCGAATCTTCGCGTGACTTCACATGGCAATTACTTCTTCGTATACATTTACGAGTACGTGCGAGTATGTATGTACGCGTTTCAATAATTATTATGATTGTAAATTTAATAGGGCGTGAAAATCGTACATGGAGATAGGCCATTTAAAAATTACCAAAATCCTAAGTTTCACGAAAAATAGTTTCATAGTTACAACATTCATGAAACACATTAAAATTTTACGATCACAAAAAACTTTAAATGTTTTTTTTACTTCCTTTTGCTTGTCTCTGGATTTAAAAATTAAGAAACTTAAAATGTGTAGATAAAACTTTCCCAAATTTTTTAACTAACTAAGCGGTCGAAGTCGAAAATTTAAACGTTATATCTGCATTCCGTTTTTAACAATGCTTGGCGTGGTCTGATGCGTTTCCTTTACACTAAAATGAATATTTGAAAACTATGTCTTTTATGTTTTCTTTTTTTTTTAAATTAAAGAGCTCGTCTCTGCTCTTATGATGAAATTTAAAATATATATGTGCTATTGATTCATTCAGTAAGGATTTCTGAAAGGGAGTCACTTAGTATGGGATTTCCGCAAAAAATCTCCGTCAATGATTTCCCATGTGGCTGCCCACGATATTGCAGAATATTTTAGGCCATCCGTTAGATGGTCAGAAAAATGACGCTTTCAATTAAATTCAATTCGCTATTAACATTAAAGAAGTATGATCTGTAATCTTTATGGGCTAAATCAGTAGTGCATGGTCGTTTTGTCTCTTCCTTTTTTAAAATAAAAAACTGTCACATCGTTAGAAACACTGTCAATCGAGCTACACCACTAATTCGTTTATTATACCTACATTGTTTATTATAACTTCATTTTTATGAAAAGAGGTTTAGTGAAAAGTTATATTTTTTGATTTTGCTTAGATAGAAAACATTCAAATAGTGGCGAATATTATTACCTGATCCTTAATGGCAAAACCCTGTGCTATTTAATTTATACCTAATTATTAAATGTACACGTAGATGGCAAACAAATGTTTGAAATTGAAATACTAACGTTTGCACAAACATTTTCCGATCAAGCAAACTGGGATTCACTTAATAAATATTAAGTACGATTTTGGATATTTAAACATCATTTAAGCGATAGAGGGCGAAGATTCCACGTGCGGCCGCCATGGGCTCAACGGAGGACTTAATTAACTAAAGATAATTAGTCCTCCGTTGAGTCTAATTTCTTTTATTTTGTAGTGCATATTTGTGCAATGCATTGAATAAATGAAGCCCGCCAAACTCTACTCATGTTGGCACTAAAAAACTGTATGCATATAGAAATTTAAATTGTTTATAGTGCTAATCTTTGCACTTAAGATTGAACATTAAAATATGTAGAAAAAAGTGCGAAAAGATTGTCGCCGCTGTGGGAATCGAACCCACGTCTTCGGCATTCGCGGCCTGACGCTCTAGCCACTGAGCTAAACGGCTGATTACCACACCGACGAAAATCTTAACGCATTCTTCCACATTGTTTTCTTAGCATTTGAAGCAATGCTTGGCGCCATCTATTGTTATATCCTTTCCAGCATACAAACAATTTCGAATATCGTTTTACAACGATAATTCGAACGAATCGAATTTTTCTACATATTTTAATGTTCAATCTTAAGTGCAAAGATTAGCACTATAAACAATTTAAATTTCTAAAAAAGCAATGGCGACATCTCTCGTTCGAATTATCGTTGTAAAACGATATTCGAAATTGTTTGTATGCTGGAAAGGATATAACAATAGATGGCGCCAAGCATTGCTTCAAATGCTAAGAAAACAATGTGGAAGAATGCGTTAAGATTTTCGTCGGTGTGGTAATCAGCCGTTTAGCTCAGTGGCTAGAGCGTCAGGCCGCGAATGCCGAAGACGTGGGTTCGATTCCCACAGCGGCGACAATCTTTTCGCACTTTTTCTACATATTTTAATGTATGCATATAGTTTGGCAGAGATAGATAGATAAAATCAGAATCTTGACCTCGGTCTGTAAAACAAAATTAAGGTATATATATATATACCGCATGTTATCCCGTCAACCAGCTCTGTTGCCGATAGGCGGTTCGCTGAAATATATTTTCATTCCTTTATTTATAAGGCCATATTCTTTATCGCTTAGCAGGGTCACTCGGAATTACATACCAATTTCCGCGTTGGTTCCAGGAATTGCACTCAGAAGCACAAGAATTTAAGACATGTTCTCATCAAGACCCATTTTCAGTCAGGCAAAGCATTTCAAAAGTGAATGTTTCTCTATTGCTCACTGTGTATCGATTATTCGTTCAATTGGAAGATACCATTGACTTGATTAGAATTTTATAAGAAAAAATCGAAAAAATCACGTTGTATTACAAATCACAGTTATTTATTATTTTATGAATTTTAACTATTGAAATATACGTGATACCTATAAGCTTTCATTATGTAAGGCTTAAAGAATATATATTCTTTTTTTTTTACATTTGGAAGATCACCCTCTTGTCCCTCTGTCTGTTCGCGTGTCACCACCGATATTCTCAGGAACGGGTGGACCTATCAAGTTGAAATTTCTAGCAGACAGTGAGGATTATACGTCCCTATTAAGCATAAAATAAAGGTCCTGGGTCAATACGATAAAAAGATATGGGTGAATTTAGATTTTCTCGAAAACTTGTAAGTACCAAAATTTATCTTAATATTCAACTTTTTTTACTTTTCGGAATTTTCACTTGTGCTGTAAGACCTCGCTTTTAACCAAAATTGACAATTCTAGGTCAACCGATACTTTCTATAGTATCCCTCGGCCCACCAGTAATAGAATAAGATGAATGTCCTCCAATTCCTCTGCATCTAAAATTCACTTCATACAGCCCCTCAAACAATAATATCTAATTGATTTGCACAAAACATCAACAAGGATTCTTATTCGGAAAAAAATAATTATTTCGAGAATAATAGAGAAAGTAGAGGTAGAAAGAAAGAAAAAGACGTGTTTGTTATTGCTCCGTAAATTTAATTTCTAAAGTGCAGTAAATTTTTAGTTACTATAGCCTGTGTTTGTACCGTTATCTGCGTTAAAAAGTGCTCTTTTTAATGGTGAAATCAGAATTGGGAAATTCAAAGGCAATCTGAAGATATAAGCGAATACATTTCAAACTTTTATTTAACGAACTTTGACGCTGGCCTACGACAACACGCATCGAGCTCGCTTCGCGTGCCATCGTGCTGCGTTCAACGCTACTTGAACATCACGGTGCTACATTCAGGCGGTCGAGTTATAAAGTCAACAAATATAATATAAATACATTTTTCTTTTTTACTATTTGAAAATGAATGTTTGTAATGGTGGTTGCAACAAGCCTGTGAAGGCTAATGAAAAGATTTCCTGCTCTCAAGTTAACTGCAAAAAACAGTTTCATTATTTTTGTGTTAAACTGACAAGTGCTAAAAAGCCGACTAACTGGAAATGCCCAGAGTGCGTTCAAGAAATATCATTAACACAGCGTAATAACATCAAAAATGTTACACCTGTTAAGAACTCCAGATCTGATGCTATAAATGAATCACTCGATGAACGTCAAAATGTAACTATTACTCGAGGAAATACTTTTTATAACGATATCGGCGACGAAACTGTCAATCTGCGGTTTACTATCAGAAAAATTTTACAAGAAGAAATAAGAGATATTGTGCGAAAGCAATAAGTGATGAATTTTCCATTTTAAGAATGGAATTACGTAACTGTGAAGATTCGATGAGTTACTTGAATAATAAATTTGAAGAGATGAAAAATAATGTTGAGACCTGCTTGGAACTGAACAAAAAAATCCAGCTTGAGAACAATTCATTGCAGCGCAAAGTCAATGATTTGGAATCGAAATTGTCTGCTATGGAGCAGGACTCTCGGCAAAATAATATAGAAATCCATAGTCTACCCGAGCACAGGCAAGAGAACTTGGTTCAAACTATTATGCAAATCTGTAAAGTAGTTAGTTTTCCTCTTTTAGAAACTGACGTTGTTGCCTGCAATCGAGTCCAAAAACAAAACAAAGCCTCAAAATTACCAAAAACAGTAATATGCAGGTTTGTCAATAAATTAAAACGCGACAACTTACTTGCGACTGTATACAAATATAACAAGTCTCACCCCAAAGCAAAATTGAACTCCAAACTTTTAGGCTTCGGTAATATCGCATCACCTTTCTACATTAGTGAACACCTTACTCAAGCTAACAAATCACTGCATGCGGCAACAAGAATCTGGGCGAAAGAGAAAAAATACAAATATGTATGGGTAAGAAACGGAAGAATTTTTGTTAGAAAAGACGATGAACATCCTGCAAGTCATAATAAATCAGCTTACCTTGAGATCTTTAGATTAGATTTTAGATCTTTCTAGCAACGGTCATTGTTTTTAGTTTTAAATTTCACACTTAACATTTATTACCAAAACATCCGTGGTATGCGAACCAAGTTACCTGATATCTTTTTGGAAATTTGTGCTAACAATTTTGATTTAATTGTGTTAACAGAGACTTGGCTTAACGATAGTATACATGATAGTGAAATTTGTGATAATAGGTATCAAGTGTTTAGAAGAGACAGATCATCCAACACTTTTGATGAAAATTCCGGTGGAGGCGGTGTTGCTATTGTTGTGAAAAAATCAATAAATGCATATAGAAACTATGCTAGTCAATGTTTGTTCAGTTTACTTACGTTCTCCACTAAATCAAACTCATCTCAAACATGTTACAGAAAATGCAGGTAATGTAATTGATAACACAGGCAATGATGTTCTCATTTTTGGAGATTTCAATCAGCGAGACATTGTTTGGACTCATTCTAGTGTAGATTTATCGCTCAAACCAAGCAATTTCGATAATGTCTGCGGTTATGATCTCGTCGACTTTTTATCTAGTTATAACCTTAAGCAATACAATCAGATCTCTAACCACCAGGGCAAAATTCTCGACCTAGTGCTGAGTAACACAATATGTGATCTTACCGTCAAAAAATCAAATAACGTGATTTCTCGAACAGACAACTATCATCCCCCAATTGAAGTAGAATTACTCTTGAGTAAAACAAAAATGCTCTCTCCGAGACAAATTCCTAAATATAAGTTTTTTTTAGCGCATTATGATATTTTACGAGCCCGTTTATGTGAACATAACTGGACTTCTGAATTCCAAAATTGTTCAACTGTTGATGAAGTCGTATCGAAGTTTTACTGCATTATAAAAAAAAGTTATCACTGAATGTGTTCCATGTCACAAACAAAACAAAAAATCATATCCTCTATGGTACACATCAAATCTCATAAAACTGTTACGAGAAAAGAAAAAATCACGCCAAAGGTTTAAAAAGTACAAGAATGAGTTAGATAAATTTGAATACGATGTCTTAAAAGCTAGAACTAAAACGTTAATCAAAAAATGTTATGATAAATACATTGAAAATGTTGTTAACAGCGTGATTAAAGACCCCAAGTACTTCTGGACTTACATAAAAAAAAAATGTAGTAATAATGGCTGTATACCGTCTAATATGAAATTTGGAGATAAAGAGGCTAGAAATGGAAAAAAAATTCCGGACTTATTTGCCGAAAATTTTGAATCAGTTTATAAACCTAAGGATATTAATTTACATTTAAACAAAATAGAAATACCAGAGTCTGCTCGCTCCATGGGAAATGTTTATTTAAGCACTTTTCAATACTGTCACTAGAGACAGTATTGAAAAGTGCTTAAAGGCTCTAGATATAACTAAGGGTGCAGGAAGTGATGGGATTCACCCCTTGTTTCTGAAGGAATGTGCAGTAGAGCTCACTAAACCTTTACATATTATTTTTAATAGATCGCTATCTGAAGGTATATTTCCAAAACACTGGAAAGATGCTTTAATTATACCGTTACATAAATCAGGTGATAAGAGTAATGTCTGCAACTACAGACCTATTAGCATTCTTCCAGTTTTAGGTAAAGTTTTTGAATCATTAATATGTCCTTATTTGACTTGTCATGTAAAACATAGTATAACCGATCAACAACACGGATTTTACAAAAAACGCTCTACTACATCTAATCTTATTACATTTGTCGATAGAACACTTACTAGAATGAGCACAGGAAATGAAGTTGATGCTGTTTATAACGATTTTAGTAAAGCGTTTGACACAGTAAACCATTTAATTTTAATCTACAAACTACAAACAATATTTGGCATACATGGATGTTTTTTAGATTGGTTTGCTTCATATCTCACAGATCGAACACAAAGAGTAGTCATCAACGGTTATGTTTCTAGAGAAATTATACCAACATCTGGAGTTCCACAGGGCTCGCACCTTGGCCCACTACTTTTTATTATGTTTATAGATGATATAAAGTACTGTATCCGTAACTCCGAATTTGAATTGTACGCAGATGACTTAAAGATATCCAAAATTGTAAATAATAACACAGACCGAATTCAACTTCAAAGGGAAATATATATAGAATTACAGAATGGTGCCGGCAGAATAAAATGTCTCTCAATACAAATAAATGTTATCACATTAAATTCTCTCGAAAATTTAACAAATATGATAGCACTTACAATATTAATGGAGTGGGTTTAGCGAAAGTAGATGAAGTGAAGGATTTAGGCATTGCTATTGACTCTCAGATGCGATTCACCAACCACATTAACAAGACCATAAACAAATCATTAAGAATGTTAGCTTTTGTTTTCAGACATACCAAAGATTTTAAGTCGGTTTTAGCGTTAAAAAGTCTGTATTTTGCATTGGTTCGTAGTCATGTGGATTATTGTTCTGTCGTATGGTACCCATCTTATCAAAATAATATTCAGCGAATAGAAAGAATTCAAAAACTATTTTTAAATAAAATATCTTATGTAAGTGGCGTTCATCGTACAATTCACGGATACTCGGAAAGATTGGCTCATTTTAAATTGTTATCATTGGAGCAGCGTAGGAATCTGCTGTCTATAACTTTCTTACATAAACTTCTTAATAATGAAGTAGATTGTCCTTTCCTCCTATCACAAATTAACTTGAAGGTGCCCAGAGTTTCAGCAAGGTTGTGTAATTTTCATCCCTTTAGTGTAAATTTTAATAGCAATAAGTATGGTAGCAACTCTCCTGTATGTTTTATGATGAGAAAGTACAACGACATTTTCGATAAATGTAATATAGATCTCTTTAGCGATAGTCTGGGTTCCAAAAAAAAAATTATATCAATATTATATTCAAACTAGAGATAAAAACCTTAAATTATAAAATGTTAAGCTCTCAACTAAAATTAATTGTATTGCATAGAATAGTTTAGTTTTTTTTGTTTCTATTATATTTCATCATTTGTTAATTTTAAGTTTCATATGGAAATGTTGTGCATACCTTTAAGTTAAATACAAATATAGTATAATTCTGTTGGTACCTGTAAATCTTTATTAATATTGTTCTGTATATATTTAGTTGGTAAGCCTAAATAAATAAAATAAAAAAAAATAAAAAATAAAAATAAATAATTTCGAGGAAGTATTAATTAATTAATACTAAGATTTTCTCCGCTTTCATTTGCGGATGAAATTCGAGGAACTAACGTGACACTCAGTATAGATTTCGTTCAGTATAAGTTCGTCGAAATATTGAAATACTTTAAAATGGATAAAAAAAATTTATAGGTGAATTTGAAATTGCTTTGCTTTATTGCTTACGATTTAGAGATTTTAGTTAGCATTTGACAAGCCTTAATTGGCTTTTTAAAAGACTGAACTCGACAAGTAAACTAAGATGGGTATGTGAATATATAGGCACTAATTGACTTCTGATGCGGTCGTTAGTCGAAGTGGTATACCGCAAAAATCATCGAAATGGCTAATGGTAATCATAGCTAAGTCGAAATTCAAAGCGCACAAATTATATTTTGCTAACAGGTTTCATGCCATGCCATTCAAGATTATAAAAGCCATTTTACCACCATAAATGGAGACTTTAACACCAAAATTGGCTCTCAGCTAGACAGAGAAAAATGTGTCGGCAAATATGGTCTGAGAAACCGAAATCAAAGGGGCCAGTCCTTGGTAAATTTCCTAGAGAAAAACAGCTTATATGCCATGAACACTTTCTTTAAAAAACACCCATGCAGGAAATGGACTTGGGCTTACCCTGACGGTATTACTAAAAACGAGGTAGATTATATTATAACATCGAATAAAGATATAGTCACAGATGTAACCCTCAGTAAATTTAAAACCGGGAGTGACCACAGGTTAGTGAGTGGAACGTTTCGGTTCAACTTGTCCCAAGAAAGACGGAAAATGATAAAAACCACGAGAAAGTACGAAAGTCGAGATTTTTCAATGTTACGGGACGACTTCAGGTTGGAACTAAAGAACCGATTCGAAGGACTGGACAAACTGAACCTAAACGTCGACAGTCTCAACAAAAATGTGTGTGAGACTTTTTTAGTAACTGCGCAAAAACATCTTGGTAGTATAAAAAAGAAAACTTCTAAACTTACATCCAAGACATTAGAGATGATTGAAGAGAGAAGAAAATTCGTACACAAAACCGTCAGTGACCAGAGAAATCTAGAACTGCTGAATAACAAAGTCCATAAAGCAATAAAAATAGACATGAGATTATACAATACAAAAGTTATTACAGAAACAATAAAAGCAAACAGAGGACCGAAAGTATTTAGAAGGAAACTTAAAATAGGAAGATCTGAAATGAAGTCGCTTAGAAATGCGCAAGGAATTAAAACTACCAACCGTGAGGAAATGCTTGCTATTATTGAGGACTTCTATAAGAAGCTCTATGAAACACAAATTTCAGAGCCCCATACTACAACTGCAGACCCTAGATCTAAGCCTGTCGAAACCCGTAATGAGGAGCCTTTGCCAGTTATTCTGCCAAGAGGGAGAATGGGCACTAGCAAGTATGAAGGTAGACAAGTCACCAGCCGAGGACGGCATAACCATCGAGCTCTTACGGGCAGGAGGCGACGGAGTATTGACGGTTCTGGTAGAACTATTTAACAAGGTATTAGATACAGGCCACACACCATCTGCGTGGAAAACGGCATGTTGATGTCCTCCGCGATACCTACAAGTCAGCAACAATGCAAGTGAGGGTTCATGCTCTTACCAAAAACATCCCCATCAAGCGAGGTGTGAGGCAGGGAGACACCATTTCACCTAAGTTTTTGCCTCCGTCTTAGAAGACGTGATTAAGAAGCTTGATTGGGAGAGTAAAGGTATCAACATCAGTGGTGTCTTCTTGTCACACCTTCGCTTTGCTCCTGTTCAGTGAGCGGATGCAAGATCTCCAAGAAATGTTACAACAACTTTATGATGCTTCTCTAACGGTGGGCCTCAAGATGAATATGTCCAAGACGAAGGTGATGTCCAATATGACCGGTGACTCGTAAGTGGGTATTACCGTCGGCGCAGATTCATTAGAGCTTGTTGAACACTATATATATCTTGGACACTATATGTCATTTGCCAGAGAACATCGTGATAAAGAGGTCTCTCGCCGCATTCAATTAGGTTGGGCGGCCTTTGGTAAGCTCGAAGACGTACTTAAGGACTGCAAAATACCACAATGCTTGAAAACCAAGATCTATAATCAATGTGTTCTGCCCACTATGACCTATGGCTCCGAGACATGGAAGCTCACAAAAGAGACTGTGCACAGAATGCGTGTCGCACAGCGAGCTATGGAGCGTTCCATGCTGGGTATCAGGTTAAGAGATCGCATCCGCAATAGAGACATCCGTCGTAGGACGAAGGTCTGCGACGTAAGTGAACGGATAATGCGGCTCAAATGGCGCTGGGCGGGCACATTGCTAGACATGGTGATAGCAGGTGGAGAAAAACGTTAACCGAATGGACACCTTGAGAAGGAAGGTGTGGCGTCGGCAGACCACCTGCCCGATGGGTCGACGATATCAAAGCGATCGCAGGAAAAACATGGATGCGATACGCTCAAGACAGGGAAGAATGGCGCAAGAGGGAGGAGGCCTATGCCCAGCAGTGGGCTGATACGGGCTGACGATGATGATGATGATGATGATAACACGTTTCGTGTGTTGCGATTTGATCCTAGATTTGATTCCGCATCAAAATTGGTATGAACAATGCCGTCTTAGGCCATATCGGGACCCTAGGGCACACAAAAATTTGGCCGAGTTTTATTATTTTCCTTGTATGGAACAACATAGCCACAACTGAGCAATTTATTTTCTCACTCATTTTCAGTCGAACGGAGATAGTGTCTAAAAAGGTCGGTTTTGAACATGTAGTACCAAATAATAAATGTGTTAATTGAACATAAACAAAAAAAATCTATCAATATTTGTAGCTCTTAGTGGATGTAAAGTCGAGCTATTGTAATGCAAGACTACATCTGTAATTTATAACTTAATAAAAAGTTAGCTACAGTAGTTGCTAAAAATAAAATATAATGAAAAACATTACTTTATATTGAATACGAATTTCCGAAATTTTGAAGTGAGTAGTGAGCCTTTGTCTTTGAACAGCCTTTTAACAAGGGCTGTTTGGAAGCTAATAATAACTTCCACGAAATTCTCGTTCATTGGAAACAAATAAAAGTAATATTATGTCGCACTTTCCCTTTTCTTTACTGGTTAAAGTGTTCCGCTTAATTGGCAATTTTATTATTTCCTCTTAAACATCGTTCGGATTCTGTAAAGGGTTTTCATCACTGTGGATCTTTTTTAAACTATCCGATGGAAACATTGCTCGTACTCTATGGTTCTCATACATAATACATAAGTGGTCGTAAGAGTACCCTGATGAAGGTCTGTAATAAATCTGATATGTCGTACGTTTATGATTATCTTTGTATATATAATTCTTCTGTACGTGTGTATGTCACTGAACTCCTCCTAAACGGCTGGACCGATTTTAATGAAATTTTTTGTGTTTCTTCAGGTCGAGAATGGTTTAAATTCAGAATGTGGTCCACTACAATTTTTTTTTATTTCTAATTTGTCAAATTAAAATCGTGTGTACAGGATCACGTCGGTTTCGCACGGTTCCAATGTATTTTACATATAAACCTTCATCTTGAATCACTCTATCTAGTAAAAAAAACCGCATCAAGATCCGCTGCGTAGTCTTAAAGATCTTAGCATACATAGGGACAGACAGACAGCGGGAAGACTTAGCGAGAATACGACGAGCAGGACAATAGTTTCCTTTTTGAAATGATTTAAGTGTGTGCATATTATTAAGTTTCGTACCTGTATTAGTATATCTACATAGTTATAAAATGTTTTAAGTTAGATAAATATAAATTTGCTAGAATTCCCAAGGAGGGTTGACGTCAGGCAGGTCAATAACTGAAATAACAACATGGTTCCGAAAATAAAAGATGGACATGTTGTGGCTACCCCACCTAATTTGGGATGAGAGCAGGAGAAAGAACAAGAATGTGGCCCTGGATGGCGCTGAGCATTTCTAAAAATACAAAGTATAAAGTTGATAGATATCGAGGTATTTGCGCCGTAAGGTCATTGGCCGCTTAGCTTAGCGTTACAAGTGTCTTGCGCCTCACTCGGAAATAACAGGTTCTAATCAGGCAGCGCGGAAAATGTTCAACCATTTTATCTACAAAAATTCACATATTAATAGTGAATTTGTAAAATAGGTTCATTAAAATGTAATGTCCAAAATTTTATCGCTCCCGTGGGGACAATGTGTATATTATTGCAAGAAGCGCCTGTTTTTTTTCTTTCGGTTGTTCATAATTATTATTTAATAACAAAACTGACGGTAGCCCGGGTTAATTATGACATTCAGACGTCGACCGCCTGTCTGACCCGTGACCATGAACGTTGTAAAGGGTTTGAAACGTAGGGAATCAAAATAAACGCGATAAATCCGTAAAAAAAGTTTCATTTATATATTTATTATATTTTAATTAATTTAAGAAACCTATTGGCATTTAACTTTTATATAAATGTAAAGAACCCTCGTCCCTACGTTCCGCGTCTCGTTCAATTTAATTGGCTTATTGTACGCAGTGAAGTCAATATTTAAATTTGAAATTGTCTACGCACACAGAGAATTAAAACGGTGCCGAATATCGAATGGCTTTCGTAATCCAAACATTTGTTTCGATTCAACCCTTCGTACACCTTTCAGTCCGACTGTATAATGTTATACAAAGTTGATAAAGGCAAATTTATTATTATTTTAATCAAGCAGATTTGTGTACTGTTCGATGAAGTTTCGGCACGGCTTTATATCCAGATGGGGTAGGCAGAAATAGTTGCTGTAATACATATCCGCAATACAAGTAATTACAATTCCTGTAAGAATATTTTATTACTTATGTACAGCTTCAGTGGATGACCCCGTGGCGCAGTTGCCAAGTGGCTTCGGTGGATTGGTGGTCGTGAGTTCGATTCCCACATGACAAACATTTATATGTGACCCAAAAATATACAAATTCAGCTTCTGTTACTTCTTCTTTTCGACAAATCTGTTATATTTAACGTTTAATAAGTGCCATTTAAGAAACTCACTTCTTTGAAGTTAAATGTTTAAAATTGAATGCATCGGAAGATGTTACTGCCTCATAACGCTACTTTAAAGAAAAAAAAAACTGTTCCTTCATAGATTGAGACGTCGCAAAGCATCTTGTGAATTCACTCCTAAGAAAGAAGCTTTTGTCAAAGAACTTTTCGATGCGAAAGTATTCTTAATAAGATTCTTTAATATTTCACTAACATTTACCAAAAAAAAACTTTAAAAAGTCCTCCAGGTACTTTATCTTTAATACTGATTTCCTTAAAGGTCAGGTGTACGTAGTGTCTACAGTGGGAAACTATAAACTGAACACACTAACGTTGTGCATCATTTTTAAGACAGTACAAAATTGCTTTACGGCCAGAACTTGGGCGAGGCTGAAACTGGCAATGCTATGCTGTTATGAATATTCATGGAGTGTTCACATAATACAAAAACATTCTTTGTTCGCGATGTAGTCGAATGAATATTCATTAGTAAGGTTTGTGTCCGTGATTTAATTATATAATAGTTAAAGTACTCACTTTTATAATACACGTGCAAAGAATAGTAGCAGTGGAGTAAGAATGGCCATCTATTAGGTACTGTAAGTTGTTATAACAAGAAAGCTCTGAAATATCTAACATTATGTTATGTTATGTTGTAACTGATGGTTGCGCTTTCAATCCGTAGATTTATATCTGACTAGAATGAATCAAGTGCTGTGTCAGCTATCTGTGTATTTGATTCGAACTAACGACAGGAGGGAAAACTCGCTTCGGTTGTGAATACGAGAAATAATTTAATCAAATTCCACTTACGTTTGGCCAGAAACTTCACGTAGGAATTGTGTCTTTCATTGTCTGTGTTCCTTTAGATTAATTTGGGATTCAATTTGAAATAATTATTGATCAACATGTCGCAATATGATTACGTAGTATAAGATTTGACACCTTTTAATTTTCGGGTTAACAAAGCAAACATTTAATTTTTCGGGTTGACAAATCTATTTTATGTAATTTATTGTGGTCAATCGAACGCGCTAAATCCAAATTCATTGGATTACGTTGTGTCATCTGCACCAACTAATTATGGTTTTAAACTAAAATATCGAATTAATTGAAACAATTTAAATGGGACTATTGTAATGGATATCATTGCCAATTCGTCATATTCAATTGGAAAGTAGCGTTGTTCGAAATATTATTCAGAATTCAAGGCCACAGCACGTGACCATTTAACGATGTGTAGTGTTTGCGTAAATAAGAGAAATTACAATTTAGTATAATTTACTTCACATACAGAAAGATATACTATAACTATATACATACAGAAAGAGTTTTTATCAAATGCGTTTTTTCGTTGTCCGAAGAATTCTCGTAATCATTTTTTATTTATGCTCCAAACGTTGTTATATTGTTGTTACAGTTGTACGGTTTTAAGACGTTGTACAAAATAGCTGTAAGTTGAGATATCCGTCGTTGGGAAGACGCCGACGACTAAGCTCAGTGGTTAGTGTTGGGCGGGTAACATTAAAATTTTTAGTAAATTTTTAAATCCCTCTGTAGAACTTTTTTAAATTTTAAAATCATCTATATTTATAAATACATTAATTTTAAAGAACCATTGAGCCCGCAGTTTATAACATCACAAAAAATAATCGTCATTAAGATTATTTTTTACTAACGTTTTAATGAGGATTAAAGTTTTATTTAAAACGCTAATATTCGGCTTAATTTAATAAATCAGCTATCCCTGAAGAACTACTCTCCCGAGTACAATATATCATCATCTATATATATATATATATATATATATATATATATATATATATATATATATATATATATATATATGTTTCATCGCATGATATATAAAAGATTTTGCACTTAGTACACAACGGTTCCATGGTGTAATGGTTAGCACTCTGGACTCTGAATCCAGCGATCCGAGTTCAAATCTCGGTGGAACCTATATTTTGAAGTTCAATTGAGACTTGAAATAACTATTTTTTTAAATAATCTTCAATGACAAACCTTTCATAACCAAGACTTTAACACTATTTAAGCTGTGGTTAAATACATACTTATTGAACATTGATTCGTAATCCCTGGCTAACATGTTTGAATTCATGCCGCAATCAACAATGTATGTT
Organism: Iphiclides podalirius; assembly: GCA_933534255.1. Taxonomy (NCBI): domain Eukaryota; kingdom Metazoa; phylum Arthropoda; class Insecta; order Lepidoptera; family Papilionidae; genus Iphiclides; species Iphiclides podalirius. Next base: position 2,620,687 of record OW152816.1, read on the forward strand.
CATTACAGATTTCTTTTGATCTATTATATTTATACAGTTGTAGAATAGATCAGTATTCCCGTCCAACATATAGCGTCAGTAATAAAGTGAAAAGCATTGCGTGCGTCTTTTTAATCTACTCTCTTCATATTAACATTCTTTGATTAATTAGCAAATTAATGATGTTTTCTAGTCCGTCTCATGGTTATGAAAGCTGCAAAGTTAATTTAATAATAATTATGTATTTATATTAAAATCAAAACTTTATTTAATATTATGTACAAATACCGGTGTTCAAATCGTCAGTTAATTAACAAATTAAAACGCGCGCAGTCCTCTTGCAAATTGCAAAGCCTTCGCGTTCCCTACTACCGGTGCGACAGCCCTCGCGTTACGCACCATTCCTCAATTTCACTACTACCTACAGCTGTAACGGCCTTCTCGATGTGCACCAATCCTCCGCGTACGCCTTTACATCTCTTCTCATTTGTACTTCACTTTTCACCACTAGTCTTTACTTTACATTCTTCACTTTTCTTTTTCTTCCTCTATTTCCTTCCTCTTAGAATTTCGTCACTTTTTGAAAAGAGGTAATAACCACTCGGAGCCAGATCTGCTATAATGCAGATCTGGCTTCGGTGGCGATTAAGATATCGAAGCCGAACTTATGCCCGGCAGCCAGTGCAACACGGCTCATGTGGACTGGCGCTTTGTTGTAAAAGAGCGTGACAGTTCTGGTTAATTTTTCTCTTCTTTTTTCTTTAATAGATTCCTTTAACCACTCCAGGATTGTTGCGAAGTATTCTCCTATTATAGAGACACCTTAAGTTTCTTTCATGCATTGCATGGAGTCCCTCTTAGTGTTCATAGTGATGAACCCAAGTTCCATTTTCAGTAACAATTCAGTTCACAATTCAACAATTCAGTCTTCACCACAGTGGTCATAAAACGCTTTAGCAGTCGACACACTGTTGCACACAATCTCAGCGTGCGTTAATATTAGTCATAGCAAGATGTTCGTCAGAATTATAAAATAGTTGTATCGGATACTCCAACCGTTCTGCAAGCTATTTCTTCTTTAGCCGATCATCTTCTTATACTAATCTGATTCCATACCTTGTTTCTTATATATCGAGTCTATGTTACTTATATACCACGGCTTTCCAAGGGCTTGAGTATATTATATATAAAAATTCTGGTCCATTGAGTTACAGTATTTTTTTTAATGTATGTTCAGTGTAAATAAAAATATAAGACATTGCATAAAGTCTTTAAATTATTAATTCGCGTATAAGATAAAAAAGAATGTCTGTCAAGAAATCAGAAAGGCAGTAATTTTTTCCGAAACTTGCTGGTCACTGGGATTGGACCTTCCCAGTCTTCTTCTTTCTTTGTGTCTTCATTTTCTTTGAACTTCTAAATCCTAGCTCAGTTATCGCTTAAGCATTATGTGTGTATATTGCACGTGCTAAAAAGAAATGAGTCGAATTTATTTTTAAAGGTTAAAGCGAAGCTTTAAAATACGCAAGTTAAAGCGCTACAGCAAATCGGAGGAGGTCAGGTGTGGAAAATATATTGGATCGCTCCGGTCTTCTAAATGCTTACGTTTATGTTCCCTTTATCCTTTAATGTTTGTACTAAATCTTTCGTATTTATAACATTAAATAATATATTTAATTTAGATTAAATACAATAATTTGGGTGACTGGTCTTTAGTGTCATTAGTAATGGTAGAATTGTTAACGCCTTATAAAAATAGACCCACTATGCAGAAATAGGTGCAATGCGGAATATGAAAGATAACGAATGGAGGAAAATTTATTGCAACCATCATCGTATTAGGTGTCACTTGTTAACAATACTTAATTAAAAAAAAATATTTTATCTGACCAGAGAATTTTAATGCATAGAATTTTTTATCATAAATAATGTTAAGATTACGGGGTTGACGTCTTAAATGTCAACGATCTGTCAATGACAGTTTTTAATGATGAATATTATGATGTTATTTTAAATTATTAGTGTAGATTGAAAGAAGGTTCAAATTCCAGAATTTTATTTAAAAAACGAACTTCCGACAATAAAAGAGGCTCGGAGCGCGCTAGACGGCAGTTCAGTGGAGGAACTCGAAAAAGAAGGAACTGGCTGAAGAAAAGTGGAAAAGTGAAGTAAATATTGAGTGAACAGTAGTTGTATCATGTATTAACTGATGTTTTTGCTTTCAGTCCCGAGACTATTAAAGCTTCATCTGACGCAGAACCGGTGGGCTAGCCAGACAGTGACGCGAGGTGACTAGTAGTGTAAAGTCGTACGCGGTGGATTGGTGAGGTAACGTGGGGATCGTTCCACTTATAGAAGCGAACGTGTAGATTGGTGCGAGAGGGAGCGCACCGACAGTCGTGTCACTGTAAAATTGGTGCGGAACGGGGAAGTCGTCGTAACGGCGGTAGTACTAAAGCGCTATTGAGAGGTTTGCTGTGCAAGTCGTATTGGCGTCAATACAGATAACATTTAAATGACCGGCGTTTCACTCCAATCCCGAACCCCCAGCTCTTAACAATATGTATAGCAGAATACGTACTTCGTATCTGTAATGAATAAATCACGCGTATATAGTTTTAACATTTTAAAGATGCACTGCAGCCTTCTGTTTCGGGGCCGCCCGATTATCGACCGAGCTATTATAATTTGTTTTTCGGCGAAATTTACCGTCATGTTCGAATAATATTTTTCATTCCCTGAAAACAGGTATAAAAGGACATTTTCTAAAAATTAAACCTAGCTATATCGATTTTTCGCCCCCGAATTTCATGAAAATCGCTGGAGCCGTTTCCGAGATTCCGATTATATATATACAAGAATTGCTCGTTTAAAGATATTAGATTCATAACGATTTCCAGCAAACATTGTATACATTTTCAATTTACAATAATTTTGTACTAAATATTGATCCGAAATTAACACAATCAGAACACAAACGGATAAACCCACTTGTTGGCCCAAAGGAAGTTACTTTATGAAATAATTTATTTAAAGAAGAAAATTCTCGCATCGAATAGTTATTTGATAAGAGCTTCTCATAGCGATGCATTCATCAAGACATTTCTTTTTTTATTTTTTTACGTGACAAGTTGCCAAGCGAGCAGGCGGTTCACCTGATGTTAAGTGAATACCGCCGCCCATGGACATCTGCTACACACGAGGGTTGCAGATGCGTTGACAACCTATTGAAAATTGGGCTCCGGCCACCCCACTCACCAGACGAAACGCGAAAGTATTATACTTCCACTTTACGCCGGTCTTCTGTGAGGTCGTGGTACTTACCCGGACGAGCCTGCCCATTCGTGCGACAGCCGAAGCTGCGAGGCTCTACCACAGTAATTAATACAATTTCGACAAAGACTTCTCAATCTGATGAGAAACAGAATGAATTTTTTTCTCAACCTAGCGTTATGAGGCAGTTTCATAAGCAATCTCCATTAATACATAACATTTTTAATAATTAATTTCTGAGAAATGATTTTTTGAAATAAAACTAACTAACAAACAAAATAAAAAACGTTCATATTACGGATTCAAGTCACAGAAGTCGTGTGTGGTTAGAAATCCTTACAGGTAAGTTAATTGTATGGTGGCGATATATTTCACAAATCTTTCACTTTTGCAGAACAGATGATAGCAACTGTTTGTGCCTACCCCACCTGGATTAGAAGTAGTGTCGAAAACTTCGCCAAACAATAAGAAAATCGGCTTGCTATAACGTTACTAAACTTCCGAAGATCAACTTCCCGTTGATCAACTTAACGTATAACGAAGTTCGATTTCAGTCGCGCTGAAAATGGTAGGAAATTTGTAAGGGTTGAACCGAAATAAATCTTTGAAATACGAAAGGTATTCGATATTCGGCACCATTTTAATTCTTTGTGTGCTTAAACAATTTCGAATTAAAATATTGACTTCACTGCGTTAAATTGGATAAGAGGGGCAGGAACGAGGATTCTTCCTTAGAACGAGGAATTTTTACGCCCTTTTATAGAAATCGAATGAAGTTTAAAATGGAAATTTAAAAATTGTCAAAGAAGCGGAACTCTTTGACTTGAAGAGAAAAGCTGCGAAATAAAATTACTTAAATCTGTTTCTGTTGAACGAGAACTTTTTAGAAGCTATTATTAGCCCCAAGCACCGGCTTTTAGAATAGAAATCTTATTTTAGTTTAATTAATCTTATTTCTGTTAGAATACGTATCAAAGGCAATTGACGACTGCTAATCTGAAATTTCAGAAATTTGAATTCAATTTAAAGTAATGTCTGCCATTGCATTTTATATTTTTGGAAACTATTGATCAAACGTATTCCAACATTCGTAAAAAACTTTAGATTCATAAAATGTAAATTTAAGCGTATTTTGCGACGGGTCGTCTTTACATCTAATAAGAAAACCGGCCAAGTGCGAGTCGAACTCGCGCACGAATGGTTCCGTAACATTATCTATAAGAACGGCAAAAAAATCGAGAGGGAAACGATTTTTTACGTATGTTCAATACCCTACTATTTTTTAATAATTCTCTCAATATCCTAAGCAATAAAACATTAAAATTTCAATTTCACCTCGTCATCACTTTTTTATCAATTTTAATGGATTTCAATATTTTTCGCAACGACATTGATACCGATAGTTAAGTTGTTACCGAAGAAAATATAAGAAGTTAAATATAAGGAGTTGAATAGATGCAAAGAATCTCACAAAATTTTCTCTAGTCGATGTTGATTAAAATGTATTATTTAAAAACGGACTTTATTTGTCCTTAATTTTAGAAATACCTACCTTTATTCAAATTAGCATTTGTTGATAGTACATAAAAATGTAATTAAATTAATTTTTATTCCTTAAAATACGCTCTACCTATATAGTGAATTTAAAAACGAATAAATAATCATAATACTTAGTAAAAATTAGTTAAATGGCTAATCAAGATATTAGAGGTTCAATTGGAAACTAAAACCAGCCACAAGTCAGAATTTCAACCAAATAGCCAAATAGTTCAGCCGAGGCTTGGCAGCTGCATTTCCGATCTCTTGCCAAGTTACACGTATTTACATTCGATCTACTTTCTACAGCGATTGTTGTTAAAGTATTTTCATTTAATTGAAATAATGTGAACCTCGTCTTGATATTCTTTATTTCATCTATTTATTAATAAAAATGAACAAAATATTCGTCTGTTTGTAATGTTTTTTTAACATATTGCTTTGTTCTTATGTATTATTTACCTTTTTCAACATTATTCTTTTCATTTTTTGTGTAATTTTTATGTTTAAGTTTCGTATTATTATGGTACACCTTCCTAGAGTTGTTAAAGTTGACGTGATGTGCTTAAATATTTTATTTTGAATGTATCAGTAATAATAATAATAGCTTTAATATCTGAGCTAAAATCTCTTTCATTCAAGCAAGAAGGTTGCATAATTGCCAAAATGCCGCTAAACGATGAAAGAACACATCGTAAAATAATGAAAATATACTAGCTACACCAATTGCCAATAAAGCTGCTAGCGAATTTTACTGTAATATTGTGTCTCAAGAGCTTGAAGCTGTTGTTATCTTCCGCCTATATACGCGTGCAGCTGTATTATGACCAACAAGGGGAAAATTTCAATGGTCTCATTTATTGAAAACGTTGCGCAGTCATGCACTACGAGATGTAAAGATATGCCATAAAGTCCACAGTTGGGCCGACGGCGGCCGCACGGGAAATCTACGCGCGCTTTCGCTAAAATGATGTTTAAATATACAACGCCGGGGTCAATATTTATTGAGTGATTCCCGGTTTACTTGATCTGATACTGTTTATGCAATCGTTTGTAATGAATATTGAGGTTGAAAATATCGAGCTTGTCATAACATTCGAGCAGTTGCATTTAATAGCCAAATTAACGCCTATATTTAAAGGATTTCTAATTATATTTAAAAATATATCTTTTCACTAACTCTCTTTGATAAAAGGTTTACCCTTTGATCAAAGAGAGTATTTTTACTAACGTATATAAACACTACTAATAAATGTTAGACACTGTTTCATGTACACTGATTGAAGCTGTTTTGTATGAATAAAACAATAATAATTATGCACCTACGAACATTCACAAAAAGTGTCTTTGAGTGGTTAAGTTTGGTTGATAATAGCAGTTAGCTATGTCTTTGTTTTATTTATATATTTATCATGATACGCAAGGCAAGCATAAAATACTACTATTATCAAAAACAGAATACTACTTTTCAAAAAGCTTTGTGACCAAATATTGATATTTTATCTGAGTAGACCTCAGTAGACTAAACGGTATAAAATGTAGTTCGTGTTTAAATTGTAGCCATGACAAAAAAATCTGCATTGTCGGATGTTTACTTTAAATGGATTTAAGTCTAATCATTTGTAATAATATAATATTTTATAAAAGTTTCGATGACTAAGAAATAAAATTAATGAAAAGTGCGTCAGCTGTTGGAAATTGAATATCGAGAATCGATCATGTTTACGAACATGAACGAAATAATTAAACTATAAAAATATGCATATTATTCCTTCCGTATATAAAAACAGGGGGACCTGAGAGATCTTTGCCACACATCATTTCAATTTCAAAGATAACTATAATCCTATACAAAATGAAACAAATTTTGGTGAATATATTTTCATTTTCCTGTAAGTATTTGAATCCAATTTTAGTTTTCTGACCGTCTCATGGATGGCCTAAAACATTCTGCGGTACTGTGGGCAGCCGCATGGGAAATCAATGGTTGGAATCTTTTGCGTAAATCCTATATTAAACGACCACCAAATGAAATCGTATATATTTAAAGAATTGCCAGACAAATGTTATGGTAATTTTAAGTTGTTGTCTTTTTTGTTTACCCCTTTCAATATACTAATAACAATAGTATTACGTAAAAGTAAAACTAAAGTAACAGCCTATAAATGTCCTATTGCTGGGCGAAGGCCTCTTCTGTACAGAGGGTATCAGGGCATAGACCACCACGCGGCCCTACTGCGAATTGGATTGCATTACGTACATTGCGCTAACTAAATAACATTGCACACAAACAAAATTGCAAGAGACTTAAATACTTGCACAAAAGTTATAAACACGTTGTCATGTTGTACATATCATACAAATGTTATTTCATTTCAGGCCTTACTGGCCTACTAAACGCTCTTTGAAATTAAATACTTATTCCAAAGTTTTATAATTTCAGAGATAATGTATTACGTATAGGTAATAAACGTTTTAAAACCTTCATGGAATGATATATCTATAGACCCTGTTATTCTATGGTCCACGTAAAAATCCGGCGTTTATGGCGTAGCTAAATTTCCTCGTTCGTATCGAAATGCTAATCACTCTTCAAAGTGTAGTTCGAGCAAACTTGCCGAGGAATTTAGCATTTCAGCGATTTTGTTGGTCTTATGGTCTCATAGTTTAAACGTCCCAACGTTACTAAATTTTCACCATAAAACTGTTTACAAAACTGAATATTGAGTAGGGTTTGCCTAAATGATTTTTTATTTATTTAAATGGCAATGGTTGTCACATTATATGGTGATAAACATAAATGTTAAGTAACAGTTTAACATATGAGAAGATATGAAAACAAGTACACACATTGATTCCATAGTTTTACATCGTCCGAAAAAATTATATTGTCAAAATATAAAAAAGACATTTACAATTTAAAAAAATACAAAGAAAATAAGTCTCAATATGTATATCTTCATATACATATGAAGAATATCATACAGTAAAATCAATTAATGAGAACATTTGCAACATTTTTTAATATATTGTTTTGACAATACAAATGTTTATAAAACTAAGATTTAGAATTTACGAGAACATAACAATGCAGCTTAGTTTGTGCCCGAACGAGCGTATAAGGTTGTGAAATATATTTCAGTAATAAATATAAAGCGGCTTTAAAATTATTTTCTAAGTTTAAAATTATAAAAAAGGTACGTTCTACGCGTGTTTTCATTTATGTTAAGAAATTCAAAGCATTAAAATTGTCGGCTCAGATAGATAAGTTCATTTCAGCTTATCTAAGTGACATCTAATACGATGAATGTTAGAATAAATTACGATTATTTATCGTACTACGCTATGAAATGCAATACGGATTCAGTTTCTAAGTTTCTCTTCTGATATAGGTTTGTTTCTACAGTGAGTATAATACTATGTCTTTTTGTCTTATCTATTTTAGAAATATAATAACTCAAAATTAAGAAAAAAAAATTGTACTATTTCAATAAATAAAAATAGTTTATTTAATGTTACAAATACAAAACTTTAAAGGATAACGGGAAAGTAGTATTTAGGAGAATAAACGTTAGTGTTTTGGGAGACCGAAAACGATCCAATATATTTTCCACACCTGACCGCCCGCGAACAGTAGTGCAGTGACGTTTTAACTTTTGTTTCTTAGAGAATTGTTCTGAGGCACAATGTAATTTTAAAATTAAACTCGACTAGTTCCTACTCAGCATTTAAAGCAAATAAAAAAGTAAAGTAACAGCCTATACATGTCCCACTTCTGGGCAAAGACCTCTATACAAAGGGTGTCAGGGCATAGTCCACCACGCGGCCCCACTGCGGATTGGCGGACTTTACATATTTTTTTTTTTTATTATTTGGAAAATATGCACATTTTCTCACGATGTTTTCCTTCAATGCGGAGCACGTTGTTACCGAGTTGTACACGAGCGCGTTGTTACCACTTAAAATTAACAATTTCATTGATGCCGGCACCGGGGATCGAACTCAGGTTGCTCGAGTATATTGAATTAAAGGCGTGCACCCGGAAACTGAGCTACAATATATAAAATACTTAAGGGACGAGTGAACTAAGACTTAGAAGTTAAAAAGAAGACTAGACACGGACACACAATGAAAAATTACTGCCTTGCTTAATGTGCATAATTTACAGGTTCGTGAAAAGTGTTTATAATTATGTCCTATGCACGTACCTAATGATTTTGTTGACGGGACCCTATTACTAAGACTCTGCTGTCTGTCTGTCCGTCTGTGCGTCTGTCACCAGGCTGTACCTCATGAACCGTGATAGTTAGACAGTTGAAACTTTCACAGATGATGTATAAATACGCTATAACAACTAAAAAAACAGAATAAAAGAGTATTTAAGTGGGGCTCCCAAACAACAGAAATGAAACTTTTTGCCATTCTTTACAGATGTTGGGAAAGTCGAGTACGACTCGCACTTGGCCGGTTTTTTTTTTAATGTATGTACCACTTTTGCAGAGAACAGCGAAAAAAGCATAGCGAAATAGTGGTTCTTTTTCGATTTCGCGAAGAAAGAAAAAGTCGTGGTGAAGTCGTGAGGGTAAAAACGCAGTGGAGCTTTCTTCATAACCTGCGGCTTATATTCAGTTCGCGGTTTATATCAAAGGCGGTATATTTTTATTTATTGGAATGCATTAGAAGCGTGAGTCCTAGATGGTTCCAATATTATTAAAATATAAGGATCCTAAGCATTTTAATATAAAATTGAGAGGCTACGTCTATCTTTATTCGTCTATCAAAGTTTTAGATTAAGACGCCTTAATAGTTCAAAAACAGCTTTTTGAGATACCAACAGTGTAATAGTTTATTGTGTCGTTTATGCAAAAACAAATAGAACATGCAATGAAAATTATTGTGTAGGTATCTCATTTTAGGTCTATATTAAGATTTAAGTTTTCTGATAGTTAAGTTTTTCGATATTTAAGTTTTAGTTTAGATATTTAAGTTTTTTGATATACAAGCCGCGTGTCATTTTAAAATAGCTTTTGTAAAGGTTAAGAGTATCTGTTGTAAAGGTTAAGAGTATATTCTATAAGTAAGTGTATCTGTCTGTAACATGTTCGTCGACTTCAGTAAAGAATCAACAAAGCTGAGCATTTACTGATGCCGTAAATTGTGCATAGCGTTACAATAGTGCATTATTTAAAGTGTGCTGTTTCGCGGGAATTCCGTGCAAAGCTGAATTAAAAATTTAAATTTCCGGGTCACCATCGGTTTGCAATTCTTAACGCACGGATGTCCGGTAAAGAACGACATCGTTCTCGTTTCGGCCGCTTAATTGTTGATTTACGAATGAATTAAATATCATCGGTGGTAGGGTCGGCTTTCACGGTAGTAGGGCCACGCAGCAGCCCCGGCTGTTGCACGAATGGGCAGGCTCGTCCGGGTAAGTACCACAACCTCACAGAAGACCGACGTAAAGTGGAAATATAATACTTTCGCGTCTCTTCTGGTGAGTGAGGTGGCCGGAGCCCAATTTACAAAGAGTTGTCAACGCATCTGCAACCAACGGCTATAGCAGATTTCCATGGGCGGCGGTATTCACTTAACATCAGGTGAACCGTCTGCTCGCTTGGCAACTTTTCACATTAAAAAAAATCTCTCGAACATCAGAGTTTATTATTTTTAGGTTATCTGTATGTTATTGTTGCGCAATTTGCATTCGCAGGAATTCTGTTGACCCACGACACGTATTTAATCGACTGCGACACCAAGAATTTCGAATAAATTACGTTGATGTATGTATATATGAATTATTAAATTAAAATGTTTTTAAGGATTTTTTTGCGTTTAAACCTAAATTAAAACGTTGTGACTACTTTCCAGGTATTATGGACATGGGTCGGGTTATCATCATGTCAATTAATAGGCCTAGATAAAAGGTCTGACTGTGAGACTTTCCTGTTTTCAATAATAGTGAATCAAGGTCGGAAATAGTGACGTTGCGTCCGAATGTACACAGGAACTTTATATAAGGGATCTAAAGAAACCTAAAATAAATATACGTTAGGCTACGATCCAATGTCTACTATTTTATTACGAATGTATTCTAAAGATGGGTTAAATGACAAACAGCGTGGAATTAATGGTAAAGAAAAGTTTGTGGTGAAAGATTCATTAAATAAATAAAGTTTAAGCGGTATTAGGTTACCTCAACTCGTGGAGTTGAAATAAAACTTCAAAATATATAGGTTCCACCGAGACTTGAACTCGGATCGCTGGATTCAGAGTCCAGAGTGCTAACCATTACACCATGGAACCGTTACGAATGGGTAGCAAAATCTTTTATTACTAAAGCTTGAATATGTGAATAAAAGATCAAATGATGATGATTTCTTTATGACCGAATATTACACATTTAAAAACAAAACTTTAACACGTTTAAAGGTAACACTGAATAATTGTCGTCAAGTTGACGCTTATTTCCAGTACATTTCACAAGAAATGTATTTAAATATAACTATAAATGTTTCAAAAGCAAAAGTAGTGACATGCGGAGTAATATCCGTAAAATTTAAGGGACTTGTTATAATTATATTGTCACTTTTCAAAGCAGATTTGTAAATGAAATTTTTTTTAATGAAAACATTTGTAAAAGTAAAGTAAAGTAGGTAGTAAGTAGTTTGTAAAAGTATAGTAATAAAAATAATATCAAATTACATAAGCTTATAAAAATAACAGAAACATTTTCGGAAAAATTTGTCTATTTTCGTTATTCAAGTCAAATCAAAGCAACCAAACTTGTAACTGACAGAAAGTTTTGACAGCAGAATGAGATTAGCAACTTCGCGATGTTGGAAAACTTGTTCCTTATATAAGTGAATTTTACCATCTTCGCCCGCTGTGTTCATATTTGCACAAATAAAAAGCTGTGAGAGTATAGTGGAGCCGATTACTTTTTAAAATAAAGTAAAATCTTGTACTGAATTAGTTCCGTCAACGATAAGACTTGTGTATGTAGCTGACGTCCAAAACATATTTAACAACGCCTCTTATCAAATATATAATTAATCAGTTCGTAAGTTTTCAATTTTTTTTATGGAAGATTAGACTTTGTACATTGATATACATGGTCTGATGACCAATTCTGAAATTAATCTTGAAAGCTTTAAAAGTTTGAGAACTGCTCTCTTAGAAAATCGACCAAAACAACCCGAGTTTAACAAGCCTAAAACTGTTGGCAAGAGTTACTAGGTCTTTTCAAATACATTTGTGGTATATACATCATGGTGGAATGGTGTTTGCAAATGATGCAAATATTCAATAGGTCACTCGAAACCGAAAAGGAATGTACGACAATGTTTCAGAACAAAATAAATGCTTTGGAAGTCTTGGCAGTATGTATCATGAATTATTTGTTATGGTATAATGGCGAAAGTCACAATTCCTTCCACTGTTACACACAATAGAGTGGTTTTAGTTATTGAATATGGAAGCAAGGGTACGTTTTCATTTATTTTTATAACAATGAATTAATGTATTAAGATGACATAGAAATGAAATGACTCTTTTCTCCACGATGGCTTCAGGTAAAAGACAAATATAAAAATTAAATCTTCAACATTGACCGTGGATAAAAGTCAAAGAAAAATGTCGGATAATTTACATCTAACCTTTACCTGTCATCTTTATGAGCAGAATATGTGGCCAGGGTGGGGTGCTACCATCAGCTTAGGATACTATTATTAAGAAAATTAAATCGAGACCCAGACGAACCAATACTGCAAGACAAGATAAAATTAGCATGTTCTCCGTAGATCTACACGAAAATTAATAATATTAAAAACAGGCGGTAGCCGGATTAACAATGACTCTCAGACCTCCAACGCTTCAGTCTGTCTCGTGACCATGAACGCCGAAAAGGGTTCGAAACGTCGGGAAATAAAATTAAAAATAAACGCGATAAATCCGTAAACATAGTTTCATTAAGTAAATACATACAATGTAATCGCGTAAATACAGGAAATTTTATGAGTCTTTGTTTTTCGAATCGTGAAATCGCTGTTACGATTTTATCCCCGATTTCAGGTATCACGGACTATCGTTTCGAAGACCGGTGAACCGGTCTAATATGTACAATTTTGCTTGCTGAGGACAACTAGTAAATGGATAAACCTCTATCTACAATTTGGTATTGGAAGCCCGTGGAAGGCGATAAATACTTTTCATCAAATAAACGTCAAGAATAGCGTCACGATCTCTTAATAAAAAACCAAACTCCAAACCGAACTCAATAGAAAATTAATTATGACTATTCAGCCATTTTTCAGCTTACAAATGTCGACAATCTATATTTCAAATAGATGGGGCTTTTAGAACAATTAACTTTTTAATCAGAAGGGATGTACTAACACTATCAATCGTTTGGACAAACATTATCGGCAACGATAAATTCGCCCAGAGATATAATTTCCTGCTGCCGGAATCGACAAATTTTTAACGAGCATTCTAATATAAGAGCGAAGCTATTAATGCTAATGGCCATTGAATTTCCTTAGCTGCGAATCGAGGACACAGCACTTTGGTTATGTCATTTAATGATCTGTTATAAAGGGACACTTCTTTTTTTATATTAAATATAACTAGTGACCCGCCCCGGCTTCGCGCGGGTGCAATGTATTATACATATAAACCTTCCTCTTAAATCACTCTATCTAGTAAAAAAACCGCATCAAGGTCCATTGCGTAGTTTTAATATAATCATAGGGACATACAGACAGTGGGACGACTTTGTTTTATACTATGCAGTGATGATGTATTTCGATAAGAACTGAAATTCAATTGAAGAAAATGTCGCCTGTGGCTGGATTTGCGAATTAAGCAGAAAGGAATACGAAATGCGGCTATCTTTAGATTATGTGATCAGGGCATTTATCTGTCTATCTCGTTCGGAATTTTTTTTATGTGATAGGTTTTTAGGTGACATGCAAGCTGGCGGTTCACTTGATATAGTAGATTGACTGTTTCTTTTATAGCTACATTATATAATCTAGGTAACTACTTAAAAAAACAAAAACTGTAACTAATTAAAAGTTTTAATAGAGATGAAAAAACCAGCCACCGTATTATTCCAACTAAAGTTGTTTCATTGTTTTGTAAATTCAATTATTCTTGTTGTGCCATATTTTATTGCAGCCGTTTATTTTATGTTTGTTTTACCTAGATCTATCGAGTTGGTTTTGATTGTTATTGTAAATCAATCGAGCAAATCACAACCTTCTAATCATTAAATATATATGTCATTATCATCATCATCATCATCATCATCACCCGCAAGACGTCCACTGTTGAACATAGGCCTCCCCTTTAGAACACCACAACGAACTACACTTTCCCATTTGCATCCACCGTTTGCCCGCGACCCTATGATGGCGTCGTAAATATGTATTTAAAAAGCTTAAATTGTTTGGTGTTGCATAATCCAAGAGATTCAGTTGAAACTTTAAAAGATAACACTATAAGCGGTCCTATTTATTTTCCACGCCTGAACTCTTGAGACTTGTTGAACCTTTTTGTCTTTTATCTTTCAGATTTCTACAAAACAATTTAATTTTGATAATCGAAATACGTCAAATTCCTTTTCGCACGTAGCGTTTACGATACATAAATGGGATGTTTTAATTAGATGAAATCGTAGGTCACCAGTTCGAACCCCACTGGCGTGTAGCAATAAAATATTTCTTTTATGGATTTTTTAAAAGTAGTTGCATAATCATTTCAACTTTTTTGAAAAAGTTGAAATGATTAGTGACAACTCGACGCGTTCAAAAAAATGTTAAAACAGAATAGCATTAGTGCTAATAGTTCGTACCGTAATCGATTGAAGTATTTGAAACTGAGAACCGTATTCAGCGTGCTTTTGTGTCCGATAAGATTATTAAGTATAAACATTTAGTAAGCTTTAATTAAACCGATTACTGAAAAAATTTTCACTAATTTGATAAATACGAGTGTTAATGGTAAACAATAAAAAACCCACACTAAACATTAATCAGGGTTTAATTAAACAACTAGGTTTTCTATTTAAATTAGTTGAACTTTGATAAATACGAATGTTAATTTTAAACAGTACGCAACGTACACTTTGAACAGACATGTTACTTGTTGAAAACGTTACAAGTGATGTGAATGCAACCGAAGTTTACGATTATGAAGATTTTGTAACGGCAGACGAAACAATTATTGGTGAGGTCGACGAACTCGCTACCGCCGAAGAAATTTTACTGGAGGTGCTGGTATGCGTAACAGTGCTTGTTTACGCTGTATTTGTGGCGATATTGTGCTGGATAAAACCGTTCAGGAAGAGGGACATGGAGAGCTATTTAATGTTAAAGCACCTGATATTCGGTTTATTGCACCAAACTTGTGTCACGGTGTCGTTTGTATTTTTCAAAGAAAAGCAATTCCAACTATTGCTTAAGCAAGTGCAAAATTACTTTACGCTGATCATACCGTTCTGGACTTTGTCCTTATCCATAAAAGCGTTCACGAATCTAGTTCTATCGAGGAACGTCTATTCGGCGAGGGAGATGACGGCGTTCTGTTATTCAGCCGTCACGTTGATACAACTGTATGAGGATGTGTTGCTTTACGTTTTGGACGATCTTGTGATCTACGAAGGTGTAAAGGTAGTGGCCGCGGTCAGAACGACATCCGTTGCATTGGTGATGATTGTATCGATAGCGATAGTACTTATTACACTCTTCTATTTATTGAAGGAACCCGGATCATCGACGAATAAGTCGCGTGTTGTATTAATACTTTGGAATGTCGTTGTATTGACGCTGTTTGATTGTTTAGTTGTAGTCTTCGCCGTCGTGTCGACTAGCCACAATACTACTTTGAAACTGGTTACAGCCCTGGTTTTATGTATAAGATTACTATTAGAAGTATACTGGTCCACTGCTTTCGATTATTGGAAAATTTCTATGGAATAAACATTTTGAAGGATTTTAGAACTTATTTCTTGGACTTATTCTTTTTTTATGTGAGAAAAAGCATGGATATTCGAAAGTA
Organism: Iphiclides podalirius; assembly: GCA_933534255.1. Taxonomy (NCBI): domain Eukaryota; kingdom Metazoa; phylum Arthropoda; class Insecta; order Lepidoptera; family Papilionidae; genus Iphiclides; species Iphiclides podalirius. The sequence continues at coordinate 2,636,533 of OW152816.1, forward strand.
AATGGGTCTTAATTATATGTTTATATGATACTTAAATTTTAATACGTATTGTTAAAAGAAGCTGATTGATTTTAAAAAATATTTTTTAATACCATTAATATTTAATGTTCTTAACTAGATATTGAATACCATAGTAAAACTACTACGACAAGTAAAATGATAAGATAATGATAATTTTTAAGGAATACATATTTTCTGTCGAAGATTATTAATATGACTTTAAGCCAATTTATTATAACGGGCTTAGTTTTCATAAGAACAATTGCGTGTACAATTTCGGTTATTCTAATTATGAGTTCATAATATGAATAACCGAAATTATTAATTAATAAATAATTATAAAATTGCATATTAAAATTTGTTGTATTGCTTGATCGTCATAAAAAGGCCTGCTTTTTGTTACTAATATTTACATATAACATATTGTCAATAGTACATGACAGCTTTAGCTAAAGCCTACAGTTTAAATTTACATTCATTCTTATCTAATCCTGCAGGTAATGGTCGGATAAATCAAACATCTAAGATCATATTTTATATAATGTTAAATAATTTCGAACTTATTGTACTGTCCAAGAAATCCTAAACGTTTTACTATCAAGTTATATTTATAAGCTGGGTAAATATATTCATCCTGAAACTATCAAAGAACAATAAAGCCGCTGGAATCGTGAATTCCATGAGCGGCTTAAGTCAACTACAGTTTGAAGGGTGATTTGCATTTCAATACAAACGCAGTTCAGCCGCGCCACGTGCGACGGACTTTTGATGTGCGGCTTAGAATAATTGACAATTTCTCTTCTATCCATGCCACTGAGACTTTATAAAGTTTTATCTAAAATATGAAATAAAGTGTTGTATCATATATCTTTGAAATAGTTTAAAATTAATGTGGATTGTGGGATGTGTCCAAACTTACACTACTCAGCAGAAAGCGCTTCATAACACATACGAATTAACACTATAAAATTGTTATCATTATATGAAATTGGTTGCCTTTTTAATGGCATTTAAGTCTTATATTACTTCAGCCTGTATTGATTCTGATACTCCTCACTGTTTCATTTATGCAACCTTTCACGAACGCCTTTCGAACTACGTAAACAGTGATACATAAAAGTTAGACAGCGGAAAGGCAAATGAGACAGCAAGATGTATCGTTATTCCAAAATATAACCCTCTCTAAGAGGTATTCGACGAGTTAGCTGTTTTATTTGAGTTGGGGCACAGTTGAAGGATCAGACTTATACATTTCACAAACTAGATCTACAGAGCGGATAATTGACTCACTTAATGATGAATGCTCAGCGTCGATTTGATCCGAATGTCTTGGACATTCAAAACACCAGAGGAGTAGTTGGCTTGTAAGGAATGTTAAAAGTTTTCTAATAACTAAAAAATAAAACTAAGAAACAACCGGTTTACGTCCGATTGCTCGGATAAGGTCTTGTATAGAGGTTATTAGGGCATAGTCTACCATGAAATCTCACCGCGGCAAGGTGGGCTCTTTAAAATGTATAATTATAATTAAAAATACATGCTACATAAATGGAATTAACAAATACAGTGAGACAATTATGTTTCGAAATGAAAAGGCGTCATGTCAATTTAAAGTAACATATAAAGCTGACTAAAGTATATAAGTATTACTATAAATATTTAATATTCTAAATACGGTGATAGTGCTATCGAATCCATGTCTTTTTCATATTCATTTACCAGCTTCTCGTCGTTTGCCGCTACCAGTTGGTTGATACTGGATGGTGTCTTATTGTGTAAATGTTTAGCTCAGTCGTTATATTTTTACTTCTGCTTTTTCCTTTAATCAGACTGACGCTAGGTTTCTGAAAAACTGTTCATAGTACATGTTAAGTAATCAGCTGTCAAATGGCTTTTCAAATGTTATTCAAGTTGCATTAGTTAACATTTACGATGAGCAATGTTTCAAAAAACCGGGCGGGAATGTCGGAGGCTCGGGGGTTTGTAAACTAAAGTGGTTCATTGAATTTACGAAAAATTAGAAGCATAGTCACATGCAGGGACATAAAGCCGCGTAATGATGGACTGTTGTAAGCGATTTCCTATTAAAAAATTCTTGGAAATTGTCCAGTTTAATAACGATGCGATTTTAGGCAAGGGTAGGTGGTGCAGAAGTCGTTTGCTACCGGAAAAAACTTATTTTAAAATTTCAAACCTGAAATTTCACGTGGCTCCAAAATAAAACGATGTTTAAGCTTTAGGTAACAACCTTTATCCTATTTTTTTACTGTAATCGCTTACGAGAGCGATTCCATTAAAAGTATGCGCTGATGAAAATAAAAATGTAACTATTACATTTTCTTGGTTCTAAATATTATGAGTCATATAAAAAATTCATATATTTTACATGCGTGTATAGTAGTTAGTACATACATATATAAATAAAACATTTCTACATGATTGTATACAGTCATATACTTTACGTATGTTCATGTAATCTTACAGCAGACAGACAACATTACAATTACAACATGAAATTTACATGACTTCATATGTTAGTATAATTGCTTGACTTTTACTGTAACTTTTTAAACTCCTCAAAATATATGTATCTAGCAATGCCAGTTCTAGAAATAGAAATTCTCTCTTATTTTGTTAATATGTCTGCATACACATTTAAGTAAAAAAAGGACATTATTTGAGTTTTTTCACAAAGCTGTCATCTGTCAATTAAAAGTTAATTAAAAATTGATCTTATATGTAAAATTATTTAACCAATGTCGTAGTGCAATTAATTTTAGTTACCTTAACTTATTATGTTCAATTACCTTTATCTAGTTATTTACGTTTCTCAAATCACCAGTGAGACCGCGCATATTCCTGTCAGTGCCAATTGTCAGCAAAGTTCATTGACCTCGCATATTGAGAGCATCTAAGGTGTGAAATTACGTCCGCCGGCGGCACGATGTTCAAAAGCAGCGTGAATGCGCCTCGTTACGGGATCTTAGCTAGATGGAGCCATTCACGGCTGCTAGTAGAGCCATGTAGAGACGGAGGACGCCAACGTTGTCAAGAGCGTTTCCGTTGTCGAGTATCGCTGTAACGTCTCTTGTAGTTGATATGGGTTTAAAAAAAGAAAATGCAAATCTATTTTTATACAGAAAAATAAAAATGTTTAAAAAGCTATACTTCTTTAGCGAAACAAAAGAAAAATAACTCAAAATTTTATCCCGTGTGCCAGGACGTTCTTTTGTGAAGAAAAAAAAAAAGGTATTAAATGCGATTGATACATAAGTGTTTCATGAAATAATTTGGTGTTATAGGTATATGTCAAAACGTTGTTATTGGTTGCCATGGTAACACCATGAAGATGTTGTCGCTTTCAGGTGTCGCGTATCGTAAAAATTCACTTTAAACATTTTTCGCATTTTACACTTCATACTTAGCACTACTACTATACTTCAGTATACATTTTCTGTTTTATTTTGAGGAGTTCCCTGATATGACTCCGCAGTCCAAGGTCAAATATCAACGAATTTAGTTTGGAGCACTTGGGAACTAAACCAAACCCTACATTTAAATATAATACGAATTGAGAGCCTCCTCCTCTTTTGAAGGCGGTTAAAATGTTCGAATAACGCTAACGCGGAGCACCATTACGATTTGTCAAGATTTCGTGAATTTTAATGCCAACTTATAGTTATGAAGTATTTACATATGTCGCTGTCAACGAATTCGTCGAACTTAGCGAAAATTATCCCAAAATATGTATGCAATAATAGTTAAATATGCCTATCATTAATCTTAGTTAAGTCTGTTAGCCTTACTAGTGATACAAAAAAAATTGATTAGAAATGACATTTTCATTATTTAAAATTGGTAAATAAACACAATGGAGTGAACAAATGTTACAAATCTATCAAACAAGAATAGTCGATTCGTAGACGTTTTTTTTTTACCAAGGAAACATCAATGTTGCTATAACTAAACGAACGAACTTTTAAGGCAAAAGTTACTATAATGTTTATTGCAATTTTAAACCAAAAGTTTACACAAATACATCGTCCCAGCCAGTTTTGACCAAGTCTGAAATAGTGCAAAAACCTTCTCCGTTCTATAAATGACGCCTACGTGGATATTGTGGACGAAAGTCCGCTCTACGATCCTGAGTCTTTATTCCGAGGCATTAACGCTCAAATTCGATTGTGCTAGCTGCATGCTAAACTGTGCGTGGTTTTCATCATCCAATAAGTATTCAGCGAGCCTTCAAGAAACATTTTTTCTATTCCGCTGAGCACGTGTGCTTTTCCCTACGATATATTCATGATTGTGGTGGAAATTCCAAAGGCCCCTGCTGCATTTTTCTTTTTTAAATGTCTTCACTGCTGTTATACGAGAGTTTTCTTAAATGTTGGTATTATTATGATAGTGATGTAGTAACTATTAGTGATTTAAGTGAAAACTTCTATAAGCACGTAGGATGCTCTTGAATGGGGAAAACTGCAACAGGGGCGTGGCGTTTAAAAATTGTTCCGCTTTACATTATATGACATATATAGGTGAATGTGATAGATGATATAGAACGTTTGATATGAAAAGAGATAGCAGTCTATAGAATTGCAATCTAATTACTCCAAATGAACATTATTATGTCTTAAAAATTTATCCTTATTTTTATGGACATACAAAACATTTTCAAAAATGTATTGAGCAGCAACAGTCAATACCTTTATCTCTTTAAACAAGTTTCTTAACGATTCTTTGGGGCCCAGATTGTAAACTGCACGAATAGCTCTCTTTTGTAAGATAAAGATTGTATTAATGTCGGCTGCGTTACCCCAAAGCAGAATGCCATAAGACATTATACTGTGAAAATAACTAAAATATACCAAGCGAGCCGTATCAACATCAGTTAACTGTCTTATTTTTTTGACCGCGAAAGCTGCTGAGCTAAGTCTACTCGCCAGTCTATTAATATGGGGGCCCCATTGCAGTTTGGCATCAATAGTTATGCCAAGGAATACAGTGAGTCAATAGGGTCCAACGCTGCCCCATATAAAAGTACATCAGTTTTTACATGTTTAACATTGGAGGAAGTTGTAAATTTAATACATTTAGTTTTTTTATTATTCCACAGTAAATTGTTAGCACTAAACCAATGTACTACAGTAGATAGAGTATTGTTTACATCGTCATAACTTAAAGAACGTCGGTTTACTTTAAAGATTAAAGAGGTATCATCCGCAAACAATACTATCTCATGATTATTATTAACAAGATAAGGTAGATCATTTATGTAAATGAGGAAGAGAAAAGGCCCAAGAATAGATCCCTGCGGTGTATATATATATATATATATATATATATATGTATATATATTATAATTATAATATCATTGGGTTCGCGTCACTGACAATATCTGTTAATGTCACCAATTTTGTCATTGACGCTGGTGACACTAAATTTTTGATACCATTTGATTTTCTAGTATTTGATCACTATAAAAAAAAATACCAGTTGTTCTTTAGCACATTTTTGTTCGCGCATTTTTTATAATGATTATAATACAATTGATTTGATTATTAGTTTTCGCTGTCGCAAAGTAGCACTTTTATGATAAAATTTAGCAACAACGTTTAGCAACACTTTTATTGCAAACCGAGCAAATTTACAACAGGAATTATTGTAGTTAAAGTCCTTGAAAGGCATTAGGAGCATTCAGTCACCGGTTACTATTTGTAATTGATGGTCAACATCACGGCGTAAGGAATCACCGCCCAACTCAGGCCCTTGCCGCTAGATACTTTCCGCCGCGATTACCGAAGACCGCGACACTTTCTCGACTTCCCTGACGATGAGACGACTATCGCCATCGAAAGGATCAAAATACTTAAAAAACACACCAACACACACCGCCTCCCAAACCGGTGATAATAATAGCGTGACGGCCCGAGCCGAGGCTCCCCCGGGAGCCCTCGAGCTTAGTCACCATAACGCGTAATAATAATACGCGAGGTTCAGGCTAGGCGCCTCGTGCGCCAGGCCACCTCAAGCCCTCGGAACTGTAAAGGCCCCTAAAAAAAGGCCAACAGTGGCTCATCCAGCCCAAAAAAAAAAACCGCCCAACACCAGACTGGTTCGGGAGCTTCTATGATGAAATCAGCTTTTATGTTGATTAAAACCCACAGTTGGGCACGCAGCGTGGCGTTTTGTATTAGTTCACCGAAATCACCAAAACCCACGCGTGTAATTTTTTCGCCAAATACGTGAACATCGATTTTAGACGCACTCCACTTATTTCTCGAAGTCCCCTTCTAAAGGCCGCTTGGAAGTTTATGAGCCGCAACTCCGACACCGCGTTTGTAGTTAAGTCGAGTTAAAAGCGATTTATTGCTGCTCCGTGCTCATATTCGCACAAGTAATGGCGATATAGGATAATATTCAATTCATCATTACAAGAGGAACTTGTATGAAAATGTGTGACTAAATTTATTTTGATGTTTCACAAACCAATTTCAACCTTTGATTATGATTAGACTCTTCAAGTTCTTGTTAAGGAAGATACAAATACCATTTGCTTACCAGCCGATTTTCTTAAGTTTAGAGAATTTTCATTACACTAGGCTAACTATCCGTAGTTGTCGTTTGAATATTTACATCTAAATTAGTGATAAGTTATTAACACCTTTTATACGCAATATTTACTTTTAATACTATTCAGCCTTATATAATTATGTCCCACTACTGGGCAAAGGCCTCCCCTCTATACCTATTGTATTAGGACAGTATTGGCAGACTTCATATCTTTTATTTTTTTTTAAGATATGTGAGTTTAGTTTAGAACGTTTACCTTAACGTATGCCAGAAGTGTAAACACAATATTTGATAATGAAATTTAAATTCAAAACTTATTTTAAACAAAATGTTATAATTTTTATAAGAAATAAACTTCTATAAACCGAACGTTTAGAACTCGAGAAAAACGCGGAGTGAGAGAATTTAACTATTTATTAAATACATTATATTTACTTCAATTTTGGCATTAATTATGAAATAGCACGGACAGCTTAGCCGTATTTTATTGGTATATAGAATAGATATAGATACCAACCGTGTTTTCTTTTATAACTTGCTAAATATTTCCGTGATAGCCACAAGCTATAAATTACTTAAAAAGTACGCATGTATTAAAACGTATATAACTATCTTAAACTAAAAAAAAATATGTTGTAAGTTGTAAAAATAAATATGTTAAAAGAGCAATATTCATAGTTCTCATGTTTGTAGCCAGTTAAGCATAACGACCTATATTTTATTTACATAAAACTAAGATTTATTTATAAATCTCAATTTTTTTACATAGGTCTGTGCCCTGATTACAGGAGAGGAGAGTGTAAAAGTATTTATAAATTAAATTTGTAAAAGTATTTCAGCTCACATCCGGTGAGTGAGAAAACAATGCCCACAATCTCAATGCTTAAAAAGACTGACTTTAGTCACAATTGGTGATGCGTGCCCAAGCCTCTATCCTTTGTTATCACCATGGAAACTGTTTGCTGAGTTACCATGTCTTTGAGATAAGAAAAAACCCACGGAATAAAAAGGTATTTTTCAATGATTTTAACAAATAAAATGTAACAGATAAGAAAATTTTACGATGCAAACAAGTTTTTGTAAATTTAAAGAAAACACTTGTATATCATGCTATCTCATCCGAGGATCTGAGTGATGCTGAATTGAATGAAAAAAAGAGATCGCAGGTTCCACCGAGATTTGAACTCGGATCGCTGGATTCAAAGTCCAGAGTGCTAACCATTACACCATGGAACCGTGTTAGTATAATCTGAATTTAGTTCTTATATTTGAACATCAGTATTTACGAATTGTTATTTATGAGATGGTAGTTCAAATAATGTCATAAATAAGATCACTATTATAAATGTTTGCTTTGTTTTGTTTTAGCTTAACATTTCAAGAAATACTTTTAACGCGTGCGAATTATCCAGACTATTAATAAGAATATTAATAAGATACTAAATTTAAGTATAAAAAGATATAGAAAATGCAAGTATATAGATTTCAAAGTGCTTATATACAATGGAATATACATTTATATTAACATATAAAATGATTGTATAATATTTAGAAACATGGACATTTAAACATAGGTACTGATTTTTCAATTTTTTTATTCTTATAGACAACATCAACTTCATGATTATTATTTATTATTCTTAGTGTTAGTATTTTAGTTGAGATTTTCAAGACGTGAGGATATCGAGCGCATAGCTCGGACGGCTAAAGTATAGGCTCGCTTCCCACAAGTAACAGGTTCGAATCCTGACTGAAACTATTCATTATGTTAGAATAAGTTTAGTTAACTTCTTCTATTGTAATATTAGTAGTTATGATAGCCATGGCTCAATTTTTCAAACAACAAATTTCAACAAAGATTTTATTTACACAGTACAGATAATGTTTGCATTATATATTACTGTGCTAATACTATAGACACAACGTGTGTTTTTGTAACTTGTACCTTTAAAAACGTATTCCAAGTGCTGTGTCCATATAGATGGTATATAATTAGGTTATAGCTGTAAGGTATTATACAGCGTGTCGTTACCATCGCGACAATAAATGAACACACATATAGGGGATAACTTTTTAAAGTTGTAGTAAACATTTAAATTCTTTAAACATCAATATTTACAGAGTTATTAAGTTTTCCAAAACAAAGAATTTTAGAACACCCTTACCTATAAAAGCGTAACGTAAAGTTCATTTGTAAAGGTCACAAAGCATATGAATGGGTTGAATGAATTTAAAAGAGACAAAACATACAGTTAGAAGGAGAGGCTTGTAATGCGACGCTGTGGCGCGAGTTGTATAGGATGTTACAAATTTTAAAATATGTAGAAAAAGTGCGAAAAGATTGTCGCCGCTGTGGGAATCGAACCTACGTCTTCGGCATTCGCGGCCTGACGCTCTAGCCACTGAGCTAAACGGCTGATTACCACACCGACGAAAATCTTAACGCATTCCTCAACATTGTTTTCTTAGCATTTGAAGCAATGCTTGGCGCCATCTATTGTTATATCCTTTCCAGCATACAAACAATTTCGAATATCGTTTTACAAAGATAATTCAAACGAGTTTTTTTTTACTTCATTAGTTTGTTTGAAAAATATTTTTTTTTAATTATGGATTTTGTTTAACGTTAATATTTTTTTATGATTATTGGCAAGTAGTTGTTAGTCGTGTGTTTATTTATTGTTGGGGTGGTAACGACACGCTGTATATTATTGTGCTAATACTATAGACACAACGTGTGTTTTTGTAACTTGTACCTTTAAAAACGTATTCAAAATGCCGTGTTCATATAGATGGTATATAATTAAGTTATAGCTGTAAGTTATTATATATTAATATTGGAATAATAGATAACAGACATGGTTTCTCTGTTGTGGATTATGGGTTCAAATGTCACATCGAACAAGTATTTGTGTATGCAAGTACAGATAATTGTCTCACATCTATATGATTTTCAATTCACAATCTCATGTTTAAAGTCAGGATCACTCATGGATGATAGAATGAAATATAAATATAGATGAGAATGAAATATAGTTTCAAATTTAGGACGTTCAGTTAGAATCCATAACCTTTGTTTGGATCAAATATGTATTTTGATGAGGTAGCAAAAAATCAAATAACAGACAGTTGTGCCGGCTGGCTCTAACATTGGGTACATTTTTATTGACAAAAAAGCAAATCGACTTAAAATATACTCACTATACATTTTCTATTCGCTTTTGAAGAGATCCCCGATGTATTTCCGGAGTCAAAGGTTCAATAGTGATGAAATTAGCATGGGAGCTTAACCGAACTCATGCAAAAAGAATTTTTAAAATTGGTTGATAAATGACGGAGTTCTGAGGTAACAAACATAAATAAAACTCAAAGTGAAAACACAAACATAAAACAAATGTCGCTCCTCATATTTCCAATTCCGTTGAAAATAACTTAGGCAGTCTCGTAACTGTGTAAAGTGTACTAAAGGTCACGAATAAAAATATTTTATTGCGAATAAATGTGACATTTGCAAAATATTTTATTTAAAAAAAGAGGAAAAACGACAGAGCTTTTATTTCTGTGGTAGGGCCACGCAACAGTTTTCACTGTTGCACGACTGGGAAGGTCCAACGTAATTACTACGACCTCACAGAAGACCGGCATAAAGTAGAAGTGTTACACTTCTACGTTTCGTCTGGTGAGTAAGGTAGCCGGGGCTCACTTTTTTTCAATTTCCATTTGCCCATTTGCAACCTTACGGGTGACGCAATTGTCCATGGGTGGCGGTTATTAATTAACATCAATGAACCGCCAGTTCGTTTGCCAATTTTTCACATAAAAAAAAATTATACTATTTATAATATAAACACAGAAGAACAATAAAAAATATTCTTCTCATTCAGTAAATATAATGTACTTGATGTTGTCGATTTTTTTTTATTTTAAATATTGAATTAATTGAAATAGGAAAAGCGCGGTGTACTTAAAAAACTGTACCGCTTTTCATTATATGACATATATAAGTGAATGTGACAGATGAACGTATGATAGGAAAGAGATAGCAGTCTACAGAGTTGCAATGAAATTAAACCAATTGGCGTAATTTGAGTGCCTCAATTTAGGTACGCTAGTGTCATATCTATTACTCATTTGTATGTAACATCATTGATATACATACAAATTCCAGATTTCGTAACAGATTTGATTATTGTCTCGGCAATTTTGGTGAGTATCAACAACCGGTTCCATGGTGTAATGGTTAGCACTCTGGACTCTGAATCCAGCGATCCGAGTTCAAGTCTCGGTGGAACCTAACTCTTTTTTTGCCTTCTTGGCACCCAAAGGTGTAGGGTATACCTATATTTATATATTTCTTGTTATTTTATTTGATAATTTAAAAAATTATGAATATATGCGATGTTTTAATAAGTAAAACTTGGATTTAACTTTTAATACTTTTTATGAATGTACGTGAACGGAGTGTGTGATCTGGCATGGATGAAACTTATATGGAGAAGAAGTGCACGATGTAAAAATTATATGCAACTAACCCGCCCCGGCTTCGCATGGGGCAATGTAGATGTTGAGCTTCTCTGATTTTCTCTGCTATAATATGCATGTATACTACATTTTAATCTTCCGCTTGAATCGCCCTATCTATTGCTGAAATCTATAATTAAAATGCGTTGCGTAGTTTAAAACATCTAAGCGTACAAATATCGGGAGCGACTTTGTGTTATACTATGTAACGAAGTTATGTGTTAGAAAAGTATCTCCTTACTATATAATATTATAAACGCGAAAGTTTGTGTGTATGGATGGATGTTTGTTACTCTTTCAAGCAAAAACTACTGAATAGATTTTAATGAAACTTTACAATAATATAGCTTATACATCAGAATAACACATAGGCTATAATTTATAAATATATTGTGTGAATTGTCCAAAATATAGGTAAAGATAAGTATCAACTAAGTAGGAAAAAATTCAGCCACCTGCGAGATATTCTGGTGTATAATAAAAAACTCATTGATAATTCCCTTTGGCAGTGCGGGCAAAGCCGCGGTTAACGGCCAGTATTTTATAAAATGATAGACTTGTCAAACACTAATACAATGTAGCATTTCCTCACTGGAGTTATAGGATTCAGCCTTCACTTAACTAATATTTCAAGCGAGAATTATTCATTTATATTTATAATAATTTATTTGAATCATAAACTTTGGTCGTTTAGTTCAATAGCACATTGAACAGTTCATATTTCATTTGAAAAGCCTGACCTCTTAATTATTACATTGAAAACTTTACGTTTAAGTAGTTTACGTGGTTTCGTGAAAATGTTAGAGTTATATCTTTTAAACTTTTAGCTTGAGAAGTAAAAGTTTATTGGAGAAGTAATTAATGCTGTATTTTGAATACAAATTTTTAAATACTTTTTTTTATGTTCTGTACTACAGGAACTTCTACACTCTAAAGTCAAGAGGCTATAAATTATAACGGACTGGAAAGTTTTTTGAATTTAAAGTTTTTTGTACATCAGTCATCTTTTATTCAGATCATACTTTTGTATGAGAGGTAGTGGCAAATACCAAATTACAACCCTTAGGGTTGCAGATGCGTTGCCAGCTTTTAATAAAGTGGGCCCCAGAAACCTCACTCACCAGACGAAACTCAGAAGTGTAACACTTCTTCTTCACGCCAGTCTTCTGTTAGATTCTATTTCTTTTTTTTTATGCGGAAATTTGTCAAACGAACAGACGGTTCACCTGATGTTAAGTGAATACCGCCGCCCATGGACATCTGCCACATCCGAGGGTTACAGATGCTATGACAACCTTTTGAAAATTGGGCTCCGGCTACCTCACTCAGCACACGAAACGCGAAAGTATTTGTCATACTTACAATTTGCGCTGGTCTTCTGTGAGGTCGTGGTACTTACCCGGACGGGCCTGCCCATTCGTGCAACAGCCGAGGCTGCTGCGTGGCCCTACCACCGTTTGTAGTACTAACTCGGACAGCGAACACTGTTGCGTGGCGTTACCACAGTTGTTTATATTTACATTCAAATGGTTGAATTCTATATACACTTAAAGGATTTGGTATGTCACCAAATCATGGTTAATATACTTTTTAAACAAATTTTAATTAATCGGTCGTTGCCCTGTTTATGAATACATAAGATTACGGAAAATACACCATCCATGCAGTATTGTTCCGTGAAATGAACTTAATGGATCTCATATTAATTTAGTGACTTGGATTTACGCATTTTACAGGTATTTTATCACTTACTCGCATTCAAAATGTTGAAATGGAAAACTTATTGTACTTTGCACAAAAAATATTAAAAAGTACCAAGACACTATGATTTAAACTTGTAAACAAAGAAACCGGGGGTGTCGTATTAAATTTAATATAAATTATTTCCCCCACTCCGTTCATTGAGAGCGATACCATTAAATAAAAACCGTCCGAAAACCTAAACCTCTTAGAATTAAAACAGAAGTCGAGAGACTCTTGAGAGTTTCAACATCGAAACGTAAGAGCTTTCACGCGCTCTAATAAAAAAGATACGCAAAGATTCCTTAACCCACTTGACTCGAGTCTTGAGGAAGATGGATTTAAGTTTGGTGCTTAAGAGCACTTTTGTTAAGCTGTAATACATTATGCTTTTAAATGTCACCTAAGTTTAAAGGTCCTTCTCGTATTTGAAATAAAAAAACTTGTTCGGTGGCTATTTTTAACAGCAAAATCACTACATAGTATAAAACAAAGTAGTCCCGCTGTCTCTCTGTCCCTATGTATGCTTAGATCTTTAAAACTACGCAACGGATTTTGATGCGGTTTTTTTACTAGATACAATGATTCAAGAGGAAGGTATATTATAATACTTATGTATAATACATTGCACCAGTGCGAGGCCGGGACGGGTCGCTAGTTATATTATGATTTAACAAAAAGAAGCCTTTGAAATTATAATATAATCATACAGATGTATTTGAGATAGTCTGTCATCACTTTCAGTAATAAATAACCTTATCAACAAGTAGTTATCGAGCTAGTAAATTATAACTTGGCACATAAAGTGACAGCCTAATGTTATTATTTGTTACGTTATTGCAAAGGCCTACTCTATTAAAAACGGCATATTCCGTGACACAATTTGCATATTGTTTTATATCATTTACGGTGCTTTTTTACACCACAGAGGGCGTGCAACATCAGAACTTAAAAATGCCGTAAAAGATATTAAACACTCTTCAAGAATCCTCGGAGAACTCTGATAGTAGACCAATTTCTCTCAAATTCTAAAATATATATCAAAACAAAACTCAACACTGACAACATCTTGGGCATAACAGAGCACTACGGTCCTATATTCAAAGGCTGTCTGAATGCACGTCGTTATGGAGACTTATCAAGAAAGGGAATATTTTCTAAGACTTCGGTAGCACATTTCTAGGAAGTCTTTACGGGCAGTGTGGCACCATGTTTATGTCAAAAGGAAAGCTAGCTCGGCAAGAAAATATTGCAGCTTGAGTGTTTCATTATAAAAATATTTTAAATATAAGATTACTAAGACTCCGCTGTCTGTCTGTCTGTCTGTAACCAGGCCGTGCGGCGCCGTTAAGAATCGTTGTGGTTAGACAGTAGAAATTTTCACAGATGATGTATTTCTTCAGTCGCTATAACAACAAATACTAAAAAACAGAAGGGGCTCCCATAAAACAGACATGTTATTTTTTGCCGTTTTTACAGATAATGGTACGGAACACTTTGTGCGTGAGTCCGACTCGCACTTGGCCGGTTTTTTCGCGTCAATGGAAAGTGATAGCCGAACCTAACCTTTTCAACATTTGCCCATATAGGTATTGTCTGAAACACACGTTTTAATATTACCATGTGATTTTCATGCAACCCATGCATCAAAAACATTGATGACATTATGCAACATAATTTGATGCCATTTTCCAGTTTCTTACAGTTTACGTCCTTTTTTTTCTTTTTATGTGATAAGTTGCAAAGCTAGCAGACGGTTCACCAGACGAGACGCGAAAGTATACTTCCACTTTACGACGGTTTTCTGTGAAGCCGTGGTACTTTACCCGGACGAGCCTGCCCATTCGTGCAACAGCCGAGGCTGCTGCGTGGCCCTACCAGAGTTAAATTAAATAATAACACAGTATTGTATCTATATTTTGTACAAGTAAAGATTTTTTCCTTATATTTTAGACAAAAATACACATCAGTATTCGGAAGAGCATATTAGAGTTTCAGTTAAATTTTAATGACAGTAAAAGATTTTAATTAAATGTGAATAATCTTGGGTTTATCGTGTCTTAGTAATTAGTTTAGCGGTTTCTGCCGGTACTCACGGGGAGAATTTTGGCCCATAGGGTGAACAGGTATTGCTATCGACACGAAAGGAAAAACAAGTTATGAGGAAGTTATCAAACTGATTAAAATATGTAGTTATAATTCATTTCTTAAATTTCGTAAAAGGAGCCAATATAAATTCTATTTCTGATTAATGTGAAATAATAGTCTTAAATAAAAGTCTTCATTGTCAAATGTCAAAAAGAGAACAATATTTTTCTGTTTTTTTAACTGTTTAAATGGAATAACCTCTCTATGCAAACAATAAAAGGTGAAGGTAAGGTTAGTTTAGCTTATAAGTAGTAAAAGTTTTAAGTAAGCTTAAATTCATTGGAATAGCCTACCGAGGTAGGTAGGTAAATGTAGGCTTCAATTCTACTTCATAGAAAATACTCTTAAAACCTATATCTTCTATTGACAAACAAAAAAATACTAGTGCCAACTTTGCTTTCATGCCTTCATCAAGCGAGCAGGTCACCTGATGGTATGTAAAATTTAAATAAAATACTAAAGAAATATAATCTAGTATATTTGACCAGCCGATCCCGGCTACATTTCTTAGACTTTTTTTTTGTTTTCGTTCGAACTTTGGAATTAAATGTTTTAAAAGCCCGAGACATTAGCCTCCATGCTACTATTACCTTAACTTAAATATGGCTTTTTCAAACATCAATCCAAATTAATTTTCATTGACGCACTGCAAGGTAATGGGTGTATATTTAATTTATTTATTAACGCTAGCTTTAATTAATACAACGGCCTGTAAAGTACAAGTTTTCTATCAACAACGTATAGAATTATTTGTACTTCGTACGACAACGCGGGATTCCGCTGGAATAAGTAACAGCCCACGAAATCTTATTATTAAGGTAGGCAGAAATAGATGAATGAGAACTGTAGTGTACCCGTCGTTTTAAAATGTACAGATATTAGACTGTTCTTTTTCTATGTAATCGAAATCCCTTTTCGGTTCGGTATTAAACAAGTACAAATCTAATACGCGTAGTTTAGATGACTAAACTTAGAGCAAACGTTGCATATAAATAATAATAATCCACGCAATCATTCCACTCACGTAGATATGCAATCGCTCAACATTCCTAAGCAAACCGCGTTTGAAATTCAACACAGTTCAACAGCTTAGAAAATTACGTGAATCGAATTGCGTTACTTTAGTCTGAATCTGTTCGCGCATCACGTCCATCTCCCCATCAAATCAAAACGTATCTAATAGGTACAGTTTCGTACTTTTAATAGACTAAGGTGATGAGGTCCCCATCACCTTCTATTTAAATCTTAAGTTAGGGTAGTGCTTAAATGATAGAAAATGTAAGTAATGAAGATTTAACGCGCTTAGGCATGACGCGTGGACTAAGTTCATTAGATAACTAGCTGTTGTCCGTGGCTTCACCCGCGTGGATATCGTTCCCGCAACCTATGGTAAACTATTCCAGGGATAAACAAGTAAGATAGGCTTAATTTTTTCCGACACGTCCAACAAATATCATTATATTTTAGTCATTACATACAAAAAACTTGACAAATTATATACTAAACCTCCGTCGAGAACCACCCTATCCATTGGTGAAAACAGCATGAAAATCGGTGCAGTAGTTTTTGAGTTTATCGCGAACAGACAGACAGACAGACTTGGCGGAGGATTTTGTTTAATAATATGTAGTAGTGTTATGTGATTTAGGTAGATTTAACGTTGAAAATTTTGAATAAATATTTTTTTCATAGCTATAGAAAATTCAATACAGCTTCTATAATTAGAAAACTTCGGTTAAGTCAATTGGTTAATTAATAATACAACTGCTAAAATAATTACTCACAAATATCGCCAGTGGAATGAATATGAAAACATTAATTGACGTCCTATACTCTGTGATGCTCTTTATATTTGTTTTGCAATTATAGAAACATTTTAGCTTCAACCGAAACTTACAATCACACTAATTCAGAAATTGCGTTCGTTGACTAGAAATTATAAACGGGAGAAGTAAATGAGCGGAAACTTAAGTGCTATTTCAAGGTTTTTATTAATTTTCTTCGCCTTGTAAAGGAGTTCCCCACTTAAAAAATTGCTAGTTACGTTTGAAAGGCGCCGACTTGAATTCACATTATTTTAAGGCCAACTTAATGGAACAGGGTTGTTTTATGTGGAAAACATTTATCATAAATTGATATTATATATCATTTATCATTAAATGATGTTGAAATGAACTCATTCGATATATTAATATGCAGGTATTCATGATTAAAAGTTTCGAGCACAATAGGAATCAGTGACACAAAACGAGCTAGTGAAACCGTAAATTGAAACACTTTTGTTAACAATTACCGGCTGAATATTGACAACAATCGCATAGGAATAATGATTTCCGTTTGTGAATGTTAAGACTTTACGAAAATTACGAAGCTTTCTTCGTTTAGTTAACGATCGTCCATTAGAGTGTACGTAAGCTTTTATTTACTTTAATTTCATCGTTACGGGCCGTAAAAATATTTAGGGCTCCGCTGCGAAGTAAATTGAGGCGTAAATGTTATGAAACGGGGCCACGTTTCTGTCTACCGGAATTATTAATTGGGCATTAATTGCTTTACTGTTTGTGGGGCTACGTCCAAGCGACTGGCATAAATCATCTAGTTATTCGTTTCGGAAAAGTGAATCACAACATAAATTTTAAGGCCAACAAGAATAGACGATCCAAAAGTAAGTTGCGCGGAGATTCTTCACTTTTTATCGGTGCGTTTTGTGTATTAAGTAAAAATTTAAGTGAAATTAATGTAAGGAACAAATACTAAAAAACCGAATAAAATAATAAAATATTTAAGGTTGCTCCCATATAATAAACGCGAGTCGGTTGCTAGGCAACCTATAGGTACTTACCAATTATTGTGGATATTGGTACGGTGCCCTTTGTGCGCAAGCCCGACTCGCACTTGGCCGGCTTTCATATATATGGGAAATATCTAAGGATATGGGGACTTGTTCACATTCTTGTGGTAGTAGATGCCCTATTTTCAAACCTTTTTCCTCATTATGTACCACATTTTATATGTGAAACGGAAACCTCCTCTATGTATAAAATTTTAGAAGAACTATATGCGAAAAAAGCATAACAGGTTAGCGATTCTTATTGTCTTGAAAACATTAACTTACTTAACTCAATTTCTATATTTTAATCATATTATAATACTAGCTGCTGCCCGCGACTACGTCTGCGTAAAATAGGCTGAAGGCGTAACATTCAGACAGAAAGACAGATATACTATAGCCTATGTCTTATTCTGATGTTTAAGCTATATTATTGTAAAGTTTTATTAAAATCCATTCAGTAGTATTTGCGTGAAAGAGTAACACATCCATCCATACATACAAACTTTCGTCTTTATAATATTAGTAAGGATATTTTATCAATAGCGAAGAACATAATTTGAATGATGTTTGAATTATCAATTTTGACGACGATAATAGTCTGTTTTAGTTTTCAATAGAAAAGTTGTTAATAAATAATTAGATCTGAATACTAAATACAAGAACTATTTTTCATTTTTTTTAATGTAATGATTGTAGGATTGTATTTTTAATTGCTCTCAACGTCATTATTGTGTGTTTGTTTGTTTGTTTATACTTATTTTTTTTGTATTAATATTGGGACGCTGTGTGAATAGCGATAAGTACAATGAAAACCGTCACTAAATTTTACGACACTGCTACGATCCGAACCTGAGTTTTGCGCATTAAGTGTCCACTCGCTCTAGCCACTAAACTATGCGGTCGAAAGCCTCACCACGCGAAAAAAAATTATAAAAAATATTCTGTGACACATATCTACACATTTTAAATTTCATCAAGTGCCGGGACAGGCATCAAAAGTTAAATATTTAAGAAAGACGCGTTTACCATCTGATGTCACATCAACATTTACCATTAGTTGCAATGGTGGTCAAGCCCCAGTCAGATAATAGCTACCGATCGAGCCGAGGTCCGGCCCTCTCGGGCACCCTCGAATCGGAATGCTAAACGCGTGCTGAGTGACAGCCCAAGCCGAGGTCCCCTCTCGGGGACCCTTGAGCCTGATCACTCCATGGAGCGCCCGCCAAAGCGCCCTAAGAGCTTGGCGGCCTCCCAAACCGGTAATAATAATAGCGTGACGGCCCGAGCCGAGGCTCCCCCGGGAGCCCTCGAGCTTAGTCACCATAACGCGTAATAATAGTACGCCGAGGTTCAGGCTAGGCGCCTCGTGCGCCAGGCCACCTCAAGTCCGTCGGATCTGTAAAGGCCCCTAAGGCCAACAGTGGCTCATCCAGCCCAAAAAAAAAAATAATGGTCAAGCACTGCCCAAGATTTCATGTAAAAAAACCATGATTCATATGACTTTTGGATGGGACTTAATAATAATGAAGCTGAGGTGTGCAGGTGATGGACCTGTCATTATCGCTGTGATTATAAATATGTCTGAATTAACTATTGCGTCTAATTAATTTAATACTTACATTTTGTTATTGTGTCAGTGTGGATTTTGTTCACGGAATAATGCGTATTTTTTTAACCGACGTCAAAACAGGACGAGGTTTCTCAATCCGACCGTATGTATTTTTTTATGTGTGTTCATGGATAATTTCGTCGTTTATGCACCGATTTTGATGATTATTTTTTTGTCGGAAAGGAGATATCCCAAGGGTGGTACCATGATAAAGAAACCCGGATCTGATGATGGCATCCCAGAGAAATCGAGTGCCATCGTTGAATGTTATAGGTATTAACAATGTTTGTAATTTTGAAGTCGGTTTTTTTTGTTAAAAATTATTATGTGACAAAGTGGCAAACGAGCTGGCGGTTCACCTGATGTTAAGTGATAATCGCCGCCCATGGACATTGCAATACCCGTGTTGCGTGGCGCTACCACGGTCATACGTATTTATTCAGTGTATTTTAAAATAACTTTTACAGTGGGCAATTGTTAGAATTATCCAAAGAGAGCTTAATGCACCGTTTTTCGCAAACTTCGCAGTAATTAGATACTTAAAGCAAAGTTTAATAAGTCCTATTACATTGAGGAAATTTTCGCAAGAGATTTCAAACTTTAATTTTTTTACTCTTACTAGTACTACGCGAGAAAAATGGTTATTTCTTAATTGTAAGTGTTGCTTGTGAAAGAGGCAAGTTTCCTTGTTCACAACAACAAACAAAACTTAGTTTACAATAAAAATCTAATGTTATAATTTAAGATATATTACGTTCTCTAGGGTTTAACAAATTCATGGTACGAATTTTGAGGGTTCGATAGGTTAATCATTAATTAGACGGAGCTCTTATCTCGACACTCACATCACATAAAATACATTTGCATGTGATGCGTACATTTCGTTATACGATCTTGTCGTTTATACATGTATCCTTGGAAGGCACAAAACTTCGGTCTAGGATTATGAGATAGGATGAGTCATATCGCGACTAAATATCGATGATATTAGCTCTATCTCAGTGCCTAATTAGGGTTAAAAGACGTGAGAACGTTTTTTGTATTAGCAAACAGAATAAGATATAATATCTAGCAAACCAATATATCATCTTCTCAGCTATTGCCTACTTGTCAATTTTCAATTTATAAATTTTTACAAGATATAAATGAAATGATAGGTGACATAAAAGTAACAGTTAATCTTTTAATTTATTCAAAATTCTCGGACACAAATATTTCATGATAGATAAATACTGTATTATTATATACTTATTTCACGTATTCAAATTCTTTAAACTTGCATATTATGTTTCCATGTAAAGGCCCATTTACACGGTGCAAGTTTCTTGCCTGTTGTATATAATTAAATTGAAGCAATAAATGAGTTGCATGGTCTAAACAACACATAACATTCTTGACTGTTGAACAAGACTTGCTTCAAGTTTTGTTTCAAAACTTTCCTTGGTGTAAACAGCACATACAATAATTTCTTAAGCAATTCTTGCATTCAATTTTCTCTCTTCATTTTCAAACATGAGTGCAGTGAGTGAGGGTGTGTTAATCGTCGCTGCTCTTCTGATGCAAGAAATAATGAGAAAACGTCGCAAAAGAAGGTGTTGGGTCAAAAATGGATAGCAAGAAGAGAGGTTCTCGGAGCATCTAACAATATTTGTGTAGAGTTACAAACAGAAAATGAAGTTGACTTTGAGGACATGTTTCGGGTGAACAGAACCCAGTTTTATTATTTGTTAGATAAAGTTGGTTCTTCTATACAAAGGCAAAATACAACAATGCGTAATGCTATTCCTGCTCGCACAAAATTAGAAATAGTATTAAAATATTTGGCAACTGGAGATTCATTAGGTTCACTGTCACAACTATTTAGAGTACCTAAGTGTAGTATAATTACTTTCTTCGTTGAAGTACTTGAAGCTATTTACTCTGCATTATAAGATTTTATAAAGGTACGTACGAAAGGAAACTGTTTTTAGAATAGAATTATATATTTACAACATAGCAAAGTAATTAAATATTTATTAATCGAATAATTAGTAATCATAATACATAAAATCACAAGTTCCAGCATATGTCTTCACTGCCTTCTTTCGAATATGGGGATTCTGGCATTGGAGTAGAGTTCTGCCGTTCTTTTTCTTTAACATCCCGCAGTTTGTATTTTTTTTTATGTGACAAGTTGCCAAACGAGCAGACGGTTCACCTGATATTAAGTGAATACCGCCGCCCATAGACATCTGCTACACCCGAGGGTTTGCAGAAGCGTTGACAACCTTTTTGGAAATTGGGCTCCGGCTACCTCACTCACCAGACGAAACGCGAAAGTATTTGTCATACATCCACTTAACGCCGGTCTTCTGTGAGGTCGTGGTACTTACCCGGACGAGCCTGCCCATTCGTGCAACAGCCGAGGCTGTTGCGTGGCTCTACCACTGTTAAAATACCTTGAATTTCGTCCTGAGCATATATGCTGTATTCGGTGTTTAATTTTCTCAATGAAGACGCTACATATTTGCCAAAATGGTCCAAATCATCCTCCTTTGCTCTTGAATTGTCTAAATCAAGTCTCGCTCTTTTTTCAATACTCTCTAGTTTATTTAAGGCCGATTCTATATAACCAGATGGTTTTTTTTCGTTGTTTTTTTTCGGCATTGGAGATTGAAATAAGTCGTCGAGGACTTGTATCGAACTTGAATTTGAATTTTCGATAATATCCGTATTTTCAATATATTCAAAAAAGACTTCTTGTGATGGCAGAGTAGTGTCATTCTGAAAACATAAATTTATTTCATTATTTTACAGGTACCAAGTTCTGAAGAGGATTGGAATAAAATAAGACGAGGCTTTTTTATAAGATGGAATTTTCCCAACTGCATTGGTGCCATTGATGGAAAGCATATAAATATAAAATGTCCCCCTGGCACAGGATCAGATTTTTTTAATTATAAAAGTACATTTAGCATCGTGTTACTAGCTTGTGTTGATCACGATTATTGTTTCACATACATAGACGTGGGGGCAAAGGGTAGAAACTCTGATGGTGGAATATTTAATAATTGTACTTTAAATGTGATAATAATTGTACTTTAAAGAAGGCTATTGAAGAGAACACCATACATTTGCCAAGTAATTCAGTACTTGTCGGAGATGAAGCTTTTCCCTTAAAACCTTATTTAATGAAACCATATCCTCGATTTAACAAGAGAACAAAAAATTTATAATTACAGATTGTGTAGATGTAGGAGAATCGTCGAAAATGTTTACGGAGTTTTAACATCCCGATTTCGAGTTTTCGAAAAGCACAAGTATAGACAAGGTAGACGTCATAGTAAAAACAGCGTGCGCTTTACAGAACTGGCTGAGGAAAACTTCACCTGCGTCTTACACGCCACCCGGTTTTATAGACGAAGAATGTCCAAGGACTGGTCTTCTTCTCGGTACTTGGAGACAAAATGCTTCAGCCAGGGCTTTCGAAAATATAACCTCAAAGAACAACAGGAATAGTACAAGAGAAGCTATAAGAATCCGTGATAATTATTGTCATTACTTTAATAGTGATGGTGGTGTACCATGGCAAGATAATGCTATTTTTTAATGATTGGCTGTGCCAAGCCGTGTTACCCACGTGATCCCAAGGGAGTCTTCTATCGGGTTTGCCAACTGTTTTTGTAAAAAATATATTAACACATTTTTAAAATAGAGAAAATAAAGTATAACGAATAAAAAAATAATGTATTTGAAAGTTTTACTTATTTCTTATCTTGTAGATACATTTTTTACTTACATTCCAAATTTAAATTTAAATAAAAAAATGGGTGTGTGCACTTATGTACGCGTGTGAGAAGTTATACTTTTTGGCTTCATTAAAAATAGTTTTTAAATGCATGCAAATAATTAATCACAATAAAAAAATAAAAAGTCTGGAAAAGGATATAAATAATAATGGGCGAACGTGATTGAGAACATGCTGCTATCCATAAAAATTAACGGGCAGCTTCAAAGGCGTGACTTTTGTGTTGCAGTAATGCGCATGCGTCTTAAAATTTCACTCATAATTTTTTCATAACGCTCGTAAAGAAGTTTAACTTCAAAAAGTAACTTTTCATTAAAATGAAAAACAGGGAAAATAAATAGTAGCAGACACATACCGATCCCACAAACATTCTAGATTTAAAAATATATCAAATGACAAATTGACAAAATTATCTTGGGATAAAAATGATTTTGTTAATTCCTATAATATAATTAAGATGAAAAGCTTTTAAGTTGATAGCGTTCTGTTTCTACTGAGAAGTATCGATAAAAGTTCAGTAATTAATTATCCATATAGGTATTGTGTGCTTTTTTATGCATTGTAAATCACACACACAGATAGCATCTTTTCACATACTTTATTTTATGCATGCATAAGTATAGACCAGAAATAAAATAGGATTTACATACTTACCATATTAGACGTTGTTTCTCTATGTTCTGAGGTTTTCCGTAAAAAAGAATCCATTAAATTATACCAAGTACGTTTGGATTTGTAAATATTAGCAGTACCGGAACCTGTGCCCATTGAACTTTTTATCTTTTTCTTTTCCCCATGATACTGTGTCCTTAAATTTTTTATTTTGTTTGTCACTTCCTTAGGTCCAAAACCATCAACCCCAAATTCCTGTGCAAATGCTGTTAAGGCCCATTTACACGATGCCATTTTCTTGAACATACAAGAGCAATAATTGAATGCAATAAATTGCGCGCAATAATTGTTTAGACCATTTGTTGTTTAGACCATGCAACTCATTTATTGCTTCAATTTAATTGTATACAACAGGCAAGAAACTGGCACTTTAGTGCCTTTAGTGCTGCATTACGTGCATCGCGATTCTTGTAATTTCCATTTTCAGTATCCCACAAACACTCATGATTGCGATAAATCTCAATGAACTTTATTATCTCAGTCGTACCAAATTGATGAACACCTTTTGACTCATTTTTTTAATAAACAGACTCTATTAAGACGTTCAACACTTGCACGAAAAATTTGTCAACGCAAATACGTGCAATACTTGAAGCAACCGTCCAACAAATGGTACACGCAAATGCAAGTCTGTGTTTAGACAAGTCAAAACTTGAAAGCAATAATTGCTTTGGTGTAAACAAAAGACCCTTGCAATTATTTCTTGTCAAGACTTGCATTCAATAATCGCTTTCAATTTTTTTTGCTATATCTGCGTGTAAACTGTTGCTTACAATTCTTGATGGTCAATTATTGCGCGCTATTTATTGCATTCAATTATTGCTCTTGTATGTACAAGAAAATGGTATCGTGTAAATGGGCCTTAAAACTCAACATTGCCACAAGTTCTAATGTCTGCTGGGGTTTAAGCAATTAGGGCAAACTTAATTGTGAATCCGACATACGAAGCTTGTCTGAATTTTTAAGGTGAAGTTTTATTAAAATTATTGAAACCGTAACTTTATTAACGCTTCAGGTGTTGAAAAATATATTATTCTTCTTGTCTGGTAGTAATTGTTGAAAATAAATGCAGTTGAAAAGTTGCAAATGACAAAAAAGAAGGGTATCTTCTTTTTTGTCATTTGCACGGAGTTTCTTTCGCCTGTTTCTTCTCCGTTAGAGGAACCTCATTACGAAACGGTGGTAGATTTAAAAAATTACTATCGATAGTTAGATGAAATAAATATTTCTTACTTCGAAGAATAAACGATTTGATTTGGTTGATCTACAGTGAACACTCGATTCTTTGGAACTAACTTCCAAACAGTTATTTTAATTATTATTATCAATATACTAGACAGGGCAGACACCTTGAATTAATGAATGAATACACTTTAATTGTCTACCGCAAATCAAAGTATACACATAAGTGACAAAAAAAAAACAAATCTAAACAATGTACAATTTATCGGCCAGTGGTCTTTTAATATTGTTTGTATTTATATTTAATCTTCAGTGGCTAGATCAATGCTCTAGTAAATAATTTATGGTATAAAACTTTAATTTAACACAAGAATTCTATATTGTTTATATAGAAATCTTGTGACGTTGAATAGTTATGCTTAACCATTGAGTTTTTTAATTTACTTTTATATTAATATATTGGAAATAAATTTATTTCGGTTGACTTTATTTAATTGATGCTTGCCCACTGCATAAATGTACGGGTTGCTTAATTATTTTCATTTTGAAATTCCTATTAAAAACTTGCTATTTATTTTCCAAAGGCGCTCTCTCGAATATATGATATTACGTTAGTACTAAAAGGTATCATTTAATATTTCATTCAATCAGTGTTTAAATTAAAATGTTCGACCTTTAGCATAATAACAATCATCTTTATCCAATACGACGTAAATATATAGATGTACTAAACTACTGATCATATGTTCTAGAAATAATGTTCTATAATAATAAATGCGTCGTTCCCCACTTTTTTAGTGGTTGCCAACGCATCCGCAACCTATCTGATGCTGTCGATGCGTCCGTGTTTGGCAGCGGTAATAAATAAATAATTTCCGACATATTTGTACGCAACGTCCTCTTGTCCCAAACTAAGCAATGCTTGTACTATGGCTACTAGAAAAAAATTGACAGGTGAACCGCCTGCACGCTTTTGAAATTATGACATAAATAAAAACCGGCCAAGTGCGAGTCGGACTCGAACACGAAAGGTTTAACATTATCTATAAAAACGGTAAAAAAAATCATGTGTTTTATGGGACGGTTAGTATTTATTCTTATAGTGGCAACATATATACATCATTGGTGAAAATTTCAAGTGTCGACCTATCACAATTTGTGAGATACAGACGGACAAACCGACAAGACAGACAGACAGCGAAGTCTTAGGAATAGGGTACTATTTTACCCTAAAAAGAAATTCTCCGTAAATGACAGAGGACAGAATATATTTATTTACTCTAAATAGACACTTAGAGTCAATAGGTTTTTTTTATGTGTTCCATATATCATTGTGTCGAGGTATTTTCAGATATAAGTATAAAGTTTGTGTAATTTAATTATGTTAAATGATTTTGTCTGCTCCTAAATATTAAAGCACTAATTAGAAAGGAATCCCTTTAATTCTGTTTTCTTTATAATCGCTCCATTGGAATGGTCTGAACCGGAAAACCGTGAACCCTGAACTGCAAAATACTTTGAGGTTCGTTTCGAAGTCGTTAAATATTATGGGATGATGCGATGCATCCAAGTGGAAATATTAATGTTGTATTCATTGTTTGATTATATGTCAATGTCAATACGTCAAGAGAGTAAAAAAATGTCATCCGCAGTATGTAAGTCTGAGGTTGAAATTATGACGATAAAAAGGAGTAATTCGCTATTACGAGTAAGACATGAGCTTAAACCTCCTCTCATAATAATAATAATCTATGAGTGTGTAAAAAATACCAATAGAAAATTAACACGGATACTAGAACTATTTCCTCAGATCACTAAGGATACATCTAGACTCACTGTTTTCCTTCATCAATTTAGATTAATTAACATTTACGTACCGCCTTTTACGGTCATAAAATTTAATGCTTCCCTTCTTGAGGAAATAAAAGTTTTGATTTATAGTATACGTAATTAATAATCCGGCTCGTAACGTACAAGATTTGTATCAACATCGTTTAGATTTATATGAACTTTGCACGACATTGAATAACACAAGTAAGTTTTCGTGTCTTTCTTACTAAAGAGATAACATTTAAGGCATTTATTGTACGATATGTAATAGTCAACAAGGTTGTAATGATCTATCTATTTGTCCATTCGAAAATGCTTCTTTGTGCAGATGGTATTAAAGCATTAACTCTTTTGTCAATTAGTGGACATTTTTACGATGACTTCCTTAGAATGGCTTCTGTCACCGTCGAAGAACAAATAAGCTCCATATTTGCTTCATATCGTTACTCCGGATTAGATCGGTGAACATCATAATATGAAGTACGCCTGGCCTTAATAAATAAATTCATTTTAATGTAATTTACGTTGTTAATAATTTCACTAATCATAGTTAAACAAATTAATAGGATCGTACTACATGATAACAAAGTATAATTCTGGAGCCGTGATAGCTCAGTTACCGAAACTACTGCGCCATTCATTGCGCCATCGATGAATGTTTTGTGCCTAAGAATAATACTTTATTTTCAGCTGTCAGTACCAGCTTTATAAGAAAAATAACATATTTTTCAACATCTGAAGCGGTAATAAAGTCATGGTTTCAGAATAATTTTGATAAAATTTCAGATTAAAGAAGAACTTCATATAAGCCTCCTAAGTTGGATTCACAATTAAGTTTGCCCTGATTGCTTAGATGCCAGAAGACATTAGAACTTGTGGTAAAGTTGAGTTTTAAGAGTCATTTAAAATTGTAAATAGTGCTAGTCTAGCTAGATGGAATGACGATGATAAAGACTAAACTTACATTTCGTGGACAACGGTTGATATTTAAGTTTATTTGCCCTTAATGAGCTGTTAGAATCTGATGGCGCTGAAATCAATGAATACGGAGAAGCTAAAATATGAAATTAAATTAAATAAATAATAATTAAAGTAAATTTATTATTTACAATAGTTAACATCTGTGTTTTGCATATTTGTATAGGATGACAGGATATGCAAAGCTTTCAAAACGAAAAAGTACAAACTGGATGGAAAATAATATTGCCTATAAGTATACTTAAAATTCAATCATTCAAAGTAACAAATATACGGCATTATTCGTATTTCAGATGTTGTTTCCATCTCGCTAATTAAATAACACTTTCTTTTCTTCCGTTATCTCTTTTAATGAAATATCCGTATTTAATACATTATATATTATTATATATATTTATTTAATACATAATACATTATATTTATTTTTACGTACACAAATTAAAAAGCGTGTAAAAATCG
This sequence comes from Iphiclides podalirius, assembly GCA_933534255.1. NCBI lineage: Eukaryota > Metazoa > Arthropoda > Insecta > Lepidoptera > Papilionidae > Iphiclides > Iphiclides podalirius. The sequence continues at coordinate 2,664,865 of OW152816.1, forward strand.
AAGTTGTTAAAGTATAATTTTGTAATCGACGTTGTAGTAGAAGACGCAGAGATTTAGAAAAATATGCAAAGCTCAAAAGCGTTTCCACAATCATAGATATTAGGATATTGAAAAATTTTGTGAAATTGAAATGCTGAACAGCTGCAGGCGTAGAACTTAGCATGAAAACCTTACAGTGGATGCTCCATACGCTTTGAAAGCGTTGGAATTTAGCAAATTGACAGTGTGAGTTTGGCAGCAATTGTTATTGTTATTTGTCAGCAAATATCGCAGTCATAGTCGAATACAGTCGAACACAGCGCATGTTGAACAATAAATAGTGAAGTTTAATTCCAGTGTAAAAGTTAAAAGGTCGGTTAAAAGTTGATTACTTTTTTTATTTGAAAGGTTGTAACGCGAGTAGGTTTACCTTCTTCTTCTCGACGATAGGGCCACGCAGCAGCCTCGGCTGTTGCACGAATGGGCAGGCTCCGGGTAAGTCCGGGTAAGTACCACGACCTCGCAGAAGACCGACGTGAAGTGGAAGTATAAAACTTTCGCGTTTCGTCCGTTGAGTGAGCATGATAATAATATTTTATCTTACTATTTATTACAAAGATAAACCATTGTATATGCAGTCACCAGTCACTACTAATAGAATAAATGCTTTTAGAGATAAAGTGGCACATCATATGTTAAATAAAGATATCGGATTCAATAACCCTAATGATTCTTATAGATCAATAGTTGACTTTCTCATATCTTCTTATAATGATACTTTTAAATCGCGCACAATTGTTAAGAATTCAAAATTAAAATTTAGTGACTGGGCAACAGTGGGTATATACAAAAGTAGGGATTCATTGTATGAATTATATAGTATGAGGCAGTGGAATCACGATCCTAACTTCCTTAAAAGGGTACTAACATTTTCAAAAATATTTTAAAAAGTCTGTGTTCAGGCAAAATCTATTTATATAAGAAATAGCATAATAAATTCAAACAATAGAACTAAAGCCACATGGGACATCATTACCCGTATATCTGGAAGAACCAAGATATTCAGGGAACCTATAAAACTAGTTATAGGTAATACTCCCATTATATCAGATAACGAAATTGCGAGTAGTTTCGAAAGCTATTTTTCAGACATTGCGGTTAATGTCACACGTACATTAAAATCATCTCCCGCAGACGCAATTAATGTTTTAAGAAATAATGTTACCCCTTGTCTACACACATTTAAATTTAATCACGTAGATACTTATGATATTATAAAAGTTTTGAATTCTATTAATCTTAAAAATACAGAGGATTTATGGGGTATGTCCATAAAATTAATGAGCACAATAATGCCATATATTGCACCACATTTGGCTTCTATTTTTAACAACTGCATAGATTCTGGAATATTTCCAGATCTTATGAAATTTAGTAAGATAATACCTGTCTACAAAAGTGGTGATAAAAATGATCCAGGCAACTATAGACCTATTTCCATATTGCCATCTCTTAGTAAAGTTTTTGAAAAGCTAATATTAAATCAACTTTTAGTTCATTTTAATGTGAACAAAATCTTTCACGATGAGCAAAAAATTTACCTTAGTAATAGAATTCTAAAAGTATCTATAAATGATGTTAATTCCACTGGGTCCCAGATGAAAATGGGAGTCCCACAAGGATCAATCTTGGGCCCATTATTATATTTAGTATATATTAATGATCTCCCCTTTTATGCCAGTGGGTTGTGTGATGTTGTACTGTTTGCTGACGATACATTGCTTATTTTTAAAGTTGACCGAAACGTATTAAATTATGACGTCGTGAATAGTGCACTTTCACATATCCTCCACTGGTTTACTATTAATAATATGGTATTAAATGCCAAAAAAACCAGATGTATTATTTATAACTTCCCAGTATAAGAAGGAAAAGTTTTAGTTTAATATTAAATAACGTACCCATTAATCCAGTTGAGTCTGCTGTATTTCTGGGAATTACAGTAGATTCAAAGCTCCAGTGGAGTCCCCATATATCATCTCTTGCGAATAGGCTGAGCTCCGCGGTTTTTGCGATTAGAAGGGTTAGGCAGCTAACAGACATCGACACTGCCAGACTTGTTTACTTTAGTTATTTTCACAGCATCTTGTCGTACGGCATTTTGTTGTGGGGTAGTGCATCACATATAAATTCTTTATTTATTTTTCAAAAAAGAGCTGTCCGAGCAATCTACAATATCGGAGGCCGGAATTCACTCAGAGATCTTTTCAAAGAGGTTAATATACTCACTGTTGCTTCTCAATACATTTATTGTAATGTTTTGTATATACGTCATAACCTTAATTATTACCTAAAGAATAGTGACAGACATAAAATAAACACTAGAAATAAGGACAAACTTACTACGCCATTGTTTCGTCTACAAAAAGTAAATAAGTCGTTCATGGGGCAAAGTGTGCGCATGTATAATAAAATCCCACAGTCGATATTAAGTCTGCCGCTTGACCAATTTAAATGTAAAATTAAAAATCAACTGATGATTAAAGCATATTATACCATTTCGGAATATCTCGACGACGCCAATGTGTGGAGTTAATACTGTTGATACTCACGTAGGCTAGAATAAGACTATTATACCTGTATATTATATTGTACCCTGATATTTTTGAAAAAGAGCAACTGTTGAGTTTCTTGCCGGTATCTTCTCAACAGAAACCGCTTTCCGAACCGGTGGTACCTTACGAACCTATACACATAATCTTTGATGTAAAATTTGACGATTCACAAGGGCGCGCAAGCGTCTATTTGAATAAATATATTTTTGATTTTGATTTTGATTTTGTCGTGTATTATGTCGTTAGTCCGAAGTATTTAATGTATTTCTAAATTAACAAATTATAAAAAAGGTTTTAGTGTAAATGGGAATCTAGTGTCCAGCGTCAGTGAAACTTTTACTTATATCGTCTAAAAAATGATTTTTGTAAATAATTTCTGACTCAATAATGGCAACAATAGAATAGGCATCATCGTTTTCGTTTGTGAATAGAAATATTAAAACGTTATGGAAATTAAAGAGGTTCCTTCGTTTTGTTAATAGTCGATTTAGTGGACTGTAGGTAAGCGTTTATTGATTCTACTTTCGGCGTCCCGGGTCGTAAAATTATTATGAGCTCTATTGCGAAGTAAATTACAACGCTGAACGTTATGGAACGGCGCCTCGTTTCTGTCTACTAAAATCATTAATCGCGAGAAACTGCTCGTTTATTTAAAAAGAAACACCGGTACCATAATTTATGGCTCAGAATATATACCAATCTATTACGTAGGTCGCGTAATTATGAGAAAAAGTGTGAACAATACAGAAGCAAAAACTCTGAAGTGTGCACTGACATATACAATTGACATGTACCAGACAGATGAACAAGTTAGATTGTTATATATAATAGAAAGTTTGAAACCTTTTAATTACCAAGCTGTATTCATTACATACAGTGGATCAATTGATGATTCCTATCACGGACAATTATTTAGAATCTCCATCCATCCGTGCTTGATGAGTATCAGATTCTATTTGGAAACGGGAATTTGCGATCGTATTCTCAATCCTAACGATTTGAGTAAACCTTCGCGTAGAACACGTTAAATGTTCTCGTACAAAAACGTACCTAATAGAAGTAATAAAGTCAAGGAAATTAACTGAAAGTATTTCTCTTCGTAGCCATTAACATAATTCGAAGGGCTTGTTCAATTTGTGCGATGGCGAGATTTCGATCGTTATCGGCTGTAAGTAAAAAATATGTATTATACAGTTAAAGCACGCACGGCGCAATACTTACGTATAGTATAAATGGGGCATGAAAGCCTATGGGCTAACTTTACTACGTAACAAGTATTAACTCATAAATATTCTTAAGTTTAGACTTTGCTGAAAGTCATTGAAATATAAATTAGGAATTTCAGTTCCTCATTGTTTGTTCCGACATAAATTGGCTTTACCAGATTTCTTTATTACTATGTGTTTTACTAATGCTGCCGACGATTGTGACAGATTTTTTTTTTATGTAATTCGTGTGCTTTCATATCCTATAATATTATGAATATATGACGATTTTTTCTGGTTCTTTCGAGTAAAAATTATACCTACCTTGTATTAATTACTTGTGTGTAGTCACAGCAGGGATATACTGATGTAAAGTGAATAAAAAATCAACTGTGGCACTCGGGGACGGCCGCCGTAAAACTATGCATAGAATCTTTTATCAACTTATACAATTAGAATTATTTATTTATTTTTTATTAATGCAGTATTTTTTTTTCTTTGATATTTACATTTATATTAATAAATAATCATATTTTTAATAATATAATTATTAATATACAGCGTGTCGTTACCATCGCGACAATAAATGAACACACGACTAACACTACTTGCCAATAATCATAAAAAATATTAACGTTAAACAAAATCCATGGTTAAAAAAAATTTATTTTTCAAACAAACTAATTAAGTAAAAAAGAAACAAAATTTGTAACATCCTATACAACTCGCGCCACAGCGTCATATTACAAGCCTCTCCTTCTAACAGTATGTTTTGTATTTTTTAAATTCATTCAACCCATTCATATGCTTTGTGACCTTTACAAATGAACTTTACGTTACGCTTTTATAGGTAAGGGTGTTCTAAAATTCTTTGTTTTGGAAAATAACTTAATAACTCTGTAAATATTGATGTTTAAAGAATGTAAATGTTTAATACAACTTTAAAAAGTTATCCCCTATATGTGTGTTCATTTATTGTCGTGATGGTAACGACACGCTGTATATTATAATTAATTATATATAATTTATTTATATTATTTACAAAAATGATAAGCACTACTAACTAAGTCACTAAGCTAGCTAAATTAGCTAAATTACAATATACTATCATTTTTAAACTTGTGATATCTTTCGAATGGAATGTTCGAAACGTTGTTATATAAAGATATTCAATCAGTTTTAAATATTAAGTAATTTATTTTTATAAGGATTAATACCAAGATACAAATGAAGAGCCTTTTCTAGCGGCGGCATTTCAATTAAACTTTTAAAATAAAAAAAAACACTTATTGTTGAATAACTATAATAGTTAGACATATGCTGTTGCGACACTTTTTGTAAATAATGATGTGTTCTGCAAATTCGTAGCACATTATTTTATTCTATCATCAATAGTTTTCGAAGCGCACACAATGTAAAGAATATTTTAGGTAATTTTTGTGCACTTTGGTTTTTAAATTATTGAAGTTTTAGTAAGGATCCCTAGTTTTTTGAAAATATAATATAGCCTATGTCATCCGGGGATAATGTAGCCTCCCAATAGTGAAAGTTTTATTTTCGTTACGGAATTTCTTGATTCGGTCGCCACGCTCAAAGTACGCGATAAAAGCTATGCAATAGCTTAACATATTCCCTTATCAAATATGATACGTAACAATTTCTTATATTTGAATGAACGCTGTACGTCATTAAAATGAGCTAAATTTAAGGATCAAATCGAATAATCGATAAAAATTTAGATTTTGCGATATTCAAATCTGTAGGAAGTTTGCCACACTTGATCCTAAATCCTCCAAAAGTGTTTGTACGACAGAAGCCCCGTCACCGCAGCTCGTCCGGTTAAGTGACGTTGTTTACAAGCCATGTGATACTTCCTTTGCCATAGACACAGAGTAGTTAATTGAAACAGACTTGAATCATTAAACAAACGGCATGCCAGTGTATTGTTCAACAATAAAGTAAAGATCGCCAGCCTTATTTGTTCTATACCGCAAAAGACTTGACCGTTGTTAAAAATATTATATTAAATTATTAAATATTTTTATTGCATATTTTTAGTGGGTGGATTTGTCAGCGCGGCAAATGGATTGGTTACCTCAGCAACGTTGCTATATATTTACAAAAATGCTGTTGATGCAAGATTTACCTCGTTTTTTTAATACAAAATACCTATGGGCTATTTTCACAAACAATAATATGTAAACAAGTAAAGGAGTTATTGCGGTGCAAAAATACTCAAAGCAGATGCCTAAAAGACTGTTTTGAATTGCTCAATTATGTTGCACTCATGTTTGTTAACTATTACCGCCTTGCACTGCGAATATCATATTTATATATCAAATATAAATATTATCAGATCGATTATATCATTTATGTTATTAGATATAAATAAATAAAAGATGGACGGAAAGTGTATTTTCTATGTAAATATTGTGTTTTATAAGTATTTACCGCTACCCATGAACACGTGTTGGATTGCAGACGCTTGTCTACCATAAAAAATTACGCCCTGGCTACCTCACTCGTCAGAAGAAACGTGCGAATGTATAGTACTTGCACTTCAAGCCATTCTACTTAGAGGCCCTGTTAATTCCTCGCGCGAGCCTTTTTAGCCTGCCCATTCCTACAGCAACAATAGCTGCCACGTGGCCTTACTAAAGCTGTATTTTTAAAGTAAATTCACGAGTCTTTTTAGCCTGCCCATTCCTGCAACAACAATAGCCGTCACGTGGTCCTACTAAAGCTGTATTTTTAAAGTAAATACACGAGTCTTTTTAGCCTGCCCATTCGTGCAACAACAATAGCTGCCACGTTGTATTTTTAAAGTATATACATAGGTCTATATGGTCTGCTCAGTTTCATCGTGCATCTGATGAAGGAAGCGATCGCCACACGTCGCAGTGCGGGCGTAGGCCCAAAGGAACATCCATCACGGCACTACCTCCGGTAACTGAAATTGTTTCTAAGTCACGCGACCCTCATTACAACCCCTTCGTTTTGCACAGAGTAAAATAATTCATTTTCTAAGTTATTGTATGGAATGTGCTAAATTATACCAGACTGATTTCCGAACAGACGTCTCGTTTTTTTGAAAAAAAAAAAAAACAAAGTTGTGTACTGTACTTTTGTGTCGTTTGCGCGTATTGTTAGTGGTCATAGATATTAATAGTTTTTAGGTGGTTTTCGAACTTTGTTAGTAACATAAATAAACTATTAGAATTTGTAGAAAAAACAGCTACTTAAAATTACTAAAATCAAATCTTTCCTAATAAATTACGAGTGCTGAATAAATACAAAGTTATAATTATACAATTTATTCTGTTTATTTTTCTACTAATCTGTAATTTTTTTTCCGAAGCAGTGTACAAATTTCTAGTTAGAAGCAAGCTGTTTGTTTAAAAGTTTTAATTAAAGTACAGTTCTCGTTTCGGAAACGCCTGTGATAAAGTTAAGCAGAGACAGAGCTTTTAGTTTTTTATTTAGTTAAAAGGCTTTCAAGGCATTTGCCTTCTTTGCAAGGGAATCCGCATAAGAAATATTTTCTCTAAGAATCATTCGTTGTATTGTTAATGTTAAGGACTTAGAAGGAGCTTCGTTACATTAAATTGGATAGGTACTTATTTTCTATATGTAAGTTTGAGTATTTTAATGTATGTTGTCGAAATAAGATGCTTACAAATTATTATTGACATCAACCTTTTGGTTAATTTACTAGAGCCTCCAGGAACCTCTTGTTATGTATAAATTCTAAGAAGTGCTGATTCTGCTTAGAAAGTATACTGTGCTAAGCTTTTATATTAAATTGCGCAATTTTTATGACGCGGTACGTCTGTGGGCTGGATCATCAATCTTTCTTTACATTTAACTAAATATTTCGAGAAGATACAGTATTTAATGAATACACGTAAAGTTACACATATAAAATTTCTAATCGACTACACATATAACACATGAAATTAATTATAAAATGAACGATCGCTAGAAAGAAAACTACAATTATGACTTGCAGCAGGTCAGAATACCTTGAATGAGCTTATCTGTTTTGGTTAATTGATTAATTATTAGAAGTAAGCGTCTGTAAACAGTTATTAGAAATGGCTGTCATCCCTGTTAAAACCTTTGCCTTTCTTTCGATCAATACGGGGTCTGGATTGTACATTCAGTTTATATATCGGTAAAATAAAGTTAAATTATTAATATTTGTCGAGGTCATATCCGCGTTTTTCTTGCTATTTTGTCTTTTTATAAATGGAACTTTAAATCGAAAATAATCTAAGACTATAATATTCTAAACCAAACGCACTTCTAACAGTAACTCAGTAGTCTGTAGACGCGCACTTTTTTGTTTTTTAATTTTCTATTAATCAAGGCAAAACAGCACTGCTCTCTCGTATTTTTTTAAATAATATCAAAGTCGGACACAAATTCTCCATTTTGTTTGTTTTTTTTTTTTAAGCTTTTAGGTGAACTCTGGCGATATCCCTTCGCAACTATTTCATTTTCAACTCAAGTATTCGATCGAGTATTTGCATGCAGACGTCGAAATTGATCACAAATTCGTTGCGGTTAGCACCTAAACGATGGGCGATCCGCACTACTGTCTCATTAAAGTGCAAGTGCTTAGTTCGAGTTTCAATTTGTATGCGAATATGAATAATTAGTATTTGTGTTAGGCACAGAGGCAGCGCTAACAAAACCTCAAATACGAATTGTTTCATTTATTGGCGCACGCCGTCGACCGTTATAATTGGATGAGTTTTCAACACAACTGAATATCGTTATTGGAATTTCTACATTGATGTACCTTTTTAACCGACTTCAAAAAGAGCAAGTGTTAAATTCGATTGGTATATTTTTTATGTATGTACACCGATTACGCTGAGATTTATGAGCCGATTTACGTGATTCTTCTTTAGTTTGATGCAGAATAGTTGCCATTTGGTCCCGTAAAAATTTAACATAGTTTGGCTTAGAAGTTTTCATTTTATGAACGTTTTTATAAGGTTTTCAGCATTACCATTATTATTGAAGGGTTAAGAAAGTGATTTAAATCAAAAAGTCCTGGGGCCGAAGTGTGTATAGTTAAAACACAGGTGCAAAGATTTAGACTATCTGAAAGCGCTATATTGCGAATTTCCTAGAGTTACTCATTTGTTACAGCTCTTTATTTGCTACAGCCCACACCTAAACCCGATGACCCTTAGGTAACAACTGCTTCCGCACTAAATGACACGCATGAATATGTGCGTGGCTTTGCCCAATGGCTGGTCCACAAGTTCTGCTTTCGATAAAGCTTTAATAACCTACGGACTGAACCGTCGAATAAAGATGAACGAGATGAACTCAATAAATTTTTGGGAGATGATCGTTTTATTTTAGATTTAGTTTGTATGTTAAAGCATTGCCTAGAACCCTCCGTGAGATAACTATTCGTATTGCAAGCAATGTTTTTTTAAATCCCTTCGGCATTTATGATGATAAGTGAATGAAGTGCTTCGAGATGGCAGCAATTACTTGTAATTTTTTTTCACAATTTAGGCGTGAATTGGAAGTGTTATACTTCTGCGTTTCGTTTGGTGAGTGAGGTAGCCGGGGCCCACTATATAGGCAGGCGGACAGAGAGACGGACAATGAAGTGATATCCGTTCTTTATCCGTTTGAGCTACGTAACCCTAAAAAAGTGGTAGGGTGTAAAATTTGAAAATGATTCATTTTTTGACTGACTGACTTGTGGGCTGAATTCTCTTCGAAATATTTATTTATAATTATGTCTTACATACAAAGGTTACCTCATCACGTGAATGCCTATTCGTGTCAGCGTTTCGTAAGAAAGTTACAATTTTGAATTAACAATTTCATTCCTTAGATTTGACCTCGGGTTAGTCCCGAAAATTAATAATAACAAATACCCTGAATGAAAGTAAATCACAGACAACTTTTGAAATGTTATTTTGAACGATACCTTAATGGCAAGGGATTTTTGCTACCTTAATGCCAAGGGCCTACTATAATGTCCAAGAATACATTGAGGACAAGGATGTTTGGAAATGACTCTTGCTCTGGACTAGCAAGACCCCTGGCTGCTGCTGATTTTATACCTAAACAAGTGTGTATAATTGCATCAAAAAAATAATAATAACAAAAAGAACAAGAGAAGTTTCTTGCCAGTTCTTCTCTGTGCAGGTCTAGTTTAGTGAACCGGTAGATTTTTTGTTGACGTTCAATAAAAGCTTAAGTTAGGTCTATATTTGATAAATACACTTTGACTTTGGCTTTGATAATAATGTTTAGTGGTTTCATTTTAAAACTTTATGTTCTAAGATAATTATAGAATAAGGCGTCTCAATATATAAACGCTGTTTCCCTTTAACGTGAAAAGTTCATGGTAAGTTAAAAGCTTTTTACGGAAACGAAAATTCTTCGAAATTATGGTCGTAACGTCTTTCTTAACTTTTCAACTATATCAGTGCCCCTTGTAGCAAAACACAAATTCTCTTAGGAAAACTTATCTTCAAACAAAGACATTCAGTGCTAACAAATTTAAGCTAACAGGCTAATGGTTTTAAAATTTAGAATGAAATATAGCTAAAATATATTATAGGTACTCATTTATTCAATATCATTCACGTGTCTTTGGCTTTGTATAACTATCGCTAATAACTTACATAATATAATAACTAAGGAGTGTAAAGACTAAAATAACTTTTTTTTTTAAGTTTTACTAATAATTAAATTTATAAAATAAATTAATTTTTGGATTAATTTTTGTTTTTAGTGCTAGTCTCTGCAGTCAATATGAAACTTTAAATTGTAAAATTTTGTAGATAAATGAACAAAATCTTGCAGCGGTGCGGGATTCCAACCGGTTTCTTATGGCTGGTTATAAGAGGATCGGTTCTTTCCCCAAACCATAAGTTCTATCTAGCAAAGATATGCAGCTAGTGTTCTTGCACCATGCCGCGGAGCCTAAGTTTGTAAGCTAATGTGTAATTTCGTAAGTGCTCAATATTACGTACATTAATTAATAGTGCAATAAATTGTTGTATGATAATAAATAATTAGGAATACTTCAAGAACATTAAATTGCAAATATAATAATATTAAAAATACATGTAAATTGTGGTTCCCTGATGCCTGATTTAGCGTAATATGAATATGATAACCTTATTCGTATATCAGATACATATCTAAGACTATATCGGACAAATATAAAGTCGCGTTTCTTATCTTGTAATGTTATCCGCACTCCAAAAAAAAAAAAATTATCTGTTCTCATACGTAGGAGCGCGAAATTGGCGGAACTTCCTCCCCATCGGCCCGGTCGGGCGAAACGCATGGCCGCCCAACCGAATCGCTGACATTTCATCGCAAAGGTCGAACTTAAAAAAAACCGACAAGGTGCGAGCCGCACTCGCGCCTTTTAGGATTTCGTACCATTCATTATCCATAGAAACGGCAACAAAACCATGTCTTTTGTATAATCCGGATTTTTTACATATTATATATCCCGTGGAAATCAATTCCACGATTACCACTATGATAATTTAATTTTTTTTTTTTTTTTAGCATTTGTTGTTATAGCGGCGACAGAATTACATCATCTGTGAAAATTTCAACCGTCTACCTATCACGATCCATGAGACAGACGGACGGACAGACAGACAGCGGATGCTTAGTAATAGGGTCCCGTTTTACCCTTTGGGTGCGGAACCCTAAAAAGGCGCGCGCGTCAGCGAACGTACGAGAAACGGGACGCGTGCTACTCTTCGCTATTCGACAACTCCGAAGCTCGGCAGCGTGTTTCACTTCAAAATGGCGCCTCGAAGACGCGTCGAATTTAGACCCTGAATGATTTCCTCCGCCTAAGCGAATACTGCACATCTGGTACGGAAACTTTCGTGCGCGAATTCGACTCGAACTTGTTGTTTTATTTGTTTTATGTGAAATGTTGCCAAGCGAGCAGACGGTTCACCTGATGTTAAGTGAATACCGCCGCCCATGGATATCTGCTACACCCTATATAAAACAACGTGTTAATTACAGTTTTCTTTTTCTTTTAAAAAAAAAACATTGCCCGTACTTTAGGGTTACAATATACAGTGTTGTAAGGACGTTTTACAAACATGGAAAAACACCCTGATGCGAAACAACTATCTGTGGGTCCCACAAATAGTTGTACCGGGTGGGAATCGAACCCACGACCTCCGTCGCTTGAAGCCTATACCTTGGCAACTGCGCCACGGATTCATCAATATTGCTGCCTTGTAGCGTATTTTGTTCTATTTTATATCATTGATTCATATGAGAAGACTTAATAACACGCCTTTTTAACGATCCAGTTACATTCTTCACTTCCGAGCTTAGGTTAGAGAGGGACAAAATAAATAATAGACTGCATTTCAATGATGATTTTTATTCTAATTAAACTTACGTGGAAACATGAATTATTATAACACGAATCTAAAGAAGAAAACACTATTATATTCTTAATTAGGAAATACTTATACAAAATAACAAAATGTCTTTCATGTTGTGTCCAAAAAATTATACTCGTAATGTATATTATGAAACAAAACAACCGATTGTTTATATGACACAGCATGTCTAAAAGGAACAGAATTTAAACAACGTTTTTTTTAGGAAAATCATATGAAAGTCCCGTGATTTGTGCCTGTTTATGCGTACGCGTGAAAGGGGACACAATACAAAACAACATTCACATCGACCGAAAGGAATGGCTATGGTTCAATTTGTAGTAATTTCAAGTTGTAATTTCATCGTCTTTCCCTTGATCACGCATTCGCTTCGTCTAACTCCGAGTGCCAAGTGTAACCCTACTTATTTTAGAATCGTGTAACAATTACAAATAACCGTAATGAAAACATACTTTTACAATTTAGGTATATATCTTTAGGTTTTTTTTTTCATTATTTTGAGAAGGCACATGAAAATTTCTTAGAAATAAATTCAAGATACCGATTCCACGGCGATAAGGTCGTCGTGTTAGAAGCAGAATGAAATAAACACCGACGAACGCGACTGTACTTAAAAAAAAATTAACAGTACACAGATGTTTGTCGCTGACTGTACTCCTCTAACCATCGATAACGATTAATCTAATAAGGTTAGTGTTAACGGCTCGCTACTACAATACCAATATGTAACATACATACATAACATAAATATAAACATGTCCTTAAATACTATATAAAAATACAACAATATTCGATGGAAACTCATTTGACAGTGCGAGTCTCGAATCATCAAGTCAGACAAGCTTCGCGCAGGGATGCCGCGATTCTTAGGTGATATGCCACAGATAAAACCTTAATTTGTACACACTACATTTATTATACAAAATTTCATCGAAAAAGTTCCCTTTCAATTTTGAATCTAGAAAGTAGACAGCGGTGTTACCCGAAGTGTTTATTTTTTTATTTTTTTGCAATAGCAATCCAATCTTTTCACAGATTACTTATCCATGTTTAATACACAACTTGTTCCCAAACAGATAGTTAATTATTACATTTTTTTTCTTCTTTTTTTTAAAGAATATTTGAAATCTAATGACACATAAACACTGAAGCATTTAATTTAAAGTAGATACACCAAAGTACAAAAGTAACTAGACTGAAAGCAAGCTTTGCACGTGAACTACGTATTTCATTATTATTGTAACATACCTACAAATATTTTAGAGTGAATAAGCTTGCTCTTGCCGTCGCTACAAACCGAGCTCGTGCTTACCCCAAGATCAACACAGGGTAGTTTGCTATTGCAAAAACATTTGAAAAATATTACAAAAACTGATAAAACTTGCAATCTATCACTAACGCTATAAGTAAGAAAAATATATACTTTTTATAAAACTAATTTTATAAAAGCTCGTGAAAATATTATTAGTGTCGCAAGAAGTTGTCTTTTATCATAATACTCATCACTACATAAGTTAGATAATAATGAATTGGAGCTATAAACGTGTACGCTTCACATGAAATGTCAATTGTTATGCGAAATTTCAAAAACAGTCCAAAAGAACGAAAAACATAAACATTTCGGATAAACTTAAAATCTAAAAAAAAGAAAAACACGCAAAACTTATTAAATATGAAATAACAAACAAAATTCTTATCCATGTCTTTAAATGTGCTGCTCCGACTGATGTGCAACCGATACACTAGTTTGTTATAAAAAAAAACATGTCTTTGGAGAAAGTGACTCCATAATTACTTTGGTTACTATTCCTGTTAAGGAGAACGAATAAAACAGATCAGATATCAAATTTGGAACAGATGTCTTTTAAACAGATGAAGATCTCGTTAAACATGATAGAAGAAAATAAAACGTGGATACCATAAATGCATACAATATAAGCCAGAACGATAAAAATAAAAAATTTAATGAAGCGAATTAACAATGATGAGAATGACCTTTTGAATTTAGTGATAAACAAATGAAGTGATGACGATCATAGAGTAATCCATTTACGAATTACATATTAGCAAAATACTCTTTTTATACGGTAGGTACAAAACTTGAGAGTCTATAAAACACCTCGTCTTTTTCAACAACCTACTAGAAATCTATGGAAGCCAAAATTTGCGGCGTAGCAATAACGCCTTAAATGTGATCATTAAAAACTTTATCATTACGTATTCATCTACTATGGTTTCATTGCAATTATATGCGTTTTAAAAGTACAGAGATAGCTTTTCCATATATATCTTTTCAAAGTGGTCCAATTAATTTCTTTAAGATTCTAAAAATAGAGTGAGATTAGTTTTAAACTAATTGCAAATTAAGGCAACTCAAAGCGAGTTAAAAACTTTTTAAGTTAATTGCCTAAAATATAAATGAAGGAGCATTACTTACGCGCGAAGTTGTCTAGTACTTCAAAGTAATTGATTAACTATAAATTAAATTTCGCTATCAAAGTAAAGTTAATTGCTAAATCTGATCTCAGAAGAGCTATCTCATTGCTGAATAACTTAGAAGTTTTCGAATGCACCTTTACAAATTCTTTTGCATTTGCCGTTCAGACCCTGCCTCGTTTAAGCAATACATCTATTTTAACGGTACCCATATTATTCTCACATTAATCATATACGGCTACATACATTTATGACTACGCTACAAAAAGCTTGACAAAACATTCTAGGCCGATAGGAACTGAGGGTTGAAGAAATAATAATTCTAAAATTTAAACACTTAGCAAAAGACAAGCGCTACGGAGTACACACAAGATTCGGAAACATAAAGACACGTTGTATCGAGTACTAGAAGATCAACGCAGAATGTTTTCTACCCTTAGTTTAAGTCTTAATTTAATTATAAAATTCCTCGATCGCCAAATGTATACGTCTTTCCCTCAAGGTGACACGATGTTCTAACAATTCCGTGATATATATATATATATAGATATCACGATAGTCAACAACAATTTTACTACATTTCATTATACATTACCAATAGTAGCAAATATCATGACATGCTTCGTCCTCGACCCCGACATGGTTAGGTCTATTAAAATCTTATACAATAGATACTGGCTTTGCGAATTCTTCTTTACAGACATTGTTAGATGCACAGAGATGCTACCTTTGGGTTGTTATGTCTTTGATGCAGTTTTATCGTGGTCTTGAAACAGATTCTGGTGTGATACTGTAGAGATGTGCATTCTGTCTTTGCGTGTTAGGAGCGATGTTTATTTGCCTGACTATGAGCTTTCCTGCTCCTGCCAATCCACGCTCGCCCACTGAGGCAGCTCCGTTTCATACTCCCAGCCGGGGCCCTATAGAGCAGAAGATAAAAATTTAATTCAATTTCAAAATAAATCTATCATGATCGTTCATTGCATTAATTTCTTAGACTTTAATACTTTACAGAAATTATTTCATAAAATTTCTTTATGCGCTTTACTATATAAACGTCCGGTCACACCGACGAAATCTCTACGTATTTTACCAACATCGTTTTTTCACGTTTTAATCAGTGCTTGGCGAATCTCTCCTCATCACCGGGACATCACACAAACGATTTCAAATTTCATTTCGTTTCACAGAGATAATTCTAAAGAGAGATGTCGCTATTGCTATTTGAACTTAAAAAAAAAATTCTTAATTACGTCCGTAGGGTTATTTTGGGATACAGCATTAGCAAGTGCGAGATAGAGGGAGAAAGTGTTGAGGTATTAACTTTCATGGGCTCTGTAGTACCCACCTTGTACTTCCAGGCGTGCAGGTACATGACGAGGTCACGAGGCCGCGGGTCCCGGTAGCGGACGCGGCACTCGTAGCAGTGGGGGTCCGCGGCGAGGGCGTCCGCCCCCGCGATCACGGCCACCCCCCCTCCCGCGCCCGCCCCGCCGCCCGGCGCCCGCACCCCCGCCCCGCACCCCGTCTGCGTCGCCACCGTCACCTTGTCCGACTGAGAGGGGAGAGCAACCATTCGATGCAAGCTGTGGCGTCAGAGCTGGCTACATCGATGTAATAGAACACTGTACGAGCTTTGTTTACTAGCACTGTGTAACCGAGTACAGTAGGTGTACGACAGCGTATCGCTCCAAATCAGGCGTTTTAAGACGGAGTTTTCATTTAAAAATCCAACTCGATTGTACGTAGCCGACACTAATGTCGAACTTATTAAGTGTGTTGCACGAATGAGCAGGCTCATCCGGGGAAGTGAAAGTAAAACTCGAAATAAAATAATATATACATCTGTGAAACGTACCCATTACATTTGGCGATATTGTCAGTGATAAATTATACTGAATATGTGATTTTGGAAGGTAAAGATATGTAGGCGTTTGGAGACTAGATTTCAGCATAGAGCCCAATGATTACCATGGTAACGACTGGTTTACCTTGGCGTCGTTAGAGTCATCGTTTGGTGTTGGCGAAGCGGCCGGAGAAGGCGCCATAGTGCACGGTGGGGCAGGTGAGACTACGGTCGCTTCCATTGGTGCTTCTGAGCCACTTGATGGACTAGGTAGCGTAGCTAGACAAAAAAGAATTATAAGAACATATCTCTTATCCTTTACACGAGCAATTCTTGTATATATATAATCGGAATCTCGGAAACGGCTCCATCGATTTTCATGAAATTTAGTATGTGCGTAGATTCGGCGGCGAAAAATCGATCCAGCTAGGTTTCATTTTTAGAAAATGTCCTTTTATCCCTGTTTTCAAGGAATGAAAAATATCATTCGAATATGACAGTAAATTTCGCCGCAAATAAAATTAATAATACCTCGGTCGGTAATCGGGCGGCCTCAAAACAGACGGCCGCGGTTCGTATCACGATCATTTACACACTTATTTTTTTTACTTTTTTTCTATACTAGAATATTTTCTTTATTTTGTATATTTTTTATTTCCAAAATACATGATTTACTAAAAAAAAAAAACTGAGCAAAGCTCGGTACTTTACTTTAATTCCTGCAGGTACTTTATTTTAATGTAAGAGATTTCGATAGAGCTGTATAGAGACGTACGGGTCATGACTGTAGATGGAGTCAATCCAGGCGAAGGAGACTCCAACCTTGGAGAAGACTCCCTTGAAGTCGGACCAGTATCGCAATCGTCTTCACCTACTGCAAAGATGTATTAGCACATTCATAAAAAGAAATGAAATGTACAAACATTCATAGAAGAAATAACGAAAGCATATATTTTGATCCAAGTTCGATTGACACGGCACCTTTGTCATCAGCCACTGGCTTCGAGAACAGCAAATCGTCGTCACCAGCGTCAACGCCCAGCCAGTTTTCGGCGTTGTGTATCGCTATCAGATCCCTCACTAGTTGTTCGTCGGTCTTGCCGCCAGTGTCGCCACCCTTCCCGCGGAGCGGTCCAAACACTGGATGGTTGTAAAGCGGATCATTCACGACTGGGTAACCTGTGTCAGGGACATAAGAATGTGAATGTAGAACCTTACCAATTCTTTTTTCCAAGGCAGGAATAATTTTAATTTAAAAAAAAATTCCGAACTGAAACAGGAAATAAGCAGCCGAATAGATTATTCGCTTACAATTATTTTTGTTATGATATAACAGTAATTTGAAAGCGATTCAACAGTAATGCCCACATTTACGGTTAATAAACGTAAGAGGTTACATTACAGGCATTTAAAATACATTATTGTTATTTATATGAAACTTCGTCCTTTCAAATTAGATCGATTATAAAAAAATGGTATGAATGATATATTTCACCTAAGTATTGTAGATGAACCCGTATTTGGTGCATGCGTCCAGTCTTCGGTCGACAAAGCACCACACTCGTATTGTTAGTGGCATTGAATCCCAATCGTTTGAATACAGTGGAGCAATCTTTTCCCTTCGGCGACACCTTACACACTCCAATCTTGTAGCTCACAACCTCAATCGGTTCTTGACATTCTATTTCCTCACTGCGATTTAAAAGACAAAATTATATTATTTAAAAAAAAAAAACCTTCCCGTTAAGTCACTGTATGAATTAACAATCTTAGTATCGAAATATTATTAAAACAACCCATGTATCTAATATCAACTTCGTTATTATCAGTAAGATACCGTTTACAAAAGTACAATGACTCACTCCGGGAACTCGCCGTCGACTCTGCAAACATATTCCTTCTGCACTTGTCGGTTTCTAATCTGGTGCTCCATCTGTCTTGCCTTTTTTGGACTTCGCCCGAACAGCAAGAGGCCTGTTTGATAGATTTTTTGTTAAATTTAATTTTAATCGAAGGATAATTCTAAATGTTTGATGTTAAACTTTAATTAAGATAATTTAGTCCAAAGTCATTGATTACAAACGTTGATTGTTAGCACAACTTAAAATTAATTAAAATAATAGAGGTTTTCAATGACTTAAAGTACTTAAAATCTCACCTGACGTTAGCCTATCCAATCGATGTATAGTCCTCAGATTCTTCAAGTTGTACTCCTTGGCAAGTATAAAAACGACAGTGTTGTGCCTGTACCTTCCACATGGGTGAACCTGGTGAATCGGTTTGAATTAATGTTGAGTTCATTGATGATCTTGGCCCATCGGCATCCAAACAAGTTAATGGTACTAACACATTTATTAAATTGATTTTTGTAGAACTATGTCAATGAAGGAAGCAAAGTTTATTTATTCTTTTTTATTTATCCCATATTTTATAATATCAATTTAAATATTAGAATGCTATGCTATTAGGCTGTGTAAATTAAGCATCATGAGAAAGATGAATGCATTTATGATGAAGTAACGCATTATTAATAGAACACTTAAACACCAGAAAACCAACAGCATAATGATTATGAGCAAAATAAAACATTTCTATTCAAATCTTGATAAAACAACAAGCCGGTGGTTGGTGCTCTGTTAGGGAATCGAATTCAACTCTAGGAAAGTTTGGTGCTTTTAAGGGATAGTGCCGTCATACGAAAGATTCTCGACATGCGATGCAAGAATAAATGTTAGGTAAGTTCTCAAGAATAATGCACGGTCTTTTATAGAACTGTAGCTAAATTAATTAGACACAGAATTAATTCTCCCTTCAACTATTCCTATTTAAGATTAAAACCAAATTGGCAGCCAATTAAAAATCAGTAAAATACCTGTTTAAGAACAGTTTTTTCTTTTTGCGGTTTTTTGTAAAAACATAATTTGAAGAGAGAATAACGATCATTTCTAAGTTGGTAAACCTGATTAAGAAACTTCAAAATAGGGAAACGCAAGCTTATCAATAACAGCCCACTTTCAAGTGGGATTCACTAGACCGCAATTGTGTCTCAGTTCCGTTTGGAGCTTTCACTGGCCCGAACTTTTGCGCAGATCACAATCTCACGTCAGACCCTGGCGAGGGACTTTTATAGACTTCATACCAGTGAAAACCACTTCACTGTTAGCGGTAGATTTTACTATCAAAAAATTATCAACTTTTGTTTGTGCACTTCCTGAATTGGATTATACGTAAGAATAAACAATGAAATAGGCTATAATAAAACATATTTTTTTCCTAATCTGGGAATAAATTTAAATGTCTTATCAGATTATAATTGCTAGGAACAATGATCTTTGTTATGATTTCATTCATCTCATGAGTTATTCTACGTCCCTTGAACCAATTATCTTGATAATGTGTGAAAGAAGACCAGGGCCTGACGGAGATGTCTACGGTGTTCACGCGATGACTCACCGGCAGCGAGCAAGGCTTGTCTAGCACGAGTAGCTCCTCATCCACGTGTATGATGCGCAAGGGACTAGCGAGCACTGGAGTCTCATGCCTGGCCCACCACGGACAGAATATTTCATTAAGGACACGTCACAGGCCCTATGATGTTGCATCTGCTTTTGGTAGTGTAACTTTACCCCTTTTCTGGGCAGAGACGCTCGGATGTGATCGTTTTCATTTGGGTCCTAAGCAAAACTCAGTAGTGCAAGTTGGAACTGGAACGCAGCTTGTGTAACTGAGAACTGCTTGCTTAGATACAGCGTGGTGTCGGAGTATTTACGACAGTTCGCAAAATTTTTAGTAAGCTTTCGAATGTTTTTTCTTTTATATTGAGCGAGGTAAATGACATGAAATTAAACCACAGTTGTAATGTGATCGTTAAACTAGAAACGATTCTCTATAAGAATTGTGCATCGGCGAACATAGAAAGAGAAACATAAAAATACATGTCTCACACGACGAAATGTTAACCACATTTATACCGATTTCTTTATCTATATTAAAACAACAAAAAAAATTGAGTTTTAACGTGTTAATATACTTCTAAGGGTGCTCATTTAATGAATCCGCAGAATAAAACATATTTTTATTACTACACAAATGCATTACAACACCATAGAAATTCTATAAACTACGTACAACGCACAGCATTTGTCTATCAACTGTGTACATATTATATGTATATAGTGTACATGTAGTGTTTATTTATGCACATGAAATGCGTTGTGGATTTCTTTCGAATGCAGGCTTATTTTAAAAGATTTGCTCAAAAGTCAAGTTCCAATCCGTGCTTGGAAGTTGTGTTTACAACAGACGTACATTTTTATCTTTATATCGGATATGTGTCTGTAAATAAGTAAATAGAACATTGAATTGCGAGTATGTTCTCTTGATGACTGCACGGCATGCAACACAAACACGCGCAAAATTTATAATTCGCTTCCAAATCGAAATGGGGTCGATTCTTTTAATACAAATTGCCATAATATATCACTCGTGCGGGGCCTCCCGTTGAGGCGTTGCATCAATCAAATTAATCGGACACGGTCAGTCACTTGGCCTTTGCTACAAAATTAAAACTATAATTTTCTAAAGCGAAAAAGATGAAAAGGGAACATTTCGATTGATCTTTGGAATATTTTACAAAATCGTACATCATAACGATGAATTTAGTTTTTGTTACAATTTTTTTAACAGAGCACAAAGTTCGTTGATATGGACACAGGCCCCAAGGTATACCTTCTCGTTAAAGAACTAATCTACGGATTGCCTAACTTCCTCCAAGTTGTGCCTTTCCTGATTTTCTTTGTTCCTGTTCATGAAGAAGTCTTAGTAAGGTGCTTTGAAACTAATGACATGTCGTTGGTATCTTAGCATTTGCAATTTGGATCAATTTGGGTGATAAGCGTGGTGATGGTCTATTTCAAATTCTGAATGAGGTGTTCAATTCTTTACCTCAGAGGCATACAAAAGTAACTGCTTTCAAAATTATTTTTCTTCTCCATTACAATCGCCAGAATAAAATATTCACAATATTATATAGCATTAAGTCCTACGCCTAATTAATAAAATATCCAATCGTATATGACATCATAATCGTAACGCATTCTAGGATTCACTCACGCATTTTTGCCTCTCCCGTAAAATGTATGTTTTGTCACATAATGCTGTTTACCTCTGAGGTACAGAATTATTAAAGTGTCTTAAGTAATTAAACTATTGCAAGTACAGAGTACAATGAGTGTTCGAAGTGGGTCCAATTTTTGTTAAGTTTTCATGTTAGATCTTATTTTATTACAGGCTTGTATTTATTGTGCAAGTAATAAATTCTTCTTCACTTGTTTTTAGTGTTATTAGTGCTTTTAATTTTACATTATTATTTAACGTTACTATTAAATTTCAGACTTTTTTATCACAGATTTATTATAAAAGGATACTCAGATTTGAATATATGCGTTTTTAAATAAGACATCGGATGTTCACAGCTGGAGCAACGCATTACTAGGTATGGCCTTTAATCAAGAATTTTGGCATTATATATTTAAGGCATACAATTAAATAAGGTTAGATAGAGGGTTCTGACTTTTTTTTTATTAAAGAAACATTGCCCTTACTTTAGGATAACATTATCCTGTGTTGTAAGGACGTTTTACAAACACAAATTTCACGCGGAAAAACACCCAGATTCGAAACAATTATCTGTGGGTCACACAAATAGTTGTCCCGTGTGGTAATCGAACCCACAACCCCCGACGCCGAAGCCAATACCTTGGCAACTGCGCCACGGAGTCATCAACTCGAATTCGTTTAACATTATTAATTGAAAGACGAATTTGCAATCAGTCTAGTTCGTCCAACGTTTTATGTAATTGAGAGGTCTTTTCGCTAACTGATAATTCTAGAAACTTCTCTCAAACAGATGTCTGTAAAAGATTACTCGAGAGAAGGAACGTACGCTGAGTCTCATCAGCACACGGCTTAATTTATTAATGTCTCTCAAGGCGCCACCAGGCCGATGTCTAAGAAGCAAAAGCCAACTTGAATAAGGACGCCTTTCGACATGAGAGGCCTTTCAACGTAGGAAACGTCTAAATATTTCTTGCCAGAGAGGCTATGCATTAAAAAGGTTTTACAGCACAAACTCTTCCGACATGACGAATGTTAATTCCG
Source organism: Iphiclides podalirius (assembly GCA_933534255.1). Taxonomy (NCBI): domain Eukaryota; kingdom Metazoa; phylum Arthropoda; class Insecta; order Lepidoptera; family Papilionidae; genus Iphiclides; species Iphiclides podalirius. The sequence goes on from OW152816.1 coordinate 2,687,540, forward strand.
AATACGCTTTGCATGCACCGCGTGTGTGAGAAAAGTGTTTATTTTTTAAGTGACACTGGTTACAAATTTTATCTTGTCACCCTAGTTCGGATAACAAAACAAGACTTACTGAATAGGTTTTACGGTTTAAACTTGTATTTTAGTTTCAGAAATATTTCATTTGTTACTATTATACATTATTTATTTGACTTTGAAATATAGTACATAAAATAACATACTATATCTCAGAGCTTAGTCGTAATATACTGTAGTTTTGATATAATATATTAAGTTCTTTGGAATTCAGGTATTGTTAAAGAATTAAATATTTTTCCCATCACACCTTTTTTTGCCTTTGTAAGTGATTGTAAAATGTTTGATGAATATGAGATTATTTTTAATTATGTCATATATTATATTTATTTTTATAAAACTTTTTATCATTTCAGCTTTTAAATAAACACCTCTAAAAAATTTAAAGCGAAAATAAAAAAATAAAATTAAAAGTCTAAAATATAGATGTTCCTTTCATTCCACAAATACTTACTTGCATTTAAACTCGAATACATGAAAGTGTGTAGTCTTGACAGATAAAATCGTGTACCCATTAGTATGGATAGATGATCAATGCGTGTGTTACGACATATATAAGTTACGGGTCTAGAAGTTAGTGACAGTAACGAGCACAAATGCAACTACTTTACCTGATAAGTTAACAGACGACATGCACCACGTACAAAAGGGTATAAAGGGATACAGAGCAAGAGATGAAGCGTTACACATAACATGGCTGTCTCATTTGCCACTTACGGGGATAGAGGCTGGTTTGTTGACAACCACAATTTCCTCGTCGATATGTACGAGGGTGATCGGTTGGCTGGTGACCGGTACTTCGTGCCTGCAACGATACACACGTCAGGCTTCTAGCCCAATAGTGCCTCGGACGCTGAGCAAATTCTGTCGTGAATTATCTACGAATGTTAATCGGTTTGGTAATTCTCATCCATCAGGTACGGAGAACTGTTAAGCAAAGTATAAAGCGACGCTTTAATGCGTATATCTGTCAGTGAAACGTTAAAATAGTCTTCGAAGAAAAACGGACAAGAGGAAAGTTAATAGCGAAGAATCGAATCGGTTCACACTGGCTTGGATTAGATTAGTGTAGAGTTTGATATTTGTTCAGTGTTAAGTGGATAGAGCTAGTAATCGGTGTAAATAGGGAATCACGGCTTAAAGCCGTTGAGATATAGTGTTGTAAGGGCGTGTAAATAAGAAGTGTTGTCAGTAAATTGCTCAGGGTCCGTCGTACCATAAATTGGTTCTCGTGCCGTATGATATACAGATAAGACGAGAACAAAAAACAACAACAAATGAACATGCGTGAGCGGATGTAATACCGAACGAAGGTACTGACGTGAGAAATAAATCCATAGACGTGAACAGTAAAAGGCCGTTGAAAATCTAGAGCCACCGCGAAGCACTGTGTATAATGTACGAGATAATTGAAACTAATTTACTTGTACCAAGTTTATTCGTATAATAGTGCACTCGCATGCTCATCCGGTGCCAAAGATTCTTTACCAATTAGCCAATCTAAGGAGGCCTGTATGTACAATCAAGCTTAGACTCTGCGATCGCTGCATTGAGGCTTATCTATCCAACTTGATATTATGTCTACGGAAGATAATGGACGTTAATTTTGTTTGAAATAACGTGACATCTATATGTACTACACCAGTCTTCCATACACATACATGTAGGTGGGTATTTAAAGAGCTTTAGTATACATGTACAGAAAATGAGTAACAGATAAGAGAGAAGAGTTAATATTATACACAAGGTTTCCGGTAGTAGTCTTTCATATTGTGTATTCATACTTCACAGATAATTAACAATTAGAAGAGTAGCTTCCCAGTTTTGTGTAAATAATAAAATATTCAATTATACTAGAGAAAATACTGTATGGAATATAATAAGAACTATTATAAACGTGTAACGGGGCGGTGTCGGACGAACCAAAGCTTTACCTGTGAACAACGTTAGCGAGTAAATCGTTGTGTTTAAGCCTGTAGTCGGGGTCGACTCTTTCGTAGTTAACGGTGAGCGTCCCGGCCCTGATGCATCTCTCATACTCCGCCGCCGGATGGGCCCTGAACTCCCTGGCGAACACGTCCAAGATCTTCTCCCCGACCCATCTGCCTTTGGTGAATGTGGTGAAAGTGAAATAGTAGGGGTACACTTTCCTGAGACCTGTGAACGGTTTTATAACCTTCATTATCAGTTTTAAGGCCTAGTTTCTCGTCTCGTTACGACGTTTTTGCTAATTCGTAAAACCTGTGGGATAGGAAAACTTATTAACGCGACATAAGAAGTGATGTATTGTGTGTGAAATAGATAAAATCCGAACCTAGGACTAGATGTAGGTAATATACATTTCATATATGTAAAAACCATAAGACACAAATCTACGCTCTTCGATTTTGTGCAGATCGATAGTGTGAATAAGTATGCAGTAACATATACATTACGATTTTACTGAATGAAATCGTAACAAAGGCGTAGTTTCAGAATTGGGGTTTTAAGTAAAATAGGTTGGCCGCCTTTAGAAATCGAAAGCGTTCGCCGCGCTAACCACAACTGAACTGTAGTTAAAGACTCGAATGAGCTGTATCGGGCTTTGACCGCAGCAATGCGGTAAGACAAGTTTATGTATACGTATATAACATAAAGGAAAAGTGATTCGCTCCTAAAGCGGCGGCGGGCGTCGAAAGGGGAATTAGTTTCCTAATGGAAAATGTTTTGATACCTCCAGTCTACGAGATCGCTTTGATTCGGGTTCCTTGGAGTTGTAAAGAAATTCGTTTTAGCAAATTATGTGCACGGAAAAAAAAAGCTTGGACTGAGGTTATAAAATGAAGTAGGGACTTTAATTTAAATAAAAACAGGATCTGAGTTAAATATTAAAAGGTAATATTTATTTATTCTTTATGCACAAACATGTATGTACAAAGGCGGACTTAATGCCATCAGCATTATCTCCCAGTTAACCTATATGTAGTTAGGTATCGGTCTTAATATGAACTTAAGTTGTTAGGTTTGATGAAACGCCCTAAAATTCCTTTCTTAATCATATAAATTTAACTTAAGTAAAGGCTTCTTCATTTTCAAGAGCCGTGATAGCTCAGTGTCCGGGCGCTCGCCTTTAATTCAATATACTCGAGGAACATGAGTTCGATCCCCAGTGCCGGCACCAATGAAGTTTTTAACTTTAAGTGCTGACTTATCACGGTGAAGGAAAACATCGTGAGGAAACCTGCATATTTTCGAAATAATAACAAAAAAAAATATATATATTTCGAAGATGTGTGAAGTCCGCCAATCCGCAGTGGGGCCGCGTGGTGGACTATGCCCTGATACCCTCTGTATAGAGGAGGCCTTTGCCCAGCAGTGGGTATAAGCTGTTACTTTTAAGGCATTTTCTATCATTCAAAAACATATTGGTCTAATTGACGAGTATCATATCTGGTGTACTACTGAAGCTTGTACACTCTTTCTTATTCTAATGTACTCGTAATGTACCTACAATGTTTGCAACAACCAGTGTTTAATTTTGAGATTTTGTATATGAGCCCCAAAGTGTATATAAGAATAGTGACATTAAATAACAAGAACATACCATTCTCAATGTAGTAGGATGTCTCGTTGTAACGGTCGTCTGTGAAACCCGGCCTTTTGGCTTTCAGTGCTTTGGTTTCTAATTTTGCCTGAAAAAAAAAGCAACTTAGATAATTTTGACGTGAATTATTATAAATGTAACGTCTTAAGTGGACTGGAATAAATAAGATATTTTTTATCCATATGGGTCGATAGGGGTACTATTTTATCGAGTATGGTAGGGCCACGCAACAACAGGCTGTTGCACGAAAGGGCAGGCCCGTCCGGGTAAGTACCACGACCTCACAGAAGACCAGCGTAAAGTGGAAGTATGACAAATACTTTCGCGTTTCGTCTGGTGAGTGAGGTAGCCGGAGCCCAATTTTCAAAAGGTTGTCAACGCATCTGTAACCCTCGGGTGTGGCAGATGTCGATGGGCGGCGGTATTCACTTAACATCAGGTGAACCGACTGCTCGTTTGGCAACTTTTCACATAAAATAAATAAAAAAAAAATCTTATCTACTTTACACCACCATAAATAAATAAAATGAATCAATTTCAGATTAGGCAATGGTTTTGATTTGGTATCGTATCGGTGCAATACATGCTAAACTAAAGAGAAAATATTCGTTTGGTCAATTCATTACAATAACTTTTATACTCATCGAACTCCTGCTCTAATCCCACCTAGATGGGGTCATCGACATATGAATCATGCTGTGAACGGTTTTGACTATGTTTTTTACGACCGGGCCGCCTGCCTGACGTCAACACCAGACAAACACCCAGACCCGGAACAATTATCTGTGGGTCACACAAATACTTGTCCCGTGTGGGAATCGAACCCAACATCCCCGACGACGAAGCCAATATCTTAGACTATCTTAACGGTGCCACCGAGTCATCAACAATAACTGACTTATTAAAGAGAAAATATTAAGTTTACAAAGTCCATTCTAATGTACTTAGGTATTGCAGCCTTAATTTAAGAAAAAAACGAAAAAATAAACACCTGTACTCTTTCGCGCATTTCGCTAAAATGTATCTTTCCAATCTTTTAGAACAAGGCCGCAGAGTCGGAGTGATGGACTTTTTCTTAAAAAAAAAAAACTTAAAAGATTCTCGTTAAACAAAATGTGCTTTCAGAGCGAAATAATCCTCAAAAAATATTGAATTGACAGAATATTCGTGGAAATTAAGCTCTAGAATCGTTTATAAAAAGTTTGCTCTGCGGAAATGCCCACCCGCTGGCGAAATGAGAAAAGTTTTTTTTTAAACGAAACAGTCTACAGGGTGTTACGAGCGTTTTATTATCAACGTATATGACGTCTTACCCTTCGAAGTGTCATAATCCCGTAATCTACTTTTATGAATGGAATTATTATCTTACACTTGGGGAATATGTTCGTAAAAATGTTTTTGCGCACACACAATTATATCGTAATAAAAAGTTATTAATGGTAAACGTGAAGCTTGAAATTTTAAGTAAGCAATTTTGTAAGCAGTGAACACTGTTGCGCGGTTCCACCATAGTTATTCCAGTATCTTCAAACTGGCCGATAAAATCAGATGACGAAAAGGAAATTTCATCATCAGGAGTAAAATTGTAAACCCACCTACCTTCTACCGCTTAAGGTTTATAGCATTAAAAATGGAAATACTGAAACAATTCTGCCCAACCGCGGATAAAAGTTAGAAAAGAGAGAATCGTTTAATATAACAGAACGTTTAAAATAATAATCGAGTGTCATTTATACATATTATGAGTATTTGCAAGAGAACTAAGAATGCATTTGAAAGTTAAGTTTTGCCTAAATTTCAAATGCGTTTGATGGAAAATGATATAAAGGAAAAAATTAAGATGGAAAAAAATAATTAGGTTCTCGGAAGTAGAATAAATATACATGTATGAAATCATATTCGTTCTAACGTGGAATATTGTTAATGGAAACTGAAAACAACTATACCGCAACTCTCATAAAGGGCCGTACTAATTCACATCAAACAAAGGGATGTGTTTCTAAGACGTGCGCCTCCTTGTCTTATTACGTAACTTATCGTGAATGTACGTGAATTAAGTTTAGATTAAACTGTTGTTAAACTCCTTTGCTGTTCCAAAGAAGTATTGTAGGAGATTCATATGCATTTAACACACGAAAAGATACTAGAATAATAGATATCTATCTATTTATCAAACAAAATTTACACAACTACTAAACTTAACAAAATTTTAACAACTACTAGATAAATAGATATTTCAAAGCACCGTTGTAAAAGCACCGTTTCTTCGGACATATTACATGTTCGTTTTTTTTTGTAGAAAAGGAGACGCGACACTCGTAAAACCAGAGGATTTACAAATGCGTTGCCGGCCTTTGGGGAAGGAATAGGCTCTTTTCTTGCAGTACCAAATCCTATCTTCGGTCCGGAAATACCGCTGGTGACAACTGATTCCAAAACTTGATTATCCTTACTAATAGTATAAACGCGAAAGTTTGTTTGTTACTCTTTTACGCAAATACTACTGAATGAATTTTAATGAAACTTTACAATAATATAGCTTATACATCAGAATAAGACATAGGCTATAATTTATATACATATTTTATGTATGTCTTTCTGTCTGAATGTTACGCCTTCAGCCTATTCTACGCAGACGCAGTCGCGGGCAGCAGCTAGTATAATATACTCTACAATAAGCACATATAAGGCCGGACTACGCAAAAGTTACGATGTAGGTACAGCACTCGATCGAACTAGTTCATTAAATGTACACTACATTCTAGACTAACTTCAAGAGCACAAAGTTTTCGACGCGATTCTTTTGAAACGGGTAATGTATTTAAATTAGGGCGAAGTGCGCTTCTCCTCATCGTAAATTTACGGCGACCTACGAACCATTTGCGGAGATAATGAAAATGAAACGACCTCGACGCTTCAAGAAGCCATCGCGAAACCTTTAGATTTCATCCTCTCTAGAAGCGGGTACTTTATGTTTTTATTTTCGCAATATTCTCTATTAAGAAAGTAGTATCATCATATATTTTTTTATTTAAATATTTCAAGAATAAATGCATGATACGCAAAAGAGAGCAGTTGGGCTAGAGCAGCGTACTATAAATTATTATTTATGGGAGAACTAGCGACCCGTCCCGGCTTCGCACGGGTGCAATATTATACATAATATAAACCTTACTCTTGAATCACACTGTATTAAAAAAAATCCGCATCAAGATCCGTTGCGTAGTTTTAAAGATCTAAGCATAAATAGCGATAGACAGACAGGGGGACGACTTTGTTTTATACTATGTAGTGATACAGTTTAAACACTGTTACGATACCTAAGTTTACAATTTGTCTAGTGTCAGTATCATTGATCACTCAGACCACTAGACGACGTGGTCGCGTGATCGAAGCCATTACCAACACCTATACTTTGCATTTTACACGAATTTAACTTGCGTTGCATACCACCTTAGGGTCTTCTTAAAAGTACCTTTAAAAGATCGTACATTTTATCAAGTCACTTTTCAGAAAAGTATTTATCCAGTCACTTATTAGAGAAAGATTTGTTTTGTTTTTTCATACCAGCGACGAACAAAGAAGTTTATTAAGTGACAATGGAATTAAATTATACGGTCCATTATTTTACGTCAACATCCTATTTTTTGTGTTTTATCTTGATCTTGCTGTACTCGTATGACAAGGATCTCCACTTCTTTTTGTTCAGTATCTTATAACTTTAAATCGGAATCTCGCTCGAAAACGGCTCCAGCGGTTTTCATGAAATTTAGTATGTGCGTAGATTCGGGGGCGAAAAATCGATCTGGCTGTTTCATTTTTACAAAATGTCGTTTTATCCCAGTTTTCATAGAATGAAAAATATCATTCGTAAATTTCACCAAAAAAAAATGTTATAATAGCTCGGTCGGTAATCGGACGGCCACAAAACAGAAGGCCGTGGTTCGTGACACCATCATTTACAAACTTATTTTTTCGATTCCAGATCATTGCTTTCTTTATTTTTTATTTTTTTGTCGATCCAAATGGTTTTAATTTTTTTTCCTTTTTTTAAAGTTCTTTCTTTTGTGAAAAACACCAGTTCATATTATTTATATATTTTCTTATTATTACGTCGGTAAGATCGAAAAATATCATGCATATTCCATTACTCAGTATATAATTTTTAGATAATTTGTATCTAAATGTAATTTCCAAAATACATGATTTACCAAAAAAAAAAAAAAACGATCAAGGCTCGGTCCTCCAGGTACTCTTATTGTGTATGTTGATCTCTATTAATTCTGAAACCGCATACGAAAATAGGACTCTTTTATATCTGATTAAGTGAAGTGTTAGCGCTTTTACAGCGAGCTCGTTAAAATCGTAACCGAGTCCCGTGCTATAAGTGAGACAAGGTAATTAGTTAAGTTACACTGGAAAATTTACTACCGTGGGTTAGGCCACCCATCCTGCGTATTCAAAGGCGGCGAGCTCGCGTGTCTACCGGCAATGGGAGTCACTTATAAATCACAAATAGTTTTGCCGTAGTCTGACACGTGTCTACGGTGAAATACTCACAGTGTAGCATTGCCGATAGCAACGAACGGTTTCCCTTTAAACTAGACCGTGCGCCCCGCCGGAGTCGCTTTTTCAGCGCAATTAAACCCGTTTAATTATTTAAAGTCACGGAATGACATTAATGATAACGAAAGCCATAACTGGGTCGCTTCGGTGTCGTGGAGAAAGTGGTAATCGCGACCGCGAAATTGGATAATTATCGGAACTATCGTCGACCGGATTATTACAATAGTTTGTAATACTTCGTTTACATGCCTTTATAAATGAATTGGCAAACACCGGTAAAAGAGGTTTTTTATAGCGCTAATCCCTGCACTTGAGACGAAATATTTAAAATTGAAATCGAACCCAAATTTAATGTTATATTTAATCTCAACGGCAAAGCTTCAAATTGCTGTTGTAAAACATAATTTCAAATTGTTTGTGTGCTGTAAAGGATATAATAGAGGCATTGCTTAAAATGCGAAAAAACAGTGGAGAAAAATACTTCGAGATTGTTGTCGGCATGACATTCAGCCGTTTAGGTTAGTGGTTATAGGGTGCAATTCCGGAAGACTTGTGCTCGGCGAAAAACTTTTCATGCATTTTTTCTAATTATAACACTTTATCAGTTCTTTAATTTTGTTTTATCGTGGATGCGGTAAAGTTTTAGCTACCTTTGCCGTCAAAAAAACCGTATTACTAGCAAAGTCGCAAAAACATTGTCAGCCTTTCATAAAAGGTTGTTGTTCGTTTGTTCCCAAATTAAATTGGTTCAGCATTCTTACGCGAAAAAAGGTATCATTAGAGTAATAAATTTGAATATCCTCTGAAAGCCCGGATAATTGGGGCCGTAAAACTTAAGTAGCTACAAATAAATTAAACGCAATAAAATTCATTTTACTTTTTTCACTTCAATATAATTTCATACGGTTTTAATTCTTACAGTGTACATTAAAAACCTTTAGGCGGTGGCTTTAACTAAGCGATTCGGGACTAAATTTCGCAGTTACTCAACCGCATCACGATGGTGGTCCCGTCAAAGCGATATTTAAACGCTACACACGTTCCATGTCGCGTTAACAATGAATACTAAGCAGGTCGCGGCGCAGAGAAACTGCAATGCACACGACGTACAGCAAACAGGCGATTACGCAACGCTAAGTACAGCGGAGTGGATGATGTACGACTCTGATATAAACAAGAATTTACCTCTCCTATACCTCTCCTATTTCTTTTGCGTCTCGCTAAAATGAACTTGTTTTATTACTGTGTTCTCGTCAAACATAAAACTTAACAAGCTTCGGTTTGGCAATTATTTATGAAATCTACTTCTCGAACATATTAGAATAAAAATTAAATTAGACTTTGTTTTAACCAAGTGTTCGAGATTTTCATAATTCCATCAAATGAGATCAATTTACGGGATATTAATGCGGCTCGAATATTGGAGATGATACTACCTACCTCCTCGGGATCAAACTATTTTCACTTGTAGGTTATCCTGAATTATTATTATTGTTATTACTTATTGTTAATACTGCCTTGAATAAATGATCTTGTAAAGGTTAAAAATCTGCCAGTCGGCTTACGCACGAAGGATTCCGTACTATTATCTATAAAAATTATGTCTCTTGTATGTGAGCCCACTTAATTATTTTTCTGTTTTTTTTTTAGTCCAAGTCCTGTAGTAGTAAAATATCCGTTAATAAAGTTCGAGAAAATATTAAATCTAGAGCGTCGGGGCAGCTTTGAGGGAAATTATGTCTCTTGTATGTGAGCCCACTTAATTATTTTTCTGTTTTTTTTTAGTCCAAGTCCTGTAGTAGTAAAATATCCGTTAATAAATTGAGAAATAAAAAGTTAGTCCAAAGGGAGAAGTTAGATGTACCTTGTTAGAAGTTATTAACACAATAGTTACCAGCGTATTACCATTTTGATATTGCCAATTTTAATGTCTAATTTCTCTGGGCGCCCATAAAAGCAATCGAAAACTGTGTTCGGATGATGACAGCCCACGCCAATTTGCAAATTGCCTAATATAATTAACAGAAAGGTCGGTTAGTTTTGCGGTTAACGTTATCACTTTATTCGTCGTCCAAATAAAGTAATATAGGCCGTAGTACAAGCGATAAAGGTTGAAAATATAAATATTCAGTCATTTCCGAGTCCACAGCTGAACCCTCTCTCCCCAATAGACCTTCCTAATAGACCTCCCCAATAGACTGCCACACAGCAAGATCCTGAGTAGAGTGCGCCGTCTTCCGGACATTTTCGAATGGGGGGTCGTCACCTCCTACTTTTCCATATGAACCATTATAATTCTAAAGTTACATCTTTTTAGTTTTAAGATCTTACTGTTTGCTGCCTATTTTACACACTTCTGTTTTTGTTATAATAGAAATGATTTATAGAACCTAACTTATGTGTATCAATTTTAAATTATTAAGGAATCTTTTGGACGAACAAACCTTTTTCAAGTCCTTGTTGATGTCTGCGTCATCGGCTTTTCTCTTTTCGCACGATAGTATGCAGTTCTTCCCGTTATCCTTTTCACCCTGAAACAAAAATAGTTCACAAGTTACACAGTGCGGACATGTTCGCTTACAAGTTTTTTTTTTTTTATAACGAAAAACAAAACCGACCTCAAATTTCGCTCAGTATTCATTTTATAAATAATTTTTAGGGGTTATCTAAGTATCTCCGGAGCCCAAGATCCAATCAATACCAATGAATGTGATATGGGACCACATGGGAAGTGCCAGCTTTCAAATAAATAAAGAATTATCAAATTCGATCCACCCAGTCGAAAGTTCAAAACAAACATTAAAAAAAATACAGTCGAATTATACAGACGAAAAATACAGACGAAATACAGAAAAAAAATACAGAAAAATACGAAAAATACAGACGAAACCTTTTGAAGTCGGTTGATAATAAACAAACCCGTAAGAAGGCAGATAGTACGGATGTTCATTATGGTACTTTGATTAGCATTTTTAGATGTATACCTCTCTAGGACAGATTTTATCATTACCAAAATGTTTACGTTCGCTATAGAAACTAAGAGTTCGGACACTGAGCTGCGACTAGATCAGTGTCCGGGAAATTGATTTCAATTCAATATACTCGAGCAAAACCTGATCTCGACTCCGACGCAGTCATCAATAGTATGCGAAGAAAATTGGCGAGCATATTTTAAATGTTACAATGTAAGCACTTAAACCAATGCAGAAATTGAACCTGAATTCGCAACGATAAGCTAAATTACTAGCATAAGTATTTGACATTAGCTCCTAAAAGTCAAAATTCTATCTCCAGTAACCAAATCTATCTGAAGATAATATATTGAAACCGGCCGTTAATCATTGCACAATCCCATTAGTAGCAGTTACATAGAATGTAACATAATTAACACACCTTATTTATTTCGAATATCTTTGCTATACATGGGAACTTGTATGAGAACGTGAAATATATTTTTATTTTATTAATAGTATATATTATACTTAGTATTGTTAGTATTGCTATATTATTAATATACACATATTAATTTCACGCCACTGCCGAAGGAGTGTGAACTATTTTCACTATTGGCCTAGTTGCAGATAATTCGTTTGGCCCTTTTAGATGGATCCCTATCGTGTAGAGGTCTTAAGAGAAAGAAATTAATCGCAATATTGAGAATATCATTTAATATCCCATCCCACCGAATAGGGGACCAATAAATATCGAGCAAAAATATTTTCCGCCACACAGTATCTGCAATTACGTGACAATATTTCTCCTACCTGTCGCCTTACGGCCAAAGTAAGCCGGGCGAAAAGTTAAATAAAACAAGGTGAAATATGGCGACATAATCTTCGTCGTAAATCATAATATACGCGTGTGAGTATGAAGAATGTAACTAGTACCTATGCAGTGATATAGTTTTAACGGTAAAGTTAGCGTTGTAGTTAATACTGAATGGTAAATGTGCCCAGTTTACAGACATGTGGTAAACGTTCGTGTTGGTTACTGTACACTATAAGTTAATAGTACAATAGTAGTAGTATGAAAGAATCAAAAATTATAAATCAGAATTTTGTTTCAAAGGCCCTAATTATTATATTTTTTAAATTTTGCTTCGTATAAATAACGACTTTAGAAATAAGCTTTAATTTAGTCCTTGTTCTATGTCATGTATAGAAGACATTTAAATGAAATGTTGTTGACAAAATAAATGCTAAGCAATTAACTAAACAAACGTTAGAGCAGTTTAACTAATTGCTAAACGAGTTGCGTAACAACTTTTACACAAATCAACGCATTTCCTTTTAAATTAAGGATTAATGGAGTAAAAATATTTCATAGGCAAGGAGTTTTGGTTATCTATAATTAAAATTTACCCTTTATCGAATCTCAATGTTTACAGAAAACCGACTGTCTATTAAATATAATATAATATTTACATATTTTATGACGAGAAATACCTTTCATTTTTTAATTCTTGTTTAACTTGAAATACAAACTGCATTTTTCATAAGATTAATGGATAATACATGAATAGTTATTTGGTATTAAATTCTTACTAATATTATAAAGTGTAATTAATATTAAAATTGTGAAGCAAAAACTTTGTACCTCTTTTTACGAAAATTGCGCGGACGGATTGGTACGAATTTTCCCCACACTTATACTTTAAATATAGAAGGAGTGCACAATACTGACATTTTTTCAAAATGCATTAAATGAATAAGAAAACATTACACACAATATAATGCATAATTATTTATGCATTGTAGTGTGTGTAACTCCCACTACGATGCAACTACCACTAAGCGACGATTAGTTTCATTAAATACAATTACTGAACTTTTATGGAAACCATTTCATGACATTATACAAACTTTAAAATGGTGCTACTGTTTATTTATACCTCGTTAAATAGCGTTGGCCCATTCAATTCCAACTTGTTTTAAACATTAATTAATAACACATTTTAGTGAGAAATGCTTTATACCCTCCGGTGGACAGTTTGTTGTGAAATTAATTGAAATTTTGAGATAGTATGACGTGACGGGACAAAGGTACGTATAGCTAAATAAATGGAAAATATCAAGCTACGTCGATTACAAATCTGAGATGGACACACTATCCAAATTATTTTTTATATTTGCGCTTCGTGTACGGCTGTATATACGTTTCATTGACGGAATCCGCGCAAATAATATTTGTATGTTAAGGTGTCTCTAATGTATAGTATCGACTTAGTGACACGTTAATTGGCAGATAACAAGAAAGCACAATGCAATTTTGCACTAAATAAGCTCGCTGATAGCTCGTGATAGCTCAGTGTCCTGGCGCTCGCCTTTAATTCAATGTACTCGAGCACCATGAGTTCGAGCACCAATAAAATGCTAATTTTAAGTGATAACTTATCGAGTGCTCAGCGGCGAAAACATCGTGGGGAAACTTGCGTATTTTCAAAATAATAATAAAAAAAAAAGATTTCGAACTTATGTGAAGTCCGCCATTCCGCAGTGGGGTCGAGTGGTCGATTATGCCCTAATGTCCCCTGAACAGAGGAGGCCTTTGCCCAGCAGTGGGACGCATATAGGCTGTCACTTCACTGTTTCAACTCGCTGATCTACGTCATATACACCGCAGCCTGAAAAAGCATAATATACTGATAACCGGTAACACTTTAGAGTTGAAACGAGAGCAAGCTAAATGGAATCATGTCGGATATGATTACGGCGTCCTTTAAGGGGATATTGCGCACATATCTCAAGCGGGCTGAAGATGCCCGTAATACATCACGCGTATGAATGCAAAGCGGAAACGATGAAAGCTCGTGAATTATTAAACAGTCTTTCCCTCCGCTGGCGCAAACAATGTTACGCTTGCGTACTTTTTCGCGTTTGTCTTTACAATGCTCTTTGCGCATTTTATTGTTGTTGGCATTTAAGAGATAAGATAGGTGCGTGCGATAATTATACGATTGTTTTTCCGAATCCTTATATTTATGTCTGTAAAGTTGTATGATTGCACTACAATGAAATATTCGGGACGTCTTCGTAAATTGTTTTCAAGAAGAGTCTCCTTTTTGCTTCTTAGCACCAAGAAGTGTACAGCGATAGAATCGATTTTTATATCAATTAACAATGCACTTGTTGTGTCTACTAGCATTACGTTTGTATAAAGCTTGGCTCGCGGTTTTATTACCTAGCGAAGTGGACGTTTCAGCGGATGAAATGATGTCACCAGATGACACTATTTACCTACTTCATACCCTGCGATTCTTTCAAGTATGAATGCTTTATTTCTTACAGTTACCACAATATTACATCATGTAATATTAATAAATTACAATGAAACTTTATACAGATTTTATGGCGTTCAATTTAAATTTTAATTGTTGATTCGAACCACACACTACACATTACTGCTTGATAATCAGTCAAGCTCATTCAAACGCTGGTAGTAGTTTGCTGTTGATATTGGACTTTGGTCAGCGAAAGTACGTGAGGGAATTGCTCAAAATCAAATAGAAAATGTAAAGTGAATGAGACAAATGAAGCCAGTTTGGTTTTTTTCTCAATTAAAATGTACGTTTCAAAGGATCAAACTATGGTTAAGCGTGACATGGGCAATTGTGATCTAATGAAGTAGTTTCAGGATAAAAAATGGAGTGGACCGTTCTCGCGTATCATTACCGGGGTCCGAAGTCGGTCAGGGACGTCACGTGTGGAAATACCCAGTGCGGCGACATTAAGGTACCAGGGGAATGATTAATGGCCGCCCTCTGGCACGGGGCCCTACAGCCACGCGCCCACGTGTTTAGTGATTCCGGTCGACGACGAGAATAAAAACGACCCGGCACTCCACTGCGTTCGGTATAGTAAGTACACTTCGATATAAATGAGTCAGCCACTAGATCGAATATGTGATCGTTTATTTATCCCCTTACAGTCAGTTACAATATTCAATCCACAAATAGATTTGGTTACTGGAGATAGAATTTTGACGTAAATATTAAGGGGCAAACGTCGAATACCTATTGCTGTTAAAACCGGCCGTAGGAGAAGAGGAGGTAGAGGAAACTGTTAAACTTTTTACTGTGAAAGTAAACGTTGAAGCTTCTGGTGCACGAATGGGCAGGGGAAGTCCGGGGAAGTACCACGGCCCCAAAAAAGACCGGTGTGAGGTGAAAGTATTACACCCTGGCGGTTTGTCGGATGAATGGGTTAATCGGGTTTTTTAATAGTTGCCAATGCCTCCGTAATCCTTCTAGTGTTGTGATGTCCATGGGCAGCGGTAATCACTTAACCTTTCACATAATAAAAACTAGTGGCCTGTGCTATAAGGCCACTTTCACACCTGATGGAAGTGACGATGCAGCCTAAGACAGTAGTCGTATTAGCATAATAAAAGCCTATTCATGCTTGTTTGAGTCAAATCACTTGCTACTGCGGAAAGTCGACAACAAAAGTTGTGCTGAGTATAAAGTTGAAAAGTAAAGGAGGAATTCTTGCAACTCTCCTATCCACTAGTCGCACAAAAATATCACCAGCTGTTTATTATTTCGGAATGTAGAAACCATTGTGTCACAATTGTGAATGATGTTATTACAGCACCTGTCACTCTGTCAAAGCTTTCAAATGTTTCGTCATAATTATTTTGGGCAAAATTTATTTACGACAGTTTTTAAGATTGATTGCATTCTTTAGTGACTTTTCTAATGCAAACCGGTGTTTGACTTGTTGCAATCAGTTAATCTCCTGGTCTTAAAAATTCGTCGTTGTCGCTCAAAACGACATGAATCTGTATTTTTGTATGCGAACTAAAAAAAATTACAAAAAATACTTCATGAATACAATACAGCCAACTTGCACATGGTTAAACGTAAACAGGTTCTAACGAGAAGTATTATTGTATTGTTATGTAATGACGTACCTTTATGATGCCTTTTATAACTCGTAAATCTGAAGAGAAATCCAATTCGTCGGCGTTAATGATGCGTCGAATTGGCCAGTAAACAAGAAATGTACTCGAAAGGACCTCACAACAAGTATGTTCTTAGATGCGAGAGAACAAAATTTCACTGATGTAAATTATTTTACTACCAATTATTTGTTTTTACAATCTTGAGTTTAGTTATTGTTTTAAAAGTTTAAACTTATTACTTTCAGTCCCTGCTCTATTAAAATCCTTTAACTTGAACACTAATTTAACTCTCGTTTATATTTATCAAAATTTTATTACTGGTTATGTTTATTAAATTTACTTAATTCAATTGAGATTGAGAAACTTTTCATTTCATACCTCTACTTTGAGTGTTTTGTTGCGTCTGGTGAGTGAGGTAGCCGGGCCCACTTTATTATAAGGTAGCAACGCATCTTCAACCCTACGGGTACTTCAAATGTGAATAGGCAGCGGTTATCACTTAACATCAGGCGAATATCTAGCTCGCTTACCATCTTCACATATAAAAAAGCTTTTAAATAATTTTCCTTACGTAAGCTATGGTATAAACATTTGTAGTGAAAAATTTACAGTCAAATCATTAAAGATAATTAAAATGATCTATTGCAATGCAATTTTTCAAATAACACTTGAAAATTAAAATAAAATAGATCTAATTTCAATTATTTATTATAATAAATTATGATGACTGAATACTATGAACGTTTGAAATATGAACGAAAAGTTATATTTTTCCAGTTTAATTCCTGTGTTTACGTATGCCTTCCGGCACTTCAACGTAATATCCTATTGCGAAACAGCATGGAGAAATACGGAGGGCCGCCAAGCGAGATTGAAGCCTCAATTGCCTGCACGAACGCTACCGCCGTAGACACGTAGCCGTGGAGACTCCGCTACGATCGATACGAGCCACGACGGCCTATGCAACTGGCGTAGGTCTACGAGGCTACGCGGACTTTTCCGCTCCGATCTCTCTCCTGGGAGTTTAACGTGTTCAATTACAGTTTAATCTCGTCGAACCTTTTCCCGGAGATTTTCATGCAATCGAGTTTGTTTAGCAACGAGATATCATTTATCTTAATATAACGCTCTTTCCCGTAAAGGCTTCTTTATAAAGTTATGTATATATTAAGGAGAAAAGTTTCGTTTGTTTGTTTTGGAGAAAAGTTTTAAATTGTTGTTTTTCAAATTGTGATTAAATCACATATATGTACGTATGTACATTTATATCTAGGACTCTCTTTTTCTTACAAGTTTTAGTAGATACATCTGTTCCAGTTACAAGAACATGAAAGAACAATTTCGCCTCTACTTGAAACCTGTCTGTTAAGGGAAACTTCAGATACGTAATGCTGATTGCATTACGTATCTGAAGTTTCGTTCTTCGCTTAGTCTAGTTCTTCTGACCCCTTAAATTCATATTATTATTAGTATTACATAGTACGTGTATTTTATTATATCGATATACATAAATGCATGAGCCGAATTCGATTACATCGTGTGACTAAAATGTGGGACAACTACTACATAAAATAAGTACCTACTGATATACAAATAAATATTTTATTTAAAACCTTTTACCGCACTCCATGGCCTTTAATTTAACTTTTTAATTCTGGCATTAGGGATGCTTTGCAGCACCCATTATTATGGGGGGAGAGTGCGATGCTCATTAAAAGTATTATAAGGGTATTACAAAGTTAAATTAAAGGCACCTTTGTTATCCTTAAAAATTTATATTAAAACTTTGAAGAAAATTTTTTGTGTAATTTTATTGAATACTCCTATTGGTATTTATTGTACGATGTAAATATGAGTAATTTGAACGCATGCTGTACCTATGGTTACATATACACAGTGCTTATGCGGTTTCGATGACTAATCGCAAAAAACAATGAATGTCTCTGTATTTAGAATATCTTTGTCGCAACAACTACTGTCTTACGTTCGAATCTGTTATTTGTAACATATCCGTTTAAAGGAGATTAACTATACCAATCATGGAGTATATTTGTGATTAGAGCCTGGGTTTGCTTTTAAAATAATTTCAAAAACTAGTATCTTAGTTAATCATTATACTCAAAATGTATTTTTTTTGTAGATATATGAAAAAAAAAACTTTCAGAGCTGCGGGATTCGATCCAGAGTCTTCTGGTTTCATGCCCAGACGCTTCACCAACTAAGCTAAGCGGGATCAATACTATTACTCTAAACTATTACTCCTACGGCCGATTTCAATATCTTCTTCTATCATATATATCTTCATCTATCTTCAGACAGTTTTGATTACTGGAGATAGAATTTTGACGTAAATATTATGGACCTAATGTCAAATACCTATCGTTAGTAACCAGAACTATCTGCAGATTGAATATTGAAACCTGCCGTTAATCATTATTATAATTATTTCTTTAATGATATCTCTCTAGCAAAATTTCGGCTCATCGTGTATCCGCGGCGAAAGAACCTTTTAACGGAACCGTTTTTTGTTTGTTGTTTTAGGTGTTTTTTTTTTTACACAGATTTTTTTACGTTTGTGGGAGGTTTGTTATAAGAATAAGGCTAATTGCGTTTTGATGTTTCTCTCAAAGTGGTCACAGACAAAGTTGCTTTTTTTAATGTTTGTTCGTTCAGCGATTTATCGCATTTCGATAAAATTCAACATTTAAGGGAAAAAAAACCTATCTATAATCATTTATAAGGGATTTTGGTTACAGTAATTGAATTTATTCCCTCTTCAATCAACTTACTTTTTTTATAGAAAGATTACAAAATTGGACGTGGATTGAGCCGGTTTGACATGAGATACGTTAAATTTTAAATTCAGATCATAGACTGTAACAAAAGCTGCTATCTCATTTTCGTTACAGAATAATATGTCGTTAACACATTTTGTACTCCATCCTAAAATGACATTTTGCAACAATAAAAAATAAATTAAAAAAATGAGTACTCTACAGTAACCACAGTCTATACCACGTGCAATAGATGTATATTTATTCATATTCCATATTGCATTATAGTAATAAAATAAATAAATAAATAAAAATATCTTTATTCACATAGACGCTTGCGCGTTCTTATGAAACGTCAAAATTTTACAAGAAATGAACACGTTCGTAAGTTACCACCGGTTCGGAAAGCAGTTTCTGTTGAGAAGAAACCGGCAAGAAACTCAACAGTTGCTCTTTTTAAAAAAAAAATCAGTTTACAATATAATAGTACATGTACAATAGTCTTGTTTTAGCCTACGTGAGTATCAACAGTATTAACCCCACACATTGGCGTCGTCAAGATATTCAGCAATAGAATAATAGGCTTTAGCCATAAGTTTACTTTTAATTTTTCGTTTAAATTCATCAAGTGGCAGACTTAATATCGACTGTGGGATTTTATTATACATGCGCACACCTTGCCCCATGAACGACCTGTTTACTTTTTGTAAACGAAAAAATGGCGTAGTTAGTTTGTCCTTATTTCTAGTATTTAGTTTATGTCTGTCACTATTCTTTAGATAACTATTAATATTATTTTTAACATACAAAATGTTACAATAAATATATTGAGACGCAACAGTGAGTATATTAATCTCTTTAAAAAGGTCTCTGAGTGTATTCCGGGCTCCGATGTTATAGATTGCTCGGACAGCTCTTTTTTGAAGAATAAATATAGAATTTATATCAGATGCACTACCCCACAACAAAATGCCGTAAGACAAGATGCTGTGGAAATAACTGAAATAAACAAGTCTGGCAGTGTCGATGTCTGATAGCTGCCTAACCTTCCTAACTGCAAAAACAGCGGAGCTTAACCTGTTCGCAAGAGATGATAGATGGGGACTCCATTGGAGCTTTGAATCCACTGTAATTCCAAGAATACAGCGGACTCAACAGGATTAAGGGTTACGCTATTTAATGTTAAGCTAAAACTTCGCCTTCTTACGCTGGGAAGGGTAAAAAGAAGGCATTTAGTTTTTTTTAGCATTTAACAACCATATTATTAACGGTAAACCAGTGGAGGATACGCGAAAGTGCACTATTCACGTCGTCATAATCCGACACGTTTCGGTCAACCTTAAAAATGAGCGATGTGTCGTCAGCAAACAGTACAATATCACATAACTCACTGGCATAAAAGGGGAGATCATTTATATACACTAAGAATAATAATGGACCCAAGATTGATCCTTGTGGGACACCCATTTTCATGGGGGACCCTGTGGAATTTACATCATTTATAGATACTTTTTGAATTCTATTATTAAGGTAAGAGGCAATGAGATTGAGGGCGATGTCACGAATGCCATAATAATCTAACTTTTGAAGGAGGGTTTCGTGGTCTACACAGTCGAAAGCCTTTGAAAGGTCGCAAAAGACACCTATTGCATCTTGTGACCTTTCCCAGGCGTTATAAATATGCTTGACAAGTGCGACACCCGCATCCGTTGTCGATCTGCCTTTAGTGAATCCATATTGCTCATTGTGTAAAATTTTGTTCATATTAAAATGTACTAAGAGTTGATTTAAAATTAGTTTTTCAAAAATTTTACTAGATGGCAATATGGAGATAGGTCTGTAATTTCCTGGATCATTTTTATCCCCACTTTTGAAAACGGGGATTATCTTACTGAATTTCATAAGATCTGGAAATATTCCAGAATCTATACATTTGTTAATATATTGTTAATATATTGTTACCAAGATTAACCTAATGTTGTTGTGGTCATATGAGGTCAGAAAATGGCTACTCATTTAACCGGAGGAAAGCAATAGCGGCATACGCGGCTCCATAAGCGATTTATCTCAGTCGTCCGCTGTCCGTTCCAAAGACAACGATTTGTCCGTCTTTCCGTGCGACCGGGCTGAATCGCTTTGCTTATTTTTACCCCACTGTTTACAGCAATGACAATCGATCACCTGAGTTCTTTTTTTTAAACAAAGACACATAAACAAACCGTCCACACACACACATACACACATAAACAAATAGTCCCTTTTCAACCCTTACGGGGTTTTTAGAGTAGTTCACCAATAAATAAGTTCACCAAGGGCCTTAGAATTTGGGCTAAGGTATCCCCTGGCTGTCAGAAAAGGTTTAGAGGACACTGGGTTCGTCATTTGGATCGAACCGTTACGGAGAATAGAGAAACGGGACTGATTACTATCACTGATTATAGTTACCAAACGTTTTTTATACTTTTCTCACTATAGATGATGTAAATAGTTTTGATATATATCCTGTAGTAAAAATGAGCCGTTACACCTAGTTTTAGTTGAATATCGCCGCAAATGGTGTGGTCAAAAACACCCGACGGCTTACGGATGCGCTGACAAACCTTTTAAAATGGGGCATCGTTTACCTCTCACTGAACGAAAGACGAAAGTTAAATACTTCCAATTCACGCGGGTCTTATGTGAGGCCGTAGTACTTACTTCATTGTTGCCACTACAAAAGTTGTTGCCTGGCCCTACCACTGTTAAAATCATCACTACATAGTATATAAAAAAGTTGTCCCGCTGTCTGCCTGTCCCTATATGCATAGATCTTCAAAGCTACGCAACGGATTTTGGAGCATTGCACCCCTGGAAGGCAGGGGCGGGTCGCTAGTTATAAACATAATTAATATTATTTACTAGGTGTAATTAACGCATACGAAATGCATACAATACGAGTATGAAAAGTATAAAAAGAAAGCTTTCAATAATGCTGTATCCCATACGAGTACGTTATTTGTATAAAACACTTTGAATTATACACAAATTAATAGTCCAAGATGGCTGCGTTAACGAGCGTGACTACAGTCCGTTAAATCGCTTCATAAACAACTAAACAACGGTATCATAAAGAAAGGAACCCCTAGATTCATCGTTGCGTCCCTACTCAACGAAATGTTCGAAACGGGTCGACTAAAGTGTTATTATAACAGAATTAACACAGGCGGACTAAGGCGGACGGGAATCAGAGAGTATTTTCAACAACAAATTCGGACCGTCGACCTTCATAATTGGGAAAGGTTTTTCAAGACAGCGCTGGATACAAAGTGTGATAGAAGCAAACGGCCGCATCCTATAATATCCATTGTCAGCGATAATAACAGTGAAACTTGGTTAAGTGACGAATGGGCGTTAAATGGCAAAAAATTCTAAACGCGAAGCAGTAAAAGCACTAGAAACTTTGCACAGTTATTTTGAAATAACATCAATCGAAATACATCTGATGGCTAATACTTCCAAAGGGCAAACTTAAATGACAGATTTTTATAATCGTGTACCAATAAAGATTAAAACTCACGTATAATGTTTACATAATATGTACGTTATTTTATTTAATAATCGCACATCGCGCGAATGGGCAGGTCCGTCCGGGAAAGTACCATGACTGAAGTCCTCATAGAAGACTGGCGTGAATTGGAAGTGTTACGTCTGCGTTTCTTAGGTGAGTGAGGTAGCCCCCAACTTATTAAAAGTTGGCAACGCAACTGCAACACTACGGGTGTTGCAAATATCAATAGACGGCGGCTATCACTTTACGTCAGAAGAACCGCTCGTTAGACAAGTCACATAAAAAAATAAAAAAAGAGTTTCAAATAATTCGGATTAGACACGGCTGCATGCCGAAAGCTTTAGCCGCGAATGACTTCAATGAATATAAAAAATACAGTGCACGCTAGATACGACTTGACTTGATCAAAAAAGTAACTTTTCTTAGAAGAGTTATTAACCAAAAACCATAAAGTCTGCTATATAATAACAACAGTTTTATTATATAAATTAATTTCTGTATAGCAATATCAATCAAAAATTGTATACTCTTTAATGTGGCAATGCAACCGTGATGTAATTCAATCGTAAATATACTTACTAGTTTACTACTCGTATTATCGCTTCTGAATCGAAACAATCGCGGTGTCTACGGCGATAAATCGAATTCCTCCCTGATCATTAACGGACGCGGAGTGAATCGCGCGTCCGCACTTTTATCGGGCGAGGGTTGATAATACGTTCTGATCGGATCGGCGTCGAAAAGTCCGCTCGCGCAAAGTTCAAAAACATCGCCTCGAAATCGCGTGACTCTGCGCCTTTAACTGTCGGTATCGGGGACCTGCGCCGTTGATGGTCACAAATGATAGTCGTAAAGCGTTTATAGGCGGTTCTTTTTTCTTTTAAATCGCGGAATTTAAATAAGCCCGGCACTGGCTGAAAATGTTTCGTTCGATCTCTGTGATTTTTTCTTCTTTAATATAAAACCTTAACCGATTCCCTCGGTGTTTAAAGTCTTATTGTGTTCGATTTAGTTCTCGTGCGATCAGTACTTTTTTATTATTTTTTTGAGTATGCTTTATTGAAAAATAGCAGAACACCATTATATTAATAATAATCATATTGTATAGTTGTTGATGTTGAGAATCGACAAGTATATCATAGTGAAAATGAACATTTTTTTATTTCGATGACCACACAACATGGTTCTGGCACAAATCTAAAGTTAAGTTTATATGATAAGTTCGTCTTAATGCTTTTTTCGATGCTCACGTACTACGTATAAAGCCATTGGTAACAATCAACCGGCTCCATTTCGCCGGAGCAAATGGGCCGTAAGAATTAACGTATACGCGGGAAATTGGCTGTTGGATGACTCCGCTCGTCGCCTGTTACAAAGGGCATCACCTGTCAGACACGATGGGCTCGTATTAAGCACGAAAAGTGGCAATTCCGACATCGGATGCGGGCGATTTAACATTAGGCAATTCGAATACGTCGCTCCGTGAGGTCTCTTGTTACTTGTATCGTGAATTTCATTACAATAGTGTCGGCCGCATCTCGTAATGTAACACGTGATTGGCCCTTTTATTTTTCGACGGCACACGTGTGAGTGTGAGGCGTTATTTATGATGTAATTCGATAAGATTACGAAGTCACGCAAAGGAAGTCCTAAGTTTCTTCTTTGTTCAATTATAAATGTTCCTATTAACCTATCCTAAGAACAAGGTAAGTCTGCTTTTATGTACTGTGGTATGGCCACGTAATAGCTTCGGCTGTTGCACGAATGGGCAGGTCCGTACGGGTGCCAGGACGTCATAGAAGACCGGCGTGAAGTGGAAGTGTTATACTTCTGCGTTTCGTCTGGTGAGTGAGGTAGCCCGGGCCCACTTTATTAAAAGGTGGCAACGCATCTGCAACCCTACGGGTGTTGCAAATATTCATTGGCGGCGGTTATCACTTAACATCAGGTGAATCGCCAGTGCGGTTGCCACCGTCTCACATAAAAAAAAATATTATAAAAAATATGTTTCAGGTGTTTAAATCAAAAGATATTAAAATTCATTACAGATAGGCCTAACCAATAGGTCTAGCATTAATTATATCTTCAGCCCCAATTTCTTCATTTATTTCATTATAAATTACTATATCGACAGTTACGTAATCCTCACAGTTGTATATTGTACATACTATTGCTTACGCAAATTTAGATCCTCCATTCGAGAGACGGTAATACAGAAATAAAAGTACAGTGTTATAAAGAAAGCAATATAGAGAAATAGGTTGTTTTCAAAGAACTCTACGACATCTAAAACGCTTTACGGTCCATAAAGAATTTATTGCGTTCGAAAGAGACGCGAGGCATGCCAGTATAATTAATATTGTTTTAGGTACAGTGTGAGTGAATTTCCGTTGGGATCGATGTTATAGTCGTCTAATGACGTCAACCTTCGTAATAACACCGGTGAGACTTAGGCCTAGAAAAAAGGTCGTGTGACACGGCCACATAGAATGCTGGTGACCAGTATGGGCAATATACAGTTAGTAGGTAGGGCATACTTAGACAAAAAAACATAATTTGCCTATGCGAATCACCAGATCGATTTAATTCTAGGCTATATAGAATCCATCACCATCATCATCATCTCCTTGTCCCACCTAGGTGGGATCGGCACAAGTTGTGAATCATGTTGTAAGCGTTTTCGGCTTTGTTTTTTACGACTAGCCACCTGCCTAAGGTCAACCCTCCTTGGGAAATCTATATAGATTCTTACATCTACTTGAGCAAAAAAAAATAGATTTTATTCCTAACAACTTGCCTTCCCGACTGTACGGTGGGCTAAACATTAGCGCGGCGATAAATTAAATCAAGGCACGCCAATCACGTCCTAAACCGGTTGATTGCTAATGGAAATGCAATAAACACCTGGCGGTGCGTTCTGAGGATTACCAGGGCCGGTATAAATAAATGCTTACCTAAGTATTTACAATGGCTTCATTGGTCCGTGCGTGACGGGCAGAGTTTTCTTATTATTTATAGCGTCTTCTCGGTATTCATGATCTTCATTATCGTTACGAATGAAATAAATGATAGTTTTAGTTTTTTTAATAGAAAGATGAATGTGCATGACCGTAATGTACATAAAAATGTTTATAGTAATTTCTTTGATTACTAATAAACAGATGGCAAAAGAGTTCGTTTTATGCGGCCGTTCTTCCTTCCTGTTTGGTGATGATGAAACATTTTTGCACATTTGATAAACTTGGCTTCATGTTTCTTATATACTTGGGCCACGCTCTGCAACATGTATTCGCTGATGAAGAAATACACTAACCAAATAATCTTTGTCATTTACTTGAACACCAATTTATTCGAAAACAATGTTTGTTCGTGGTTGGCAATATGAAAGTGACGATTGGTCCTTAAATACTTGCACCTTCCGAGAGATCAATTTTGAAAATGCGTTGGCTTAGACTTATAGAACAGATGCCCCAAAGTAGCCAAGTATCACCAACAGATATATTATTTAACTGAGAAGAGCCCGGTGATAGGCTACTAATAGTCAGCAAAGCATTGAACGTGTTCTTAATTTGAACTGGTTAATAGTTTAAATTAATTCTTACAACCAGTGACAAGAAAACAGTGAATATTTAAAAGAACGGCAGCAAAGAAAGCGAAACATGTTAATATAATGTAAAAATGTTGTACTGTAAAACTTTGATAATTTACTTTACTTGCGTATGGTAAGAAAGACGACGTTTTCTTTGAGTTCTCGCCATCGTAAACATTCCAGGCATTTGCATTCAGCGCTCATAATGACAATGTATATATAGCTCATAAATCGCTTCCGAGATATCGTATGACATGCTTTAAACCAGTCATCTCAGCTGCGGGCGCGGATTCCAGAAACAATAAGGAACTGCGGTCGTTCTGAGAAATTCTGAGCCGAAAGCACTGAGAAAAGACGAGTTTTAATTTAACAAAGACCAACAAGCTTTAGAAAAAATAGCAATTACTTTGATTAAAAATAGCTAATTAGGGAATGGAACGTTTAAATTACAAATATAAAATAATCGGCCGGAATAAAAAAAGACCTTTGACGCAGATCGTGGAATATTTACGTATTAAGTATTATCACTGGATATACCCAAGCTGTTATATCGATATATCGGCATAAAACTAGATTCTTCAAAGAAATTGATTGATTGAACGTGCTTTCAAAATATTAAGAAACACTATTTTATGGATTTTTCATTTCATTTCTTTTGTAAATGTATCGAACGCTTCGTGAAGCTTATGGAAGTTCTCCGGAGTAAAAAAGTCCATAATCAATTAAATTAACGTACTAGTGTAATTAAGAACTAGTAAATTTTGAGGGGACGAACATTAAAACTTCAAATATGGCTTATCCTTCTTTTTTGAAGTCGGTGGAAAAGTGAAAATCGATCGTCTTCGACATTGTGCCTTTATTCATTTTCATAGGCGTGAATCATACAGCTTTATATGATCAATAAAAGTTGACGAGGCGGTTCAAGTAAAAGTGCTTTTTAATCGAACTTTATATTTTGATTTTCATCCGTACTGAACTGCTGAGCTTCCCACCTTACGAATATTCACAGTTAACTATAGTTCAATGAATACAACTGCTTTATCGTCCCATAGTATTTCAACAACAAGTCCAATCGGTACAAAACAATGCCGTAATGCGAGTTACGGCATTATTGGCAGTTAAAACAATGAAGCGCACAGTTTAATGACATGCCTTCACGGCCTTCCACTCCATCATAAAATGTTACCCGGCTTGTGTTTTACGACCGTGTTACGTTCGCCGGTGTTCGAATTTCGTAGCGGAGAGAATTGTCTTAAACTTGCACCAATTTAAAGCCAAACACAAATTAAATAACCATTTTCTCACATACTGCCTACTTCTATTTACGAGGACTGGACAATTTGTCTGCCACTTTCGCGATCGCAGGGCATGTCTCTATCCCGTAATTATTGATGTAGTTTTGGGGGCAGAAATTAGAAGCGAGAACTTGTTAGATAGTCCTGTTTACGATTTATGTTTCCCGCCAACCTGTCTCCGTACATAAAGCACAGAATAAGGAAGTGGTTTGTCTGAGGATGGAAAAGTAATTGTGCATCCAACTGTGGTTGGGCCACGGAACAGTTTCTGTTATTGCACGAATGGGCAGATCCGTCTGGTGAGTACCACGACCTGACAGAAGACAGGCGTGAAGTAGAAGTGTTAAATTTCTGCGTTTCGCCTGGTGAGTTAGGTACCAACTTTATTGTAGGGCACGCATCTGCAACCCTACAGATGTTGTATATGTCCATGGACGGCTATAACACCAGGCGAATCGCCGGCTCGCTTTTCATCTTCTCACATTAAAAAATATTGGACAACAAGCGCCCAGTGTTAGTCGTCCCTTGGCTACTATCTGAATGCGTATTCGTAATTTATATACGAAACAGCGATACAAACCCCTTGTACATAACTCCACCGCGTACGTAGCGGACAAACGATCGTAAAGCTAAACGCAACGCGAGTTTTTATCGGAGCTAGTTGCCGCGTATCGACGTATGCACAATGGTGCGTATATTGCGCTCGACTGGAGTGCTCTGTGTGGTCAAGAAGCGATGCAAGGTCAGGTGGGGCGTAAAAAATGAAACGCTCGGTGCTAGGCATAAGCGATTAGCGCGATATTCGAGCAAAATATTTAATAGATGTTGGCTATCACGAATTTATATCGAAGTATGAAGACAATTTAAAGATCAAACTTTTATTCGGTTAAGTATCAAAACTTTATTTTTGTCATTGATTGAACGTAGAAAATGTATCGATATCAAAATGTATGGATAACACAGTAAATGTTCTATAAATGTTCATTCAACACCTCCATGCACTTAAATAAGTGAGCATGATTTTATTGCTGTAATAGATAATGCGGAAGAAAAAGGTACTTATTATATAATTGAATGTACGTAGTAAAACGTTGATTTATTAACTAATTTACGAACTAACAATACTAATAAAAATCCACTCCTTACCCCACCAAGGTTGGGGCGCCAGGTGAGAATCATGTTGTTAGTGGTGTTAATTAGTTTTTTCGGTATTATTAAAAGGAATCCGTCTTAAAAATTAAATTAATTGGAAATTATTTTTACCGATTATTAATATAATATATAGAGTTACACGTGAAAATGTGCGGGAAGTCGATGGATGCGGCTCTGATGGTGACTCAGGATCGTACTTCGTGGCAGTCTATGAGGAGACCTATGTTCAGCAGTGGATTCAAACAGACTGAAATAATGATGATGATTAATATATTGCCATAAACTTAACCTTTCGTTTGCTTCATTTTCTAATACAATAAGAAAGATTTAATTTATAAAGACATTTAAAATCAGTGAATGCAGCAATAACAGAGTAACAATAGTTGATAAATATAACCTTAATACTTTCAGTTTGTAAGTTGCACCCGCAGGCGTCGCTTTACGAGTTACGAGAACACACCATTTAAGGAACAATATGATATTAAACAAAAATCGTTACCTCGAATACATCGCGTTTTACACCTCGCAGTTTACGGAGGCGGCGGTTTCGGTCAGTCCCAATGCCATTTCGAGAGACACATGTCGATTTTGTGCCTTCTGCGTAAGGATGTTCGGTGAAACGAAAAAGGCTTCAAGTGAGTGGAGGAATGATTGCTTTAATCGTGCCTTGTAAGAGTTGTGAGAACTTTCGATTCGGAGGTAATACGAAATACGTAGGAATGTTTGTATACAATTACGTGTTGTGATTTAATAATTTTCCACTTTTCGACTGTAAAATTAGACATTGATACTAACGCATAGGTAGTATTTGAGAGTACGATAGAAAGCGTCTTAAATGAATCCAGTTATTACATGTTGTCTGTTTTAATTTATTTATACTTATAAACTAAGTTCTTTAAAAACTAAAGTAAGGTTGAATAAAACTTCTTGAATAAGCAATAAATTTAAAGGTTAAACTTTAGTAAAACAAGTCCTGGTACAGGAAGGCTGCCGTATATAAGTTGTTCTATTTGTTATTCTATTCTAAGACCTTTCAACCTTTTAAGTTTTAATTTCCTCATACGAAATTTTTCTAGCAACAGCACACAGACAGAAAGCTCGAAATACGATCAGTCGTTATTTTTAAACGCGGTAAAACACGAACAATGGCGGACGGCGTCTCAAAGGAACCAAGTCATCAGTTTTAGTGGGCAAAGAGTGAGATGTTGGGCGTCGTAAATAAAACCGGCCAAGTGCGAGTCGGACTCGCGGACGAACGGCTCCGTACGACTATCTACAAAAACGGCAAAATAAATCATGTCTGATGTATGGGAGCCCCACCTAAATATTTTTTATTGTTTTTTAGTATTTGTTGTTATGGCGGCAACAGAAATACATCATCAAATTTCAACTATCATAGTTCATGTGGTAAAGCCTGGTGGACAGACAGACGGTCAGGCATACATCTGTATGTCTGACCTAAAATTCTATCTAGAAGTCTTAGTAATAGGGTCCCGTTTTACCCTTTGGGTTTGAAACCATAAAATGAACAGAGATTTACGGGTGTGGCCGAGGCCGCTGAGAGTGTGGCGGTTGCCATGGGACGTGTACCACGAATTGCCGTAAAAACGAAACTCAACAGGTTTTCGTAAAGACGCTCCCTATCGATACCCGAACTAATTACGGTCGCTCGGAGCGAAAAAGGAATGCGAAGGGAAAAAGAATGTCAAACAAAACTGAAATAAAGATACTAAAAGTCTCATGTCTTCGGAAATAGATATAAAATTGCTTGTGATACAAGGGAGGCGCTATGTGTAGACATAGCAGCTTCTATAAATTTTAATAAGAAGAAAATTTTCGAAAGCATATTTGTATATTCCATTACTTCACAAAGATCCTTGACGTTGAACTATATCGAACTTGAAGTTTGTAGAAAAATGGACGAAAAGTACCAGACGCTTTAACCAATAAGCTATACGGTTGATTCCCACTTCGAAAAAAATTTCAACGTATTTTATCTTTTTTGTTTTTTCGCACTTTAAGCAATAATTGCGGCCATTTATTGATATGTCCTTTACAGCACACAAACACTTTTAGATAACGTTTTATAAAGATAATTCTAACGAGAGATGTCCCCATTGTTGTTGATATTTAAATCATATAATATTTTTATTGTGATAATCTGCACTTAAGAAGACACATTAAGATTTGTAGAAAAATGGACGAAAAAATTTTCGACGGCGTGGGAATCGAACCTGAGTCTTCAGATATGTAGAGATGGTGTACCCACTAAGCTATAGGTTGATTTCTGACGCCGATACGTCGACGAAAATCTCAACGTATTATTTATATCGAACTAATATCCGCTGTCCCGTACGAAATACTGTGACGGTCGCCTTGGGTTATAAAGAAACGAAATCTGGGCACGAACGGAAGCGTTCAGAAAACGAATCGCCAGCATTGAGGGATTCAATATTACTGATCAGGCGTCATTACTAAGCAGCGGTGCCGACGGCTACAAAAGGAGGGCCAAAAAGTGTTCCACGAAACGAAGGCGACGCGGCCGCGCAAAACGAAAACGAAGCAATCGCCAACTGCGCGGGTCGAAAAAAGCCACGGGCCATCGATGCCGTACTGCGACCACACGAGGAATGGGAACAATGCCAAACGGGCGCACAAAAGGCGGCGGGGAGACCCTTCCGAGAAAGCGAGACACGGACAGAGGTAACGGCGCGTAGAGACTCCGGGTTATAGTTGCGGGACCATAGGATTTATGCCGATATCCCCGGGAAAAATTTCGACCAAAAACGAGGATTTAATGGATAATCTGTGCTTGATATCCGATGAAAAGTTAACGTGCTCAATTGTTCACGGGCTTTGCAACTTGTGAAACTTTGCGGGACTCAAAAAGAGAAGTTCGAAATACGAGTATGGTTAATAAAAGGATTCACCACGATAATAATTAATAAAATCATATTTATCAATTGTAAATAGGTTATAGGTTTCAATCTTTCATATTAATTTAATCGCTTTCCTGTAAGTTAAATAGTATTAATAATTCACATAACTATGATAACCAAACACAAATGAAGATTGCAAACAATAGATAATCTGACTAATTGCACTTTCAGAAAAATCGTTTAAGCCATCATAACTGGTACTTTAGAGAAAACGTAATTAAAATATACTAGTGCCAAAGTGTGGAGATTAAACAAAACTCTTGATTTTCCATGGTGTTAGGTTTTTTCTAAATAACAGGTAACGTGATTTAAATCACCTAATAAATCTATTCAATGTAGACGATTCCGATAAGGAGGCACATACGTTTTTACCAATTTATTTAACAAAAAAACATGCGGTGCTGAAATGTACGAAGTTGCCACAGCCATTTAAGTGCGAAAGTACTTCAGTTTTCCATTGGCAATCCCTTGTAAGTATTGATATGGCGCAGACCGCAAGTACTGTAGCAAAAAGCCGAAGATAAATTATTACCCGATCAGACTGGTCGAGGCAAGTTGCTGTAAGCATTCCAACTCTTGTAAAAAACTGAAGCCTCTGGATAACTCATAAATTATCACAACAGAACACCACTCAACTCAAGTCAGGTCAACCTTCAAATAGCAACTTGACTGGACAAAAAGCAGCTCCTCCCAGAATGCTTGGAGGCAGAATCTCACGATGGCAGAACTGCAAAAAGTTGACCGATTTGAGAACTTTATCCAACACCGTGTTGCCCTTAGATGCCTTAAGCGATTCCACATAAAGTACTAGAGTACATTTAGTTAATTTCATAGCACCTTAGACAGAATACCGAAGGCAATCTAGCAACGATTGGAATTCCAGCGAGTCGGTTCTCAGAATGAAAGCTCGAACGTCGCAAACCAGAACTGACTAATTGACGGAAGATGAATTAATCGAATATTCCAGAAATAAAACAGGTAGACGTTGATTACATATAAAGTAATGAACGGATCGGTTTTAAAGCAACCATCCGTCATCTCCCGTATTAAGCAATCAATTTAAAAATAGTCGCTTGAGATTGCAGTACAAATTTAAAAAAAACTAAGGGTTTTGAACATTTGTATCATTTTAAATGATTTAATAATGAATTGATATTATTAAAATTAATAGTGTATTATTGTGTCATTAGTAATTATTGTAGCATTCGTGCAACAATACGAGCTGTTGTACGGCCCTACCACAGTACTGCTACCGTTATATTAGAATACTTCTGCGAGATTATAATATGAGAGGTATTTTCTTTATTAACATTAAGAAAAAAAATACCATGCACATATTGTAAAAAAATGTTTTTAATTCAGAACCACGACGTTAAAGGAGTCAAAGAACATCGCTCGTAAAACTAATACCATTCCGTTTTCCCGCCAACTTCTGCGGCCTCCGTCTAATACGTTTACATACAAAAATATGGCCGCCGGTGTATTGAAAGTTGCGGTCCCGTGTAGTTTAGTAAAAAGAAGCTCGGAAGCGGGAAAAAGTTGGAGGGCGGTTCGTTTGACCCTTATCAAAATGGTTTATTTCGTTTTATGTTGGCGATTTATTATAATTTAGTACATACTGAGGTCCCATCAACATGTAATAAAAGAATTAACATGTTATAGCTCACTTTTTTAACCTCTGTAGAGGAAAGGTTAACGAAGGAGTCTTTGGATTCGGAAACGCGTTCATTGCTATTTGAGCAGTATCACAGGCAGTCAAATTTCGTTCTATTACTTCATTTTTACAATCAGTTAAAGAAAACGGATAGAGTTAAAATTTCTAGTATTGTCCAGAACACTACACTGCTTAATTAAACTATTCAAATTATAAATTGATATTGACATTTCACACACTATGCAGCGTTTATGGACACTGAACGGATTAAGGTTTTAAAACTATAAATTTAGTGTCCCATCTTCGTTAAGATAAAAAGTTAAATAAAGCTAACGGGTGATGTGAGACAAAACGGCCTTTAAGTAAACAAAGTCGTAATGGATACAAACAAATAATAAAGCTAACAACACCTAGTCCGAATAAATGGGAAGCAACAGTAAACGATCTCGAATACCGCTTCTCCAGAAATATAATGCTAAAGGTGAAACAGTTACGACGAACTTCAAACAATGGGAGAAACATTCCGCTGACGATAACGATACCGCCGAAATTGTTTTACGAGGGACGAAATAGGATTAAATACAGGAACAGCGATGGCGTAGTCGCCGAAATATCCAACTTGCGATTTGAAGGTTGTATCCCGTGCGCCAATAACATTTCTGTTTTTAGGGTTCCGTACTCAAAGAGTGAAACGGGACCGATTACTAAGACTCCGTCGTCTGTCTGTCCGTCTGTTACCAGGCTGTAGCCAGACGGACAGACAGAGAGAGTGGTCAACTATCACGGTTCATGAGATCTATCTCATGAACCGTGATAATTGGGCAGTTGAAATTTCCACAGATGATGTATTTTTGTTGCCGCTATAACAACAAATAACTAAAAACACAGAATAAAACAATATTAAAGTGGGGCTCCCATACAACAGACATGAATTTTTGGGGTTTTATAGATAACGGTACGGAACCCTTAGTTCGCTAGTCAGACTAGCACTTGTCCATAATAAACAAGACTTAAAATGGCTGGAATTTGAATTAAAAATGACACCACTGTCTACCCGATTATGGTAAAATAACATGAAAGTTTTTTAATAAAAAGATTTCGATTCGATAATTATATCGTCAGACTTTAATATCCGACAGACAAAGCGTAGCGCGTTGGTAGCAAGTAATAAGTAGCGGTAGAAAGAATTTCCAATTAGTGCAAGATCGTATTTTTGCTAAAAACAGCTTTTATAAACCTTTTTTAACCTCTGTAGAGGAAAGCCCTGTTATTAATAACAGACTTACTTTTTTACATTTTTGGTTGAAGTTAATTCGGGGCGACTGCTCTTTTGAGATATGAAAACCTAGTTACGACTATAGGGCCGTTTTAATATGATTGGAGAAAGATCTGGAAAATAGTTGAAAGCTATAGTGTCCTCCTAATGGATATGAAAGTAAGTGTAATATTGTCAAGCGGTACTGCAATTTGTGACATCATATATAAATCTTAAGACTAGAGGTATATGGTTATGATGAAGATATCGAAAGATATAACGTAAAAAAGTAAAGAATCAGCCTATACATGTCCCACTGCTGGGCAAAGGCCTCCTCTATACAGAGGGTATAAGAGCATAGTCCACCACGCGGCCCCAATGCCGCGGACTTCACATATTTTTTTTGATGTAAACAATGTCTCCTAGTGATTTTATTTCTTATTATTTCTAAAATATGTAGGTTTCCTCACGATGTTTTCCTTCACCGCTGAGCACGTGATAATTCAGCAAAAATTTCATTGGTGCCGGCACCGGTGATCGAATTACTTTACGTAATACTAAGAAAGCATTTATCGATAAGCAACATTCATCATAGAAAAATATACCTAAAAGTGCATCGATATTTATTTACTAGTAATAAAAAAAATGTTCATCTCCACGCTTATTTTTAGGTACAAATGTGATATTTAACCTAACAGTTACACTCCATCACACGAATGATACTGATATCAGTTCCACCATACGGATCTCATAAAATTACTATACCCGTATTACTAAATAAAAAATTCTGTAGGTGTATGAATTATATCTAACCTGGTAGTGTTTTACTGTACCAACGTGTACCAACACGTTTCGTTTATTAACCTTTTCAAAGTTGTTAGCTTTAATGAAGCGATGAACCTACTTTGAATAAAAAACGAGTTTATATGTGACGACAATGAGCGCCGTGAATCACACATGCAGCCAATGAAAGCTCAACAAACGCTTAAAGTTATTTTGATATTCGTTATATACATACCTGTCATGTTAAAGAGAGAATGTAAGAAATATTTTATAACGTTTCAAACTGCGTTTTTTTTAAAGTTCTGTCAACGCATCTGCAAGCCTTAAACATGTCCATGGGTAATCTTAACATTAGGTGAACAGTAGGCTCGCTTGACAACTTTTCACATAAAAAATTCTAACAAGGAAAAAAAACAAAGCACCTAAATGATGTCCACATAGTTTAAAGTCGAGTATTTTTGTATATCAAAACTTAAGAAAAATCAAAACGGAGCCCGTTATATAATCGTATAGCTCCAATACATCAGAGTGGTTCTCGAAGTGTGTACCAGTCTTGACCTGTTGCTCCTAACAAGGTAAAATGTAAAGAGGCAAGTCCTCAAGAAGATCTTTTTAACTGGCGTGAGGCAATATAAAATACGTCAACCCTTCAATGCATAATTTAGAATGTAGCTCGTCTAGGATCAGGGCTGGCATTCAAAATAAAGAACTACGTGAGGGATATTTTGAGTCTGTCATAGAGATATGCATTCTAATATACTTGCATGTATTTTAAGTAAATTCTGATGGTGCAGTTAAAGGGTGGAACGTTGAAAATACCACCGTATATTGCATCGCCAGTGGTCTTGATTCGTAAATGTAAACTTAAATCGCAAATCGACGTCATTCCAGACCATCCATTTTCCACCATGATTAAGACCATATACGTAGATATTTTAGTGGAAATCCCCTGTAAGTGGTTATCGTGTTTGAAAATCACAATTATATTAAGGGGTGGGGCTTACTTATATATAATCGTCAAAGAATTGTTGAATAAATATTGTATTTATAGAATCGATTAAACGCCCACTCAAGCAATGAAAACCCAATTATAGAATAACTCCCATTTTGTAAGAAGTTATAACGTTCTTAAATATAATACTTTTTTATGATAGCATTTAAAACAAGTCCCTCTTTCGTCCCTTTTTAAAATTAGTTAAATATTCCTTCTACCTAAAATAACTAAATTATAACAGTTTTCTAATAAATCGCTTGAAATGAATTACTCTTGACTCTTGTGACACATCACGCTCTGCTCTTTATGTTTAAACATCAAACAACACGTAGTGCTTATTAGTTTGAAATCACCAAAAGTATTTCTTTTTTAAATTATTTGCTCAACTGTAAACTTCGGGACTGTTTCGCCTTTACCTATTTTTGTATAGATTATAAAATATATATCATTAAATCTTTCTTAAATTTTCTTTATCATTTGTCTTTACTTTTTTATATCTTTATTAACATGAGCTCAAATTTAATCTCAACAATTTTAATAACAGGGTTTTATATATAGAAGATTAACTAAAAGTATCTAAAAGCTTGTAATCCGTTGTAAAAGTCGGACCACGCCGCAGCCCTAGCGCTACATAAACACCGCGCGCAGTATTCACCATAGAGGACGCCACTTACATTTCAATATGAAAGGGAACCGGAAATTGGTTTCCAAGCACAGCGAACGCTCATAGTGATTTGTATCCTTCGACAAGGGTAACTCTGCGGCCGGCCGACATTACCATCATACGACTTTGAGCCTTACGACACACATCACAGAGGTGTCGTCATCAGAGCGTCATCGACGCGCTTTCACAATACGACCGTCGGGCGAGGAATAATACATAATAACGATTAACAAACGATACGACGCAGCGGTGAGGCGTGGATGTCGCGTGCGAAGGACCAACGAATTCACATCGAGACCAAACCGTGAGTAGACGGGCCCGATAGGCCTCTGGTCTCTGCTGAGCGGCGTGTACTGATTGTGTTCGCTAAAAAGGGTCGTCGCAAAATTTATACGCGCACATCGTCGAATAATTGCCGCATAAATCTCCCGCCTCATTTCGCTAACAATTCGAGTAGAGGGGAAACATATCGATGCATTACGAGAATAGAGAGGCCGCTTTATTAATATGGGATCGAAGGCTTTTATTCTTTCTTTCTATTTTTTTTTTTTAAAGCCTGCGGGAAAAACGATTGTTTGGGTACGAAAAACGTCCCGAGGATATTGTTGTTTCGTGTTACTTAATACACTCTGAAACTCCGCTTTAGATGGACAAAGAATGTATTTAGTCAATCGAAGATTAGTTGAAGGTTGAAAAATTCTTTCAAATGTTATAAACAAAGAGTGCATACCCTATTTAAGGATAAGTAAATTAACGTCTTAAGTAAAATAGTTGAAGAGTAAAAAGTTCATTAGATTTGACATAAGTTAGCATAAAACTACAAAATATGTCTGTAAAATACTTTTTATAAGGGAACAAAATACCTTTTCAATTACATTATTCGTGGTTTTATGACGGTTTAGAAAAGCTTTTAGTCAGGTTTCGCAAAAATGAGTCTACCCAATAGTTATACTACTTTGGATAAGTATTTGAAAATAGCAGTTGCAGTTATAGCGGAAACAACCCTGACCACAACTATATAGGGGAACGGAATATCTTACTGCTGCCCACTTAACTGAAACAAGGAACCGAACCACACGAAGAATTGAAGTTTAGCTAGCTTAACAACAAATGAAAAAAACAAAAAACCTTCCTACATCTCGGTTAACCGACGCACGTGTCTGACGCCTCCGGGGAACTTTTTCCATTAAAGTTCGAATTTGCAACAGCCTTCGATCTTCGGCGAGCGGAACGGAAGGGCGCCATGGCTAAATTTCGAGCGCGGTCTAAATGTTAGGACGGGCGGCCTTGGATGTTTCGCAGCGCCAAGTCCCCTCAATATAACGCAATTAAGCTTTACGACGGAGTTGGGTTTAATTTTGATAGGCGTGCGAAAAGGCGAAGGCGGACCAACGGCAAATCTAATATTCA
Organism: Iphiclides podalirius; assembly: GCA_933534255.1. Taxonomy (NCBI): domain Eukaryota; kingdom Metazoa; phylum Arthropoda; class Insecta; order Lepidoptera; family Papilionidae; genus Iphiclides; species Iphiclides podalirius. Next base: position 2,725,719 of record OW152816.1, read on the forward strand.
CTAATGGCCTCCTGGTGGACACATCGGCTTGTGATCAGCGATTTCGTCATCGAGTCTTGTAATCAGTGCCTCACAAGTGACTGGTTTTATGATTTATTCCGTCTAAAAATCTAATAGAGGTCTAATCTGTTTAATTTTGTCAACAACAAACTTACTACTTATCATGTTTAGCAGCTAATAAGGTTTTAAAATTTGGCAACACAAATAACTCCTCTCTATCTCATCTTCGGTGTGGAGGTTGGTTTTGTAAAATCTATAAAGATTTAAAAAGTAGACTTGAGTCTTAATATATACTTAAGTTTAGAAATTTAGTAGCCTAACGTTCATTTCCTATTAAATATATAGAGCTTTTAAAGTAGCCATCTCGTTGACCGCAACGGTGGTTTCGTATATGGCAATACTACCTACCGGTTTATTAGGTTTGGTGTTGAAGGAAATTGTTAGAATCGCAATGGAGACGCAAGTACTTCTAATGCTTCTGAATGATTTTTCTTGTCTATAAAATACAAATTGCTGGATTATTATCTTTTTAAAAGTACTCCTACACTTTGCACACTTTGTCATAATGAATAATTACGAAATAACAGCGACAAATCGATTTCAGGGGTACTTAAAGATTTTATTAATCATCAAAACATAAAATCCATATCCGTATACAAAATCTGGCTTATCAAAGAGTCTAATAAAACACTTTTCGATAATTTTGCTAGCAAGGAACCTAAAAAAAAAATAACTGAAAATATTTTGGGAGTCTATAGTTCGAAACTCTGAGTTTACGGCCACGGATCTTTGCTGCGCGGGCATACCGACTATTAATTTCCAATCAAATCTCACAGTACGCCTACAATTATCGATTCGGGCTCGTCCGAACGCCGTTATCGCATCGGACACGGCGTGTTAAGTCGTAAAACGCCATCGCCCGTGGATGCTCCGTCGTGTTTGGAATTTTAAACGGCCACCAAGACCCTCGATAGCGGCGTCGGCCGTTCCCTTGAAACGACGACGGGCGAAAGATTCGAGTTGCATTCGTACAAAACTGTTGTAAGTAGTCATTTTGTTACCATCAACGTTTTATTACTTTTTTTTTATGTGAGAAGGTGGCAAACGAGCTGCCGGTTCACCTGATGTTAATTGATGACCACCGCCAATGGATATTTGCAACACACGTAGGGTTGCAGATATGTTGCCACCTTTTAATAATGTGGATCCTGGTTACCAAAAGTTACCAATCGTATGTATTAACCGTATACATGGAACTTTTAGTGAAAATTTATGAGGAGATTTATTTCTCTCTTAATATTTGTATGTATCACGTAAGATAACACACGTCAAATATTTTTAATTTAATAATGTTAGTATAAACAACGAGTTAAGCTCTAATTTATAATTTTCCTATTTTTCGATTTTTTTCTAAAGATATATAATTTTTAGTAAAGTGAAGTTTCTGTTCTCTTGAATGCAAGTCTGTTTCATAGAGTTGTGTTTACCTGTAATTTGATTGTGCCAACTTAATGATTTAGTTAAACCTATTTGCATGACAATGTTCTGTATGTATTTAGTTGGTTTAAGCCTTACTAAATAAAGAAATAAAACAAATATGATCGATACATAGTTAAGAAACTACTCTTTTCAAGAAAATGAACAAGAATAACTGTGGGAAGCAATTCGGATGAACACTAACGTGTAAGTACTCAGCCGAGTTAGGGCAGAAACAATAAAAAGTTTCTCGTAACCAACGCTCGTATGTGTTTTCGGAATAAGGACGAAAATAAAATAAACTATAATTACTACCAGCCACAGGCACACGCAACTTGTGAACCAACTTCGCGAAGTACCGTTGTATGGAACTAGTTCATTTGACATTGACAGATGTACTTATCTGACCTTTGCGTTAGTCCCGGGCAAACGATATTTTTTTTCAGAAAATTATCGAAACTGGCCGGTGATTAAAAACAAGAGTTTGCGATATCGAGTTTATTTTAGGCTCGGAGAAAAAATGCCTTCGCATGGATCCCAGTCATGTCGATTAAGAAAAAACCATATCTGAGAATCAATGAGGCGATTAATAATACGCACGCAACGCTCGAGGGGCAACAACACTACTGGGCCGACGGCGCCGTCAGCGACGAGCCCTGCAATCAAGGCGAAATATAAAAACGCACTAAATAGGTAAACAAGCACTTCAACCGCAATTTAGTATCGTACTGCCACAGTATAAGATTCAAAATGCCTTGCCGCGTGCAGTTTATTTACTACAGCAGCGGAATAAAAACACAGGCGCTCATTTCGCGGACGATTTGGTATTACGCTACCTCACGTCAAGACGTATTAAGTATTTTAAATATCGGCGTACAAATTTGATCGCCGCCGGTGCCAGACATTTTGCTGCAACTGCTAGGTCGTTGATCCTGGTTCGAAGGGATTTAGGCCGTCAGTTCGGATACATTGTGCGCTTGTTAAGTATCCAATTGATCAATCTGTCGTAGCTATAACGTGGACACTCAATGACGGCTTCATTGCTCAATCGGAGGCATGCAGGTCTTGGTTTGCATATCCATCCATGTGACGATAGAACACTATTGCGAAGATAGTCTTTCGAGCTGAGAATCACGTCGAGAAACGAATTTCATCTTTGTTCAATATTATCGTATCATTATTATAGGGGGATATTCATTTGTTTTCTCGTCTGGTTGGGTTTATAAATAAAAATAAAAATAAAGATATATATTGCATATATAAAATAAATATTATGGATAAAATAAACATATATATATAAATATTTTATATAATACATATATAAATAGGACCCAACCAGACGGAAGCCCTCGGCAGGGGAGACCAAACGGCCGAGGGTTAGGGCGAAAGGGAGAGAAACCGGCGGACGATGCGGGCGGTATCGAGGAGCACCGCCTTCTGCATTTGAGCTTGGAGCGATCCGTCCCGGAGTCCCAGTCGCCTCAGATGTTTAGAGAGGCTGACTGGGATTAACCCATTGGCAGAAACGACTATCGGGATAATTTCAGTCGGCACACCACCCCACATGTCGGTCACCTCGTGAGCCAGGTTCCAGATACTTTGTCTTCTTATCTGTTTCGGCTTTCACGAGGTTTTCGTCATATGGAATGGTAATGTCGACCAAAAATACCCGCGACTGTGCCCGGTCCATCACCACGATATCAGGTTTGTTCGCAACAATCGTCCTGTCCGTGATGATGGGCCGGTCCCAATAGAGCCTGGCGCGGTCATTTTCGAGCACGGCTTCCGGATAGTACTTGTAGTACGGCAGTTTTCGAACCACGAGGCCGTATTTCAGAGCGAGCTCCTGGTGTAAGATTCTGGCTACTAGGTTGTGTCTATGCAGATACTCAGAGTTAGAAAACATGGAACAACCGGAAATAACATGCCGAAGCGACTCCCCGGGATGGCGACAAGCTCGACAGATGTCGTTATTATCGTATCATTATTATTGAAAAGAATGGAAAACATGCATTTTATCGCGGTTTATTTTAAAGTCCCAAAGATAACTTCTCGTTGTCCCTTTTATAGTAACCCGGGTTGTATGACGTCCAGATGGTTACGTCACTTTTAATAATAGGAAATCATTTTGCTTAGAACCTAATACCATAAGGTTTACAGTCTCACACATCTTCATTAGTTTTCAAGATGAAATAAATCATATTTCAAACTTTCTTATTTCCTTCCGATGCTTTACATGTAAAGCAATAAGAACTACCTTCAGCAGGTGTAAATTTGAACATTTTCCACATTTTTTAACATATAACACCATTACATTATTGTATGCTTGCTGCTTTAGGTTCATTTACCAATACTGCTTGAGGATTTTTCGATAACTTATTAATTATAAAAAAATATTCTTGCTGACGACATAAATTAGTACTTTAGAGACTTGTTACGAAGGAAATTAAAACAAAGCTGACACTAGCAGGCGATAAAAGGGCATTTAATCACGGACTCGATCTAAATAAACTTCAAGATCAGAGATCCGTATAAATCGTTGGTAGTAAAATCAAGGGTAAATTAACGCGAGCTGAGTCCAATTAACGCCAGATCGTGTTCGTTCGATTCCGCCTCGATTAACCGATCTCTTGTAATTTTGAGGACCGCGACCCTTGGGACCCTCGCGACTAATTGGAGGGGCCGGAAGAGTTGCCTGTGCTAATTTTGATGGCGGAGCGAATTAATGGAGAGTCCGTGATCGTCTGTCAAATGTCAATGAACCCCCATGGACTCGTCTTACAGCTCTCAAAAGTATGTGCATAATATAGTGTATGAGCTGTCCCATAATTGTACGCTAAAAAAAAGTTATTCTAATTGTGAAGCTGAATTTCTAAAGGATTTCAATAGATTTCCGGATTTGATATAATATTAAGAAATCACCGATAAGGTACAAAGTGGGGAAGTAAATTAAAAGCTTCCTCGGTTTAAAGCTAGTTATAATAACGGAACCCGTAAATATTAATTAAAAAGCTATCGATTTTGTGATAATTCGTAGAACTCGATTGGAATGGTGTGAGCCCTTTACTGGGGCTTCGAATGAAACTGGAACCGTTGACGCCATTACGGATAGAAATATAAAACCGAACGTTACGGTAGTAACCGTTACCCGCGTAAATATAGAAAACGTGACAGCAACTTCGGTGATGGGTGACGCGGGCCGACGGGAAGCGAACAAGCATCGGTCAACGTGCAAGAAGAAAAGGAAACGCCAGGAATTCGAGAGGCAACCGCCCAAGGCACTAATGCGCGCGATTCAGCGAACGGCTGGGGCTCGGTGCATCGTTGCAATTACAAAGTGATTTATAACATGAATGCCACTATTAAAAGAGGCTGCCAAGCGCACCGGCGTTGGTCAAGTAACATGTTAATTTTAGTCGGGACGGATTAATTTCGGGGTGTGAGCCCACCGAAGCGGCGACGCTTTAATGAGCATTGTCAATATTTTAAATAATAAAAAACAAACGATAAAGTTAAGTTAATGGTAATCATCAATGCCGCCTATGCATCGCAATATCTTTGGAGTTGCCTTTGAAGGGCCAACTTTGAAGATATATTTGTGAAAAGACTGAAGAACAGATGTATAATGTAAAGTAAAACAATGTTACGTAACCGGTAACAAGATTGGCCATTCGCATATAACCTGCTCGTGAAGATATAAATATAGACAACGTCTTCGCACATAATTCGATAATAAAATCTAGGAACGGTCTGATTCATGCGTTTTATATTGAGTGAATTTGGGTCAGGCATAAAGTATCCGAGATCATCATAGTAACAGCATCACTTCAATGTAAATTAGGAACATTGTATTTATGAAACTATACCAGAGTTAGATCCAAAATTATCTTATATCCTGTACTATCATGAACTTTGGGTTCCAAATAATTATTTGTTATACAGAGATGCAATTAGAAAAGAGATCGGTTGCCGCAGTTGCCATACGATAGCCTGTGCCATATCATGTGAGAATAAACTTTAAGCTAAGGCTTCGTAAATTTTTACGTTATTTGCCTTCTAAGCTAAGGCTTAAAGTTTATTCTCACATGATATGGTAATTTTTACCAATAATTCAGATTCCGTTCAGTGAGGCAGGTTACCTGATGTTAAGTGATGAGCACCGCACAAGGTAATCTACAACACCGGGTTGCAGATATGCGTTGTAAATCATTAAAATAATGTTACTGTTCCAAATTATACTTAAATAAAAAATCTTTCACTTCACGTCAGACCAGCAAACCCATTCATGCGACAACAAAGACCGCAGCGTGCCAACAATTGTATGCGTTTTTGCATATGAAAATGTTAGAGTACATTTTTTTTATGAACCGGCCAGTAATGAACACTATTTGACCTGTAAGAGATAATGTAACCGTAGATTGTATTCATTTAGAATGCTTGTCGAAACTCTACTTACTCTCGCCTAAAACGCACCCATATTGCAATAGGTCGTACAAATAGACTGCGACAAAATATTTCATTGGTTAAAGAAAAAAAAATAAAAGCTTGATATAAATCTGATAGCTCAGATCGCATCGCTTCAAGTGGACGGGGGTTTATGCGATAGCATCGATGAGAACTCGAGGCGGTCGATAGCGAACTGGAGATTTAAACGGTTATTAAATAGGTTCCGAATAGGCTACCGTCCAGATTAAGTCTTACATAAATTACGGCTCTATTAATTTGTCCGCCGATCGATGTTTATGGGCGAACGGATGATCCCTGTTTATATATTGGCTCATAGAAATGGCACGCCGCGAGCTATGGACGCTCAGTCTTAATGATTACCGACCTAATGGAGACATACGGTCAATTAGACCCACCGAGCTTCGGGCGAGATTTTATCTTAAAGCCCACAATATCGTTTAGACTTGGTCTTATGGGAAATAATGGTGTTTTGCTTACGTGATCTACGTGATGTAGAAGTCTTGGTACAATGAAAAATGCAAAAGATAAAACGAAACGTTCAGATGATGTTAAAAATAAGAGTTGACCTTTAGAAAGGTCTGTAAGAATCGCATATGTGTAGGAAGGAAGGAAAAGAGAATGAATCATCATTTATCATTTTTTAGAATCATCGCATTATTTCATAATAAAAAAAAAAATGTCTTCATTGAAATAAAGTTATTTAAATTTCTAGAGTGAGATCCTAAACCTTTATCCTATTGTTTTTATTAAGGTTCTATTGCTATAGTTCAATATAACACCACGGAAAAGGATAGTGATTGTAAAACGTGCAAGTGTACTAATTAGCAAATCAAGCTAAGACATGACAAGAATTAGAGTAAGAATAAATATTATTACTAAGATAATATTTATAAAATGAAAATTGAAAAAAGCTAACAGATATAAACCTCTGATTTTTCGAAACTAATATTACGTTTGAAAAATAAAACTTTTAAAATATTCAATGGGACGATGATAACAGACGCGACGTTTTATAAATTATAATAAATTATGCAAATAGTATACACTAGAACAACAAAGTTTTCTTTTACCGATTTTATCAGTGAATTTTAATTTCATCTTCGTTGTTTCGAGTATTTTGCATCTTTTAGAAGGCAAATAACGTAAAAATTTACGATAAACACTTTACTCTTCTCCATTATTAGGTTAGCTGTAATAAACAACGCAGGTAACATTAAATACACAAATATGTCTCGTAACCTGATATTGAAAACAAAAACAAAGCAATGGGTATTTCGGGAAAGAAGACAAAAACAGATTGTTCCGGCGCGAACTAAAACCAGGACAAAAACGGTAAGCATAAGTCCTGAATTATTTGATAAGGGGCAAATCATACATATTGCAAATATAACGCGTAACGCCTCCACATACGACTGACGGCGCCTATACAATAATTATGACATACGTCACATGCCGAAAATGGTTTTGATGGTGCACGTCGTAAACCATACTTTTTTTTTTCTTGTCCCATTTCATTAAGGTACCACGGCAACGAGCCCAGATAGCTCAGTCTGGGCGTCAGCTTTTAATTCAATATACTCGAGCAACACGAACAAATGGCGGAGAGAGGGGGCCGGCACAAATAAAATTGTTAATTGCAATTTTAATTGCTGATCACGTGCCTGGCAGGAAACGAAAACATAGTGAGGGAATCTGCATATTTTCGAAAAATAATCCGCAGTGGGTTCGCGTGAAGAATACCCTGATTCCTTCTGTGCAGCGGAGGCCTTTGCTAAGCAATGGGAAATATGAAGGCTATTACTTCACTTTTGCGACTGTTTCGTGCTGACAGAACGTGACGGGATTCCCGTTCGTGCGACAACCCTATTGCATTCGTAGCACACGTCACGTCAATTGCTTCATCAGCGCGGAGGCGAGATGCACGTGGCGGATAAACTCAACATACGCCCGTATTGACGGCGAAATTTCCCGAAGCGAATGTTCCGCATTAGGGGACGTCGTAACTCGCCCCAGTCTCCCTTGGAGGTTACGTTGAGTGATCGGATCGCTTTACGGCGGCCTGTCGTTGTTCTTGATCGAAAAACATCCATTTTGTCTCGGGGACGCGAAAATACAGCGAAAATATTTATTGATTAACATTTACCGGTGACTCACGCGTTACATCTGAGGGAACATGATAATTTTCTTTGAAAAAGTACATTTTTAAAAGATGATTGAACTGACTTAATGTTCATTATAGTCTATGTATAGAAGCTGATGTTAAACGAACATCCGGTGAAAATCTAAGACTTTTTTAAATGTACCAGATACAGTTAGTACACATTTGTTTGTAGTTTTGGAATATCCAACATTAGCTTTTATTAATTTATTACAGACTACAACGCCTGACGCCTACAACGTCGTCTGCATTGCTTATTATGTTAACAACTACACCGCTTGCCCCACTTCTCAACGGCAAGAAAACATACATCACTGAACAGCTGGTGCTTAGAAAAATCGTTGTTGCTTTAAACTTTAAATTTACTTCAAATATTACAATATTTTTTTTTTAATTAAAGCACGTGTGTCTAAGCAATAAACGTTAGATGAATTCATTGAAATATATCCAGTATCCAGTATTTTTAGTGAAGAGCGCACAACGGCAGACTTCTTTCATTTAAATTTTTTAGACCAGCTTTGTTAAGGTTAAATAATCAAAAAAAAATCATATTGATCAATTCTATCAGGAAACATCTCCGTGACTAGAGGTAGTTAAATATAGCCAGACCGTGAACAAAGTACAAGGCTCCAATGGAGTTCTGTGAAAAAAGGAAAACGCGCTCAACTCTTGCTTTTTCTTTTTCGAATGTCGTACGATGCAATTAAAGGAGTCAAGAGTGAGGGATCGAGCGTTTGCACGTGTTGCGTCGACGACGGGCTTGTAACTTGTCATTACTCCAGATAATGACACGGGCTTTATTTATCAAAGCATAGTTCCGGAGCTGTGTTGCCTTTTTGCAGCTATTATGTGAGGATGTTGCAACTGTTGCAGTTTGAAAAAAGAAATGTCATGCCTCTATTAAGTGCTCTTTTTAATATTTTTTTTCTGTACACGTTTTAAAACGAGCGATTAGTTTCTTATAAACTATAAAATCACACTATGATTTCTAGAATCATAACTATTTTTTATTATAAACACAATCGACAGACATATTAAATCTTTCTGTTACCTTTATTTGAATAAATAGAGAAACCATTTTACACGCTATAGATATTACGTTAATTAGTAAATCTGGTAACACTTTGAATTGATGCAATACCTTTTACCCATTTCCACTCGGAAAAAGTATTTGTATATTTGTATTTACTCACAGATAGAGTGTTCCGGTTCAAAATCCAGAACCGGAACAATTATTCTCATGGAGGGTTGAAGTCAAACAGGTAACACTATTATACAATAGATTCACATTTTGTGCCGACACCATCAAGGGCAGGAGGAAAAAAAGAAGACTAAGAGCAGGAACATATTTCGATTGAATACTCGAGATTCCCATTTCCTCGTGAATTATTGTCGCAGTCGCAATCGCCAACGGAATTTCGATTTCGGACAATTAAATAACGGAAGTCGACATAAATTCCGAACGGTGGAAAAATAAGGGATAAAATCCGGTGCCACCCCGCAATAAAGGTGCGTGAAACAACTATTCCGACGTCAATAAAATTTAATGGGCCAATTTTAAATGATATTAGGGCCATTACTCCGACGGTGGACCTGAACAAGTGTTTTGGGCGCCGTTATAGTTTTCCGCTGAATTGAACTGGATTCTGTTTACAGTTTCGTGACACTTTCATTTGTTTTACTGGAGGTTTTATTCTAATTTCATCGCGACTGCCGAAGAAGGCTAGCCGTTACCAAGCATATATATATATATATATATATATATATATATACTCATATCATATATCTATGAATCTGTGGCACGCTTGGTAGTTTCAAAAAGTTTGATTAATAAGTTAAGTTTGATTTATATAAATATAAGACCAGTCGTCTGTAATGTTTAATATAAAGTTCGTGTGTGTGTGTGTGTGTTTGTACTTATGTACCAACGTAAGAAGTTATTCTTAATAAATGTAAGAAAAGAAAAATAACATTTATCTTTATTTGAGCAAAAGACAAAAAGAAACATTAGAAGCAATTTATAACGGTTAAAATAAATAACTTTGATTTTTTTTTATGTGACAAGTTGGCAAAGGAGCTGGCGATTCATCTGATATTAAGCGATAACAGCCGACCATTGACAAATGCAACACCCGTAGGGTTGTAGATGCGTTGCAACCTTTTAATAAAGTGGGCCCCGGCTACCTCACTTACCACAAGAAATCATTGATCGCCGGTTGCGAGGCCCTACCACAGTCGAAGAAGCAAGGATACAAAAGTCAACTATAAGAATTTTTATCTGCATATCACGGGGAAAATATTAAAACAATCCATAAATGAACGAGGGAGAGGAACAATAAAGAATGGATTTATAGTAACGCTACAAAAGTCACAACATTAAATTACATTGCGAATTTGACATGTACGTAAATAAAATAAATAACCGTTAACATATATCACCGACTGAACATTTATAACCATTTGGGGCGGACAAACTCCAAATTACTTTATCCTTTATATCGTAACGTCCGATGCTTGCTCTTCGTCGTTACAATGTAGGCCCTTGCTGAAAATTTTTTCCTCTTCGTCCAGTTTTATTCGTATGGAAGCGTAGTATACCGGAATATTTTGTATGCAACATTGTTGATAGTTTATAAGGTATTTGTTTGGTGAAATATTAAGAGGCGGTATTGCTTTATAGCAAGGCAAACTTTTAGACCACGCAACATACTAGTAAAGTCGGTTAATGAAATTGGCTTTCCCTATCTATTTTTTATTTTTTTTAATTCAAAAACTGGCTAGCACTTGACTGCCATCCCACCTGATGGTAAGTGGCGATGCAGCCGTTGATAATAAGAGCGCTAGCTCAGTAGAAACCTATTCACTCTTGCCTTGAAGACGCCAACGTTGTATTCGGACGGAAAGACGGACGCTGGCAGGCTATCTAAGTCATTACGCAAAAACTGCGTGGAGGTAGTGTTTTTTCTAAAACTGTGAAAAGCCTGAAGAATTTGTAGAAAGACTAAGCAATTTTATTCAAAAAAAACTTTGAACAGAGTAGTTCTGGTGAGGAATTTCATGTCAGATAATATTCCACGAAATAAAAATCCATTGTTCCGCGCTAAAATTTAAACAACCGACATACAATAAGCAGATTCTCGTACAAGCTTAAACGAATTCCATCTACCGTTTTTAGAAATACGACATCGTTGCCAATTCAAAGGGTCGAAAGTCAAGAAACGAATGATAGTAAAACAAATATATATTTTCGTTTTGAATTTACATAGGATTCCTCGTTTAAAATTATTAAATGTTACTGAAAGTAGAAATACGTTTTTGAATGATAGCGACCTATGCTCATCAATGTGACTATCAATTTAACTAATAGATAAGTAGTAATAGTTAAGTAAACACTTTATACCGAGAATGGAGGTATATCAGATAAAGAGGGACAATATTTTGTCCCTCTTTATCTGATATACCTCCATACTAGCATTTCTCTCGATCCATTTCGGTTATAGAGAACCGTCAAAGGATATTGAAAACACCAACGTGGGGATCTTCAAAGAGAGACGGAACATTGAGATTTGAATACACATTATTTCAATAAAGACTTCGCTTGTGATATTAGAAAGCTGTGTGTCTTGCTAGGGACGCTTTCGACGCGATATGAAATTTTTGCTTTGACACATGTCATGTCGAAACGTCATCGTGAGACTGTGACGTTTCGAGATTCGTTATTGAGAGTAGACATTGTTATCTCTTCTCTTCATTTATCTTTATACAACTGATTTTATCGCTTTCATTCCGTACTCAAAGCTTCATACGATGCTGCACTTTGGGTAGGCAAGCGCATATTAGGCAAAAAAAGCAGAAGAGAGAGGAAAGATCCTTGATGAACGCCCGGCGTTAGATAGTGTTTCGTAGAAAGAGTACACTCGAGTATATTTGATACCAGAAACAGCGAGACATCTGATACACCCGTCGGTTCCAGATGCGTCGACAACCTTTTCAAAATTGGGCTCCAGCCACATCACTCACCAGACGAAACGCGAAAGTATTATACTTCTACTTTACGCCGGTCTTCTGTGAGGTCAATTTAGTTACCCGTCGTTATTCGTGCAACAACCGAGGCTGATGCGGGCTTATGTCTACCACAGTGAGAATGAAAAAGAAATATCTTCCTCATTCTCGACGATGGTGCTTAATGTTAGAGAATAAGCGAGTCGATATTGGTTCACACCTGGGTACGTGATAATTCAACATTTAAAATTAACAATTTCATTAGTGACTGGACCGAGATTTGAACTCAGGGTGGTCGAGTATATTGAATTACAAGCGATAGCTCAGTCTCCGGGTGCTTACCCGGAGACTGAGCTATCACGAATCTCGGATTGCTCACGGATTTGATTGCTCACGAAGCGGCATCTTTTGACCTACTGATTCAACATGGATGACAGTGCTATGTGAATAAGCATTTACTTTATACTCCATGAGGGGTACATTATTGCCGATTATTGAGCGATATGGAAGAGAGAAATGCACGATGGTGGATGCCTTACGATGGTAGGGTCACGCAGCAGCTCGGCTGTTGCATGAATGGGCAGGCTCGTCCGGGTAAGTACTACAATCTCACAGAAGACCGGCGTGAAGTGGCAGTATTACGTATTCAGTACTTTCGCGTTTCGTCCGGTGTGTGAGGCGGCCGGAGCCCAATTTTGAAAAGGTTGTCAACGCATTTGCAACCCTCGGGTGTAGCAGATGTCCATGGGCAGCGGTGTTCACTCAACGACGTGCTTCTTCTTCGATCCGCGTACCTTCCTGCCGCCGGCCGCCTGATGCGGCAGGGGAGGGGGCGCGATGAGCCGCAGCGGCGGCGGCGCGGGCGGCAGGGCAGCGAGCAGGGGCGGCACCAGCGGCACTACGCCGCCCATCGGCAGCGCCACCGCGAACTTCTGCATGCCCATCGTCCACGGCACGAACCAGCCGCCGCCCGCCTGCATCGCGCCACCGCCCGCCCCGTACCACGCCAGCGCGATCAGCACACGATCCGCATGCACACGACGCGCGAGGCACAGTACGCTAGCCGCACGGGAGCGGCGGGCGCATGGGAATGGGGCGCGGCACTCGGCTTGTCACATGTACCTGGGGACGACAGGAATGATGGTCAGAATACGGCGCCTGCTTGTAGGTTTGCATGGGCGACGTGTCTAGCACGTAAAAGAACGGTTTTGGTAGTTACGGAACAATGTCAATTTATGGACACAACCTTAAATTTATTAGGTGGAGATACCTAAACAAAAGATTCCTAATATTATTTATATATTATTGTTATTTAATAAACAGAGGTAAAATGGCTCGAATAGATTACATTGAATAATAGATTGACAAAAAAAAATAATTGCTATAAATACAAAGTCTAAGTCCTTTATCCCTATAGATAATTAACAGAGAAGACAGTTGCTGCCATTGTTTTTGCTTGTATTTCCCATAATGTGATTAGATTATTTGTGAATAGTGATTTTGTCAAAACGATTTGTCGTTTTCTTATCCAAAAAGTTTTAGTTTAAAAATTGTTACATATAAATTATACCATACAGTACATTATGGATGCGTCTGTAGATGCAGACATATAATCGATTACGTCATTTCCGAAATGTGATCCATTACGATCGCCATCCTTTTAGGCTCCGTCGACTAGTCCTCAAATTACAAGGAAATGGGGACGCGCAGCCACGAAAACAGCTGACGTTAAGATCAACCGCCAGTTTTAATATCTCGGCATTCAATAATGGGTCGGATCTTCGATTGACGTTTCCCGATATCGACAGCAGTAAAACGTCTCTGAATAGATCAAAGCGTTATTTGGCAGCGTCACGCGACACGTAACGGATAAACGTAAGGGAAGAGAGGAACGCGTGGAGCAGTTTCCTTGGCGTGAAATTGGAACAGTATTTAATTAGCGGACGGCAGCAGTGCCCGGGCGTAGTAACCATCCCTGTCGGAATGACTGACACACTCTTTGTTCGCGTCAGTCATTCTGATCATGGCCGATGGCGCATCGATTGTTGTCAAGTCGGTGTAATGTCGAAATTCTTTTAGTGACTACTACGCGGTTGCTCGAATTATACGGCGGCCTATGGATTGCGTTGTGTCTGTTCTAAAGCATAGCGGTAAATGAGCTTTTCAATTTAATACATTATATATTACACGCCGACCTATTTTGTTTATGAAGAGCAACAGTATGCTTTTAGTTAGCTTTAGCCAATTGTATCGGCGTTAGTTAGCTAATGATACTAAAAACTTACAAGGCGGTTACCTGCAAGATTTACTTCTTCATGATTAATTACCTAATGCTGGTCTAAACATTTTGTTTTCTTTGGCATCATCTGTAGTTAAAATCTAGGGAAATAGTAGTCAAGAGTAGATCAACACTGTTTAACGATATTGAACTAAAAAATAAAAACAAAAACATCACCTATGTTAAATAAACATTTAACAAATCAATTGAAGATTGGCTAAACTTCTACTAAGACTAACTGGTTCGGGTATGCATGTGTATAGTATCTTTATGCATTATTACAATGACATAAGTAATGCAGGACCATCGAAACAGCAGTTATTAAAAGAATATGACTGTAAATATCTATGAAAAAAAAAAGGTCAGTTCGAATGTATGAAGTCATCACATTATCACATTCTCAACGATCTTAGTTACACAGTCACACATCAAACTTGTCAAAGCAATTTTTATTCACTAGGTACTGTTTTATTTTGTACCTTAATTCAAATTGGAGACCTCTCACAATAAAGCGGCTAACGAGATGATTTTGAGCGGCAGCCAAATTGGAACAATAGAAACTCAGAATAACATTAGGTCTTTGCGAACAAAGAGTGGAACAGAATTTCGTACGCCCACGTGGAAATTGCACGCGATTTTATAGCTCTGCTAACGCGTAAATACCCACGATGTTAATTTATTATTATTATTATTATTTAAAATAGCTTTAATTAATGTTTATCACGAACTGACAAGTGCTGGCCTGCAATCGAATTTAACACGGTCAGTGATTCTACAAGTACGTTGGCAGTAAAATAGCTCAGTATGACAAAGTTCTATTTTGTTAAATTCAGGCGGTCTTTCAATTTCAATGGACTACAATTTTATTCCGTGAAGTTATTAACACGTCGTAGATCCACACAACAGTTTCTGTTGCAATAATGACCAGACTTGGCGAGAAAGTACCACAGCCACAACAGAAGAGCAGCGCAAAGGCAAAATTTTGCTTCCGGAGAGTGCGGTTACCGAGACACGCAATATTTAAGGCTGGCTTCTCAACTGCTACCTCACAGGTTTAGTTGATGTCCTTGGCGTTAGGACATTAAAGGTGAACTAAATAGTCGCTTGCGCAAAAATGAGTCAATAAGTAGTAAGAACCAACATATTAACAACAATATTCAGTACAAGTAATATTCAACATCGTATTATATCGTATGCTAAATGACGTGAAAGATCTATTTTATACGGAACGAAAGATCTATTTTATACGGAACGAAAGATCTATTTTATACGAAAGATTTATTCTATTACGGTGGTAGGGCCACGCAGCAGCCTCGGCTGTTGCATGCATGGACAGGCCCGTCCAGGTAAGTACCACGACCTCACAGAAGACCAGCGTAAAGTGGAAGTATAACAAATACTTTCGCGTTTCGTCTGGTGAGTGAGGTAGCCGGAGCCCAATTTTCAAAAGGTTGTTAACGCATCTGTAACTTTCGGGTGTGGCAGATGTCCACGGGCGGCGGTATTCACTTAACATCAGGTCAACCGTCTATCGATTGACAACTTTTCGCATAAAAAAATCGATTCTTTACGATCGACATAAAGCAATGGACATTGCTACGAGTATATAGCAATATAATGAAAAAACAAACACCCGATGGTCTTATTAGTTTGTGAATAAGATGCAGAATATTAACACAACTTTACCTACCTAGATTAGAGTGCGTATGTGCAGTTATTCATATGTTTGTTTGATAAGGTGTACGTATAACTTTAATTGCGTTGTAAACTTTAAGCACAACTTAGGCTTACCCTTACCCAGCTTAGCCTCCAAAGTTGCTGCTTGATCACTTATCAAGCTAAACAAATTCAATGGATCAAAGTAATAAAACATTATTTACAAAAAAAAATGTGGTAATTCCGTGGCGCAGTTGTCAAGGTATTGAATTCAGCGCCGGGCGTAGTGGGTTCGATTCCCGCACGGGACAATTGTTTGTAAGACCCACAGATGATTGTTTCGGATCTGGTCGTTTGTCCACGTGAAATATGTGTTTGTAAAGCGTCAACACAGGATCGACACAGAAATCCTACAGAAAGGGCGTAGTTTTTTAAAAAAAATGGCTATCAATAACAAACATATCCCGATTCCGATAGAAGATAGGGCAATGCAATCACGAAGTCAGAACACGGTGACATGCTCGTGGTAATTTGAATACGCGGCCGACAGCGGACGTTGACAATGAACCGACGACAGTGCGGCCCTCTCGTACGACGAATTAGTGATGCAAACAGTCCCTATCTCTGATCGAACCACCGCCGGCGTGTCCGAACCCGTCTCATTCAGGGAACGCCACGAACGACGCGTGTTTATTGTGGTGCGTCTTTATTGGCCGATAACTCGAACGTTGTACAGAAAACAAACTTAATAATGCCTTATGACGACGGAGATTACGAGACAGTCTTATGTTTATGTTGTAACCGAAGTTAGCGCTTTCAGTCCGTAGAAAGCTTCATCTAACGCAGAGCCCGTGGGTTTGAGGCCCTCCACAGTGGGTAGGGCGCATGTGCTCATCGACGAATGTCGCCTACGGGCTATCGAGGTTCGGTGCGGACTGTGACCTCTATGGCCGTTGACTGTACTTGATTAATCGGTGGCTGGGGCGGTGAGAACCGCCCTGGAGCGTGGGTGTACCTAGTGTACGCGTTGTGTTTGTTTCGCCGTGCTCATAGGGTCCGACGTACTTATGTCCCCTTCCTCGACCGGGTCGACGAGGACGTTGCGCAGACGACGCTTATTAATGTTCGCGTTGATGTCAGGATGGTAATTACGAGACAGTCTTTTATCACTTAATCATTACTATGTATGTATGTATGTACTAGTGCGAGTTCCTGATCTAGGGACCTACAAACACAAGGCGATTTTTCCATCTACTGTGTCAACGGCTCCCATTGCAACCATATTTGTTTTCTTCATTGATAAGATCCATCTCATTTTTTTTTATTACACTACTACTACGGTCCACTCGAGAGCGAATCGACATAAATAGATAAGGGAAATAAGCCAATGTTAAGTAACTTATCAATTTAAAGTGTTAGCAAACGCAACGTCTTTAATGATATTAAGTCATATATGATATTTACTCATTTGAAATTTAGTATCTTTACTTCAGGCGTACTGTTGAGCACTTTGTTCAGTAACAAACCTTAGCCTAAAAGATATAAGCCATATAATCGTATGGTAAACAATATTGTAGCTTCCCGCATTCAAAACGCCAGCACCAACAGGTCATGTATTGTTAGGCAATCGATAAATTAAACCATTTATCTTCTCACAGACACTCAATGTACGAATGATAAGAGTATTTCTTTAGTCGCATTTCGAAAATGAACGTCGTGGCATGACTCGACGGATGCTAAAGATGCCGTGTCATCTATAATAACTTGTGTCACGGAGCCTATAGAACTATTCCTACTACGTGTCACTGTAGATGTGTATACGTATATACGAGTTTCACCTCGTTTTAATTACGAACTGGACAGACGACATTAACCACTTGATTAATGTCAAGTTGATTTGAAAAAGAAGTAGCGGTTAAACCAGGTTGAATCTATTTCATGAGAATATTACAATGTGAAATACACGACTTTATTGAACATATCAAGTTGTGGGGTAAGCAACTCATAACTAACTGAACAAAAAATAAATATGCAACATTTCGCTTATTTAAAAAAAATTAAATTGTTTCTACCCGTGGTAGTCTTCGGGCATGCTGCTATTACCACAAATACATAATTAGAATGTTGAGAAGAATTTGATCTATCGTCATTCCAATAAGTATTTACGGGACAAGTACAAATAATTTAAAGTTTATAATTTGTTATATTGGGACTCCTGCATCAAAGGCAAACTAACATCGCTATTGTCAATTTTTATGACAGTAATCTTTAAAGCATTAAAATCATTACAAAACATAGAGTCAGTGTAGAAGAATATTTACTCGCAGGTACATTATCGGAGTCAAAAATGACGTAATTGTAAATAGTGGCAACTCCAGCGCTCGAATTATCACAAAGTATCAGTTTTTATGCTTGCCTCGAGTGAAGACACATTATTATGATAGCCTTCGTCAACGTGAAATATCATAACACATTATCCGATATCTATGACCTAATGCCGCGGCTGTGAAACCGATGCGAAGCGCTTGCACAACTCAATCGCCTAATGTAAAACTGTGACGCACACTAGCCTAACAGAACAGACATCACACATGTGTCCCGGCTCTTGATAAAAAAGCGAATCAACATCATTCCCATTATGCGACACTAACGAATTCATAACCGGCAACAATGGCTTACGGACAAAGAAAAAAGCGACGGCGATACGGGAATCGGGTCCCGGACAAAAGGCCCATAGGTCGTAGTTCGATAAACAAATCGATTGGCGGTTACGTGCACAATGGACGGCTTATATGGTCTGTGGAGAGCCGTCATAACGGAGTTAAAGGGCCGTAACGCTCTATTCACGATGTCTATTGGCGCGGTAAACTGCTGTGGGCGAGCCGCTGTGTACTGTGCGTCGCAATTTCGCTTTCGTAGAATGTGACGGCTCCATTCCGCATGTTTAGACGTTTTCTTTATCACGGAATGGTCTGTGCTCGGTTACCATACAGCAGTCGCCATTAGAAACGTGCGGCTGAGTTGCCTTTTCGTTGTTTACGTGAGGATAATGCATACCCACCGTACTCCTCCAGGTAAGCCACGCTGGAACATCGAGTACGTCTTCCGTAATTGACCCCTTAGGGAATTAGTACCACTCTTGCCTCATTATCACGAGGTCAATATTATAACATACTATATATCATCATCATCAGATATACACCAGGGGGCACAACTCACGGATTGTTGAGCAATACTCCGATCATATTACAGGATTTTATGAATCTAAAAATGAAGTAATTCATAGGTTTTCAACTAAAGATACGAATAGTCCAACTTGATTCCTTTATCTTCTAGATAAAGGAATCAAGTTGGATATATATATTTATAAAGTATAAGTTTAAATTGTTTATAGTGCTAATCTTTACACTTAAGATTGAACATTAAAATATGTAGAAAAAGTGCGAAAAGATTGTCGCCGCTGAGGGAATCGAACCCACGTCTTCGGCATTCGCGGCCTGACGCTCTAGCCACTGAGCTAAACGGCTGATTGCCCCGCCGACGAAAATCTTAACGCATTCTTCCACATTGTTTTCTTAGCATTTGAAGCAGTGCTTGGCGCCATCTATTGTTATATCTATTGTTATATGTTTGTATGCTGGAGAGGAAGGGAATTGTTTAGGAAAAAAACGAAGACAAGAGTACAGAATTTTTATATAAAACATTAAATTACGATGTTGCAGCTTCTTTAGCCGTTCAAACCATTAAAAGCAAGGAAACTATCATTCAACTCACAATCTAATCTTAATAACAGGGGATTCATCGGCCATTCAACCACGACCATATTCGAGGGGTCATGTATCCTTTCCAAACCGGAAAAAAACAACAAAAGCCAACGGATATAAAGCGTTCAAAGGCCCCAAGACGTTAGCAGTATCGACACAACTATAAAAATACGATTGTCCGAGAGATTTCATCGGTTGGATACGATGAAGTGCGTTGTTAAGCGCAAAATCCTCAGGACGAGGCAGGTGATGGTGCACATAAAAACGAACGTTTCGCGGTTACGCGCCTGGATAAATGATTGCGAAAGCATCGGCGATCCCTTGTTACGGCCTTTGCCGTAAAATAGCATCGCTGGTCTGCGAGACTTTGTTCGTAATCGACTGTGGCTACACAAGCAAGCCTGTACAAAGTGGAGCTAACCGCCAACAGATGTGCAGGTGGCTTTCAGTCGCGAACAAAACCACGTTTGCAACCCAAAATCCAATCCCACCACGAACTAAATCTCAATTCGACACATTTGATATAAGAGAGAAAAAAGATATCTATCTCTCTGTTTCTCACACTAAATATCTATTCTATGTTTAATATATTTATCACTTCTGTTATGGTGTTGTTCTTCTTTTTTATTTACTAATTTATAAGACCATGACAATGGTCTATTGCATGATGTCAATCCGTAATGCCTTAAATTATTTGTGGTTGAGTATAAAAGCTCTGTATATTTCATCAAAATTAGTCAAATAATTGTTAAGTATTTCATCAAAATCAACTATTTCCATTTAGGATATCCGATAAATTACATATTATATTGCTGGAAGTTTGAAAATCATTGAATTCTGTACTTGCTCATATACTTTTATTTAAACATTGAGGGCTGTCGTTCGATTTCGCTGTAAAGCTTATGAAGGCCTCTAGCATAAAGTTTTATCTGTTATTGGAAGGAAATTGAATTTCCTCAGCCGATACCGACCCTTTGGAGGCATCAGATGGCCCGGAACAGATCCTAAGAACTTGACAGCTCATTTTGGCCCCCGCGAATTTGAATACGGCCCGCCCTTAATGTCGTGATTAGGAGGAATCGTAATAATCTCTCGCGAAATTTGTAACTTTTTCCGTTCTTCCTGTGTGATTGTTTTATGTTAAAACCTTTAAGCGGATCGAAGTCTTGAAACGTACTCCTAATAAAAGTAAAGTAACAGCCTATACATGTCCCACTGCTGGGCAAAGGCGTCCTATATACACAGGGTATCAGGGCATAGTCCACCACGCGCCCCACTGCGGATTGGCGGACTCCTAATTCTCAATATTTCTTCGCTTTATTTAAAGCTGAAAAATCTGCTGCGGTGAAAAGCTGCCGTTTCCAATATGCTTCAATAATGCGTTAAGCTGTTAACAGACCGCTTAACGCGTTTTTGATGTTTTTCGTTGTTTTAATTTTTGATTGATTTTAAAGATTGTCTCGGATTTTTCCGATATAAAATTTAAAATTGGAAAATCAATAGGATGCGAATTAGTGTGATTTTCTATTATATTTCATGAACGTACGATTTTTGGCTTGAAGGATTATTGAAATTGTAACGAACTTCGCTTCAAACCTATTAGAAATAGATTTTGGTTTTAAATGTATCATCATCCCCCTACCCTTATCTCGTATAGGTGGGGTCGGAACAACATGTGAATCATGTTGTATGCGGTTTTGGTTTTTTTTTACAACTGGCCGCGCGCCTGACGTTTGGGAAACAAACACCCCGATCAGGTGACCCGCATGCTCGTTTGCCTCCTTTTTCCATAAAAAAAAAAAAAGATCCGGAACAATTATCTGTAGGTCACTCAAATACTTGTCCCGTGTGGGAATCGAACCCACGAGCCCTGACGCCGAAGCCTAGCAACAGCAACAGCGCCTTCGAGCCATCCGTCGCCATTTTAGTTTTAAATTGTTACAATAAAAATACATTAAAGGGCATAAGGGCACTAATAAACAAGTTAAAAAAAGTATTTACAGCAATTTAATCGATGGAAATTTATTACTTAGATAATCAATTTTTATTACAGCACGAGATGACGCAAAAGTTAACGAGCGCTTATAATCGTGCTTTTTTTTGAGGCATCAAATTTGCCCTTGAGGTGCCGTCGTTAAGATATTTTCGACGGGAAGCAATTAGTCCATTCCAGATTTTAGCAGAATGCCAAAAAAATGAAAACATTCGACTCCAATCGACCATATTAAATTACTTGCGAAATTTCTTGAATAAAATTTTGCGAAAGATTATAGCGTCCGTTGATGGGTCAAGTGATTGTGTTATGATTATGCATAATGTTCGTATTTACATTTTTATTGTGACTGTTTTCGAGTTCAGACCAAATAGTACGTCCTATGATGACACATCATGGCCATGATGAAGTAAAGTCGCAGATTTTAACTGTGATAGGGCCACGCAACAGTGCCCGATGTTGCACGAATGGGCAGTTCCAGGGTGAGTACCACAACCTCACAGTAGACCGACCTGAAATAGAAGTGTACTACTGCGTTTCGCCTGGTGCGTGAGGTAGCCGGAGCCCACTATATTAAAAGATGGCAACGCATCTGTAATCCTACGGGTGTTGCAATTTGCATAAATCATTACCATGATAAATATTTAAAAAAATAGCGGCTTATTAATCTATTTTTTTTATTTAACAACTATTGTTAAATAAAAAAAATAGATTTGTTAACTTTAATTTATTCCATAGCAACCGTGGCCTCATGTGAATCTGGAATAGTCGGAAAGCAATTAATAAGGTTGCAACACTTATATCGATAGTGACAGTGGTGCTATGTCTCCCCGTAGGCCAGTAAGACCAGTAGGTAAGTAAGACAGAGAGCGCAACAGGCGTCGTCCTGCTTCACGTTTTATTACCCCGCGGCCAGCGAGTGAGTGTATTATAGTAATAACTTACGCTTCAGTGAATCATCACCCTTCATTGCTTTAATGGTTTCCAGTATACGCAACATTTTACGCCTAAGTGAAGAGGCACCCTTATGTCGGCAGCGCATCCACCTCGACAAGAGCATTGTCTCCACACCGACACGTGTGACGGGAACTGGAATGATGGACATCCAAATCAAAGCTTCAGCTAAATTACATCGACTGGAAATGATTTAGTAGTGATATTCTTCTATATTTTTTGGAAACTTAAAATAAAACGTATTATTATGTTATTTATAAGGACACATCTGCTGAAATATTATAATGCAATATACAAAAGAAAATCCCCATATGATTTAGATTGATGTATTAATAAATCCTAATAGGTAAGTTCCATATAAATAAGTATTTTATATGTACCTACATTTAGTTGATAGACTATAATGAATAAATAAAAAAAATCTCGAAATTTAATTCTGCTAGTAATGGGGCTTCTATTAAGGCGAATTTTTACGACAACGCATATTATCCGAGAGGGCGCGAGCTTTAACGACTTTATTTCAAACCGAGATTCGGTTATAACCTCGGCCGGCTTTATCGAACTTAATCCGTTGCCGAACTCGCGCTCGTTAAAAGAACACAATGGGCCCGCGAAAACGCGATGATCGAACAAAAAAGCCGTCGTCGTAAATCGTCAAACGGAGCGAGCGTAGCATAATGTTTGCAAATTGCGCGCCCCGCCGCCCCGCCGCCCCGCCCCCCTTCCGCGGAGCCTATTTCGCATGCGATAAATCACAATAAGATACACCATGGGCGACATAAATTCGGCGGTTTGACGTTCACTTTCACCCTCCGCGGGGCGGGGGCGCGGGGGGGGGGTCAGTGTCAAGCGCCGCTGTGTGCGTCGGACACTCCGAGATAAATGGAGGCCCGTAATTAATCTGTGTTCTTATCAAATTCTTTTTTTGAATACCCCAAAGTCTTTCGCGGGCTCTCGGCGCAGGCGTCTCCGTTTTTTGTCGATTCGTGAAAAAAAACCCTAATCGCGTAGGAGGCTCTTGAGGCTTATGGGTATGTATGTGTAGAGTTGATTTCTCAATTGAGAGTTATACACATGAGGCGTTTTTCTAAGCGTAACTTTTGTAGACTTTACAACGCAGCACTATGCTATCCCACTAAACGTTATTGAACAATAAAATATAGCAATACGCGAGTGACCCTTCTTGATTTGTAAAACACAGGACAAAACAACGCGCAGAATCCGAATAAAATCTTTATTGCTACGCAGTTTTTCTGTCTCGTGAAATATGAGCCGACATGTGTATCCTACTGTGAACAGTCGACCCTTTTCCGAGAGGTCATTTTGTCGAAGGGGTCGTGCACATTCGCTGATTGGGCGCAAGTTGTTTTTTTTTTTATTTCGGTCCGAGATTAATGGCATTCTGATTAGGCGTGCGTGAATTCCTACTCGCATCGATGGAAAGGTACGAAACGAAACTGCCGCCAAATCGCAACACAATCGAAACTTTTCAAAGCGCTTTATTAGCTTAGCTGGTGCAGGGTTGCATTCAAATTTCGATCGTACATGGTTTTGTGTAAAACGTTCTTGTAAATTGATTTAATGTTTTAAATTTTTTATGCATAATTTAAAAATAATATTAGTAGTCTGCACCCCTTATCTATATAAACTATAAGTGTGGTAAAATTCATACTCCTCCGTCCACACAGTTTTCGTAAAAAGGGGTACAAAGTTTTTGCTTCGCGTATTAATATATATAGATATTACAAAATTAGTATATACATTGAGTCATGATAGCTCAGCCAACCCCCGCTTTTAATTCAATATTTTCAAGAACCTGAGTTCTTCCTTCAAATCCCGGTTCAGGCACCAATGAATTTTATGTGCTGACTCATCACGTGCTTAGCGGTGAAGGAAAGTGGAAAACATTATGAGGAAAGTATATATTTCGAAGATATATGAAGTTCGCTAATCCGCAGTGAAGTCGCGTGGTGGACTATGCCCTTATACCCAATGTACAAACGCCTTTGCCTCGCAGTGTGACATGTAAAAAACTATTACTGTTTACGCCTGTCTTTAGTCAGGCTGTGGTACTTTTGTAGACGACCCAGTTAACGAAACTAGCCTATGTCGCGATATATCCGGTTGAGAGCGTTTAAACGTAGTTAGAAGTTAACTTCTAACCGTGTTTAAACGGTAGCTCAAAATACGTTTTACCTCGGAGACATAAAAACTTTGAATTTTCAACTTACACGTAAGTGCATTATCAACGCATAAGTTGAAAATAAATATTATAGCGCGTCTGTTTATAAAGTCACAAATCAAACAAGGCATGTATTGCGTAGCCATGGTACTTAAACATAGTTTCTCGTTGTAAATAAATACAAATTATAAATATTATTAATGCCCAGACGCTAGAAAAACAATCTTTTGCAGTACTAGGAATCGAACTCGCAGCCACTGGCGCAAGATATAGGTTCACTATCCACTGTACATAATCGGGTTGTTAAAAGGTAAGATCTGTAAAAGGAAAAAAAAGGACTGTTTAGCATCGATGGATTATTGCTGGAAAAAATCGATACGGCCCAAAGCATTTCGATCTTTGCACATTCGCATACGTTTATGAGCCTTATGGTGACCTTAGTAAAGGTGAGAATCCAATGTGAACGACTCTTTGGACATTATTATTAAAAGCGAACGTGAGTGAGTGTAATCAAATAATTATGCGGTGCCGTAAACTGGGAGATGCACGATAAGTGAATTTCGAATGCCCGAAATTTCTTAAGGGAAAATATACATGTTACATGTACGGTGATTTACGACCGCTTGCCTTAATGAATAAAGGGCTGGGACAGGGTTCGGGATCGCTTACTGCCCATCTTCCTTTTTTAATGCACTTTCTTCGTTTTTTATACCTTTGTTTTAAATAGCATGCTTGTTTTAGTGTAGCAAATCTTATCAAAGAAAGTTGGACGGTTAGATTCCATGCTTGTTTAGATGTTTCCATGTTTGTTTTTTTCCATGCATGTAGACGGTTAAATACCATGATTGTTTTAGTGTAACAAATCTTATTTAAGAAATTTGGACGGTTAGATCCCGGTCTCTTACGCCCGGTTCTTAAAACACTGATCTGCGTTAATGTCAACTAATCAGCTGTCAAATGGCATTTGAGTTGCGAAAAAGATTGTTAAACTCTTTGAATTGATCATACTGACCAATCGGACGTTAGTATAAGCGTTACAAATAATCATCTACATATAGTTTTTACGTATAGTTAACCAAAAAATAGTATCCTCTATAGTGATGTAATATTCTCAACGTTAAAAAGAAGGCACGCAGTATACAACTGTTAAAAAATAAAGACAACAAAGGATTATCGTATTCTTTTATTATTATTTAACTTCTATTATGTACGGTATGTTCCAATGTATAAGAGTGTGTCCAAAGACACTCCCTGTAGCCTAACTCGGTTACATGGCAATTTCCGCTATAACGATGTTTATTTACCAAACATTTAATTTAATTAAATTTTTCAATGGGATTGAAATTTTATCGTCTCGAAACGAAGCAGAGTCAAACCGCTTTGTTTGTCACCGTGAAAAAAAAAGTAAAGTAACAGCCTATACATGCCCCACTGCTGGGCAAAGGCCTCCTCTATACACAGGGTATCAGGGCATAGTCCACCACGCGGCCCCACTGCGGATTGGCGGACTTCACATATCTTCGAAATTTTTTTTTGTTATTATTTCGAAAACATGCAGGTTTCCTCACGATGTTTTCCTTCACCGCGGAGCACGTGATAAGTCAGCACTTAAAGTTAAAAACTTCATTGGTGCCGGCACCGAGGATCGAACTCAGGTTGCTCGAGTATATTGAATTAAAGGCGAGCGCCCGGACTTTGAGCTATCACGGCTCAGTGTGAAGACACCGTGAAAAGTAGTAGTCAATAACGAGACACAATAAAAGACAAGGATGAGAAATCACAAACGTTGTATAACACCAAATCAATGGCCCAACGTTAATACATAAAATAAATTAGAAAATAATTTTAACACCGAATGCTACACAGTAGAGCGCATCAACGCGAAGCGAGCTGTATTCAATACGACGCTTCGCACAAACAGTGTATTCAATATTGTATTCAATACCGTATTCAATTACACGAGGACACTGGGCTCCGTAATGGGGTGCGATGAGCGCGCACCAGGGTGACATCACCCGATAAGAGACGGGCGTTCCGCACAAAAGAACTTTTGTGTACGTCCGCGTCGCATTAGCGTAATTATGGTCGTCATTAAACGTCGCTGCGTTTTGTTGCGCGCCCCTCGTAGGGACCATTCGGAGTTTCATTTGCAAAGACCGAACAGTTTATACGAGCGAGTGTAACTATTTACGTTTGCTACACCATATTAAGATGCTGTTTGTATTGTATTGATAACAAACAGACGGGTACTAAAACGACCAGACATGCTGTGGCTACTGCCAAAAGTATAGATGTAATAGACGCCGAAATATTACTCTCGCAATATTTATGTCCTCATTATACGCAACTATTCTTTTTAATTTAGCAATTTGCCACTGACAACAACTATTAGTTTTGATAGAGTTTGTCAAAATCTCAACCAGATCAAGATAAATAGTTTTAGATATAAATATCTCTAAGCTAAGCATAATATGTCCTAAACATTGTTTAAGAAGAATAAAGTAATTTCAAAACTTTATTTTATTTCAGTTAATTTTAACCATAATCTCGTACTTAACATTTTTACCATGATAAGACTGAGTTGTTTTTTGATTATTCATTGTCGTCTGATCTACGCAAAATGAGCTTGCAATATCTTAAAGTCATTTCATCATCATTACCCATCTGAATCTGGAATAAATGAAACCCCACTCCTGTGATAAGCAAAAGCCAGTCAGCGCATAACATATTGTTCTTGAAGTAATTTTAGTTTAGATACTCCTGTTGTAGTTAAGATACGCTTTGTACAATGCAGGCCTTTGCCCAGTAGTAGTATATGTAAAGGCTGTTGCTTTACTTTATTCTTTACTTCTCTTGTTTCATGTTATTCACAACGAGTGAGAGGAAAACGTTGAAAATCGAACCGATGGCTAGGGACGGGACGCTCGTGCTGGAGACAGCTTTATTCAGCGGCTGACGAGTGACATTTTGCAACGAGCCACGGCCTCGCATCACACAAATAGATCGAGGAGTCCTTCAGACGCTTTGACAAACCCGCACTGGAGGCGTGGCAGCTGTTTGGTATCTGAGAATTCACGAAAGTCCTAAAGTAAGAAAACTCAGTTAGAAATTATTGAATACACCCCACATGTACTGTTTTATATATTTATAAATTTAAGACAAATGAAAACGCGCACCGAACTATATTTTGTACATAATTTTAGTACATTATCTAATAATTTGGTTATAATTAGAAAGTTATACTATCTAATTTACAATTAAAAGCCATACTTTGGGACACAACGGTTGATCTTTATGATCATGTACATTTTTCATTTTCAAATGAATCGTTTTTCTATGACCTAGTTCTCGAAAGAAGGGTTGGAATGACAATAAGAATTTCTGGAGTAGAGATAGACCTCGTGATCTTTTTAAATAATGTACGCTGTTATGACATCAACCCCCCACTGATTTTCTTGCATATTGGAGAATTGCAAACATAAATTAGACATGGACAAACATCCAAATTATTTATTTTTCTTATTTCCCGCACGGGACCAGTCTCGATTAAGATTATAATTAAGATACAAGAGAACAATAAACCACGATGCTGAAGTCACCAGGTAAACTTCCTCAACAGAGGCTTTTTGTTTATGGAAAGAGATTTACATAAAAATAATTGTATTATCTACAATGATCAGCATAACTATGGTATAAATTATATTTAATTCTTTCTGAGGACGGTCAGAACCATGCACTTTACTGAACACACATAGTCTATTGATTCAATGCGTCGATTTTAATTTGTTAACTAACAAATGACTGAGTCACCGTAGGTAACAATGACCGAAGAGAGGTTAACTACATACCCATATGAAGCGCACAAACGACATTACCTTGATGATGTAGTTATGTTATATAATTACCAGTGATATTATTTGAGAGAAACGATAATCGAGGTATGTTTACATTCACAGGTTAGGCTATTTACTTGTCTTGCCTCTCATTAATCCAATTATTCGCCATTAAACATAACGGCTACAGAATGACCTTATATTTATCAGGTAAGGCCGTGGCGAATTCCTCGTCTAAATCAAACTCTAAAGTAGAAGGTGCGGTAGAAAAAATATTTATATCAAAATAAAAGCGAAACTTCACTGTCGACACAAAACATTCGATACCGTTAGCGCAGTTTCAAATTTATGGTGTTTCACGAAGCGTCCTTCGCGTGTCCGTACCATTAGTTTTTAGCGCATTCAGATTGCTGAATGATAAATGAGTGCTTTTATCGCATAAAGAACGTGTGTTGTACAAGTTCGGGCGCGTTCAAGGCCGCCGGCGCGTGTTTAACTAGCGTGCCCGTTTTAAGTGGGTCATTCTTCATTTGGATCCGCGAGCGTTTGTCTCGTTACGCGTAACGCCGGAGGCCGCGGTCCGGACCGGCTCCGCGAGCGTCTAGCGCTGGCACATCACTACGTTAGCAATTATGTACTCGCGCGCAATTATCGCGACTTGGGACGACAACAAAAATTGTTACTTTACATGTTGGAAGATTAATGCTGTGCACTTTGGTGATGTAATGGAATATGACCAAGGTGGTTAATTAATCTTCGTGAGATAGTATTTGTTTTTTTATTATTGACGCGTTTTGAAGACTTCTCGTTCATTATGAAGAAATATAAAGTAAACACTGCAGTGGTGTAAGGGACTTGGCCTTAACTCGGAGATCTTTGCCCAGCAGAAGGAAGTTATCAAGAATAACTATATACAAGCTACAAACTTCAAACTACACGGATAATAAATCTCGAGAGCTATTGAATAGTTGAAATTTTGCGAAATCGTACATAAATTTGAATTAAAATTAGTAGTTAAAAACACAGAGACATCGGCAACAACAGTTTCTTGGTTTTAAGTTTTTTATTTTCCGGAATTTTCTGAAATTACAACGTTCAGAAATCAGTCCTCATTTCTATCTCGTGTAAAAGGCGTCAAGCGTCGTATCTATTGTTAATATTATTGACATCATGCTCTTCAGAAGTTTGTTATGGGGGCATGACGTTGTACTTGCGATTTTTGTTATTGTATTTTGATTTCAAATTAGAAAATATCACTGTCTCACTTTACGACAAAGAGCACCTGTCACACAGAGCTAAAGGATAATCTCGATAAAAGGATTTTTAACGGATTTCACTTACTAACTCTGTTATGAGGATCTCACTTCGAGTCTTTCAGTCCGTACGCACTCCCTTAGGGGCCAAAAGACTCGAAAAACAGAGTTCCGTCACATCAGTGTGTTTACACGCTCGAACAACCGACCTTAATGTTTCGAGGCATGCAATTGCGATGGCCTTGCGATATGCGTGTCCCGCAAGGCGCCCGGTGTACAACTGTGCGAAAAAATAAAAACGAAACACGTCGACAAACACGATGCGTTTACAAGATTACGTTGTTTACGACACGCGAGCATTAGACGTAGCGTAACAACGGACTAAACGGTTAGTTCGCACCGCCTCGCAGTAATATGGTGGGTTTCCGAGGTGTTAGAGTAAAGAAAAATTCATAGGCAAGGGCGTTTGCGTAAATCTAGATCGTGCCCCGCTTCTTTTCTTGGCTGAGATGTGAAATTGATAAGGTTTCATGCTCATACGGTTCATTTCATCGGAGCGTGCATCAGCGGAGCTAAGTATCAGCCAATGCTCTTCCCAATCTTTATTTATATAAGCATTGCTTAACCTTTTGTTGTTATGTTACATCACGGACAGCACGACTCCAAAGCAGTTATGGTGCAAAAAACTTTTCCCTGTATGGGCATCGAATCCAAAACACAGCTTAATAGCAGTTAGCATTGACATTAGCCTACCTGTTGCGCTACCCCTGCAGTCATACTGTATTAGTTAATTTGGGGTATGGCATGCTTTTTGGTCTATCCATTGAAATATATGGTTCCCATTTCACCATTCGTAAATACATACCAATCCTTAAAAAAATACCAAATATTCGCAAAAATGTTAATCATCATCATCATCATCATCATTATCATCCATTTTTTAATGTGAAAAGTTGCCAAGCGAGCAGACGGTTCACCTGATGTTAAGTGAATACCGCCCATGGACATCTGCTGCACCCGAGAGTTCCAGATGCGTTGACCTTTTGGAAATTGGGCTCCGGCCACCTCACTCACCAGAGGAAACGCGAAAGTATACTTCCACTATACGCCGGTCTTCTATGAGGTCGTGGTACTTACCCGGACGAGCCTGCCCATTCGTGCAACAGCCGAGGCTGCTGCCTGACCCTACCACCGTCCTTTGTTTGCCCACTGCTGGAAGGAGGCTTCCTATCACTCAGTGACTCGATCTTGCGCCCTTAGTATTCATTTTCTACCAATTGCATCCATTTCCTTTAAGCAATTGCAAATGCATCAGTTTAATCAAATTAATCAAAGTACACATTATTTAAAATGAAACCTTTTCCTGAAGCACAAGACTCGCTAGATGAAGTAATGTTTGAGAGCAAGGCAAGCTTGTTTAGATTAAACTCGAATTTGATGGTTATTTAATGTCTTATTCTTCTTATTTTTATCGTTCAGAGGAACCGCGGTGATGCCAAATGCTTCAACATTAAACTTAACTGAGAGTTGAATTTATTTGTTATACATTAACCGAAAACTAGAGTCCTATTAATTTACTTAGCAATCACCAGTACGTTTAGAACTGATAGTTCTGTTTTCTTATGCTAATAAGCCACAACAAAGATATGCTTATTGCGATAATATTAGGGCGACGCATTCAACTGTATTGTTTCCTCATATAAATGTTAATATTCGCTTTGGTTACGTTATACCGGAAAATACTTACCTGATTTTATTTGTGACTAGCTGTGCCCGCGACTTCGTACGCGTGTAATTTAAAATAAATGAATTTTCTAAACTAAAAGTAGCATAAGGTACTTTTTATTACATCAGCTATCTCCCAGTGGAAGTCCTGTCTAAATTGGTCCAGCCGTTTCAAAGATTAGCCGGAGTAAACAGACAGACAAACAGACGAACAAACATAAAAAATGTTACTTTGGTATATATACATCCATATGCATTTAGTAAAAAGCGGTTAATTTAATATTACAAACAGACACTCTAATTTCATTTATCTGTATATTAGATGTATAGAAAAGGTTCGCTTCTTCTTTCTAAAGCATACAGCGTGGAATAATTTGCCAGTGTCGGGTATTTTTTCCAATTATAATGTGAATGTCCTTAAGACAACAAAGATGATGCTGCTACTGAGCTAATGAGTTTATCATCTAAGATTACATCTTAGTCGTAATATTCTAGCTAGCTGTAGATTTGGTTACTAGCGATAGCTATTTGACATGAGCTCCATAATAATAACGTCAAAATTCTATCTCCAGTAACTAAATCTACAGATAGAATATCGAAACCAGTCGTAAGTCAATACAACTGCCGGCTTATGTAATAACCTAAAGCAAATGTGTAATAACATTAATAAATAGTTGCACAACACTTTAATTTTCATACTTAATGGACCGACTTAAGGGCTCATTTCGCGTGTCGGCGCATGCCTGTATACATTTCGGCAACTGACACGCCACAGTCGTGAAACAACGATAGTTGCGGGAATAAAAAACGCACACCCGTATACATTAACAATTAATTAGCGAAAAAACGTTTTATACAACTACGTACTGTATGTACTGCATTACAAATTTAATTACAACCATTGTGCATTACTTGAACCAATGACCAGGTGATATTGGTCAAACATCAAATCAAAATTACGAAATTTAGTACTATCATGTTTTTAAAAAAAAATTAAAAATATCCAAAATCCAACGACGCCCAGACGTGGCGTAAATTCACGCGAGTACTATTAATTGAATCAAAAAAAAAAACATATTGTGTACCATTTATGTACGCACGTAATTGTTATGTTGTATAAATTAAACTTTTTACATTACAATTTTTACGGATTTATCGCGTTTATTTTTAATTTTAGTTCTCATCGTTTCAAACACTTTTGAGCGTTCATTGTCACGGGACAGACAGAGCCGTTGGACGTCTGGATGTTATAGTTAACCCGGGCTACCGTACTACCGTCAGTTTTTTTACCGACTCCAAAAGGAAGGAGGTCATAAATTATTAATTTTATAGACACAAAATTAATAATATAAAAACTGACAGTGTAAAGGGTTCGAAACGTCGGAAATTAAAAATAAACGCGATAAATCCGTAAACATTATCATTTATAATGTACTAGCTGTTGACCGCGGCTTCACCCGCGCGGCCAAAGAGAATTAACACGAGTTTTTTTTATTGTACACAGTGGACACTTATCATTATCTATATGTTGAACAATTCACACATATCTTTATAAATTATAGCCTATGTCTTATTCTGATGTAGAAGCTATATTATTGTAAAGTTTCATTAAAATCTATTCAGTAGTTTTTGCGTGAAAGAGTAACAAACATCCATTGATACATACAAACTTTCGCGTTTATAATATTAAGTAAGGATAATCGTGTAAATAAAAGAAATTATAATGCCTACTTCTTAAGTATAGCAAAGGATAAGCAAAACTTTTATACCCTGTGCCAGTACTCTTTGTATGTGAATTATACAATAAATGGAATTGATAACGGTTTAATTAAGTAACTTGTAATTATAGGTAGGTAAATGTCAAAAAATTTTATTGATCGCGTTTTGCATCCGACAAACGCCCTCCATGATGTCGCCTTTTACCTGTTACTATCACATTCTTTCCAAACGCGCCAAAATAAATATAACTTCAAAAATACTTTACGGATTGGACCTCACATACTAGCTAGCTTTATTCTGTTCGCCCGCCAACAACGTTGCCATGACGACGCAGCTTTACAGTAACATCTCGACATCGGTTCATCGCGATTTGATATCCCTGGTGAGATACAAGTTTCAAATTTTATTCTGCCTTGTGGAAGCGGCACTAATGGTGGAACGATACAATCACACATGTGATTTTACACATATACACAAAATGTCATACATAAACTAATACAATCTATAAACAATTGAATCTTTTAAAAAGTGAAGCGTATTAAAAATTGGTCCCACCCGATTGGCGTGCTGTAGACCGTGAAAGGGTTAATAAACGACGCCAATATGTGCATAAATGATATATCGCGTGCACGTCGCATTCATTACACGGACGACCGCAACACATCTTAGTCACATTTTACGATGTGACCGGGATAAATGGATTTTGAGGCAGAAAGAAGCGTCCACAGTAAATTTTACACTTTTTATTACGATCGCCCGAAGCTATGGCAATATTTTGCAGTCG
Source organism: Iphiclides podalirius (assembly GCA_933534255.1). Taxonomy (NCBI): domain Eukaryota; kingdom Metazoa; phylum Arthropoda; class Insecta; order Lepidoptera; family Papilionidae; genus Iphiclides; species Iphiclides podalirius. Next base: position 2,759,963 of record OW152816.1, read on the forward strand.
AACATTCGTAAAGTACAAGTAATCTGTGTTAGTTTTTGTATATTAATTCATCTGTCAGTCTTTGCTGTTCAGAAAACTTATCTAACTGGATGGCGGAAATCCGTCAAAGTAATGAGGCACACCCCTGCTAAAATTTACAAAAGGTCGCAAAATTAAAAGTTAAGCGTAAACGAAAACCATAAAAAGCGGTTCCAGGAAAAAAGCAGATTAAACTTTAATGGAGATTCGAATTTTACAAATACTCTCCGCACCACGCACCCGGCGGGGAAAAGAGCATTTGAACCGCTCGGATATTTCTTTTTCGCTTAATTACTGGCCACCGAGACTTCATTGAAGGTTGCATATCAAAGGATCGAGAAAAAAAAATGGCGCGCTTAAGCCGTATTTAAATTTCAAATGCAGCGATCACCGCGGTGTGTGCGATATAAATGCAAATTCATTTTTAAACCCGTCCGTGCTCGTAAATAAATAAATTTATGGCCAATTGAATCTCGCGTGTTTTACGCATCGATAGATCGCCACGGAAACGCATTCGGCTCAATGGAAAAAATATTTACGTTTTATTTTTTTAACTCTGCGTCAACTACCGTTTACAGCATTTCCATCGCAAACCTCAATGTAAAATTTGAAAAAGCTGAATCATTGAGCTTGATCAAAATTATTATCAACAAGTAAAATATCTAACATATAATGTAAATAAGGATACTTTTTCATTTTACAAAATCCTTTTATCGAGTTTCTCGATAAATTGTATAACTTGTGTAACATACTCGGTTTTTAATAACACAAGGAAATGGAAGACATAAATACGATTTGAAATAAGCTAATTCGAACTTAACACAATATTCAAATGTCTACAAGCCATTGTTACTTGTCGAGAGTGAGTTATGTGCATATCGCCATTGTGGACGCGCTGCGCTAATTTCGCAGTCTGTCGGAACCGCAAAATCATGTTCGACGCAAAATATCAACCGACGTTACATTCGTAAAGCGATCGAGAACGCTTTGATACAACATTTGGGTAGTCGTTAATAACGCGGTCGACGATCAACGGTTAATTGTTGTTTCGTCCCGTTTCGAAATCCCGCCCGTCGCCCGCACCAGAGGCGGATTTATGCGCATTTTTCATAAGGGACCTCCACCGTCGAAGCGCCAAATAAATTTGAATCGATTCAGCGGGACGAATTGTCGAACGCAAACATGTGAACGTATCCGTTTTTTATTTTCACATGCGAAAAAAATGTTTCAAAATATTTATTTTTTGAACCGGGATCATTCAAATGGAATTCGAGCAATTGTATTGTTTTTGCCGTGCCTTTATTCAAATGTTTCTCCAATTTTTTCTCAAAAATTCTATAGTCATGTTTGCTGCCAATTGGATAGAATTTGTAACACAATGAAATTTAAATTTGATTTTTCAATTTATAATCAATGCACCTACTTCTTCTGTGGACCAAAATATCATTTATAACCCAATGCTAATTGTCGGAGAGAAGGACTCAAGAATCGTTGATAAATACAACGCCAGCGAGCATCTTAAATACATATCAGTTTTTTTAATCTATCTGGAGTTAGTTAGTTGGAATAACTAAAGAGAACTGAGGCAAAATGTTGTGCAAAATTCTTAGTCGAACCTCGCTTTTACATTAAACAGACCAAAACCCCAAAGTTTTTTGCCATAGAGCTATTGTGGTATTAACAAAAAGAGGTCTCTTCATTGTTTACACTGCTTAAAATTCAACAAATTTAAATGAACAAAGCAACTTGACCTTGTGGGGTTCACGAGCATCGTATTGCGTGAGCTTAACGTGTAAAAGGGGGCAACTGGAATTTTCGTCCTAAATTTATGAAGAGATGTTTTACACTATCACGCTACAGCCTTTCCGTTTTAAGCTATTTATTAAGCACGTCCAACGCAATTACAATCTATCCTCGAAGGTAAAAGTTAACGTTACTTCTCCCACGTCGTTTAAAAACTGCACAAATTTGTCAGTTTATCTAGTATAGCCAGCTAAAATGAATACGTATACCAATTAATATAGCATTCAGAACATTAGTTAGAACTCAAGAATGCGCTAAAATTACTTAATGTGCGAAAACTTCTTTCAAAATCCCGACCCTTATGTTAGAATGTTTACAGATATATTTTTATTCGTAATAAATGTGACAAACTATTCTTTTTACAACTTAAAAATTATTGTTATAGCAACAAAAAAAATAATTTAAAAAAAAAACAGAGAAAGCCCCAGATCTGGAACTGCTATTCTTATGTCATACAAATACTCGTACCGAATGGGAACTGAACTCACGGGCCGCGGCAGCGACCCAGAGAAAAGATGATAAAGAAGAAAAGAAAACCCGCGTCTGCGAAAACGCGTCCTCATTAACTTCCAAAGCTGGACCGATGTATTAAACGTTCCCTAGACACGAGCTGTCAAAATAACTCATGCGAAGAACTTTACGTCTGGCGAAATTTCTAAGGGAGTAACACCGCTTTAATTTACGGATAACAACGCAGTGAGGCTCTTTCCATTCTTCGACTGGTTTTCATAGTCAATCAATCACAAGTTTATGAATGTGTGTTTTATAGTACCTTTGATGGACCGACAATGATGGTGAGCTGGGTCATACGAGTTAACGACATCTATTTCCACAGACGACGGATGAATTTGAAAAGAGAATCGGACGGATCGAGTTTCTTTTTTTAATCACCGCACACGCTGAACTGATGCCAAGCTGACAGGATTCAAGCGGTGCATTTGTCCGAGTATTGTATTTTACAGCATGTCGTGTAATGAACGTTCTATTTCTAACAGTGGCGATATTTTCGTTGCATTTTCCGATTACTTATTATATATCATCACCATACACCGGTTTGGAATGTGTTAGTAAGTCCGCAGTAGTCCTGTTTTGTTTAAAGCTACTGATTAGTAATGATCTTTTTTATTATTGTTTAATACAATCACAAAAAAACTTGTTATGTTTTCATATTTCAATGGGGATTTCCCAAACAATCTGTTACGTTTATATTAACATTGCTTCTGGAAAGCACCGGGATCCGTGACATAACTCAATACTGAATTAACAGCGGTATGGGCGCGGAGTCGCTCCCTACAGAATCGAACACGCGATGGTTAAAACTTTACGACGTCATTGGCTGTTATAACTTTTATATACAGGCATAAACAATAAGGCAGAGATATGACATGCATTACATATACGCATTAATTCCATTTCAACATTTAATCTGTTAAAGCGAAAAGAGGGAACAAATATTCTATTTATAAAACTTAAATTAAAATTTAAAGAGCAAAGCCGACATCTCTTGTTCGAATTAACGTTATTTGAAATTATTTGTGAGCTGTACAGGATATAAAAAGAGTTGCACAATGAGAGATGTTTTTAAACAATGTAGATAAAATACGTTGAGCTTTTCTTCGGCGTCGTAATCAGACGTTTAGCTTAGTGGTTACAGCGTCTGAGCGCGACTTAGAAAGACGTGCGTTCATTTCCCACGGTGGCGAAAAATTGTTCGTCCATTTTTCTACAAATTTTAGTGATAATATTAGATGAGCGTGAGAAACCGGTTTACCGATATCCGGTTGTAGCAGTAAATCTCATTTTAATATTATGTGGTGGTAAAGCCGCAGATGGAAAATGGACTACAAACGATTACATTCCAGTTAAAATTGGGCCTATTAGGCGTTCTAGATGGTTCATTGATGTACAAATTACGGTTCTAAACGTATATTAGTAAGACATTGCGAAGCCATTTAACAATTAACACACACTCAACAAAGAAATTTTTAAGCATATCCTTATTATTTTGAAACGTATAGATTATATAACAGATATTCGTTGTAGCATACTGATGCAAACTCCCGGTACGAGGAATTGAAATAAAGACGACTCATTAAACAATATGGAAGGTAAATATGCGCTGACGTCATCTAACTATTAAACGCAAATAGCACGCCATGAAGTGAAGAAGTGATTTTAAGATGTTTTTAAACAAGAACATGCCCTTTAAATTAGCGAATTGCACACATCTGTTCTACCTATCATCGTATAAAGAGAAAGAAACCCGAAAATCTTTGATGGGAGTAGTTCCAAATTCGTGAACTCAGGTGAACCGTTTGCTCAGTTGCCAACCCGTGAGAAATCGAAAAATATAAATATAAAGGATTGCTAATATTGCGTCTCGTCTCGCGACTCAGATACGACCCTTTCATACGGAGACGACGCATCTGGAAACTTGTGTTTTAATGTCCACTGCTGGTAATAAATTATTATCAGTTGAAGTTGTGGCTTGTTTTCTGTCCGCTCTTCATAATATGAAGAAAAATATGGAACAGGTAATGCAGTTTGGGATTTTTTCATCGCATTGCATTTGGAATTAGTCCAAGACGTTACCAGAGAAACTGAAAAAAAAAAAAAAAAACTGTGTTGCCCGCATCGTCGTAATTGAATGTTCAAGGTGTTTCGTTAAGCACAATGGTAATGAGAGATAGATCTTCGAAGCGTAAGGTTTGTTGCCGTCACAATGCGGCTTTCTGCAGCCTTAGATATTTCGATTGTGTCCATTCCTTTACTGGAGGCAGCTACTGGCCGTTCCCGAATTGTTCTAAGAAAACTGTCCTTAATAAATGTATGTAATGATTCCTCCAACAACCATAAGACACAAACGGTAATGATAAATACAATTTAAAGCGGTGGAAGGAAGCATACTAAAAATCAAGTTGTCTTAGATTCAACTTAGGATTCAATTAGTCTTAGGTTCAACAATTTGCAATGGTTTGCTATTGCAAAATATCGTTCATGCAAGTCACATTTTCACCGTTTACTTATGTTAAAAATTCCACATTCATTTATAACTTTATTGAACATTTTTTTTTAATTATTTCATGCGGAAAGTACTCGCATATTTAGACAGTGGCTGTCAAACTGGATATAGGCAAATGCCATGGAAGCCAAGGACAGCGCAGCCAGCACACAAAGTTACGGAATTCAATAAAAACTGTTTACACTCAAGAATTGCCAAAAGGCACATCATTTGCGTAGTTTCATGGTTTGCTAATTCGTTTTGCATAGTCATGTAATATGAGATGGGATTATGTTTGTGACCAATTAACATAATTATATTAATACGTGTTACAGCATGTTTATACTTATGAACAGAGTCCCTCTATTGAGAAATCATTACAACGCATCACACAAAATAATAGAAATATAGATAGAAACCTCATTTCCAATTACGTCATTCATCTCTACGCTTTTATTGAGTTTAGTTAGAATCTTTAGCGAAGACCAGACGATACTTGCATCGTATCTCCGAGTTTCCATACGGATGGATTAGATGAACATGTACCAGTTTTCCACAATCAAGTGGGATAAATCAGACATTAACTAGTTCCAATAATAAAAGTTAAAACCGTACAAGTGCGAGGCGGACTCGCCCACGAAGGGTTCCGTATCATTAGCTACAAAATCGACAAAAAATCATGTATGCTGTATGGGAGCCCCACTTAAATATTTTTTATTCTGTTGTTGTTGACATCAGAATACATCACTTGTGGAAATTTCTACTGTCTAACTATCACACATGAGATACAGCCCAGTGAGAGACGGAATGACAGACAGACAGAGTCTTAGTAATAGGGTTTTTTTACCCTTTGGGTATGGTGAAAACACATTTCCGCGAAACACACCGATTAGCAACATTCATTAGCGATATCCTTAATTTGAAAAATACTTCAATTTTTAAACTATAATTTAAGTTGTGATCGTGATTAGACTAAATAAATTCCACACTGTTGCTATTCGCCAGACGTCCGGGTTGAAAAAACACTATAAACATCTATTTAAAATCAGACGATCCCGATTAGAGCTTATTGTTAAGACCACATAATGTATACACCCGTATCAACTTCAAAGAAATCGAATTACTTTGATACAATCTCTTAATACGGACTTACATCCCTGAGATGCAGGGCAAAAAACTCGACCAAATCTCCAATAGAACAAACGAATTTAGCTTTTATAACAAACCGAATACGGTCTCCAATATAATGTGCGATGTCTAAGCACACACTATTAACAGTCCGCTCTTACACAAATGGAGCATGTGTTCCTATTTTGAATTCAAATAATTGATCACAAAAAAAAACGCATTAGTGGTGATTCTATTTTAAAAAGCATTGTGCGTCAAGTACGACGGAGGTATGTACTCGTCAAACATAAACAAAATCGGCTTTTGACGGTTTGTTTGAAAGTCTGTCGGCTACTATTCTAGTTCAGCCTTTTAGCTGGGATATGCCTTGTTCGAGGAGTGGTTTAAATTTAAGCAACACTCGAATAGCGGGAATTGAACTTTCGAATTGAATGCCTAAGGGGCTGCGGCTCTAGTTGATTTTTACAATCGCGACGTATTTGTTTGATCAAAGTAAAGTCTACGCGCTCACTCATTTTAATAGAAACCGTTTAATATAATACGAAGCCGTAAAAAGACTTCGGGCCCTTGTAAAATCTAAAAAACTGTAGGGTTCCGCAACTGCGAATCAAGCCTTACCTATAATACCTTAAAAGGATCAATTCTTACACACATATATATATATATATATATATATATATATCTATATATATATATATATATATATATATATATATTATACAGCGTGTCGTTACCACCGCGACAATAAATGAACGCACATATACAGGATAACTTTTTAAAATTGTATTAAACATTTACATTCTTTAAACATCAACCGACATAGCTCAGAGGATTAGCAAGCTGAAGTGGCGATGGGCCGGCCATATAGCTCGTAGAACCGATAACCGTTGGGGAAGAATGGTTCTCGAGTGGCAGCCTCGTACTGGCCATCGCAGTGTAGGACGACCCCCCACTAGATGGAGTGAAGACCTGTGCAAATGTGCGGGAAGTCGATGGATGCAGGTGGCTCAGGATCGTACTTCATGGCAGTCTATGGGGGGAGGCCTATGTTCAGCAGTGGACTCAAACAGGCTGAAATGATGGTGATGATGAAACATCAATATATACCGAGCTATAAAACTTTCCAAAACAAACAATTTTAGAACACCTTACGTATAAAACTGTAACGTAAAGTTCATTTGGAAAGGTCACAAAGCATATGAATGGGTTGAATGAATTTAAAAGAGACAAAACATACTGTTTGAAAGAGAGGCTTGTAATGCGACGCTGTGGCGCGAGTTGTATAGGATGTTACAAATTTTGTTTCTTTTTTACTTAATTAGTCTGTTTGAAAAATATTTTTTTTTAATTATGGATTTTGTTTAATGTTAATATTTTTTATGATTATTGGCAAGTATCTTTAGACGTGTGTTCATTTATTTTCGCGATGGTAACGACACGATATACAAGTCCAAGCATAGACAAGTCCGTCCGGGTAAGTAGCACGCGCTCACAGAAGGCCCGCGTAAAGTGGAAGTATAATGCTTCTGCGTTTCGTCTGGTGAGTGACGTAGCCGGGGCCCACTTTATTAGCGACGCATCTTCAACCCTAAGGGTGATGCAAATTTCAATGGATAGCGGTTATCACCTTCGAGCAACATCAGGTGAACCGCCAAAGGAGTATTAAAAAAAAAACAAAGTATAAGAGGAGTATTTTTAGATAAAACAGTTTCAAACTCAAGCGATAAAGTGAAGTTGGTGTAGTTTTTCTAACTTAATATGGTCATTAAAATATTCAAGTTGGTATGGTCAAGTTAGAAAAAAAGTGTACTTGGATGTGCTACAAATCGTATTACAGTTTCTTTAAAGGATTCTTGGTGCCCCGCATGGGACCGTTAAAAATGGTGATAATTTTAATACTCATTACACTGTGTACCATATCACAACTCGACTTCTATTAGCAGGCATAAGGGGCACATTAAATCGCAAGTTTCATCATACCCGTGAAGGCAGCCATTGAGGCTCAAAGCTCACTCTTACCATTCGGCTCTATCTCGAGCACCGTAAACCAATGCATGATAAAAATCTACCGCGTGAAGCCGCGACCCAATGGCTGGTAAAGATAATCGAGCGACGAAGCTTCGGATTATTTTCGATTCATTGTTCGTTATAAACGTTCGAATAAACAGGGTCGCTGACATAATCGTGACAATTATTATTGAATAAAAAAACCTAAATATAAAATTTAGAGTTTATTGTGTTGGCCGTGCTGAAGTCTTTGTTGTTGTGCGAATGGGCAGGATCTTCTGGGGAAGTTCGATGTCTTAGTAGACCGCTGTGGAGAAGAATGAAAGGCCTGATTGCCTGCCACTTTCTCGTAAAAAAGTCGTTCAAAATCAAATTATAATCTACTAGCTGCTGCCCGCGACTACGTCTGCGTAGAATAGGTTGAAGGGGTAACATTCAGATAGAAAGACATAAAATATGTATATAAATTATAGCCTATGTCTTACTCTGATGTATAAGCTATATTATTGTAAAGTTTCATAAAAATCCATTCACTAGTATTTGCGTGAAAGAGTAAGAAACATCCAACCCATACATACAAACTTTCGCCTTTATAATATTAGTAAGAATAATACTCTATTCATAATAATAAATATTTTAATAAATAATTAATATAAAAATTTATAATTAATAATAAATTTTAAGTTATCAATATTATTATAACCATAACAAAATTAGACAAACTATCCCATTAACTTCAAAGCTTTTTTAAAAGGTTTCCTTACTTTAGTTTTTTTTAATATATTACAAAAACATTGTATTCCGTAACTAAACACATACGTTCTATTATTCTGCAGATTTAAATTCATATTATAAAAGTTAATAACTGCCAACCCTAACGTAGGTTAGCAACAAAAGAAAGCTTTTTAATAAAAAGTGGCGACGTACGTATCGTTACATAATGATCGTTAATGACCTCATAGATATTACCTCTTTGTACTCGGCTGAATACGCTATGAGGATCCGCTAGATCCTATCTATTTGTAATCGATCAATTTCGAATTAAAAGCTACGTGAGGAGCTTTCATTTCCTTTGGCTACATACGTTATCTTGGATAAAAATCTTGCATGCTACTGACTGTACTTGATATTTGAAGACATAATAAACAAGTGTACGGGAATCTTATTAATTCTCAAAAGTCGCATTATTCTCTCTTCTTAACGTTAACATTATATTGTATTAAACAAAGTTTAAGAAAACATAGTTAAATGCGAACAATAATAGTATATTATATATAGGTTTTTTGTCGTAGTAAAAAATGCATAATGTTGGTACGAGTATATTCCTAGAATAAGTAAAAAATCAAATTATTTCTCTATAGCATACATATTTAAATACAATGTTCAATGTCAAGCATAACTAATATTGGAATCCAAATAAAATTCCAAATAAAAGGGGTATCGTGAAGAGTACATTCATATACTGTATGAATAGAATTCTCTCTTAGCTACAACAGGACAGCAATGCAAAGAGTCAATACAAATTCAGCGGTGTAATGCGAAACGCGTAAAAGCGGCGCCAGCTATTTTTCAATCAAGCAGACATACATAAAATGTATGTGCCCTCTTCTCTGGCAACTTTCCCCTTAGCTTATTGAGTGGACATAGCAAATCATGAAAACCTAAAACGTTAGGGCTGGAATAACGACAAGACAAACCTCGGCATTCTTGGCGGGGCACACACCAGCCCGATTGGAATTTGTAGTCACCCCTGGAAGCGCATCAATTCTCGTTTGTGCGTGTAACAGCGTCACCAGACTAGATTTCTTTATAGAACGGGGGATCTCGTTTGAAGCCCGATCAATTTGTAACGTCCGTCGTTGTGCTGCGGCGCGGACGTACACGCGTAAACATGAACTCGCGCACGCGGTTTTGGCCCTTATGCCGTGGTGTTAGGTGCCGAAATGGCGCGAACGGGTCGACCAGATGGTCGACGTTTTTTCTCTTTTATTACCACACACGGCTAGGGCGACGCGTGACCTTCTGTTCGCCCGATACTCGGGCAGGTGCAAGGCTAATTGATTGCGGACCTTTGCTCGAGTTGTGCGCGCTGCAATTGAAGACGGTTGAAGTAACACAGGCCACGCATAAATAACCTCTTTTGCCGTGCTCTAGGGCCGTTAAGTCGACGCCGATATAAATTAAAACGAAACTTCGAGAACAGCGCCCGGGAACTCTTGCGAGCACCGTAACGTCTTTATGAAAGTGACAAGTGTGTAATGCGCGTGCTTTATTGCGATAAACGGTTGGCGGGAGCTGGTTCGAAATGAATCGTATACAATACGCAGCATTTTACGGGCGAAAGACGTTTTATTGACAATATTTTGACACCACTTCATGATTACGCACAAAAAGATGTCATAGAATTTTAAGTCAGTAATTTGGCTACAACAAACTTAACTTTGATAACTACATTTACTGCTATGAGAAAAATCAGTACCTGCACAAAGGAGGCGGAGCCATTATTAAAAGAGCTTCAATTTCATAAAAACAAGCGTGTTTCAAGATATCCTTATAAATAATTCGATAACAAGATGCGTTTCTACAAATAGATTCCGGTTTTTTGCTTGAAGCGGAATGTGGCAACTAAACGACAAGTTAACATGTCGACTTTTTCTGGGGAACCGAAGGCCTAATGATCACACCATATGACAAGTGGTTCATTTAATATTCACGTAATCCTTCCGGAGATCATGAGTTTTTATTGCAACTAGCAACAATTAAAAACATGCTTCTCCTTGCCGAATTTCAAACCAGCGAGTACCATATCTATATTTATATACGAGATTTCCACCAATAATTGACTCGACACGATATCTCTGGAACCATAAGGCGTAGAGACTTGAAATTTAGTAGGAATATTCCATTCGCCGAGACCTGTTGGGTCCGCTAGTACTAATACTATAAGTAATCGTCTATCGTCGTTTTATTTTACCGACACTGTGTTCCGATCTCTAGCTTCTGCTTTTCTATTAAGATTGTTTCAATTTAAATGTGGTATAGCCACGCAACAGTGTCCGCTGATGCACGAATGGGCAGGTCCATCCGGGTAAGTACCACCTCACAGAAGACCGGCGTTGGGTAGTAATGTTACACTTCTGCGCTTCGGCTGGTGTGTGGGGTAGCCGGGACCCAGTTTATTAAATGGTGGCAACGCATCTGCGACCCTGTTGCAAACTTCCACGGGCGGCGCATAAAAACATCATACGGAATTTAGAAGTACTCTTTTATAAGTGCGGGTAAGAGAGATCAAGTGCCTGAAATCTATTCTCGACGTGATCTTCTGCATTTCCTACGGTGCGACAATATGCCTTTGGAAGTTTGTAGTAACGCTGCCAATGCGTTACTAACTTATACAAGCAAAAATTGTGAAGGAGACGATATTTTGCATCAGCATTACACTCACCCCAAATATCCAATACCGCGACGGTTTGCCTGTTTATTACACGAAGCGAATGATTTCGCCACGGCTGTCCCAATAGTCCACGCACTTCTAGATCCAATATTAACCGGGTCTCGAGCATCCGGTCACGTCAAGAACCCGCAATGTGCTCACAAATACGACTTTGTTACATATTAGTGACGTACCAAGTTCTACTTGCACTTAGATGACTCAGCTAAATAACTTTTTTTTAAATAAAAAAATGACTATTGCTCGAAAATCTTTCTATACCTAAGTAAAGGCGCAGCTGCCAAGGTATTGGGTTCGGTGCCGGGGGACGTGGGTCCGATTCCGGGACAACTATTCATGTCACACACAGAAATTTGGCTCGGATCTGGGTTTGTCCACGTAAAATTTACGTATGTAAAACGTCCTTACAACACCGGATAATGTTATCCTACAGCAAAGGCTTAAAAAAAACAAACAAAAAGTAGCGAGAGGATGCGTATTATTCAAAGCAAAAGTAGCGATGCGTGATGAAAAACAAACATTCAATAAGAAAATAAAACGGATACGCAATTAGAACCCACGTCATTAGCGAGGTTGCGACCGGTGCATTGTGATCATATAGCGTAATGAGCTCGTAGGAGCGAAGCACCCGCAATAGACGTTAAAGCGGACGTAATTATTCTTCGAAAATTGAGTGGACATCCGCATGCAATCATCTCGACCGGTCTTACATCAGATGTGGCACAAAGACCTTTTTGTGACTGTTACACGTCTAAGGAGGACGTTTCAAGCGAAGTAATCGAAGCCCTTGGCTGGAACGTCAAGCTAGGACATAAATGCATTGATGGTATGTCCATACAACTATCAACGTGGCATTGATAATTTCCTGCTACATCTACGACACCACTAACAAGAACTAATCAGAGTTCGAAGATAATTAGATTGGCTTACTCGTAATTGTTAGGGCAGTTACGAGTAAGCTTAGTTCTAACAAATAGTTATCGAGTCAGAAAAGTTATATAAAACTTTGTAAGATTAAAACAACTGCTGATGAATAGTAAAATTTAAATTACAAATACCCATTGTTATCTCAATTTAGTCATCTCTCGTTGCCTGAATTTAGTCACCAATTATATTATTTCAAAGGACTTTTTTAATCTCTTAAAACTGTTTCCTTTATTGGGACTGTGGTTGAGACGTATAAAGAACCAGACCTAACTCGCTTCTCATAGTGCCATGTCTTAAGGCAAGTTAAGAAGTTACCCACAGGATAGTCTATCGAACATAAAACTAAAACATAGTCGACATAAACATCGTTAGAAAACAGAACTTGAGATGGAATCGATCGATGTCGTTTTAAAGAAAGCCACAAAGACACCCGGTGTAGATCAACACAGACGAAAGGTAAGCGTTTATTTGTACTTCGTATATGTACTTACGATTCAAGCACAACTCGTCTACCGTGTCTTCCACGCGAACGGAAAAAAATCAACAACTCGCGCGCAGCGTGGGTACCTTTCGGACTAATAGACGAACACAATAAAAGGGGAAGGGGACTCGGAAGGTAAAGCCAAGCCACTTGAGCTTATCGCGACCTAACGCAATTTGTAAGGGAGCCAGCGTTCGCCCGCTCCCGATGCATGCGTCAGATACGCGGAGACACGACCTACCGACCGCGACTAGGTTCATTTTCATAAGGCGAGGCCGATTCGAACAATGCCATTCGCAATTGTTGACTGTTGTGAAGCGAGTTGAGGGCCTTATCGCCCGAATCTGTTGCTTCATTGGCGTCCGCGCAGTAAACTAATAACGGCCAGTTCGCGTAATCAGAAGAGATTTGCGTTAAATTTAAATAAGAATTACGATCAATACAAACAGCACAGCATGCCTCCAGTTCAGATCGGATTGTAAACACCAACAACTTTAGGCATATTCCGTATGATTCTTTGGTTAATCCGGTGTCTAATGAAACTTAATGCACGGCAATGGGAGGTAATTTAGAAATGTTACGACACGCACTTCTCAAATATCATTTGCTCATGCACATGACTGACAATTATCGAACGTAAACAATACGTTTTATTGTGTAAGTATTGCATTACACTATGAACGGGGCGCAGTGAACGAGAGAATATGTTGAAATCGAATTAAAGTATCCCATGGCGAAAGAATGCTTGAAAAACTACAAATATCATTTTAGTTTTTATGAATGTGTATCAAAATAAGAACAGGTACACCGTAAACATGATAAATGGTAGGTTAAAAAATTTCCTTTGTCAACAATATTCCAAGAAAGTTGAAACATGATGACGGTAAAAGAACCAATACAACAGTGCACGGCAACGAAAATATAACAAACAAAAATTAACATGCAACTTCGGTAAACAAAACGTGAGTGAATGTAATAAAATCAGGAGCGAAACCAAACTTTGACATTAGCAGTATTTCACGAAAAAATGAAATGATGGTTTTAGAATTTTCAAAAAAGATTAAATTGGAAATAATTTACGGCATAAGCTTTGGTTTATCGTACTACTCACAAACTCGGGGGATTTTCATTCAAGTAGATTCGAACAATAACGTCCAAATCTAATTCCTTGCGTTGTAAAAGAGAAAAAAAAAAATAAACAACGTTCCCGGTCAAACGTGCGCGCACAAGAGAAGCGACCCCAATAAAACCTCCGCCAGCGAAACGTATAGATAACTCGGAATTATCTACTTAATGTACCGCGTGTTCGCGTCACTGCCCTTTTTTACTCCGCGTACCGACTGGAATACAATGAGCGCTGGGTGTAATACCACGTCCAGATGCGGCTCCCTTAAAAATCCTTGCAATCGGTTAGTAGGTAGCGCAAGCGCTAGCTACTTTTATCAGCTACTGGTCGCTCCGACTACGTACTAACAAATCTTAGATTTGTTAGTAGAACTTTTGCTGGAAATACTACTTTCAATTGTTTGAATCGCCGCCTGTTTTAACGAAAACATTGTACTTTTGCTAGATTTGGTTCACTTATCTCAGAGATACAAGTTAAGCAAAGAGGCGAATTTTATCTCCGTTAAAATATTATTACAAACTAGCGGACCCAACAGACGTTGTCCTGTACACGTGACTTAAATCCGACAACAAAATTATAAATTAAAAAAAAAACGAATTGTAAATCTTAACCATTCTCGAATCGACCTGAAGACACTAACACACACGTCATACATAGCGAAAGCGTTCTATTCTTGAAACGTATCGCTCGTGACCCCGATAACGAATGAGGCAGAGATGATTTTATTGTCCGAGACAAGTGCGCAGGCGTCCCATTTGATAAATAGAACAATCACGCATCCCACCAAGCGTATGACCCGAGCCCGGTTACATATATCATCTTTGAGTCCGGCACACGGCGGTCGGCTATGGTCGGGTAGATGAGAAAATAAAATTTGCACATTCAAATCTGTGGAGTGCAACTTTTTTCACATTGCTGTATTTTTTCCACCCAGCAGCAAGATTTTGCAGCAGCATGATCACATTATAAAGAGCATAGTGAATCTATCATTTCCCAATCAACAGGAGCATGTTAACAATCAATCGTAGTTTGAATTTGATCTACATTAATTTATTTTGGTTGCTTATACGACATTCTTGTGCAGTATTAAGTGAGCTCCCGAAACGTTCTATTTTGGCCAAGATTAACTAACTTCCTTGAACACAGAAAGCATTCCAGTATGGCCAAACAATACTGAACTCGCCTTTATCCTGAATATTTTTTTAGCGTTTATTATATAGCGTCTTCAGATATATATTAAGTTGTTCAGATATATAGTAAGTTTCTCTGAAGATATATATTAAGTTGCGGACAAATTGATATCTAATGACGGTAGGAAGTTTATTGCTATTTATTGAAACAGTTATAAACACGAGGCATAAATTATGGCATTCATGATAGCATTCAAACAAACTGTCACATTTGAAAAGGCGAACAATGTACAAACTATAAGATTTTTTTTGAAACTCATTTTTTTAATTTGTTTAATAAACGCGCATAAAATGCATAGCGAAACAGAAATAAAAACTTAAAAGTTAACACATGCGAATCCTACAACCTGAATTATAGGTGAAAACTACTCTCTAACAGACAGTAGAAACAATAAAAAATTATAAGCATAGTTAATAAAGATAAATTTTTAGTTAGATTACCTAAATTACAAACATGTTAATTTTGCTTATTACTGTGTTTATAGTAATAAGCAAAATTAACATGTTTGTGAGTTAGGTAACATTGCACTTTAAATGCACTTGTTGTCAAAAATGTCTATCTTAGGGTTACCGTACCCAAAGTGTAAAACGGGACCCTATTACTAAGACTCCGCTGTCTATCTGTCCGTCACCAGCCTGTATGTCATGAACCGTGATATTTTAAAAGTTGAAATTTTCACAGATGATGTATTCCTGTTACCTATAACAACAAATAATTGTAGTAAAAAAAGCATAAAAAATATTTAAGTGGGGCTCCCATACAACAGACATAATTTTTTTGCCGTTTATATACATAACGGTACGGAACCCCTAGTCTGACTCCCACTTGGGCGGTTTTTATTACTCAATACACAGGACGATTTATTTAATCTATAAATAGAATCGTTGTATCCTAGATATCCATACCTAACCGCATTGAAACAAAAATGTTTCATTGTTCATTCTAACTCTTCTTTGTCTTGTATTCTAATCTTATATCTATTACTTTTACACGCCTTTTTCCAGAGACCATTAGCGAATCGCTCAATTGAAAAAACAGCAGTTTTTGCTGCATCAAGGCGGTATCACAATTAACAAGCCACAGCCGACGGGGATTTATAGCTATCGCTACTGGCAACCTTGCCAAAACAATTACCGACGTCTCCGAACATATAATTGGACATTTCGGGTTCCGAGTAGGTTTTTTTGCCGTCGTACACCTTCTAATTATTCGGAGTACATATTCCGCCGGCCCGTCGACGCGCGTAATGAAACTTCCCGTTGTGTAACTCGACCGATCGCCTCGTGCTTTTGTGCCGCTAAATGGGACGGTCGTGTTGAGGAGATGTTTAAAAAAGGAATAACTCTAGTTACGAGCCAACAAGCGATCCCCAGCTCGAACCTCGACCTTTGATTTGGACTCGACGTTTAAAGCGATCGTCTTTTTTTTCTCCAAACACTCGTACACGATCGGCCACGGCCCTTTTTTCGTTTCAACTTGTAGCTGCAATATCGAGTTCGTTCTCACACACAATGTGGACTTTTCAACCGTTGAGTGAAAGCGATGCGTTAATTATCAATCGCTTGAATCCCATTCGGATAAAAAAGCAATCATCGGTAGTAAATAATGTTGTTGTTGCTTATTTGTAGACAATTCTTGCTAGTGAGATACTCGATCCTAGACGATAAGTTAGATTTGCCAATATTTGTATTACGAATAAAGTGCTTGCCTGTTCTTTGTAAATAACGTGTTAAATAAAGGCGTAATATAAATCATTAAAAGTAAATATATTTTAAACTTGGTTAATGATGTATATAGCCTATGCGTCCTATGTCGAGCTGTATAGGTTTAAAACTTGAGGACCTCTTTGCATTAGCGTTACGTTGGTAAACATTGTTAGAAAATTTGTTTGTATTTACAGACCATGACATGACACGCCTGTGTGCTGCCCCTTGTCAATTTATTCTTTTACTCTTGACCGCCTACACAAATACGCGTTTAACAGCACACTATAGACAATGACAGTAAAATATTTTTACCGGCTTAAATTAATAGAAATTGGTAAGCACTATATATAACAGACCGAATACCTAAGCACGAAACCAAAAAATCGACAAAGACTTTTCGAAAACACTTGTTTTCTTCACTAAGTGAATATTTTTTTCTCTTCTCACAGGAAGAAGCTTTAGTATTATGAGCTTGCCAGTCTTGCTTTTATGTTTGTGTCAAAAGGTTCATTAAGGCATAAAATGTAGTTAAAAAATGAATAATCCTAATCCTCACCTATTAACTTTCTCCTTATATAATTTATATTATCAACAGAATTATTTGCAAACATTGTAAAAGAAAAGAAAAATAATTACTAATATCTAATTTATTACATTTTCGTAACGTACTATATGCAAATAAAGACGTACAATTCAATTTTTTTGTTATGTGAACTAAAATTATTAAGATGTAACTACAGACAGGCCACTAACAAAATCGACGAAACGTGATTTCTTTATTTATTAATTAATATCGACACGCACTCTCAGTTGGGGCGCGTCATATTAAAATTTCGAATTCGGAACAGCCCCCGAGCGCACTACTACGAATTGCGTTTCGTCGCTTTGACGCTTCAACGACCGTGATTAGCGGCAATTTTTGCGCGCGAACCTTTAAACGCACGCGTACTTAAGTCGCTGAAGTGCAAAGGTTAAGTTCGCACCGCTCAGTTTTGAATATACAAAAAAAGTGCGACAAACTGTAACCCTTCATGCGAAACTATGTTCTTGGGTAATGAAAACAAAGCTTAAAATGCCGTGAAGGTGTGGGTCTGAGATTGCGCACAGCTGCGCTGACGACCGCTGACATCGCGGTTTGAATCGAGCTTTAATACCCCAAGGTCTTAACGTTTGACCTCCGGCTGCGGCGTGTCTCGCACCTTGGCCGCGCTTGGCTCCGTACGTAAGTGATTTTTAATCGGCTAGCTCGTGGCGATACGACGGCAAGGGAATCTCTTGATTGAATACTAATACAGCAATTGCAGAGCTGATTCGTTATAAAATTAAAATTCTGGCAACAATGTAGTGATATTTTGATAAATAAATACGGTTTAAATAGAGATTGAGTGAATAATTTGTACACGATGTGATCTTTATTTCTTTTACAACTTTTTATTGCATAACAACCGTGACGGGTGGCATATATAATTATCTAGTAAAATGTGGTCTATGCGTTCGGCAGTCAAAATAAATAGGACACTGCGATAAGTTTCCCAAACAATCAATCCATAGCTTCGAGGCAGCCTCCCCTTTTCGTCAGGTAATGTGTGCCTTTAAAAATTTTGCTTAATTCAATATTTTTAAAGGATCATATAGATTTCATTCCATTTTCGCTAATATCTTCCATTTGAGTGTTATTTGTACAGCATTAACGTCTTGTGAATTGTTTGGACACAGATAAAATAAAATTTTCATCTTTGCCTACTGACGTACAAATTATATTGTAAATATCGAACTGTATTATTGACGTATATGAGTATGTAAGACTTTTACTTATAGCGTGCACTCAATACATGCCAAAAAAGCTTTGCCCAGGCGTCCCATAAAACACGCCCCATAATACTGAAACCCAATACAGAGTTAACGAAAAAAATCTTAACATCACAGCAGCCTTTGCAAATGCCACTATTATATATCACTTAAGTGACCTGTTATGTTACTCGTATCATCAATCACTTACAGAAATCGGTAAGTTTTTTTTTATACTCACACGTGTTTGTTATTCCTAGATCGAGTTCTTTAGTATCGTGAACACTAGTAAGGATGGAATATTAAAAAATGGCCTGATTAATGCACGCAAGCGATAGCCGGAAAATTGAACTAGGTTTTTCTGAGAAAAACAATGGGGAAAGAGAGATTAAACAAGTGGGGTTCGTTCCGGATGAGATACTTCCCCGGTTTTCATTACCTCTTAATTCTTTTCTTTGCATTTTTCCTTAGTCTCACAATGGATCGTCGCTTGCCAAGATTTTCAGCGGCGAGCTATGAAACCTCCGTTTTGAATACGTGCCATTTAATAGGAAGAAAAAAAAATGCAAAACATATTTTTTTGAAAAAGGAACATTATAAATGAGCCAGCTGTACGAAACACTGTACAGATAAGCTATACCACTTTAAAATATTACATGTCATTAACATTTGACTACACAGGAAAACCGCAACATTAATATTTCTATTTAATTAACTAAATAACTTCCATAAACATCAGTTACACCAGTATACAGGATAAATATTTTATTTTATTTCATTTTTATTACAGGCACGTTAATGGGATGCCACAAACTTATGGAAATAACATATTTTGGAACTAATAAATATAAGAATAAAATTTTAAGAGCATTGAAACATAAAGATGATATAAAAACGACAGTAGTTTATAAAGTCTTTAAAAATGTGTTATGTGGATAGTATTATTCAAACTTTCTGATAATTCGAATAACGAAATAAAAATGACAGTTATATAAAATATAGGGTATAAAACTAGTTTTATTTAGTTTAAACAGGTTGTTGAAAGCCTCTTGCCCAGTATTTTTTTTATCACGAAAAATTAAGTCTGAGATAAATTTTGTTTTGTAATCAACATTGTAGATACAAATAAAAATTTATATTAATAACTCTATTCCAAATATAGCCTATAAAAATTATAAATTATTTAATTTACGTTTAAGGCTAAGAAAGTTAAGGTCGCAGTAATAATGCAATTAGGTATATCTTTTCATGTTCAAAAAGGTACTAGAGATGGATGAAAATTAACCAAAAGAATCCAATACGTTTTATCGTATATTCAAAGACGCCAAGTCATATATGCATTTGCATTTTCTCGAAACTAAAAAACTAAACTAAACCAAACTCGACCTCACGACCGAAATTTATATCTGATTGACACTGTTGCGTTGAAAATTATTGTGTGTATGTAAAATGAAATTAACGATATCAATAGATTATAAATTAAAAAGCTCTTATATCCGAAGCATTCGGTATCATAACAATTATGCAGTTGGTGATTTATGTCCGTCCTCTTGCCAAAAACCCGTGGCACCCGCCCGCGTATAAACAGCCGGAATATTTATGTCTCAACCGGGGCAAGAATCCCGTTCGCGATGTAACTGTCGGGCCTCGATTTGTTTTGGAAATTATCGCCCGAATAGCCGCCGCGCGCGTCTTCTTTCGCCGGGAGACCGTAATCTTCGTGGCAGTGGTGGAAAAAGGGAAATTACAGGCTGTATATGCTGAGCCTCTTTTGTACAGAGGGTATTTGGGTGAAGTTCACCCCGCGACCCCACTGCGTATTGGCAGACTGTACAAACATAAACCCGAAGACGCAGGTTCGAATCCCGCAACGTTTTTGTTCATTCATCTACAAACATTTTCATTTTCAAAGACTACACATATCTTCGAAACTTAGTTTTCTTTTTATTATTTCGAAAATATGCAGGTTTCCTCACGATTTTTTCCTTCACCGACGAGCATGTGATGAGATCAACAATTTCATTCATGCCGGCACCGCGATTTGAACTCAGATACTGAGCTATCACGGCTAGCAGTGAGATACCGTGACAGGGGAATTTTGAAAAATTCTTTCAAAAGCAAGATACCAATTTAAGCCCTATTCAAGAATTTATTGATGTAAAATCTGGCAGTACAAATATCCACGTGTTTTTAAAACGCAAAGTCAACTTTCTTAGTTAATAAAATAATGAATAATTTTTACTTGAAGCGTGACGGTTTGTCAAAGAAATTTGGAAATGATAATTATATTTATTAAAACTGCCAACCCTAGTGGTTTTGGGCTGTGCGTTGATAGACAAGTCAGTCAGTTTCTCTTTTTATATTTATGCAGATTGTGTTTATTCTATGACTGAATTCGAATGGATACGTCGCAATAAAATTTTTTCGTTCAAGCCAACGGACGATGCAAATGAAATATCTAAATATTTAGGGTTTATAAACATTTCTCGTTTCCTCAATAATTGATGGTTTGAAAGTGGAACGTGCGTTTGAGAATATTTAAAGCAATTCGATTCGGACGTTTTACTTTACTTAAATCAAAACTAAATAGTAGTTGAGTTCTAGTAGATGGATAACTTGTAATAATCTTAACATGTACAATTGAAAATATTATATGAACAAAAATAAAGGTTATGGTAAAATCGGTTGTATTTTTTTATATGAATAGATTGTCGTTGTATCAACTAAGCCAATTGTTGATTAACTGTTACGTTATGTTGGAACTTAAGATTTAAATGATAGCACGAGTAGCAGGGTAGATAATTTACATAGTCTTTTTTTTTTTCAAATATAAATAATTAAAGATTAATTATTTATATTTGAAAAAAAAAATAATAATAGCAAATTATTCTTTGTTAATCTCCGTCATCTCGTATATCCAACTGCATAATTATATGGTTCTGCATGTCATATAAAAATGGGTATTACTAGCAAACATGTATTTGTAGAAATTATTTTGTAAAGAGCACGTTAAAATAAAAATTATTTACTATGCGTGAGAAATTTTGCGTAAAATAGAAACAAAATAACAATATTTCCGAGCGGTATTGCCGGATAGAACCAATTTCTGCGATGCAACGCTATATTTTTTCCATCACTTCGGGATGACACATACGACACGTGTCAATTTTTTTAAAACGTGTGAAATATTTAACACCGGCGGAAGCAACAGGTACTTCAATGTCGTCCACCTGCGCTGTGTGCATTTTAAAAAAACATCGAAGCTCCGAACAACGAAATAATTAAAGTGACAAAAACTGACTGGCTACTTGATAGCTTAGATCGACGGTTCTAGAAGCGGAAAATTGTGAGCAGAATCCGCCCTACACTACGAAACCTTTAGATAAATTCGAGATAAGAAAAATCAATAACCAAGGAGGCTGACGGCAGGGGTTGACAACAGTTGTGATTGATGACAATGAAAGCTGTGAAATGATCCAAACTTTGGGAATTCGGAGGCGAATTGAAATGGAAGACATCGGTAAAATAATATTACTGTTTAAGTAGGACTTTCTCCTTGCTTTAATTACGTATTTACGTAAGGCACTAACATCACTTTATTGAAAATTTACCTCACGACGGCTTTTATCGGGGAGAATTTGACTCGTAACCAGTCGTAAACATAAGCGTCCTGACAAAGTAACGTCCGCCTCCCGGGGCTATGGCGGAGATTGCTGATACCTATTTCCCTCTTCCTGCGACTTTTCGCTTCTAGTACCGATAGTCCCCAGTTGAAGAACGTTATATATCTGGTCGTTTTCACTTCCCCTGAGCGCTTTTGCCTGTTGCGACTCATTTTGCCGTCGCAAAATATCCTCATGGTTTTCTGATGAATAACTTCTTTAGGCAGGTAACCGAATGCTTTGGACGACGACTATACTACGGAAACACTTTACGGCGATGACGTGCTTTTATAGCATCCGATTTTTAAATATTTACTCTTTATATGTATGTATACTCGTTATATCTTAAGTATACATTAATAATAAATTAAATCATTTAAATTAAACGATTATTAGTTATTTTAATGTTTATTTTTAGTTTTACTTCAACCGCGTTTTTTTGTGCACAGTCGATACACATTCCTTTCTTATTCCCCTGGCATTTCTTACATGATTAAATTCGTAATGTATGCTGAGCGATGCACGCTATAAGATAGGAACGGAAAAAAACATTCGAAGTTGACGATACATCGAGGTTCATACTAATATATTAAAATACAGCTCAAGGAATTACAGGCCTGCTAACTAAGGACTCCATTCAAAGCTTGAAGTCGCGAGTTCTTTTCCCAATTGGTAATGGGAAGCTTTTCGTTTTTCGGATTTATTCCGCTTTAAAAAATTCCCCGTAGCGCGTTTACGAAACTGTCTGCGGCGGGAGGCTTCGACAGATTTTTAAACACCGTGCTAGGTTCACAGCATTCGCCGTCCTGACTTAAACCATATAAAGGTATTAGCTAAGTACAAAGCACATATAAAGGTATTAGTACAGTATACACTGTACCACTGCCAACTACAATGAAACATGACATTGGCTCGGTTTAAAATTGCATTTTTGAAAGTTTATAGGTCATCGACCCGAAGGCGCGCCGTCTTCGTACTCGTAAGTACCCCAACACTGTTCACTCTCGTGCAATAAAACGAACACAGTGGTCACAAATCATCCCATTTTATCTCAATTCACAATACAGCGACGCAGGTTATTGATCATTATTTAATTTATAGCATAAGTACACGGACGGACGGTCTGTCGGAGCGTAGGTATAGGAGATATTTGCATGCACTTGAAACGCAAATATTAACATAAGCCCGGCTGGATTTATATGTGACTAGCGACCCGCCCCGACTTCGCACGAGTGCCATGCAGATAATAAATAAACTCTACTATATTATGCATGTATTAGACATATAAACGTCACGATCATTTACACACTTTTTTTTACTTTTTTTTCAAGTCCAGATCATTGCTTTCTTAATTTTTTATTTTTGTCGATCCAGATGATTTTGTTCTGTTTTTTCCTTTTTTTTAAAGTTCTTTCTTTTGTGAAAAACACCAGTTCATATTTTTTTATTATAAAGTCGGTAAGATCGAAAAATATTATGCATATTTTATTACTCAGTAATTTGTATCTAAATGAAATTTCCAAAACACATGATTTACAAAAAAAAAAAAAAAAACAAACCGAGCAAAGCTCGGTCCTCCAGGTACTTTACAGTTTATCGTTACCATCAGCGTACTCAAGTTTGATAAAACGATCTTTAAAAGTATACATATTTACTATGACTGTGATACTCTGATGCCTTGGCAACGGGGTCGTGGGTTCGATTACCACACGAGACAACTATTTGTGTGACCGCCGACGTCCGCCGACGACGAAACCAATAGCTTGGCAACTGCTCCACGAAGACTGACGTCATGGGTCACTGTTCCATATGCTATCCATTTACTAAAACCGGTATACAAAAAAAAAAATTACAGGCAAACGAAGAAATGATGTTGAATTTCATTTTGTCCATGGTGTGACATGTGTGAATCAATGATAATTAAAATATTAAAATGTGAGACTGGACTGCGCGCGCACCCCTTTTTAAATTATAGGGACAGTCACTGGTGTTCCAATAACGTCGGGGTTCTGACAGTAGTTAACTCGACTGAACTGTTGAATTGTTAATTCGCAGCCGTAATAAAAAAATTGTATTTCAGTCAATTTGATGACAGATGGCGCTGCTTAGAAAAAAAACATTTCATAAATTGATATATTATAATTATAAGGGAAAACGAAACGATAGCGCGACTTTTTTCAAAGCAGCGCCATCTGTCGTCAAATGGACTGAATTACAATTTTTAATTACGGCTGCATATTAACAGTAAGTGGCGCCATCGCATATTCCGTCATCGCATATTTCGTTCAATACCCACCATATTAAAGATATACTAGATAAGATATACCATTTTACTTCAGTAAGACTAAGTTACAGCCACCGTTAATGTTTCAAGCGCGATGGACGTCGTTTCAGATAAAAAAGTGAAGGACAATAACTGTTCACATAGCAGGATTAAACATATTCTTTACAATTAGTGGTGAATTGCCCAATGTATATATCTAACATGTTGTATGTTGTACAATCGTGCGTGTTTCAATGTCGGTATATATATTACGAAACTAATATACGTGTTTATTGAATTGCGTTCTTGGTAAATTGTTACGCCTATTCTGATTACATAGATAGGTCGTTTTGAAGATTTTAGTTATATGCTAAAAAATAATATTCGGCGATGCGTTGCTAATGGTTAACTGTGTGTAGGATTTCGCAAAAACAGCAATTGAAAGAGTTGCGTGTTACAGGCAGTTTTATTCAAGAAGAGAATTATGAATGATCACAATTTTTTGGCATCAATATATAAAACAACCATTTTCCTAGACGCACGTCGGGTTTTACGATTAT
This sequence comes from Iphiclides podalirius, assembly GCA_933534255.1. NCBI lineage: Eukaryota > Metazoa > Arthropoda > Insecta > Lepidoptera > Papilionidae > Iphiclides > Iphiclides podalirius. Next base: position 2,785,075 of record OW152816.1, read on the forward strand.
GCGAAATTAATGACGACGAATCCGGTGAAAGATGAAAAGGATAATTACTTATACAATTTAGAAATATGAGCAATTCAAACCCAAGCCCAAGTAAACTCTAGCCATCATAAGCGTTCCTAGTTTAGTTTACCCGACTTACATCGGCATTCACACGTAAGTTTCTCCTAAGGAAGGTTTTTTTAAATTCTTTCTTTTCTTTTCTTTATGTTTTTGAGGACATTGCCCGTACTTTAGAATAACATTATCCTGTGTTGTAAGGACGTCTTACAAACATAAATTTCACGCGGACAAACACCCAAAGACGAAACAACTATCTGTGGGTCACACAAATAGTTGTCCCGTGTGGGTTTCGAACCCACGACCCCCGACGCCGAAGCCAATACCTTGGCAACTGCGCCACGGGGTCATCATAAATAAATATTTCTCTTTACTAAATGTGTAAAATTTACTATTTTTGAACATACGCACAACGTCTCTAACTTCCGTGGCAAACGCTGAAAAGAAAATTCTTATAATAATCTTCAAACTCCAGCAAATCTTTATAAATGCTCGCAGTAGAAGCTTGCGAGAACGAGGCCGTGAAAAGGAATAAAAATCAAGTCTGATTGCTGCATTTCTTGAGAGTGCTTTAAAGAGCCGCTTAGGGAATATAAAAAAAACGTTTCACCGCAATCCTCCGGACGGACGGCGATGAATTACGGAGTTATTTCAGCTAAGGATCCACTAAGCTAGCCGTGATAATTTACGCGCTGAACAAATTTAAAAAAAAAACGTAACCCTTTAATGAAACCAGAAAAATATGTCATTAATTGAAAGGAAACATAAACATCCGGGTTGGTAATATTAAAAGAAAAAAGTGAAATTATACTATTTATAAGGAATAACATTAATTTTGGCAACGCATTTGCAACGCGTCAAGTATTGTAGATGGACATGGGCGGATTCAAAATCATATGAACCGCCTGCTCGCTTGCCAAGTTTTCTAGGGGAAAAAATACATAGAAGTGAACCGTGTTAACATACGAAATGTTAACATGTGAAATATCTAGTAGAAAGAAAACATAGAGCTCAGGAAGAAAAACTAAACGACTGTTTATGCGAAGAGATCCTTAGCAAGGGCGGACCGTTTATCGGATATAGGGTTTTACGCACGGTCGAACCCCAAGGGAGTGAGCATTAAGAAAACATAACGAAGTTCCCTTTACCGATCCGTACTTGGGCTAATTTGTAACGCGGGTGGCATGCGCCGTCTGCAGAATTCATCGCGTCTCGAGCTCTCGGTCCCTTTGAATTCGAGCTAAGGGAAGTTGCGGCTGCCGTAGGAATTACAGATTCAATTTTGACTGTTTTACGACGTCCCGCGTGAGAGACGACGTCACGGCGGTTAATTACCGAGATGGGTTAAACGCAACCGAAACAATTGTACGTTAAGAAATAATAGCAAGACTCTAAAACCAGATAGATATTGATTGTTTATCTTAAATTTAGAACGAGACTTAGATTCTATCTGAATTTAAAATTAAAACTATCCTTACTTTATTTTTAATCCCTGCAGTGAAAAATTAAAAGTCGATTCGCCACATCTAATCCAGTCCTGCACGCGACTAGTTCTAGTCTGGTCCGTCTGGTCGGGCTCATTGAACTTACCTGCAAAGAAAAAAATAAATACGATAAGAGTCTATAAACATCAAGTGGGTAGTAAAAGAAGTTATCAATTCACTAAAAACTATCCGTGTCCGATGCGTTAATTGCGTTATACGAACACAATTATTAATTGGTAGTCCAGAGTTCGATTGTGAAACTAGTCATTCATGACCTAATCTATTATAAAATAATTAGATATGTATCAAATAAAATGTATTCTATCTCTTAATACTGAGGGAACAGTATATTCATTAACTTTATTCATTTCTTGATCTATTCTTATAAGACAAAACACATTAGATGAAAGTCATGAGCTTCTAACAAATGTGTTTTGGAATTTCGAAATAAATTTAATTAATTGTTTGAGTCCTTATTTACAATTTGTCTAGACCAAATTTGCTAGTCATAATGGTGGAATATGACGAATACTGTATTAATAACAAACAGGAGGAAAAACATGAAACATAACAGCGTAAACTCATCTATTTTAAAATACTATCTACATACTATCTGACATAAGTATTTTTGAGTTTGCCCACACAGTCTTATGGGTCGGATAGTCAACATGACGCAGGTTCTATGGTGAGTTACAAACAACATCGACTCTCGGAACGAGAAGACGGGTTTCGTAAGATAAAGATGATAAAAGTATAGCAAACGATATTATATTATATTTTCTATTCTCTAGGCTTTGCACTAATGTATACATATAGCTACCAAAGGCATTACATCGTTGGTTTCAAATGAATGAATTGTCTGGAAATCTATGTGGAAACAACTATTATCTCGTTTAAGGTCTGTACAAGCGTCTTTAACAGTTTTCATCCAATTAGGTACGAGGTCCTATTGCTTGAATTGTACGTTAAACATTTATTAACTACATAAAATGGGTAAATGATTATGTATTTTGAAAACCTTTGCGTTTATGATTTCATAGAAATGCAAATGTTAAAAAAAAAAATAATAGACTATTAAAACTGTACATTCTGCAGGTGCACGGTGCTTTCGCTTCACCTAGAAAAATCTCACGTAAATTTCTAAGTTACATCGATTCGCGCTGTCCCGAAAAAACTGTTCGAGTCATTCTGCGACCATTATTATTTCTCGGAAATAAATCGTAAAAGCATTCAATGAGGCTTGATTAATGGAAGGAAATTACAAGCCGGGCTGTCCAATGTCGTACTAATTACGAAATGCTTTCGAATCCCTCGGCGTCATTGACACAAATAATCTACACGATAAAAGAAAAGCTATCTTGTCTATCCCAGTTGGTTAATTGGAGTGGGAAAAAAATAAGCGATCATTTGCTGTAATGCCAGTGATTTTTTTTTAATGTAAGAAGTGACAAGTAAGCTGGCGGTACACCTGATGTTAAATGATACTGATAACCGCCGCTCATGGACATTTGCAACGACCGTAGCGTTGCAGATGCGTTGTCACCTTTTAATAAAGTGATACAGTAAAAACACGGTGTTGACAACTTATGCAATGATGATATTTGATAATAATGTATAAATCCCTAGCGTAACCTATATGACTTCGATAAAGCTTTAATAGTCTACGGATTAAAAACAAAAACGAAAAGAATGACGTCACAGTGACAGTAAACATATTTATTTTTGAAGTTATTTTCTTAAGATTTTTATCTTGTTACGCCAAAGAAGTATAACTTCTAACGCGTGTACATAAGCAAACACTTTTTTTTATACCAACAACATAGGAACCTCTATCTGCCCAGTAAGAATTAAGTGTGAATTGTCATCGTAATTGATTAGTTAACATGCGCCCTTCCCGAGGGCTGAGACCGTGACAGGCGTATTGCGTTTCAGACCCATCCCGGTAATCGCGGGGCGGTCTTATGGGACTCATTTAAACTTTAATTCCGACGCGAGACATTTAATGGCGTGTCCGCGGCGAAAATAGCTGACAAATGTTTCATCGGCGTGCTGAACGACGGCGGCATTGCGCCAAAAACCCCCGAGCACAATGCAAACACAACGAACAATCGTTTCGCCGCGAATGTGAGCGCGCGTTCGTCGGTTAAATTTAATATTATTATCATTCTAGCTGCTGTCCGCGACTACGTACGCATAGAATAGGCTGAAGGCGTAACATTCAGACAGAAAGACCGATATACATAAACTATGTATATGATAAATTATAGCCTGTCTTATTCTGATGTATAAGCTATATTTTTGTAGTTTCATTAAAATCCATTCAGTAGTATTTGCTTGAAAGAGTAACAAACATCCATCCATACATACAAACTTTCGCCTCTATAATATTAAGTAAGGATATAAACCTTCCTCTTGAATTACTCTATCTAGTAAAAAAAAAACCGCATCAAGATCCGTTGCGTAGTTATAAAGATCTAAGCATACATAGGGACGGACAGACAGCGGGACTTTGTTTTATACTATGTAGTGATGTACCTATATCCTATAAAATGTAAATATTTTCCTTACAATACCCAAATAACTCAATTTTAATTATTTACACATGTAAGTAACATATAGGCACATGTAGTTCTTTCAAAAAAAGTCAATCGGTTTGAACCGTTTCTCATAATGTAATGTTAAGGATAGATAGAAGATTGAACCGTAGTTTTAGATTTTTGTAGGGTGGATTCCTTTCGTATAAACTTTGAAACTGGTTCCGTAAAGCTTTTTATTGTGCCAGTCAATGTCACCGCTTTATATACATCGCTGTATAAGTTTTTACGGCGTACGATTTTACATTACGATCCCGCCGATCCCGTCATTAAAATCAAAGGAAACTTTCAATCCTACTTTACGGGCGTCAACTAGAAAGCCGAATTTTTGAACGGTTTTTAGGGTTCAGAAAATTTATCTCATGAACCGTGATAGTTAGACAGTTGAAATTTTCACAGATGATATATATATCTGTTGCCGCTATAGCAAGAAATACTAAAAAACAGATAAAATAAGAAATATTTAAGGGTGCTCCCATACCACAGACATGATTTTTTTGCCGTTATTATAGGTAATGGTACGGAGCCCTTCGTGCGCGAGTCCGACTCGCGCTTGGCCGGTTTTTTTATAATGCAGGAGATTTCTTACCGCCGTAAGTGTAAATTAAAGATACTCACTTGGTATTCACTTTTAGTCACTTTTGATTATAAAATGTTGTGTTTTAAAGTATTCCTACTCGACTATTCATTTATAATGTGAAATGCTTGGTATCTTTGCCTAATTTAATAGCTGCCTAGTCCCGCTGGAAATCATTTCGAGAGATTTTTAGGTTATATTTCTGGAGAAAATTATAAATTGGACATTCTTTAATGCCGTACCGTATGAATTTACTACGGAATGTTGCATTATTCTCTTGGAGCCTTTAAAGCGGTGATCGAACATCTAAATAAGCAACCGCGCCCTTAATAAATAAACTTTTATACCGGCCCTTCGCTATACATCTTCAGTCCTCGTAAAAGCGCCGAATGGCGCACAACATCGAAATACGCTCCGACGCCCGCGTCTCAGCCGTTAGTAGCCGGCGGATTGCGATTCGAGCCCCCACCCTTGACTGTACACCCCACCTGGAGTACTCCCGTCTCGGTCGCATTGTACTTTTACGCGTTTACATATTTGGTATCCGCGGAACGGGTGGCGCTTTGTGCGTACGTCTTGCGCGCTTCGCGCAGTTTAATCTTTACGAGCGCCTGATTCCTGGTTTCGTTTCTTCTTTTTTTCTCTCTTAACTTTTGGAAAAATTTTCATCTCTCATAAGCCGCCTTCGAAAGTCTCGTTTTTAATGGAAATTCGACACCGCCGCCCACGCTATTTTTACGTTCGCTTTATTGCGTCGCCGACAAGACGCCCCGTCTTGAGAAAAGCGTTCACGTGTAACGTGCGATTTCATTTCGGTTCGTATACGCGTTCGCGTGACTTGTTCGTAAAGAAAAATAAATAGCGCGCGAAATAAAATATAATTGTAAAGTTATAAAATATAATACAAATAAAAATAAAATGCTATGACCGATGAAAAGTAACGTTTCATATGTGTATGTATGTACATACACTCACACCGACATATATGTGTATGTCGGTAGTTCAGTCGATGTTCAATGCTTACACGTTCGATGGATTGCAGTGGCATCGCAAGACCGCACTTACCCTCACTCACAAGACTAAATTTTTTTGTTCAATTTTTGTAACGTTAAAGCAATGAATTAAAATAATAATAAACATGATTATTGTTTAATTTCTTCATCAACATTTTTAAGTAGCAGGGCGAACAAACAGCCCACCGCATTCTATATAGGTATCGTAACAAAGACCAAAGCGGTTTTATAAAAAAATACCAATATCTCAGCAACATTATTTCTACTAAATCTCCAATTTCCAATAACAATGCCCGTGCGGCTTGTTTTACATTTTGCGCAACCGCGATCATTTAGAGTTAAATGCTCGGCAATATCGACAACAAATAACAATGGGCGATTGCTATAGTAGTAGCCGTCGTCAGTTTCTTCGTCCCTTCATAGACAGCAGTTGCGGAAACTTTTGCAAACGTCGCACAAAATATCGAGAGTCTAGTAACGCGTAATGTAGACAATATTGGGATCTGTTTATAATATAAGGTACAGTTATCGATATATCCACTCGCTGCTGTCAGGCACATCACTAAAATCGATGAGTACGAGAGAGACCGTTCTGTAGGGAAGGCAAATCGAGTACCTATTTGAGATATTTTTTCTATCGATACTCAATTGATCAATTATTGTTTGCACGCGACGTGTAGAGTTAATGACACTGCACGCTTAACCGTTTTTGTTCGCGAAATGAGGTAGGTACACCGAAAGGTCAAGTACGGACTGGGGTTCAAAGCGAGCCGGTCGCTGATGAATCAATGTTTTGTTGTACGTCGAACTTTGGTCGTTCATTTTTAGGGTTCCGTACCGAAAGGGTAAACGGGACCCTATTACTAAGACTCTGCTGTCGGTATGTCTGTCTGTCCGTTTGTCACCAGTCTGTATCGCATCAACTGTGATTGTTAAGACAGTGGAAATTTTCTTAGGATTATGTATTTCTGTTGTCGCTATAACAATAAATACTAAAAAGAACAGAATATAATAAAAAGTATTTAAGGGTCTCCCATACAACAAACGTAAGGCGGTTGCTAGGCAACCTGTATGTATTTCCAAATTAGTTTATTATAGTTATAGGAACGGAACCCTTCGTGCGTGACTCCTACTCGCACTTGGTCGGTTTTTAATTCAATATGCTCGAGCAAGCCAAGATCAAATCCCGGCGCCGACAGCAATGAAATGTTAAATTTTTATTGCTGACTCATCCCGTGGTCGGCGTGAATGAAAATGAAAACATCTTGAGGAAACCTGCATATTTAGTATACGTGAAGTCCACCAATCCGCTGTGGGGTCGTGTCGGCCTATACCCTAATACCTTCTGTGCAAACCGGCACACGAAATTTCAACCAACAACTTCCTCAGCGCCTACAACGGGATTTGAGATTTGTGCGCGAATCAAAAGCGTCCGACGACTGACATGCCTGCACTAACATCGACGAGACAGAATCGGGGGCGAGATAACAACGAATGCAATTTACAACCGTCCGCGTGTGTAACGTTACGTTGTAAATCTACGCCGCTGTCGATTCTACTTTTGACTAGGGGCAGGGCGTTTGTGGCTTGCCGCTGGGCCAAAGTAAACACCGCCGGCAGACGAACGACGCTCGTGACGCCGAGCCGTTTGAAGCGGCGATCGATGTCCGTTTGTTTGGACCACGTGGCTATTGAAGTTCAAAAGGAAGGCGCGCCAGCCCAAAGGCGTGAGTTTCACGGGTTCGAATGCCATCGTTCAACAATGTCTTTATTTATTTATCTATTTTTAAACTTCACAAAACACGGTACATAGGCGGACTTAATGCTGACAGCATTTTCTACCAGTCAACCTTAGGGTGGCACTAAGAAGTTGTGGTAGGTTATATCACTGTAAATGTTTAAAGTTAATCATATAGCATCTATCGCAAGTTCAATAATGCGTTATCCGTTTTCTGTGTGCACGATTTACTGTTACAAAGTCTCTGTTGAGCGGCGGTTAGTAAGCTACAAATTCGGCACATTGAAATGAACGGCATTGCGCACATTTGAATAATCGAATAAAGAATTTGATTAAATATGAAATTTCTTACGTTCATATCAACTAAAGCATATTACTTTCATTTTTAAATCCTAAAGTTCAGGTTACTAAGTGGTAGAGTATTAATCCAATTAAATAATTGCATAATTACGTAATCGTATAAACAAAATTTTCCTCAATAAATTAGCACCGTCGATCGGATAATCTTTTTTTCTTTAAAACACGATTGAGAGTCGAACGATTCCGCAGCGTCCGTGTTGCAAACGGAATTAGCATGTCATTAGACGGTGTTCCATAAGTGGTTGTCGAACCAGTTACGCTTGCGGTGGGGACGGGCAAGGTCAGTGATATTTACGATATCACTTGATACGCCGCCAGTTCTCGCATCGGCTATAGCAGCACACCGTTTAGTATTAGCCAATATGGATGACTCTTGATTTCCACACTCGACGCAGTTTCTAAACGCGTTTGAATCGTCGTCGGATGAAAACTTTGGAGAAAATAATTTTCATTGCTTCCAACGCAAGTAACTAATAATTCAAGACAGATAGAAAAACTTTATACACAACGTTTGTATGTCTACACAGATTGGAAGAATATTCGAAACAAAGTTTTGCACTTTTATGGAATCAATATTCTCATGCGATTTTTCTACGGTTCATAAAGACATAACAAGGTTCGTACAGAATTTGAATCAGTAGGTCTAGATAGTTCTAAAGTAAGTAAGTAAATAACAGCCTATGCATGTCCCATTGCTGGGCAAAGACCTTTGCACAGAGACAATAGAGGGCACAAAAACAATCATTAAACAAATAGCTACTTGTAAGAATCGAAAGCACAGCCCATTGCGCCAACGCGTTCTTTTGGCGCTTGCTCCGAACCGGTCTAAGGTTATACACAGAAATTAGATTAGATCCATTTCCCTACATCTCCAAAGACTAATTAAGAAGTATGCAATAGTTAAATATCTGTGTATAACCAAAACGTCGCAACCGTCGCGAAGATGGATAATAAATAACGAAATGTAACTCAATTTTCAAAACACGCGAGATTTATCGGGTGTTTGAGCGTCACTATACACATGTGTACCACGCACCGAAATACTCCGAATTTATCTAGCAGGAGTGCATTGATGATGAAGCGTTTGTTTTGAGTGCGTCGCAAAGCAAAACAAACTTAATAATTTCACTTTAAAATGACGCGACGGGAGGTTGGCAACCGTGTAAATTGCACCTGACAGTTCACAGAATGACTAAGTTCGTACAGAGGACTGAGAAATATTTTAGTACGTTCTCGAGGAAAACACAAAAGTCCATTTTGTTTAAATAAGAAACATAATGATGGTGAAGCGGTGATTTGTATCACTGTAAATGTTTATAATTGATCAATAATAATAAGATGTTGATCCATTTTCAATTCAGATTACATTAACTGATAAGATCTTCTTTTGGCAGAATTAAGTACTCTTGATCTTAAAAGACAATTAAAGAATTTTTTAATTAATCGAACATACTACAATATCTTAGAATTTTTGAAGGAAGACAATTTTTCGTAATATTCAAAATTACTTCTTATTTTAATATAATTTAATTTGCATTATGTTATGTACTAAAATTGTAAATTGTTTGAATTATCATCTGTTATTTTAATATTGACATTATTTATTGTAACAATTTTATTAATCAATTTCGTAATTAATTTTATTATGAATGAATAATGACATGTGATTATATTTGGCAATAGTATAAAGTTTATAATAAACAATATTGCGGTCAATGCACCATCTCTTGTAACCAATTTGTATGCCGTGATACGGCCTGGACATGATAGGACAATGTATATTTAATATCTTGCATGCAATGTATGTATACCATGTTTTTACAAATAAAGACTATCTATCTATCTCTCTATCTAGCACATGTCGTCTTTATCTCATCTCAATGTCTCGGTGGCGCAGTCCCTAAGCTATTGACTTAGGCACCGGGAATCATTTGTTTATTTTCCAAACGTTACGAGTTACGTGTTTCCGTGACCCACTGATATTACATTGTTACATTAAACGTTATTTTGTTCCCAAGGAGAGTTGACGTCAAGCTGGCAACCGGTCGTGAAAACCCAACCCAAGAGGTATTACCACTAGCAACATCACTCAGGTGTTGGGATGACCCCACCCAATTGGGTGAGGGCAGTCGGATGATGATGATGGTCTATCTATTCTGTGGCCATCGATCGGCGATATAGCCAGGTGTTACAGGAGAATGGCATGAAGTAAAATTGTTTATACTTTTGCGGTTCGTCCGGTGAGTGAGTAACGTCCGGTTTCAATATTCTATCTACATGTTACTAGTCCATCACTAGTATCGAAAATTATCTGTAGTTCAGTATCGAATTTATCTGACATTGGCTCCATATTACTTACGTCAAAATTAAATCTCCAATAACCAAATGTATCTGTGGAATTAATATTGAAACGGGGCGTTAGCCGCAGTCCAAGACTCTTAGTGGTCGGGAAAAACGCCTGCATTATCTCTCGTATTGTGATAGTCCATGGTTGTCGAACCATCCTCACTTACTATCAGGTGAAACTAACTTATGAAATCCAAAAGACCTTAAAAACGAAAGCAAAGGACTGTAAGCAACCGAGAGATAAATTTATCTTTTTGCATGATATTGCTAAAAGATAAAAGATAAATACAATCGGAGCCCGAATCGGCACAGACGATACGTCCGCTGTAATGTTTACAGCGCCCACTTACAATGTGGCCGAACGGGCGGCGGCGATAACAATCCGACCGGATTACGACGGTCTCATTACACATGCTGACGACGTTCATCCATTCGCCGATACAATTTGGCGGGATTATCTCCTGGGCTAATAACATCGGGCGATTGTTTCCAAGGAGAGCGGCTGTGGGAGCGTAAGCCTCTTTCTATAATAAAGCCCAAAAAGCGCCGTCGTGGCGAAATCGCACGCGTAAAGATTTTAGTTCGTAGCGGCTGATTGGACAAATCTGAAGAGTTTATACGGTGTTAGCGTCATATACTAATAATTATTGTTAGTATAGAGTGAAATTATAGTTGACAAACGCGCAGGTGATTCAACAGAAGTCAACTTGCCGGCCTTTTATGCGACCTTGGTACTTTCCCGGGCAAGATTATCCATCCAGAGAAGAGCAGAGGCTGCTGTTGAAAAAAATAATCAGTCAAAAATTTTTAAATTACTAATATTTTCTTACAATTCTTCCATCGCGCTTATACGAAATATTAGGAAAAAGCTTATTTATTAAGGCAATGATGTTCTAGCTGATAGTATGTCAATCTGCGATCTAGATATAAGATTCGGAACCAATTCCTAAACGTAACTCAGTCAAGTGCGACAACGATCTTTCCTGTTATCAGATATTTTTCGAGTAAAAATCATCGAAATGACTGACGATTTAGCGTAGATCTGAATAAAATAATTAACAAAATAATTGACGGTACCTCGGGCTAACTTCGACATCAAGACGCGTAACAACTCAGTGTTCCGTGACCATGAACGGTGGAAAGGGTTCGAAACGTCGACAATTAAAAATCAAAATTAAAACGCGATAAAATCCGCACACTAGTTTCGTTTACCTCAATCTAATTATCTCAATCTAAGCCTAAATCTAAGGTTTAAAAAGTTGAATGATTTTAAACTTTTTTTAAACGGTCGAATCGATGTACCTGAGTATGATTATCAAGGCTAATAAATGTAAGCGACTTAGATCGAACTTCGTAAGAAACTAACAAAAGACAAATAATGGCAGTTTAACTTCTGATTAAAATCTTTGCCGCTATAAGAAGAATACAAAGAATGCGTGTGAAAGTCATGAATGAAAATAAAAAGTAGTGATACGCAATAAAAATATTCGTGTGATACTCTTCGCGGGTCTAGGTAACACATTTCACTTGACCCCCTGCTCCGGTAAACACTGGGCCACTGGCCAGTCAAGTAGTTAAACAATCAGGGACATAGAGTTTAACTAGAAGTGCTATAAACAAAAACGTCACTTTTATTTTATAAGGTTTCGATTAAAACTATATCCTTTATATTTTCACTTTACACTTTTAAGACAAAATAGCTATGTATATTAATAAAATACCTAAAGATTTATACTGAAAGACATAATTTGTACAGCTATATTGAAAATGTTTCGCTAGTTATTTTGTCGAGTATAGTCAGGCCCAGGAAGTTGTTTCATTTTCAACGGGTTCTTAATTCAGTTTTAAAAGAAGTTTTAACATAAATATATATTTATTAGTAGGCATTTTTACTATTTTTCAATCTTATCCTGTACCTAATACAGTTGTAACAGTGACATATAAACTTCTTTATTAAAACATGTAGAAAAGATTGTCGCCGCTGTGGGAATCGAACCCACGTCTTCGGCATTTGCGGCCTGACGCTCTAGCCACTGAGCTAAACGGCTGATAGCCACAGTGACGAAAAGCTTAACGCCTTCCTTCTACATTCAACTTCTTCATGTTATATTTTTAATCTAAAACTTCGAATCGCGTTCAGCGCTCGTAGCTATTACCGCTTTCTTCGATTTCGTGTTCGCTTATTTTGGGGCTCTGGAAAACCGAGTGCTGTTTCCTTTTTTTTATTTTATTTCTTCACACGTGTCACTTCCAGTATCCATATGACTTTTAGCCACCGGCGAAAGTGACGTAGCGAGGTCAGTAGGCGGGTGGAGGTGAGGTGTGGGAGACGATTGTGGGGCGGGGGAGGGGCCCGGGGGGGTTGTCTGCGTACGCGCGCGTTTGCGTAACCGCGCGTAATCGCTGACGTTGTTGACATTGGCCGTATCTAGGTTATCAATATTTTACGGCTATTTTTATTGCGACCGTATAGTAGTAAGCTCGGATAAGCTTTAAAAGTATAATGTAGGTTGTCTGTTTCAATAGTCGTTAAACCAATTATCTTATACGAACTCCTATAGGCCCTATGGTTGAAGCGTTTTTTTGAATAGGGAGACTATTTGTATTTTGTGTATAAGGGATTCGGTGGATACGACCTAGAAGATCTATTGTAGTCTTCCCTTCGAAAGATAACTGTAGAATGACGTTGTCCTGTGTTGTAAGGACATTTTATATACATAAATTCCACGTGGACAAACAGCCAGATCCGATACAATTATCGGGGGGTCGGAAATTAATCGCAATCGCACGCATAAAACGCATCATCTGCATTTAGCGGAAACTCGAGGACAGAACACGGGTGAGGAAAAGACACATGCGAATTATCTATAGCACACAGCTTGATATAGGTCTGAAAGCGAATATATGACTTTATTACAAAGAATGATGTTATTCATCTGTGATTTTTTTTATGTGAAAAGGTGCCAAGCGAGCAGACAGTTCACCTGATGTTAAATGAATATCGCCACCCATAGACATCTTCTACACCCGAGGGTTGCAGATGCGTTGACAACCTTTTGAAAATTGGACTCCGGATACCGAAAGTATTGTACTTCCACTTTACACCGGTCTTCTGTGAGGTCGTGGTACTTACCCGGACGAGCCTGCCCATTTGTGCAACAGCCGAGGCTGCCGCGTGGCCCTACCACCGTAAAAATTTATTGATTACGTGTGGTTGCGTGTGGTATGCGTCGCTGACCTTCAAAGGGTGAGTTCGTTGACTCACTCGGACAAAACGCAAAAAGTATAAATAGTTCATATTTACGAGTGTGTACGGTACTTCCCCTAATGATCCCGCAAGTTTAGCATCAGCACATACTTCCGCGAGACTCCGCTACGTTCAATCGTCCGACACGCGTATATTATACATATATTTTTATTAACAAAAACAAAGTCGATATCAAATATCTCAATCAATATTTCTATTTGATTTTGAGAAGTTCCCTCATGTATTACCGGAGTCTAATGCCCGTTTTCACCATCGATCCCTAACTTTAAGGGGCCGCCTTAAAAATTTAAAGTTTGAAACCGAACATCTAATAAGCTTAAGACTATAACTATAAGACTAACTAACTTAAGACTGTAAGTATATAAGTGACACATAAGTGGTGGTGAAAACGAAAGTTTTTTAGGCGGTTCCTTAAAGTTAGGTATCGATAATGATAACGGGCTAAGTCCAATTAAATAAGCGCGGGAGCTTAACTTTAGATAACTTTTCAAAACGTTTCATAAACGACGGACTTGTGAGGCGACAAACAAAAAGAAACCTCCTATTTCGAAGTCGGTCGAGGAGACGTCCAGCGGTGGCTTAAGCTAGCCAAGACTGTGCACCGATCGGTCACGACTCGTCACCATTGTTCCCGCGGCGTCGTACCAGTGTCGTCTGCGGCGATCTGGTGCTCTGCCAACATTCGGCCGCCCTATTATTAGTAACAATACCGCTGCGCATAGCTGTCGAGACGCCTTGGCTGGGCCCGCATAGTCCGAGTGACACTTACAATTTGCACGGCACAGCGGCGTGCATATCGTACTACGAATGCCGATGGACAGGCTACGATAGACCGACACTTTCGAAAGAAAATAATGGAGCGATTCGATTTCTGTTTCGTAATTCGAATAAAGTTGAACTGTAAAGTCTTCGTATCGTTTTGTATTGTATCAGTATACGATAACGAACTGTACAACTTCGTTATCGTTTACTGTGGTAGGGCCAAGTAACTGTGCTGCAGTTGCACGACGGCATGCTCGTCCGGGGAAGTACCATGACCTCGCGTAAGACCGGCGTGTAGTGGAATTAATCTGAAGTGAAATTACTCGTATTATACTTTCGCGTTTCGTTTGGTGAACGAGGTAGCCGGTTCCCACTATTTTTTTTACGGTTGACAACGCATCTGCAAACACTAAGGTGTTGTAGATATCCATTGGCGGTGGTAATCACTTAACATCAGGTAAGCAGTTCAGCTTGCTCGATTGACAATTGTTCACAGAAAAAGTTGTGGCAAAAAATTTACAAGATACCGTTCGTAAGAAACATCTCAAAGCGTGGAATTAAATAAATCCACAATTGCAGCCGCTTGTCGGCTTTTATCAGAGCCAAAAACAAATTAAATCCATCTCAAACATTCCATTCCTCCGCGAATGCTGCCCAATTGTGCGCCGTTTACAAAGTGGTCTCTTTCCGTTTAACAAAAATGGCGCGTATTTAATGTACAGCATTATTAGAGATGCGTAAATAAACGGGACCGGCATCAAGGGGAAATGAGATACGTCCCAAAATATCTGGAGTTTATATCTGTTCTCATAACTAGGGACGTTGCACAATAGAGCTGCGACGACATAACAAACGGCGGTCGAAGATAAACCGTAACGTTCCAATTATAAAACGAACTTAAAATGTCGCGCTGGACAGTGACATACCAAACTCTGAGCGAACAGCTGTCTGAGCCAGTGTCTTAACCACCGGGTGACAAAAGTACCGACCAGCCTAACCGATCTAGCCAGCTGGTACAAATGTGTCCGTTTCGGATTACACCGAGGTATCGAGTTTAATGTTAACATCGTTAGTCGTAGCCAGCCCATACAGTCTGATCAGCCAATTTACGTAAGACCATTGCGGTTAGGATGGGGTAATATCATTTGATATAGAAATTCTGTTTCACCATGAGACAAGGATCGCCCAAAGGATAACAAACACAAGCGGTTTATGCTAGCGTTGATCTTTACTGGTGTTGCAAATTCCAGGGGTGGTGGCGTTTACTTACAACCAGATGTTTTTTAAACATTGCCCTTACCGTAGGATTACCGGAACATTATCCCGTGCTGTAATAACGTGTGGACAAACACCCAGATGCGAAACAACTATCTGTGTATCACAAATAGTAGTCCGAGCGGAATCGAGCCCACGACCCCCAGCTGCGAAGCTACATCGTCTACTGGCACGGAGTCATCGAACATCGTTTGCGACGTCCACCGTTAAAAATGCGATATGGAAACGCACGGATAGAACCGGACGGGCGGCGCGTTCACTTCCCGCTTTGAAGTCCGCTCTCGTCTGGATGCGGCGTCTCGGCGATGGCGTCTATTTGCGCGCGTCGTAAAACAGATTCGAGCCGCCACTTGTGGTGCGGAGCGGGGCCGATCGTTTAAGCTTTTTGCGACTCTGTCCGATGGTGAGAGGAGTTGAAGGCACGAGAAAGTAATCACAGCTAATACGATTTTGACAAAATGTCAATTATATTTATAAGGAATAAAAGTAAAGTAGTAAATCAACAGCTTATCAGTGCCACTGCTGGGTAAAGGCCTCCTCTATGCAGAGGGTGTCAGGGCATAGCCCACCAAGCGGACCCATTGCAGATTTCATCGCTGTGGCGATCAGCCCTTCAGCTTAGTGGCTAGAGCGTCAGGCCGCGAATGCCGAAGACGTGGGTTCGATTCCCACAGCGGCGACAATTTTTTCGTACTTTTTCTACATGTTTTAAATTGCAACACTTGTAATGAACGACTATAATACCCCTTCCACCGCACGCCCTTTTGCAAGGCCGTGGTACTTTCCTCGCCGAGCCTGCCAATTCTGCAACAACAGAAGCAGCTGCCCTAACGCAGTATAACATACACTACATGCATTACTGCAATCGCCATTAGCACGAACACACAATGAAATCCCGATCATCTAGTGTTTTAGCAATTACAGATAGATAATACTCAAAAGCCAAATACAGTTATCAAATCATAAATCGAAACGTCTGTTACTCCAAGCAACAATATAAACACGAAACGACGTCGGCCGTCTCGAAAACAAAACGCTATTCGAGCTGGTGATATTGACATAACAACTAATGGACGGTTAGCGTGCTGCAGAACAAAGGAACGGCGGCTGAGTGGTCCCATGCCAAATCGGAGGCCTCTCGTGGCCTCTCGGTAATTTATTATCGACAAGCAATCATGCCACGGCTCCACTCGGTGATACAAACGCAAGCCACATTAAATTGTACATGTTAAAAATAGCTAGCTGCCGCTCGCGGCTTCTCTCGCGTGGAACAACGTCTTTATTACAAAGACGCTGTAAAACGTTGCTGATCTACCTGTTTATTCCCTACCGCCTGTGAACTGTGCCTGAAAAGTATCCTGTCATCCTGTAGCACGGAAAGTGTTGAAAAAAATAACATTGATGATGCATGGCATTTACGCTAAATTTGTGAAATAAATCAGTTTGTAGTTTTATGGGATATTACTGGTGCTGTATGTGTACTTCAACTATGTATGTAAAAAATATGAATACACTGGGATGTTTCAGTATTCAATAAAAGGAATGATTAATACAAAGTGTATTCGAATGTTTATAATTGTCATTTTTCTTATAGATTTCTACTAGGTACTTAGTATGTCAAACACAGTGTTGTCTATGACTTAAGTCGATACTTAAAATGGTTCGCGCTTAAATTGATCTTAGGAGATGTTTCGCTTTTAAAGCTTACACGTGTTTTATGTCTGGATAAACGTCTCTTATCGCGTTGTGTATTACCAATGATTAAGAGGTCTGAACACTATAAAGATACAGTTTACCACGCGAACCACGCAGTTTTATAGACTACGCATCCTATTATTTCTTTTAAATCTTTCCCTGATGTACGTCACGATCACTTCATACTTAGTGATTTCAATTTCATTCAAAATAAAGCTCAATCATAAAATGCATGTACCTGGCGAGCTGTTTCGCAGAAATAAAAAGATAGCCTCGAATGCATTACGGAGCGAGTGGGGAAACAAAGCACGCCCCACGCCGACGGAAGCGTCACCGCGCCACTGACCCAGATACTAGGACAAAGTCGCTAGATGGCCACCCCCTTAGAAGGAAGTTGCAAGTATTCACTCGCAAACCAAAAACTACTTTATCTGGGTCGCGTTAAGGATGACTTTTATGCGCCAGTTGTCCAGAGGTGATCGGAGATCGTGGTTTAACCCTTTTTCCGATCCTGACTCCCATTTCGCCTCTTGCACGTCCATTAAACAACGCATACACGCTCCCCGGTTAACAGGTGCCGTTTCGATAAATCACCAATGTTTATAAATATATATATGATATTTGCGAATATTGAGAAGTAATATTGAGACTAAACGGTTATTGAGGCAGATTCGAATAATCAACTTGATGTTATTTTCGCAGCCTACTTGCTAGGGATTTTAGTCAGTGATTTTATTTTATATCAAAGCGAGGGCTTACGACTAGAATAGACAGCTGTTCGACGTAGAAGTGATTACACCAGAGATGTTGTGAGAACGTTGCCAACACGGGGGTATCATCCTCCAGCTACCTCACAAATAGAAGAAAAGCGAAGTATAATTGCTTCTCCCTCACGCCAATCTTCGAAAGGGATTCCATTATGGATCTCCGAGGTTTAAAAGGCATCGTTCAACAAGCAATCGGAATGCGTGTATCGACGAAACCATTTATTTCGGTCATTTAGAGATCTAATGTTTATCCCATAAAATAACTCAATCGAGATATGTACACGAAGAATGTTGTTCAAGAACTGGGCCGAGTTAAATTTACAATCAGAACAGAACTGTAAACTACGTTGAGATTGTTTACGCAAAATGAACTTTAATTAGATAGTAATATGTAATAGTTTTACATGTCGATGGCGACGAGTCAACATAAAAAAATGAAAATTGTCTAAATGTTATATAATATTGTACGTTATGTTAATTAAAATTACAGGAAATCACATACGTTAACAGAACGATTGTTTAATAAATGTGAGATAAAGTAGCTTCAGTTTCGAATTTGAGGGACACGACGAGAAGTCGAATCCGGATGGAGTTGCGTTTGCTTATTCTTTAAATAGAGTGATGTGTTGTGCCCGTTGACACAGATCTTCTAAAACTTCTAGAAACTTCTAAAAAAATGGGTTCGCGAGACGCACGATGAAAGCGCTTTTTGACGCCGTACTATGTTTTGTCGCGGTAGCCCATTGTCCGGGCGTCCGACCCGAGTTCAAACCCCGCTGGCAAGGATAAAATAGTTAAGCGCGGTTTTCAATGCCGAACATGCTTGGTGGTGGACGGAAACACCGTGAGAGATTCTTACGTCCGTACATAAGTATTAAGTACACACGCAAGTTTGTTTTTGTCGGTCATGATAACGTCATAACTTATATAATTCTTAATCAAATGTAATTATTCAAACACCATTTAAAGGTTATGTTGCATGATGAGAAAGAAAAGTGGAATAAAGTTAATTTCTTCATTAAAAAAAACTATCGTTTTGTTATAAGAATGTATGACAACGCCATCTATTGACAATTGATTTAAATTAAAGAAAGCGTCATAGACTGCAAAACCTTATTTGTCAACATAAGATACTATTTATTAATAAATACTTGTTTACACATTATTATATAGCCATACAGTCCAGTAGCTGATCACTCAGTATAATATATACGTTATATGTTGATACTTTACTACTTTATTTATATTGCAATAAGCACCATTTTTATTGGCATTACTTGAAGTTTAGTCCAACATCAGCTTCAGATGTCTTTAAACGCGCGACTAATCAAAACAAAGCCAGCTCAGCAACTGCGTCATAATAACCTTCTAAATTTAAAACACCACAACGTCACAAATCGAATTGGACCGATAGACAATATTTTGCATACAATGCGAGCGACGCGCGTAAAGAATTGTAACGAGGTAATAAATTGCGACAGCGTCTTGAAAACAAACAGAGCAAGAATGAAGGGGTGATGGGGGAAATTTGTTTTGATTGTATAAAAGCATTAGTAAAGTAAAAAAGTAAAGTAACAGTATACATGTCCCACTGCTGGGCAAAGGCCATCCTCTATACAGAGGGTATCCGGGCATAGTCCACCACGCGGCCCCACCGCTGATTGGCGGACTTCACATATCTTCGAAATATGTTTTTTTTTGTTATTATTTCGAAAATATGCAGTTTCCTCACGATGTTTTCCTTCACCGCGGAGCACGTGATAAGTCAGCACTTAAAGTTAAAAACTTCATTGGTGCCGGCACCGGGGATCGAACTCAGGTTGCTCGAGTATATTGAATTAAAGGCGAGCGCCCGGACACGGAGCTATCACGGCTCCATAACAGTTTTATAAAAGCATTATAAAGCTTTAATTCGGAGGCCGATCCGAGGGTACGAATAACAAAGCGAATGACAGCCAGCTTATGCCTTACTTTTTTATAATGATCTGTACAAATAATATATTATAGGTTTTTTTTAAATAATACAAAAAAATCTTTTACTTTAGGATAAAATTATACTGTATTATGAGGACGTATGTACGAGGACGTGAGGACCACGTGGACACAAATAATTGTCTTGTGTGAGAATCGAATCTACGACCCCCGACGGCCAAGCCAGGCAACTGCAGTCATCGTGTCATCGTCATAATTTCGTTTTAATTTTCTTAAAACTCTTATTTTCTCATTTTTACGCGACTGCGCGAGAAAGAGGGTTATGTTTTTCGAAAGTATGTGTGTATGTCTATGTATGTAATAATTGATTGGCACGCTCTGCAGCCTGAATGAGTTGATGGATTTTAGCTTGAGCAGTGTCATTAGATTCGTATTTACTGTTAGAGTGACACTGGGTATATCAAAATAAAAAAATACACAGTAACGCAGTTGCGTTTTTTTTAGTTTTTTAAATGATATTCTCCTTGTTTTTATTTTAACTCAGTAGTAGAAATTTATTTTCAAAGATTTAGGTTCACTTTCTAAAAAGACAACAAGAACCGACTCTCCTCTACCTGTCTTGAAATTAGTGACGTAGTTTATACATTTTAAAACTAAACAAGTCTTGGGAATTTCGATATAGAAAATTTTGTGCCAGTGCTATCGAGGGCCCAGCAACGAAGTCAGTAAGTAACTAAAATAAAACCTCTTTACAATATCAGTGGTCTGACAGGTACTTTAGCGAATATCTCTGTCTTATTTAATTCCCAAGTTGTAAGAGGTATTTGGAAAAGAGAATGACAAGATTAAAAGTACAGCAAGTAAAAACAATATACGTTAAAAAGAAGGTACGATTACAACAAACTAATAACAGTAATGGATTTGTGTAAGAATTTACGTGGGTTGCAAATGTTTGTTGCAAATTGCAAATTTCACTTTCTTTATTAAGATTGATTACGGTTTGTAACAAAGACCACGCAGCATCTTTTACTGTTGCACGAATTGTCAGGGTCGTCAGGGGAGGTAAAAGTGGAAATGTTATTGCGCTTGCAAACTTTTCACATGAAAAAAAAAAAGATTTTCGCACGGAACGTCCAATACTTAACGGCAAATGGCTTACGACGTACTAGACTTTATTCCTTATCTACTTTACATACGCAATACTTTAATTGCAACTAAACGAGAGATTTAACCAAAAGCAAGATACGCAAAACCATCTTCCACTCATGGGCTCGTCCGCTCATTATTTTTCGAAGTCAATCCAGCATATGAACAGTAGTCATAATATATTTATGTCGAATCTTAACAGCAGCGGCGTGTTCCGGCAATCAACACAAACAAACCTTCACATATCGACACGATAATGTGGGTTTAACATAGAAAAAAAAACTTAGCGAACGCGTAAGCGAGTTGCCACGTCATTAGCTTGATGAGGGGAACAATTAAAATATCCACGGCGCCGTCCCTCACTATCTGGGCCAGCGCTAAACGCTGCGCGTCCCAGAACTGATTGAACGTGTCAGCATTACGCTCGCGGCGCGGCCTTTATTACAGGTGGATGTGACACACGAGCACAAAGTTCGTTCGTTGTTCGGTTTGTCACTTCGACGTGACATACGACTATTTACCGTCTGACGGGGTGGTAGACAAACTTTAGCATGTTTTTAAAACAAGGGTGCTGTCGCTGGCAACATTAAACCGGACATGGCGTTATCTATTCGAGCGAAGAGGCACATGGTTGCACGGAATAGCAGCGGTCAGTTGCTTTTCGGCTGCGTTCACGGACGGTGATATAGCCACTAGTGTTGCTTCCTTTTATAATAGTTGTTAATATTAAAGTTCAAAAATATTTAAAATATTACAATCAAAGTAATAACGTTTGAACTGTTATTAGGGAGATGTCATTTGGTTGGAACGAAGTTCCTTATGTTGTTTTGTAACGAAGTTGCCATGTATTATGTCTTAAGTGATAGGCCTTTTAAAATAATCGAATGAAAAATAAAGTCAAATTACTTTTATAGAATCAGATAGAGAAAAATTATCGCTCAGAGTAGAATGGAGTCACACAACAGTATTTCGTTACGTGACGATTTACTTATACCTACGACAAGTTAAGGTACGTGAACTAACACGAAATATCTCATGAATGTCTTAAGCGCTGTTATCATTACGAAAATTATTATTTATATTAATTTAATTAATAAAAAAATAAAATAATTATTTAACTGAATTGTTCATGAACTGAAATTTGATGCGCGTTCGGTACGTTTACTTGGAATAGTATAGTCGTGAAAATATTGCAGGTTTTTAAATTCAAACAATGTGATTTTACTATCGTATTCCGAAGGCTGCAAATATGTATGTCCCGGTCGTAAATAGTCTAACGGCGATAGGTTATAAGAAACCACTTTACGGATTTTATTGAGATATTTTCTCATGATAAAGTCCTTTAAGCGGTATCATTAAAATTTATTGTATTTATTCTTACGTAAATTAAAATAAAATGTTAATATAGCTACAGTTAACTGTATCCCAAGTTAAGTACTATTTAAAAAATCCAAACGTAATATTCTCGCAACTATTAAATTCAAAATAAACATCAACAAATCATTAAACAGATAACGCGTGCGCCGGTATTGACATAATTGACGAACGTTTAATAATGTCACTTGCTAGGGAACATTACTGAGCCTATATGTATACTAGCTGATCCGGCAAACGTTGTTTTGCCATATAAATTACTAGTTGCTGCCCGCGACTACGTCTGCGTAGAATAGGCTGAAGGCGAAACATTTAGACAGAAAAACAGATATACATAAAACATGTATATAAATTATATTCTGATGTATTAGCTATATTATTGTAAAGTTTTATTAAAATCCATGAAGTTGTATTTGCGTAAAAGAGTAACAAACATCCATCCATACATACAAACTTTCGCCTTTATAATATAAGTACGGATTCTTAGGATAGAAAAAATTATAAATCTATTGATAAACCTACTGAATTAACAAATAAAATTTCATCGAAATCAGTCATGCCGTTTCGGAGGCAGTAAAACGTGACAAGAATTTTACATATAAATAAATTTCATCATTCCCACTTAATATCAGTATGATTTTATTTAAGAACTCTCAATTTAAAGTAAGAATAATGGAGTGTTCCATTTTACAGTTACAGAAATAAAAAAATAAGAACGATCAAGTTATATAAAAACTAAAAAAGCGCCTACACTATACTCCAGGTCTGGCTGGTGTGTTTATAGAGAAGGGACATGATTCACCTTGCGGTTTTTAATAACAGATAAGCGAAAGAAAATAACTCGGACTACTTTTACTGATCTACTATGATCTATTCAAAATTTGATAATGTTAGCTTTACTTTGTTTTATCGAGCTAAGAAGGTAGAAATATAAATACTTTTACCAAATCACCGTAATATCACTTTGCACAACAATAACACTGGTAAAATTATACCTCATAGAATGACACTTCTTTTAGTGTTGCCAACAACCTCAAGGAAAGACTTCTTTTAATGTTGCCAACAATAGCGGTTGTTTTAATCTGAATTAAACTTGATGAAATCCATTAAAATATTTAGCTAGTAAATGTTAGCGTAACTGGAAACGTGATAAAATTGTATCAATTATGATAAACATCTTACAGTATTCTCTAATAAATTTCAAAATATATAAGACAATTCAAATAAACACACAAACTACGGAAACATTGAGAGGGCTTCAAAGATCGATAAAAAAAAACTAGAAGCGCCGCAAATTCAAAGACGGCCGACGCTGTTTGCGAATGTCGCTCAAAAGGCAAGGGGTGGTTAGGGTAGGTGTTATTAAAAGCGAACTTCACGTCGTTAGCGGCGGTGCCCGTGCATGCACGGGGCGATATTAAAAAATCACGGTGACCGCACACTCAAACGATTACGTAGCTCTACCGTAGGGTACGCCGCCGTTGAGCGGGTGTCAACAACGCGCGTCCCCTCTACTCCCAGTTGCTTTTTTTTCTATAGGTAAAAGGGGCAAGTAGGAGGCTCACCCGATGGTAAGTGATCACCGCCGCCCATGGGCACATTTTTTTTCCCTGGCAAAAATCCTTTATCGATCCCCTGCCACTGGATCGGGGGAGTGGCAGGGTTATGTGCGAGTCCCGGTGAGAAACGGGTACCCACTAAAGAACCCACGTTTCACCTGTCTCTGTCGCATCGGCCCGGGACACGGGAACACCCATGGGCACCGGCAACGCCAGGGGGCTTGCAAATGCGTTGCCGGCCTTTTAGGATAGAGTGTGCTCTCTTCTTGAAGGTTCCCAGGTCGTCACGGTTCGAAATGACCGCCAACGGCAGCTGGTTCCACAGGGTGGTTGTACGAGCAGGAAATCCCTTGTCAACCGCGCTGTTGTGAAATTTTTGGTTTTGGTGCGATGTCCGATAGTGTTGTTGTACAATGAATATGTTGAGAAGAATTCGGATATTGACATCCACTTCAATAGCATCGCTACCTTTATTGCAAAAATTAAAAATGTTGACTTACCTTTATCGTAACTATGACATATATAACTCATGATTGACCTTTGTCTTATTTTTAACACAGTTTTCATTACAGTAACAGGATAAAACGCATGATGTGGTTACTTATAAATGTGAGAACAGTTATCTGTTGTACTATGTAACAAATAATTTTTATTTATCTTAGTTGGCTGTATCTTACGTCTGTAATCCAATAAAAAAAAAAAATCCGCCGCCGGGATCAGTCCAAACAATTTCTCGTAGAGGTAGATTTTGAAGGTATCGACACAAGCACGTTAATAATAATTAGCTAAATAAATACATTTTTATAACATTCACTTGATGCGCTGCAGAAGCATTGCCGACGTGAAACAAAAGTGGGCTCCAGTTACCTATTACTTTATTCGCAACACCTTTCCTTATCATGCATGACCTACCAATATTTGTTTCTATTTAGTAAAATGTATAAATATTCTCATCATCTTTACACTTTTCAGCCTGTTTATGTCCACTTAAGCATGGTCGTGATCTCTCTTTATAAATATATAAAATAATAATATACTAAATCAAAATAGAGCGAATAATTCACAATTAATACTAGTTTTTATTTAAATCCTTGTGTAAAAAGTCGGAATGAAAAGTTAAAAAAAATAGTTTGACAGCTCTGACAACTAACGAGTAGCCGGGGCAAACAAACTATTTATTACATGCTCAGCCACAACAACACATAAAACAACTGCCGTCGACGACTTTTCTACAGTGACTTATATAAGATTTTGTATTATGAACCTTTTGGTGAGGGACTAATTTAGAGGGACGCGACAGATTAGGGACTTTTTTTTAAATTATTCCGAGCGCCCTCCGCCGTTTCCCGCTTTCGTCTTTTGTAATCGGCCCATTAACAAGTCGTTAAAATTCTTCATTATGCTTTCCATCGGTGTTTTGTGCGCGGCGTTCGTCCGCGCCGGCTCATTTAGTACGCCGTGGGCATTAATTGTGAATGCCGAATATCCGGACCTCATTGTCCTATTATTAAACAAGATGGCGCCTGGATATTCACGCGCGCGTCTCGTTAATGACGAATGAAACACACGACTCTGTTGAAGACCAGAAATCTGCGCGAGCTTCGGAATAGATTGGACATGCTACAATTATGCGGGTTTTGCTTATACCAGATAGGGCAACATCGATGAACACCGACGTGAACTATAAATATTTGTATTGTAAAGTTTCGTCTGTTGAGTGGGGTAGCCGGGGCCCACTCGAGTATAGGTTCCCAACGTATCTGCAACTTTAATGAGTGCTAGTTACGTTTTCACCGCCGCTTAAGTGTCAACTAAAGTCTTAAGCGTGACACTTAAGCGGTGGTGAAAACGAAACCAGCTTTTTAGGTGTCCCTTAAAGTTTGCGATCGATGGTGAAAACGGGCATAAGGTTTTATTGTTCTTTAGACATCCATGGAGGTTGCTACTTTCACTCATAAGAACACACTCTCGCCATTAATTGGGGTCAAGTTCGTCAATAAGAAAACAGACCCTGTTTTTGGGATGCCGACATGGAAACTGGTGCAAACACTTCATACTTCACGTCACAGTAACATTCAAGAGGAACTTAGTTTTTACTTTGTTTACGGGTCCCTCCCACACACAAAGAACCTGTATGCTGCACCTGTCTTTCACTGGACGTAACAGCTAAGCGCCGCCAGCGGAATAAAGTCACACGCGAACGCAAAACAAAGTATAAAAAACAAATTAAATTTACAAAACAAAAATAATTGATAATAACATTCGCGTATAAACATAAAATCAATATTGAAATTTAAAAAAAAAACGACTCAAAGTAACAGTTTGGTCAATCATATCTACTGTAGATGTATTTACCATCAGGTGGCATGTAGTCAAACACGTTTTTAGGCAAAAAAAATCTTTAGATCCGTTCTGTACTTTTAAAGATCTAAGCATACATGGAGACAGACAGACAGCGGGACGACTTTGTTTTATACTATGTAGTGATGGGGCTAAAGTTAGACCTAACGACGACATTAAATTTATTTGCATTTGTCGAGCTGAATCAATGCAGTAAGCGGTGAGACATCACCGCTATAATGTGATAAAATATGTAACGCCTTGGAACTATAATAGATTCGAGAGTAGCACAATTGATATTATTGGTTGAGCCAG
Source organism: Iphiclides podalirius (assembly GCA_933534255.1). Lineage (NCBI taxonomy): Eukaryota > Metazoa > Arthropoda > Insecta > Lepidoptera > Papilionidae > Iphiclides > Iphiclides podalirius. The sequence goes on from OW152816.1 coordinate 2,811,677, forward strand.
TAAAACGTTGGCCGGTCGCGACTTGAGACACTAAATTGGCCGAGCGTCCGTCGTATAAGTAATAACAATATCCAGTAATTGTACGTTCATTGGTTTATTTTAATTTTAATCAAGATATGGAAACAAAAGTATCAGTTCCGAATTCCTAATTCAAAAACCACTTCCTTAAAAAAACGTTAAAGCTCAGTTTTGCCTTTTAAAAGTCTCCCTCCAGCATCAGCTTTACATGATAGGAAATACGTTAGGTACTACTCACCTTTTAGCCTATGTTTTAATTCCTAGGCAAAAGGTTGTGTAATCTTAACGAAATATTCTGCTTCGCATTATTTGAATTACCTGCAATCGCGGCTTGCTGTGTCTAAGGTACTGCTTTTATTGTACTATATCGTCATATTCAAAACGGAACGTATAAAATCAATAGATCCGAGCAATCATGTGGTTCTCGAAAATGCCTCTTTTATTGTCTAACAATCACTGAAAATGATAACAAACGCAAACAAAAAGGCGGTCGCAAATTGTGATAACAAACAAGAGAGGAATAAAAAACTCGAATAAAGCAAACGGGTCTGCGTCGAGCAGATAGAAATCTAATTTAGGGTCCCGCCTGATCTATTGCAAGAACGGCCCACCGCGAACGAAAACGATGCCCGGACAGTTCGCGAATTAACCGACGAACGAAACAATGGACAAGGCAACCGGTTCTGAAACAGTTGCGCTCCTTAATTTCGATAAACCTTTTTTTTTAAACATTGCATTTACATTTTAAGATAACATTATCCTGTGTTGTAAGGACGTTTCACAAACATAAATAGCACGAGGACAAACACCCAGATGCGAAACAACTATCTGTGGGTCGCACAAATAGTTGTCCCGTGTGGGAATCGAACCCACGACCCCCGACGCCGAAGCCAATACCTTGGCAACAAAGTATAGACGTATAAACACTCGGAGATTGGGAACATGCTCATCACACAACATTTTACCGGTGACGGGGATCCGGGTACTGAGAACCCGACAAACACACACTCGAGCGCGGAAGACTGGTTCACAATACACTACACTGACAATCGTGTTGATAATTTTTCACAAGTCCAAAAATCGGATCGAACCTAGCCACGGTCCACATAAAACATCGTTTGGTCTAACTTGCTAACGATCCGCGAGATTTTTTTCGTCTAACGTCCCAGCTTAGAGGAATAGCATTCACTCACACAAATGCCTTAAACACTAACGCGGCGGAACGACAGACGCCGGCGAATTATTCTACTGCTCGGCTGTAACATAAGGATCACAGCTGTTAAACTGCCGTTTAAAAAAAATTTTTGTAATGAAAAATATTTAAGCTACTGCCCGCGACTACGTCTGCGTAGAATAGGCTCAAGGCGTAACATTCAGACAGAAAGACAGATATGCATAAAAATATTTATATAAGTTAAATAAAGCCTATGACTTATTCTGATGTACAAGCTATATTACTGTAAAGTTTCATTAAAATCCATACAGTAGTATTTGCGTGAAAGAGTAACAAACATCCATCCATACATACATACAAACTTTCTTTTATAATATTAGTAAGGAAAGTAAGTAAGTAAGGATTTATCTAAGCTTGTGCGGTGTGCAATTTGTTCACTTAAAGAACGATGAAAAATTGATTTGTGTTAAAAGAAATTCATAGCTCTATTTTAAATTTATTTGCATTTGTAATAACTAGTAGAATGAAAGAGAATCATCATGAAACTGGTCGCTTTTAAAAATCAACAATTAAACAGGCTTGGACTTCAATATTTTATACCAATGTTATGTGGTTACTAAACGTTTAGGCACTAAGCACGTAATGCCTGATAAAATTTATCGTAGATGAGCAGAGGGGATATTTTTTGGGATATATTGACCATCATTACTACATAGTATAAAACAAAGTCGTCTCGCTGTCTGTCTGTCCTTATGTATGCTGAGATCTTTAAAACTACGCAACGGATCTTGATGCGGTTTTATTTATTAGATAGAGTGATTGAAAAGGATGGTTTATAATATATTAAACCTGTGCGAACCCGGGGCGGGTCGCTAGTTCACAATAAATAAAGCCACAGGAGTTCCTCACTAAAGTACGGCAAGTAGTTGCACGATTACTGGTAACCGATGCCAGTATATTTATTACACGATAATTAGCAATGTTATTAATATTTAAGAACAAAAGCTTCACTTCTCACCAGATTGAGGACGCATGTGTAAATTTCTATAATACATATAATGTAATTAAAAAAATAAAATTAAGGGCGAAATTTGTTCAGAAAAAAATCACCAACGCATCGATCAGATAGAAACAAAAGAATCACGGAGTCCTTAACCCGACCAATTTAATTCGTAACACGCGACGATGCGTCACAGAGCCAAAAGAGATCCCTTGATCTTTCGCTTTCGTGATTAATTATCTGTATTTACTTTGTACGTAATACGCGGACGACGAAAGAACGTGACTCGATTCATTTCGCGCTCTTTAAAAGATCGAGAGATATAAAAACACGCCCGGAGACCGGTTACACGCTTATTCAATGTTACGTCATATAAAAGGAGCCCGATCGATAGCTTGGCGACGAAATATCGAGATGGAAATTATTGAACGAGAATTCAATATCGTATCATATACTTTTTTTTGTTAATCGGACACTCTTGGCAGAGTGGTCGTGGCTGTCGATGGACAGGATTGCGCCTCGTCGTCGCTGTTCGCTTCCATGTTTATATACTTACGGCCATATTTAAAAACATGACATTATTTACCAAAATTTTGAGTGTTATATTATCTATATACGATAAAACTATCATTCGATCACGACTCCCTCTACCGGAACACTAGGAAATCAAGTATAATCTCATGAATTATATTAATGTGTGATTGGAAGTTTCATAGACGTAATCACGGGCACAAAGTAGCTCGGAACTCGGACCAACTAAAAATGGACGAGAGTCCAGGCTCTCCCGTAGCTTACTACTACTAGTACTAGTCACGTGCGAGGATCAAACCCGAGTACATCGCGCAATGGCACCAATGTGACAAACTAAGTCATTGGGGGCATCCTCGGACTGCAACGAGAAATATATATAAATACATTCGCATATTAAAGCGTTACGAGATAGATATTTATTCGTAGCACTGCAGTAATTGCCATCATTAAGGCCCCCGGTGCCAATTAAGTCCAATGTTTTGTTTCGTGGCAACGATGGAAACGTATCTCGTCGAGGGCAAAAATAATAAGACGACACGTCAGCGGTCCGTCAAGAATATTTATTGCGAGGCCCGTATCAGAAGCTGGGCGTGCCTTTAAAGGAAACTCTTACTAATCGACAGGCGGTATGTAGGGGAGGAATGGACGAGCGAGAATTTACACAGCGGGCCATTTAATGAGGCGGGTAAAAAATCCTAAAGATCCGAGTATAGAAAAGGGACACTTAAATGGTTGACGAACGCAATTTATACGCGTACCGCATCGTTTCACTTAACTCATACAGTGCGAATTAATGGCCAATGGCCATCCCAATAAGGTAATTTTCACCGGGTTCACAAAAGCTTTATTTTATACTAATTGAAAAAAAAAAGTTAAGATTAAACATTTTATACATTCGTAAAAGGAGGCAGGCGATGATTTGCAGATACAAATCATAAAATTAAAAGGAATTTTTTTATACGAACGAAGTCAGTGACAAGAAGCTGTGTTAATGGCTTAGCTTTTCAAAATACTCGATGCCGACAACAATTAAATTGTGAGGAAACCGGCATATTTTCGAAATAATAAAATAAAAAATATATAATATAATAAAATAATATATATGTATTATATATACAGTGGACGCCTGTCCAGCAGGCGATTTAGGCTCATAGGCTGTTACTTTACTTTTTTTATACGTACTTTAGTAATTATTATTCGGCTAGTTACCATTAATTATAAAAATGACTTCTAACAGTTAAAGTGTATGTCATGTTCAATTTTCTACAAATATTACAGAAAACATATAACAATTAATCGTTTTAAAATTAAAAAAACCATTTAAATTTTCGTGATGCAATGAAATATAAAAAAAAATATTCATAAAAATAATTGAAAGAATTATAGGACTTAGAATGAGTTTCATTAATGAGTATCTATAATGTATATAATGTATAATTATAATAATGTATATAATATCTTAGGATAAACATATAAGCGAAGAAATCAAGAGCAACTCGATTCTTCGCATTCAAAAACTAATTATACCCAATCCGCATTAGGGTACGCGTGGTGATGCGAAAAGACGGCTTACGGGTATATACGTAACTCCGAACAGTCACTTGATAGCGCGTTTTTAAAAAGTACAGCGCCATCTAGGAACGCTTGAGTGAAACGGCCCGCGAAAGAGCACCGCTCGAATAACACGCTCACGTGGAGTTCGAAAAATGAACAATCGCTAACGGTAATTTTTTTGACATAGATACATTTAAAATTAAATAAATAATACCTACATAAATCTGAAATCTTATCTTGTTATTATGAGCATGAGATTTAATACTCATTTTTTGAATTTATGGTATTATAAAGTTGACTTCTTCTAGTATTCTATTGTTGCGCGATTGCAAAATTTCACGATATCATATAATAGAATAAGAATAAATAATATACATTTATTATTATTATTTTTATTGTCATTTTACACTTTAATTTGCATGAATATAAAATCAAAATATCTACTACGTAGATTACATAGTATACGTATTTATTCTTCCCGTTTTATGGGAGAAAATGTGTAGGAATCTTCAAGGAGTAAGTATTAAAATAAGTTGCTGTTGGCACCGTGTTATGGGCTATATAGCAGTCGTCAAAACAATAGAATTAAACCTGTCTCATAATTGAAACGCTTCGCACTCGCTATTTGTGTCACCGTTGTTAGTACTGCCAACACGACTCATCCGATTATAGAGGTGAATATTTTTTTTTGTCTAAAAACAGTAATAAATAATTGCTCTAACTCTCGTCATAAAATAACAGCTATTATTAAATAAAAGCACATAATCGCTCCAGGACCTCATGATGCTCTGCAATCCTTCTGATCAATAAATTATGGAAACTATGGACAAATTGACGGTAGTTAGGATAAACGACTATATTAGGACATTAAACACCGCAGTTCGTTGTGTGCGAAATATAAATGTTTTAACTAAAATTTAAAATTTAGATTTTTACGGACAAATATATCAACCAAAAATATACACACACTTTATTAAACTTCTACTTGTTTTGATCCCCAACCATTGGAAACATATGTCTAAATTTTTATTTACATTTAATCGACTAATATAAAAAAATCATTTCTGTTACCGAGAAAAAAAAATATCTGCATCGTTAGTAGAAAGACTAGGAAGATTATGCGCTTAAAATATATCCTAACGTCTGGCATGTGACTTTAAATGTCATTTGCTTCTGATGTTTAACAAAAACTTGTTTGGAATGAACTTTTCATCGCAACTTATAACGAAGGAGAGTGTTACAAGAAGATAAAAAAGTTATGATACACCGCCAAGGGATCAAACTCGTGACGGACCGCCCAATACTTCCTAAACCGTGGCGCGCCTATGTGCGATACTCCGGATTTCTTCATGAACTTACCTTCCGTACTACAAATAATTAGTTATATGATTAATTATGCGTACGGCAAAGGAATGGAACAGTCCACCGGCGTCGACACTAGGTACATCCGCGTACCAGGGCGGTTCTCGGCCCTAACCTAAGCCACCGACTAACCAAGCACAGTCAACGGCCATCGGGATCACGGTCCGCACCGAACCTCGATGGCCCGTAGGCGACATGCCATAATTAACGCACGCATGAGTACATGCGTGGCCCTACCCACTGAGGAGGGCCTCAAACCCGTGGGTTCTGGCTAGCCCACCGGTTCTACGTTCGATGGAGCTCTAATAGTCTAAGGACTGCTGAAAGCGTGACATCAGTTATACAAAAACAAAAAAACGCCGGCGTCTATATCTCCGTCTTTCTCGTCTACGGCCGCAGCGCTACTTACCGTATGGCGGGATGGCAGTAAAAAAATAGGATACGAGCGCATGGCCCAGTTTCTAATACGTCGCTTGCCAAAAGCCGGCGCTGGAATGGATCTAGCCAACGCCGTTTGATTGACTACGGAACGGACGGCGTCGACGTCCCGTATGCGAGCCCAGGGCGTAGTGATAAATATTCTATGACAGTTGAAAACAAGCAAGATACAAGCGTGACTCCCGCGTGATGGAAACTCCTTTAAATCGTTTTCTAATTAATGAATTATAAACATAATAATAATGTATTTTATTTCTCCTCACAGTACAGTATACAATACAATATAATGGTTGGTACAGCTAACGTAAACAATTTAGTTAATAGATTGTGCGGAGCTAGTGACTATTAAAGGCGTAAAACCTTTATTACAGATCACCAGGTCCTCAATTATTAATTCTATGAAGTGAATTCGATATCCAAATATCGTCGTATATTGTTTCCGTAATAGTTTTGTGTTTACAAGCTACGGCGGCGCCGGGGTTCGTGGGTTCGAATCCCAAAGGGACGAATGTTTTGCAACGTAAAACATCTAGCCAATACCATTAACAACGCCAAATTATTTATTCATTCTTATTTTTATTTATCCACAATTTTTGTGAAAATTAATGAACCAATAAAACAAATCAAAAAATAATTGTTAAGTTTAGATTCTTCGCTAAGGACAAAATACCTTCAAATGTCAAATAAAGTTAATGCTTTCTTTGAGGCGCCATCTATTGAACATCTTTTAGCTCAGTTATTGTGTTAATAATATTGGAAAAGGCTAAATGATGATCACATTGGAAAATATGGAAAAAACAAAATCACGTCGATGGTAAACACCAGTTCACGCCGTTCAAGTAGTGATAATGATATGATAAATCATTATAACTACTTGAAATGTGCTTTACGATGTTATTATATATATTTAAAACATCTAAACTGCTTTTTAAACAATCTCACTTTAGTTAATACATAACTCAGACTCGGGTCAGCTACTTAAGAGCATAAAAAAATATGTCCCACGTTTGTAAGGAAACCAAAATACTTTAAATGGCCCGCCTGAATTACAGCGCCATTCGTGCTGTGAAATAATATTTTAGACCAAGGATGAGCAACGCGCGGCCCGCGGGCCCCTTAAACATGTTTATGCAGCCCGCCAACCATTTCTAAAATTGAATTTATTTTATCGAATTTCTCCCATCAATATATTGTTATAAAATTAATTATAATAAAATGGTAGTATATACTGAACCGAAATATTTTTTGTTCGTCTTTCTGTTCTTTTCTTGTTTGTTTTTACCTTGCATTAAAATTTGTATATGAAATCTTTACTTTTTTTAATTATATCGTTTTTTATTCTAATATTTATTATAAATAAAGTTTCGTAAATTATTATGTGCGGCCCGCCAAAAAATTTTAAATTTAAATTGGCCCATTGATTAAAAAGGTTGCTCACCCCTGTTTTAGACCGAAGTTATTTAAAACTATTAACACAAAACAATAGCGCAACTGTCGTTGTTCGTTTAATATACTTTCGAATACATCGAAATACAGAAGCTCGAAGAGATTCTTTGCCCGTACTTCGGAAAGAACATGAACTGGAAAACATGCCGCGATAAAAGACTCGGCACAATGTAGAAAAAGAGTATGAACGCGTTGATAGATAGATACGTCCAGAATGAATAAAACAATACTCGGTACAGTCGATTGCAAACGCGCCTAAAAGGGTTATTAAAAATTATGCAATCAAAATTTAATATCATAGCAACATTTTTATATTACGAACCATCCCAAATATCCCAGCGAGGATGCTGTCAATTGTAGCAATCGTAAAGTAAAAGGTTTAACCCGTTTGATAAAACAAAACCGGCCAAGTGCGAGTCGGACTCGCGCACGAAGGGTTCCGTACCATTATATATAAGAACGGCAAAAAATGTCATGTCCGTTGTATGGGAGCCCCACTTTAACATTTTTTATTGTGTTTTTCAGTATTTGTTGTTATACCGGCAACAGAAATACATTATCTTTAAAAATTTTAACGGTGTAACTATAACAATGAGATACAGCTTGGTGACAGACGGACAGACAGACAGCGGAGTCTTAGTAATAGTGTCCCGTTTTACCCTTTGGGTACGGAACCCTAAAAATGAATCAAACCGATCTCGAAGTAGGTAAAAAGTGAATTGAAAGATTCAATTCCACTCATTCTTCTATTTGATCGTATATACAGACTTAAAGCGTGTTAAAAATAAATGACTATCGTTTTAATGTTTTCAAATCAAAGTCATGTCACGTCAATCCTTTCGGGCTTTCAATTCAAACAATTCAAATTTATAGTCGTTCGATTATAGACTCACCAGATTTTTTCATTTGAAAAGCTAGCGGAAAATCAAGTTCCAATGGATAAATTACAGAATATGTACAAAAAACTGAATACAAGAATATTTGTACATATAATATACCTACATTTAAATATGAAAATATATGTATATTTATAAGTAGTTTATGTTATATTTTCTTACATGTAAAAGCATTTATGTTATTATATATTTGGTTTATTTTGTCTAATTTGAATTTTAGATCGTTTTATTATTGCACCTTTCTTTTTAACGATGGGAACCTGCCGGTTCTGCGTCAGATGGAGCTTTAATAGTCTCGGGACTGAAAGCAAAAACATCAGTTAATACAAGAGTACAAGACGATGGGAAATGCATCATGCATACTCTCTTGCGGGGGAAGCAAGGAGAGTTATGTTGGACTCCCGCCCTGTGAAGGGCAGACCTACTAACTAAAACCCATCGGGTGTCCTCCTCTGCCGTCAAATGCTGGATTGCAGGGCCCGCTAAAACGATTCTGCTGCAACCCAGCCACGGCTACCCCGACCCTGCACAGGGCCGGGGCACATCACGAAGGGACTTTTGTCCCCGTCCCCCGCATGAGTGCCCATGACATCAGTGAGCACTTTGCCTTCGCGGGGCCTCATACCGTTAGGTGACAGACGTCCCCACGTCTGCGACGTCGCCATCTTGCGATTCGTTCGGTGGAAAGGTTATCGCCGCACCCCTTCGCCTAAGCATTGCATTCTTTATTATATTATACCAAACCATAGGTTGACTGACAGAGAATGCCGAAATTCATTGAGTCCTCTATTGTAATCGCAATTCAAAAGAATTTAATAAATACTAAGTAAATAATTTAAAAAAAAAACATAATTATGACGAAAATGCAAACAATATTGCAAGTGCAAGCAGTGAGAATCTTACGCACGACCTCATATTACGGAATACTGTTACCCCAGCTGCTAGGCCAATAACGCCTTCAGATAAGTTACTACAAAACTGATGGTTACATTAATTAAGGTAATAATAATTGAGCTTACCGAACGCGATTGTACTCGACTGCGGGCTAAGCTAATCTTCGCCGTGAGCATCTTTTCAGTGCCACCGAGTGTTTTTTGCGATCGGCGATTGCGTTTTCATCGCGACTGTACTACGCTAATACCGAATTCAGAAACCTCGTTACCAGAGATGTGAATTAATAAGTGAGTTTGCTTTTGCGTGCTGTTCAGTTTCTTCTTTTCTTTTTTTTTCCAAAGTAACGGGTTATAACTATAAGTTATATGGCATAAGAAGTGCATATAATTGATCCTAAATGAGAGTCGTTTGTCCAGTTTTTTATTCTTGTCTGTATTTTAATGCAGATTGTAATAGGGTTGCGGCGTCGGCTTTATTGCCACGCGATCGCATCGTTGTATACGCGTGTCGCGTGTCGCGTTGTATACACGCGTCCCGCTGTCTGTCTGTCTCTAAGTACGCTTAGATCTTTAAAACTACGCAACGGATCTTGATGCGATTTTCTTTACTAGATTGCACCCTTGCGAAGCCGAGGCGGGTCGCCAGTTTAAAATTAAAATAAAAACATATAAAGATCCGAATGGATAACCTTCTTTTTGAAGCCGATTAAAAGACGATCGATGCATTGCGAATTGTGAAAGACGACGATCAAAGAATTTCAAATGTGGAACAATGTCGATCGAAATATTTCAAATTAAGAACCGAGCGTCGGTCGTCCAGCCAATCCATTAACGAACGGTGCGTTCGACATTCGAAGTAAACATCACTCCGTCCACGGGGCTATATATGAGGCGGCTTAGAAAAATAATCCGCGTCGATTCGTGCGCGGGTATAAAATAAACTCTCCGCGAGGTATTTTATCGGCTCTAGGTGTAGTTAATAATTTGAAAATATCCCAACGGCGTTTGCCGAACGCCATATCGATTGATGTGAATTGAACGTTTTCGAAGTTTATGCTGATTCTGTTTGTTGTAGGCGCGAGATTAAAATTTTATGCGTATACGTCAGTGTTTTACGGCCGGCGTTTTAGTAGCTTTGCGTACGTTATCGGATCTGCTTTTACAATCAATGTTTCATATTTTTTTTAATGTCCTATCTTTTATTGGATACTTGGATAAATAATCTGTACTATCATAAAGTGTTATCGTAAACAGCAAGCAAAAACGTGAACTGGTTTTTGGCAACGCATTTTTTCGTTTTTATTTATAAACCTGGTTAGTTAATTATTTTATGCTTGTTATATTAATGGTAATTTAAAACTAATTACTTGCTTACTAATTATCAGAAACATGCACATTTTGATAAAAACCTGACGTAAATGTCTAGAATATTTTCATTTACCTAATGTCTTAAAGTTGTTATTTTTGTCGTTTCATTGTAACCTTTTTATATGCGACACCAATTAAGATTACATTCTTACAAGCTAAGAACGGTACGTATTTCAAAAACCAGTTGAAAGTTTAATTATCGATAAGCATAATACTATGTATTATGCATATATATGATATTGCATGCTATGATTTATAAAATAAACACGTGAACTTGCAGAGGTTCTGTAATCTGTTTAGACTTTACGAAAATTCAACAATCTATTCAAATGAGACAGAAATGTGTTTGAGAAAATTTATTTAACCTTACCAATAGCTTATTTAAATATCAAAGGAAACGAAACGACAGTTCCGTCCTGAAGTTGGCACGTAAAAAAAATATTTTAGCTAAAAGGTAGGGAGGGAGTGATAGACTCTAGGTAGAGCAAAATGAGTGAATTCTATTAGCCTTATGGTCACCCTATTCAATACTTATTCAATAGCGTTCAATCCTCCAATACTAATGTCGTAAAAAATAATTACGTAGGTACCGTAAAGTTTTATGAGCATCGTGAAGGGTAACGTCACGTGTGAGCGACAACCGCTCCGCCAAACATTCGAAATTTAAAATTAAAACGAGTAACACAAGAGATTAAAAACTGGCTGTGCAGAAAAAAAATTGATAAAAAAAAATAATACAAAACAAAAGGCGAGCGCGGAGAAAAGAATGTCTCCACGAAAATAAAATACGGAAAGCGCGCACCGGCCGCGACGCCAACTATCTGTCGTGGCGTAGCGTGATCCGTACACAGAAATAGACGGTTTCCAGTTCGATTTGGGGCGGACAGTGATCGAAACGCCCGGAGCGTCGCGCGCGAGGATTTTCCTATCCGCCGCGGCGGGACGAACGCGCGGCCAGTGGGCGGCCTCCCATCCGGCGAAAACGTTAGCTTGTACTGCCCGATATATTCTCACGCGGGATAGCATGCGTGCTATTTTGTTTATTAGTGTTTCCTCTTCTGAAAATAATTGTCAGTACGAGTTTTTGAGTAAATATTAAACTAGACTTGAATACAGTTTAATCGGTTTTATAGTTCAATCAAGACTGACCACCAATACAATTTTATGTTGTTAGCAAAACGGTTGGTTGTCACAATGTTGTTCATTACATTATATTAGCATCATGATGGCTAGGCGAACGACGAAGAAAGAAAGAAGGGAGTTTGAATACATTAATTAAAGGCTCTCACCAATTTGAGTGACTACGAACAGTGTCAAAGAGATGGATTTATCATTGAACCTCTATGCATATTTCGAATTATATTAGTACAGACATTTTGTGATGAAAGTGCAGTATATACATACGTAAGTTTGTATTTCCACTCTGTTGTTCGAAATTATATTTATGTCACAACAATAGCATGTAGCAATCATATTGAATATAGAGATTTGATTGGAAATCACATTAATTTTGAAATGCGTCGAGATGAAGCTTGATATGATATTCTACCTCTATTCCACATTGTACTTAAAAGGATGTGTAAAAATAACGCTGTATGTAAACGGTGGCGGGCATCAAGATAGATGGCGTCAATTTCCTATGTTTAAACCCGCTGCTAAAGACCATAAGATTACAAATTACGGTGTACGTGACGTTATGAATTGTCTTTTTTCATTAGCTTAAATGTGATATACACAATATTTATGTTGAACAACAGATTTGACGGTGGCAGTGCCACGCAGCAGCCTCGGCTGTTGCACGAATGGGCAGGCTCGTCCGGGTAAGTACCACGACCTCACAGAAGACCGACTGAAAGTGGAAGTATAATACCTTCGCGTTTCGTCTGGTGAGTGAGGTAGCCGGAGCCCAATTTTCAAAAGGTTGTCAACGCATCTGTAACCCTCGGGTGTAGCAGATGTTTATGGGCGGCGGTACTCACTTAACATCAGGTGAACCGCCTGCTCGCTAGGCAAATTTTCACATAAAAAAAATGAGATATGTACTTTATTTTCAGCCTTTGAATGATTAATCTAATACTTTTAACTAGGTTTTTACGTTTAAATATGAATATATATATGCACTCACATTAATTAAAACCAGTCAGTATCACTCTTAATAATATCTATGTTTTGGTGCAAAATGTGGAGAGATTGATTAAAAAGGTATATCCCGATATAAGTAAAATATCCATTAAGACACTAAATTAGTTTTATTAACTCGAACACAGTCGTGGACAGAGGAAACAATACATTCTCCAACTGAATTTTTGAATTGTTTGACGCCTCTAGGAAACGCCGCGCAAATTGATATCAGAAATAGCTTATTTTATTATAGCAAGTAATTTTGTTGCTTTACCAAGTAATTTTAATCAAAATGGGCATACATAAAAACCTTTCCATCGAACACAAATATCACAATAGGGTTTGTAAGTCTATTATTGAAATGTTCTTAGAAATTGTTATGATAATTCAAATTCGCTAAACCCATATAGGGTCATAGTAGTCACGAGAGATATTTTAGGCACCCACGAAGTCTACACCAAGCGATTCCCGGAATCACGTCGAAAATTGATTACCGTTCTGCAAATAAATTCGCGACCGGCTACTGTCGTATCCATCCATGAACCGGTCGCCGAAACGAGTCCCGGGTTCGACTCCAAAGTTGTCGAATAAATGGATACTCGTTTCGGGCAATACACAAGCGCTGACGTCACCCCATAATTTTCGGGTTTATTCTTCAGGTAGACAACCATATCGTCACTGGGAAGGCGTTTGGCGTTTAAGTAATTTTGCCGTTCCATTGACGACATGTAGCAAGTCCTGATACACAACAAGAACTCTACATAGTATAAAAAAATCGTCCCGCTGTCTGTCTGACCCTATGTATGCTTAGATCTTTAAAACAACGCAACGGATCTTGATGCGGTTTTTTTTACTAGAGTGAAAGAGTTTAGATAGAGTGATTCAAGAGCAAGGTTAATATGTATTATCCATTGGACCTGGGCAAAGCCGGGGCGGGTCGCTAGTAATTAATAATAGTATGCGTGTATATGTGCCTTCTAATTTGGAACTCAAAATAAGCTCTCATAACAAATGTGTCTTCAATCGATCTAACCATTTTCCCTCTTGTAGCTCAATTGGGAAAACTGCAGAGTCCTTAATATTGTTATTGCGCGATAATGGCATTCAACTGATATAACGACACACTAGCGTGTGACATAATTCGAACAGTTGGTGAGTAATTAAAAGTGCGTAAGTAAAACAAATTTTACACAACTCAACGTAGTTACGCCCATTTTTAAACAGGACAGCTGTTCAGGTTTAAGATGTTTCCCTTACTCCGTAATCTCTCTGTGATTAAGCAAAGGTGATAAGAGAATAGATAGACCGCGGGCCGTGAGTATTTGTATGATCTAAGGATTATTGTTCTAGATCTGGCTGTGTCCCTAGGTTTGTTTTTTATTTGTACAACACCTTTACACCACAGCATATTTTTTATACTTAATATGATGGAACAAAATACTGTAATGGACGATTTATAAATTGTCGAAAGTAACTCACTCATAATTAGCGATATAAATTTGTGCTATTTATGATTGCTGATAAGCCATACAACAACTTATTTATAACAATTGGCGGAGAAAATTTAAAAAGGCATTTATCCTATAACAAATTGCAAGTTAATGAAACAACTCAATGCCTTGTCACACTAATTTTAACATTCCCGCCATAATAGTTCTGATTACAGTCGCTTACTGTACAATTATCGCAACCGGTTGAAAAAAAAAAGGATTCGAGTTCCATTTTTGAAAACCTGTTCTGCGCCGGGTTGTGGATTACAATAACTGCTATTACAAATTTAATAAATGTAATAAATGCTCTTTTTATTTAATTTTAAAAAGCTTTCTGCATTGCCATTATTAACATTTAATCAACGTTAATCAATACAATAAATATCATATGGTACCGATAAATCATGATAATATAAAATTTTTAACTTCTGCTTATTATTTATTATAACTTGCAGTAGGATAATATATTAATATGTTGACTCTATCAACTCGGTATGTAACCATAAACAATGTAAAGTAAGATCCTATTTTCCTTATTTTGTTCAAGTTGTTAAGATAAAATTACCGCATTTATATTATCATTATATTAGTACTTTTTATGTAGGGTTTTCTATGTAGGTAATTTAAACTTTAATCGGAATATTCTTAACGGCTACAAAATGTTGCGTGAAGAAGAAAAGATGAAAAGCAAAAGATACACGCTATCCAATATTGTTTTAGGCACTTGTTATTTATTATGTATGGGTAGATAGAGATACAATTAATTAATATTACAAGCAGAAAAATTTGTTATACAATGTTGTCCTGGCTCATAATAATTACTAATGGTTATAAGATAAGATAATTTATATTATAATAATAAAATAGAAGAAATAAAATTTTATAAATACTATAGTACACTTTTCATGATCAAATAATACACGCATGTTTATAAATATTATTAATCATGGACAAAGTTTCAGTTACATCCTCAATTGTGACATTTTACTACTAGTTCGTCGTATACCAGTTGCATTATAAAAAGATGATATAAAAGTAAGCTAATAAAACAACATGGAACACTGATTACTTACTTGTAAACAAACGAAGTTATTAAACAGAATCACGTAAGCACAGCAAATGATTTCCGAACGTACATAAGACAACTCGGTTTAATGGAATAGCAAAAAAAAAAAAAACACTAAAAGTCCGCCGTTTGCACAGTTGAATAAAAGCACACTGTTAAGTAAACACAACCAGGATGTATAACGAAAAATATTCGTGCGAAGATCTTACGATGTGCCTAATGCAAACGCAACCGGTCGGTGTGTACGTAAATTTTCGCGGGAAACGCGGCTCTACCGGACACAACCCGCCCACGCCGGTGTCAGAGGACAACTGACTGAACGGATAGATTCACCTGCAATGCGTGCGCTGGTCGCTCCGCTGAGAGAGGGACGGCGCGATGGATTCCGCTGGCGCGCGAGCGGGACGCACACAGCGCACGTGCTTGGTTCCCCCCAGAACGAGGGTTAGCCGTTTTCAGGAAAGGGCGCGTTATTACAAAGCTGCGAATAGATAGTTGCGTATATATTTTGCATTATACAGTTTCGGAAAATAGAGCGAGTATACGGCTTTTGTTGGCGAGGAAATTCGACGCGAACTCTATCTAACCGTTAATGACCGCCCTCTTGAATGGCTATTAATTCGCTGTTTACGACGGCGACAGTTGTCCGCCGATCCTGTTTAGAGCGTACCATTGTTTCGCGTAATCCAAACAGAAGGTCGTACGAAAATATCCCAGTGCATAACACCGTGAATATAAATCACACGAGTAGTGGCTCGTTATCATACGAGTCGCCGCCGCAATCGGACCGCTTAAAAAGCTCGAATGCGAATGCTTTGAATTTATATCTGTTCATTGTCACTTTTTGTCGCTCTTGTCACCCGTGCCGTTTAAATGTTGTTTTATTTATCTCTATATATATATGCAAATAAATAAAATTGAGGTGTCTGCTTGTTATGTCAAAACAACAACGTTTTACTAAATGCTTATGAATGACACGGTAAAGTAACAGCCTATAAATGTCAATTTGCTAGATCTGCTCCTATTTTATAATATTTGAGTATTAAAATTAAGTCACTAATTGAGACACATTTGACAGCTGATTAGTTAATTTCTACGATGATCCGTGTTTCTGAAACTGGGCGTAAGAATAAAAAAAAGTGAAAGTTTTTAACAAAAAAGGATCGATTTCAAAAACTCTATTAGGGCTATAGTATAGTACAGTACAGTAGTATAGTATAGTACCAGTCTACGTGTCCCATCGGTGGGTAAAGGCCTCCTCTGGACTACTCTCCGTATTAGGGCATTGTAATTTACTAAACCGGTCGATTCACACTGTACCTCTTGCTAATACTTGTACATAAATAAATTATTAATGAATTCTAAGAACTGAACAAATTTTTATTGTAAACATTACGAAGTACGGTAACTTTTACATGTGCACATTTGTACGATAGTAATGCGAAGCACTAGTAGTCGTTGTACAAACTAAGTCACCTACAACAGAATTATGCCAACACAAGGACTAAGTTTACCCGCTGGCATGTTCTGGATTTAACTGCTAAATTTCAAACATGCTGTGGCGCTGGATATCGTGATAGTTTTTTACTTTTATTTTACGGTTGGCGTCACATGATGCGAGTTTTAAAGCTGGGTTCTCGCAGTTTTGTAGCGTGCACAGTGACAGTTCACATATCAACAAATCTACGTGATAAAATAGTGCTTCTTACTTACTGTCTGGCTCTTATTCTAATCCATCAGCTTATCTAAAGAAGAAAGTAGTACATGTTCTATTAACTATAATAGAATATGTAGGTACTACTTTCTTTTATATTTAGTAATCTAAAGTAATATATTTATTATACTAACAGTAAATATATAAGAGCTTGGTCTCAAGTAACAAAACCTGAGTGACGTAATTTTCTACTTCCCGTAATAAATTAAAATTTTATGAACAACTCGGCAAAGATAGTTTTATTAAAACGGAACGAATTTAAAGACACTAACATTCGTTTAAAGATAAATTAGATTTTTTTTCTGTACGTAAAACTCATCTACAACACAGGACTATTCAACAAATGTTTGTAAAAAGACAAATCATTTGAAAAAACCTATGTCTTATTCTGATGTATAAGCTTTATTATTGAAAAGTTTGATTAAAATCCATTCAGAAGTATTTGCGTGAAAGAGTAACAAACACCCATCCATACATACAAACTTTCGCGTTTATAATATTAAGTAAGGATTCTGTCTCCACCGGAACGTCACGTGCCTGTGTGTGAGACGGAGAGAGTCGAGGGTGTTAATACGCTTTTCCTGAGGCGTTGACAGTCTTCCGGTCATCGCCACTCACGAGTTGTGATGGCAGTAAAACACTGGCCAGTTGCAATTAAACATAACTTATTCCGAATTAAAAATTAAATTCTAATGTATCAAATTTCCGACGATTCGACCCTTTCCAGCGTCATGAACGCTGACGGTCACAATTGACGGTAGCCGGGGTTAACTATGACATCAAGACATTGGACACTAGACGCTGGAAAGGGTTCGTAACGTCGGTAGTTCAAATCAAAATAAAGAACGCGATAAAACCCGTAAACTAGTTTCATTTAATATGTATAATATTCGCGTAAAATCAAGAAAACAATATAGTTCTAATGTCGCTCGTGAAACGCTGATGCAACCGTTTCAAGAACCATTGTACGAACGGCGAACTAATACATTGAAACGTCTTAATGGAGCATAGAAAGACCTATATATCTACCTTATCCACAGTAGTGTCAAAAATATTTAAGACACATTCTTACACAACATTCTCTAGTCACAAACTTAACAACGCTTGTACTATGGGTACTAGTTAACTTATAAACATTCTTTCTTGTTTTCGCTTCTCCGTTCTCGCTTTTTAATAACATCTATTTAGGTTTAACTTACTGGCTAATAAGCCGGATATAACAAGGCAGATCTAAATGTACACGGGACTTTTACCATTATTCGTATTTGTTATGTTAGCAATTATTATTGTTCTGGAAAAATCTTGAAAATTACCGAATAATTATACTTGCTTTTTGCGATATAACCTTCACACTGTTTTGAAACAAAAACCCGTGCACAATGGAAAAATTAAACGTAATTAGCTGTTAATAAAAAAATGTAGGTCTTCAACACCACTGTGCACAGCAAGGCGCTTCTTGCAAATATTTGCACGGTTTTATTTCTATAACTTCGTCCTAGCGAACAATAGACAATTCAAATAATCAAAGGAATTCCTTATGTTATAGTCACAACAAAATACATAACTATTCCTAATCTTTATATTTTTTGTAATTTAAACAATTTATGACTTGCATGAAGATGCCACTTAAAGAAAGTGCTTACAGTTTTTTGTTGCCGCGCAGGACATACAAAGAAAAAAAATTGTGGACATGAATCTTCGCAGGCCAACTCGACCAAAGTTTTATCACAGTTTAGGAACGTATGGGATGACACACACAAACAGTAATTTCAATAATAGAAAATAAGTTTATTACTAAGTATTATAATTATAGTACCGTACTATATTTTATTTAAGAGCCGTGATAGCTCAGTGTCGGGGCGCTCGCCTTTAATTCAATATACTCGAGCAACCTGAGTTCGATCCCCGGTGCCGGCACCAATGAAGTTTTTAACTTTAAGTGCTGACTTATCACGTGCTCCGTGGTGAAGGAAAACATCGTGAGGAAACCTGCATATTTTCGAAATAATAACAAATAAAAAATATATTTCGTAGATATGTGAAGTCCACCAATCCCCAGAGAGGCCGCGTGGTGGACTTTGCCCTGATACTCTCTGTATAGAGGAGGCCTTTGCCCAGCAGTGGGACATGTATAGGCTGTTACTTTACTTTTTTTCTATTACACCCATGAAGAAGCAAATCATAAAGAAGTCAATGGAGAAGTCAGACAGTCAAATATTGCAAGCGTAAAATGGCGACAAAAAGAAATCGAATATCAACTAATTCAATTTAAAACACATTGTTAATTTAATTTAATCCGGATCTAAATGTTTCGTATTCTCGTGATTTTTTAAAAGTTAAATTAGTTAATTTTAAATTTCAGAACTGGTCAAAGCAAAAACTAATAATAAATATGCATTCAAAATAAAATATTAATAATTATATTACATTTAATAAAGAATGAGAAATAAATATGTACTGTTTTTTTCATACAATCTCTAAAAATGCTATATGGTTATAACTCAGAAAATAAAAACTCAATCTTTTCTTAAAAAAAGCAGACAACCCTAATGAAATTTACATTATCATTACTGAATATTCAGATAAAATATTATTACGGTTTATTACAAAAGATCACTTTTAAAAAAATTCTGTTAAGTACATTCATATTGTCTCATAGGTACGGTGGATAGAATCGGTTTAATAATAAAACAAAAAGAGCAGTTTAAACAACAGCTCAATGTTTACCTTATCAGCTCATGTTGTCAAATGTATAGGGAATATAATCTAATAATATTGTTTTCTTGATTTTACGCGAATATTACACGTATTATAAATGAAACTAGTTTACGGATTTTATCGCGTTTTTTATTTTGGTTTGAACTCCCGATCCGTAAACTAGTACATTTAATATAATCTAATAATGTATCCTATTAAATTATATTGCGATAAAAGAAGATTGTCTTCAACGATAGAGCATCGTTAATCATGCGTCTTAGTCGACCTTGACTATTTATTCATCAACAATGAGCTCACCGACGGTGCGTTTCAGTCGAGTGATTTTTGATATTAATGCTAATGCTAAATCTCATTAAAGCAATTAAGAATATTCGAGATCGTCGTAAAGATATGTAAATGAACAATTGCTCGTAAGCGGAACAGACAGAGGCTAAAGCCGACTTGGCCAAGGGCGACGAAGTTTAAAGTTATTAGATTGTGTAAGTTTTTTTTTATGGAGCACGGACTGATGCGTGACCAATTACTGCACCCAATAGTAAGCCGCGATGTACCTTTTTTACGTGATGAGGTGACCGAACGAGCTGACGGTTCACCTGATCTTTTTTTTATGTGAAAAGTTGCCAAACGAGCAGACGGTTCACCTGATGGTAAGTGAATACCGCCACTCATGGACATCTGCTACACCCGAGGGTTACAGATGTGTTGACAACCTTTTGGAAATTGGGCTCCGGCTACCTCACTCACCAGACGTAACGCGAAAGTATTAGTCATACTTCCACTTTACGCTGGTCTTCTGTGAGGTCGTGGTACTTACCCGGACTGGCCTGCCCATTCGTGCAACAGTCGAGGCTGCTGCGTGGCCCTACCACCGTGAAGTGATAACCGCGTTGCCATCGTTTAATAAAGTGGAGCCCGGCCCCCTCACTCACCAGACGAAACGCTCCCTCTTCGCGCCGGTCTTCTGTGAGGTCGAGGTAGTTACCGCGACCTCACAGTCAGAACAGTCTTCTCTGTTGCACGAGTCATCGGAATCTAATAAGGCACCTGCCCGTTCGTGCAACAGAGAAGACTGTTACGTCGCCGTTAACGGACGATCTGTTCCCTCTTAATTTTCTGATTTATACCTCATTTTAAACCATAATTAAGAAAGGTAATGTCGCCTTTTCCAAATAGATTTTTAATTGCGGAATTTTAATTTAAAACTTGTGACGTAATTTCCATAAGACTTTTTCGTTGTAAGTCATTATCGCATCATCATGCGATGGTAAGCTATAAACAGTTAAAATGTTAATCCTCACCCAGTTCATCGGGCAGCTGTTTCAAAATCAATCACAAAATTTCAAATCAAATCTTGATTCTATTTGTAACTGTCAGGGTGAGTTGAATCAAATACCTCGTTACAATAGAAATATTAAACGGGTTGTTTTTTTTTATGTTAGACCAGTGGTCCGCCCCGGCTTGGCACGGGTTTAATGTATTACATATAAACATTCTCTATCTAGCAAAAGAAACCGCATCAGGATCCGTTAGGTAGTTTTAAAGATCTAAGCATACTTAGGGACAGACATACAGCGGGACTGTTTTTTACTTTGTAGTGATAGTGAAGGTGGCAAATGACCTGGAGCTAGTGCGTTTTCAACACCCTACGGGTTGCAGATGCCACCTTTGAATAAAGGGGACCTCACTCACCTGATGAAACGTAGAACACTTCCGCTTAACGCTGGTCTTCTGTTCTTTCGTGGTACTTGTTGTTGTACATGTGAATTGTGAACTTATCTCTTTAACGCCACAAACATATCGTCCATCGTTCTAACTGCACGGGTTTTTCGACTTGCCTGTCTGTGTCACACCACTAGACGAGCACTTAATACGGATTAATGAGGTCGCACAGAACCCGTCTGGCTCTCGAATTCTTATTTCCAACGTTCCTCTGCGGCTTTCGTTACGAAAACACTTACAGCTCTCGTTTCGCTGAAAATCGCGCGGTACATTTATGCGATTAATTTTTCTCGGGGAAGAGGAGTCGGCGAGGCGAGTCCACCTCTGAAAACTTTCGCAAGATAAAGTTTATTAAGCGCTGAATGGGGCACAATTTATTACAGCTGCACGGCAGGTATTATCAGGGCGAACAAAGCAGTTGAGAGTTAACTTATGGACTTAAATTTTTATAAAAGATCTATTGTGCCTCACGGACGAATGAATCAAACATTGTATCCGCTATATTGTTTGCTTTCCTGTTGCCGGCAATACAAAACATTGTTTTTTACTAAAAAATATAGTTCAATATTCATAAGGAAACGACTCATCATGGTAAGTGCGAATTAAAAACGGAAAAGGAATTAGTTTTTTATCAGTATCAAGGTCAGGTAAGCTTTCACAACAGTACATAGATTTCTGTATATCATTTAGTCATTGATCATGCAATAAAACATCAACGCATTTTAGAAAACGCGCTAGTTACGCTAAGGGTACCCTTCAAGTTAAATGTAAGTTAATTGAGAAAGACACTACGCTAACCTGCAGTAAAAAAAATTACTTAGGTGCATACTATGTGTCTAAAGATGTTTCTACGATCTTGACATGTCTTTATGTACGTAGGGAAAGTCGATATATAGCTCTTATTTTAATCCCAAAGATGAAGCGTTCGGTTCGCACTTAAGTTGTGAATCAGTAAGTGAAACTTGTGAATCAGTAAGCAATGAACACTCCTCCAATCAAGATGTTATTTTCTTTGCAATAACACCACCTAAACTCGGGCGATTCATATCTAAAAAGAGCATTACTGAAAATAAAAATTGAATCGGTCACATAGTTTGAGAGATCCTCCATTAAATCACACGAACAATCAAACAAATGTCACATACATAACACGGATAGCACATAGACATCTCGAGTTCATATTTTATAATAGTCAAGTTACACATTACCATTCCGAACTGGCTGGAGAATATTTTATTTTCTATTCCTGTATTGAATGCAAGTTCACTTGCAGGCGCTCGCCGGTACATAGATTTAGAAAAATATGGAATTACTCCGGAGCTCCTTTCCCGCCGTTTTATTAGAATGCTATTTGCATGAGACGCGGTAACACTATACCCACACATGCATGCACATACGCACATATAACCGTTTATTCAAAACGCCTCTGTAATATCAAGTTATTAGTTTAAATGTGCTTTTATGTACCAACGTGGGATATACAAATATATCGTGATAAGAAAAAATAGAACTTTCAGTGTTGTACGAGAAGGTATTCAAACAAACGAAGACATATATTAAAATGCTTAAACGTGTAACTTACGGCGTAAACGGTCAGTTCAGTTGTTAAGTATTTTTTTACGAATGGTAGCGCTGAATTTCTTGTTTGGAACGGGCAATGATGTCAGATAACGAAAGTAGATTCATAAGATTTTAACGATCTGCCTACTGCGTGGGTGTATATAGCCGTGATGTGTATGCACGTACAATGTTACTTAATCCATGGCCGCGTAGCAGCTTTAAGTTTTTGCGTTCGCAAATAATGGAGATGGCAATAAACAATTAACGAAAAACGTCTTTTGGCCCCTTCTTTCAGAGATGACGTACTAACCTGTCTTGATATGTCATTGTATGCATGAAATTTCAATGCTACTGCCTAAAAGACGTGTGTATACAGGATGGCTTTTCTAAGTGTATCCATTTTTTTATTAAATCCTAGACATAAATCATGTTATATAATAAATGATAAATATTTAAAATCACTCTTAAGTAGTTAATTACATTCGTTTGAACTTATCTCAAAAAGTGCGTGATTTATACGCAACTCATTTATTTTACGCGCGATCATTCATAACTAACACGCACACAAGTTCGTGCACAGTAAAATTTAGGTATTTATGAATGACTACCGCATTGTCAATACGTTCTGTTTTTTAGGGAATAGAATGGCATTTTTTTGGAAAAAAAATTTTTTTATAAACGATTATACTACCGAGTCTGAACCTCCTATGTAAATTTGGGCACTTCTCAAAAAACTCCCTGTATATATTTAAAGTGGGCAAACCGACAACCATGGATCCAATGGCACTGCGATTGGTTTTCGTGCAACAATTTAGTAATGATTAAGTAATAATTACTCCTTGGCGCAGTTTTTAAGGTATTGGCTTCGACGCTGGGGGTCGTGGTATCAATTTCCACATCGGACGAATATGTATATGGTGGTATGTGACTCACAGATAATTGTTTCGGATCTAGTTGTTCAAAGACAGCCTATAATTATATGTCCAAAGGCCTCATCCATAAAGAGGGTATTAGGGCATAGTTCACCACGTGACCTCACTGCGGATTGGCGGACTTCACGTATTTTCGAAATATTTTGAAGATATGTGAAGTCCGCCATTTTTGTTATTATTATTTCCAAATTATACAGGTTTCCTCACGATTGTTTCCTTCGCCGCTGAGCACGTCATAAGTCAGCACTTAAAATTAAGTTATTCGGAGATCTGAGTGTTTGTCCATGTGAAAATTATGTTTGTAAAACGCTCTTAAAACGGGATAACTTTATCCAACAGTAAGGGCAATTAAAAAAAAAGGATTCCCGCTTGCAAGATGTATTATTCTAACTACACAAAAATGTAAACAGTTGTTAGGCTGTAAGGCAACTACGTTCGAGCAAAATTTAATCTCGAACCTACCTTATCATACAAAGTTTTTGATTAGGTGCAGGCTATGAATATCAAGTTGTAAGCGTTCTAACCTTGTATACCTAATACAAGGTTTCTGGTGTATATTTTTAAACGGATCATCCTTGAATATCTATCGTTGATGAGAATATTAAAGTAGGTATAAAGATTATAATAACATAATGTGACCACTAGGGCAGGCTGGGCAAACACCTAATCAAGTTGAATTGCGTTTGTGGATTTTCAAATGAAGACACGAGCGACCACAGCCTAAGTATAACTAGCATTTAATCCAATCTAAAAAGTTTTGTTTACGCTGCGTATTTGCGTTTATTGCGTTTGTCCTTTTACTTTTCCGTCGTACGGCCGTAGAGTGAACAAAATTGTGCCCCGGCGAATGCTAACTTCGAAAATCGAACAGTCGTAACTCGCCCCGTTAAGATGTCTCGTAAAAACGAGCGCCGACGGTTTCGTGTTAAATATTATTAGACGAAAACTTCTAGCGCGTCGAAACGGGTCAAGGCCGCCTAAACTATTGTTCTCGGTCGCATAACGTGATTCTTTTTCCATTAATTTCGGCCCAGCCAAGGCTCGCGTGCTAATGAATTTTGCGCCGCAAAAAATGAAGCGCAATTAAATAACGCAGGGACGTGAACAGAGCAGCGACTTTATCTAACGCGCAAAAACGTTGCCAAGTAACACGTTATAGTAGTTTAGAGCGTTTTTTCGAAGTTAACGCACGGTTGAGACGCTAGTCTGTAATACGAAACAGCAAGTCTACTATACTCAATTTGATTACAATGGAATTATTGCTGCTTAGTATTGCGATTATTCGTTTATCGGATACAACAATCGCGGATGATAATTCGCGACTGTTGTATCTGATAAACGAACAGTTCAATTGTTTTATTTTTTTTATTTTAATTCTGGACCATTAGGTGACCAGTCTGTCTTTTTACCAACTTCAAAAAAGGTCGAGGTTCTCAATTGGTCTGTTTTTTTTTTTATGTTTGTTTTCGGTTTGGTAAAAGTAAAAAATTTTTTCTACAGTGTTCTCCTTATGGTAGCGCTGAATTTCTTGGTGGAAACGGGCAATGTTTTCAGCCAACGAAAGTAGATTAATAAGACTTTAATGATCTGCCTACTTCATGGGTATAGCCGTGATATAACAAACTTTCAATTGGATGAACCGATTTTGATGATTCTTTTTTATTTGAAAGCTGGTGCTTCCCATGTGGTCCCATAATATTCATTGGTATTGGATCTTGAGCTTCGGAAGTATTTAGGGAAATCCTGAAAAATCTGTTATAAAATGAATACAGAGCGAGATAATTTAATTTGAAAATTTTTACATCTTCCTTTTTTGTCTCTGCTTTGCCCATAGGTTGACAGGGAGAGAATGCCTTAGGCATTAAGTCAGCCTATACACAATGTTCATTTTTTTGTGTAAAAGTTTAAATAAATAAATATTTGAAGTCGGTTTTTCTGTTGTTTCCACCTATCCACGCAGAAGCGTCATATTGAGGTGAAGGTTTGCTTTGATTCATTTTAATAACTTTATTAGGCTACATCATTTTTCCGTATTATAAACTTGATGTTGAATTATCCTTCATGGGAAACATTGCCATTTTGCAAGCGTTTGGATATCAAACGTCACGTAATGATGAATTGGAGATTACTGCAACTCTTAAGTACCATCGCAACGGGATAAACGAATGATACAGGGACAGGTAAAAGGCGAATAGATATTATTTTGAATATATAAATGTGGTAGATCACATAAAATCACGAAGGAGGTCTCCATCACTGTACCGAACGTGCTTTTGTTTAAAAAAACTGCATTATACGGGCCCGTTCGCGGAAAACCGCAGTCCGCGAGGCCACGGCGTGACGTCACTGCGAGTGACGTGCCGACAAAGGGGCTACAAAAATCCGACGACCGACGCGCCCGAGAATCGATGGAGTGGATTAATAGTGGTTTTGCACCGACCGCATGCGACCTCGCTCATTAGCGATCGATAATGCGCCCTAATCCCGAAGCGTACGGTGCAAATTTGCGCCGACACGCCCGCAACTTGCTACACCGCGGCTGAAATTCCGGCCCTTGTAACAATTTCCGGGAATAATAGCCAGCTTTCGGTACACGCCGTAAGAATTTACTACACGATTTGGAACAGGTACTACACTTTAAATAATGCGCCAACAGTTATTTAATGGTTTCATACCGATTGTTGCTTAGCGATCTGGATTTACGATCATGAGGGAAAGCAGGCGATTGGTTATCTGTGGGGTTGCAGTTACACATATTAGCAATTTGAGGGCAGATTCCACGACGAAACGCAAAATTAATAAACACTTGCATTTTACATCTTGTGATGGCCGTGATAGTTTAGTGTCTGGACGCTAGCATTTCATACAATATACTCATTACTTTAGTCAATGGTACTTTTGTCGGCGACCCGGTCCAGACTTAAGAAACAAAAGAATACTGTTAGTCACAAAGATATCGGTTCGATTTTCGTGGATATTTAATTCACTGTTGTTTCAAATAACCACGCTATGTTATAATTTTTTATTACGTCAGTGTCTGCATCCATCGACTTCTCGCACATTTGCACAGGTCGTCACTCCATCTAGTGTGGTCGTCCTACACTGCGATAAAAACAAAATTATGTTACAAATTTAATTATTATTAGCTTGGTAGGTAATTTTTTATAGTTTATAGGATGCCTGACCAATTCTAATACATTAATTGTTCTGACCCCTAATTCATATTATGGCATTGTTGTAACCTTAGTACAGTCATATTAATAAAGAATCGCTGTTTTACCATTTTCTTTTCATTCTTAGTTTCCGCTTAAAAAAGGTCAATTACAGAGGCACAATTTTTAGCACAATAATACACCGCAATAGTTAACATTATATATTTTTGAATACCATTTTCATATTTCCACAAACCGATCAAGTTTGCATAAACATTAAAAAACGAGACTATAACTACTCAATATGATCTTAAAAAAATATTTAATCGCTCTAAAATATTATTCATGATTAAAAAAGAAAAAGGTGTATTAAAATCGACAAATTAGTCCAATCGAGCCTCAAGAGGATTTACCCACGACATCAATATAACATTGTACAAGTGCCCCATTCCTTTTTACAAATTGTGATATCGGTACAGATAAAAAAAAAATTATAAGATACGCATTCAATAACGAGGGATTTGTCCGTGTATGCGCCATAAAGATTATGATGGCACCGTCAAAGGATTATTCCAGTTGTAAATCTTGTCACATTGGAGGTCACGTGAAGTTTATTGTAATTATTATATCGATAAGCAATCGCCGGCAATAAATACACGTTCATTGCAGTAGGAACTAAACGCTGATATCAAAGTCAGTCATTCAATGATGCCATCATTGAATAAGTAACGAGGTAAGGATTTGCAATTAACCTTTAAGAGTAAATCGATGCTGTCATCAGCTTGCATGCTGCAAACAATGCTTATCAACAACACTTCGCTGACACTAAATTCTTAACTAACGATTTATATGATTTAAATCTCTGCTGTAGTAGTTGTAAGTTGTAAATCTCACGTTTTTGACTATTATAAAAAAAAAAACAATAGGAGGATTTTAGGGCTAAACTCTTACGGCAAGAAGTAGCACGAGAATTATTTTAAGTGATAAGTTTACATAATCTATTAAATTCATCATATATTCTGGGATTTTTCAAGATGAAAAAAATTGTACAAATGAATTCACAACCACGAACAATGACATTAAAAATTTCCTGGAGTCGTAAAGTAAGTAACTCTTGAAATCGAGTTAATATAATTATCACTGGTGTAAAGGGGGTTAACAAAATTTCTAACAGAAAAACGTCATGTTCCAGAGCAAATGTCTGAAGCCTATTCATACACATTTGCGTATGCATCAGTATCATCATTCGATCTAAATCCAATGTGGTTTTACCTATTCCCATAGAATTAAGGAAAACTCAATTCGATAAAACTAAACTATTAAGTGTAACCGTTATAAATAGCCGTCCACTGAAAGAGAAGACCAACAACTAGATGAACAGGTGAGAGATTGAGAAAACTGGAAATACCTTCACCGTCATTGAAGAGGGGTTTTTTTTATTCTACTTTAATTCTATTAGTATTTATTGTTGAGAGTGTTTTTTGTGCATGTCGTGTTCGCTCATAGAAGAACATTCACTTGCGTTTTAAGTTCCGTATCATCTGTATCTGTGTCCATCATTCTGTAATGTGAGTGTAATGTTCAGTTTGCGATCCTAAATAAATAAAGAAAAATATTATGGAAGGGATCACCACCGCCATCTGCAACACAGGACGGCTTGAATATATGTTGCCAGTTCCTTTTTCAAATATGAGTGAAATAAAAGGCCCTTTGTATATTTGGCGACCCGTCACGCAGGGGACATCTGCACGAGGGCGTGAAGCGATCACATCGGCCGGTTGCGAATTCGGTCGGCACCAGTTTCCATCAATCGGAACGTAGTCATTTCTCGTGATGCCGTACCTGTATCGGCCCACTATTGTTTCCCGCAATTATCTACTAATGCCCGCCTTCCATTGTTACAGCGGCGACCGATGCGCTAACTCTATTCGAATTTGTAAGCAAACAATGGCTGGTTATCAATACATAACGAGACGCTACACTTGTAAAGTTGCGAAATCAATTTTCGGTTCCGAAGCCGGCTGCTTCGATATTGGTTTTTCACATTTTCGCAAATTATTAAAATTGGAGTATCGCCAGATTTTGACGATTTTGACGAAAACCTATGACTACATTTTTAGTTCCTGTGCTTTTTGCGCGTATGGATATATCCCGACATAATTGCCTATAATGCTAATTGAACTCTCTGCCAATTAAAATAATAGAACCCACTACCCGTTACGCTGCTGTTGCTGAAAACGACTACGCAGACGGTGTCATTACATTGAAAAACGTGCTTTAATTATGCGTTAATTCTTATATCATACTTCACACACTTATCTTTAGTTTGTCGTTGACCACTTTTCATCAAAACTCGTCCGGGTGCTAATTGCCGACGTATAAATATAAAAAAAGTTCCACGTGTAAGTTATAAAAACTCCTTGGTACGACGCGTCGGAACGCACCCATAAGTACATATAGAACATGATTCGAAAATGGAACGCAAGAACATGTGTAAATGACAACGCAAACAACGAGGGTCCCGAAGTGACAATTAGGCTATGGAAATAATGAGAATTCGAAATGGCACGCGGGCCACCCACGCGTATTGTGCCCGTGATAACCACTCCAAATACAAAATCTACGCTTGCGAGAGAAAAAGGGATTTTCATTGTGATATAACCAAAACACGCGAGCGGAATGTGAAGTTGTTTAGATTTAAGTTCGTAAAGCAAATGTTGGGATTCATTTGCATAAATATACACATACAAATATACATATACACGTGGGTTACATTAAACTTGTAAGGATTAATCGCTAGGCGAAGACGTATTATTGTACATAATCATTACTGCGTAAACATCGAGAATCAAGGCGCTTTATTTTAATAATACATGTGGATAAATACTATTAATTTGACGGAGGTTACGGTGTGTAATATAATGTGTTTACGCGTGTATCTTTTTCCGGAGATCATTATGTAAGTAAAATGGTGTTTCCTTCCAAATGGCAGCTTTTATAAACATAGGATTAAATAAAGAAACAAACCTTTCGTTACATCAACGGAAATCTTTATGTTATCGGGTAATTTTTCGCTAGTTACACATCGAGAAACTGGAGCAGAAGTTTCATGTTTTACCAACACCGCATTAACACATCTCGACGCGAAAATTAACTGTGATGGCGCCACGTAGCAGTTACTGCTGTGGTACGATTGGTTGGGCTTGTCTGGGATAAGCAACATGACCTCACCGAAGACCATCGTGAAATGGAAGTATTACGCTTTCGCGTTTCGTCTAGCGAGTGATGTCGATGGGTAGACGGTAATCACTTAACACCAGGTGAACCCCTTGGTCGTTTACCAACATCTCACATAAAAGCATGCCTTAAAAACTGGGTTGTAACGATTTCTTCTAAACAATAAAAATCATCGAATATGCTTTATTAATTGACTCGACTGATCACCGCGACCTTCGGAATAATATCGACTAGAAATAGCTCTGTGTTCGCTTTTCTGACAACTTTCTGACAGCTTCAAATATTTTTTCTTATTTTTCTACTAAGACTAGTACATAATAGTTTCTTCGTGTGTAAATATACATACGTAATCCTGCATTCGATACTGAAACCACTCGTTTTAGTTTTTTACCTGAAACATTAAAAAAAATATATTATTAGTAAATTGTTTTTAAAGTTCCGTACCTTAAAAGGTAAAAAATCAGCCAAGTGCGAGTCGGACTTGGCCGACTGACCAGACTAACATGATACTGTTGTCATGAAAACAAAAATTATTACAGATAGCAGTGTGTTTATTATGTTTACATTCATTTTATCTACGCTATCCAATTTGTAGCTTTGCAAGTTACGTAAGACGTTGCAAGTTACTTTTTCATCCGATTGTATAAGTGAATACTGACATATGAAAATCATTCTGGATTTTGATATGTAGCGGGAGGATTGCTGTTTTACAAAACATTAAGAGGTCAGGTGTCCAGCTTTTACAGTCATTGCACTATACACAAATTCAAGATTGACTTTGTTACTAACGCCAGTGTTCTGTTATTTGGTGATACATTTGGGCGAAAGAAGATAAAAAGGTTTGCGTAGATCTACAATAATCACTCGGAGATAAATAAGTTATTAATTGGCCACTGTATGAAATGCAAGTCATTTCGAAATAAGAAAAATTTTAAAACAAATTAGTATAAATACATGAAATATGTCTTAATTTATAAAACCTACGTTTATTTGAAATAGCGTTTTTTGTTGTGTAAACAATTGTAATAAAATCGAATGCACACGTGGCCGAATATCACGGGTATATTGCATAATTATCGGATGGTAATGACATCTAAGGTGTCGTCATCATTAGCATCATTTCAGCCCGTTTGAGTCCACTGCTGAACATAGGCCTCCCCCATAGACTGCCACGAAGTACGATCCTGAGCCACCTGCATCCATCGACTTCCCGCACATTTGCACAGGTCGTCACTCCATCTAGTGGGGGTCGTCCTACACCTAAGGTCGTTATTGCTAAAATAACTGTACCTACTGAATTCTATTCGAACCATTATACATTGATTTAACGTACGAGCCTCGTAGGTAGTTATGATTTTGATTCGCCCTCCATCAATATCGACGTTCGGCCGTTTTAAAATATAATGAACTGCACAAAGCACTCGGGGCAAATTAATCGGTGAACTGATGTGTCCATTAGGGATATCTGGTTTTATAATGAATAATGAAAACAGTTTGAGTACTTATTATGTTTTCGGTCACTGTAGATGACGCGGGAGGATGAGTGGAAACGCTTTGATCTGATGTAAGTGCGTCTTTATAAATATTCACGTTGTATATTAATACAACGTTAATATTTACGATAATACTACAATCCCTAACACAGCTCTACATAATTGTACTTGTATACATAACTATGTACATAAATTAAAAATAAATAAATTGTTAAATACGTTTTGTTTTTCCTTATCGGAACAAAAGAAAAATAACTAACAATTTTGCCCAAAAGACATTAAATGCAATGGATAACGGTTAAATGTCAAAAAATGTTATTGGTAGCCATGGTGATACCGTGATTGTCGATGTTCATAACTTTGCAACCAAAAAACTACATCGTAAAAAATTTTTTTTTTTCCAAACGCCCAAACGTATGTGACGTCTTTAAATCGTTAACATTACAAAAGTATATTGCAGTATTCTGTATAATTGTATGCATGCACACAAAAGTAGTGTATTAGAGGGAAAGTTCTGTCATTTCATCGTCGTCATTATAATAATTATATTGTGTTCTTCCAAAGGTTGGATGAAAGTAATAACTTTAAGTAACGGGCCCTCCATTACAACTTATATTTATCTTGTTCGTTTTACGCAAAAGTTTCTTGTCATGGTGTGTGCAATAAAGGATAATGATTCATTCATCGTTTCTGAACACGGTAAATGGAAATGTCATTGGTCAATGGAAAAATTTCAATTCCGAAGTCCCAGCCGCTAGGTTGAAGGTGACTGACAATCAATAATTAAAGCTTTCATTTAATTTGTAACTAATTTCCTTTTTCGAAATTCGAAATCAAGCCCAGTAAAAGTTCAATTCATTTGAAAATGTTTATAATTTGATTTTCTTCTTTGAAAGAGTACCAATTAAGCAGCAATTTCTCTCCATCCGTTGAGGAAATTTGTAAACAATAGGAGACGATATTTATTTCATAACGGTTAAAAATCATTAAAACTTTTTTGCAAAACAAAAATTCCTTTTTTTTTTTTATTTAAAAATATCATCTATTGTAAAAGAATGACAGAATAAGACTTAAAATATACGTTGAATTTAAAAATAACACACATTTCCAACTTTTGTACTTGTGCAGGTCATAAAAACAATTGAATATGAACATTCCCTGAAAAAGCAAGCAGAAAAGTTTGCTGGTTCACACAACGACCATGCAATCAAATTAAAAACATGAGAATAGCTTTGTATTGAAATTCAAAAAGTTGCCAACTCCGCTTTTGTTCAGTCAATTATTGGGAAAAAAAAAACCACAAACCACTTTAGCTACTGATTGGCTCTGGTTGTAATTTGTACTATTTCTTTCAATATAATGAACAATTTTAATTTAATAAACAATTATACTGTTTGATCAGTAACGGTCATGACAAGTATCCATTTAATGAATATGTAATTAAGATAATTTTTTAAACACATCCCTCTGACGTGGACTTTTTAATTCTTTTTTTCAAAAATAATCACTAAAGCTCAATATTTTCTAACTGATACTTTTTTATTACTTTTTTTACAAATTTTTGATGTATCCTTTTTTCTTTTGTAGTGCTTATAAAGTTGTTCCTTCCTCTACATTAGTTAATGATGACGTCGAAAGCATTAGCTACGAAAAGATTAACAGATTTATATACAATGTTATGCAAACACTTATGTATATTAAATAAAGTGTCAGCAGTAGGTATATGAGGATCGTTGACGTCATAATGCATGTACCTATCCATAATGTCTGCCTACCCCTCTATTGATAGCTGCCATTGTTTTGTATATATGTCATAACAAGGTAAGTAAACACGGCTTAACAGGAATACTGCGTACATAACCATTTATCGTCTGTTTTATTAAAAAACTAGACGATTCCTAAAATTTTCTGAGTAGATTAAATAACCATAAATCAAAATTGTCACAGTATTTCGCGTGACGTCGGTCTGTTAAATTATTAGACACAAATCAATGGATGCACACGATCCGCAGCTAAGATCGTCAAAACCAAATCACAGGGCGCTGAGACCTTGTTAGTAGTGCCATAAATCATTGCACAAAGAACGCGCCGGCTTTCGAATAAATGAGGTCTCCAATCAGATGGGAATCAGGAATTGAATGGGGCGTCGTTAGCTTAACTTTGCTTCTATCGTGTTAACTAATTTCCTGCACCGCGACCTTTCTTTATTCGAGTTACCGACTTAGGGCGCCATTTTTACCCCCTCACGCCACACACAATGGATTCGGCGATGTTTTTTTTTTCCAGTTGCTCATACAGACTTCTATGATTGGGTAGTCATCAACTTACAATTATTAATCGATTTCCTTTTTATAAAGTGGAATGAGTTGTGTTTTTGTTGTGACGATTGTAATTGATCCAGACCAGATGAAATTCGGAATGGTTTTATAAATAATTATTGACCTTAACGATTCCTGAGTTGAATTAATTTTTTATCTGAAGAGTTGGCAAGCGAGCAAGCGATTCAAGTGATTACCGCTTCTCATGAACATCTACAACACTATGGTCTTGTAGATGCGTTGCCAAGCTTTAAAACTTAAAATATACTCCACCGGTTTTCTGCGAGGCCATGGTACTTTTTCAGATGAGCCTATCACGTGGCTATACTACAGTGAAAATATGTCTGTGCAATAGACTTAAAATTATTATTTCCAATAAATTTAATGTTAAAACAAAAGATTTGCACCCATGCTTCCATGATACGCAATAAAACTAATAAGTAAACGTAAATTTTAAATTTCACGATATATCCCATTTCCGCAGCGGCTAAAAAAGCTTTTCATCCTTTTATTCTACAAACTTTAATGTTTCATCTTAAGTGAAGAAATAAGCAGTTTAAAAATTTAATATTACAAACAAAACATATTATTTTAAGTGTATTCCAAATATTGACTTGTTCATGACTGTCAAATGATGTGTGAAATGGCGCCTAAAGTGGAAAATAACAGTTTACTTGAAGACAATAATTTTACGCCCTTCATTTGATATGATGCGGTACACTTGCTCCAGTTTTCGTTCCGTCTTTGTAAGTGGAGACACTGGCTGTGTAAAGTACGACACAGCTGTCTAGCATGCAGTTCGGAACTTACCCTATACTGACTTCGACTTGGCCAAAGTAATCAATAAGCGATAGACCGATGCTGCTGTATAAGCTTGCAATGTACGGAAAATGATTAAGTTTAGAGCGGAATATTATAATGAAGGCAAACGACTTGTTTGCCCATATAAAGTTATAACCGCAGAAATTCTCTTATTATTTCATGTAACTTGTTACTGACTAAAGTCAACTTTTATTTAAGAAGTATATGACTAGTAATAAGAAAAGGAAAAGTGAAAAGTGGTAGTGAAAGTGAGAAGTGGTCAAAAATTATAAATGGAGGACGACCCCATTACTATCGCATCTGTTTAACGGTCAGTTTCAATATTCGATCTACAGATAGATAGTAACCAGTTACTGGAGATAGAATTTTGACTTAAGTATTATGGAGGTAGTTTCAAATAGCTATCGTTAGTAACAAAATCTAACTGTAGATAGAATATATGGAACTGGCCGTTAGTGTATAAATAAAGTGAAGGTTAGGTTTACTCTAATCCCGCGACCCCTAGCTGTTATTATCAGATAGCAGTTTCGTCTGGTGAGTGAGGTAGTCTGGCCACTGAGATTCTTTTAAATGTTGGCAATGCATCTGTAACACCTCAAGTGTTGCAGATGCTCATAGGCGGCGTATAATACATACATTAATATTGTATCGCAACAACACTGAATAATCGCCATTACACAATTTTCTAAGAATATTAAATTATTGTTTTATGTACCAGTTTGCCGAGCCTGCATTGCTCCCTGCTTTTCATATTTCTTATTCTTGCCAACACGGCTCGGTTTCTTTGTGACTCCGTTCCGTACGGCGATACTGCTTCCTAATTCATTTCTTTTACATAAATCCAAGACGTTGAACAGTCTTCGAAAGGAAAGGGCTTTGATGTTGTTTGAAATAGATTTCATATTATTATAGATCTGAAGTAAGGGAACCTGTCAGTAAAATATGTTTTCTTAGCGACGTTTGATATATTTGAACATAGTGTTGTGTATTGACAATATTAACTAACATAACAAAATATACCAAAAGTGTTTTCTGATATCGCAGTTGGTTTTGACAAACTAAGAGTATATATAGTGAAATAATAATAATTATTATTATTAAATATTAAATAATTGCAAACGAAAACAATCAATTACTTTCTGAATGCAGAGTTTATTTGATAACTCGACAAAGGTATCTTAAAAACTTAGTGTATGAGAGCAGGTGGGAATGATATGTATTAATTTACAGTTAATAAAATTAATATAACCATTACTGTATTATTAAATAAAGAAATCACATATTTAATATCAAATCTAGATAAAAAAAAGGTTACCCAAATCGCCGCCGTTTGTGGGCAAGGTGCCCAGCAAGCTTATCGAGTTGCCACGCTGTATCGCGGGTCTGTTTCGTTGTCAAAAGTCTTTCTTCAGCCACTTGTGTCACCAGAAATGTTTTGTACAAACGTTACTATATACCAAAAATATATTACTCGGCTATATATTTGCAGTATGTGTAGTAAATTCACTGGATGCTAATTCTGGCTATTATAGTCATACAACGCTAATTGCCTATCACGTAGCAGTAAACACTTAATATCAGGTGGGCCGTCAGCTCTGTGCGATATTGAACATGAAGAAAATTATGAGAAAAGCTGATCCCTTTCCCGCAGACCGAGGTTGATTCAGCGGAGTGTCATTATTAAAGAAGTTTCGTCTATCGGGAACGCAAGGTAGCTAACTGGATTCAATTAAAAGTTGAACACGGAACACGGTTGAGACGGTCTACCGTATAGTTCTGTTTGATTTGAATTCTCGGCGATAAACTTTTGTTACTGAGCGCCATTCGACTCGAACACTTCCCAGTCCAATGCAACTGAGAATGTTGGCGTGAGAACAATTGGAACGTAAGAGGTAGTATACGTATAAAAAAAATAACTTGGCAATGTTATAAATCACGAGGACGACGAAAAAGGGACACGACAGGTGATAGACAAGTGACGGGTTCCTTATTCTATGTATGTATACCCGCGACGCAAAATATTCAGCGCCGCGACAATTTCAGTTGAATAACACATTTCTCAGAGGTTGGCTTAGTGAACAGGGTGTTTCACATTCCCAATGCATAAAATCCACGTTTGTTGGTGTTTATAATGTTAATGCAAGATAAGACGTTTTACAATTTGGTGGGACTTTAATTAGTTGTTGGAAATAAAGTAGTGTCCATACATCTCCCATTGCTGGGCAAATGCCTCCGTTGTAAAGAGGGTGTCAGGTCATAATACACCACGCGGCCCCATGTGTATACCATATAAGTTATAGAGAGGAGGCAATATGATTACAATGCTCCTAAACTACACAATACGTTCAATCGCAATATAAACAGAACATCTTAGCAACTATAACATAAAGGCCAAATAACTTAACAAATAAAAGAGCAGCAGGGATTTTTTTACGTTATAACTTGGCAAGCCAGCAGGCGGTTCACCATTTTAAGTGATTACCGCAACCCATGGACATCTATAACTTATTTGGAATGACCTACTTTGAATGAGTTGAGGCCCGACTACCTCACTCAGCAGACGAAACGCAAAACTATAATACTTCCTCTTTACGATCGTCTCCTGTCAGGCCGTGGAGGTTCTACGAACGAGTCTGCCTATAAGTGCAACGGCAGAAGGTGTTACGTGGCATATATCTGCTATTAAATGCAAACGTTTTATGTCCAATAACAATAACAAGCTGCTGTTGAAGCAGCAAGACAAGTCTTAGGATTTAGCTACGAGGGCGGCAAATATAGGTGCATGAGGCTTTCACTTTATAAATTGTAAACACTTTCAGTGGCTGCATTTATATATAGAAAGTGTTAAGAAGCAAAAGAATTACGAAGACTTAATAAGTGTTATAAGATAAAAATTGAAAAAAAAGAGATACTTACGGAGTTTCTTTCGCCTGTTTCTACTCCGTTAGAGGAACCTCATTACGAAACGGTGGTAGATTTAAAAAATGACTATCGATAAATGAAATGTATATTTCTTATTTCGATGAATTAATTATTTTGATTTTGATTTTTTTGAGATGTCACAAATCATATAAAAGTTTATAATAGTACTAGCACTACTGTATACGGTCTTAAAAAACCAATCAAGTATGTATTTTGTAAGTACTACGGGTGTTGCAAATGTTAATGGACGTCGGTAATCACTTAACGTCAGGTGAACCGCCGCTCACTTCACACACACCTTCACACATAAAAAAGCATTGGTATCTTGTTTTCCAAAAAATTCCAAAATTCGTCTTTTTTCATTATTTCTATTTACTTCGACCTTACCTTTTAAGAATTGCTAAGTTGTAGCCGAATCAGCATTTGTATATGGAAATAAAAGTAACGAAACGGCTTGTTTTTTAATGTAGATTTCTTACTACTTGGTAAAGAACGCCGATCCACAAACCGAACAAAGACTATGTAACTCGCATGTTATCCGCCAATTGGCTTTTTATCCGTGATATTCATTACATCAATATATAAAATTTCAATGAACAGTTAATGGATGGAACGAACCTGAGCTCAAATCCCGGTGCCAGCACCAATGAAATTGTTAATTTTAAAAACTGAATTTAAACGTGCTCAGCGGTCAAGGAAAAACATCGTGAAGAAGCGTGCTTATTTAAATAAAAACTACATTTGGAGGATATGTGAAATCTGTCAGTCCGCAGAGGGGTCACGTGGTGGACTCTCCACTCATACCCTCTATACGGAGAAGGCAATGCTCAGCAGTGGGACATGTATAGGCTTTTTTTACTTTACTTTTAATAGATTTAATTTGGGATTCATTTAGGAAGATCAAATTGTAGCGGATGGCTGGACACTGAGCCACCACGGGTCCAAGAAAAATGACTTAAGAAAAACTTCTAGTTTTATGTTCAGTTGTTCAGTGATCCGATCCTTTTAAAATCACAAGACATCTGCGACTTTACAACAAGATTTTTCGCCGGAAACGAACCTAGATAAAGATTCTCTGGAACCCAGCCAGGGAATAACGACCGAAGCTTAGATCGGGCGCCGTAAGTGGATCTAGATTTCTAACATTCTAGACAAGCGTTAAACGATAATACACGAAAGAGCACGTTGGGTGGCAAAGAAAGAAAACCCTCTTGAGTCTCCGTTAGCAGAGGCGGTGAGCGGGAGCGGAAGTGATTAATTGGACCAATGGAGACTTTTCAACCGACTTCGAATAAGGAGGTCGTTCGGTTGTATTTCTTTTTTGTTTGTTACCTCAGAACTCGGTCAATCACGAACCGATTTTTAAAATTCTTTTTGCACTGGGTTCGGTTAAACTACCATGTGGTCCAAATTTCATTGGCATTGAACGTTTGACTCCGGTGATACATCATGTTGGTTTTGATTTTATTAATAAACATAAGTGCATTTTTAAATAAAAAAAATATACAGCGTGTCCTTACCATCGCGACAATAAATGAACACACGTCTAACGCTACTTGCCAATAATCATAAAAAAATATTAACGTTAAACAAAATCCATAATTAAAAAAAAATATTTTTCAAACAAACTAATTAAGTAAAAAAGAAACAAAATTTGTAACATCCTATGCAACTCGCGCCACAGCGTCGAATTACAAGCCTCTCCTTCTAACAGTATGTTTTGTCTCTTTTAAATTCATTCAACCCATTCATATGCTTTGTGACCTTTACAAATGAACTTTACATTACAGTTTTATACGTAAGGGTGTTCTAAAGTTGTTTGTTTTGGAAGATTTAATAACTCGGTAAATATTGATGTTTAAAGAATGTAAATGTTTAATACAATTTTAAAAAGTTATCCTCTATATGTGTGTTCATTTATTGTCGCGGTGATAACGACACGCTGTATATGTACTTATGTACGCACTTTAGAAGCTATCCATCTTTAGGGTAAAAATAACTAAAAAATTATTCCCTATGCCAGTACTCTTTGTTTGTGAAAAATACATGAAATGCAATTGATAACGGTTTAATTAAATAACTTGGAATTATAGGCAAATTTCAAGTGGTGGCTATTAGTTGTCATAGTAATACGTTGGTCGCTTTTTGGCTGTCTGTGCGCTGTCGCGCGCATCGTAAATATTTTACTCTCATATTTTTTTCCAACCGCGCCAAAAGAAGAATAATTTCAAAAACAAAAGCAACTTCACCGCGTAGATACCGTTCTTATAATATCTTCCGCCTTTATGTTTACCGTACGCGAACAACTTACGATTATATTCGACAGCGGTATCGATTATAACTAAATACAAATACTTGTCTTCGCACATACATATGTAAAGTAGTATCTACACCAAACAAAATCAAATGGTTACCAATTTCGCCGATAGATCCAGTAAAATCGTAACAAATCACTACTCTGTGTATTTTTGAAGTGAACATTGTGTAGATTCATTGGGCAATTAAGGATGAGGAAATACTAATAGATTAGCGTCACCGACATGCTACTCGTAACGTCAAATGGTTTGCCATGAACGTTGGTAACCGTAAAATATTGATATCATTTGGGTTTCTAATATTTGATCTTAAGTGGTCTTAAACAGGCTGAAATATTGACAATGTTAATGATGACTTAAAAAGATACTCATTTAAAAAAGTTTGCTTTCCTTAAAAGAAATAGTTGCAATTAAAATATTTCAATGAAAGAAAAGTCTATGTATGGACCGCCCTGTTTATTAATCTTATATTAGAGCAGTAACAAAATTATGATCGGAGATTTTGCCAATCACATATCGCGATACGCAAAATCCACAGCTGAATGAAGTGATGACGACTCACTCTTAACGGCATTCGTTTTGATTTATAGCTTTTTAAAAAGCGTTTTCTTTGCCTCTACGGCCGTGGACGACGTCCAAATCTTTTTTTTTTCCTCCATTGTTCACGTCACCGGCACGTTTTCATCACGCGCGCCGGTCGTGCTCTCTGGAATTCGTATCGATGGGACCGTTAAGAAGATATATTGTCGTCGCGTAAAATTATCACTTCTGTAAGTAATGAAAATAAAAATGAAAAATAATAAGTGATACATCTTGCTCTCTCCGATGATGATTTGTTTTGTACTATGAACAGAGTCTATAAAGAACTATTTTACTAATTACCCAATACCTTTTGTTACTTAATGGATGTGCAATAAATAAATAATTAAATAAATAAACAAATAAATCAATAAATAAATAAAGCATAAATTTATTTACTTATGAGTTTGCTGAAGACTGACCGTTTGACTACTGTTTTGAGATAAAGGTCTACGAGTGCAATGCTACAAAAACTTACGTATAGTGTTCATTCATTCATTCATTCAGATTTAGTATTAGCTTTAGAGGTTCGCAGTATAACAAAAGCGGATGGAAAGTCGATCAATATGTTTGACGTATTAATTATGAATGATAAATTTAACATAAACATTTAAAGTTTTATCCATTCATCATCATCATCATCATATCAGGCGTAGGATGTCCACTGCTGAACATAGGCCTCCCCCATTGACCTCCACTTCGACCGGTCGTTAGCGGCCATTACAGTCAATAAATTGTTTTAAAGAAATATAAAAGAAATAATATTAGTATCCATAAATTCATTGGCGTGGAAATCGGTTATTTAGCTAAGCGATTAAAGTGCCTGGTTGCGAGACCCGGAAGACGTGAGTTCGGTTCCCGTGGCAGCGAAAAACTTTTTCGTCCATTCTAATACAAATTTTATTATTTCATCTTGGACATGGTGTTCACCATATGTACTGATGATGTATTTGTAGGCAGATTCCTCGAGAACGGTAAGGGGGTACCGCTAACATTTGGTTGTTTTATAAACAGAGACAACTTTTATGTAAACAGCATCCCAAAAAAGTTCTGACACCTATCGTTAAATCTAGTGCAAAGACGATAAGTCTATGACTTAATTATGACCAACACTAAAGCCGTTCTCCTCTTAATGTCTTTATTAATATCTTCATGTTTGGCCGGTTACGGATTGTTTCAACTATAGCAACACTAAATGTTATTAATATTAATTTTACACATAGCATATGGCAACGTTATTGTAACACTTTCTCTTCCGCTCCGGCGATCCCGGGCCAAATACACGCTTGTAACTTGTCCTGTGATTTTTATTAATTACTCCGCTCCACGAACACCAGCACCTATCAAGTTATAGGCAGTCCAAACGCCCTACACGGATTGGCCAAAATAATAATATTGTCTGAAAGTTTCAATTTATTCAGGTATATAATATCAGGTGTCGCCCTGTTATAGTTACAACGTCACAATCATGATAAAGTGATGCTGTAAGAAGTCAGTACAGCGTGATCCTGTTCCTGAGAGTAATTTAATTTGCATATTTCCTCGTACGTAATCACGTACTATCAACTAAGCTTGTTGTTCGCTGACTGCTTTTAAAAAGTAGGACTCCGTCAAAGTATGCGACACAGATTGCCCCGCTTGTAAAGCGCGGGCGGGGAAATTATAGTGTGGTGCCGATACGCGAACGACCGTTCGATCGGCCGTAAAACGATTTTTGTTTGATTTACGCGGATATTTTAAGATAAGATTATTCCGGATTAACCTGAGAACATCCGGCCGTTACGTTAATACTATCTGGAGTGGTTAATGTTTTCGAGTGTGAATTTATTGCGGTGAGTGGTCGTAAATTAACGTCCTCCCGCGCGTCCACGGCCACTAACGACTATAAATATGGCGCGCGTAAGTACGCGTTGCTGTAGTACTAGTAGTGTGGAAATGGTAAAAAATGGTGCAATGACTGCTGCTATCCAATTCACGTCCTATTACCATATAAAAGGTAATAGTATAAATACTTTCTCTTTTTTCTATATGAAAGGTTGCCAAGCGAGCAGACGGTTCACCTGATGTTAAGTGAAGACCGCCGCCCATGGACATCTCCTACACCCGAGGGTTCCAGATGCGTTGAAAACCTTTTGAAAATTGGGTTCCAGCCATCTCACTCACCAGACGAAACGCGAAAATCTCTATTTCGGTCTTTAGCCAGACTTTAGCTACCGTTCGAGCCGAGGTTCCGCCCTTTCGGGCGCCCTCGAATCGGAATGCTAAATTATATTTTAAATAAAATGGGGAAATCTTCAAAATGTCATGATATAACAGGGTTATGTGGGGTTCGTACCAATATAAGATAATATTTTCTTATTTGTTTTATAAAACTTATACATATTTCCAATAATATTTTAAATGTTACCATAACGTTAAAATGAGATGTCTGGAGTTATCGATTACTTCCTATCTTCCTTTAGTAAAGATAATTTGGTCACTGTTTACAATACAATAATATTGTTAGGAAGACCAAAAAGGGTACAAAACGATCAATTTTAGAGAATCGTAGCGGAGGATATATGGATTTTGATCTATAGACTTCACCCGTGTGTACGAACAACGTCTATAGTAGAGCAGTGTTCAAACCGTCTAAAAGATTCTGGTGGGTGAGTATCAATATTTTAACGCCATTGAAAAGATTCGAGCATTCGTCGCAAATCCTTCAAACGAGTAGCCTTATATATTCTATTGCTAGAATGCTGTTTTAAAAAACTTTTGATGAATGAAGTTTTGACGACTCAAGTTTTGAGCGCTATTCATTCAAGCTGAGTA
This sequence comes from Iphiclides podalirius, assembly GCA_933534255.1. NCBI lineage: Eukaryota > Metazoa > Arthropoda > Insecta > Lepidoptera > Papilionidae > Iphiclides > Iphiclides podalirius. Next base: position 2,855,329 of record OW152816.1, read on the forward strand.
TAAAAGGTCAACATTACATAAATTTACTTCATAACATCCGCAATATGAAAATACGCTCTACGTAAATTTTGATTCGTAAATTTCTAATAAATATAATATGTATGTGTTGGAAGATAGGAGGGTAACCACTGCAACGGTCTGTATAAATAAAACATTGAGAGGTGTCAAGGGACACCCGGATGGAACGAAGTTCCTTTCGATTAATTAGTGAAGGAATTGTAATAAAATTTTATTTTTTTAAGTTATAATAATATATTTTTTTATTATTAACAAATATAATGTAATATAAACTTAATCAGTAGGCTCAATTTTAGTAATAATTGGCTTGTGGTAACTGAAGTAGTAAACATATCTTTGGGATTCTATTTTATTCAAATGTCTTGCAGAAACTGCATCAATGGTAGTATTATATTTTGTTGTAGATTCTGCTGGATTATTGTTAAATCTTAAATCAAATTCTTCCTCTAGAAACTGTCATGTTTGTCTGTCTGACAGACAAACAACAGACAGAGAAACATGCGCACGCCGCACAGCTTACAATAGCTTACTATAGCAAAAAGTGTCGTTAAAACTTTTCGTGAGAATTTTTTCCGTCTAGCCCCTTTTCACAACGCGCGATAAGGAACTTCGTTCCAACAGCGCTGGCCGTGTTCAGGGCACTTTCTCGTGAGCCGCTGTAGCGTGCGGAAGCTCTATTCGAATTAATAACGATCGTGTCGGTTACTTAGAGCTGTAGAACTACTTAAACTCTACGTGGTCTGGTATGCTGGCCACTAAGTTCTTTTTAAAAAAAAATCAATTATCGTTTCTATTTCTAAGATATATTCGCGAAAAATCAATAAATCAATAACTCTTTTATGGGTAGACTTTGAAACTCCTACTAAAACAGCATTGTAAGGCAGTTGCAAAATTATTCGCCCCGAATCACCGTCCCGTTCGGTGTGACTCGTACTTTACGGGGCGAGCTGTAAGCAAACTGTTTACGCCCGTCTGAGGGAGGGTATTCCCGTGGGCGGCCAGTTCGAATTTCAATACGCGAAACACACGAGCGGCGGTTTCTACGGGCTCCGTGCGCTCGAATACTTTTCGTAATTAATCTTGGCGTAATAACGGCACGTATTGCGTTGCCCATTTTAATTAACGGACGCTGTCCGTACCTGTGTACGAATGCACGCGAAAAACGCCATAATTATGTGGACGTGAATGCGATTTATTTTTGCGTTATTGCGTATTCCATTTTACGGCGAAATTTATATTAGCGTGTGCTATATATTATGCAAGTTCGTTTGAATCAAAACTTCGAGAAGTTCTAGTGCATTAAGCTGTCGATTGATGGTCACAACGACCACTAAAAACGAGAACAGATTTTTGGGTTGTTTCATATTCGTATTAAAAAAAAAAAACTTACATTGGATTGAGCGATTTTATGCGAAAATTCATATTTAAATCCATTATAACTTATAATTTAAAATTTAAAAGAAACGGAAAGTAGGAGTATGCAAGTACACGATTTTTTTCGTCACGGACATGGCAAAATATTTTTTTAACTCTACGTACTTTTTGATAAAATATCAATTTTGGTCAGATTCCGCGGCATTGCGCTGGATCGTTACGAAGCGACGACGAAGTGTAAAATTACAAGTTAGCAGCCGGCTCGCGGACAAAATCAAATTCTGTGAAAATTTTACGCAGAGTTTCTTATTAAGAGCTATCCACATTTAATTCAAAGCCCGATTAATATTAAAACAGAAATACGGTATAAGAGACAACGTCTCTTCTTATTAGCATTTAAGTGTGGGAAAGTGTGAAGTACTATAAAGAACTAGGGTGCATTCACGTAGGGAGGCATCTAGTGTTCAAGCATCGACGTGAAGTTGAAGTACTCATGATGGCTACACCTCTGGAATCACTTAAGTGTTAAGGATATTCTTAGCCAGTAGAGGCCATTTATCTCCAGGTGAATAAGAAAATAACAAAAATGACAATACAATTTAGAAAAATAGCAATGAACAAAACCCGAAACAGCTTGATAAAGTTAATGGCAAGCTTGTTATCGCACTTATCTACGAATAAACTTTAGAAATCGGAAATATTTTTCGGCTAATGGATACTCAAGGCTATTTTGAAAAATATTTATATTTTTAGTACGACGTCCGAAGACTTTACAGTGTGTGGTAAGATAATGAAATAATCATTAATTTTGTTTACAACATGGCTTCCATTAAAAAACAATGATTACGTATTATAAATAAGTCTTATGGTTTTATTCCTTAATAATATAGTACGGACGTCATTAGTTGTGATAAAGGACTTACCCCTCTATCCTTAGCCAACGAGCAATGGCAGGACCAGGGAGTACTGAGCGTTTCCGACCGAGAGACCGTATGGAAGGAAAAAGAGCTCCACGGGAGGTTCTACAAGGCTCTACACAAGCCTTTCGTAGATACCGTTGCCTCCCTTAACTGGCTACGTTTCGATGACCTCTTTGGGGAAACCGAAGGTTTTGTCTGTGCGATACAGGATCAGGTTATTAAGACGAACAACTATCGGAGATACATCCTAAGGGATGGAACCGTCGACATCTGTCGAGCTTGTCGCCATCCCGGGGAGTCACTACGGCATGTTATCTCCGGTTGTTCCATGCTTTCTAACTCTGAGTATCTGCATAGACACAACCTAGTAGCCAGAATTATACACCAGGAGCTCGCTCTGAAATACGGACTCGTGGAACGGAAACTGCCGTACTACAAGTACTCTCCGGAGGCCGTGCTCGAAAATGACCGCGCCAGGCTCTATTGGGACCGGCCCATCATCACGGACAGGACGATTGTCGCGAACAAACCTGATATCGTGGTGATGGACCGGGCACAGTCGCGGGATTTTTTTGGTCGACCATTCCATATGACGAGAACCTCGTGAAAGCCGAAACAGATAAGAAGACGAAGTATCTGGACCTGGCTCACGAGGTGACCGACATGTGGGGTGGTGTGCCGACCGAAATTATCCCAATAGTCGTGTCTGCGAATGGGTTAATCCCAGTCAGCCTCTCCGAACATCTGAGGCGACTGGGACTCCGGGACGGAACGCTCCAAGCTCAAATGCAGAAGGCGGTGCTCCTCGATACCGCCCGCATCGTCCGCCGTTTCTCTCCCTCTCACCCTAACCCTCGGCCGTTTGGTCTCCCCTGCCGAGGGCTTCCGTCTGGTTGGGTCCTATTTATTTATGTATTATATATAATATTTATATCTGTATATTTATTTTTATTCATAATATTTATTTTATAGATGCAATATATATTTATGTGTTTATTATTTATCCCCAAACCCAACCAGACGAGAAAACAAATAAATACCCCCATAGTATATAAATAATTCATCATAATGAAAAAAAAGAATCGCACACAAACGTACATCAATGTTTTAAATTAAAACAAAATAACAATTGAAATCAGCATTTCAATCGCAATATTTTAGATGAAGTTCTAATGAAGCGACAAATGATAAATCCGAAACAATGCCATCATTTGAGGAGTGAAAAAAAAAATTTCCTTATCCATATTAATAATCCGCGTCGAGTCCATTAAATATGTCTACAGGTGTATCTACGCGTGTACTTTTTAATTTTTCGTTAATTCGTAGGCCGTAGATGTGGTGCGTAGCGGATCTACGATTAATGACAGGTGTCATTAAAACGTAGAGACGCGCCACTCATGGCGGGTAAGGGCGCGGGGCTCACTCGCCAGGGCCGGCGCGTTCACGCGACATATAGGTCGAGTCGTAGAAGGGAATCCCTCCCCCTTTTAAACTGTGTTAATCCGGCGGCTTTTCAGTGTCCGCCCTTTCGGATCTTCAGCGCCGGCTTTATACGCGAACACAATGCGGGCTCTGCGGCTGGCTTTCTGTCGATGGGATTTCGTATCTTTCGTGTGCGCTTGGTGTGATTATTTTTATTTTTTATTTTCATTCTCGGTTTTAAATTTATAATTGATTTGTGCTTGTATGTAGGAGCTTTTGGGTAGCTTTTGAACGGAGCGGAATTGAAAAATTTCAGATGTTCGTTCGGTTTAAAGTACTTTCTAAATTACTTTCTAGTTAGAAGTCATCTATCGTGATTCTTTACGACAAATTCGAATCACGTGTCCTTTTCCCCCGAGAGAAATAAAATCACACCAAAGTAATAAAGTATATGATATATAAGAACATTTTAGGTGTATAAAATTGCATGTGACAGAAATACTAAATCGGTCGAAAGCGAACGGAGGCGATATTAAAAGGTCACTTCGTCCCTTTTAAGATATTAAGCCGAGATTTCCTTTCCGAAGACTCTACTTCGGACCCTTTTCAAATAAACAGCTTTTATGAGATGTTTGACTATTTTGTTCCTGCCTTTGATAAGCTCACGTCGAGTCACATTAACTTCGATACATTATGTAATAAATAAAGGTGTCTCACCGGGACATTTTGTTCTCGTTCAAGAGTGTATTAATACCTAAGAGATTGCCATCTCACGCGAGCAGTTGACTGTTCAACTACCGTACTAAGTTGTATATTTATAATGGAAATTATAAAAATAAAAAATAGCTATAAGGAAAATAAAAAAAAATTATTATGAACTATAAATGAAGCTTTTCAACAGTACAATAATTTAAAATTTGAAGAAAGATTAGCACTATACAATTTTAATTTCAGAATACAATAAGTTTCAAAGACTTTTGATAATTCCAAATAGCTGGAGCATATGAATAGTTTAATAAGATCCGACTACTTGTCCTTAAGAACATTGAATTAACTTTCATTACACAAACGAAACGAAAGTCTTCGCATTCCAACTCGAATTAATAGAATGAAAGCGACGTCTATTTGTACAATGAATTTGTAATTAAGTATCCTTCAACAATAGTTTCAGAAGGTACTTACAATTACATCGCAAGTAGTGAATTCAGTATAAATGTAGACGAGTTACTCACAGCTAAAGCAAATCTTTATGTATAGTTTCTGTAGCAAAATAATGTATTACAGGACTAAAATGTGTTGAGTTAGTGTCCTAAAGTAAAGGGTATATTGTTTATTTCAAAATTATAATAAGGAAAAGATCTATGCGTTCGGGACGGATACAAAATCACGAGCGAGTGTTTTCAAATGCAAATTTAAATTCAAATATGTTTATTCAATATTTAACATTAATTTTTTAATAATTATTACAATTACTTATCGATTGCCAAAATACTACTAACGTTAGATCATAAAATGAGATTTAAAGTTAGTATTAAGTCCGGAATGAAACTTTTTTGACGGACTAAAATTAAACGAAACGAGATAAAATCCATAAAAGCAGTTTAATTCAACGACATTTACTATTCGAGTAAATAACACACTCTTATGTAATCCAGTGAAAAATTTGCAAATAAAGATCGTTGGTAAGAAGACGGTTTACATATTACATTACGTTCCGGTCCTATTTGCCCGTTGCCGATGAATGTTTTTAATTTCGTAAGACATTCAAAATGAGAGGCAATAACACGAATGACAGGCGTTTGTTGGCCAGTTTACATTAATGTGCATTTCGGTGCATATTATGTTCCGTACACCTGAGCAAACTTGTCCTTGAATGTTTTTGATTAAATTAAAAAAAACGATGTATGTTCTCACATTTCCCGTAAATCTAAACGCCAAAATGCGACGTTGCCATCTCTATCTTACAAGTAACAAAGTAAACTTAATGGTAAGACGTTTGTGAAACGCAAACTATTTTAACAGGAAGTTTTATGTGGCATTTAATTTATTTGTCAGTTAGTTGTCCAACACTTTATTCAGACATTGTGAAACAGACCCTTAGACATTCAAAATGAGAAGCAATGAAACGAATGACAGGCGTTTGCTGGCGAGCAATATGTAGGCATTTCGTCGCAGTGTTCTTCGGATCACGAACACGAACAACAAACTATTCGGGGTGTCGCATCGGCGCACGGCGCGCAAACTCGCGCGGAACTTTCGACGCGACGAGGCCGAAGTTGGAGTTATGGGCAACGGAGTTCGGGCCCAAGTAGTTTGGTAGCGTGGAGCGAATGTTCGACACGCGGTCGACATTAAATCGGAATCTGGCCGAGCGATGTTCAATGCCGGTAAGCATGCGATGTAAATCGAGCGATCGAGTGAGCTTTCAAATCACTATTTGGATTGGTAGCGATTCTTCCAGATTATAGAACCTGCGCAGACAGACAGGACGCGTTTCGTCTGGTGAGTGAGGTGTCCATGGGGGGCGGTATTCACTTAACATCAGGTGAACTGCCTGCTAGCTTGAAAAATTTTCACATAAAAAAGAACAACCTTTCGTCTTTCATTACCGTCGCCTTATTGCGTCTAGTGCATGAGGTGACCGAGGTGACCCTCTTTAATCATCATAACATAACATAACGAGTTTACGGCATTGTTATACAAGTGAAATATTATTATTCAGATTTATTGTATAGCGAACGTCCGTGCACAACACCTGATCAATTAACCATTATGAAATGGATAAGAACTCCAACTCCAAATCAGTTCAAGCGACATGCTGCGTCACACGGGACGCAATTCATGCACCAATCCGCTGCAACATTTTTTGAATTTCTCGCAGAAAATCTTTCCTTTATATTCGAACCTTGTAAATCTCTAATATGACTGGCTTATCACCCGTGACATCTGGGACTCAAGAATCTCCGTGCACAAAAGTACACGGAGATTCTTGAGTCCCCGTGCACTTTTGTGCAAAAAATTACTCCATACACCCGCTGAGTAACGGTCTCCACGGTATAAATAAAAAAAAGCACCGAGGTATGAAGAACTCTTCATTTTGAAAGTAACGAGCGGCGCGCCCAGATTTGTTGTCACACGACTTAAGTCACACGACTTAATTCCGACAACAATAAAAAAAAATTTTCGAATCGATCTGAATACACACAAAAATTTCATTAAAATCGGTCCAGCCGATTACTGATTCAGTTAGATTCACACGGACAGAATAATTATATATATATATATATATATATATATATATATATATATATACATATATATATATATATATATATATAGATATTATATATAGATATATATATATAGATATATATATATATATATATATATATACATACATATATATATATATATATATATATATATATATATAATAAGTAAACTTTCCACTGATTTAGCTAAATCGAAATAAAGGCATACAAATGACGAAGTCAAAACAGCAAATACCATTGATTTTGAATCGGCTAGTCTGTTAACTTAGTTTGTACATATAACTTTGTAACATCGACGAGGTTAACGCCTCCAAACGCCCTGATAAGACACGTTCCGTCGTATCTTAAACGCTCAGAGTAGATCTCGTTCACGTGGAGTACCTTAAATAGGATAAATATGTTCGTCTGTTATTATTATATAACGGGAGAGTCAGTACAGATTATAGTTCCTGGAGGAGGTTTTTTTGGTAAATCATGTATTTTGGAAATAAAAAAAAAATAAAGAAAATGAACTGGTATAGAAAAAAAAGTAAAAAAAAAATAAGTGTGTACATGATCGTGATACGAACCGCGGCCGTCTGTTTTGTGGCCGCTCGATTACCGACCGAGCTATTATAACATTTTTTTTGCGGCGAAATTTACTGTCATATTCGAATGATATTTTTCATTCTCTGAAAACAGGGATAAAAAGACATTTTCTAAAAATGAAACCTAGCTAGATCGATTTTTCGCGCCCGAATCTACGCACGTACTAAATTTCATGAAAATCGCTTATATATACAAGAATTGCTCGTTTAAAGGATAAGATAACTATGATTCATAATTTTAATAAAAAGAAGAAAAAACAAAAGACCCATGATGCTAGGCAATTATTGTAATCTCGGTATTTCTAATAATATTACATCGTGCAACTATACAATATTTTTTAGGTAACTTCGTATTGGAACAGCCCTACGGCCTCAGCAAGTAGGCGTCCCCTACAGACTGCCACGAAGCACGATTGAGCCATCTGTATCCATCGACTTCCCGCATCTAGTGGAGGACGATGGCCAGCTCGAGGCTGCCACTCGAGAACCTTTCTTCCCCAACGGTTATAGGTTCTAAGCTATACGGCCGACCCATCGCCACTTCAGCTTACCATTTCTAATGAGTAAAATTAATTATGTACACGCATACTAATAGAACGTCTTAGTGCTCAGAAAATCTACGAAATCTACCGACAATTTTATAAATGAAAGATTAATAAAGTCACTTGAATCGAGAAGATAAACCATACATTTGAAACGAGCGATTGCACAAAACGGAATGCAACAGCCGGAAAGTATTCGAATTTTATTTGAATGACAAAAAAAAAATGTCACGAGCCGTAGAAAAATTCCATTTCAGCTTTGCGAGCACAGGGTTTAAGTCCGTTCGCCGGACTCGACTTGAATTATACGGCACTCTTTCTGCGTTGAATGGCCCGCCGATTTCGACGAGCGAAACAGTTTAGACTTACTTCTTTTCTCGGCGAAAAATTGCTTAATTTCAGCGAGCGGTTTAAAAATCCCCAATTTAAAATGGAAATCCGCATTTGACTCGATATCGGATTGGGTCGAAAACGATTTCGCACGGGGAATTTAATTATTATGTAGCGACGGAGGGTTATTTATTTAATGAAACAACATTATAGTCATGTATATCGAATATTACGATGCAGCTTTTCTTTATAAAAATAAAATATTAAGGAGATTATCGATTTAAATTTTATTGTAAATTACAATTTTTTTTTTAAATATCCAGAGCAGGTTTAAAAATAGGTTGTAAGTTATACTGGTGCTGGAAATGTCTTTGAATGATATTGTTACTAGTGTATAGCGCGTAACTAATATATTATGTAATCTGACACAAAGTGGCTGTTGACACAACACAAAGGATAAAAAGATCTAGACAAAGGGTTTACTTTGAATTGACTAAAAGCCTCCCAGTTTGTGGAGACGACAGTTGTTGCAAGTTTCAATGACAAGGTTTAGGATTCGTAGTAATGATAGCTAGCTCTAACAATATAATACCAATGTTATTTATCATAAGGAATGTGAAAAAAGGAAAGCTCAGTTATATCTGCATTCTTTTTATAACTTTATGTATAAATTCCCTAACCCAACATTCGTTTGACAAAATGAAATCACAATTTTCGAACAAAATATTTCGAATGTTAACATAACATAATGCAACATGTGCCATAAAATTTCAGATCGAAATCTCCTTGTTCTATTTATAATTAATATTAATCGAACTTCACTGTAGGTCAATTGTGGTTGTAAATTTAGCCATCTCAATTTATATGCAAAGGGATAATAAACTCTCTGCCTGCACTTATATGATTGTTTTTCTGATGCTACTCTGTTTGAGAGCCGTGATAGCTCAGTGTCCAGGCGCTCGCTGTTCATTCTATATACTCGATTGATTGATTTGTTAGTTAATGTTCCGGTGCCAGCGACAATGAAATTGGTATTACATAATTTTAAGTGCTAACTTATCACGTGCTTATCGGTGAGGGAAAACATCGCGAGGAATCCTGCTGTAGGGCGATTGGACTGCCTTTATCTTGATAGGTGCTGGTGGAGTAATGAATAAAAATCACAGGACAAGTTACAAGCGTGTATTTGTTCCGGTATCGCCGGAGCCGAAGAAGAAGAGTTACAATAACGTTGCCATATGCTATGTGTAAAATTAATATTAGTAACATTTAGTGTTGCTATAGTTGCAACACCTGCACATTTTCGAAATAATAACAAAAGAAAAAGATGTATAGAAAATATATAAAGTCCACCCATCCGCAATAGGATCGCGTGGATTATGCCCTAACACTCTATGTACAGAGGAGGACATTTCCCAGCAGTGGGACATATATAGGCTGTTACTTAATTTTTTTTGTCACGCATGTTAGAGGGATGGTCGGATAGAACTCACAACCTCAAATCAAATAAAACAAACGCAAGTGTTTTCACTAATTGAGAACAGTGGGCTAATTGAAAAAAATGGATGCTTCTTATGATATGATATAGATTCTTATGATATAGCGTTATACACAGTTTTATTCAATATTAAAGTGAAGGGGCTCCTCACGTTACGGCTATTGTTAAATTTTCAAAGAAAATCGAACTCAAGTTACGGAACCCAACTCCTTTGCTAAAGTATTGGGACCAAGATCGCCTCAGATAAGTTATTCTGCAACGTAAGAGATGCCTTAATGGATACGAAAACCTCCTGCTTTGATAGGTTATTACGTATTTATTAAAATTATTAATCGGGTTTTGTTTATATAAGCGACTATAGACGAAGGGATTCTCTCTTATTGTATGTATGTTACAGACCGTTGCATTACTTCGGATTCGCTCTTGGAAATTTACACAAACTGAGTGTTATACCAAAGCGTAATCTTATCGATTCGAAACGGCTTACTGCGATCGAGCGTTCGGAAACACGCGTCACGGCGCATTGCAATATTTAAAACTATACAAACACATCAAACGTCCCTCACGGTCGAAAATAATTCATTGCGAGCGATAGCCGACCGCTAAACGATCCATAAAATCTCTTTGAGGCTGGCGGACGGCTTAATGATTACAGGAGGCGACCAAAAATAACTATTATTTTTTTAATGAGCGCCGTAATTTCGGAGCCGGTTCCGAATGTCTGTGACGTTTTTATTCTTCGGAGTTTTCGCATTCACCGGGCAGTTTAAATAAATATTTTGTACGAATAAAAGAACAATGCATTTATTTAAAATGCATCAGAGTTAAATTGACTCATGTTATCGTATAAAATTATGTTAGTCTTACAACATAAGATGGGGCAAATTGAGCGTAATTAGATTTAAATGTTACATATTTTCGTAATCCAAATTAGTAGCCATACTGGTTTTTATGCAGTTTGCCCCAAGCTATGTGACGAATATTTAAGACAGTTATTAATGGTGTGCATTAAAGGTTTAAGTATCGAAACAAGTTCTTCTAACTTTATTGCGAAAATGGTATCAAACGATGATTATAATGTTTAAAGGCTACTACTACATATATTTTCAATGAATGCTAGAACAGTATATTGTAAAAATGTGTGACCCATGTTGAGGCTGACAATACCAACTCTGTACAGATACACTAATCTGTATTCACTTTCTATGATTTATTTGGAATTTGCTACTCGTTTACCACACAAGCAAGCCAACCGCGACAAGCCACGCTGTCGTCCGGACAAAAAATAAAACAAACAAAACCGATAGAAATCTAACAGATGCAAGTTTGTAAATAAACTGCATAAAGTGGCACACTGGTACCTCTTTATAAATAGTAATGATATACTTTTTTTCGCCCGTTAACACCGCTAATAGATGGCGCTGTCTATCGCTGGACAGATAATACGGGATAATACCGTGGGACCCACGGCAGGTGCTAGATTCGCTCGCGGATAACTTAAAGTTATTGATATTTTTAAACCGGTATGGCCAGGGACACGGCTGATAAATTGTGTCTTCTACGCCCATGACTTTTAAATGTTGTGCTTATTTACATAGAGGAAAGGAGGGGAGAAGGGAGCATCTATTGGTCCGTGTTCGAGCGCACAGTAAAGACACTAGTCTGCGTTTCAAATAGACTCATTAACAACGCGAAACTATGTTACGAGTTGTTCTTATTTTTAAATTTATTTTTTTAATTTCTCACGTTCCGAACTCTTAACAGCATCTACCGCCATGGGACGGAGGTGTTTGACGATTAATGTGATTCAAACCGTTCTGCCGCCGGCTTTTCACTTATTTATTTTGTTCCAAACCACATTAAGGCGCACGGGAATATAAAAATTAAATTTTGCTCGATGAATTCCGTAAAATAGCTTCTTTTAACAAAGCGTAGCATATTCTTGAACACAATAAATCTTCATGTCCGACACCCATTCTCTCATTATACGTAAGAAACGACATCAGGTGGTTGGGAATTATATCTTTGTGTAAAATAAAAATTATAAAATAAACATTCAATACAGTTAAATTGTTGATAAAAAAAACACTGCTACGTGTACTAAAGAGTAATACTTCAGAAGCAAAATATAGGAACTATATTTTGTTAAAATAAGCGCCTGTTTGAGGTTTAAAATGGTAATGATGAGTACTCATTACATTCTTGAAGGCGCTCATAAGATATAATGAGACTTGCAATGGTATCTTTTTGAATATATTTGAATGACTTATGCTTTTGTAAAATAATTTTTTTTATACATTTTTCCTTTTATACATTTTCAAATAGTACACTTCGACCAGCGTGTTATTGACCAGTGTATTCATTTGTTCCAACTGGAGTCTTGCTCAAGCTTTGAATACTTAAATTAGAAAGTAGACTCTATATATGTCACTTTTAATAAATGATAGCAACGCTGTGAAATCAGAACTTTCAGGTGCGCACTTTGCAAAGACTCCACGGAGTTCGAAACAGTCGAGGTGCGACAGTTCGCTACAGATGTATCACGAATGAGGACGGTAAAGTTGCCGGATTCAATAAACTATTGATTTACGATGAGGAGTCCATTCCTCTTCATTACGACGGGCGGATTTTTCGGTGCGTTATTCGATACGTGACTTGCTATTCACGGCTATGAATGATGGACGCTGTACCGTTGAACAGATTTATTATTAATGCAAACTGGATCTTCACTCGATTGGATGCCGTCCAAAATATGGATCGCTTATTAATGGCCCGAAGTTGTTTGTTTAATAGCTAACCTTTTAAGACGTCAGTGCTGTTTGGGGAGGAAGATTTTCTGATTTAGTGGCTTTGCAAAAACTCCGACTTCCGCCTGGCAAGAACCGTTTGTGCTGTATTGACTTCGTATTTTATGTTTGAGGAGCGAAATTAAATGAATGGTTTTCTAATAAAATATTATTTCTTGAATATTGTTGACATTGCGTTATGATTATGGTTTCAACATTTACAACACTCAATCTGTCTAAAATCAGATATTATCTAATAAAACCTAGTCCACGCGGCATGGTGCCAAGAACGCTAGCGGCATTTCCTCGCTCAATATTTATGCTTAACCTTTGAGCGAGAAAAGAACCAGCTCTCTTTACACCAGCCGTGGCGTTAAGCCTAGGACCTAATTATTTCTAATTGTTTAAATTTATTCTACTAATGCTATTAGATGCAGTAAGAAATCTCCATAGGACATTGTAGATTTAGCATATGTATGATATGTAGATATGTTTCAATCCTCAAAAGAATAATTCTATACCTCACAGGTAAGCAGAATTATGTGACAAAACACAAATTTTACAGGAGAGGCAAAAATTTGTAAGTGAATCCTTGAATGCGTTATTAACTATGATAGTGACGACCCGAATGGCGTTGCGGGTAGTGTACCTGCCTCCTGAGCCAAAGGGTGTGGGTTCGATCCCCACTACTGGAAAAATATTGTGTGATGATCATAGTATTTTTCTAGTGTCTGGCTGTTTATATATGTATGACGGCGCGTCTATGAAATCATGAAACACAATCGTCTATATTCGTTCATCATTCATTCGTAACACCGAGCACTGGGGATCATTTTTTCGTGGGTCAGTCATCTTGATTTGAAGCAAAAACCCTAGCTGTGGAACCGTTGACATGTTGACGTCAATAACACCGAGCACTGAAACTGGGGAGGCGTCATTTCATCAATCCTATCCGTTTTTCTCGTAAAGGGAACAGTCAAGTGGAAATCGAGTTGTCATCATTGAGCGGTTGTGAAGCAAAGACGTTGCGCACGCGCCCCACGTGTTCCGGTGGAACGTCATTTAAGAAAACGTTGTGTAGAACTTTTTCTTGCGATTTTGATGGTGTGAGAAAAAAAATTTTGAAAAATGTGGAATTAATATTGTATGCCTCTGAGATACAAAATTGATATATCTGTTTATTTCTAACAGCAACAAACAGAAAAGCTTAAACCACTACGTTTGGTTCAAATATACATGTTATCTTGCACGAGATTTAATTTTGTTACGAAAGTGAGCATTTAGAAAGTAATTACAAAATCGATCTCGTTGGGGAGTTTAATAGAACTGCTGAACAGTTCATTCCTAAAGAACAACATCATTTGTAACATTCCACTATGATTCAATAATTTAAAATAACTCTCATTTATCATTTACATTTTGAGACTAAGTTAAAAAACAAATCATCAAGACGTAGAATTCTCAAGAGAAGGTAAGGAACCCAATTACTCCTCATTGTTATTATTTGCGCGGTAACTAACCGCACCGGTTTACATAAAAGGGCAATCAGCATCTGTTCCTACGAAAACCACGAAATGAAAGCTTGTATGATGTTCTCACTAAAAGCCGCAATCAAGACTTTATTGTTTCAAAATTTTAGGGAAAAATGAGGTGTTGGATTACGGCTGTGTGATAAAAATAGTTTTCGGTCGTATTCTAGTAAATACAAAGATCTAGACAGATTTTAAAATACAGAAGGCGATGAATGCAAAGACAAATTTAACTTACACGGAAAAAAAATTCTATCGATTTTATAGCAAACTACATAGTTCGGGTGATTCACCGGGCGAATTTTCAAGCGAAACATTTTCAGTGTCATCAATAACAGCAATAACAGTCTCCTGAATAGAAATTAAAAGTATTTCTGGCCCTTAATTTTATAGGTTTAATGAAGAAGGAATTTTAATACCGAAGTAATGGAGCCAAATGGCGTGTCAAATTAATGTCTGATAATTCGGCCGAAAGCACGAAGGTTGGCTAACGGAGAGAAAAAGAGAGAGAAAGATTACATAATATCTCACTATTTAATATGTCGAGAATAAACAAACAATTAAAAGTAAATAAAAAATCTGTGTAAAGCGCCTTCCGCTGATGTACGTTATTCATTTATATACTTAGAACGGGGATGAGTTGAGGAAATATATGATGGATAAACATCTAAGCTGTTTATGAATACTAATTATAAACAGAGAAGAGGTATTCATAATACTTTTGATTTCCTAACTCTCTTAGTGACGTAATTCATGTCAATCGATAATCTTTGTGCAAAAGTGATAACTAACTATGAACAGATTTTTATTGAGTGACGTTGTCGCTTTCAGTTCTTACACTATTAAGATTCATCAAACCCCGAGTCGACGAGCTCGATACGATTTTTTTTTTATGGAGAAAAGGGGCAAACGAGCAGGAGGCTCACCTGATGGTAAGTGATTACCGCCGCCCATGGACACCTGCAAAACCCGAGGGCTCAAACAAATGCGTTGCCGGCCTTTTAAGAAAGAGTATGCTCTCTTTTTGAAGGTTCCCAGGTCGTAAGGGTTCGGAAAGACCGCCGGCGGCAGTTGGTTCCACAGAGTGGTTGTGCGAGGCAAGAAATGCCTTAAAAATCGCGCTGTTGTGGAACGCTGGACATCGAGGTGGTGTGGATGAAATTTTTGGTTCTGGCGCGATGTCTGATGGTGGAATTCAGCCGCCGGGATCTATCCAAACAATTCCTCAGAACACTCCCCGTGATAAATGCGGTAGAAGATGCAGAGTGATCCAACATCTCTACGCAGCGCCAGAGGATCAAGCCGATCGAAAAGACTTTGATCGTCGATAACCGTAGCCGCACTACGTTGAATGCGGTCAAATGGAATAAGCTGGTAATAGGGGGCTTCCGCCCAGAGGTGAGAACGGTACTCCATGTGGGGCCGAATTTGCGCCTAATAGAGGTTTAGGCGTTGAGCAGCCGTTGAGCTCGATATGATTGTACGCGTTGGGTACATTTGATCATGTGTCTGTTATCTACTAAGGACGGAATTGTCAACTGCGAGCCATTGGGGTTTGGAGTGCACTAAGGCCCCGATAGCCGTTAAATATGATTGTTATTGGCTCGGGGCGGTAAGTACCACCATGGAAAGCGGTACCCTGTGTAAGCGTTGTGTTGCTTTCACAGTGGTATTGTATTATATTATATTACATGTGTGTACAGTGTTGCGAAATAACTGCTGGTGGGTACATTATACGAAAAGAACAACAACATTTTAGAATCCTATTAGAACCAGTTACGGTGATTCTAATGATTTGTTTATAAGAGTTTTAAGCAGATGATTATTTTAATTGGGTAACAAACAACAGTGCGGATATGCATTTTGGTAACGGATGAATGATACCGTCCCTTCTCTGGTCGAGTTGTCCTGTTCTCGATCTACATAAACATCAACACCGTGCATTTTACCCGAGATGACCCTAATTATTGGCGACTCGCGAAATCTGTTCGGCTTTCGAGCGCGAGGGAAATACACTTTCCCGTCATCGGGGCACAAATTGGCTACATGCGGAAAATAAAAGTCGACGACTCCGATAAACCGATTACGGGATTAAGGTACAGGAAAGCGGGGCAATTAGTGAAAACGGGGAAGCTGCTACTAGTTAAGCCGCTTAGTAGAGCCAGAACTAATAGCTTTCCCTGATGTCGCGTAGTTTTACTATGGATAAGATACTGTTACCATTGTTGACTGGATTACACAATTAATAATAGATTTTTTATGCGAGAAAATGGAAAGCGAGCTGTGGGTTCAACTGATGTTAAGTAATAACCGCCGTTCATTGGCACTTGCAACACCCGTAAATGTTGTAGATACGTCGTCACCTTCTAATAAAGCGGACTCCGGTTACCTCACTCACCAGACAAAACACTGAGGTATAACACTTCCAGTTCACGCTCGTCATCTGTGAGATCGTGGTACTTCAGACGAGTTATTAGTAATACTCATGACTTAGGGTTCATGCTTTACGAAGCACCCGTATTCATGAACATGATGCGACATATTCCGTTTTAAACATTGCCATTACTTTAGGACAACATTGTCTTGTGTTGTAAGGACGTTTTACAAACATACATTTCACGTGGACTAACACCCAGATGCCAAGCGATTATCTGTGGATCACACACACAGTTGTAATCGAACCCGCGACGCCGAACCCTTTACCTTGGCAACTGCGCCACTGGCTCATCTGTATACGCGTATGTGTTTAAAATCGCTGTATAGCAGAACAGTGCAGTACACATGCCGCGCCCGCGGTGCAGGACCCGATTTCAGTGAAACATTGCAATCGCTTCTGTGAGTGTCGCAGCGGATTTTCGCCGCGTTGCAATATATTCTTCTCGCGAGACACTTTCCGCACAGTGATATACCGCTAACGGGCTTTATTCTCTACGCGCGACATTTACGATTGTGACAGAAAAAAAAAATGAGAAGGCACCGGACAGGCGGACGGTGGGCCGTAGACTTGAAAGTAGATGTTCTCTTTCACTTTCGAGTTTATCTATGATGAGATGAAACGCAAAAAACATTATCAAACAACCCATTGGTCAAACATCATTTGTCCTTACTAATGTTATATACGCTAAAGTTTGTATATATAGATGTATGTTTGTGAAATGTGTAATGAAACTACAATAATATAGCTTATAAAACAAAATAACATGTAGGCTATAATTTATAAGGATATTCTGTGAATTGTCCAAAATATAATGATAAATGTCAAGTAAGTAGGATAACTTCAGAAATCTGCGCTATTCTGCTTTATAATAAAAAACTCATTGCTAATTTCCTTTGAACGCGAGGGTGAAGCCGCGGTTAACAGCTAGTTTAATAATGTATATGACGCATGTCCATACTGCGCAGCGTTTAAATTGCAGCGTTGTTTCGGTTTACATTATATGACATATAAAAGTGAATGTGACATATGATATATGTAAAACGTATGATACGGAGAGAAATAGCAGTCTATAGAATTGCAACCTAATTATTACACCAATTGTGGTATAGTTTGAATGCCTCAGTTTCGGTGGGCTAGTGTCATATCTATTGTATACAGCGTGTCGTTACCATCGCGACAATAAATGAACACACGTCTATCGCTACTTGCCAATAATCATAAAAAAATATTAACGTTAAACAAAATCCATAATTAAAAAAAAATATTTTTCAAACAAACTAATTAAGTAAAAAAGAAACAAAATTTGTAACACCCTATACAACTCGCGCACAGCGTCATATTACAAGCCTCCTTCTAACAGTATGTTTTGTCTCTTTTAAATTCATTCAACCCATTCATATGCTTTGTGACCTTTACAAATGAACTTTACGTTACGCTTTTATAGGTAAGGATGTTCTAAAATTCTTTGTTTTGAAAAATTTAATAACTCTGTAAATATTGATGTTTTAAGAATTTAAATGTTTAATACAACTTTAAAAAGTTATCCCCTATATGTGTGTTCATTTATTGTCGCGATGGTAACGACACGCTGTATAATAAATACCATTGGTCGAGTCAATCTATGATGAAATGAAACAACGATCATATTCGTTCGTAGCGTATTATTGAAAATCTTGACGTTGGTAATGAATTTCAAATCAGTTTCATTTCATCATAGATCGAGAACGAAAAGAAAATTTATTACTAAAGTTATTTGCGGCATAAATTTTACTTTTAATTTTACTGGTAGGTATTGATAAACATTATAATTAAATAATAATGATATGTAATACAGTTAAAACAGGCATGGTCTTACAGTCTCTGCCATCAAAGCCGCGGTCTTCGAGACATCGGAAGTAAATGAACGAACACTTAAAACTTCATCTTTGGGAACAACGGGAAATTCCCAAGAATACAAATAAACTATTTCAATTAAATTTCAAGCAAAGTCTTAAGTCGTGTACTCTTTTACAAGTGTTGCTTGAGTAGCGAGCGCCACGGTACATGCTGCTTGATTGAGAGGCGGCAGCGTGGTACAAATTAAAAATACATTCATTGCCTCGGTGACTTCAATAAGGGGATAGTTATGAAGTCTGCGACTGGCGGCGCACTAAATTTTGAGCGTTCTACCCTGAGTTTATTTCAAAGTTAAGTGTAATTTAATTTCAGTTATTTTATATTCTCCAAAAGAGTACATATTTCTGATGTCTAAGATTGTATAAAAATGTGTCTAATATTTTGTTCATACATTTTGAAACGTTTTTAAATAAAAATAATAATATTTTATTTTATCTTTCCACTTTATTTTATTAGGCATACCAACACCATCGTATGTATCATATGTATCATATATAAAACAGCATTTTTACTATTCATTTACTCGTATTTGTTATAAGGTACCGAAACAACCATGTTTCAACTTTGTTCAACTTTGTAGTGATATTAATGAAATACACGTAGAAACCTAAAGAAATATCACTAAGTAATACGTTTAAACGGTACTTAAAAATTTAAAAATAATACGTGCCAACGCATCTGCAACCCTACGGGTGTTGCAAATGTCCGTGAGCGTCGGTCATCACTTAACCTCAGGTGAAACTTCGGCTCGCTTACCACTTTCTCACATAGAGTATATGTATATTTACTTATGTATATATATATTAATATATATATGTATGTAGGGTATATTATAGGAATATCTGGGTGCACTGAACACATTTCCAGCTACCTTCAATCACCTATTTTCTCACCAGGTTAGCTGGCAGAGAACTCACATATTGAGTTAAGCTTACCTTTTGTACATTATTTTCATTTTCATTTTTTTGTATCCTGTGTTTTGTGTACAATAAATATATAAATATAATTAAAAAAAGATTGACCCATAGATAATTGTTCCGCATCTGGGTTTGTAAGGAGGGTTGAAGTGAGGTATGCGGCGTGTCGGTAAAATCTAGCCTTTAACAACGACATTCACATGTTGTATCGGCCCCACCTACATAGGATGAAGGCAGGAGAAAGAAGAGGAAGGAGGAGTAATAATTATTTCACACAAAAAACGTAAGCGATAGACGGTAGCGGTACTCGCCATTGCTTATCGCTTTCTCCCGACATAAAGAGCGGTTGTCATACTAAATATTTTGACGGGAGGTCCTTTGATACAATGATGTACTTTGTGAATTCTTCGCTGTGTTTTATCAGGAGGGGAATTGCTGTAATGTAGGTTGTAATAAAGAAAGAGGAATTTCTTGCTGAAAGTTAAATTTCACGATGGATTGCGGAGGAGGAACCATTAACATTCCTTGAGCGTATAAAATTCCAAGACAGACTGCAGATGCGTGGTACTGTGTTGTTTTATTAAAAAAAAAACAACATGGTATATGTTATTTCTTAAAAATTATTTCTTAACAAACTAGGGTCTGATTTCTAAAAATGGTTATCTTCTAAAATCGCGATATCTCTCAAAGTTGTTTTTACAGATAATTGTAATACTACTATATACTATACTATACGAGAAGATCGATTTACCCCATTAGAACTTTGCTAATAAACCGACATCTCAATGTTGTTAGGTCCGAAACAGGTTACATCAGAACAATGCGAGCTCTTATTACTGAAAACTAACAAGACTCTAACGAGCGGCCAGTCAATGGCTCAAATTTCTTAGAGGACATCGAATTGCCAGGCCAGGTCACCGTTAACTCGAGAGCACATCCAATAAAAATATCAAGATCGGTTGAGTTTACCGTTGAGTACAGATTTTGTTTGATTTCACACGATAGCAGAGGAGGGATAGATAATAGCCGCGACCAGGAGAATGGTATCAAATTGCATGTTTTGAAAAAAAAAAAAAAAAGGTGCCATTCTACGTAGGATCGAAAATGTTTTTTTCATAACTTCTGAGAGTCATACAAAGTTAGTGGTGATAGAAAAAGAGTTTCTGACGGCTTCAGACACGTAAACTACACACCTCACACGAATGCTATTTCATCATTGGTAAAGTCGTTGTTACCTCCACACGCGGTTAGACTTATATCCCACAGAAAATGTATGAGACGAGCTTGGGACATTTGTGGCACAACGTTCTTCAGCTCAAGCTACGCACACGAGTTAAAAAATGCGTTATCGAAAGTATGGACAAACATAGACAAAAATAGCATGGATTTACAACATGCCACATAGTCTTAATGAATCTATACGGGCTAATGGAGGAAGTACGAAGTATAAAAGAGCCCAATTTTCAAAATGTTGCCAACGCATCTGCAACCCTTGGGTGTAGCGGATGTCCACGGGCGGCGGTATTCACTTAACATCAGCTGAACCTTCTGCTCGTTTGGCAACTTTTCACATACAAAAAGAATAAAAACAAAAAAAAACTGTATTTTTATTAACTAAGACACGTAATTTTTGTCAAGCTGCGACAATTCCCATACTTAATTCCCTTAGCGTGTCCGAATTTAATTACCAAATTAATTTAACTAAACGAAAATTACACCAGGAGCCGAAAAAGCACTTCAAAATTGATGATGCATGAATAACTGAACCCCAAAAACGAAGGCACGAGACTGGTAAGCGGAAAGCAGTTGCAAACGAGTTTATTTATTATTCCGCAGTGGAGCCGGAACATAACAACGAAAACAATATATCCTTCCTTCAGGTGGACAGTAAATGAGGGTTGCATGTAAATTTTCCACCGCGCACTGTTTATCTTGCGACCTCATTGCAAAAGTTCCTTATTTAAATGAAACCTTTACGATAACAACCCTGCGTACGTATACAATCAGTGCTATGTACAGGTACGGTTGTCGACTGTACTAATATATCGGATATGCATTAAATCATCTTAAATATATGTCGGAAACAAAAATAAGTGAAGAGCTTTCCCGCACTTGTAGCGGAAATAGAGGTTACACACCACCGAAACAACAGCTGAATCGTGTTTAAAGAGACTTTTGCTGAGTCTTTACGACTGTCCACTTAAAGTAAAGTAAAGTAACCAATACATGTCCCACTGCTGGGCAAAGGCCTCCTCTATACAGAGGGTATCAGGGCATAGTCCACCACGCGGCCCCACTGCGGATTGGCGGACTTCACATTTTAGAAATATATTTTTTTTTGTTATTATTTCGAAAATATACAGGTTTCCTCACGATGTTTTCCTTCACCGCGGAGCATGTGATAAGTCAGCACTTAAAGTTAAAAACTTCATTGGTGCCGGCACCGGGGATCGAACTCGGGTTGCTCGAGTATATTGGATTAAAGGCGAGCGCCCGGACACTGAGCTATCACGGCTCTTCACTGTCCACTTGCCTGACATCAATTCTCATTGGGAAACAAACACCAAGATCGGCAAAGATTATCTGTGGGTCACACAAAAAAACTTGTCCCGTGTGGAATTCGAACCCACCACCCCCAGCGGCGTAGCAAATAACTTAGCAACTACGCCACCGAGTCATCAAAAGAAGAGGTTTGATAGAGGCTACTGAATTAGCACCGTTATATAGACTCGTGACTTAAGTTAATTCTTTGTATAAAATCCCAAGGGGCTTTGAAGTCGGACTTGCGGTAATCGTTAGTGAGTTCAAAATCTTGTGGTGTGCTATTCGTGTCCCTTAGTTCGGGAAATATAGTATCATTCCTTATATATTTGTGGCCGTATTACGGCGTTAGGTTCACCTGCTATAAAGTTTGTTGCGACGTTGAAGACAAAGATCTTCTTCGTCAAGGTTAAAAGGTCATTTGATGTATACTATTATTTACTCACACAATCTTAACTTAGATTATTTTAGCTTACAATCACATACAGCCTACTTGAACCGTCGCTGGACGTTTCCAGTTTTATCTCCTAAATTGCATGTCTTATATTTACAATAGCCAATTGTCTAGAGGCTTCTCCTCATAAACACGAAAAGTAGTACCAACAGAATACTTTTAATGCAAAACACGACACCCAACGCTGTGTTGCTTTAAACCAACGACCTACTCATTGTGTATGCGAGATTCGTGTGGTTTATTTTTTTTCCCCTTCTTGTCAAAGCTTAAGGCAAATTTTATAAATTACACGTTTTTACGCGGGGCCTCGACTTTATTCGACTAATCACATTTACGAGCCTTAATACATAAATTTTATCGGTGGGAAGGTAATTTCTGGAGTTTAATTTTACCTAAATTAGCATATATTTTTAGGTTTAAGCGGTTACAATACAGACATAATGTTATTGGAAAGCTGTAAGAAGATAAAAAAATTAAAATCCTTGTCATTATTTTTTTATGCTTGTTGTTAGTTTTGAAATATTGTTCCGTTACGAGATCTTTGCAGGTATTTTACTTTGTAGAGAGATACTGAAAATTAGTAGAACTATTTACTTAAGTAAGTTTATTCCATTCTGTATTATAATTCGCTTCTATATCTAATTGTCAGAGTTGGGATGTTCTCATCTCATATTCATATTTACTTCAAATGCACACGAAAATTCCTATTTAATACATTTTGATAGAATCAAAGACACAGGGGTAGTGTTATATAAATTTCCTTGCCGTACTCCACAACGGTGAGAAAGTAAATAGTGATATATTCATTATTTAGAACTACGGTATATATGTACTTAATTTGACTCATAAACAGATTATTATTGACTAAGTTTTTAAACTTACCGAGCTCCTTGAGACTAAAGTAGGTGACGAGCAATAAAAGAATCGACCGTATCACGGACTCGTTCAGATTGAAACGGGTTAAACCTAAAAGGCGGGGTAATATTTTCAATTGCAGCGAATGCCCCCGCGAACAATCGTCGCGTATATTTCCATTGCGATCCAATTACAGTCGGATTAAGGCAAATAACGAGCGCCGGCTAGTTCTCGAAAGCGCTCGGCCCAGCAGTCATTTCTGCGTAGCGGAAGTCTGTGCAACACAGCGCATTGTAACGAAATCGTTAAGCCACTGAGAACTGCTCGAGATTAAAGTCGCAGTTATTTCAATGTTGAAAACTTCACGCTTCGAAAAAAGGTTTAAGATTAACTAAACAGTCCTTTCGACTTTGTTTAAACGTAAGTTTTAAATTTATTTGAAAGCTTTATATTGAATAAACAGTTTATAAATAGACAGCATAATCGATTCTTGTAATGTTTTTTTTTTCAACTTGTGTGGTGTGTGACTAAAGAATAAAAGTATCCATTTAGGATTAGATATTTAAAACACTCAGATTGTTACATCATTTTCAATTACTTTTTATCATCCTTCATTAAATATCCTTAATTAATGGTCCGACAACTTTTGGAAAGTTCAATCCGCATGATTGATTTAATTAAAAATCCAAAGCATAATCAAAACCTGATAGAATATCCATTTTGCATTTAACTTTGATGTAACTCTAACTTGAAGTTAACCCTTGAAGTTATTAAATCATCGATGAAGTACGAATTATTGACAGAATTTATCCGTTGAATCCTCTTGATACATATTAAAGGCTTGAAAAATAATACTCTTTATGTTGTCAAAACATGCAAGCTAAACCACACTGCCGAACTAAATGAATTTCCTAAAGGTTACTTTCACATAATGATGTTATCTTTCTTTGGAGATTTTCGTTTCCCGGCTTCTGCGAAGGGTCGCAGACGCCGGGAAACCCCAATTTCTTACTCATGACTGCACTTGCGATCCCGGACAATTCCGTAAAATGTAAAAATTTAAACTACTCTACTTGTTAATGCCCAAATTATCAATTTCATTTCTACAAGCGAATAAAATCTGTATTAATTACAGAACATTAACAGTACAATATAATAAACATAAAACGAACAAAGAGACCCAAGCATACGTCGAGAACAGGAAATTAATTAAATTAGATACTAAAAGGCTTTTATCTACGAAATCGCTGTACACAAATTGCGAACATCTTCGCTTTGATATTCGGCCAGAGTTTTCCATCCCGGTGCACAGAGCGTGGCGCTGTATCGTTTGATAAATTTCGTGGAGTGCGAAATGAAATGGAGCATTTGCCTGTGACAAGCAGGCGTTAGCAACGAACGAAATTCTTTTTTTATTCAAAAAGCTTCTGATTAAGGTACAAGATGGCAGGTGAGAAGCGCAAACCTTGGGAACCCTACAGACATCGCAGAGTTCACAATGACTGAGTGTCTACAATCCTACAACTATCTGGACGAAACGTAAAAGGATGAATAAATTTAATACACTCCGGTGTTCTGTGATGATTCCATTTTTTTCTTTTCTGTGATGATTTCATTTCTATGATGATTCCGGTCCTTCAATCGATTCCATTTGTTCAGCAGTAGCTGTTATGTGGTTATATACTACTAACTTTTGCCTGTTATTCCTCAACGGAAGTAACCTATAAGGTGAATCACGGACTGAAGAAAAAGGCAAAATATTAGCAAAATACTATTTTTTAGTTATTTTCAGTTTTTCTATATAATAATAAAGCGACATGTAGGAGTAATCTAATAAAGTTGTACTGTGGTTGCTTTTTCTCGCTATAATTTACCCGAGAACGGATATCGGTTCAGGTAGCTTTTTAATTAACATTTTTCGTCGAACCCACGACCCCCGATGCCGAAGCCAATACCTTGGCCACTGCGCCACGGAATCATTTTATTTAATGAATTTGAAATAATTATCCTAAAACATTGTAAACAATTAATAATAAACTTTATGTTTTCATTAAGGATTACATGGTATTGCGAATCTATAGCAGATTTCATGGTTATCTAATGCATAGGCCTAGTACACCTATTTCTCACTTGCACTAAATATAATATAACTCTGTTATTAGGTTTCGTAACATTGCCTCGGTAAATCAAATTAGTTGTTCCCTTCCTTATACAAATTAACACATTTCTTACTTTAATTTCAATAAAATTAAGAAACCTTCATCTTATATGAGTATACGAGTTGCTTATTATAGGAGGATATAGGCTTTTACGGATATTTAAAATCAAATAATATATAACATATTAAACATTAAATAACGCTTATTGGCTGACTTTTCTAATAATATAATTCTATAAAGTCAGCAGATAACTCCATAATATTTATTAGCTACAATTATTAGTTTGGAACGAATAATTAATCTCGATTATATACGCGACGATGATTCAACGAATTTGTTGAATTTAATTATCCTTTTTAATTCATTACCCAACAATATTTTGGCGGATCTTCTACAGAATATAAATTATCTATCAGAACTTCAGTGAGAACTCATTTGATCAGATTAAGCATAACGATTAGGTGACCATATACCAGTTGACAGATGGAATCGTTTAAAATACATGCGTAGTATGTGTAGCTTTGCAACTAACTCTATAAATAACCATCAACTGAGACACATGTGATAGGCAGCGTTAATTAAAGCTGTCTTAGCGTTAATATGACACTTCGTTGTGTCTTTAAAAAGTTACAGTTGGCTCAAATAAAGCGGAGTTCGCTACGAAAATAACACAACAGAGAAAAGCAATAGTAGAAGTTTAACCTAAATAAATATCTGCAACGGGCATGACCCATGTCGTCATGCGATTATGAACTTTGTCGACGGGAGACCGTGTTTCTTGCTTACTCCACCACAACTTTGTTACCAACTGACCGATGTGATTTTATGGCGTCGAAACTTGTCATGGTGTCCTATTTCATAAATACGATCTCCTACGTGTAATCTTATATCACTAAAGTACAAAGAATAATAATTTCACGAGCAAAAGTTTAACAGAAGACACGATTTAAAAATTTAAAGTAAATCTTGACTTTGTGCTGTTGACTTATATGTTCCTAATTGTTTAAAAAAATAAGCAATTAGCTAAAGTATCTCATAAAGTTTTATATAAGGTCGTTCAATGGAATGAAAAACCTGTAGTAGGGGAACGTCTACGTACAACTTGGGTACTGTTTCAAGATTTTTTTCATTAAGATCTGCATAAATAACGAATCAAACACAAACTGATCATAGTCTGGGTAAGAAAATTGGAATATTATGCTTTTTTCATAGGTTAATCAGTAATAATGTACTAATGCAAATAGCACTAGAGTTTTACAATAAATAACTTAATTAAAGTAGTTGATTACACTATCTTTTACGTATAAATCTATTCACTTCCCTCCCTCTCCTGTCTTCATTATGAAAGGGACTTATCCTCGCAAATGTTGAAAGTCAATGCCATGATTGTGAATAGGGCAGAGTACAAATGGGGTTCATTTCGCAATCCATACCATTGAAGGTTTTATTATTGATTGTATGCGAGGTTTTCGCTAGTCTCGATACATTAATTTGAACTCTTAGTCCGAAACTATACCTGTGTGGTCTGACCCATAAGTCTACATTATGACTCACCTCTTAGCGTCATTGTATATTGTACTTTGATGTCTTATTACATTTTTATAGCAAATAGATATAATAGTTTGGAATAAGATACAAGAAATGTTTAATTAAAAAAATAGTGTTTTTTTAATAAGTATTCGTGGTGATGCTTCACATTTGCATACGTAAGCATATATTTAAAAAAAAGTGCATATCCCGTAAATGTTTACATTATTACACAAACTGCATAGGGCGGTGCAACTTTCCCAGGCATTGTTAATTACCGAGTTAGACTTTGGTAGATTTTACTGTATAATATTAAATATTTTGAAGAAAAAAATTGACAAAAAGAGGATATCTACGGAGTTTCTTTCGTCTATTTCTTCTTCTTTAGAGGAACGTTATTACCAAACGGAGGTAGATTTAAAAAAGTACTATCGATAGACGAAAGTTATATTTCTTTTTTCGATGAATAAATGACTTGATTTGATAAGATTCTGTGCACTCATGTAGGTGGCTCAGAATCTTATCAATCCATCGACTTTTCTCACCATTGCACAGGTCGTCACTCCATCTGTTGGGGTCGTTTAAGTTTAACAAATATACCGATATTCTCGCCCAATAAAACCTTGAACGGAGGACCATTAATTAGGAGCTTAGATAAGACTTAAAGGTGCAAAGATATAATTTAAAACATACTTACTGTTAACGCCGGTAGTTGGATGTCGAAAAAATACGTCACAGCCCAAAGTCCATCACACCACCTCGACTACGTCTTGTACGCCATCTTAGCTTTCGGCCATTTCTCTGTTAGCTACCACCGCTGTAACACCTACCTTTAAGTTGTAAATTATACGCTACATTTAATTTCGCTATTTATTTTCAAATCCTTAAACTTCAACCGAGGGAATCCATCACGCAAGGGCCCTCACATTGATCCTTCGTAGCCAAATTTGAATACAGCGAGCTTAGAAGATTCATAATTAACGCGCATTTAAAGTCAGACTGGAAATAACCACGTGGCGAGGATACATTGAAGATTTATTGAAGCCTGAAGCCTATAGTCGGATTTGTTACCATATTTCAAGCTTGGGACAAGGGAAGGTGCTGGGCCGAATTGATATAAAGCGCAAGTGTGATTTGGTTCATGCGAGTTACCCGTTTGATTGTAATCAGCTGAGTAAGAATACCGTTGCTAGTAATTACCAGCCCACGCGTATACATTTCAAACGTAAGTACTAAACCTTTCTTTGGTTACTAAAATGGGGTTATCCGATAATTTAGAAAGCGCAGGTAGATCACGCGATAAATCTCCATACAAAGATGATGCCAATTCTTCTATCATTCGCGATTGCATAAGCTCAAAAACGTGGCATCATAAAAGGTAGGCTAACTAAGTTCTCAAATTATTTGAATTCTTTTAGTTGCGAGGACGACTTATTTGGTCAACAACGAGTCGACTTAAAGTTGCGTATACAAGGCGCAACAAATTTATTTTCCGAATTTAATATTATTCAAACAAAACTAGAGGAGTGTGTACCTGATTCTGATTTAGATGAACAGTTAACGCAAAGAGAATTGTTCGAGGATTTTTACTATAGCATGTTAGCGAAGGCAGAATGTTTATATAGTAAGAGTGAAGTCGTTAGTCATACTTGCGATTCAAAACAAGCAAAACGCTTCAATTAAATTGCCTACGATAACTATGCCCACCTTCGACGGTTCTTATGAGCACTGGCTTGAGTTCCGTGATACCTTTGTATCATTAGTTCACAGTTCTAAAGAATTAAGTAGTATACAGAAATACCATTATTTAATATCGTCGTTAAAAGGGAGCGCATCATTAGTTATAAATTCATTACAGTTATGTAGTCAAAATTATGAAGTAGCTTGGGATCTATTATTAAACCGGTACAATAACAACAGATTACTTATTCAAAATTACGTCAAATCATTGTTTACGATGCAACCGTTGAGTAAGGAATCGCCTATGATATTAAGAATGTTAATAGACAACGTTCTTAAAAATTTACGTGCACTCAAAACGCTCGGTGAGCCAACAGAACACTGGGATACGCTAGTAATATATATAATCACATCTAAACTAGACCAAACCACCGAGCGTGAATGGGAGCAACACAAAGGCACATATCATTCAAGCACTAACGACTATAAGCTAAAACTAGAAGACGTCCTTAAATTCTTGAAGGACAGAGCTGACATGTTGGAAGCATTGCAAGTAACGCACAGTAAACAACACAGCAATAAATTCAAAGCACCTATTAATAATAACATTCACTGTCATGCTTCCAGCACTACGCCGCAGTTCCGGAATAATAAGGACGCTAAGAAGTTATGTGTGGTATGTAACTTAAATCATCCGTTATACTCATGTCAAAAATTTCTCGATTTGAATTTAGAATCAAGGTTATTACTTGTTAAAAACAATAAATTATGTCTCAACTGCTTGCGCCCAGGGCATGCCGTCGACTACTGTCGCTTCGGCCCGTGCCGTTTATGTAATAAAAAACATAATACGCTCATACACAACGGAAGCGAACCCAATCAACCCATCTCGCTTCAAACAATGCAGCCCGCCGCATCACTCGCAACTGTTTCGGACGCACGCACTAATAATGAACCCATTGCACCTATTCAGGTAAACAACGCGCAAATGAAACATCAATACGCGCAACCGGTTTTGTTATCCTTTGCGCTCATAAAAATAGCAGATTCAAGTAATAATTATCACTTAGCGTATTCCCTGCTCGATAGCGGAAGTCAGCGATCTTTTATTACAAAATCTTTATGCGATAAGCTAAATTTACCACTATTACAGTCCACTCATGAAATAAAAGGTGTTGGAAATTCGTTTACACATACTACGAATGTATGTGAAGTCGAAATAAAATCGCGCATCCACCCTTACACTACACGTTTACAATGTTTCGTTCTATCAAGTATTACGTCAACAATGCCAGCGTTGTCGGAACAAAGCGCACGGGTTATTATACCGAACGACATTCAGCTGGCCGATCCGCAATTTTATAAGTCCCATAATATAGATATATTATTAGGCGCAGACATCTTTTGGGATTTATTAAGAACGGATAGGATAAGGTTATCAAGCGGTCCTATTCTTCAAGATACGCTACTAGGTTGGATTATATCTGGTCCGATTTATTTTAATTCGCATAATAATTTTATTAACTGTAACTTTTCACAGTCTGTTGACAACCAGCTGCGTAAGTTTTGGGAGCTTGAGGAACTTCCAAAGTCAGGCAAGGTTATTCGCAGTAACGAGGAGCTTGCTTGCGAGAGTTATTTCGTCAGCACCTTAACTAGAGGTGAAGATGGAAGGTTCTGCGTACGTATCCCGTTCAAATTATCCCCTGACAACTTAGGTGAGTCATTTTCTATAGCCGAACGTCGATTTTTGGCTCTCGAAAAAACGCTTAGAACGGAATCAAATTATATAAAAAATATATTCTGAATTTATCCAAGAGTATATTCACTTAGGCCATATGACTCGTGTCGATAAGTACGGAAATCCTCATTATTTTCTACCACATCATGGTGTGTTTTCGTGAACACAGTTCTACCACAAAACTTCGAGTAGTATTTGATGCTAGTTGTCCTACTAGTTCTGGGGTCTCTTTGAACGACCTACAAATGATAGGACCACCCATACAGGGTGATTTGCTTTCGATTTTATTGCGTTTTCGGCAACATCGATACATAGCATGCGCAGATATCGAGAAAATGTACCGTCAGTGCTTAGTTGACGAAAATCAACGCGATTTTCAACTAATACTGTGGCGCGACGATCCATCAGAACCATTAGGCGTTTATCGATTAAATACGGTCACTTACGGAACATCATCCGCGCCGTTTCTTAGTTGCAGATGTCTTAAGGAACTTGCATCGTTAAGTACTGATCCCGAAGTCGCGCGAATTATTAACGAGGATTTTTACGTCGATGACATGATCACAGGACATGATGATAAGGAAACATTTTAAAAAATTGCGCATTAGTTGCTAAACTACTCCAGTCGGGTTGTTTTCCTTTACGCAAGTGGCTTTATAACTTTGATTGTAACACAGCAGAAGTCTTAGGCTTAAATACAAGTCAATATACAAAAAATTTTACTTTAGGTGAAAATGTCAATGGTAAAACATTAGGTTTAGGTTGGCATAATTTAAGTGATGAATTTTATTTCGATTCGCAATTTAAATATACAGCACAAAGGATTACAAAACGCTATGTTATGTCTGTTATATCGCAGATTTTT
Organism: Iphiclides podalirius; assembly: GCA_933534255.1. Classification (NCBI taxonomy): domain Eukaryota; kingdom Metazoa; phylum Arthropoda; class Insecta; order Lepidoptera; family Papilionidae; genus Iphiclides; species Iphiclides podalirius. The sequence goes on from OW152816.1 coordinate 2,886,679, forward strand.
GATCCGTTGGGATTACTCAGTCCTTTCATTATTACCGCCAAAACATTGCTTCAAAGGTTATGGTTGTTGAAATCGGATTGGGGATGACGAGGTACCAAGCAATATCGCGCAGATTTGGTATCAATTCGCTAGCGAGCTACCACTGCTCAACTCAATGAGAATACCACGGCATGTTGTAGGCACTAATCCTAACTATATAGAACTGCATATATTTACAGATGCGTCAGAAGCGGCATACGGTGCTTGTATTTATGTTCGCACGCTTAACGCTGATTCCACGGTCTCGAACTGCTTGCTCTGTTCGAAAAGTAAAGTCGCTCCACTAAAACCAGTGAGTATCCCAAGGCTCGAACTGTGTGGAGCTTTACTAGGAGCTAGGCTTTTCGGCAAGGTGCGTGACTCACTTAAAATTCCATTTCGCAATATCGTGTTCTGGTGTGACTCAACCATAGTCTTAGGTTGGTTACGTATGGCTCCACACCTATTAAAAACATTTGTTCAAAACAGGGTGGCGGAGATCCATGAATTAACAAATGCGCACCCGTGGCGTCACGTAAGCAGTGAAAGAAAATCCTGCCGATTTAGTTTCGCGTGGAGTTCGCCTTAAAGAACTTTCTTCAACTTTCTGGTTACATGGCCCGTCTTTTCTTCACGACTATAATTTTAATATTAATAAGTTACATTCAATTTCTCACGCACGAATACCAGACGAGTCAAATTTACCGGAAATTAAATCAAAGGCAATAATCTCTTTGTCTACTAAAACAACGCTTGTACTATCTCTATTTCCTTTCGATAGGTTTTCTCAATACGATCGTATGAGACGGGCAGGAGCTTACGTACTGCGCTTTGTTTTTAATACGCGCAATAGGAATAAACGTACGTGCGGGCCTCTGTCTGTCGACGAAATAAAATATTCCGAGTTAATGCTTATAAAGATTTATGCAATTAGAATCATTTGGGGAACAATACAATTTAATTATAAATAATAGACAGATTAAAAATAGACATAAACTGTCCAACTTAAATTTATTTATGGATAACAATAAAGTTCTACGAGTTTGTGGACGTTTTAATACTTCGATTGATTTCTCTTATAATAAAAGGCATCCTATTTTAATCTCTTCCAAACATTGGTTTTCAGTGCTTTTGTTTCGGTATGAGCATAGACGGTTGCAGCACGCGGGGACCGCAGGCGCTTTTGTATAGCTTGCGCGAAATGTACTGGCCTGTCGCAGGCAGGAACCTCGCCAGACAAGTGGTGCATAGTTGCGTCACCTGTCGAAGGTTACGAGCTAAAACGCTCAGTCCAATAATGGGCAATCTACCGCAGGAAAGGATCACGCCTAGTTTTCCGTTTTTACGATGTGGTGTCGATTACGCTGGGCCAGTGCTCACTTTGAACCGCAAAGGTAGAGGCTCAAGGCTTATTAAAAGTTACGTTTGCTTATTTATCTGCTTTGTCACGCGCGCTGTTCATCTAGAACTAGTCAGCGATCTCTCTACAGATGCATATTTACTAGCTCTTAAAAGATTTATATCCCGCCGCGGGAAACCTTCAGACATATTTTCGGACAATGGCAAAAATTTCGTAGGGCTTATGAACGAATTTGCCAAATTTCTCTCTAATTGCTCTGAACATATAATTGAATACGCAACAACCCAAAGCATTAATTTTAGATTTATTCCACCATATTCACCCCATTTTGGTGGCCTCTGGGAGGCCGGCATAAAATCGTGCAAATATCATTTATTACGTTCAGTGGGTAACGCGCATCTTACCTATGAAGAACTTAGCACATCACTCGCGCAAATAGAGGCAATCCTCAACTCACGTCCTCTTAGCCCAATGTCCGCAGATCCGCAAGACTATCAGCCGTTGAGTCCTGGTCACTTTCTTATCGGACGATTACTGACGGCGCCAGCGAGCTCAAATCTCACTGATATTCCTATGGAGAGGCTAGACCGTTACAAGAAGGTCGAAAAGGCTCGACAGTACTTCTGGTCACGATGGAGTAAGGAGTATATTTCCGAACTACAGTTAAGAACAAAATGGAAGCAGAATAAGACGGACCTCGAACCAAACACGCTGGTTCTCATAAAGGACGACAATTCTACGCCACTCAAATGGAATTTGGGTCGGATAATATCTACTGTTCCAGGTCGAGACGGGATTAGCCGTGTTGCAGACATTAGGACGGCTTCAGGAGTTATCCGAAGATCTTTCGCAAAGATCTGTCCACTTTTAGACGCTTCATCGTTGGAAGATTGAGCTTCCAAGGCCGGGGGCATGTTAACGCCGGTAGTTGGATGTCGAAAAAATACGTCACAGCCCAAAGTCCATCACACCACCTCGACTACGTCTTGTACGCCATCTTAGCTTTCGGCCATTTCTCTGTTAGCTACCACCGCTGTAACACCTACCTTTAAGTTGTAAATTATACGCTACATTTAATTTCGCTATTTATTTTCAAATCCTTAAACTTCAACCGAGGGAATCCATCACGCAAGGGCCCTCACACTTACTAATTTCAAGAAACTTAATACTAAAGAGGGCAATTTTTTAAATAAATTCCAACTCTTTTCAAATTGATTTTACGACAAAATACTAAACTCTCTGGCAAGATTCACACAATCCTTCTCCTCGTTTCGTTGGTTTTATTAATTTAACACGTATCAATATAAATATATTATGTAACCAAATGTCTCATAATGGATTACTTGGGCGTAATCCAACGGTACAAATTGGATCTCCGATTTTACGAGCACAGCAGTACAAATGAAACAAATAAAGTTACTCCCTACATGTACAGTAATTTTTCAAAAAGTTTTTGCAAGACCCACAGGACATTTATTTGCCATAGTTCGAGTTGAACAAACACGATGCCGAATAAGCCTAATACAGAATGCTAATGGCGAGGCCCCGTAGAAATATTGCTCCATTCCGCCACTAAATCCAAAGGGGAAGCCCCGCGAGCGTATTCCAATTTCAAATCCATTCATCTAGGAATATTCCATTAGCCCAATGTTTCAGACATATTTTTTTCCCTGGCCGTTCACTGACTGTTGGCACCATTCCATCATTTCACTCACAGTGACATTATGCTATATTTCATAAATAATATCACCGTACGTTTGGTAAGCATTAAATTAGATACTATAGTAATTTTGTGACACTACTGTATTTTTAAAACAAAAACAAATTGTATTTTACATCATCTTTTTCGCTGTAAGATATTTTATTTAGTCATTTCAAGACGCTAAAGTATTTATTTAAAAAAGTTAAACATAAAAATTGGTGTTTCATTTTTCCCAAAAACCTTTACGGATGCGATTTTACACTATTCATCTGTAATAATGTGAATGAAAGTCCGTAAGTTTTTGCGCATTCGAAAACTTTATATTGATAATAAAATCATAATAAATTAAAAAGGTCCATCACACATGGTGAGTATAAACTAATCTCACTTTCATTTCTAAATGAAAAAAATTGTGTGTCTGTTTGTGTGCGATACCGGGTCAATTACTAGACCTACACGTACGGTAATTGTGCACAGCTTAATAACTAACGACCGCAGCAGTCAGAATAAGCTATTAAAGTATCAGCATGTATCTGGAAGTTCCGAGATACGGCGAGAGGGGGCCGGTACGGAGACAATACTCGAGTTGGGAACTGGAAGTTGGTCCCTCCCGTTAATCCACCTTCACAGCAAAGCGACATTCAAAGTACACAACGTCCGTATTTTCATTCCGTTGGTTCTCGTGCCGCGAGTCGTTTGGAACATTAACTAAAGTATATGCAACTTTATTGAATGTATTGTCCTAGATTTAATGTTCGTAACATTTTAAGTAACAAAAAACAATGTCGTGGTAACTAAACTGTTACTTAACCATGCAACAGCTTCTGTGGCACGAATGGGCAGTTTCGTCCGGGAAAGTGCCGCCGCCTCGCAGAAGACCGACTTGAAAAGGTAGTATTATACTTTCGCGTTTCGTCTGGTGTGCGAGGTAACCGGAGCCCGTTTTTAGGGTATACCAAAGGGTAAAACGGGACCCTCTTTCTAAGACTTTGCTGTCTGTCTGTCCGTCTGTCATCAGGCCGTATCTCATGAACCGTGACAGTTAGACAGTTGAAATCTGCACAGATGATGTATTTCTGTCGCCGCGAGTCCGGTTGGCCGGTTTCTTAAAGGTTGTCCACGCAACTGCGAGCCCTCAGACGTACATGTCCATGGGCCATTTGTCTTTTACACCATGTCATCGTTTTTAGAAGGGGACTATGTTTATATTTCATCGTCAACATCATCATTTCAGCCTGTTAGATTCCACTACTCAACATATGCCTCCCCAGAGACTGCCACAAAGCAAGATCTTGAGCCACCTGCATCCATAGACTTCCCGCACATTTGCACGATGAGTCTGTATATATAGTAATAAAGTATTTATACGGTGGTTTATTCTTTACGGTGGTAGGGCCACGCAGCGGCCTCGGCTGTTGCACGAATGGGCAGGCCCGTCCGGGTAAGTACCACGACCTCACAGAAGACCAGCGTAAAGTGGAAGTATGACAAATACTTTCGCGTTTCGTGTGGTGAGTGGGGTAGCCGGAGCCCAATTTTCAAAAGGTTGTCAACACATCTGTAACCCTCAGGTGTAGCAGATGTCCATGGGCGGCGGTATTCACTTACCATCAGGTGAACCGTCTGCTCGTTTGGCAACTTTCACATAAAAAAAAAATAAAAAAATATTAGTATATTCCTAAATCAAAACCTGAACATTTTGAGAGTTTAAAATCAATATCTAAAAATAGTGATTTTAATATGTTTTACCAATATTGAATATCGCATCGGTCTTTAAAATTAGGTTTGCGTGCCTTCTGAATCATTACTATCTCACGTTTAATAAATAGTCGAAAAATATTCTTCTTTTATGAAATAAATATGACAGAGTTATACATTGCCTACGCGATCTCCGTTTAATCTGTACTCTGATATTTATACAACTGCCCCGAAAAGAGGCATTGCCCTTTTCTTATTAAACACGAGTATGCGCATTTTCATATGAGATATATTCTCACCGTTAAAAATGCTACTTACACATTTTGTTACTCCGCACACAATTGTTGAACGTTTCATCGCTTACCTGGAATTGAGAAATGAATGTTTAGTAGATTTATATGAATGCATAATTAAAAAAAAAATAATTTATAATGTTAGTATTGCATATTTAATATTATTGTTAAGTTTTATGTTTTTTTAGCTTATTGCACCTACCACAATCTCTCTCCACGCCTAGGGTTGAGTGGGAGAGAATGCCAAATGGCATTAAGTCCGCCTTTTGTAATCCTTTTTTTCAGGAATTTGCAATAAAACATATATATATAAAACATATAAACATATATTGAATTTATAACAAATAATCATTTTATTTTCAACCCTATACTTTTTGAGTGATGGAATGTTATTGCTGTATCTACTTCTTTCTTAATAGATATCATTGAATGAAAATATTATCCGTGACGCAGCTCCCAAGGTTGGGATTTTCGTTGTTGATGTTCATTGGCTTCGGCACCGGAGGTCGTGGGTTCGATTCCCTATACGAGAGAACTATTTGCGTGGGTCTTTGTCCACGTGTAATTTAAGTATGTGAAAGGTCCTTACAACACAGGATTATATTGTAATCCTACAGTTAGGGACAATGATTAATATATAATAATAAAACTCCATCGGTCAACTTATCATAGGAAATCGTATATCAATAATTGTTAACGAATTTCATAAAGAAGGAACCGGAAGATAAATTGAATGCGAATTTGATAACGAACGTACTCATAAATTTATATTTTAATTTTTTGTAATGCAATTTAAGATAAATAATATAAATCTTGACCTTGACATTGGAACGGTATTTACAACGATTTCGCAATCACCTTCCACCATCTCAATAATTCACACATTAACCAGTGTTCAAAGACGTAAATCGGCCAAGTAATAGATAAATCATCCCGCTCTGGAATATTTTAAGGCGTTCGCAGTTAACCAACCGTCAGCTTTGATAAATGGATACCACTACAGTGAGTTGCTTCTGTATTGACACGTTCCAGTTAGTTTCACTATGACCTGTTGAAATAAACTCACGATTGGCTCGGGAGCGGCTGCTCGGAATTAATCCAGAGAAAAATTCTAGAAGAAACAAACAATACCAGTTAAATAGTGTTTATTATTTGCGTAGTGGACTAGCCACGTAGAAGCTTTGCTGTTGCACAAATATGCACGTTCGTCTGTGGAAGTACCATTTCCAGAAGTCTAAGGTAGAGTATTGTCATTGTGTCTGATGAGTAAGGTAACGGGTGACTGCTTTCTGAAAGGAGGGTAGTGTAAAGGAATCGTAACGCGGCGTGAATTGTTAACGTCAAAAACTTACTTAACATCTTGTTTCGGCGGTTATTCACGGATTGAGATTGCCACTTATAATCGGGTAAGCAACAACAAAAGACTTTATAAATCAAAAATGCATGATTTTCTCTTACTGTATAGCTTTGATTAACAACATGACAACGTGAGGCAACATAGTAGTCGCTGTCAGTACCTAATTACTAAATTAGGCACATCAGACCGGTCAGATAAGTAAGACAGTACGTATGAATTCCCTGTGTTCCCGTTCACGATCACACAGATTATAATCTGACACATAATGTAGGCCACATTATGTATCAGATTCTCTCGACCATTGATATTGATCAACTGCTGATTTAAGACATTCTCCTAAATGAAGTAGAGACATGCAAATATATATGAAAACTTCTGCGAAATGTGTTTCGATATCATATCAGTCTTACCAACAGAATCATCGATTACAACCTCTTTAATTTTTGTCCATAGAATACACGAGCGTGCCTCCGTGTTCTTGGCTGGAACGGACAACAGAAGTCGTTTAATTATTGTAAGCCAACATTTGCTTATGTACCGAGAACAAATTTACGAGCGTCCCGCGATGTGCCGAAACACGCGCGCGGTCCGAGTCTAAACAGCCATTGATATATGGCGTCGTTACTAGAAATACTTCGGGTGTTCCGAGATGATTTATTAGCAGGACGCCTTTGGCCGGCGCGCGTTTGTATGGCTATCCGGAGTGACGTCCTTTGCTCGAAGACTCTTTGATTGAGTTGGTTTTTTCGTGAAATTATTCAGATTAATTTTATAGATTCCTTTAGCGTCGAAAGTAAAAAATGGTCCCTGTGGGATTTTGAAATATTGCCCTCATAGCAACGAAAAGCATGGTGCCATGAATTGCACAAAAAATGTTATTAATAGAATATTCTGTGCAATAGCACAAAAACCGTTATTAATAATAAAGACTTCTTTTTCCCTTTAGATAACACGAGTTGTGCTAATCTCTATACTTAAGATGAAGTATGCTTAGTGGTAAAGCGTCTGGGCACGATTCCGGTAGACGCGGGTTTGATACTCACGGCGGCGAAAATTTTTTCGTACATTTTTCTACAAATTTTAATGTTCAACGAGCTTTTTAATAAAGTAAGTAGAGCATAAGTGTATTTTTGAGGCGAATTATTTCACTTGATATATACGTATTGGTTTATACTGAACTACATACTTAACGGTGATACAAAAATAATACATGTACCTAAGCTGTTTTCGGAAAAAACACAAGGCTCAATTTGTGTTTTTAAACACAGTTTTTACTTGATTCACGAAATTAAAGTATTTATATTCGATCTATAAGCATCAGACTTGCGCAGTAAAAATAACACTCGTGTTAGTATCATTTCAACAAATTAAATAAGACATTACAAAGATTTTTTCAGACTTTCCAACTTTTTAAAAATATAGAAAATTATATACTTACTAAAATCATATACTATAAGCCCGGTTAGGATTATATTTTTGTATAATTTTTTATATAATCAAACAATGTTACAATGCGACTGAATATAGGATTCGAAATGTTGTAAGGATGTTTGACAGGTAGAATATAAAAACAAAAAAAAAGAACTAAGAGTAGGTCACCATCATCATCATATCAGCCTATTTGAGTCCACTGCTGACCATAGGTCTCCTCATATACTGCCACGAAGTAAGAGCCTGAGCCACCTGCGTCCATCGGCTTCCCGCACACTTGCACAGGTCGTCACTCTATCAAGAGCACTTATTTTATTCTAATTCCAAACCTATTAAAACAATGTAAATAAAATTATGAAATTATGTAATTTTTGTGGTATTAATGGATTGGAAGTAATTCTGACCTAAATGTTAATAGAGGAAGCGCTAGTAATCAAGCTGTATACGTAATTAAACCATGCGAAATAAACTATACAGATTTATTGCGTTCAAACATGATTTATTACTAAAACAGCTATTATTTATAACATTACGTGACAAACATTTATTATCTGTTTGTAACTCGTACAAACAGATTATAAATTAGTTTACTTTTATTTTTGGGAAGAGCCGTGATAGCTCAGTGTCCGGGCGCTCGCCTTTAATTTGATATACTCGAGCAACCTGAGTTCGATCCCCGGTGCCGGTACCGATGATTGTTATTATGTCGAAAATATGCAGGTTTCCTCACGATGTTTTCCTTCACCGCTGAGCACGTGATAAGTCAGCACTTAAAATTAACAATTTCATTGGTGCCGGCACCGGGGATCGAACTCAGGTTGCTCGAGTAAAATGAATTAAAAGCGAGCGCCCGGACGGCTCTAATTTCAGCGTCTTCTTGTAAATAAAATAACGATTGCGTTTTTGCAAATAATGCCCAACAATTTGCCCAACTAACTAAACTGTGAGAAGAACGATCCCTAAGCATCCCGTGAGTGTAATTGCAAAGCTGATGAAAGTGTCTCGGGCCGCGGTGAGATTCGCTCGGAGGTCGTAATGAGGCTAAAATATGGACGGTGGGTTACAGTGGTGCATGGACGTTCGCCGCAGTGGCTCCGACCTGTCGTTACACGACGTAAGCACCTCGTATTTAAGATGAGACTGTTAAAGATTCACTCAAGTAAAACATATTTACAGATAGGTGTTAAATAAGAAAAGTGTGATTAAACTAAATGACTTTTTAAAGTAGGCTGACCATCATTTATTGCGGTGATGTTGGTAAGGGGTGGACTTGCTGATGGTAGATTATCATAATCATATTTTTTATACATAATAATTCTTATGTATAAAAAATATGCTTAATATGTTAATGTACACATCTATTTTCTTGTGGCTTTTATTATTTAATGTCTCGACATTTTAATTTCTTCCATATTTTATTATTACGGGGCGGAATGAATTAGGTATTAATTTACAACGATTAATAATAGTTAATAACTGAGGGTAAGTTAGTTTTCTCTTCAGACAGCATCAGCCGATGGTTACTAATTGGCAATTGGTGAATTCGAAATGGGCATAGCAATAAACACATAATACCTTACCAAACTTGAATGTTACATTGTAAGGAAAGTATAAATGATTTTTAAAAAAAAAGAAGTTATTGGCCAGCATAATTCTAAGTAACCAACACAATGGTTATTAATTCGGGTAGAGAATATGTTTTTTTTTTGGGCTGGTTGAGCCATGTTGGCCTTAGGGGCCTTCACAGTTTCCACGGGCTTGAGGTGGCCTGGCGCACGGGGCGTCTAGCCTGAACCTGGGCGTATTATTATTATTACGCGTTATGGTGACTAAGCTCGTGGGCTCCCGAGGGAGCCTCTTCTCAGGCCGTCATGCTGCTCGTTTTATAGCCTGTTGCAGTGTTGCCATTCGATATTTCGATTTATTTCTAACAATACAATAATAAAAAAATATGTCGAAGATATATGAAGTCTACCAATCCGGGACGAGGTCGCGTGGTGGACTTCGCCCTAATAATACCCTCTGCACATAAGAGGCCTTTATCCAGCAGTTGGACATTTACAGGCTGTTATTTTGTTTTTTTTTACTGTGGTAGGGCCACGCAACAGTTTTCGCTGTTGCACGAATGGGCAGTTCCGTTCGGCCAAGTGCCACGACCTCACAAGAGAGCGGCGTGAAGTAGAAGTGTTATACTTCTGCCTTTTGTCTGATAAGTGAGGTAGCCGGGGCTCACTTTATTAAAAGGCCACGTATCTGCGACCCGATGGATGTAGCAAATGTCAATGGGGGAATCGCCAGCTCGTTTGCCACCTTCTAAAATAATAAAAAACCTTCCATTCCGATCAATTCAACTCCGTCTCGAAAATGTACAAAGGCCGCAAAACAGTCACAGCGAACATAACTTCACACAAATATTGAAATCCGGGAAAGAGACAAAAAAACAGTAACACGAAAACATTTCCTAACATGTTTGCGATCCGTCTGTCCCCTCGACGGTAATGTCGCGTGCAATCGTAAAAATTAGCGCGGCCCGATCGTAAACGTTTACACCGTTCGTCACTTCGCAGGCACCGAGCTGTTTCAACCGAATCCGGGTTCCGTACGAATTGTTATTTCATGCAGCGAAGCGGAAAGCCGTTACACTCAGAGTCCGGGCGTTCGCGTATAATTCAGTACATCCGAGCAACCAGTGAAATGTTCAATTGCAATTTTAAGTGCTTACTTATCACGTGCTTAGCGGTGAAGGAATATATCGTTAGGAAACTTGAATATTTTAGAATAAAAAAAATAAACATATGTGAAATCCGCCAATCGGTTGTAGTGTCGCGTGGTGAATGTATCCCTAACACCCTAATATATGCCCTAACACCCTTTGTACAAGGGAGGCCTTTGCTCACCAGTGGGACATATTTCATTTATGCCGAGCAGGGCGTTTGCCTTAGCGAGGTCCGCCGGTCATAGTCACCCGTTTTATCTCAAGACTAGCGACCCGCCTCGGCTCCGCGCGGGTGCAATGTGTTATACATATAAGCCTTCCCCTTGAATCACACTATCTAGTAAAAAAAAAAACCCGTATCAAGATCCGTTGCGTAGTTTTAAAGAACTAAGCATACATAGGGAGAGACAGACAGTGGGACTACTTTGCTTTATAATATGTAGTGATGATGTTCTAGTCGTATCGCTAATCACTCAGAATGCACTCGCCGCACCAAAACTATTCGACCTTACAAGCGGCCGTAATTCCCAGATCGAGCTGATATATTCGCTAAACAGGAGCTATTATGTAAGTTGTAGTTGTTTTTACTACTGATTACTAAACTATGACCTAGATAACAAAAAGTATACATTTGATGACTCCGAGGCGCAGTTGTCAAGGTATTGGCTTCGGAGCCCGGGGGTCGTGGGTTCGATTCCCACACGGGATAACTATTTGTGTGACCCGCAGATAATTGATTCGTGTCTGGGTGTTTGTACACGTGAAATTGATATTTGTAAAACGCTACAATTAGCGTTACACAGGATAACGCTATCCTACAGCAACGTTTTTTAAAAGAATATAATTAGCTTCTTTTCGCAAATATTTGACCGATGCATGCCGAACGCGGCTCGGCAACATAGCTTTCGCATACAACGATTATTGCACACACTATGTGCAGCTTCGTTTTGTCTTCGTATCGGATCTGTATACCATACCAAACCTTTGAACTGGTTTATACCAATAAGGCGTGTTGTAGTCAATAGTGCTCCTTAGGCTATGTAGAAGACTAATTTCAATGGTTTTGTTTTCGACGTAATGAAATATTTAAAAAAAATCATTGATTGCCGTTACAAAAATTCTATGTGAATCACACAAATCGTCGTCTCGCAACCTTGGCAACTGCGGCACGGAGTCATCAAAATGTGTTTATAATTTTGATTTACGTTTATGCTTCAGACTGTAGATGTTTATGATGTGTACAGGAGGGATACACAATTTTCATGGCAGAATATAAGCGGGTAGAAATGCCAATATCAAGTTCTCGAATTGTTATGGCTACAGACATGTGGCAGTTACAGCAAACCATTGCGGGTCAACACCGAACGGTCCAGAAAAGAACATCCCGTTCGTTAAAGGCACACGTATAGCGGCGGCGTCGAATTTCCGTAGCAACAGCAACCCTTATTTTACTTAAATAATTGCATAAAAGATCACAAAAAAATCGAGAGATCCGACGGCAAGCATCATTTCTTACTATACCTGTTGTTGTACTTACCATGGCTTAGGTACCATAAGCGTTTATATTTCTTACTAGCTGTGCCCGGGACTTCGTCCGCGTGAAATTTATATAAAAAAAGCTCAAAAAAATGCTAAGTTACTCCTTATTACATCAGCTATCTGCCAGTGAAAGTCCTGTTCAAACCGGTACAACCGTTTCAGAGATTAACCGGAACAAACAGACAGACAGACAGACAAAAATTGAAAAGATGATATTTTGGTATATGTACCGTGTATACATCCATATGCATTTAGTAAAGCAGTTTTTTAAATATAACAAACGGACACTCCAATTTTATTTATCTGTATAGATAAAGAAATACTAAACGGCGACTTTGCGGGATCGATCTCCCAAAAAGTCGCCGTTCGCACCATTATCCAAAACATCACCACACAGCCGCCCACACCAAGCACTTGAGACGCCTTACAGGATAGCAAAAAAAACTGAAAACGCGATCGGGACGTGGTGTAGCTGTTGACCTGGCTATTAAATTTAGGAACGATCCATAAATGTTTGTAAGAAAAATTTATAAGTTCACTAGCTGCTGCCCGCGACTAGGTCTGCGTTGAATAGGCTGAAGCCGGAATTCAGACTCTGAATCTTCTCTAATTGCAACCCCCTGTAAAATATTGTAATTATAAAACACACACACAGTCGAGCCTAAGTCCTTGCCGTACCCGCGACAAAGAATATATTACGCGACAGTAAAAACACTGTATTGCGAATATAAAACTGTTACGATTCTAGACGCATTCGGATTTAATGGGTACGTCCTTTTGTGTGACGTAAAAAAGTCATCATACGTTTTCATAAGGGCAAATGTATGTTTGTGAAACATCGGGTGTATCTTACTACCTCGACGTAGGGTCCAAAAGTAGGAGTAAACTTCAAAAAGCATTGCTCGCGACTGTACTGAGCGTAGTACAGCGATACGTATATTCGGGTCGTCATTCTTTTTATTTCGACGATCGTGTTTGATGTTTACGCAGCGTTCGTTTAAATCTCGCGTTCGGAATTGCGGTACAGCCACGCTCAGCGGTTCATTCTTTAACATAAACGTCACAGTAAAAGAGTTTAGTGTTGAGCTTTGCGTTGTATTTTTTTTTTCTGTTTTAAGCTTTCCGATGTGATTGCGTAAATAACGTTTCTTATGAATGTGGAATCAAATTTTTTTTCTTCGATAATATTTTTCTTTAAGGGCGTATTTCATTTTGTAAGGCTTTGATGTGAATATACAGTTCGGGGCTTTCAAGCGAGTAAGCAACTAATGAAATTCAGAGCAAACATTGCCTTTGGAACTTAGTTAATGTTTTTTGTAGTGATATGCCCAGCGAATGATTTTAAAATCAAATCGTACGTATTCGATATGCATTTTCTGTTTCATAAAATTTTTATGTAACTTAACATCCTTCTCATACGTTTTATTTTTCATTAGAACTCTATTTAAAACTCTAAATACAGTTAAAAAGTAGAATAACGTATATTTGATAAATGTACATATTGCTAATACAGTACATAAACGATTTACTACATAAAGAAATGTTGGATTTAAATTTAACTAATATGTTTCAGACGCTAGAAAGTAGTCGAAGAGTTACGTTTATGGACTGCTATATCAAATTGTCTAGACTGCTATTTGAACATTCTTCCCAAAATAGCCTGTGGCGTCTCACACTGGCCGTTTAAGTTTCATTCAGGCATACTCATAACAATGAACAATATCGCTTACTCTCTTTGTATGATTAGGAATCCTTTAAGAGACGTCTTTACATTAAAACGAGTTTGATGCTTTCAAAGAGAAAACTCTTTGAAAGCATCAAACATGTCTCGAACGTAGTCTCTAATGACTCTTTATTAATAATAGTAATTCATTTGAGCTTACAATTAAAGTCTAATTTCAATAGCTCCGGTAATCGCTTGCTCAAGTATTCTGTCTCTCTTTCTCCACTCTTTCTTTCTTTTCTTACCGTTAATGTCCGCCCGCCTGAATCATGTTGTTATTGCTAGGTTTTTTACGATCGAACGTCTGACGTCAACCTTCAATAACAATAATTATATTCGAGTCACAGAAACTCGTGTCCAAATGGACAAACAAAAGGACTTTTATCAATACATGTTTCAACTTAGACGACCTCAGTGATGAAGATCACACGCTAAAATTTAATCAAGCCTAAATCAGATGATAATGACAAAAACGTCAATTAGACATGTAACTAACGACGTAAATTCACAGATTCATCTGCTTTGTATTAAGTAAATAGCACAAGAAATTTAGGCATACGTCTGGCTGGAGGCAATAAACCCTGCGTTAGGCGTTTCTGACAATTACACCTAAAGAGAGACCATTCGACGCAGACAGGCCAGTGCATTTAAATGCTTACAGTTTAAGAAAGTGAAGACATTCCATACAATTAAATAGTTGAGTAAATGTTGTATAATAAAATACTATTAATAAATCCGACGCGTAGGTAACATAAGTTACATTATTATATCAAATAAGAACTTAATTTTAAAATGAACATTTTAATGTTATACCAATTTGATCAATTCAGTTTAAATGTCAAACAGCTTCTTATCAAGTTGTGTGCACAGTTAATTTACTGTATAGATGCGTGTCTCAAAAGTTTTACAAATATTATGGAAAAATCACCAAATTAAATACGTTTTGTTTTAAACTTAAAGTACGGTGCAGACGACCGTCGAGCAATCAACGTTAAATTCGTTCGAAAACATCGAAGCAGTCATCTCAGCACTAATACTTTGGAACGTAAACAAAACGTTCGGAAATCAGAACGCGCCGGAATATTCAAGGGACAACGCAGCACAGTTAATATTCCATGAAACAGTAAAATGAAACATTGTATGGGCCGGTGCTAACTATTCTCTTGGCAGCGGCCGCTGGATGTTTGTAATGAATTACGACAAGCAGTTTACATTGCAATCAAACGGGATTTACTGTTTGAAAATTCATCACACTATATCTGTTTCAATATTTGCTCGGTCGATGTGCGACCGCGCCGTTTTGATTTTCATGTTTGTTTGTTATCATTAACTGCTGAACGGTTTAAAGAAATTCTGTCAGTAATGAAAAAGTGCAATAAACATTAGTAATTTTCAATTAGAGTGAAACTGAAGCACACATTTTCATGGAAGTTAAATCACAGGGCTATATGGGGTTCTTAACCACTAAAACCCCATCGGTGGCCACCGTCTGTACCTTTGGAGGGACTCCCGATACTACAGGGCTCACATAGCGGCTCTCGACCGACCGCCTAACTGACGCCAAGAACCCAGATCAGGAAGATTTTTCTGCTTGTCACACATATATGTCCCAAGTGGGAATCGAACCTACGAATCCAATAGCTTGGCCACCACAGCATCGATTCACCAAATTAAATTACTAGGTAAAAGAATACGGATTAAAACGCGTTTCATTTTTTTAAGTCCCTTGGTTCCGAGGTTTCGTTTGAACAACAGTATTCATTGTCACAGCGCAGATGAATTTTTTTGTCGGTAATGTCATAGTAAACTCCTTGCTTATATTATATTTTGTTACGACCTGAATGATGGATGCAGAATTAGCTAACATAATCTTGCTCAACGGGCTTTATTTATGTAATTAAAATTTGCATATTATCATTAATTTCCAAATAGAAAATAAAGTAAGTCAGATTTTTCACTTATGCACAGCCAGTGTGCTAAAGCTATTTTTAAATAATGGGAACTTAGGAGGTTGAGAATTTAAAAAAAAATTCAATATTGTTCTCTCGCCGGGCTGAAACGGGGCTATTAGATTTAACTGCCGTTTCCGGTAAGATAAACGAGCCTGTTTAGTTCGAGTCGGCTTCGCGAGGCTAATACGAAAGGCCTGCCGTCATTTTTCTTTTCACTTTTTTGAAAACAACACACGTTAACGTTTTAAAAATAAACCATTACTTCAGTGACCCCTATCGACCGTCAACTTCGTTAGGTTTGGTGGTCTGGAGGAGGCTGTCTAATTCGAAGGGATGACTACAATAGATCTTCTAGGTCCTTTATAACCATCATAATCATACCTTCAGTTTCTTATTCCAAAAGAGTTAACTACAACACCCATAATGATTTCTTATATTTTTTTACGCGAATACGTAAATTTTTAACCAAAACTATTTTATGGAAAGATATTTGCTGAAAATATGGTACTATAAAATTGTTTGTAGCAGCTCTGTGAAACCGCTAAAATTTTCCCTGGATGAATTAAATCTCAAAAAAAGCTGATCGATCGACTGGACGTTTATTTTTTTAAAAGGTTATTTTTTTATGATGAAAAATAAAAGAACATTTATATTTTACTAGCTGTTATCCCCGACTTCACGCGCGCGACAAAAGGGAATTAACAACAGTTTTTTATTAAACACCAGAATATCTCGCAGATGGCTGATTTCTTTCCTACGTAGTTGAGACTTATCACCTATGTTTTGGACAATTCACACAATATCTTTATGTGTTGTAGCCTATGTGTTATTCTTATGTATGAGCTATATTTTTTTTATTTTTTTTTTTTTTTTTTATGGGAATAGGAGGCAAACGAGCATGTGGGTCAATCACCGCAGCCCATGGACATTTGCAACATCGGTTGAGTCGCAATTGCGTTGCCGGCCTTTAAGGAAGGAATAGGCTCTCTTCTTGAAGGTCCCTAAGTCGTATCGGTCTGGAAATACCGCTGGCGACAACTCGTTCCACAAAAATTATTATTGTAAGGTTTCGTTAAATCTATTCAGCACTTTTGTGTGAAAGAGCAACAAACATCCATTCATACATACAAACTTTCGCCTTTATAATATTAAGTAAGGATTACCATCTTATGAATTCTAGAATCATGTTGATATAGATTTAAATATATTTGGAATGTAGCGAATTGAACTTGACAACGACAAACAAGAATTATGTGTTTTTCTTGTTTGTATCAGCACTAGTTTTAGTTTCGGCATTAGTTCTATTCACTCACCACCCGTCGTTTTTAAAATTTGTAATTATTTTTATATCAGAATGTATTTAAAACGGCCATCATATAAAGAAACAAAGTATTTTAGCAGTTAATCTTGTTTATTAAACAAAAAAACAAACTGACGATGGTACAGATACGGATAAAATTTGGTTTAATATTAAAAAAAATATTCAGAACTGCAGATATTCAAAAGGATATCTGGTTAGATTGAAAAGAAGTATTACATAAAAACTTTCATAAAACGTGCGCGCAGTTCAATAAAGACAATTTAATATGGAGTCATACTTTGCTTTAATCTTATTTCTTTTCAAATATAGATATTCTATTTTCATTGTACAATTTTAAACCGTATTACACTTCAGAGTAATTGCTACCAAGCTATGTAAGGATCGCAATCACTAGACTATCAGTTTGATAGTCTAGTGATTGCGAAATCAGGCTTTCGCCTCTTGGGTTGTGAGTTCAAGCCGAAAATAATAGCAATATCGAAATTAACTTTTACGAATTTCATACATACATTTCATACTTTTGTAATCTAATGTAAATTGAGGATTAAACATTATTTCGATGATATCATATTTTTGACTGAACGTATATGTAATTGTTCACCTTATTTAACTTTACTGTAATGTGTATATTACTGTACGATGTTATGTGTATTGAATAAAATAAAGTAAATAAATAAATATAATAATGTATATCATAAAATAATAATCGATACTTCCATCTTGAGGGGGACTGGAACAGACAGAAAAAATATCATTTAGCAGAGGGGAAAAAACGACTAAACTACGTTCGTTTTATCATTCATATACAAGGTCCCGAAGCAACAAATCATTTATAATTATTCCAGTGGAAGCAGGGTCTACATTAACGTAATTAATATGCCAACCACTTCGTAAACACTATCTGGGCTAAGCACATAAATTATAGAGATATCGGATTAATCTAAATGTATGGACATATCAAACGCAAATTCCAGTAAGTAATAGCAATTATTGAATGTTTATCCACCGTTTCAGTTTTCTCAAATTATAAAGTGAAAGTGAACAATAAAAAAGTGATAGGAATTAAAAGTGATTTAGTTATATTGATTTTTGATTATTGATTTTAGTTGATTTTGTTTAATGTAACTTAGTTAGATTTAATGTTGTAAGTTTATAATCAATTGATTTTATTTAATTAATAATTTAAATAATAAATATTTTTAATAAATAATAAAATAAATGTCTACAGTAAAAGTTATTTAGTTCTCGCGCCGTGAAATTATGGGCCGCTAATCTCAGCTGTCAAGCTTCGCGGACACTCTCTGGGCGCGTTACTCAGACGACGCAGGATCAAATCCCTAGCTGACAGCCCTAGAACATTATTGGATAATTTTCTACAAAAAAAATCTCTGAGGCGATAGAAGTAAGACTGTAACGTAAGGTTTATATAAATTGTATAACATAAACAGAGAAAAAAAGTATTGCAAGGAAAGGAAGTTTAAATCAATAATCCAGATACAATTAGGCCTAATAATCATCATAAACGATTGCGCTATCTATTCTTATGTAAGAATTGAACATGTGCTTCGTAAAATTAGAAAGTACGATATTTATTTATTTATATCATATGTAATATGTTATCATGTAAAACTTTTATTTGGATTGTATTACGCTTAATGCCTTTTAATTTCACACTTTTATTGCTTCGCTAAGGATGGGATGGTGTAGAGAATTTTCGGAGGAAGTAGTTTTGTTAATAAGTTTTTAGAAGTCATGTTCGCTTTCCGCTACCTTAGCTGACTGTAATCTATTGATAAGGGCTGTTCCATCTTTTATCCTTGTATGAAATTAGTTAAACAAATTTCATAACTGCAGCATAACATTTAAAGTGTAATTATAAACATAATTCTGAAGTTATACCATTATATTAAAAATAAGTTCCTTTGAACATGCTTAATAACAATAACACAGAAAATGCTATAAGGAGTTTTACATAAATTGCCCAATTTGTCTTGGCCTTTCGCTGTAACCCAAACAAGTAAACACTCCAAACTGTTAAGCCACAAACTAAATTGTTCAAGTTATAAATAGTTTGGTCAGTTAATTCGTTGAAGAAGGTAATAAGATAATTTGCTTGGACTGTTGTGCGACCCTTAAATCTGACCCCTGTACAAAACAACCAACTGAAACGGGTATTACCGAGTTCATTATAAGGATTGTTGGAGCTTGTTATAATTCTAACTCATATTCTTAAGGTACTACAAATATAGTATTGTCACACAATATTCACTTAAGTGAGTATAGCTGTATACTTACTATATATTAATTAAAATGAACAATGGGCATTGAGTTTTCCGTTTCTAGTGTCTTACAAATTAAACGTGAAGAGATAACTTAAAAGATATGTCCAGGAAAATATTCAGAAACTACTTCAAATACCGCGAGTTTAAGTTACTGTTAAAATCTGCGTGAAGTGGTGTTATACTTCTACGTTAGTTGGGTGAGGGAAATGGGGATCACTTCATCAAAAGGTGGCAACGCATGTGCTGCAGATATTGCAAATGTACAAAGGCAGCATGTGTTGCCGCTTAACATCAGGTGAACCACCAGCATACTTGATATAAAAAAGGAATTTATGTCATGTGTTAAACAGAGCCTACAGTTTGTCTTTAAACATTAAGGACAACAAAAGAAAATCAAACGTTGTTTGCAGGAAACGAGACAGCGCGGCATCCGTCTTGTTTAGATTCGTCCGACGCGAAGTGAACAACGCTAAAAAATGTCACGCGGCTGCCGTAACGAGATAAAGTTTAAATTGCGGGGCCGCGCCGCCGCGCCGTGTTGCCGCCGCGACGTAATGTTTGACTGCAATAAAAATGTGTACAGAAAGAGAAACTGGAAGAGCGCAGCGCACTCATTAACCTCAAGCCGTTATGAGGGCGAGCAGACAAGGCCCCTCGAATGCGCGGGGTCGGCCCGGCGAAGATATTACCACCCTCCCAGCGCAGACGCCTTTTGTGAGACGCGTTTTGATGCCTACCTAAACTTTTCGCTTTGCACTTTAGTTGTGTTAATTTTTTTTCCTTGAAATTCTCCTTCCTTGAAGTGCTCTACCGTTCGTTTAACAGGTAGTGTAGACGTGGTCCATGATTACGATTATATTTAGGGGGATACAGCACATTGAACAAGTTTAAATGAAGCACATTTCGTCGTCGTGTCTAATTGTTTATTGAAATAGTACGATAAATAAGCGAGTTGAAACACCAATTCAAGATAATGTATGGTCCAAGTAAAATATTTAATTTAGAACAATAGTTGTAAGAAGTCATTCACAACACATTCTTAACATAAGATAAATATCATGATTTATGCTTTCAGGCATCGATATTTCGATTGCATACCTATCGAATTTAAAGAAATGAGAGTATTTTTCAAAAATTACTTTTTTTTTCTAAATTATATTTATAATTCATAATTAATATGAAATTCGTAGCTACTTGCATTGTACGGTGCGTGGTGTTGATTCCAAATTAAAGCATTAAAAGCCCGGAGCGAATGACTAGGGAAAACGTTATGGCTATAAAGAGAAACACCCCATTGCCTTGGAAATTATATGTGATGTTGGGAAGAAAATCGAGCTTGTTAACTATAAGCGCTATAACTGTTGTGCGACCCTTAAATCTGATCCCTGTACAAAACAACCAACTGAAACGGGTATTACCGAGTTCATTATAAGGATTGTTGGAGCTTGTTATAATCCTAACTCATATTCTTAAGGTACTACAAATATAGTATTGTCACACAATATTCACTTAAGTGAGTATAGCTGTATACTTACTATATATTAATTAAAATGTACAATGGGCATTGAGTTTTCCGTTTCTAGTGTCTTACAAATTAAACGTGAAGAGATAACTTAAAAGATATGTCCAGGAAAATATTCAGAAACTACTTCAAATACCGCGAGTTTAAGTTACTGTTAAAATCTACGTGAAGTGGTGTTATACTTCTACGTTAGTTGGGTGAGGGAAATGGGGATCACTTCATCAAAAGGTGGCAACGCATGTGCTGCAGATATTGCAAATGTACAAAGGCAGCATGTGTTGCCGCTTAACATCAGGTGAACCACCAGCATACTTGATATAAAAAAGGAATTTATGTCATGTGTTAAACAGAGCCTACAGTTTGTCTTTAAACATTAAGGACAACAAAAGAAAATCAAACGTTGTTTGCAGGAAACGAGACAGCGCGGCATCCGTCTTGTTTAGATTCGTCCGACGCGAAGTGAACAACGCTAAAAAATGTCACGCGGCTGCCGTAACGAGATAAAGTTTAAATTGCGGGGCCGCGCCGCCGCGCCGTGTTGCCGCCGCGACGTAATGTTTGACTGCAATAAAAATGTGTACAGAAAGAGAAACTGGAAGAGCGCAGCGCACTCATTAACCTCAAGCCGTTATGAGGGCGAGCAGACAAGGCCCCTCGAATGCCGCGGGGTCGGCCCGGCGAAGATATTACCACCCTCCCAGCGCAGACGCCTTTTGTGAGACGCGTTTTGATGCCTACCTAAACTTTTCGCTTTGCACTTTAGTTGTGTTAATTTTTTTTCCTTGAAATTCTCCTTCCTTGAAGTGCTCTACCGTTCGTTTAACAGGTAGTGTAGACGTGGTCCATGATTACGATTATATTTAGGGGGATACAGCACATTGAACAAGTTTAAATGAAGCACATTTTATCGTCGTGTCTAATTGTTTATTGAAATAGTACGATAAATAAGCGAGTTGAAACACCAATTCAAGATAATGTATGGTCCAAGTAAAATATTTAATTTAGAACAATAGTTGTAAGAAGTCATTCACAACACATTCTTAACATAAGATAAATATCATGATTTATGCTTTCAGGCATCGATATTTCGATTACATACCTATCGAATTTAAAGAAATGAGAGTATTTTTCAAAAATTACTTTTTTTTCTAAATTATATTTATAATTCATAATTAATATGAAATTCGTAGCTACTTGCATTGTACGGTGCGTGGTGTTGATTCCAAATTAAAGCATTAAAAGCCCGGAGCGAATGACTAGGGAAAACGTTATGGCTATAAAGAGAAACACCCCATTGCCTTGGAAATTATATGTGATGTTGGGAAGAAAATCGAGCTTGTTAACTATAAGCGCTATAACTGTTGTGCGACCCTTAAATCTGATCCCTGTACAAAACAACCAACTGAAACGGGTATTACCGAGTTCATTCTAAAAGATTTTAGATCTATTCAGAAAATCGAGCTTGTTAACTATAAGCGCTGGAGCGAAACTAACGTTTACTGAATAGACTTTTAAATGTTGGCGCAAGTTAGAAGCGCCCGAGATAAATTTAGAGTGGTAAAGAAACGTGGCGAATAATGAACTCTTCAAAAGTACACCTTTAAAAATTAACAGACCGACGGGAATTGGTAACAAACCGGAAGAAATAAATTTGCAATATGAACTTCTTCTATTCAATCGAGAGACCATTGCAGCATTTAATTTGTTGTAACGAGAGAAAGTAAAAAAGGTAGGTAAATAATTAAAAACGAACTCAGAGCTATTTAAATATTATAATCATATTGTTTTTTTTTTAAAGAAAAAACATTGCCCTTACTTTAGGATAACTTTATCCTGTGTTGTAAGGACGTTTTACATACATTCATTTCAGGCGGACAAACACCCAGATGCGAAACAACTATCTGTGGGTCGTACAATTATTTGTCCCGTGTGGGAATCGAACCCATGACCCTCGACGCCGAAGCCAATACCTTGGCACTGCGTCGCGGAGTCACCGAATTATTAAGACAAGTCTAAGGATACTGTTTATTATTCATTCATTCATTCATCTCATAATAAATATGTTCTTTTCATTCATTCACTCTCTTCCGCCCAGGCATCGACAGTTGACTAAGTGCTCTATACAAATATTTAAATAATAAGTGATTAAAGTGAATAAACGTGCTAAATTGTAAAACCAGTGACTTTGGATAATCCATTCCTAGCCCTAATATATCAATTAGTTCAAACATTAACATTATTTTTGGTCCTTCGAGTTTTTTGAAATTCCTGCTTCGTGTTTCAAGATCACCATTTTATTATCGCAATGATCGACGCGTCGTCAGTTTCGTGAACAATTTAGCTCGTGAAATCATTCGACAGGTCACTCATTGTTCGTTCCTGTGGTGCTGCGCTCTGCCGGCGGGAAGAAGCAATCTCATAGAATATTCGATTTTTCGCAACAGCGACATCCGGTGTTCAACGGCGCACACGCCAAATCCATCGAGCACCGGTACTATTTTATCGACCGGACAGCTCCCACTACCAATCATCGTCAAAAGGCGAACACGCCAACCAATCAGAAGATTTTACGGTTTTATCATTCGTTCAGCGTGACGTATACGATAGACTTTGTTACTTCGCTCGCTTCGCTACTATTCTATCTACAATTTTCTACATTAATACAAGTATCCGTGTGATTAACTAAAAAATAAGCCTATTCATCCTTCAGTTATATTATTAGCAATACTTGTTGAACAAGTTGTTGAACATTAACCTGTGCGTTTTATCGATGAAAGTTGATGGTGTGCAGCCATTTCCACTCCTACGCATTTCTGTGTCCGTGTCGCCACGAAGCTCAAAATGGCTGCATCTCAAGAATTTTACAAATCAAAACGCGCGACCATCAAGGGAAAACTCACAAGAATAGCGAACTTCCTTAAGAGTTTTGATGAGAAAACTAACACTTTTGCTGAAATCAAAGCGCGTCAAACGGAATTGGTGAAAATATTCACTAGTTTTGATGAAGTTCAATCTGCGATCGAGGAATTCGATTATGAGTTACCCGAGAAAAGGGAAGCCCACGAAAAGGATAGGGAAGAATTTGAGGCAAAATACTTCTCTACAACATCACAAATGGAAGCCCTTTTAACCAAGGACTCGATAAGAACGTCAGATAATGAAAAGCCGCGTGTAAAATTACCACAGTTGGAGATCCCAAGGTTTGGGGGTGATATACAGCAATGGCCGGCCTTCAAAGCATTCTTCATGTCGACAGTCGACGAGGGCAACTTACCAGTAATAACGAAGCTACAGTACCTAAAGTCTTCACTGGTATGTGAAGCTGCTGGTCTAGTCTCTTCGCTTCATATAACAGAAGAAAACTACTGTAAGGCTTTGGAAATCTTATCCCATAGGTATGAAAATCTAATTATAATCGTGAACTTTCATCTGAAAGCAATTGTGAATTTTGGCAATATTACAAGGTATAACTTAAAAGACTTTTTAAATACTCTACAGCAAAGTTTAGATTCATTAAGAGCTATAAAATTGCCCGTTGACAGCTGGGATGCTATTTTGGTATTTTTTATATGTCAGAAATTGGACAATTCACTACGTGCTGCGTGGGAACTTAACCGTAAGGAGAATTATATTCCTACTATGTTTGAATTGCTTGAGTTTTTGAATGCACGCAGAACTGCTTTTGAAATGTTAAATAATGATAAAACTATAGATAGACCTAATTTTGAAATGTCACATGCAACATCAGCGGTCATCAATCAGATTAACTGTGTGCTATGCCAGGGTAATCATTATTTGCATAAATGTCCTAATTATCTAGAACTATCTGTTAATGACCGCATAAGTCTCATAAGAAGTAAATCATTGTGTTTTAACTGCTTACAGCCTTACAAAGCATAACATAAGTGTTCTAAATATAAGTGCCTAACTTGCCGGGGAAGGCATCACACAAGTATACATTTAAACCAACAACAAAGGGTAAGTTATGCTTCAACTGAACCCTATAGTTTACAAGCTCAACCCTCGATAAAAACAAATATTGGGCCCTCTCAATCTCTAGCTACAAATAATATTTTTTCTACAGGTACAACTGCTAACTCTAATAACATAAATTGTTCTAAAGGACAACTACATGCTCCTACCACTCAATTGCTACCACAAATGCTTCAAGCTCAATCGCAACTACATGCAAACACAGCTCAGTCACAAAAGCTTTAAGCTCAATTGCTACTACCTGCAAACACAGCTTCATCACAAATCATGCTTACTCCTACAATGCCGCAGCTATTACAAAATACATCGCACAACAGCACTTCTACAGTTCTTATGTCCAATACTAATCAGCAACAAATACTGCTTTCCACAGCCGTAATCCAGATTCAAGATGCTTCAGGCAGATGGATAATTGCACTAGCTCTCCTAGACGCTGGCAGCGAGGTCAACATTGTGACCCACAGACTGGCCTCGTTATTACAAATTGACATAAAGGATGATGCCTATACCATTCATGGGATTGGTAACAGTGTAAAGAAATCACAAGGTACCATACAAACTAGCATTTCATCTCACTATAATGATTTTAAAGCAGATCTCACATTTGTGGTTATGGACAATATTGCTTTGCCCCTACCACACAACTACATTCATACTAACACATGGAATATTCCTACAAAACAAGCATTTGCTCTTGCTGACCCTACTTTTTTCATACCAAGTAGAATTGATATACTGATAGGTGCTGAATTATTCTACACTATATTGCTATTAGGCCGCATAAAGCTGGGTACACCTTTCTTAATTGAAACCACATTTGGATGGGTAGTGTCAGGTTCATACCTACCAAATATTAAGGAGCATACACATTACACTAATGCATATTTTAGCATGCATTCATCATCATTAACCACAGATGACATACTCCAATCATTCTGGAATCAAGAAGAGCCACTACCAACCAAGAAGCCTCTCTCTCCTGATGATAACTATTTTGAAAATGTATACACATCCACTACCACACGTGACAGCACTGGTAGGTACACAGTGAGTTTGCCAATTCAATTAGACAAGCTGGACAACTTAGGTAACTCATTTAACACTGCCTATCATTGTCTATTAAAATTAGAATCAAGACTTAGTAAAAATCTTGATCTGTTTACACAATACAAAGCATTTGTTAGCACAATACAAATGAGTTCATAGAACTTGGACACGCACACTATGTCCCTAACTTTTCTCCTACAGATCAGCATGCCTATTATATGCCACATTTACCTGTAATCAGGTCTGAGAGTGTCTCGACTAAGGTTCGTTCAGTATTCAATGCTAGCTCAAAGACTTCAAGTGGCTTATCACTCAATGATATACTCTATGAGGGTCCCAACATTTACAATGATATATATGACATCATACTAAGATTCAGACTGTATAGATACGCTTTCACATGTGACATCAATAAAATGTATCGAAACATTCGCATAAACCCTCTACAGACTCCTCTGCAAAGGGTGTTATGGCGCAATTCAAAGTCTGAGTCACTACTATGCTTGGAGTTAGATACTGTTACTTATGGTACTAAAAGTGCGCCCTATCTTGCATGTCGCACAATGTTAGACTTAGCTGATAAATATAAGGACACTCACCCTCTAGCTGCAGATTGTGTGAAGTCTAACTCATATATGGATGACTTTCTTTGTGGAGCTCAGACAATAGCACAATGCATAAAGCTATGCGCTGAACTTTCTGATTTATTAAGTAAAGCAGGCTTTCAACTACACAAGTGGTCAGCTAATCACACGGACATATACTCGCATGTTATAAAGTTTAATTTTTCTAAGCAAAAGTTAAAACTCTAGGTCTTCAATGGTTACCTACACAAGACACACTTAATGTATGTATTCCAGATTTAAAAGTAAACATTCCATGTACTAAAAGAAATGTTTTATCTCAGATAGCTCAGATATTTGATCCTATAGGTATACTTACTCCCACCACTATCATAGCAAAAATACTAATGCAGGATATTTGGAGGCAAAATATTGAGTGGGATTCATTTATTTCAGAAGATTTAATTACAATTTGGCAAGATTTTATATCTCAATTACAGGATTTGAAATCAATTCAAATTCCAAGGTATTATTTCTCAGATATACCTACACAGATTATTTTAGTAGGTTTTAGTGACGCCTCTAATAAAGCCTATGGTGCATGCCTGTACCTAAGAGCTATATACCCTAACAAGGAGCCAACAAGTACATTTGTGACCTCAAAGTCCAAAGTTGCTCCGATTAAAAAACAACAGTCTATTCCCAGACTAGAGTTGTGTGGAGCGCAACTTTTAGCTAAATTATTTTCCAGATTCAAAAATTCAACTGACAATAAGATTAAAGTACAAACTTTCTATCTGTTTACAGATTCATCTATCGTTTTAAGTTGGATCAAGGCCCCATACAAAAACAAACATGATACGTATGGCACACATCGGTTAATGGGCATTATCAACATCACTAACAGTGAGCACTGGCATTATGTAAACACCAAACATAACCCTGCAGACTTAATTACACGTGGAGTCATGCCCAGTGCACTACCATCATGCTCACAGTGGTGGCAAGGTCCCTTGTGGCTAATCCAGGATCCCAGCCTATGGCCAACCACTGACACACAAAATAGTGAAGCTACACAAACACAACACAAGGAAAATATACCTATAACACAAATTGTTAATGTTTGTTCTCAGATTGATGATTATTCACTTTTTAATTTTTTTGAATTTTGAAATTTTTGCAAAATACTCTAATTTTACTAAATTAAACAGAGTGATTGCATACTTATTTAGATTTATACATAACCTGAAAAACAATGATAAAAAATTTACTTCACACTTATCTCTATCAGAGCTCAGAAGATCTCATGACTTTATAATACTGACAACACAACATCATTCATTTCCAAAGGAAATTCAAGAACTAAAAAACATTCAGTGTAACACACATAATCAAACTAACATACCACAAAAGTTATATACATTTACATCCAGTCCTCTAAGAAAACTAAATCCATTTTTAGACGACAACAACATCCTGCGAGTAGGTGGACGTATCAAGCATTCAGACATACCATACAATCAAGCACATCCTATTATACTACCTAATAAAAACCACATAACCTTATAATAACACATTATTATCACACCAAATTACTACATGCTGGTCTGCAAAACACACTATACAATATTAGACTAAAATATTGGCCCATCAATGGCAGGCGTGAAGTCAAAAAATGTATTCACTCCTGCATTAGATGTATTAGGTACCGAGGATCAGTCTGTGGGCAGCAAATGTCAGATCTACCTGCTCCAAGGGTAACTTTAACTCGTGCATTTACCCATGTAGGCATGGATTTAAGTGGAGCCATTGCTATAAGAAATTCTATAGCTAGGAATTGTAGGTATTCTAAAGGATACATATGTTTATTTGTGTGTATGTCAACTCGCGCAATTCATTTAGAGTTGGTTAATGACCTATCTTCTCAAGCCTTTATATGTGCTTTAAAAAGGTTTATTTCTAGACGAGGGATTCCTAACTGTTTATACTCTGATAATGCAACTAATTTTAAGGGTGCAAGATCTGAACTGTTCGAGTTATATAAGATGTTTAAAAATGATAAATGTTACAGTGATATAATAGATTTTTGTACCTCAAACCATATTGAGTTTAAATTCACCATTCCATTAGCTAGCCACATGGGTGGTATTTAGGAAGCAGGTATAAAATCTGTTAAAACTTTGCTTAAACGGTTTCTATTTAGTACTAAACTAACCTATGAATTACTGTATACTTTGTTAGTTCAAATAGAAGGGATATTAAACTCCAGACCTTTATACCCAATCACAGATCTACCTAATGACCTAACATGTTTAACTCCAACACATTTTATTATAGGTACAGCTTTAACAGACTTACCTGAACCAAACCAACTGGATATTAAAGAGTCTAGATTAAATATTTATAGCAAAATGATACAAATCAAACAAAGGTTCTGAAAGCAATTTTATTTTAATTATTTGTCAGAGTTACAGTCAAGAAACAAATGGTTAAATGTTCAAAAAAATTTAGCTACTGGTGATTTGGTTCTTGTAAAGGACGAAGCCACTCCTCCCACTTTTTGGCCCCTAGGCAGAGTAATTACTGTGAATACTAATAAAGTCGATGGTCTTGTCAGGTCGGCGATTATTCTAGACCAATTCATAAGTTGATTTTACTGCCTAAGAAAACTGAGTAACAGCTTAGTTTGCAACTACATGATTTCCAAATCAATTTTCTATCTAGTATAAGTATTTGGGTTTTTACCTAATGTAATAATATAGGTTGCTACCTAGTATCCTATTTAGTATTAAGATATTTGCTGTTCTAAAATGTTTAGTATTAAAGTGATATTAGCTATTTTTGTAATAAAGAAATATTTCCTATTTTGTAGACAAACACCTAGTTTTGAAATATTTGCTACTTATTAATTATTTGTTGCTTTTCAAAGAGAGCCTTTAATTAGTGTTTCATTTTGGTTTTTATCATAGCTTAAGCTTATGGTTAATGTTATATAAAAATTCTACTCACTAAAATAAAAGATCAGGACTCTTAAAGTCAAATTTTATTATTGTATAAACTTAGATATAATTTTGCATTTTGAAAAAGGGCGAGAATGTTTATTATTCATTCATTCATTCATCTCATAATAAATATGTTCTTTTCATTCATTCACTCTCTTCCGCCCAGGCATCGACAGTTGACTAAGTGCTCTATACAAATATTTAAATAATAAGTGATTAAAGTGAATAAACGTGCTAAATTGTAAAACCAGTGACTTTGGATAATCCATTCCTAACCCTAATATATCAATTAGTTCAAACATTAACAGATACTTTACACATAAAAATACATCGAGCCGCTTGCTTGTGCCGACATATCATACAATAGAAGCATGCAATCTTACATATGTAATCGAAAAACATTTCCTTCGTTCTAGACAGCTCAAAAGTATCCTCACTATTAAGTTCAACATGAACAAACTGTAACTAAACAATGAATTTTAAACTTTAATCTTAAAGTAAAATAGTGAACTTAAAATCTGATTAATTTTAATGTTCCCATATCATTTGTCTTTCGGTTTCAGATTAAATAGTAAAAAATTAAAAGTAAAACCAAACTTTATATTTAAAATAAGTTATACTTTAATTTCATTTTTTAATTTGCATCACTAATTAGTTTTCGTAATCATTTTTAATAGTATAAAATTAAAAAGTAACTTGGGACGGTCAAAGTTTTCGATTATCTATTAAAAATGTGTGTAAAAAAATGTGTTTTAAAGTCTATCCAAAATGAATTATCGAGATACGCCAATTACTTGATTCTTATTTAAGGATCCTTATACAAAACCCCCTTCACAAAAGGGCAAATGTTTTAATGGAGCAAAGTTGGTGAATGTTTTCGAAATACAATTAAGTACAAATTTAGGACAAAAACTTCGCACTTTTACGCATCATAAATTTGACAGCGTTGAACGATGATCGATATAGCTTTAAAGCCCAGCTGGGACTGTTGGGATGTTAAATTAAACATCTCAAAAGTCCCCAACGTATTTAATATTATAATACTATGAAAACAATAGATCTCGTTTTAGAAACAAGCAATTTTGTGATAGACTAATAGTAATTAAATGTGACTTAAAAGATTATACTTAACTTTATTTAACCTTTTGTGTTTATAAAACGATAAACACTTCGGGATTCCAAGAGATAGTTCAAAACTCTAACTAATATTCAATACGAAAAAGACCAATAAGAATATAAACGTAGAGTAAGTTTATCGTGGGCAAAGGTTAACAAATATGCAATTTTATGTAAATGTATCTTTTTTTGAACTTGTCTTTTAGAAATTTAAATTATAACAAAAGTTTTATATTTTCGCATTAAAAACAAATAACAAAAAAGAGAACTGCGCTTTCTTCATTTAAGTTTTATGTAATATAATCTAAAAATATTATAAAGCAAAGTCGTCCCGCTGTCTGTCCCTCTATGCATGCTTAGATCTTTAAAACTAGGCAACGGATCTTGATGCAGTTTTCTTTACTAATTAGAGTGATTCAAGAGGAAGGTTTATATGTATAATACATTGCACCCGTGCGAAGCCAGAGCGGGTCGCTAGTATAATACATAACACAGCGTCAATAAACGTTTCTTCTTCTTCTTCTTCTTCTTCTTCTTCTTCTTCAAATGGGCGACAAGTAAAGGGAAAATTGTTAAAAGTAAAAAAGTTGCAAATTAGGGTAAATTTTCAACTTTTTTTTTTTCAGAACTTGTAAGTATCACAAGTTTTCGCGAAAATTGCCCATAATTTTTTATTGTGTTGACTCATGACTGATTTTTATACACCTAATAGAGACTATAGACCTCAGTATCTGCTATAAATTTCCACGTTCCAGATCCACCCATTGGTATTTTACTTTTAAGGTTTTAAGAACCTATAAACTTAAAAACAAATTTCTTATAATATTTTGAAACCTTAGAGGTTTGTTTATTGAAAACAAACCTCTAAGGTTTCAAAATATTCCAAAAACTCAGACGCAATAGTTATCGGTATTAACATTAACGTTTGTAACGAATATTTAAATTTTGCTCCAAAAAATAATCATTATAGTTTATCATTAGTTTGGGATCCATTGTTAATGTTTCGTAGTTTGAGGTTAGTTATAAAATTTTGTATTGATATTCATTACTATTTTCTTATTTTTAAGACGTGTATTGTAACTTACTTTTGCATCTACTTAGATAGATAAATAAATAAATAAATAAATAACACAATTCAGAATATTATTTGTAGTCCAATTAAGTCATGTGGACTCCAATAAATTTAATGCGAACAAGATTTAAATATTTAAAGTAACGAAACCAAAGTTATCTATAAATATACATGCGCCGTATAGGATTAACTGTATCGAATGCCATCCCAAGCATCCTAAACCCGGATTACTTAGTAAATGTATGCGATCAATACATATTTACATGACAACATACGGTTTTTCTTCTATAGAAACTTCTCTTTAAGTCGGATATTTGGTAAAATTGCCATTAACTTTATTTTATTTATTTTTATACATATATTCTTTCCCTATGTAGAATTAATTTTGGGAGGCTATTTCTTGTGGTATGGACGGTTTGAGGCTATGAGGGTTGATCTCCTTGTATATTGAAAACTCAGGGATTCTCTTAGCAATATTTCATGCAGACCGATGATCTGATCTTCAACTTTATTATAAACGTTGAAACGGGGTTACCATTAGTAATTTGCAATTTCTTCGTTAATTCTATTCACTACAGATCTCAATTTCCATCTTCGGATAGAAAGTTTTGACGATGTCTCGATGTCTTTTAAGTGCTTATAAAGTTGTTTTATAGAACGGATAGTTGTCCTTTCCCAAAGCATATCATAACCAACCAAAAAAAAGTTCAGTAAATTGTTGCTTGTTTTAAAACGCCGCAGTCGAAATGACTACCTATGTCGTTTCAGACTACTGTGCAGAGTAGCGGTCATGCCATCGCCGGGAACTATTTTTGAATTCGAAACAAATGATCCGAATGTATCTGTGTGTGTGTTCGCTTAAAAGCCGCGCGTAGCGAAATTCATTTCAACATCGACGCAGAGATTTGTTTGTGTCAACGAGAAAAAACGTTTGGGTCAATGAAACGAGTACTTCAAAATAGCTCAAACTAATGGCGTGTCTAAAACAAATCCTAGGCAATACATTATATATACTTTATTGAACACCAAAAAATATAAAAGAAAATGTTACAGAACTATAAACTAAAGAGGTATAAACATTAGCAACGAAATCACACAGTAAAATAAGTATGTAACTATTCTACTACGCAAAACAATTAAGGGAACATCTAAAGTATAAAACAAACGTAAAGTTATAACGTCCAAGTCAGTACATATTATTTTCCGTTTGGTAAATAAGCAATGTTTGCCTGAAAGGTTGGTAAACGAACTACAAAAAGGTTCATTTCAACGGGTGCCGAAAATCACTTATAATAAGATCAACCGCTCACTCCGTTTTTATGTGAGGTAATAACGAATAATGTTGATTTCGAATCGCTAAAACGTAAGGTAAGTTATTGTTGATGCAGCACTATATTCGGAGATTAAACTATTTCATGCAATTTTATTCAAAAAAGAGATGAGTAAAGATGTTAAATTTCTACAAACAAATTTCGGCACATTCGGCTAGGCTATAACTCAAGCACCTGTACTATAGCATAGAAATGGAGGGATGTTCCATGTAATTCTGCGCGGGTGAAGCCATGATAGTTGTGTGTGCGTCTGAGTGGATATTCGTCAAAAGAGAATGCTTGCGTAATATTCAGTACGGTTGGGACAAAAAGTCAGTGACCACATCCATGGAAAACCTCTATTTGCAGCACATAGCCTCACATATGTAATCCCAGAATTGGATACTCATGTTAATAGGTCGACTGTAGCTTTTCATTATTGTTTTGTAAAATAACATAGCAATAAATTTATGTTTCGACTGTTCGAGGTTTAACAAGCTGTCTAAACTGACGGAGTTAACTTTCATTAATTCGTCTTGATAAGTTTTTCTTATCAAGTTTTGGAATCCTTGGTATCGTATCCGAAATATAGAATTCTGGTGTTGACTGTACGCAGTGCCTACGCGAAAAGCCAACGGCTCACGATGTATTTGCATTTTATTCATTTTAGTATAGATTCGACATGTTAGGGCTACCGCAATCTCTTTCGAGCGTAGAGTGCGGTTCACCGACAATAAAATAGCTTATTATGTAATTGGCTACGTTTTCAACGGGTTGCCGTAGTATGTAAAAAGATATTTTTTTTTCAATATTTAGGCCATATTTTTACACAACGTTTTCTGGTACCAAACTAAGCAACGCTTGTACACCGTAACTGATAAACATGCTGAATTTTCTTTTGAAAATAATTACATATAAATCTATAACCGCCCACACACATGCAGTCTATAATCTGGGCCCCAAAGAATCGTTAAGAAACTTGGTTAAAGAGATAAAGGTATTGACTTGAGAAATATAAAAATAAGGATAAATTTTCAAGACATAATAATGTTCATGATATAAATGAAACTAGGAACAAACATAAATTGATCCTACCCACAAGTAGACTGCGTAGAATAAGTAAATCTTTTATGGGACAATGTACACGATTCTACAACAAAAAACACGTCTTGTGTGTTAAAGGCTATTATAATGTTAATGATTACTTAAATGAAGACACACTCTGATAATTAATTTATCTCTCCAGGCTCTTTCGATCAGAGTTCTAAGATGGTATTTGTGATACATTCATGTCAAACTGTTTATTTATAAAAAAAAAATGATATTAAAAAAAGCCCCCTGAGTTTCCTTCGCAACGTTCTTCTCAGTACAGTGGCTTTCTTTTCCGAACCGGTGGTAGTATTTTGACTAGCAATAAGCGAGTGTAATACTCCTATGTTGAATAAACATATTAGATTTGATTTGACTGGAAAAACACCATGTTCATCACTCAATATTTTTGCAGTACTGGGGATCGAAACCACCCCCGCTGACGCAAGAGGCAGTTGCACAACCCATTACGCCAATCGGGTCGTGTTGGCAATTGTATGGTTTAGGAGACCTCTTCTAGTGCTTATTTGGAGTCTTTTTATCCTTGTTGAAGATTCTCGAATATCGCAGAGAACACTGAGTGAATATCGATAAAATACATTGTTATAAACTGTTTCGGTTTGAGTATTCAAAGTGAGAGACTGGAGTTTTGTAAGAGTTAATTGTGTTGAAGAGCGCTCAAAATAAACTGCAACGGTTTCCATAATCCAGGTGAAAAATAATGTAAGTATCTTATTAATAAATACATCGCATCTTACACATTCTAACAGAGAACTTCTAAGATGATATTTTTTAATTCATCTATTCGTATGACTGTAATACTTTCAGTCATTTTAAATAAAAGAAATGCGATGTATAAAGTAAGCTGTAATAAAAGGTGAAATATTAGGGCCACGAAATTTTACAGCACAAAATGATGTTAGTACTACACGGTTGGAGCAAATTTCACACAGCCCTATTGACGTTTTTATACGATCCTCACAAAGCTGGCGACGCGTGGAGTCTACACTGACGGGAATGTTGTCGAATATAGCTACATATGTGCGAATACACGCTTTATCACTCACTACTTGAGAAATTTGGTATTAAAAAACAGAACATTTTTAATTTAACCACCGAATCACTTTTTTCAAAGAAAAAAAAAAATACGGTAATGTTTTACACAGATTCGCTTCGTGCTTCCACACGGAACGGACGTTAATCTGAGCCGGAGGGCCCATGCCAACCGACCCGGAAGCCATTTTGCAACCGTTGTTGCTATATATATTATCTCCTTTATATCTCGGTGTGCACTGCTTGCCTCATCGTTGTCGTGTTTCGCGGTCTACGGTTAGGGAAGTCTCAAGCAAGAAGAGTGAAGAAAAATTATAGAAGATAGAAGAAACGTTACAGAAGAAAGAAGAAACTTTGCCCGACTTCCGAGCGGATAGTGTTAGTGTAGTGTTGTGCTCGTAGGCAGGTTCCTGTCCGTAAGTAGAATTCTACACACATTTCTCGTCTCAGAGGCGGCATTGTAATTTTTATCTGTGTGCTTGTTGCATTAGGCGACAGCTAGGTACTCACCCTAGCGCACCTAAAGCGCAGGCGATTAAAGGTCAATTTTAGGCACACACCTCCCTGCCGCAAGGTGGGGAGGCCTATTTAGAAAAACACACGCCGGCGGGGCGCAAGCCCCAAAGGCACAAGCGTCGCAATGGGTTCCCTCTTAGAGGAGTTCCTGCGGGAGGAATGCCCCGAAATATGGGCAAAGTTCCTCAAATTCGCGAGTGAACGGCGCCTAGCCGTCGAATTTACTAGCGACAGTCCGGCTTCACCGGCTGCCGTCTCGCCGCCATCTCCGGTGCCCTCCGCGCCAATTATTGTGTCGCCCTCTGCGACAATTAATACGCCCGTCGCGTCGACTTCCGCCGCCGCGAACGAACCCAACGCGCCTTCCGCGCAAACCACCTCGGCCCCCTTCTGCGCTGTCGTTCCCGACTCACAATCGGACGGCGGCTCAGACATGGAGGTCGAAACGACCCCCGCTAATAACGCGAACGCCGACGGCTTCACCGTCGTCAAATCGCGGAAAAAGGGCAAGAAACGCCCCGCCACCGACAGCGACCCCGAAAGCGAGGCCGCCCCGTCAAACCGTCCCACCGCGACGCCCGCCAAAAAGGCAGCCGCGTCTGCCCAGTCGGAACCGACTTTCGCCTCCGAGCGAAAAATTAAGCCACCGCCACCTATTATAATACAAGATAAGGCAAAGTGGCACCAAGTTTGTTCGTGGTTTGAACGCCACAACATCCGAGACCCCCGGTCCAAGAATACGCATATGGGTATCCGCGTATACCTCAATTCTTCGGACGACTTCCGTCGCGCAACTAAATACTTGCGCGAAGCTAAGGTAGGTTTCCACACCTACTCTCTACCCGAAGAGCGCAAACTTCGGGTCGTAATAAAGGGCGTCCCAAAAGAGTCGGATGTCGATATGGCTAAGGTCGACATCCGCACTCAGGGATACCCTGTCCACGCCGTGCGCCGTCTCAGGCACCCTCGCACCCGTGTCCCTATGGACATGGTCATGGTGGAACTTGACCCTACCCCGGAAGGTAAGGCCATTTTCAACCTCAAGAGGGTCTGTGGGCTCAGTGACTTAGTCATCGAGCCCCCACGTAAATCGGGTGTTGTGGCACAGTGCCACAACTGCCAACATTTCGGCCACACGGCCAATAACTGCTTCGCTCACCCAAGGTGCGTCAAATGCACCGGTGACCACGGCACAACCGAGTGCACGAGGGCGAAAGATTGCGCAGATCCACCGGACTGCGTAAATTGCCACACCACCGGTCATCCGGCTAGCTACAGAGGCTGCGCTAAGGCCCCGAAAACTCCCGCGAGGAAATCTCCCGCGAAATCGACGTTGCCCAAACCCGCGCCCATTAAATTTATTCCCGCGCCCGTACCCGTCGTAAACGCCTGGGCGAAACCCCAGGTGGCCGCGCAGGTAACCGCGCCGGTAATCCCGGTCGCCTCACGACCGATCACGAAACAGCTGCCCGCCTCTCAAACGGCGCCGCGGCCGCAGGTGCAGCCAATTCCGTCAGTTTTCGCGGAAAACAAAGACGACCCATTCGCGCAAATAGCGAACATTTGCAGTTTATTGGACACAATAAATAGACAGGAACTCGCCGTATTGTCCGCTAAATTAGCGGCCGCCACATCTGGCCACGAGCGTCTTAGGGCAATTAGCCAGCACAAAACGCTTGTGGAAGCCCTTTGGGCTTTTACGAGCCAACCATAAAGATCAATAGTCCGCGCAATAAAACCGCGCTCCGCCGCGTCGTTAATTAGACCCATAAAGGCACCTTTAATGGGAAGTACAACCGCAGGTAAAACAAAACCTCGGGCTCTGGTTGTTTCGTATTTCAACGCAAACGGCATAAAGGGTCAAAGGGATGAAATCGCGGAATTCCTTCGCGATTATAATGTAGATATTTTTCTAGTGCAAGAGACATTCTTGAAGCCTAGCGTACGCGATCCCAGAATCGCAAATTATAATATTGTCCGCCACGATCGGTTAGCAAACCGTCTGGGAGGCACACTAATTTATTATAAACGGTCCTTGCACTGTTGCCCGCTCGACATTCCAGAGCTAAATCAAATAGAGGCATCCGCGTGTAGGTTAGCGCTCACCGGCCACAGGCCGCTTGTACTAGTCTCAGCCTACCTCTCGGGGAATAGAACCCTCCTCCAAAGCGACCTAGATACGCTTCTAAACTTAGGCCCTTCCGTGATAATTGCAGGAGATCTAAACTGCAAACACGGCTCATGGGACATTAACAGCATCCCAAACAACAACGGAAAGCATCTCTTTAGCTTATCCGATAACCTAAATTTCAGCATAGTCGCTCCCGCGACTCCCACTAGGTATCCTACGGTGGACAACTACCAGCACGCGTCACCGAGTGTCCTAGACATAATGTTATTCAGGGAGGTCTCGCTCGACATCGAGTCGATAGAGACAATCCATGAACTAGACTCAGACCACAGGCCCGTCCTGTGTAAACTGGGCCAGAACGCCGGCGCGGTCCCTCCGACCAAATCCGTAGTGGACTGGCATCGTCTTGAGGTCAAACTCAAGGCCTTGGACCCCCAGAACTTAGTAGACTTACCCGAGACGATAGCTACGTTCGATGACGCAAATCGAGCGATAGCGAGTCTCCGTGAAACCATTACTTCCGCAGTCACAGACTCGGAACGGACGGTGAAACTGTCGGGCGACCGACGGTTTAACTTTCCGCCCGACCTACGACTGCTAATTAGACAAAAAAATGCAGCTAAACGCGCCTTCGACCGATACCGATCGGAATCGAACCGTACTCTACTTCGACGCCTTCAGCTAGAAGTCAAAGATCGTGTATCGGAACACCGACATAAAACGTGGGACACTCTCCTAGAGGACATCGAGCCATCGCACACCGCCTACTGGCGGTTGGCCCGCAGTCTGAAAGCAGACCCCCGCGAATCTCTACCGCCGTTAGTTAGTTCTAATAGCGCTTCAGTAGCCCTAGATGACTCCGAAAAAGCCGAATGCCTTGCGGACAACCTAGAGCAGCAATGTACGCCATCGCGCGAACACACCGATTCGGCCCACCTAACGGAGGTGGACCGCGTAATCGAGACTAGGGCTGCGCTTCCACCGGAAGGCGAACCTCTAAATTCAGTGACCCCCGAAGAGGTCCAAGATATAATTAAAAATTTAAAACCAAAATCCGCCCCGGGCCCAGATAATATAAGTAATAAGATTCTAAAAGCTCTCCCTGGGCCGCTTATCTGTTTACTGGCGACAATTTTCAATACGCTTCTCTCCAGTTGCTCCTTTCCGGACGACTGGAAGCAAGCCACGGTTATCGGCATTCGCAAGCCGAATAAACCAGCCAATAAGCCCTCTAGCTATCGTCCCATCAGCCTCCTCAGTTGTCTGGGGAAGCTCTACGAGCGGCTATTGTTAAACAGGCTCAAAGAGCACGTATTTTCCAACGGCCTTCTGCCGACGGAACAATTCGGCTTTCGAGCTAGACACTCCTGTCCAGATCAGTTATACCGCCTAACGGAGCACATCCTAAAAGGCCTAAACCACCCGAAACATCTCAGTACAGGGGCTCTTTTCTTCGATGTCGCAAAGGCATTCGACAAGGTCTGGCACAACGGCTTGCTTTACAAGCTGTACACACTCAAAGTGCCAGATAGGCTCGTACACACCATCCGGGCCTTTTTGTTGAACCGCTCTTTTCGATATCGAGTCGAGGGCACCCTCTCCACAAGCCGCCGCCTCACGGCCGGCGTACCACAAGGCTCCTGCCTCTCACCCCTGTTATTTACGCTCTACACGAGCGACATACCCAGAGACCCCCACGTCAATCTCGCGCTTTTCGCGGATGACACGGCGCTCTTTTACTCAGATCGCAACCTCAGCCAATTAACGACTCGACTCCAAAGCGCCGCCGACCGCCTCGGCGATTGGTTCCGCAAATGGAGACTCGATATTAACCCAGAGAAAAGTGTGGCGATTCACTTCACCCGTAGCACCCCCAACCCCCATCCGCCACACCGTTACAAAGGTCCTCGCCAGTACAGAAAGTTGGGGCAAATATCACTATACGGCCAAACTCTCCCCTGGGAGAAAACGGTCAAATATCTAGGAGTCACTTTCGACTCGCGTATGACTTTCACTACGCACATCAATCAAGTCCGAAACAAAGCCGCGTTCGTCTCCGGCCGGCTACACAATTTAACGAATAAACATAGTAAAATGCCCTTAAGGCACAAATTATTGCTATATAAAGCTTGCGTAAGGCCAATCATGTCCTACGCATGCATGATCTTCGCACACATAAATCCTACGCGCATTGACGAATTGCAAGTAGTTCAAAGTAAGTTTATCCGCTGCGCAACCGGTGCGCAATGGTATCAGCGCAACGTCGACCTGCACAGCGATTGCAGACTCCCGACGATTCGCGCTCATTTTAAAGATTTGACAAAACGGTTCTTCGATAGAGCCCAGCATCATCCCAACCCTCTGGTGGTAAGCGCAGCAAACTACCTACCGGACACTAACGCGAACGTTAACAAGCGTCGCCCGCGAAACGTCCTCATCGACCCGGTCGACGAAGAGGACTTAGACACGATGGACCCACTGCCGGGGGTCCCGCCGGATAACACTACACCCACAGTTAGTGTAACAACAATCACACCAGTTCGCCCTCGCCTCCGAGCACGGCGAGACCCACACAACGCGTACACAAGGTACACCCGCGTTCCGGGGCGGTTCTCACCGCTCCCAGCCACCGATTAGCTAAATGCACAGTCGACGGCCGTCGGGGTCTCGGTCCGAACCGGCGACCTCGACGGCCCTTAGATGACACACCATAGTAGTTAAACGCACGCATGAGCACATGCGCGACCCTACCCATAGCGGAGGGTCCAAACCCGTGGGTTCTGGCTAGCCCACCGGTTCTGCGTCCGATGAAGCTTTAATAGTCTCGGGACTGAAAGCAAAAACATCAGTTAATACAAGATACAAGATTAACCACCGAATTAAATAACATAAAATGAAACTTGAAAAATAAAGTTTATATTCCTCATTATGTTTAAATTTAAATTAAAATCCTTAACTCGCTTGCAAATATTCGCAACGCATTTGCAACTCTTTTGTTCTTGCGGATATATATATAAGAGTATGTATATATATATATATATATATATATATATATATATATATATAAGAGTATGTATATATATATATATATATATATATATATATGAGCGGTGGTAATAGCTAAACATCAGGTGAAAATAAGGTTTATTAAGCTTACTACCAGTATATTCGAATGATCGTACTATACACCAGTCCACCAGACTGTAAATGATGCACTTTGAGCATTAAACGCATTAGCTCAATAAATATTTGGTATTTATACCTTTAAGCATTTCAATCGCTTGCTCCGCTAAATGGGGCCGACACATAAGTACGAACCGTTTTCGCATCTAGAAACTTAATTGTATAACAAAGCGGACTCAACAAGTGGTGCGTCTTGGCCGCCAACCAAGCCGTTTCCGAAGAACAACCATAAAAATGTCGTTCGAAGCAATCACCGCGTCGGCCGCTTCCCTCCACAGCTCGGCGAGAGCCCGAAAGGTGAGGTGTCGCCATCTTCCTTTCGATAGATTGAATTTTCCGCAACGCCGCACCGGCGCGACGCCGCTTTGGGAAAAATCGACGGGGCGAAAATCGAATCGCTAGGTGTTTTCGTGTCATGTTTACGAATTCGCGCATCGATTGCGTGGAGATTTG
This sequence comes from Iphiclides podalirius, assembly GCA_933534255.1. Lineage (NCBI taxonomy): Eukaryota > Metazoa > Arthropoda > Insecta > Lepidoptera > Papilionidae > Iphiclides > Iphiclides podalirius. The sequence continues at coordinate 2,928,121 of OW152816.1, forward strand.
AATAATGGGAATCGTACAGCGTTGACGGATCGCTAATCTATATTCGAAACGACGGCCGTTAATTACACGTTTTTTGCCGCACGCTATAATTAGCTTTACATACTTGAATTAGTCTAATGCGATTTTACGCTGTATTAACGCATGTGTATAAATGTGGCTGAAGACCGAGCTTTGTGGTCGTTTTGGATTAGAACTATGATAATATTCAGCAGTGATATGAAAATCTGATCACAATGCTATCAATGTTGCTATGATAAATAAATACTTTCATCAGAGGTTATTAGTTAGTTTATTATGAAATCACATCTCCGAACTTATTAAATTTAACACGATTGTCTGCGCAAAACTTGCAATACAAATTATTCCATATTTTTAAATTTTTAAATATAGGCTTGTTAGCTGATGGTCATGCATGCTCCGTGTGGCGATCGAACCCAAGACCTCCGGGCCAATAGCTTAACAACTGCGCCACTGCCTCAAATATAAATATTATGTACATTTAAAAGCTTTAACATAAATGTGAGAATCTGATGAAATGCAAAAATTTACTACTACAGCATTTATTAAAGCAACATGAGGAAACGGATAGGAAAGAACAATATTTATCATATAACCCAAATAAGGTAAGACGAGCAATGGTAAACTTTCCAAGGCAATAATTACTATTGTATTTAATCAAATATTAAAACGATTTGCAGTACAATTCTTAATTTCCTCTGTATTCACAATCGATGTTCAGAGACAGCTGCTTTTTCAAAAACGAGCAGCGTCTGTAAAAAGGAGCAACTCCAATAACGAATTTGTTTCAGTAACTAATTACGGGTAACAAACGTAGAGCCAGTGAGGCGTAGAAGTAACCGGGAACAAGTTTTTGAAGTTGTCAGAACACGAGGCGCGTCGCGCTTGTCGAATGTAAACGCGCGGCGAACAAATTCGCGGTGAAATCATTCATAGATGTACGGCGGAAATATAAAACTGGAGTTGACGTCAACAATCGCGATAGTCCAGAGACGTCATAGTTTCACGTCATATTTTTTTATGTGAGGTGGCAAGCGAGTTTGCATTTATGCTGATGTTAAGTGATAATCGCTATCCGTGGACATTTGCAACACCCGCATGGTTGCAGTTGTGTTGCCTTGTACCTTTTAATAGAGGGCCTCGGCTACCTCACATGGCAGACGAAACGCAGAAGTGTAACACTTCCACTTTCGCACCGGTCTTCTGTGAGGTCGTGGTACTAAGTGAGTAGGCTGCCCATTCGTTCACCAAAGAAGACTGTTGCGTGACCCTAAAACAGTTACTACGTATAGTCACGAAACTCAAATGAGGCGGTATCATTGATTCCCGTTGAGTGCGTAACGCTAATATAGCAGATGTCTACATTTAGACTTCTGTTTTCGCTCAAAGGAATCTCGAGTGGAAATTTTATCATGGTTATCTTCTCGTGCTCGGTGCGATGTATTTTTAACGGACTTATTAAGTCGTACTTTTTCATACGCAAAGAGTGGAGAAAACAAACAAGTTTGATTTACTAATATTTATAAGTTCGTGAAGAGACGTTTTATTTTATGGTTTTAAGCTACCCGTGGCAAATCCACGCGACCCAAGGTATGATTGTCAAAAACAGGCTTAAACTTTTATTTCCAATTCATTGTGGAAAATGGAAAAAAATAAACAAAACGTTCTTGCTGATTGGGGACTTAACATTGACAAGATTAAAATAATTCTAAATTACTCCAGCGTCGCTATTATGTGGCTTTTGTGAATTTGTAAAGTTGCATTTAAAATTCTAACGTGGCAGTCTTGTAGTGGTTCCCTTCCAGTATTAATAATTCTGCTATTCTTCAAAGCGACGAAGTTTAACGAAAATTAACAGTCTACACGAACAGAGCAAAGAAAAGGGTTGATGTTATTAAATTTGTGCTAACATTAACTCGAGATGCATTCGTCCTTACCTTAATAAAGTTTTTGATAAATAATTAAATTATATTCCATTATATTCTACGTTATATTCCACCAGCAGAATTTTTGTCATGATTTACTTACAAGTTTGTTTGCAAACTAAGATTCGGTTAGGTTAGTACAAAGTTCCATATCTAGAAAGGCATGAGCCATCAATTTTTACGGGAAATACGTAGCTAACTATAACCTACTAACAGAATCAGAAATTAAAACTCTCAGTACAGAGATCCCTAATATAGGTGATTACCGTTTCTAACACAATAACGTGAACAATATTACAAACATAATAAACTAAAGACGTACACAAAATACCCGACAGAAACCAATGACACCGTTGATCCCGTAAAAAGCATATTTGATTTATAAAAGACCACGCGGGCTAAGGCAAAATGTAGAAGCCAGTACAGAATCGTATTACATCAGCGACAGGCTCGGTCACCGAGCTGCGCTTCAAGACGCCTGCAGTTCCATTCGGTAGCCTTAATTAAATATCCAATCCAGTTCAATCGAACGTTCTAATCAAATAGCTACGCGGTGTAATGGAGTTCGCGTTGGGGTATGCAACAGTTGTACCGCCGGGGAGTGAGGGTCGCATCCCATTAAAGCGTGAGACGGTCCCCCGCCGCGGCCCATCGCAATCTAACTTCGTCCCCCCGCCGGCTTTTAATATTACAGCGAACCGGCGAGGCTCTAGCAACGATACGTTCGGATCGAATACGAATCCGAAGCTGCAATATATCCAACGAAGTTAGCACGGAGGAAGCCTGTATCGAGAGCCATAAACTTTCATTCGTTGAAAGTAATAAAAAACACTGTATTTATATCTTCTGTTCCGTGACCTATTACTGCAAAAATAATCCGCAAATTAAGTTCATTTTAAACAAATTAAAAACAAAAATATTTCAAGGATTACACAACACAACACAACTTATTTGTAAAGTTAATATAATTTTGAAATTTTTAAAAGAAATCCTTTTAGCTTAACCCGCCTATATTTAGAAAAATAATTTGTGAAATTTCTTGTATAAAAAGTGAATAATTATGGACGTAATGTAACTAAATTAAGACTAAATAAATCGAATGCGGTAGGAATTTTTTTTTGAAAACACGCTAACAACAAAATGACGCCAAATACATCGTTATATATAACTTGAATACGAGGACAACTGTTAATTTATAACGAATGTACGAATATAACGAAATATAGTTCATCAAACTCGAAACGTGGGATCAGACATAATTATGTACGTACATACATATAGGCGTGTGATAACATAACCCTCCTTTTTTGGCTTCACTGCAGTCTGGAGGTAAAAGTGTACATATTTTCTGTGTTAGTTCAGGGTTTAAGTTATCGCCATTCCATATTTCATTCAGACCCATCTAAGACTTATCGAGTTCATAAGAAAATTCACATTTATCTATGTACTATGAAATTTATTTTTTTATAGTGAGAGATTAGCTCTGCACTCAATCGAACCCATTTCTTCGGGATTCGCGGCCGAACCCTCAATCACTAAGCTCAACGGCTGATTGCCACACCGACGAAAATCTCAACGTCTTTTATCTACATTGAATTTGGAAGTCTTCCGTTCGATTTTATCTAGAAATTTTAACATCTATACACATAATTTTTCACTTACAATATTGTTGCGATGGAGAGCGATGTGGAGAAAGAATATTGGAGATTACAGAGAAACTGATTGCCCTCCAAATACATTCGCAGTCTCGCTATTGGCGCGCTATTTGCTTAAATATCTACGAGTGCTAACAGTCGTCGATAGGAGCGTTTCTGCTGCGTAGCTGTTTGCATTACAGCTGCATTGTTAAGTCCTTCACTGTTTGTTTTCTCCGGAAGAGCGTGGGACGCTTCGTCGCTTGTTGATCTTTCAGCTACCTGTCTTTATTGTAGTTCATTTCGCTGTGCTTCTTGTATAGCCTCAATATAATCAAATGCTTACGCTTATACAAGCATATTGAGCACTCGAAGAAAATATCTAAAAGGTTTTGTGCGCATAATTGTTTTTAATCAATTGATTAGTTGTACCTTTTACACGAATGATTATTAATAAATATTAATAAATAACAATAATTCGATCGTACATTAACGAATCTCTCAATATTCTAAAAAAAAGTGACGAAGTTGCTTGTTACTTATAAGGTTTTTTTAATGTGAAAATTTATCAAACAAGCAGACGGTTCACACTCATGTTAAGTGAATACCGCTGACCATGTGCATCTGCAACAACTGACGTCTTGCAGGTGCGTTGCCAATCCATACTAATATTAAAAATGCAAAAGTAACTCTGTCTGTCTGTCTCGCTTTCACGCCAAAACTACTGAACCGATTTAAATAAATTTTGGTACACAGATAGCCTAGAGCCTGAGGAAGGACGTAGGCTATTTTTTAATTGGAAGAGAACTTTGAAATATATGTATATTTTAAAGAAAGTAATATTTATTTAAGGCCTTCAACGCGAGCGAAGCCGCGGGCGAAAAGCTAATCTTTTATAAAGTGGAAAAGCGAAAGTATAATACTTCCAATTAACGCCGATCATCTGTAAGTACCTTCATGCTTCTCCGGACGATACGATGGTGCTGCCAAGTTATGTAACGGCAGAAGCTGCTGCGTGGACACACATTTTATCGTATATTTTGAATATTTCGAAACTGTGGTAGGGCCACGCAACGGTCTTCGCTGTTGCACGAATGGGCAGGTCCGTCCGGGTAAGTAGCACGACCTCACAGAAGACCGGCGTGTAGTGGAAGTGTCAAACTTCTGCGTTTTATCTGGTGAGTTAGGTAGCCGGGGTACGCTTTATTTAAAAGGTGGCAATGCATCTGCAGTCTTACGGGTGTTGCCAATGCCAATGGGCGGAGGTCATTAACATTAGGTGAACTGTCAGCTCGTTTGTCACCTTCTCACATAAACCTAACTAAAATAATAAAAATGAATGGTAGATGAGTATTTAAAATTAATAGTATTTCTTACGGTTAAAACTACGAAGCCAATAAAGATAACGCGTCAACAAAATTGTTTCGCTTCAAGCGGTCATTCAGTAGACCTTCTCTAAACCGTAGCAAACTTGCTTAAAGCACTGAAAACTGATGATTTTTTTTTTGTAGAATATTATAAAATACTTTTGTGCCAAGTGATATAGGGACAATTCTTTCTGAGCGGTGATCGATACCGCCAAGCAGTTTCCGCGGGAGCATGGGGCATGAGGAAGAATAATCGACCGAAAGATTGGCGAAGGGAAAACAAGGTAATGTTGGGTGCCATTAAGACAGATTATTATGTATGTAGGCGGGATTATGGCACCGCCGGGCGGGTATTGCAGATGGAGGAAAACTCGGCTAATTTATTATTAAATTGGGCATGAGTTGATATGAGATATTAAATTGAATAAGACCGTAATGTGACAGAGGATAGACTGATTCCTTAATGTGCTGTTGAAAATGTGGAAGATTATTGTTATTGACAACGTTCTTCTCACGACTGCCGAAATAGGCTAATGTTTCTCGAGCGTATGCATACATGTTGTAAGTAAATAATAAATAGTAAATATGGGCTTTAAAATTTTGTAGAAAAAAATTAACGATAAAATTTTTTGCCTCTACGGGAATCGAACCCGCGTCTTCCGGACTTTGTCGTTTGTACTATCTTCGTAAAACAATAATTAAAATTGATTGTGTAATGTTAAGGACATGACAAAAGATGTGCCAAGCGTTGCTCAAAATGCGAAAACACAATGTGTATCTAAAATTTTTATGGTGCGAATGTCTGCACTTAAGATGTACTATTAAAATTGACGAAAAGTTTTTTACCGCTGCGGTAACCTACGTCTTCCGGAATCGCGCCTAGACGAAAACGTCAGCCCTATCATATGTGGCAATCAGCCCTTTAAATTAGTATTTAAAAAAATACTAATTTAAAGGGCTGATTGCCACACCATTAAAAATCTCAACGTATTTTATCAAAACGATAGCCGTGATAGCTCAATGTTCGGATGCTAGCTTATAATTCAATATACTTTAGCAACCTGGGTTCGATCCCCGGTGCCGGCACCAATGAATTTGTTAATTTCTATGGTTAACTTATCACGTGTTCACTGGTGAAGGAAAACACAGTGAGGAAACCTGCATATTTTGAAAATAGTAACAAAAAAATATTTAGAACATTATGAAGTCTGTTAATGGGGCCGCGTGGTCGACTATGTCCTCATACTCTCACAGTACAGAGGAGGCCTTTGCTCAGCAGTGGGACATGTATAAGCTGTTACTTTGCTTTTTTATCTACATCGTTTTTTCGAGAGAGCCATAAATTGATAAAAAAGTGGTACGAACCCGAAGGCTGTGTTAAGTTATCAGCGAAATTAATTTCGCAGTCGTGTCGCATTCATATCTAAAACCGAAACATATTTAATTAACGCAACAACGTACATAAAACCCTCGACGGTGGCACGTCAAAAACGAACCAGAGTGATACGCGAACAAACGTAATTAATTAAGCTTCGTACTTGGTAAATGTGAACACACGCGTAAAGTCAAGGACATTGTGTGATCGAATCCACATGTGTATTACATTATACAGATCGAGCATCCGCGAACGGCGGTATAGGCACGTACGGAATAAATACAGGCTTAAGCTGCTAATAAATGAATATTAATGTCGTCTGCGAGACATCGCCGCGGCGTCTTTACCGACTACAACGGGCATGGCGTCATGCCAATTGGGTGATCTTTCTTTCCGACATCAGAATTCGATATATTATATCACCGTGTCTAGTGGCGACGGGAGTTAGCGGCTAATGAGAGTCCGATTAAAACATTGCACAGGTGTTACGTAAGTCGATAGACGCGCTATTGTCGACCAGATATAGACATAGCTGACGCGATGTTAATTTAAAACTGGATACATGATTGCGGATGAGTCGAAAAGAGACCAAAAAGAATCACAGAATGTAGAAAACTATATTTATCCCTTTTCAGCGGTCTTCAAATAGGAGGCGATTTTTCTTAATTTTTTTTGTTAGTTATTAAACGATTTTTAAAAATTCTTTTTGATTTGGGTACGGTTTATCTCCTATGTGGTGCTATATTATTTTCATTGATATTGGACCTTGGAATGCAGAGATACATAAGGAAGGAAATTACGGCAATAAATACGATATCACCATGTAATATATACATAACAGTTTCATCTTCAGTGCGGACACTAGCATTAAAAATATACGTAATAACGTTTTTGTGATGAAGTAACGAATAAGGAGCATCACAGTCTCTATACAACGATATAGCACCAAGGTAGAATGAAAAAAGAGGCCAATGAAAGCGGAAAAAAAAAATTAAATAAATTAGATATAACTTTATTATAGGTGGTTATGGAATAGTTAATATAATGATTGAAATTAAGAAAAAAACATTCAGATATTAAATGGGCGTACAAATTAATTTACAAACGTTGTAAACTAGCATATATCAGTAAAACAGACGACCGTAGAAAGTCGAAGTTTCAGCTAACGCGTTATTGAAGATCTGTCGCGATTTTCTCAATTTGTCACTGCAGTTAGCATTTCAGTGTACAAATAAATTTAGACAACAATTGGGTTTGCTACGACATTGTTTCAGTTTCCTACTTTTTTCTGACATCTGCTAATTATTGGCACGTATTTTAATTTTACTCAAACCCAGGAAATACGTTTAAATTCTCATACTTAACTTTGAAATGACAGATGTGTTTATACGTTTCATATCATTTCGTTTGTTGCTGACACGCGTTTCTTTAGATGTTTGGGTTGTAAAACAAAAAACTAATAGAATATGTCAATTAAATAGAGACAAGTGAATTACTTTTCTTATTCCGAAACTTTTATCTTTTTATTTGTGATTATTCGTTATTAATGATTAGTTTAATGTTTAAAATAAAATTTGTTTCTTCGAGGACGTTTCAAAAATAAATGTGTTCAAATATATAACTTGAGTCCTTCACTTATGAAAGATTTAAATACATTTACTTGAAACCGCATTGATGAAATAAGTGCATATATATTCATGATCACATTATATTCTACCACAATAATTATATGAATTTGACTAATTATACGATATATTATTTATTGGACATGATTCTATATCGCTCGTAAAATAATTGTTGTAATTAAAAACAATGACATGGTATTTAGTTTAGACCAATTAAAAAATAACCTTTTAGTTACTTGCCAGATGTTATATAATGCGCATTAATAAAGATTCAAATGTGTTTTCAATTTAAAACTTTAATAAATAAATATGGGATAATTATATAAATAAATATACGGTGGTAGGGCCACGTTACGGTGGTAGGGCCACGCAGCAGCCTCGGCTGTTGCACGAATGGGCAGGCCCGTCCGGGTAAGTACCGCGACCTCACAGAAGACCGGCGTAAAGTGGAAGTATGACAAATACTTTCGCGTTTCGTCTGGTGAGTGAGGTAGCCGGAGCCCAATTTTCAAAAGGTTGTCAACGCATCTGTAACCCTCGAGTGTAGCAGATGTCCATGGGCGGCGGTATTCACTTAACATCAGGTGAACCGTCTGCTCGTTTGACAACTTTTCGCATAAAAAAAAAAAAACAATAAGTATATATATAGAGGAAACATAGTTTAATGGATATTTTCTATGTACGAGGCAAGCAAAAGTTGTGTATGGCATCACAGAATAAATAATTGATTCTTTTGACAATCCTGATACACATCATAATTAAACCGAAACATTATATCAGGTAGAAGAGGTCCTAATGAGTCGAAAGGTTAGAGAAATTAATTGAGGGCTTTTATTGAGTAGTTTACCATCTAAAACATATTTACTTCAGGTGAGATAAAAGTCAAGCACAAACAGTAATAAACAAATCTATCCGACGTTAAAAGCAAATATGCCGTTTATAATACAATATTAATATGCCGACAAAGAGGACGTTAAGACTTTTACAAATATTGATTGTACCATCTCTTGCTCTGAACACATATACTGCTAACGATCTTTTCGTAGATTATACGAGAGAAATTCGTCTAAAAGCAAACCTGTGTACTACGCTGTTGTTTTACCTAACTGTTATTTATGGAGATCGTAGACTTATATAACAATATTGAACTATTACTACCGAGCACAAACTTGTTGCGGTACCGAATTTAGTGGAAGTATATAATTTTAAAACAAGTTTAAATATTATTCTTATGTTTTAATACACATATCTGGCACAAATACTTAGTGCTTAAAGGCGACATAGAAAATAAATTAGAATTTAATATATATAGACTTCTGCTGGTAATAAAAACTCAAAGTGAAAAGAGTGAATACGCGAATAACGTACGTAAAAATTCCAATTCCAATAGAAGCTTTAATAGGAACTCTATGGATTCGCGCTTCAATTTCTGCGATGCAGGGGATTTTCGACGAGTGCCGGTGGAGCTTCAAAGTGAAGCAATAATGGCCATCGATGAAAATCCGTCAAAGGTCTGCACCTCTCATTGCCTCCGCGCTCCGGCCGTTCTATTACCCGCGGATGTAACTGTTTGTTTCCATTTCTTAACTCGACCGCTGGCAACATTCCAAATAATCGATACGTTTTGGATGAACGCCAGACCATCTGTCGTTAGAACAAAAAAGGGGATAATTATTTACGTTACGCGCAGTAGGAATGACACGTTTCACTTGCCTACACTTCTGGTTAAGCGCTAAACGGAACCAGTAAACAGTATCAAGACGAATCTATTAGAAAATCTCTGTTAATAATGATTGTAGGTTCAAAAGCCCGGTATCCTTGTTAAAACTTTTGTGAGACATTCTTAATATCATAATAATAAAACGGCGAAACTCACGTACCATCGGTGTATGTACCTACTAGTTTTGGACCTACTATATATCGCCAACTCATCCCACTCACCTAGATGAAGGAACTACTACACTGATAATACGCGTAGTGGATAAAACAGTAACAAAATAGACAAAAACATCAAAGCATCGGCCAGCTTTGGCATGGTAACTGACAGCAAAAATACATAATTAACTGGACCAGCAACTCGTTATGTCTAAAAGGTACACCACCGTTAGGCACCGTAGACTTTTGATGCTAATATCTTCTTAGCAACTGGCCAATATCCAAACGGCCATAACTAACTAGCGAAAAACACGCCCAATGACCCGTAAATTTATTTTAGAATACATGTAACTAAGTAATGCTTAAGATGGAAGTACTTAAAAATATATATTCCTTGATCAGTTTCAAAAAATAAATTTAGAAGTCGGTGACGGTAGCGCAACGTTAATAGTTTAGCTTAATTCTGTAGCGATCAATTGACATTTTCGGCGTCTATCGCTCATTCATGAAAAGAAATTTATTTTCTATCAACATAAATTATAATATTTCTTGTTACAAAGTTTCACAAGCATGTAAAATTACTTAAATACCGAAACTACACTCATGCACACTACAGGATATGCACACTTTTAACCCATTTCAAGTTCGCGGGGGCCGTGATAGCTCATTGACCGGGCGCTATCTTTTAATTCAATATACTCGACCAATCTGAGTGTGATCCCCGGTGCTGGTACCAATGAATTTGTTAATTTTAAGTTCTTACGTATCACGTGATCAGCGGTGAAGAAAAACATCGTGAGCGAACCTGAATATTTTCGAAATAGTCGAAGATATGTGAAACCGAACAATTAGCAGCGGGGTCGCTTGGTGAAAACATGCCGTAATACCCTCTGTACAGAGGAGGCCTTTGCCCATCAGTGGAATATCTATAAGCTTACTTTTTTTAATTTGATCTTCACGTTCGAACCGATGCCAACCCATGGTGTGCAATGACACTTGGGTCACAAATAAAACCTTTCTAAAATCCGCGCAGTCCGCAGAATATGCAAATACACTAACCGATTGTATTACGTTTGTAATCTAAATTTAGACGGACGGGATAATTGATTGCACAGGAGTATACCGGGTGCATAAATCGAGAACAATCCCAAATATTTGCTCTGACATAATGAGACGTTGCGGTATTCGTATATGTCTGAATGCAGACGGGTTTTTTCCACTTCAATATCCTTGACGTAGAATGCACTCGTGTAAACTGTAAATGGGACAGTACTCTACTTCAGTAATAAAGGTTGTTACGTCACGGAATACTAAAAATGCATTTTTGCAGAATATCATTTCATTTCATTTGTGCAGAAGTCGTTGAAGACTGCGTTAACCGTTATGAGATTCATGCCCATACATTTAAAAGTACAGTTCTCTTATTAAATGTTCAATATTTTTTAACTATTGATGTAGAAACAATATATGCTTTGAATCATATCTTTCACCGCTGAGTACGTGATAGTACTTAAAGTTAACACGGATTAAACTTACTACTTAAAGAACTAAACTACTTAAAGATAACAGGATTGAAATCAGGTTGCTCGAGTATAACGACTCGTGAACAACTAAATTCTTATATATAAAAATGGATCGCTGTTCGTTAATCTCGCTAAAACTCGAGAAAAGCTGAACCGATTTGGCTAATTTAAGTTTTGATATATTCGTGTCAGTCCAGGGAAGGTTTAAACGATGAGAAATAATGGAAAAATTTAATGGAAAATCGAAACAGCAACAATTTTATTTTCCCATACAAACTGTTCCTACCTGTCAAACATTTTATGGGTGCGTTCCGAAATTATTTTTCTATGTGTTCAGATTCACAAATTCCCTAGAAATAATTTATGTGGCAAAACAAGGTTTGCCGAGTCAGCTAGTCTTTTATATAAAAATGGATTGCCGTTCGTTAGCCTCGCTAAAACTCGAGAACGGCTGGACCGATTTTGCTAATTTTGGTCTTGGAATATTGGTGGCAGTCCAGGGAAGGTTTAAACGATGAGAAATTATGGAAAAATTTTATGGAAAATCTAAATAGCAACAATTTTATTTTCCCATACAAACTGTATCTGTCAAACAGTTTATGCGATTCCTCTAGAAATAATTTATGGCAAAACGTTTGCCGAGTCAGCTAGTATTAAATAATACTTGTTATCTACTGTTCGTGCATACATATATTAAAAGCGTTGAGGCGTTAAACTTAACTGAGCGTGAAAAGTTTTCACTGACAATTCCTCGGCGTCCTGCTGGACAGATCCCGTACTTTCAAAAATAACTGAGGGCCTTAAACGAAAGGTGCACTATCGCAACAACCTGCTACAGCGTCTAGTACGTACTGAGTACGTCACATGTGATGCGGACTTTAGGCCTAGCGCTAGCATTTTCTGCCGACGAATTCGCGTGCCCCATATGGGGCCACTCGGCTCACGCTAAGCTCGTCGATACAGCCTTAAATGAAACCTGCCGTATAATAACTGGATGCTTGAAGCCAACTCCGGTGAAGCGTCTGTATCCACTGGCTGGCATAGCGCCGCCAGTTGCACGCAGAGCTGTAGCAAGCTCTCTAGAGATGGCTTAGGCGAACGAAGATATGCGGCACCCCCTACATGGGCGTGAGTTTCCACCGCAAATGCTGAAAAATCGAAAAAATATGTCGACCCCTCACAACCGAGCCCTCTCCAGCGAGATGCAGCATGTGGCGTGCTCAAACGCTGCTTCCGGATCCCTTTGTCCCGCTTTCTGAGAGTCTTCCGGCTGATTATAGACTACTGTGGCCAACCTGTAAGACTTTAAATAGTCTTCGGACTCAGCGGCCGGGTTGGCCGAAGAAAATATGTCCAGATGTGGACTCTCAGAAACCTCAGACCTGGACTGTATCGGTGGATCAGTGCAGTCCATGGCTCATTTGATGCCCTGTCTTGCCTGGCCTTTCACATGTTCGCAGCAGGATCTGATGGATGCCACAAATCGTGCTGTCGAAGTGGCTAAGTTCTGGGCTGGAAAGATATGATTTGTCATCGACACGTAAAGAAGAAGAAGACTGACAAGAATTTGTTGTTATATACCACAATAAGTAAATTATCGTAAATTTAATGATATCACAAAACCTTCTTATTACCTCATTAAAAGAAAAAAGAAAATAAAGTGAGCAAATTAAAACAACGCAGCTGACAGCAATAATTTGTCACCCAAATAAAAGCCAGCGCATGAATGTTCTGATGCCAATTAATTACACCTAATCTGTTTGATTTCTTCTATTGCGACCGCGTTTTGTCTCTATCGCTGATAAAAGGGGAGAACAATATAAATTCCTCGGTGAGTGATTCGCTTTTTAAATTTCGTTGGTGTGCGGTACAAGAAAAGTGAAAATAGAAATGCCGATGTTTACTCTGTGAAGTTTGAACAAAATAACGTCATTAAAGACGTAGATATTGAATGAGTTTTTTAATGTAATCGTATATTTCATTCAAATAAATAATTTTAATATAACCACCTAATCTCCGTTATATTTAAATCAACCTCGATAAGCTAGTTATGGTGTTATATATGGCGTGTTTGTTTGCAACACTTTTATTTATTTTTACAACTTTAAGCTTTAGAATTAATTTCTTGTTTCTCGAGTTGTTTTTGGGACATTAATTATACTCTCATATCACTTCAATGTTTCATGACGGAATAGCACCCCTTTGGACAAGTCGAGTCATTAATGCAACGGCAGACGCTGCTACGTGTCTATAAAATACATATTTCGATTATATATATAGATTCGAGAATAAAATTTATATAATATATGATTTTTCCTATCCTTGATTACCTCCTTCCTGCTATAACCCATATCATAAATTTCTCCCTTGACTCCGGACATGTCCCCACTCTATGGCGTAAAGTCGGTTTTGTCCGTCCGCTCCCAAAGGTCTCCAATCCTTCAGTTCCCGCGCATTATTGCCCTATTTCTGTTTCGCCCTTTCTTTCCAAGGTACTTGAGTCTTGTGTGTTCAAACAATTTTCTCTTTTTTACTTAATCATAATTTGATAAGTCTATTTCAATCCGAGTTTAGGCCTGGTCACAGTACTACAACAGCACTCTTTAAGGTCACTGGCGATATTAGGACTGGCACGGATGACGGGAAGATAACAGTTATGGTTCTTATCGACTTTTCAAATACCGTCAGTCACGATATCCTTTTATCCATCCTCTCCTACAACATGGTTTCTGATGAAGCACTGGTATGGTTTTCTTCCTATCTTCGGCGGTTGGTTTCCTATCTTCTAGGGCGTCAGCAATCCGTCAATGTCGATGAATCCTCATCATGTTGGCTTGATCTTGTTACTAGTGTTCCTCAAGGCAGTATACTCTCTCCTATTATTTTTTCTGTTTTCATAAATCTCTTATCTCACGATCTTAAATGTGTGTATCATCTTTATGCTGATGTCCTGCATTTATGTGCACAGGCAACTGTTCATAGCCTCGAAGAAACTTTTTATAAGGTTAACCTGGACTTAGTTGCAATAAAAAATTGGTCTGATAGGTTTGAATTAACTGTTAACCCACCTAAATGCCAAGCCACTGTCAGCCAAAGAGTTACTGGTTTTTTTACGTTATATTTCCCGACTTAAGAACTTTTTACCATCTAAAATTCATATAATGCTTGTGCAGGCCTTGATTTTCCCTTTAATCGACTATGGTGGCGTGTGCTACTTTGACCTGAATGCAGATCATCTCAATAAACAGGACAGACTTCTGAATAACTGCATTCGATTCGACTTCAATCTTCGTAAATATGACCATGTGTCGGTATACCGTTCTCAACTGCAGTGGTTACCGATTATAGTGTATTTATTGTTTATAATACATATTACGTTATATCAATGTATACATATATGTGTATATATATATATATATATATATATATATATATATACATTGATACAACGTAGAGAATGCCACTGGCATTAAGTCCGCCTTTTTACAGTGTGTGCATGAAGATAAAATAAATAAAAAATAAATAAATAAGAAAACTTTACTAAATTTAAATCCTTGGTTACGGGACTGGTTACAGAAACGGCCATACATTTTCAAATAATTGTTAAACTTCTCTCTCTCTCTTCTTCTATCAGTTGGACCACATCGAAATATCGGAAAGTTGAACGTAGCGAATGCTCGACTCAACAAACGGGCGCCGCATATAGAACACTCTGAGAAACATTTGAGTTTTAATTATAAAATGAGTCACCTCCAATCGCTGTTCGAAATTGCTTTCAGTAATTACGGACGCTGATTCTTGTTAGTAGTTCACTAAAGTACCTACGTTATTCAACAAGTTCTTACAATTTTCTTAATAAATAAAGTTCCTTATTAACTTAGCTAGTAACTATATATAATATGATCTATTTAGAAAAGATTAAATCTGATTATTCAATTTTCTTGAAAAATAAATAATTCCAGGTTTTGTGATAAAGTTTTCTTGTTGCTAGCTTCTTAACTAAATTCTTAAAATAGGTATCATTAATTTTATTGAAAACAATATTTTCAAACAAATTATATTGTTTGAAAACACAATTAAACTGATAAAACTGATTGGGTGAATGCCAGAATTGTCTAAAAAAACTACTATTGAAAGCAACAGAAAAACTATAGAAAAACCGATAGCCGTAACCATCTACACTGTGAATGGTAAAATTTTCCTCGTTAACATTTGAACCGCGACACGAAAGCGTCATAGAAGTTACCGCCTTTGTAATATATCGTGCTGAAACTTCGATTGGCCGACAATGCGATTGTTACGCCTCCGCCGGGATCTTAGCAAGCGACCCGCCCACCGGACTCTGCCAGGTAGGGTTACCGACGGCCGTGGCACCGGTCCAAACATTGGGACGGACGTTCTTTGAGGGCGCGAGGCGGGAGACGGGCACGCTCAATTGTCGTATGCGTAAATAATTTGGGCCGGTTGGTCGCGACGCCGACGTATTTATAGCCGGCGGGGTAACGGGGCCGATTGCGTAACGTCGAAACAATCTCGAACAACGGTTCAATGACGGTGAATCGTTACCCACAAGTGATCGGTGCGTTAAATGCGGCCCATCAATCTACGAGCGGGAAAAGGGAATTGAAATAATTCGAAAATATGTACATATGTAGCGTAACCAAGATGGGGCTGATTGGCAGGCGGATGTATAGAAAAGGCCTTTGCCGAGAAGTGAAACGAATGCGTATGCTGTTTTCGCTAGCAATTTTCTTAGCCTTTATTCGAAAACGTTCTAAATTTGCTCCTTATTTTAGTAACGTCAATTATGTCTCAATTATTATTCAGTTATCGTACACTTATCGTCTTTTTAAACACGCTGTAACTACCTTTAAATGGAAACATGTAAATCTTAGTTCCTAAGTCTATTGTCAGTTTTTATAGCAAAACAACATGTTATTCCGTTGGTGGTTCTATCAATAAATAAATAAAAAATGTCTCTTTTGATTGCTGACAGTTTAGACACAGATGGCTTGGTAGCGGTGATGTCATTGGGCATGCAATGTGTGGAAGCATACAGTCCGTGGAGGAGGCCTATTTACAGCAGTGGAATCAAATAGGCTACAATGAATATGATGAAACACTGGAGTCGTTTAAGATATTTTTGGATAGCATTAAAGAAATTAAATTATGCAATTGTGATTTTCGTCTTTGCTTGCGAATGTAATTTTGTCATTATTAAACAAATGAAATGGTTTTGTTTGTTAACGTAGATAGTTGTTTAGTTTGAGTCTTCATTTTCTCCTTTTTCAATTAGTTTTATTTTAATTATAACTGGACTATTACTGATTATATGTTACTTATAGAAGCTGTACGCACCTTGCAGTTTGTGTGTCATATCCTGCGACCTCAGAAGATGGCCGGTCATAAACTTATCAAGATTTAAGATCAGACCACGGAGTTGCGATGTGGTGCATTGAAATATCAAGTTATAAGTTCCTGGGAATCCACTGCCACGTATCCAGCGACGTGAAGGTATTCGAGCTGTCAGTTTCCTGGATGTAAGCCAGGTTTCACCTGTTGCCGGGGCGTTACAGCTCGGCTAACAGGTGACATAAACACGAGTATGAGGAAACAACTACTACACAATAATTAATTGGTCTTGTCAAAATCAATGTTTCTCTGACCGACACCGACTGAATTGACGTCTTTTTAAGAAATATCAAAAAAAAAATCATTAAAAATTTAGTCGGAACAACTTGTATTCCTCCCTGGTAACAAACACAATAATCTAAAGCATTGATTTCATTTATTTATTTATTGAGGTTTACCAGCAGTTGTTACCCAAACAATTTATATTAACAGTACAGTAATTATTTATTTTGTATACAGATTTCGATATAATGTCTTTCTAGAAAAATTTCTTTACCCTTCTTAATTTACATTCCTTTAAGTTCATTAGAACCTTAACTTGACAAGATGTTAGTCATTTTATCCGTAACTAAAGTACATCATTTTAAAATATAAACGTTTCAAAATTACGTTAGCGTCCTGCAATATTTATCGCAGAAATTGTATATGAAACTGAATAATTCATTAAGGATTTATTCGTCTTGGCGCTTAACTATTTCAAATAAATTGCTCGCCGACACAACAAATTTGTTAAACGCTTTCTCGATGCGGTCGAATTTATTATTATGCAGTCAGATTTAATTCTTCTTTTGCTGTTGAATGCGAAATTGTATGCAACTTGACGTGTGAATTTTTGAATTAAATTTAACTTATGACATCATACCAATTTAAATGTTTATCGTAGTCTGCGTAATTGGTTGAATTCTATACATTCATTAAATAATTAAAGGAATAAATATTAAGGCGGTTGTAAGAATCATCTTGAATGTCCGCTTATTTTTACATTGTTATATTTAGAGTTCAAGATCTGGTGTCACCAACAATGTTATCGGAAGTGGTAGTAATTGTAATTTCAATTATTATTACTGCTGTTTTAATTTTATATCAATAAAAGGATAGGTGTTATTGTGCGCGCATCATGGTTAAACTGCTGGACAGATTGCAATTAATTCTTCTAAGTTGTACTTCTTACTCTTGGTGTCCTTATTTAAAAAATATTGTGATATCTTCATTTAATTTCAAGTGGTTAAAGTTTTAAGAGACAACGATTTTTATAAGAACTACGTATTCACGTCTTTTCTTGCCCTGGGGAGTGGAGTCGAAAAGTTCCGATATCTTTGATGTCCATTCCACTGCACATAAATACATTTATAATATAATAAGTAACGTAGACGAACGTCAGCTAGTGCTTGTGTAATATTGAATATATGTGAAGGAAATATTCTTAAAAGAAAACCTAATCGTCCTGTATTTGTTTCTTATATATGGGAAGCGTTTGTGACTGTGAGACATACGATATATTTTGTGATTTACTACGTAAATCTTTTAACTTTCTAAGTCTGTACCCAGAATCTAAGTAATTTGTTTGGGAGAAAGGTCCTGTATACATTTGTTAGCGATACGATAAAATAACATAAAACGAGGAGTAAACTTTTGGGTTTAGCAAATTTCGTAACAGGGGAAACTCTTAGAGGTTTAAGTTTGTTATCTGTTGGAGACGTTTCCGGTAGGTACTATCTCGAAATCATGGGTAATAATTTTATGATATCACGCAGCTGATTTAAAGATGGCTTTACTTAAAACTTACCTCAAAAAGGCGAGCATTTGATAGCGTAATATAAATCACAATCAAAATAATATCACAATGATTTATTTAACACCACAACTAAAATGTTTAATGTTAACGATCAAATTTTTTTTTCTAAAAGGATTTTAAGATCTGCTTGGTCACTGGGTATTTACTGATAGTGGGTATTTAAAAACCAGTAAGACACAGAGCACCAGTTCTATATGTCATAAATAATGTCATGTCAACGTTTTTCTGTGTCATCAAATTCTCGCTTTTTTTAAGATTAAGATGGCTAACAATCAAAAAGTATATCCCGATCGTTTTATTTCTAACGCCTATACATCATCTAGCTGACAGTCAGCGCTGCTTGTAACCCGACCAGTTACTGCTGCACCGTGATTGGCGTCACGTCACAAAAGGAGGCCGATATTTGAGCGATGCTTTTAGCTCCGTACGTGCACGTGAAAACGTTCGGTGAAACTGGACTCTCGTTGCTCTGAATAGAGGTGTATGTACATTTATGAGGAAGTAATATTGAACTTTTCAGTGGGCAGAAGCTCCCGCGTTTACAGCGTTGGGGAATAAAGAAATGGAACATAGCTTGCTAATAGAACTAAGCTATTTCTTCGAAACAAACATTGCTATTTATTTAAAATCCTTACAACTTTTGTGTTTTAAAATATGCTTCGGTTGAAAAGAGCTACTAGTACACAAAAGCGATATTGAATAACAAAATTGTTTGGTATGAAACTCAACCAATAAAGATAGAAGATATTACAGACACATATTACAAGATATCGTACTCCTATTTCAACCGCCAAATTTTTTTTGAATTAAAGTCAGTTTAACATAATACTTCTTTCTTTACAATATTAATGTTTAAAAGAATCTAAGGACAATGTCGTAATAGATTAAAAATATAAAATGGTATAGATGAAAATTACAACACTGTACCTCCCTTTAAGACCTGGTCCTGAACAGTTTGGGCCAATAAAACTCTGGTAACGGAATATATTTTCAAATATTACCGTGAATGTACATAATTCCAGACATATAAACTGTATATTCTGTAATTTCCAGCTAAGCTTAAGTTCCGCTAAAGTATTTCTTTGAGTATAATTTTTATAATTCTAAACTCTACATGGCTAGAGCGAGGAACTTTTAATCCATTTTTCTACAAAGTGTTTTTAATAATGGGTTATGACAACTTGTCATTACTATAATTTGTCCCATTACAGTAACTGGTGTTGGCTTAGTGGTGGTGGAAATTCGACCATTATTAATTAATCTATTTTTTATGCATCAATTAAAAAATATTAGTTTTATGCTCTCCTTCTCTTTATAAACTATAAGTGTGGGAAATTTCATACTCCTCCGATCGTGCAATTTTCTTGAAAAGGAGTTACAAAGTTTTTGCTTCATGTATAGATGACAAGTTGTCACAACTTCTTAGGAAGTAGAAATAAGAAAGAACCACCAGCTCTTTACTCTGTGCCTGTTCAGAAATTCACACACGTACGTCATAAATCCACCAAAGCCCCTTGAGAGATGCTCTCGTGAAATGGAGGGAGACGCTGCTCGGGATTATCTCGATCCGTAATCAAAAAATGTGAAGGACGTCTATAAATGACACGTGATTATACGTTGAGCGTCCCTTTGACCACGATACTTACGTTTAGGCTGTGGATAAGTTTTTAAGAAATATCACTTATGTTGCAGTATAGCAGTCTTGCGTGCAAAAAGGAAGCAATAAAATGCAATATCTTAATTCAGTTAAAAATTTATTCATTATGTTTAACTTTTTTGGATTATGAATTGTAAAGTATACACCAATAAATTATTTGAAATCAGCAACAAGATTAAAAACAAATATAACTGTAATCATTTTTTGTAATTAGGCATGTTGCAACAGATGGATGTTTACAGCTGTTGCGTTAAGACAAGTGTGTTCAAACCTTCGGGTATTAAAAACAAAAAGGAATTCAAGGAAATCTGTAAAAAAAGTAAGATGAAAAAGAGGTTTTATAAATAATATTTTTAAGTTCTAAATCTTACATATTATATACTACATGGAAAAAATAAAGGAAATTAAATTTGTAACCCTAATGAAGCTAGACAAACAAGCCGGTTAGGTAAAAGGTAACGCAAAGTACAATACACACGTAAAGTACACGCATAACAACATGTTAGCATGTAAGCGAAATTTACTTCGTGACAGCGATCTCCACCGCACGAAATAAATAACAATTTAGCTCAAGGTATCTTTGGCCGGACGAACACGACTCCTGTTCAGTGCTCCCCCGACCGTTCCTTCAATTTCTATTATTCAATGTCCGAGGTAAGAACCGGTAAAATTTATTTATATCTTACTCTTATTATTAGTTTTCTTGCCTGCCCATTCATGCAACAGCCGCGGCTGCTGCGTGGCCGTACATGCAAAGATATCATCATTTTCATATAATATCACATATTACTTTTAATAAGTTTGTGTAAGAGTTTACAGATACTTATGAAAGTTAATTATTATTACAGTATAGGCCAGTTTGGCCGATAAAAAAGTCAACGCCTGCTAAAGATTCACAATTACACCTCCAAGTCTAGTTCAATACGGAAAGTGTAATTTATTTTAATACAATAAATTCGTGTAGGCTTTGTGAATGTCTTACCTATATTTTATATACGAGGATTTATGTATCCCTTTTTGCTGTCGTGAATACTGACGAGAATATTTCGACGAACGCTTCTCGACTTTACGCGTGCCCCGATGAATCTGTAGATTTGAATAGATTAAAATAGACATTCAAAATATTTTCTTTGTAGAGAAAATCCTTCTACGTGAAATTCGCCATCTTATTTTTATTTCGTCTAACCATTCGTGTATATATTTATAATTCCGCTTTTCAAATAAGTATTATAAATGATGGAATGAAACTGTTATATTTTTTATACGGATGTATCGCGTTTATTCATTCATTTTTAAATGTAGAGATAAACGTGATAAATACGAAAAAAATATTTTCTTTTAGTAATATAGGTCTCGGCGGCAGAGTTGCTAAGCTAATGATTTCGACTACGGTGGGAACGATCCCCATACGTTACAAGTATTTGTGTTACTAACAGATAATTATTCCGGATTGTTTGTTTGTTCCCAACATTATTTGCATATAGTGCTGGCCCTGGCATAGGTGGGATAAGGGCAGCAGGATGATGATGAGATAGGTGCATAAGAATACATCCACGTCTTAATATTAATGTTATTTAAAACCTTAAACTTATCGAGTCCCTAAAATCAAGGTAATGGAATAAATACATTCTGTTAGCAATTTAAAGTTCAACAGATAACTCTCAATGATTTTTAACATTGTATTGTTTTAATATCGTCTCGATTACTCCGTGGCGCATTTGTCAAGTTATTGGCTTCGGCGTCGGGGGTCGTGGGTTCGATTTCCACACGGGACGAATATTTGTGCGACCCACAGATAGTTGGTTCGCATCTGGGTGTTTATCCTCGTGTAATTTATGTTTTTAAAACGTCCTTACAACACAGGATAATGTTATCCTAAAGTGAGGGCAATGTTTTAAAAAAAAATATTGAGCCCAATAATTTACGAACCATTTAAATCAATTATATTTTTTAAATAATGTATTATAATAATACAATCCTAAGACAAAACCAATTCCTCCGACTTCATACGAAGCGTTCATTTACGACGTTCACTAGCTCTTCAAACATTATTGAGAAATGTGTACTTTTGTTTGTAATGGGAAAACCCCATAACTATATGATTGGTTCAATTTTTAAGACATACAAAGCTACATTATAATTAATGAATACATTTATACATTATTATACTAATCGATGATGTTTTTATAAAATGAAGGTATTTCTTTAAGTAGATACATTTACGTTTATTTATCAAATCTGAAAGCTCACAAAATGGGAATACGGTGTTACATGTTATGTAGGGCCACGCAGCAGCCTTGGCTGTTGCACGAATGGGCAGTCCCGTCCGTGTAAGTACCACCACCTCACAGAAGACCAGCGTAAAGTGGAAGTATGACAAATACTTTCGCGTTTCGTCTGGTGAGTGCCGGAGCCCAATTTTCAAAAGGTTGTCAACGCATCCGTAACCCTCGGGTACGGCGGATATCCACGGGCGTCGGTATTCACTTAACATCAGGTGAATCGTCTGCTCGTTTGACAACTTTTCGCATAAAAAAAATCCATTATTTGAAGAATCAAAGCAAACAAGTTCAGATGAACTTGTTTGCCAATCTATAAAGTTATCGTTAAAAGGTTTATTAGATATGAGTTTGAGTATAGCACCTGATACCTCATTGTAATGTAAATGGATGCAATCTCGCCTTTGAGGGACCAAATTTGATTGATTACAATATTTGAATTCGTTTCGCTACAAGAACCTCGATGCCTTCAAAATGGAAACTAGGAAAATAAAACGATTTTTCCACGTTTGTGAATTAAAACCCTATCCTCATCGTATCTAATTTCGAGGAGGGTGTGCGTATTCAAATTTTATCATACACCATATGAACTATTTTCAGATCCGCAATTAAAACGAGAGGCAGTTAAGCGAAAGCATTGATACTGACAGCTTAATTACTGAATTACGGATGCAAACACACGGCGGAAATCGATTCGGTAAGCGATAGGTATATAGCTATATCTTAAAACAATAGCTTTAAACTATTGTTTTAAGATATAGCTATATTATTGTTTTAAAATATAGCTAGACCAATGATATTATATACAAATGATAGGTCGATATGACATATGACACTAGCCCGCCGCAACTGAGTCATCCATATAACGTCAGTTGACGTAATTTCTCTTCTGTTCACTTCAATTCTATATAGATAGAAGACATAGCATAATAACCTAACATACTTCAAATGCAACTACTATTTCTTACCGTATCATATTTTCTTTATAATCTGTCACATTATAGACATTATACACACATAATATAAAGAAGAACAATGTTTAAACGCCGCTCAGTATGGGACATGCGGCATTCATCTTTATTCAAACATCATTGAGTTAGAATTCATTGCTATTGTAGTACAGGGTTTCCATTATTAAAGCTTGTATTTTACTCATTTAAATCTTGTAGTCTAGATTATATAGAAAATGTTACGTCATTAGCTATTCAAAGTAAAAACAGAAACAAGTATCATTCCTATGATATTCAAGGTTCCTTCAAAGATTTATTAGCAACCGACAAATGAGCATGTCCAGTTTTCGTAATGCTATATTAGGTACTCAAAAATTTATGAGCTTTTTAAGTGCATTACGGAAGGGTTGAATTGTTGAAAAAGTCATAAAGAGATATTAAGTCTTAGACTACATCTCTGCTAAACTGCTACAACCGTCAAGCACAAAAGGAAAATATCAACCCATGTCTCAAATGGTTCAATTATAATTCTCAATACACGATAATGCTTATGGTTTTGTTTGTAAAACTTTTTAACTGCGATTTTAAGTACTATCTTACACAGATGTTTTAATCAGTATAGATATATCGGTCGACGTAATTATAATTCAATCAGTGGAATATGGACGGACGTAATTACTCTATTATGGTACAGCTGACCGCTATTGTCCGCAATATCCCTAATCTTCTACCGTAACATGAAGGATTGACATGAAAGTGATTTACAATTATTATCTATAATGTCTACATTTTTTGTGATGAAGACATCATTAAATATGTTGCAGGCTCGTATAACGCTTTATTTCCGAGCAAGGGTTAGCGCGAGGCGATAATAGTTTTGTCTTATAATTTTGGATCGCACTTTATCATATAATGACAGTCGACATATACACATGTGCAATGGTTGCTCGGTAACTGTTTGAATTGTCAGTTTTTTCTATTTAGGTAATCTACAAATATTGAGAAACCTGACTCAAAACTTGTTTCTATTTTAAATAAATAAAGTTTATGTTACTAAGGAAATATATAGGTTTTTAGAGAAAAACAAATATTAATTCTGTGGGCATCCTTACGAATAAACAATACGTTATCTATTACATAAAAGATAAATTGTAGTTATATTTAATTTACGGGGTTTAGTTAAAACATCCACGCCTCTATATTAAAAAAAAAAAACATAGAAAGTGAGTGATACAATAACTGCCTGAAACAGTTATGTCTGTAACTGTAGTAATCGTATGGACGTATGAATGTGAAAAAGTGATGAATAAAGTTTCCAGTAAAAACAAGAAGAATCGAAGTAACGGACTAAGTATGACCATGAACTAGTAGATTAAATTCTTCAACTACAGTTGGTCAACTAGTTGAGTTGTTCCTTTGATGCGATGTAGGGTCGAAGGCAAACGGTCTAAAATACGCAAGGGCTATCTCAAAGTGTTTGCTGTCGTTATTAAGTCTAATGGGGCCCAACCGATTACCACTAAAATGGTACCTATAGTTACGAGGTAATCATATTTGCATCGTATATTCGCTATCCCTTATACAGCATCCGTTCTGTACCATACAGGCGGCTGACCTAACTCACTACAAGAATTTGTTACAAATGGAAACATTTCGTTCCGAGCAAAAACCCGAGATCAGTATCCGTATGTTAAAGTAAAGTAAGGTAACAACATCCTTACTAATATTATAGAGGCGAAAGTTTGTATTTATGGATGGATGTTTGTTACTCTTTCATGCAAATACTACTGAATGGATTTAAATGAAACTTAACAATAATATAGCTCATACATCAGAATAAGACAGGCTATAATTTATATGCATATTTTTATGTATATCTGTCTTTCGGTCTGAATGTTACGCCTTCAGCCTATTCTACGCAGACGTAGTTGCGGGCAGCAGCTAGTTTATATATAATAATATATCCAGACGCATTGGCTGCACACGCCATTGAAATATTTTATTTTATTATTTCGAAGATATACAAGTTAATTTATGATTTTCTCCTTCACCGCTGAGCACGTGGTAAACAGGCACTATAAATTGCAATTAACATTTTACTTGGAGCCGGTACCGGTATTCGAACTCTGGTTGCTGGAGTGCACTGAATTAAATACGATAGTTTGCAAACTGAGTAACCGCGGCTCGTATATTCTTAAATATGTAGACATTTAAAAAATGCAATTACACAGAGAGCATTAAATTCGAATAAAGGTATGTAGACTATAAGAATGTGCGGGAGTTCCGATTCAATAATTTCGTTATTACGTGCAATTTGTGATTTTGTGTATCCAATCTCCCAGAGTCAACATGCGCCGGTTACGTTCGGTGCCTTATATATAGCTTTGTAACTGATCCTTTTAGCTTACATTCAGTTTGAATTGCTCTAGCTAAGCATTTCTCATATAACTTTATCTTTATCTTCTTTAACTTTATTTAAAATTTAATCAATGTAAGCTATAACATTTCCTTATTAAATCTACTAAGAACATAACGATATATGATATATAAGAAAAACGGGACAAGTCAAATGAAATTAAATCATTTATTCATCGAAATAAGAAATAAACATTTCATCTATCGATAGTCATTTTTAAATCTACCACCATTTCGTAATGAAGTTCCTCTAAAGGAGAAGAAGCAGGCGAATGAAAAATTCAAAAATAAATTGTTCTTATGGCCCTTTTTGCATAATAAACATTGTTTCAACATCGGCTGCATGCCCCCATAGCAAAATACCGTATGATATTATGCTATGGAAATAACTAAAATAGACGATTCTAGCTGTATTTACATTAGTCAGATATCATATTTTCCTTACAGCATATTCTGCAGTACTTAATCTGCTCGCAAGTTTGGATATATGGGGGTCCCATTGAAGCTTTGAATCAAGAGTTATTCCAAGAAAAACAGTGGTATCCACAAGGCCTATCTCGTCCCCACTTATAAGTACATTGTTACCACCCAAATGTTTAACATTAGGTGTCGAAAATTTTATACATTTAGTTTTATTGCCATTTAACAGTAAATTATTAGCATTAAACCAATGAACTATTTCTGACATAGCATGATTTACCTCGTCAAGTGTTACAATACGTCGTTCGAGTTTAAAGATTAATGAAGCGCGAGTAGGACTCGCGCACGAAAGATTCCGTTCAATTATCTATAAAAAAAGGTGAAAAAATCATGTCTGTTGTATGGTTACCCCACTAAAACATTTTTTCGTTTTTTAGTATTTGTTGTTATAGCGGCAACAGGAAACACATCATCTGTGATAATTTCAACTGTCAAACCATCACGGTTCGTGAGATGCAACCTGGTGATAGACGGAGAGACAGACAGATAGCGGAGTTTTAGTATTAGGCTCCCGTTTGACCCTTTGAGTACGGAACCCTAAAATTTCTGAATGTGTAAGCCTTGAATGTGACGTGTAGGTCGTAGGTAACTGACAGAAAAGATGATGAAATACATTACTATAGTAGACTACTAGAGGATGTATAACAGCGAACATGCTTCCCCCGCGAAAAGTTTTGTACAGAGAATAGCCCGCAATGGGACATATATAGGTCGTTAATTTACTTATAATTTAGTTTACAACATGGTCATTGTTTGTTAATCAACTTTTTAATTCAGTTAAGCGGATTTTCCAGATGAAATATAAGTGTAAAATGAAAACTCGTCAAAAGGGCCGAAACCGAACCGATTCAAAAGCGATTAAACAATATCCTCACAGATTTATCACTTTCGATTTAACTTTTAACTCTTGAGAGCTTCGCGGAACGGGTTGTTACGTTAAAGTTTTAGAACCATCCGTCGAATTAAAATTCAAATTGATCACGGTAATCTCTTCAAAATATACAATTGAGTTTTTTTAAGAAAATATCTCATAGGAGCTAACACAAATCGACAATGAAATTTTCTAAAAAAAAATTAAGCACTATGTTTTTACTTTATTATCGGGTAGTAAGTAATCAAAAGAGACAATTTAAAATGGATCTATACATATTTAGATTGGAGCTAATTTTATAAAGTCGTCAATGCAGGGACAAAAAGTATACAGTTCCGAGTATGACATAACGGATGTATACGGAACTCAAACTGCTCCGAGCCAACGGGCACTTTGTATATCCCTGCCGTCGCTCCTTACGAGGGCTTATAGAGCGTTTAGAAGTGTTACAACAATCCGCCGCAGCGTATCCCAACGGCTCCCTGACGTCACATGCCGCGACTGCCTCTTAAATTTTTCCGCCAAACTAGACCGGAGGTCGTACGAATTTACTTGCGCCGACCTCCAAGCGAAATCCGCCCCTAATTCCGTAGTAACACGAATCAAATCTGTTCGCATACATGCAACAACTTCCGTAGACTGCCGTAACAATTTCAAGGTGGGACATGATCCGGTTAATGAGATGGCTACATTGCATGAACTCTCGAGGACTTAAAAACTCGACGAGGTTGGAAAAATGTAACTTTGTCTAACGATGTAACATTTTAAATAAAAAGTTTTTCCGGTAGTAAAACTCACGAGCCACACAGATTTTTTGTCCAGTGTCATGAACAATTTTGTTTCCAATCTAAACAAAGCGAAGTAGTCTGCGGATTAAGCACACTTCAATTCAATAAACATTACATAAGATTTGATAGGTCACATATTCTTTGAAAGTACACCGATTCCTCCCAAGAATTTAACGTAGAAAACAAAATTTAAAATAAAAAATGTGTGCGTGTACTAGCGTACACTCGTAAGAAGTGAAACTTTTTTATGACGTTATTTTTCAAAAAATAATTTACTATATGCAACTTTACAGAAATTGGTTAAATAAAGTTAAATTAGATAAAGTTTAATAAAAGGCTTTTATTATCATAGACATAAATACAAATTCGGACCCAAAATACAACCGCTTTGAATTTGTACATGGTCCTTCGTTGCCGAATAGTCAGCCAGTGAGTAGAAGGCAGACATTCGACTCGCGCGCGAGTGTTGTGAGTGAAGTTTTTTTGGAAAACCGAACTTGCGGACGTTGGATCGACGTCGCAACCGCAAGTTCCAGGAGCCGATCGAGGCTTCGAAGAGCATTCGTGCTCTGAAGTATTAGAGCTAGCACTGTATTACTACAAATATTATTATTGAATTTCATTAATTGTAATAGAATTATTGATCATTGATGTCGTTATTATATATTTGTGTTATTAATGGCTTATGGTAACTGAAATACGAAAATTATTGTTTACATTTTAGAATTAGAATTAAAATAAACCATTTGATTTTGCTGATCACTTTAATATAACATATATATATATATATATATTGTTATGAACACACAAAGGAACTAACGCCATTTAGCGTAAACTATTAAAACCACTAAGAAAAAGATGGCGCGTAACGCAAAAATGTTACACTAAATTTTTTTCCAACCCCGATAAAGAAGTTTCACTTCAAAAATTATGCAAATTTCAATAGAGAAGAATGTTGGGTATTATTATCAGCTTGAAATATTTCGGCCAAACAAACCCTACTGAAAGACAAAATTCAATGAACAATTTTAGATCGGACACTTAATTAATAATTTTAAAACGGGACGGTTGGCCGGGATAATGAAAACATTTGGACATCCAACGCCTTAGATTGTCGGTGTAGCGATAAATGATGCGTAGTGTTAGAAACGTCTGATATTAATATTAAAATTGAATATGATGAATCCGTGAAAATACTCTATTTTAATATTTTTTCTATTTTAATTTTTCATACAAAGTATGGTTGACACCTGAATTCTTTATAGTCGCTTGATAGAGTTTTTCTTCAACTTACATCAGATTTATTAGGCCCTAAACATAATTGCAGAAACGGCACAAGTACACAATGAATTAAAAAAAGAAAATATGTGTGAAATTCTGATAATAGGAACCTATCGCCACATTTCACTTGAATCGAACCTAGAACTTTGACGGGTGCTCGTGACAAAGATACAGTTTCTGTTATTTTTGGAGACATTCATCACTCACAGATGACGATTAAAACAGACATGTCGGCGTTCACACGGTGATCATACCTGTAACAATGCAAAAAATATCAAATTAAATTTGTAATCTGTTGACATTTCTTAACTCGTTCATTGAGTTCACACATTTCATTTACCGTAAAAAAGGTAAAATTACGTATACGCTGGATTTCAACTAGCAGCATTGGATTTTAAAAAGAAAAGCGCATAATTCATTCCAATCCGACTTTCTATGTCACAGGTGACATTCGTGGCGTTAGAAAATATGACCGGCTGTTTGAAGCGGTTGCCTCGAAAAACAACAGAGCGAAATCTCTTTGAACTTGGCCGTTACGAAAATATCATCGGGGTCCCGTTACGAAATACGCTGTCCACGGATGGGAAGCGCGTATTGAAAGACGCACGACGTCCGGTCGTAGACGAGACCCGTGTGGGAATATTGAGCAATCATTGCGCGTAGACGTTAAATTTCATGCGACCCTTTATTATATGTTTTTATGTGAAAGTTCACCTGATGTTAAGTGTACCTAACACCAGAGACACTGAAGTGCATCTGCCGTCCGTAATAAGAAAAAATCTGTTCGATAACAACGTGTATGTAGTACGTATATTCTTACGTCTGTCAGATGTAAACCAGAGATTAAGCACTAAAAAAAGTAAAGTTGCATCCTATGTTTGTCCCACACCTGGTCCTTTGTGTGCAGGGATTAGAGCATAGTCGTTCTCCGGACCCCACTCGCGGTTTGGCAGACCTCGGTTATCTTTCAACTTATTTTCTTTTATTATTATTTCGAAATAGGTTTCGTCGCGCTGTATTCCTCAAACTTAATCACGTGATCGTATCGATCGAACGGACGTTTAATTGCTTCACAATTTCATTGGTGCCGACACCTGAGATTTGAATTCAGATTGCTCGAGTGCATCCCCTCCGATCGGGCTCCCACCTTGTCGTGGCGGAGGGGCTTAGTAGCCGCGGCTTGGCCACCCATGGCGAAGCCAAGAAGAACCCGATGTACGAGGAACGTCAAAGATGTTATAGGAGGAGCCACTCTTCCTGTCCTCTGCCATCAAGGTGAAAGGGCGGGGCGTTTGACCACTCTCTCTGTCTTCCGCTACTCGGCGGGGCTGCACCGTTGATGTAGCCGTGGGGTCGCGGGGGGAGAGGATTGTCCGGACGCAGCCAGTGCTGGTTAAACGGAAGATTGCGAAAACGTCCCCATGCCCTTGCCAATATGCGCTGGGTGAGACAGCGTGGGAGTTTTATTCGGTGCGAGTCCAATATAGCCCGCTCGTGTCCCCGCTACCCACCCTGGGTATGCATTGGGATGTCTACCATTTCCCCACATAAAAAGGAGAGCGGAACTGCTGATGAAGTAGTCTTAGTATTGCATTCTCCATACCATCCGTAGCTCAAACGTGGTGAGCGGCGGAGCCACAGAACAGGTCCGCAGCTGGGGGCTGGGGGGCTTGCTGCTTATTAGCACTGGCTCTTCTGGCCCCCATGGCCTCTGGTCAGCGAACTTATAGTTTGTTGGCCATGCAAAAAGGGCCGAGTAAGAAGGCGCGCTGCATATTCCAGTGTGCCTTACCTGCAGGAGAAGAAAGTTGCTTCCCGAAAAGCGCTGACAGGTGGTTTTAGTCGGTGCGAGATAACCCTTCGTTACCCTTGCGACAGTGACGACGCGCAGGTATTTTAAAAAAAAAGGTTGCTTGAGTATATAATCAATCAAAACGAGCGCCTGAACACTATTAAGTTTTTCCTTTTGCTCTAGTAACGACTAACGTTGAAATTTAAAGTAAGTAACAATAATCGACAGCCATTACTTTCCACAACTTTGACATGGAATTTTGGAATTTCAACTTAACGGCACTTTGTTTCAGAAAATCGATTATATTTCATTAAGCTTTGTTGCTTCTAGCTAGTCGTCTGGCGCTTCATAAGTTTTAATTAATTAATTTTTAATGGCCCAACAAATGGCGCTTTGAATATTTATTTAAATGCCTTAATAATTCTGTGACGTGAACGTTTATTAAACACATCACGAGTTATATTGTTGTATTTATTTGCCTTTTAAAAGCTGTAGTATCAGAGAACGTTCAACTTTTTACAAGCTTTTATTAAACGTGCAAAGTATATACATACAAAACATACCTGTGTCAAGATTACACCTGGACAAACATACGTTTCACAAACACGACACTGAATTTTAATTCATTTATCTTTAACCGATTGAGCTGAAATTTGGTAGGCATACACGCTTATTTTGAATGACAATGTATGCTTAGCTAGGTGACGTCATACGTGTCATATGTGAAATTAGTATTGATTTGTGACAAATTTTATTTAAGTAAATTGTAGTAATATAAAACGCAGGACGTACCCTTTTCTTTAACTGTAAAGCATACGAATATGAAATTGAAATTTTCAACTGATAAACGTTAGCAAGATCTTTACCGCAGCTAATTGTTATTTTTTTTACAGCTGCGGTATTAAACTTACATCTGACCCCACAATTAAATAAACTGGTGATAACTCGGACAACTTGGATAAGTCAACACTGTACGTTCCCTTTAGTGTAATGATAACTACTCGATAATTGAAGCCATACAGTGAGGAGCAAAGCGATTAATAAATCGCTTTGCTCCTCAAATTTACTATTATCAAGTACCCACCATCACTTAACAGCAGCTGAACCATCTGCTCCTTTACCACATTCATCCACAAAAAAGAGGAAATTCTAACATATACATTTGAGCCATCTGTGACGACTGGAACGCGAAATGTGTTACGTGTCGTACACATGATCATATTGTCACGGTTCGTCTAGAGCAGCGGTGGCCAACCTTTTTCAAAAAAAGTGTGCAATGAAAAATTTTTACATGTTTTTTTAGAGATTTTAAATTAAACCGATTTAATTTCTGACAAATATCAGCTAAAAAATAAAATTCACACAGCCAGCTAGGATCTTCAAGAAGATTTTAAATTTCCCTCTATTGTTTTCAAAAAATTCTTTTGTTTCAACATTCAAATCAAGAAAACGAAATTAGTATTACCTACTTTAAAATCACTTTAATATGGTTAAGAAAGGTTTCTAAGATCTTGCAGCCGGCTCATGACAGATCAACCGTGGGCGCACTTGCGCCCAGGGGCGCGGAGTTGGATACCCCTGGTCTAGAGATTCGATTACGTAACCTCTTTATTCATAGCGACACGTATCCGGAACGAAATCCTATCTATTTCGGAGTAAAATAGTTGCGATTCTAGTTTATTGGCCGGTGCCAAATGTGTTAGAACCATACGTGTTAAGGTATTGGAGAGGAAATTTTAAGCGAACGCAAATAGGTACATTTATTATATTAAGTTAAAATATTATAATAGGTATAAGAATATTGTCTCAGACTGGTAAATTAATAACATCAGATGATAACGAATCGCTAAACACTGTGACAGTTACTTCAACAATTAAAGTTTATGCCTGAAATGTTTGTATATTCTATAGAATGCGTCGTCATTAATGCACGAAAGAAAATACATCAATGTTTTGCATACTAATTTTGATTAAAAAATACAAAAACATTAAAAAATATCTTCGGACTTGTAACAAAATGAATTTCGCAGCTTACAATTTAATAAAAGATCGAAGTTTTGTTGTTTTAATACTTTGTAACTCCTCCATGAGAATGTATAACTTCACTAACGGCCGGTTTCAATATTCTGTCCATCTGTTGATTTGGTCTGGAGATAGAAAATTGACATAAGTATTATGGAGGTAATGTCAAATACCTATTGCTAGTAACCAAATCTACATATAGAATATTGAAACCGGCATTAAGGCTACGTGGCATATTGTAAAAATTTTTATTCGATTTGGTATGTTCAAGCTTCCTTCTAATAACGCATTCCTAAGGAAAGCATCATTTAACAACACATTTTTTTTATGTGAAAAAGTGGCAAACGAGATAGCGGTTCACCTGATGTTAAGTAATAACCGCCGCTCATGGACATTTGCAACTTCCGTAGGAAAATGCGTTGCCATCTTTAAATAAAGTTGGCCCCGGCTACCTCACTCATCGGATGAAACGCCTTAAGTTGGTCTTCTGTGAGGTCGTGGTAATTAGTCAGACGGATCTGCCCATTCTTGCAACAGTGAAAACTGTTGCGTGGCCCTACAGCAATATTTCCTAAGCACGCCATATATACTTATGTTCTGTGGGATTATTACGAACTGTCACCACTTACACCGTACGGTTTTCAAAAAGATTTTCCAGCTCACACCACTATTGACCCTCCAGTATATGCCACTTTATTTTTCTTTGGAAACACGCTACGTGAGAACGGTTCATGGTCGTCTATATACTGTTTTTCTCCCTTCGTGTGTAAATAATAAATTTTGGGCGCATCGGAATACGTACCCTGGACCTCTATTCATACATTAGACGTGCATGCAATCGAATTCTGGCTATACGACTTTAGATCAGCATCACGAATTCGTCATTGAATCTTGTCAAACCTGGCATTAATGTGGTGAAATTCTTGAAGCTTGCTTTCTACCTTAACTACAAGATGTCGATTAGCGTAGTTCTTAAGATGGGTCTGAAAAAAAAAAACTATACGAAAGTGTATGATGTTGTGCACCCCGAACTGCCTTTTCCTGGTCTTCTTATGTTCTTGCTTGACTATCGAAATCGTTGAAGAACACTTTGAACCATAGTTAAAGACTCTCCTATTCTTTTGGCAGTATTACGTTGACTTCTTCCTTCTTGCACCGTTACTATGGTGCTCGAATAATTGTTCGTCATGTCCCACTGCTGGGCAAAGGCCTCCTCTATACAGAGGGTATCAGGGCAAAGTCCACCACGCGGCCCCACTGCGGATTGGTGGACTTCACATATCATCGAAATATTTTTTTGTTATAATTTCGAAATTATGCAGGTTTCCTAACGATGTTTTCCTTCACCGCGGAGCACGTGATAAGTCAGCACTTAAAGTTAAAAACTTATTTGGTGCCGGCACCGGGGATCGAACTCAGGTTGCTCGAGTATATTGAATTAAAGGCGAGCGTCCGGACACTGAGCTATCACGGCTCTACCATCGGTCTATTCGCTTACCATCAGGCAACTTTTCACATTAAAAAAAATCAATCAATCTGCCCGGTGATCTGAAGATCGGTTAAGTGAAAAATATCCCATTATATATATTTTTGAACCCGAATATAACAAGATTAATTTCACCAAAGATAATGGTACGAAACACGTTCGTATGAAACGGTGATAAATTTTATCACAGCCCTAATAGATTATCACGCATTGTATTAAACACGCTCTTTGTAGAAGACAGGTGAGTATATATCTATCAGAAAAAGGCACCGTCGATGTTTTTTTTTTTTTTTTTTCATTTTAAAATAATTTCATTTGTTTTCTAAATGTGAGTGGATTCTAAAAATTAATGTGATGAAAGGAATATTACTTATTGTCAAACGGAAAACCTCATCGCTATTTTAATTCTATTCTCTTCTAATTCTCAGGAAAATATTCGTTGTAAGAATAAACATTGATTTTTTTTTACAAACTTATATTCCCTTCCTGGTTGATATTAATTTGTCATTGTCTCATTCCTCCTAGTT
Source organism: Iphiclides podalirius (assembly GCA_933534255.1). Taxonomy (NCBI): domain Eukaryota; kingdom Metazoa; phylum Arthropoda; class Insecta; order Lepidoptera; family Papilionidae; genus Iphiclides; species Iphiclides podalirius. Next base: position 2,963,218 of record OW152816.1, read on the forward strand.
AAATTTTCCTCCTTTGACATGCGTGCAAATAATTTGCAGTTTTGCATTAACAATAATGTTATAGTTACGATAACTACTGTAATTGGTAGACCTTAGTATTCTGCGAACCCTTGAAATACATTATCAAAAAGTAATTTGTTACCCACGAACATCCTTTCCTATGATTAATTATCCAAGTGGGAATTAACCGTTTCCGCAAACGATAAAAATCTCAAGCGAAAAATATTTTACAGACTTTAATCATATTACGGTCGCAATTTACTCCGTGGTTCATTTTCTCTTTAAAATTAAATACCCGAAATACTAACCATTGATAATTATTATTGTTCGATGTAAATTGCTTGAACTCTAATTAAAAACATTTAAAATTTTATTATACTACCACTAATTTATACACTTAAAATAAATTAGTATGTATTTTATATCATCATCATCCTAAGGGCAGGCCTTATACCACCTGGATGGGGTCGGCAGAAAATGTGAATCATGTTGTAAGCGGTTTCGGCTTTTATTTTTATAACCGGCCGCCTGCCTGACGTCAAACCTTGGGAACAAACACCCAGATCCGAAACAATTATCTATGGGTGACACAAAGACTTGTGACGTGTTGGAATCGAACCCGCGACGCCCGACGCCGAAGGTTAGTAACTGCCCCACCGAGTCATCGTATCGTGTATTTGATATAAACATGTTGCATAGTATCAATTTCGTATTTTTATTATTTTACATACATTTATTTCATTTTATATACGATGTATTATTATATACCTATACTACAAGTATTATAGACTGCTTGTAAGCTATGTTACTAAAGGAGCGTAGCTGTTATTTAAAAGGCAATTGTTAATAAAAGAAATAAGAACGGGGTTATATATACAATTCATAACAAATATTAATAGTTACAGAGCCGTGATAGCTGTGTGTCCGGGCGCTCGCCTTTAATTCAATATACTCGAGCAACCTGAGTTCGATCCCCGGTGCCGGCACCAATGAAGTTTTTAACTTTAAGTCCTGATTTATCACGTGCTCCACGGTGAAGGAAAACATCGTGAGGAAACCTGCATATTTTCGAAATTGTAACAAAAAATATTTCGAAGATATGTGAAGTCCGTCAATCAGCGGTGGGGCCGCGTGGTGGACTATGCCCTGATACCCTCTGTATAGAGGAGGCCTTTACCCAGCAGTGGGACATGTATGTATAGGCTGTTACTTTAACTTTTTTTTATAGGCGAAAATTATATAGCGTTATACAAAAGGGTACATTTCCTTAAAGCAGCACTGACTAAGATAAGTAAATTTGACGTATATTTTAGCTCAAATATTATTTCTAATAATTTTGTAAGTTAAAAAAAATCATTGGCAATGTCCATTTTCAACCGACTTCGAAAAAGGAAAGAGGTTTTCAATTCGGTTGAATTATTTTTGCAATGGGCTCTTTTCAATTCACATGCGAATTGGATAAATGTAAAAGTACATTTTAATGAAATGTTTAATAATCGATTGAGAGGAAAAGAATATTTATTCTAAATGTACAATTTTTGGCAGCCATACTCACTTGTAACAATTGTATTCCGTTCAAATAAAATTTTATATGATCTTTTTTTTAATAAGATGTTTTAATGATGAAATAACTAATATTTACTCAATTTTTTATATACATATTTCCAAATTAGAACATTATCATTCGGCGGCTCTCACGATCTTTATAGGAATATATTTCATAAGCGTTAAAAAAAACATGAATGTCATCCAAACGCAATCTATAAATACAATGGCTAAAAAATAAAATCAATCAGAATGTTTGCCCGCGGCACGTTTACGAACCTACCCAAGATCAAAGTTCTTGTTTGTTTGACACAATCCGAAGCTCAAAGGTTCGATACGAACACGTACGGACTTGTTGACGGGGGCAAACATTATTAAATTGGCGAGGGCAAATAGGAAAACAATTTTGCTACCGAGTTATATCGGGAGTCATAATACGATTTCCTTCGGTGATACTTTTAAAAAAAGTCAGCCTTTGGGAATACGACGTTACAATCATACAGATCAAAGTGCAAATATGTCACGTGCAACACCTCGTAGTGAATTATTAGTGCAATCAACTGTATACGTCCTTAATAAAGGCGACGGGATAAAAAATAACCGAAAAATGTAAATTTAATTAAATTAAACTGTTAAATTAATTCATTTAAACTGTGGTAGGGCCACGCAGCAGCCTCGGCTAAGTAAGTAGTACCATGACCTCACAGAAGACCGGCGTAAAGTGGAAGTATAATAAATACTTTCGCGTTTCGTCTGGTGAGTGAGATAGCCGCAGCCCAATCTTCAAAAGGTTGTCAACGCATCTGTAACCCTCAGGTGTAGCAGACGTCCATGGGCGGCGGTATTCACTTAACGTCAGGTGAACCGCCTGCTCGCTTGGCAACTTTTCACATAAAAAAATAACAAACTTGCTGATCCTGTTTCGCGAGGGCTGACCAACTTAACTTTAATGTTATTATTGTTAAATGAACTAGTTTACCGAATTTATATTTAGTTTAAGACATAGTTGAATAATTTTCAACCTGACAGCAAACGTTTACAGCGACATCAATTTCTAAATATCATAGAAGTATGATACGGACGTATCGTGACGTCGAAAGAAGTCGGGAGGAATAAATCTTTATAATTGGCAAGTTACGAAATATAAACATTGAATACTTAAAGAAAGCACATTATGTTATTATAGAACATATATAAATTATAGAACATAACCATTTTAGGTTATCAATTTTTGTTTTCAAATTGTTTACTACTGGATCTAGAAATACAGCTCATATGTTATCAAAAATGTCATTAATGAAGATATTTCCAAAATCGGTCGTGTATTATTATAAATTATCCCTTATAATATGTTGACAAACAAACTTTACCCCTTTATAAAATTTGTATGAAAGTCAACAGATTATCAACATCTCAGCTCACAATTAGGTCACTACCGAACATGTTACCGATTTAATAACTTCACATTAGGTCGACGGTAATAAAGTATTAATTTCACATAGACAATAAATTTAAATTGTTTATAGTGCTAATCTTTAAGAAAAAGTGCGAAAAGATTGCCGAAGACGTGGGTTCGATTCCCACAGCGGCGACAATCTTTTCGCACTTTTTCTACATATTTTAATGTTCAATCTTAAGTGCAAAGATTAGCACTATAAACAATTTAAATTTCTAAAAAAAGCAATGGCGACATCTCTCGTTCGAATTATCGTTGTAAAACGATATTCGACAGGCCGCGAATGCCGAAGACGTGGGTTCGATTCCCACAGCGGCGACAATCTTTTCGCACTTTTTCTACATATTTTAATAGACAATAAATTTCAAGCATATCAAAAATATCAGTACGCCATAAAGGACCTTGGAGTATATCACTGCTATTTAACACTTCACTGAGCGCTCTATAGGCATTTACGATGTTAACATTTCGAACTACACGTACGAAGCGCGTCTGAGTAATCACAATATAATTGAAACACTACAACCCTAAATAATATACAACCAAACTACATTTGGCGCAATACGTAATACGTAACAATATACACCGATAACAAATGAGGTAAATTTTTCCCGATACCGATTCTTTCAATAGCGACGAAAAAAGAAAAGTGACTCTTTGGTCAGAAATCTCTTTATTAGTGGTTTTGTGATTCTGATTCTTCGAGAAGTGACTTTTGCTTCTTCGCCACTTTATCGCTTGTTCACGTTCTAGAAATGTATATATTGATGAGACAACATAATATGAGAAAAATGGCAAACTGCTGATATGTAACATAAAAAATATTAAATATCGGCATATTGCCATTTTGCTATGTTTTACATAAATACCAGCTATTTGTCAGTTGCCCAGGGATCATGCTGTCTCATATCACATTTTTCGTTTTCTTTTTTGGGTTTCGTACCTCCAAAGGTAAAAAGAAGGAACCCTTATAAGATCACTCTCTTGCCCATCTGTCCGTGACCCAAGACGAGAAATTTAGAGTTTCGCGAAAGCTTTTACGTATCAAAATTTAAGGTGAAATTTTCGAGTTTTCTTATTTTTTCGGAATTGTCCATTTACTTGTACTGTAAGAGCTTGTCCCCTTAACTGTATTATGTATTTTAATTCCAGGGGTCGAAATAGCATTCCTAAATTTCTTAAAGGTAATCTTGGGCTTCCTCATCTACCAGAAAAAGAGAACACTTTTAAAATACTTCTAACTAACGCTTCTGTGAAGCACATCCTTGGATGAGGCAGCCAGACAACCAGCCAGCTAGCGATCCAGCCTTCGTGGTTCTATCTCGGTAAAACGTGCAAAAACGATAGGAACAAATCAAATCATTGCGGCCCTATAGATATACGAAATCACATTGCTCGCGAAACATTGTTCGTACGGTATGTACTATATATATGTTATATAGTATATAAGGTATGTCTCACGTTCCTCGCACAATGACGTAGTTACATCGCGCGCGAACTATTAACAACGCACTTAATCGTCGCTCATAAATACCTAGCGAAGTATGAGGGCATTAGGCGAAATTAATTTTCGGCGCGAAATTAAATTACGCCTGAAATACAAAGCCACTGTTAATTAGAAAATCCGGTGCGCAAAGTTCTGTATTTAGTTTCAATGTCGAATCCGTATTAAGCTTTGATCGGTTGATTAATTTTACAAGCGGCTATGTATCATACAAACGACAATAGCCGCCAAAGAATATTTGTTATATTTGTTCACGTATTTAATTGATGTATTCGCGTCATTTGAGGGGAAAATGTTTTTATTTATATTACACGAAATAATAGTTAACAATTAAAATAAATGGATATTAAAATCTAATAAGTGTACAAATAATATGGTCGGCAAAAAGTCATCATTATGTTCATAAATTTTTATTTTTCGTGGACAGGGAAGGAGACTAATTTGCATGTAACATCTCAGAAGCTGCATCAAAATTTCCAAATACAATCGTGTGAAAAAACAGATTTAAATGTATATTCCATACATGTATTTAGTATACCATAAATTGTTCTGGTAATAAAAAATGCTTGTTAAGAAATATAAAGGATGGCAAGCACTGGCCTGACTATCTTCTGTTGGCATCGCCAACCCGGGCCCGGTATAGAATAACTTCTTTAATTATGTAATTACAAAATTGTTCTATTTTAGATTTCTAAACGTAAGAAGAAAAAGAAATATATAAAAAAATATACTCTGTACGGAACAATGCTTTTAGTAGTATTTCCCCGAACCGAACGCTTCTCAACAAAGCTCTTGAATACCTTCTAGTACTTTATCAATCTGGATAACATTGTTTGAACGTACTGAGAGTTTATGTTAACAAAATCCCTAAGCTCAGTAGGTACATAGAAACCCCGACGCCTGCCTCGCAATTTAATCAAGCCGATCATTTCAGAAACAAGGTAGCATTAGGCGTAAATCTATTATCACGTCTATTTAATTTCAACGTAAATCCGCTTTACATTCGTCGGGGTTAGTTTCAATTTAAATTGTGAGAGTGCTCCGAGACGAACGCTGACAACACGAGTTTAAATCCACTAGGTAACTTGTTGAAAATTACCTTCAGCGAAATCGTAGTAAACGAGTTTTAGATATAGGTTTAGATATAGCAGTAATAAGATCAGTTAGCTAGTAAAAAAAATATAGATAACAAATGCTACATTTCATTGATATTTTTTATGTAATAAGGAAATAAATTATTGATACCATAAAATATTTAACTGTAATGTGCACTCAGTTTTAAACGATGTTGGATTAAAATAAAAAATATTAAACATATTTAGAATATACATTTTTTTGAGTCTACCAGCCAGTAGTTGATTACTATTTTTCCCGATGGTAAATGGCAATGCAGCCCAAAATGACAAACTCACAAGCTAAAACCTGTTCAAAATACAAACGGCGGCTATTTGTAACATTCCTACACTATAGGCTTAGTTAATAACGAAGCAAAGTGCTCGGTTCGATTGGGATAGCAATAAAAAAAAAAGTAGTACTGCGCGTCCAGTCCTCCATTGACGGAAAGGGAGCGAGGAATGGGTGTAATTACACGATAAACGCTGCACATGCTACCGAAAATGACCCCAATAAACGCTGCACATGCTACAGAAGACAACCCAAGTAGGAAGCAGAAGTTCACCAAAAACTGAGTTTGTGCTAGCTCACATCACGGAAATATGCTTTATACTGGAATATCTAATGGACTAACAGTACAATTATTTAAGAGACCGTCTTTGATAGTGCAATGAGGAGTTTGGGTTTTTCACTCACCGCCAGGTGACCTGCCACGTTCGCTCATAGAAAATAACAATATGACGTCAAAACAGTCGGCGAACTGAAAGCCAATGGATCGAATTTAATAGACGATGACGCAAATTGCACTCAAGAATAGACTGGGAAGAATATATACACGCTGGAATAATTAGCAGGACAGTAAAAAAGTGAGATCTAATGCTGTATTCTTTTAAGACACTGGCCAGTATTATTTTTTTTTAATTTTAGATCTAACTTCAAAATAGAAAATTAGCCGATAGTATAATTCTTTCATTCAGTTTGAATTTTCCATCAATAGCGGAAAATTTTAATGATTTTTTTTTTGAATTTTTTGTGATTTCGTTCTAATGGCATCTTTTATGATTATAAGCATCATTGCATTAGAGCAGATGTAATGATAAGAAATGGTCGATCCAACGATGGATAGTTTCAAGATTTGGTCAAAACTATTAACTATTTATCGTAATACCCAAGATGTATTTAATTTTCATATAAAGGTGTATTTCAGGGAGAGTTGTCCATCTGCTACAGTCCGCGTTCGAAATGCAATTAAGGAGTTCTGAGAAGGACAATTGAGTGAGAGCAAAGTTCGCAGAAGATTTGATGTTACTTTAATTGTTACTTAATATCTCAATATTACTTCTTGAAATGTAAAAGTTAATGTTTTATATAAGCACTTTTTTGTCAGCTAACTTTGTCGGTGTGTAAGTATATTTAAGTTATTAAAAACGTCAGTTAGCGCGCATCGTTATGAAAATATTTAGTTCGTATTACAGTAAAACGTATCGCGTTCCTGTAACAGGAATTAAATGTAACTAATTTTACGTCTATGTATGTATTCATATATGCGAGAAACGTGCCGAAATATATTACGCGGAGATATAATGCTCAAAATATTTTTAACTTCCAAATTTTAACTTGAACATTTAAAAACGAGGATGAGTTGCTAAGTTCAATATACGTACATGGTTATAACATTAAGGGTTGCACGGTACCGTTACGGACATGATTTCGTTTCTTGAAAAATAACCTTTTATGGCCAAGCAGCAGCTTAAGTTGTTGCACGAATGGGCAGGCTCGTCTGGGAAAGTACCACAGCCTTAGAGAAGACCGGCGTGAAGTGGAAGTATGCATTATACTATCGCGTTTCATCTGGTATGTGAGATTACCGAGGCCCAGGTTTTTAATGTTGGCAACGCATTTGCAACCCGACCGTGTTGTAGATGTCCATGGGCCGTGGCATTCACCTAACATCAGGTGGACCGCATCCTCGCTTGCCGAATTTCCCATAAATATATATATATATATATAAATAATAACCTTTTCGTATTTGCGTCACAAGTTACAAACGATGGAAGGATTGAAACAAAAACGCAGCGGCCGAATGCTACGGAATTTCCCTAATTAACGCCTTACGTCGAAAACCATGGCCGGCTCTCAGGAAATAGCCGGACCGTTAATGCACCGCCGTTTCCTGAAATATAATATAATACTCGCGCCTGCGTCGCTCGTAAGGCGGAACATAATTACGTTATATTAGTACGCAACAGGAATGCTTTCGAAAGGTTCATATACTGATTCGCAACTATGTTTTGGAGCGTTCCTCATTAACCAGTCAGCGATAATTTAGTACTCAAGCAACTGTATATTAAAATGACGTGTAACATGCAGCCAATGTCTATTCGATTCTGAGTCCATAGCTTTTATTATATTTTCTCTTAGAAGGTTACGACAATAAGAACGTAAACGTTTGTGACTTGCTAGTATCCAAAATGACACCTTTTCATGATTTTAAATGTATCACTTTTTATGAGCTTGTTTCCACTGATTCGCCTGAATATAAGTACCAACACACTGCGGTCATTACTGTTTCCTTTTATGATAAGCAATGTCATCTTTTTTCGTTTTAATTGTGCTTAGTCGTACTAAGCACCATCATTTAAGCACCACGGTCACTGTTTTCGAAGGTATTTGCGTAACCAACATTTATTTTTTCAAGTTATACTAAGATCTATAAGTCCAAGTTATTTAATTAAACCGTTGTCAATAGCATACAATGTCGTTTTCACCAACAAAGAATATTGGCATTGGGAATGAAAAATTGAGTTATTTCTCTTTTGTTTCTTACCCGAAAGAAGTGACCGATGAAATGACTTCTTGCAGTAAACGTACATAATTTTGACGTTTGCGTAATATAATTAAAATAAATTTTAAACGATAGAAAAATCACTAATGATCAATCACTAAGAACACTCACTTTATTTGACAGTTAACCTTCACTAGTAGACATTTCTGAACGCCTCAAAGTGAGCCAAGTGCAACCCTTATGGGACGATTTTGTGGTTTAAGAACTTTGTCCATTAAGACTTTGTTAGACGGATTTAAATCTCGTTTTGGCTGACTTACTCTTTGCAACTGAGCCTCGTTACTGTAGACTTATAAATGTACGATTACATTTAGTCAAAGGGTTAGGCTTAAACGCGGCTAAAATTAACATATCGAATACTCTCAGCACAGTTAGAGGTCGCTAGATAAAGTATTTAGTGAGAATTCCAAAGTTGTCAGTCCGTTCACCATAAACATGTGCCTCCGAATCTCTTGCATTTGTTACGAAACGAAAGTTTGTGTTTGAATGTGCACGTTCCCCTTGACATTAAATGTCTTTCTTTTCGAAAAATGTTAATATGGACGCGAAACAGGTTGTGCCTATGACTTTTATAAAAGTTATTAAAAAATTGCTTTCCTCTTTGCTTTGTATTTCGTCCGTATTTATTAAGAGACTAGTGAGCCGTCCCGGCTTCGCACGGGTTCAATGTAATATACATATAAACCTTCATCTTGAATCACTCTATCTAGTAAAAGAACGCATCAAGATCAGTTTTAAAGATCTAAGAATACATTAGGACAGACATACAGCAGGACGACTTTGTTTTATACTATGAAGTGATGTTACAAAATTCTCTAATCGGCATAAATAAACTTAGACATACGCAAATAAAGTTTATCAAAAAAGGAAGAATATAATTTGCACCCGATAACCTTACCAAAAGTATAAACGTTAGTCATCTTATAAATATATGTGGTTTCGGAAAGTTACCGAGCGACAAAGTTAACGTTTAAACGTTTAGAAAAGTTATTCGTTTAAAACGCTTTTTAGAAAAGTCACCTGCGCTTTACGCTCGTTTTCAAATAAACATGAGCATCAAAATAAAGAAAACACATGAAGAATAGAATATATAAATATTCTTTAACGTCAATAATAATATTAAATTTGATTAATTTTACATAAAGTAATCACATCCGAGTAACACTATTTTTTTAAAACTGCCTGTATATCTAATACTTTTTAATTATTTAATGCACTTAATGTTGCCCCCTCATTCGAAGTTACATTATAAATAATTAAGCTAAAAACAGAAAATGAATAATCGAATGAACATCTAAAAGAGACGTGTTTCAAAAAAATATATTTAAACTTTTTCCTTCGTGTACTGTGAGTACGTAATTACGGGACCGAACAAGTTTGATGCACTTTAACTGTCAAAAAGTGTGTATATACCCAAAAACATTCTACAAAATGCAAAATCCAGAACAGAAACGTCGGGAATTAAAATTAAAAATAAACGCGATAAATCCGTAAAATTAGTTTCATTTACAATGTGTAATCGCGTAAATAAAAGTAAGTAAAGTAAAGTAACAGCCAATACATGTCCCACTGCTGGGCAAAGGCCTCCTCTATACAGAGGGTATAGAGCTCTATAATCGCGTAAATACAAGAAATTATTATCCAGAACAGAAGAATCAAATGAGAGACCAAACAAAGACATGAAAGGCAGTCAAAACGATTATACATATATACGCGCGGGAAAAGGAATAAGCTTTTATTACGCTTTAAAATAAAATTACCTTAACGTTGATCGAAAAAACCGGCCAAGTGCGAGTCCGACTCGCGCACGAAGTGTTCCGTACCATTAAATATCAAAACGGCCAATAATCATGTCTGTTGTGTGTGACAATTTAGTATTCTTTGTTATAGCGGCAACAAAAAAACATCTTCTGTTTCAACTGTATTACTATCACGGTCACATGATAGGTGTCACACAGGTGATAGACGGACAGACAGACAGACAGCGAATTCTTAGTAATAGGGTCCCATTTTACCCTACGGGTAAGGAACCCTAAAAAAGGAGGAAAAAAGGTGAAAGTTTCGAGGTTTCGCATCCATTTTGAGCGAGCCTTTGAAAGAAAATGCGATTAAGCGGTATTTTTACTGACTTCGTTTTCGCAAGTGTGTACTTTCGGGTGGGCCTGAAAATAATAGAAACGAATTTTCCGTCGCGAAATTCGCTCTTTTGTTACACCTTAGACTAAATGGCCGGACTTAATGGCATCTCTACTAGTCAACCCTTGTCATGGTGAGAAGTAGATGGCAGGTGCTAAACCAAAAAGTAAAAAAATATATATACATAAAAATTAAATATAATGTGTGGGCATATACGAATACATATATGAATATTATTAATCATAAACTACATATACATATATATGTTTATATATAAACACACATATATATATACATACATATATGGATAATAAAAACCGAACATGGGATAAGCCAAACAAAATCAATGATTTAATAGGTATTCTCGAACTAACTATTTAAATGTATATTTATTTGGAGCTGTTTTGATCTTATCGCGACGGGCGTTCCAGAGAAGTGTAGCTTGAACAGTAAGAGTTAAAGTATCCTGATGTTATGTTGCGGGATGCGAATCCTATGTAGGTTAAAGGAACGAGGTACTCTGTCAGAAGCAGAGTGAAATAATTGGAAGGTATTCCTGAGATATTAGAGTAGGAGAATTAGGATTAGATAATACAGAATAGAATACACAATACAACAGAATTCTGGAGCAACGCCTTTGACGAATAGAAAGCCAGTTAAGCTTTTTTTTTATGTGAAAAAGTTGCCAAACGAGCAGACGGTTCCCCTGATGTTAAGTGAAACCGCCGCCCATAGACATCTGCTACACCCGAGGGTTTGCAGATGCGTTGACAACCTTTTTGGAAATTGGGCTCCTGCTCCTCACTCACCAGACGAAACGCGAAAGTATTTGTCATACTTCCACTTTACGCTGGCCTTCTGTGAGGTCGTGGTACCTACCCGGACGAGCCTGCCCATTCGTGCAACAGCCGAGCCAGCTGCGTGGCTCTACCACCGTTAAAGTTGCGGCCAGTTAAGCCAGTTAAGCTTGCGACGATAGGAAGATACGTGGTCATATTTACGTAAACCGAAAATGAATCTAATGCAGTTATTGAGGAGGCGCTCCAATTTATTAAGACGAGATTGGGATAGGTCCGGGTAACACACATCTGCATAGTCAATAATGGGTAAAATTTAGGACTGGACAAGCAAGAGCTTAGTTTTATGGGGCAGAAAGTTTTTAAGGCGATAGAGAGAACGTAAGGTTGCAACAACTTTCCGGCTGACTTCGGCAACCTGTGTTTCCCAACTAAGTGTCTGGTCCAAATACAAGCCAAGATTTTTAACAGATTCAGAGAACGGAATTAACGGAGAATGAATTAATTAATTGTAAGTGATTTATATATCTATGTTACATAAGGATTGCGTAACATGTGCAGATCATACCGTAATTGTATAGGGTGTTACTAAAAGTGAAGTAATACTTAAACAGTGCATGGGTAGACTGGCTTATAATCCACATGTATCCTAACTAGGTAGGATGACTTGCCGCTGCTAAGCTTTTTGCTTCGGCTTCGGGGGTCGTGAGTTCGATGCTCACTCGGGGCAACTGTTTGTGCGACCAACAGATAGTTGTTTTGGATCTGGGTGTTTGTTCCCAAGGAGGTTTGACGTCAGGCAGGCGGCCATAAAAATCATAGCCGAAACCGCTTACGACATGATTCATATGTTGATGATGATTAAAAAAATCTACAGACACGAGAGATCCTTATAAATTTATACTGAAACGACGTTTGCCAGTCGGTGTGACAGGATATTAATTAGAATTGCATTCGTCGATTTATTCCCTGTTTTCGCAATTAATATGTACGTGGAAAACGGTCGGCACCGCAACATTTGATTTACGCTAAAAAGGTAAGGTGCCAGGAACCCGATATTGCATTATTGGAACGAACAAACTTACTTTTTTATTTATGTTGAATGATCTGTTTTGATTCTTATGAAATTATAATGTTACTATTAAAACATGTAGAAAAACGGATAAATTTTTAACCGCTACGGGAACAGAAAGGCAGTTTAGCTTAGTCGCCAGAGAGCCTGGGCGTGATTCAGGAAGACAAACTAAATAGATACAAATTTTAATGTTAAGTGTAGAGATTAGCACTTTTGTAGTATAACTTAATTTTAAAATATTAATATGACTAGTTAGTTATTGCATTAAGAAGTAGTTTCAGAAATAAACTACAGCTATGTTGTGGGTTCGATGCAGTATTTATTTATTTTCTAAGGTACACCAACTGCATAACGTAAATTTAGATTTTTATTAATTTTTTAGGATAAAAAATTATGCTGGTACATTTGATTCGACTTCCAGTAAATTGTCTGCCCGATTTCTTATTTGTTAAACTCTCCGTGACTTTTCCCGAAAAAGTTTGTTTAAAAGAATATATACCCAAATAAAGCACGACATAATCTAGCCCCAAACTAAGCGAAGCTTATACTATTGGTAGTAGGTAATTGCTACATATATTAACTTTTCTTTTATAATGTAAACATATTGTAGGTATAAAGATATATAAACACCCAAACACTAGAAACACACTATGTTCGTTACAAATTATTTTCCAGTAGTGGGAATCAAACCCACCTGACAGACGCAACTGACAGGTCCACTATTCCCTACGCCAATCGGGTGTTTAAATGAAAAAACTATCTTATCTGGTTATTTTTAAATAATTAAGACGAAATTAAAACATAATAAATTTAAGGCGACGTTCAACAGTGTTATTGATAACAAATGGATTTTCGACGAAACGATTAAACTCCCTAGACAGCCTAGATGATAAATTTTCACATTATTCCGATGCGACATTTTATTGACAGAATTTAATGTTTAAACTTCATCTGTTTCGGTAAGACTTCATTAATCAGCCGGGATAAATATATTTTCAATTGTGTTCGTACAAACTTACTGTTCGGCGACAGCAGTTGTTCTGTGATGGGTTCTCGTAAATAATCGCCTGTGGTGGTAAATTATTGTTTTGTGACGGGCCAGTTTTTTCCTGATATTATGCTGTACAAAAATTATTACTAATACTTAATGCAGTAAGAATATTCTCTTAGTTCTGTATCCTCGCCATAAAATATAACTATGAATTTATTGATTGATCATATTTCGTCAAAAGAGTTTGGCAATATACTTCAACCGATGAAGCCGCACCTTTAATGCCCAACACGTGCACACACGTCCTAGAAACAAGAAGTTAAGACAAATCACTTTGTACAAACGACTGATCCCGCGAGAGAAGAAGGTCTAATACCTAGGTGCCAACTGTGACGCCTCAATCTTTTAAATCTCATTTACAGAATGTCAGAAACAGAGCGGCCTTTGTGCCTGGCCGACTCCTTAAAAAAACACATTAAAATCACGAAGACATAACGTTTTTTGTATTAAAGACAAATATCTAGCAGTGAGAGATTGACGAATTACTTCTTCTAATTTGCCTTAGTATTCACGTGGCAGTAAAATAAAGAACTCCGCATGAAATGCGAATTTCCGTTTTCGAGCGCCCTCGTTACGATATCATAACGACGGAACTAATTCATTCCACACGGATTCTGTTTAATCCATCCGGCATATTAAACACTCACCTGCCCGCATGGGACTCTCGCAGACGCAAAGCGTCCCAGGGCAAACATCAATTACCAGCAAAGGGGCCGAATCGAGCGCCTGAATGTTTAATTATGCTTGTCGAGTTCAATTGCGAAAACTTTAATACACTCCAACGCTAATAACGCATCGTGGTAGTAATGGGACGAAATAAGAGCAATCGTTGAATATTACTTTCTTAAATTTTCTCTCTCGTGCAAGGTTCGGAACGACTGGTTAAGCTTTTGCCGAGTTCTCTGATATACACAATATTTATGTTGAACAACAGATTTGACGGCGGCAGTGCCACGCAGCAGCCTCAGTTGTTGCACGAATGGGCAGGGCCGTCCGGGTAAGTACCACGACCTCACAGAAGACTGGCGTAAAGTGGAAGTATGAAAAATACTTTCGTGTTTCGTCTGGTGAGTGAGGTAGCCGGAACCCAATTTTCAAAAGGTTGTCAACGCATCTGTAACCCTCTGTTGGCTATGGTGTAGCAGATGTCCATGGGCGGCGGTTTTCACTTAACATGTGAACCGTCTGCTCGTTTGGCAACTTTTAACATAAAAAAAAACCAGAATAAAATGGCATCGACACGAGATACTTATCCTTCAGCACTTAAAATGTACAATTTCATTGGTGCTGTCACTGGGGATCGAACTCAGGTTGCTCGAATAAATTCAATTAAAAGCGCCCGGGCACTGAGCTATCACGGCATTAATTACAAGTACCCGGAGGACCCAGCTTTGCTCGGTTTGTTTTTTTTTTGGTAAATCGTGTGTTTTGGAAATTACATTTAGATACAAATTACTGAGTAATGAAATATGCGTAATATTTTTCGATCTTACCGACCTAATAATAAGAAAATATGAAGTGGCGTTTTTCACAAAAGAAACAACTTTAAAAAAAGGGAAAAAAGTAACAAAATAACAAATCGCCAAAAAAATTAAAAATAAAGAAAGCAATGATCTGGAATCGATAAAAAAGGAAAAAAAAGAGTGTGTAAATGATCGTGATACGAACCACGGCCGTCTGTTTTGGGGCCGCCCGATTACCGACCGAGCTATTATGACATTTTCTTTTGCGCCGAAATTTACCGTCATATTCAAATGATATTTTTCATTCCCTGAAAACAGGGATAAAAGGACATTTTCTAAAAATGAAACCTAGCTAGATCGATTTTTCGTCCCGGAATCTACGCACATACTAAATTTCATGAAAATCGCTGGAGCCGTTTCCGAGATTTCGATTATATATATATATATATATATATATATATACAAGAATTGCTCGTTTAAAGGATAAGATTTTTTATTGATTACATTACAACATTACAACATTACAAAACCTAAGACAATTTTTTTTAATTCTTGGTTTTTTTTAAGCACTTAAGAAAACCAAAATCTACCACCGATTCCAAAATTTAGAACAGTTGAAACACATAAGCTATTTATTCCGGAATGATACACCTTTTTATCAGACAAATACAAGTTGATATTAATTCACTCCTTATTTATATAAAAATTACCCGTTACATAAATACAAAATTTATCTTACGTATGCATTTGTTCAAGGTGTATTAATTATTTAATTAATTAATTACATTAAGACTAAAATTAATAAATGTGACACGCTCAATACAGAATTTCCTTTAGTACAGTAAAGTTCCATATTTTCCGCCATATATGAGCCGATGAGTTCGGTTTAAATCAGTCATCAGTTTATGTAAGTTTACATTTTTTTGTTTACAAGCGTAAACTTTCAACTTAAAACTTTCCTTATCGATTTAAATAAACAGCTGAAGAAACTCATAAGCTACAAGTACTTTTATTATGGATAGGTCATATTAATTACGACAAATCATTTATGTTAGAAAACACAAGCATATTAAAAACATCAACAAAATCGACAATCGCAAACGAAAAACCAAAGATCCCGGGAAAGCTCCCAAGAAAGCTTTCCGATGTTCAGTGCTTTTTAATTTATCCGCGCGACATACGAAGCTACTTAAGTTGAAAATTTAAGCAACCCACTTCGGAAGCCACTCTAAGACATGTCGAGTTAAACCTTTTCCATCCGTTTTTCCTTTAAACGAGAATGATCGCGATGCTAGGGAATTTTTGTTGGGGAGTTTTTAAAAGGTTACATTCACTTGTTCGTATTTTAGGGTAAATAAAGTTATGAAAAAGGTGAATGATACTTTAAATTCAGACTAATTAATAAGCTATAAATGGAAAACTATACTAGCTCATAAAGATGCCTTCACCCGATGTTTATAAGTGATTCATATATATCTCCCTCTACTCTTTATGTCTCATTAGCAATAATTGTTTTCGCAATGGTGGTCTGGAAGAAATCGCTTTCTGAGCGATAAGACCGCCTATTTTACTTCCTTTTATATTTATTTGTAATTTGCTTTATTTGTATATATTCTTATTTTTGGTGTGCAATAAAGTATTAATAAATAAATAAAAGTTCATATACCGTTAAATTAAATAAATGTACAAGCATCAAAAAAAGTTGGCGAAAGGTTTTAAAAATCAAATCTTCGTTACATCTACGGTACATTTTTACAGAGCCGTGATAGTTCAGTGTTCGGGCGCTAGCCTTTAATTTATTGTAATATTTTGTATATACGTCATAACCTTAATTATTACCTAAAGAATAGTGACAGACATAAAATAAACACTAGAAATAAGGACAGACTTACTACACCATTGTTTCGTCTACAAAAAGTAAATAGGTCGTTCATAGGGCAAAGTGCGCGCATGTATAATAAAATCCCACAGTCGATATTAAGTCTGCCGCTTGAGCAATTTAAATGTAAAATTAAAAATCAACTAATGATTTAAGCATATTATACCATTTCGGAATATCTCGACGACGCCAATGTGTGGAGTTAATACTGTTGATACTCACGTAGGCTAGAATAAGACTATCATACCTGTATATTATATTGTACCCTGATATTTTTGAAAAAGAGCAACTGTTGAGTTTCTTGCCGGTCTCTTCTCAACAGAAACTGCTTTCCGAACCGGTGGTACCTTACGAATCTTTGATGTAAAATTTGACGATTCATAAGAGCGCGCAAGCGTCTATTTAAATAAATACATTTTTGATTTTTTTTTTAATTATACTCGAGCAACCTGAGTTCGACCCCCGGTGCTAGCACCAATGAAGTTGTCAATTTTAAGTGCTGAATTATCACGTGCTCAGCGGTGAAGGAAAACATCGTGAGGAAACCTGCAAATATTCGAAATACCTAATAACAAAAATTATATTTCAAATATATGTGAAGTCAGCCAATCCGCAGTGGGGCCGCGTGGTGGAATATGCCCTGATATCTCTGTACAGAGCAGAGGAGGCATTTGCCCAGCAGTGGGATATGTATAGGCTGAATTTTTTACTTTTTACGGAACATTTAAAAAAAATAAAAAGTGATTTATTTATTAACTTCAAAGTGTTTTTATTTTCTTAAAGAAGGAACGTAACATCTTTAAATAGATAGAGATACATTTATAAAAATATATCAACTTTTTTGATTTGTGTACCATTACAGACGTAGTATTGTTGGTAAAGCAAGGATCGCGGGTGGTCTTTTTCAATGCAGACCAACAACAGGGTTAACGATGAAAGCTAGTAAATATATTTTTTGCACGCACAAGAAAATCGTTTGTCTCTTCTTGCACTGGTTGAATTGTCCGTTGTTTGTCTGATTCAGTTCTATTCCATCTGCTAGCGATGGAGCCGTAGATAATACGGGTAGGCGGTCAGTAAAAGCCTATTCACACGAACAATGAAGACGCCTACTCAATGTTATATTTAGACGAAAACACCAACGGTTCTATGCATTCGATTTACGAATAACGACGAAAACTTGGTTCGAGCGCATGAAAGGTCAATAACTAAGGTCCACTGTGGGCTTATTTCTATAAATTCAAATTGCACTTAAACAAATGTAAATGACCTCCTATATTTCTTTACGTAAAATGGACACATATTGCACCTTTACATCAGAAGAAAACTTGATTCATAAAAGAAGCAATTCAATTTCATACTTATATTCTGATAAATTAGTTAAGACCCCTAATACAAATGCACAGTTAACAGACGTCTACACTCGAGAGCAAAATATCTGTAATCATTCTGGTTCTTAAAGCATAACTTGTTGAATGTTCAAACGTGAACAGAATAGAGCGACGTGCTCGAAAGAAAAAAAGCGTTCACCGTAGTACAGTGCGGTAACTTTTTTAAATGCATGTCGGAATTGTCTGCAAAACTTGTGTTGGAACAATGCACACAACTCTCAATAACATTTCGCAACGGTACGATTTAAAACACAACGCGAATGAAATATTGTTTGTAATCAACGCAATGTTATTTCAATAAAACAACGCTTTAAATTAAAAACATTGTTGTAAAACGGAACACTTGCTATTGGCAAAACCAATAATAAGTTTATGAACTGTTTACTGCGAAATTAAACTACCGATTAATAAATTAAAATGGCACCTACCATATTGGAGTTAGTGAATACTTTATTGGAGAAGGTCGAAGAAATCATCAATAGATCGATATGCTTTTTAATATACGAATTAAGATAAATGAGATATACATATCTCAATTCTATGTTTATACCGGTGCCTATGTTTACGTCGTGGCTAAGCCTAGGTTGTTTTTGTCCACAACTTCGGCGCTCTCTCTGTCTTCAGATTAAGCCTTTGCGGGGTCGGAACTTACCTTCGGCAGGTTCCTCTATCACGCGAACGGGATGCAATCAACACGTTTCGTCACGTCACTGACACGCGGTCGATATGCCGGCCGGCCGTGAAGCGACGGCGTGCGTTAGGCTCGCCGGCGGGACAGAAACTGGTAGGGCGGGCGGCGCAACGACGGTTTTTGACAGGGGATGTGGAAGGCACTCCGCCGAGTGCAATAGCGTACGGGACGAAAACAAACAGCGAGAGATACATTTCATTAACTGTGATACGAAAACTGTATAATGAAGAAACGGACAATGAGTGGGAACGTGGAACTGTAATTGCAAAGATTATAAACGCTAGTTGACAATTCTCTTACAAACGTCGCGGGAGTCTTCTACGTAACAACAAGCTGGTATCGAGCATTCTATTATAACTTCAATCAAGCTATTACGACTCGTTTCAAAATACGGTGTATACATGTCAGTGCTGCTATATTATTTTTTTTACGTAATTACCTAGTTTTATCGTGTTAATTAATATTTCTGTAATGGGTTTCTTCTTAATTAATAAAATTATAAAGGATTTGCTTATTAGCGTTAATCCCTCTGTTTTCGTTGTTCAAATATTTTTAGAAGTATATCTTAACATAAAAAAAGACGCGGCTTTTGTGTCGTTATTTTGGAAATAAAGTTATGTTTTCAAGATACAACAAAACTGAAGTATAGGATCTTTTAATTCCAAAAATAACAATCCGTTCCGCCATAAGGGAAATAATCTTAAGACAAACTTTGATAGACGTTAATACTACTCGCGGCTTTGCCCGCGTGGTTCTTTCTGGTAAATATGTTCAAAGCATTTCGGGTTGAGGGGAGAATAAATTTTGTTGACAGGTTTATATAATGGTAATAAGTACGGCTTTATTTCATACACAAGAAGTTAAAACTAACAGCTAAAAAACTTAAGGATTATATATATTACGATATACGTTGAAGACCTTAAAAATAAATATCTTTCTTTAAAAAAAATCCAATTAAAAAATAGCCTATGTCCTTTCTCAGGCTCTAGACTATCTGTGTACCAAATTTAATTTAAACCGGTTCATTAGTTTTGGTGTGACAGCGAGACAGACAGACGCATTTATAATATTAGTATGGATACGATTACTACAGTATTTTTAGTTATACCACACTGACAAAGACAGAACCATTGGATTCAATGAAATGCTCTACTAGCAGATGTCATTTATTTGCATAGAGATTCCATTTGCTATTTTCAACTTATCCTGTTCTAAACACTTCCTTTTTTCTTGAAAATGTTCGGAATGACCGTTCAAAGCCTTCTCTTAAGTAAGTCGTGTAAGAGTCTCATCACCTTTTTAAAATAGTTATTACATTATTTCTTAACATAATTATTTAACTCGTTTTGTTTTTATTTTTGTCCTTGTGTTGTCCGTTGTCATTATTAGGTTTATTGAAATAATCCTTGAAATGTTTGAAACCATAACAATATTTTCATCTTCGAAAACCAAACAGATTTAAAATTTGAATGGCTATTTATAGGTAAGCCTTGTGGACCAAATATTGTATAATATTATGTGAAGGGGTGTTTATTACCAACAATACTGCGCCATTAACATATATGGCAAAAATATAAAATGTTTATTTCACACCACCGTATGCTGTTCATTATATAAATTAATTAATAAATGCTGACTATTTTTTTCTTGATATTCTATAAATATACGCAACATTAAGGTTATTGAATTATAAAATATAATTACCATAATTTTGTTTAAAAGGAAATGTTACCATACGTTGCGAGCGGTACGGAAATAGCAGACACGGACATGATTGAATTAGTGGAAGGAGATAGATATCGGCACTGCTCAGTAACGTGGTGCAAGCAAATGTAGAGAATGCTCCCTTTGAGAGATGCTCTGCATTCTTAGCACGACTCTGCGTTTACAGAGAATTTGTACTTTAATGGGAACATTTCATGACTGCAGGGTAAATAGACTACTAGATGAGAACATTATAATTTAATAAAATGGGAAAAAGATAAAAGTATTCATCATCCTCATCACCATCTCCAGATACAGTAGTCCATTAATGAACTCTCTTACAAGACACAAGATTCAATTAGAACAAGTCACATATGCATAGCTTCGTTTAATTAAGTTTTGGAGGTCAAGAAATGGTTCCAGTGTCGATGGATGATTTCATTTATATGTAACGTAAGAAACTCGAACGATTAACAGTAAAAATTAGTTGATGCCAAATGCATGGAAATAAAACTACGCTAGTTTTTTTAGTAGATTACTTGCAGTAATCTACTATTTAAGCTCGGCTATTATTAAATCAAATATACTATTAAATAAAATATTAATTCGCAAGTAACTTCACATTTCAAGCTCGAGTAACAAACGTCAGATAAAAGAGGACAATCACTACATAGTATAAAACAAAGTCATCCCGCTGTCTGTCTGTCCCTATCTATGCTTAGCTCTTTAAAACTACGCAACGGACCTTGATGCGGATTTTTTTTACTAGATAGAGTGATTCAAGAGGAAGGTTTATACGTATAATACATTAAACGCGTGCCAAGCCAGGGCGCGTCCCTAGTAATATATAAGATTGGTATTTAAGACATACTTTTCTTAAGAAAATATCTTTCTTGTATCTCTTGTATCTTGTATTAACTGATGTTTTTGCTTTCAGTCCCGAGACTATTAAAGCTTCATCTGACGCAGAACCGATGGGCTAGCCAGAACCCACAGGTTTGGGCCCTCCGCTGTGGGTAGGGCCACGCATGTGCTCATGCGTGCGTTTAACTATGGTGTGTCATCTAAGGGCCATCGAGGTCGTGGTTCGGACCGAAACCCCGATGGCCGTCGACTGTGCAATTAGCTAATCGGTGGCTGGGGGCGGTGAGTTCCGGGGCGGAACGCGGGTGTACCTTGTGTACGCGTTGTGTTGGTCTAGCCGTGTTCGGAGGCGAGGGCGAACTAGTGTGTATGTTATTATTTCTTATCTTTAGTTACAACTGGAGTACCGTCATGGATTTAATCACAGTTAACCTAAAAACCACCTCTATGATTTACGTGTCTGCATTTTTCCACTTGATTTGCAAAAAAGTGACACCAAAGCGAGATTGAAATGATTTTTATTGCGCGGTTACATTTCCCATTTACATTTACATCACCCCGTAGATTAGAAGAACAATCGAATGTTAAGATTCATCTTAACATTCGATTGTAGTACTAAACCCGTCGACAAGTTTACGATATATTACTAGATTAAGTCGAAGCGTTTTTTTTTTTTTTTTTTTTTTTTTTAAACATTGCCCTCACTTTAGGATAACATTATTCCTGTTTTGTAAGGACGTTTTACAAACATAAATTGCACGAGAACAAACACCCAGACGCGAAACAACTATCTGTGGGTCACGCAAATAGTTGTCCCGTGTGGTAATCGAACCCACGACCCTCGACGCGGAAGCCAATTGGCAACTGCGCCACGGAGTCATCAACTTTGTATTTTCAAACTTTGATTGTTTCCCGCCGCTGTCTGTTATTTCATATTATTATAGCGCCACAAAATGGTTTTTTTTTTTTAATTTTGGTATTAATATAGGAAAACGGATTACGTGGCAATCTGTCTTTAAGATTGTGATTTAAGCATACAATTCTATGTACATCGGCTTAAAATCAATACATTGCAATCGTACATTTGACCAGTTCACAGGACACGGTGTATTTAATCATGCAATTCCTTCCCTTGGCAATGACGCAAACAGATCTTGTTGATGTCGTTAATTTTTATAGCCGCCTTGCGTTGACCGTGTTTTGACCTGTTGACACGGATACCGTTTGATGTGTATCATCTAATGCTTGCGATATGCCATACGAAATCAGCTTTTAAAACATGCTTAGTGTGCCTGTTTGATTGTGTAAACTCTGAATAACTTGACAGATTGTCGCCATAATCACAAAAATCTACAAACACCCGGGGGCTCGCAGACGCGTTGAGAACCCTTAAAAAACAGTAAATTTTTGGCAGCTGTGAGAATCGAAACAACGTCTTCGGGATTCGCTCCCTGACGCTCTAGCCACTAAGCTAAACGGCGGATTGCCACACCGACGAAATTCTCAAACTCCTTTATCTAAATTGTTTTTTAGCATTTGAAGCAATGCTTGTCGCATCCATTGTTATATCATTTCCAGCATACAAACAATTATCGTTTTACAATTCGAACGAGACAAGTCAGCAGTTAAAATTAACAACTTCATTGGTGCCGGCACTGGGGATGTAACTCAAGTTGAATTAAGGTTATTACTATTTTATATTATCGAACCGTTCGTAATCGTTAATAGAGTTTTTTGTTAATGTTTTTGACTTAAATTTTGATACGGACATAAACTTAATAATTGAACAAACTGACGGTACCCCGAATTAACACTGACACCAGGACGTTTAACCCCTCAGTTCATCCCTTGACTGTGAGTGTCTTGTCACTTATTCGATATTATCACAAGGGATTGAGATACCAATACGCTTAAAATTATAAATTCGTTGTAGATAAATGAACAAAAACTAAAACTCCATAAATTCGTAAATTTGGTTAGGGCTCAGGTAAGTTAGGTTATATAGTTTAGATTTTCAAGATTAGATTATATATTAGATTTAATATTATTTAAAACTTCTTACTGTTAATAGAGTTTTTTGTTAATGTTTTTGACTTAAATTTTGATACGGACATAAACTTAATAATTGAACAAACTGACGGTACCCCGAATTAACACTGACACCAGGACGTTCAACCCCTCAGTTCATCCCTTGACTGTGAGTGTCTTGTCACTCCTATGACTGGCTTGACATTGGCAGAATTCTTTAAAGAGTTACCATAAAGAAAGTAAGAAGAAGAGTGCTGTAAGCTATTCGAAAAGTGGGCATGTCAAGTTTAATTTAAAAGCAGATATCAAAAATTTCTTTCATCAATAATGTGCGTAGTAGCGTGGACAACAAAAGTATAACGCCACTTTTTTACGTCGGGGATTAAAAATACGTTGCAATATTTTCCCCGATGTAACATAGCATTCCGGATTAAAAGCGTGCTTATCCGAAGCAGACATTGCGTGGTCGGAGGCGAAACAGTCTTCTGGGACGGCTCGGAAATCTAGATTGCTTCGCTGAAAGCGTATTTTATACACGTACGTACGTATCCAATATTGCTTTTACCAACAAATGGTAGCGCATTGAGCCGTAGTTGAAATTAGAATATTCATTCGTTATAGTTAAGTGCAGATCTGAAATGTGTTTCTTTCTCATAGTTTTTTGTTTATTTTGTTCACTAGAAACTATTAACACCTGAAACGCTTATGCAGAATGGTATTAAAACCAAATCATTTTGCATGTCACTTTGCGTTTTACCGTTGTAGCCGGGGCTCATTTTATTAAAAGTTGGCAGCGCATCTGAAACCCTACGGGTGCTACAAATGTCAATGGGAGGCGATTATCACTTAACATCAGGTGAACCACCAGCTCGTTTGCCACCTTCTCACATAAAAAAGTAATATTTGTAACTATGTAATTACAGATATAGGATACCTCATATTTGTATGACAGATTTTTCGCATTTTAAGCTTCACATATTTGTAAAATCACAAATATATGAAGAAAATGCATTGGTGTATAATATAGTATACCTACTCTTTCTTTACAGATGACGATTTTTCATATTATAAGTAAATACCACATCCCCTGGACATCATCAAAAGATAGTGTCTTGAAAATCTTTAAGAGAGTGGGGCAAGTTTGACTCGTTAAAAACGAAAAGCAAATCGGGCCGTCATCAATAAAACTCAATTAAAATTCGCCTTGCAATATACGTGAACAGCGAACCCATTATCGTACCTTTTAGTATAATACGAGCGTTCATTAAATGGTAAAATTCCGACCCGTTAATTCCCTAAGCACCCCGATTACGTACATTCCACTATCCGCGTGCTTGTTACATTCGAAATTAACTATGACATCTCAACCGGCTCAAACTAGTACAGTTGCAAAGCCGTTACAGCCGAACATATCACTTGTCGCGCGCCAGTTTAATTAATCCGGGCCCCACTTAGCTCCGCATCCCATTAAATATTACATCCATTCATAACATTAAGCCGAACTAATTTAGTTCCATATTCATACCGTTCGTCTGACGGAGGCCGATACCGAAATCCCGTTGTGATATTCCACGGCGAGCGGCGCGGCGGTTCGTGCATTCACTGAGCATTATTTGAGCCAGAGAGTAAAGCCTAGAAAAATGCATATTTTATGCGATGAGTTTTGTTTTAAATGTATAATAATGGTTTATTTTCGGCCTTGTAACGTCAGGTTAGGTCTTATAAGATTTCCGATCTTTCTCCGTCATATGTCAACGAAATTATAAAAAAAAAAAAGAAAAAATCTTATTGAGATTGTTTTTCAACTGTGGGCACGAATGGGCAGTCCGTCCGGGGAAGTACCACGACCTCACAAGAAGTGTTGTACTTCTGCGTTTCGTCAGGTGAATGAGGTAGCCGGGGCCCCCAATGCACTTGTAACCCTACGGGTGTTATCACTTAACATCAGGTGAATCGCCAGCTCAATTGCTCATTCTTCAAACATAAAAAAGTGTTCTACACAATCTCACTATAGAAATGCCATAGACGCGTTTCACGAGTAAACATACATGTGTGTCTAGAGTAAAAGTACTTTGTTTATGTTCATGACTGTAGGTAAAAAAATTTAATTAAATTGGCTTTATTATCTTTGGAAAAATATTATGTTTGACATAATCTTATCATCATGAATACATTAGAATGATAAACGTATTCTACGTACGAGTAAGATATAGTGCGCGAATTATTATTCACATATTGTAGTAGAATAAAGTGTTGACGATAAAGTCTAAAGATTTGTGGGCTGAAAACTGAGACTGAGAAAATTCTCTGTATTACCTAGCTTTCTGCAACAGGATTGGTGATGCGAAGAGAGTCTAGTAATCTACATTTCATAAAACATTAATCTCTACAGGTAAAATACAATTGGAGTGTCTATTATAATATCAAAATAACTGCTTTTTACTAAATGCATATGTATGTATACACTGTACACACTTTTGGCTAATCTCTGAAACGGCTTGACCGATTTTGACGGTACTCTCAATGGCAGACAGCTGATGTAATAAGGAGTCACTTAAGCGACACTTGAAATTTTATTTAAATTTTACGCGGACGATGTCGCTGGCCCAACTAGTCCCAAACATAACAGTAGGTCCATAAGCGCCATTCCAAAAGAAATTTCTTACTTTTACGCTCAAATATTTCTATACTCAAGCATTTCTATACGCTCATAGTGAGCTTCCCACTGAATTCACTAATTTCCGCAGTTAACCAACAAAGTGCACAAGGTGAAAAACAACTTTAAATTTGAATGTGTGTATTCACTCAACCGAGTAGGTTAAAGTCTCAATTTTTGTATACAAAAAATTCGCCGTTTCAAAACTAAATTAAACAAAAACATACATAAACGTCAGCTTTAGGCGACAGAAAAGGCAAACGAAAAAATGCTCATTCCGAAAGCCTCTCCCTATTTTTTTTTTCATGTTTCCCGGTTTTAATTGTAATCCGTGCTGTAATCAAACAGAGGCATGTCAAAGCGCTCGTAGTTTTTAACTTTTTAAAACGCTATTTACTCTGCACCTGTATTTGCCGGATTTAAAGCTAAAGGTAAATACGGACCAGACATGCATACGTAAAGCACATATACAGGTGTGCTTAAAGTAGCGCAACTGCCTTCTGACGTTGCCGTTTAAATTCGTGGAACGTTATAACGATGTTTTAAGTACAAAACGATAAAACTGTACTTATTATAAATATTTTAATTTCTTATAGTTGTTCTGTTTAATTAGAAGTTATTGCAATTTTTTTTAATTGTATTTTTAAATTTTGTTTCGTTTTAATTTTTATTACAGTATTTTATTTGATTTATTTTGACATAACAATTAATTTGTATTTACTTCGAGAATTCCTATTGGCTCCGCCGCCCATGGACATCTGCCATACCCGAGGGTTGCAGATGCGTTGACAACCTTTTGAAAATTGGGCTCCGGCTACCACACTCACCAGACGAAACGCGAAAATATTTGTCAAACTTCCACTTTACGCTGGTCTTCTGTGAGGTAAGTACCAACCCGGACGGGTTGCCCATTCGTGCAACAGCCGAGGCTGCTGCGTGGTCCTTTTGCCAGTAGTTAAGAAATATTATTATTATAAATATTTTTCTTGAATATTTTTCAGCTGAATAGTTAACTATTTAAGGATTTACGTCACTAATTGCCTAAATGACAACAATAGCAGGTAATATCAAAATTCTTCTCTGTCATATTTTTTTTAATTACATAATCCTATCAGCAGACAGTCTCCTCATTTCAAAGTGGGTCTATTAATCATATGGTTGATTTACCATTACACTTATTGTGATCAGCCATAAATTGTTATTGTTTTTAAGATTAAAAGACCCTGGAGAGGTTTTTTCCGACAGCCAAAGTGAACTCCTAGCCTCCCTTGCCCTGACAAAATGAATTCCCAACCTGAAGTCCTGAGATATTAATTTCGATACCTTATCGAGCCATCGCAGAATAACAACTCCATTTACTTTTTTTTTTTCGATGATTACAGTTAAGCAAAATAAGTTTATTTCCTGAGCTTTTATTTAGCTATTATAAACGAAAGTTTCGTCACAGTAGTTGTATATTGTTGCATAAAATTTGGAATTTAGCGTGTATAAAAGTTGTATTAACACACAGAATTCCTTGTAGCGTAAAATTTTATTTTATTTCCGATACGAATAATAAGTTATAAGTTAAAGCGGCGAGTTTGCAAGTTAACTAGTTAAATGCTGTATATAAAAAAAAGTAAAGTAACAGCCTATACATGTCCCACTGCTGGGCAAAGGCCTCCTCTATACAGAGGGTATCAGGGCATAGTCCACCACGCGGCCCCACTGCGGATTGGCGGACTTCACATATATTCGAAATATATTTTTTTTGTTATCATTTCGAAAATATGCAGGTTTCCTCACGATGTTTTCCTTCACCGCGGAGCACGTGATAAGTCAGCACTTAAAGTTAAAAACTTCATTGGTGCCGGCACCGGGGATCGAACTCGAGGTTGCTCGAGTATATTGAATTAAAGGCGAGCGCCCGGACACTGAGCTATCACGGCTCTTGCTGTATATATATATGCTGTATATGACCGCTAGAAAATACTATAGCAATGAATGCAGTATTAGACAATACGTATAGTGATAACATACAGAACCAAATAGTTCGTCCTCTCCTTCAAGCGCGCCGCAACCAAGCCATTGTGTACACAAGGTACACCCGCATTCCGTGTCAGTACTCATCGTTCCCAGCTATCGATTAATATATACGTAGGGGACATCCTTCCTATATAAATAATAACACAAAATGAGCTCAACTTGGAAAGCTGTCTGAATATTACGTTTTCAGTCTATTCTACGCAGAATAGAGTCGCGGGCAGCAAGTTGTGATTGTTAAATAAAACTTAGTGCAGTTTTGCTTACACAATTTATATGCTAATGCTTATATTAAAATGAAAAAGTACAGAACAAACCACTGCCTTATTGTAAAAATAAAGAAGCACTTCTTAGAATAAGCATCTAAAAGAAGAAAAGTAACGAATATTCCTGTCGTAATCGCCAATACTAAATAAGCATTGCACTTGAATACAAATAGCTATAATTTCGCACAATTTGTGCTCTAAGTTACATAAATAATTCATTAAAATTAATGTAGTCGGGCTACCCTTCTCAAAAAGGTCATGACTCATTAAAGGATTGAAAACACAGCCTGGCTTGTAAAGGGAAGGAAAAGTTGGAGTAATAATTTTCCGTTACCTCTGAATGCTAATTTATAAAGAATTTTAACTGATTTTAAAGTTCTGATGACGAACTGTGAATAAATGATCAGTCCTCGCAAATAAATTTAATAACGACTGAGTCTACAAATGTTTTGCATTTTTTATAAATAAGTATATCCACCTGTTGCTCATAAAATCGGTGGTGACACACGGACAGACAGACGGACATAAAAGTGGTGTTATAAGGGCTCCCTTTTTTAACTTTTAAGGTGCGGAACCATAAAAGTTCACACAAAAATGTTGAAATACAAGAAATTATTTTCTTACATAGATAGTAATTTAGCTCACTGAAACCAAAATAGTTTATGATGAATTTAATAATTTTTAAACTCTTTCAGAATTTTTCTTTAAAAAAATTTCATGACGAGATCTTCGAGATCTTTCAACAATTTTATCTATCAATGTTTTTATTTCTAATTTCATGCAACGCAAATTTAAAGACTTTAATGGTATAGTATTTTATACTACATTTACAGGAAAAGGAGGGTTCCTCTAGGAAAGTGCACAGTATCAGGAGAAAAGCGTAAAGTTTTTCTAATACATCATTCTAAATGATAGACAGACACAGACTTTTAAGAAAATTAAAAATATTATAATAAATACTTTTACTTCTAATTTACAGTACATGTACAATAATATAGCTTTTCTTTTAAATTTCACACTGTTTTGTGAAGCCGTTATGGGCACCCATTAATCTATTATTACTCGGCGGTTATTTTCCTTACATTTATAACGTAAATTTGCTGTGGAATGATAGGGTGCGACAAAATCTATGGTCCAAGGAGAAGCGATAGCGACTCAAGTTGACACAAAACGGTTACAACGCCATGCAATTGACGTTTATTGAAATTACGTAGTCGTATCTCGCAACCCATCTCTAACAAGGGTCCCCTTTTCGAATATAGAATTTAATGTCGAAAGGGTGATATCATATCTTACGTATTTGACGATAGAACGCGTTCGAGGCATCTACGCGCGTATGTGTTTGTATTTGTTCTATCAAACGAAGATAATTATATTTATGCAAACATTCAGAAGTTTTT
Organism: Iphiclides podalirius; assembly: GCA_933534255.1. Classification (NCBI taxonomy): domain Eukaryota; kingdom Metazoa; phylum Arthropoda; class Insecta; order Lepidoptera; family Papilionidae; genus Iphiclides; species Iphiclides podalirius. Next base: position 2,993,104 of record OW152816.1, read on the forward strand.
TTTTAAACCTATTATATATTTAGATTATGTCATATACATAAGTATACATTGTGCTTACGACACAGATATATACAGAGGGTATTAGGGCATAGTCTACCACGCGATCCCACTGTAGATTGGCGGACTTCACATCTTCTAAAAAAAAATTGTTTTGATTTGTTTTGAAAATATGCAGGTTTCCTCGTGATGTTTTTTCACCGGCGTGCACGTGGTCAATGAGCACTTAAAATTAGCAGTTTCATTGCGGCCGGCGCCGAGATTTGAACTCAGGCTCGAGTGCCCGGACACTGAGCTATCAGGGCTCAGACATAACCAAGAATAGCAAGAACTCATTGAGTTTGTAGGTAAATATGAAACGTATTGTTATGTTCATTATGAAGGTATCAAATATTTAACCAGCCGGACAAAGATCGAAATGGCTGTTCTTCTACTTCTTTCTTTAATAAATGGCTTCTCTTAAAAGAACTGGCTGTTTCTAAATAGCACCTCTCACCGACCTTTATATAACCCTTAAAACTAAAGTGAGTTTCATGATGTGGTAGAACGCCACTAGCTGTTGCGTTAATAAGCTAGCTTCAACGAAATAGTACCACAGCCACGTAGAAGACATCTTGCAGAAATATTTATCTATAAATATTATAAAACAAAGTCTCTCTATCTGTCTGGACAAGACAAACACAAAAACTACTAAACGGATTTTCATACAGCTTTCACCAATAGACTGAGTGATACACGAGGAGGGCGTTCAATTCATTTAGGATTTCTGTGTAAATTTGCTGAAATTTAGTGATTCTTGAAGGCGAAAAAAATCATGCCACGCGTATAAAACTCGGTGTATGTTTAGTTATAAATCAATGATGGCTTAGTGGAACAGATAGAAGTGTGACGATCGCCAGTATAAATTGTATGTATGTTAAGTTATACGTGTATATATAACAATAAATTAGCGATTTCCAGTTTAAATCGCGTGATATGCACACCTGAGTTTTGTTACGCTGGTGCCTTACGAGAAAAAAAATCTCTGTTTGATATTTATTCCCAGAGTATGTCAACAAGGTTAGTTACTTGTTACGGTTACGACATAATAGAATTCAGTGAATCGAAGTTAGTATTGGCTCTCTCTAACGATCGTATTCTAGAGACATTCGTTATTTCGTTCCTTCCTCGTCATGTGTTTGTGTTTCATTGTAAGTTGTTTCCTTTGAAATGATTGTATGAAGTTGATGTGAAAACTCATATTAGGTAAATAAGTTTCCGTTGTACTCCGACCTCAGTACTAGACTGTTGTAGTATGTAGCTTACTATTACTATTAAAATATAGGGTTGTCCAGTGAAAACAGACCATCTGGCTTTTTGCCAGCATAATATCAAGCAGATATTGTTTTTCATCTAGTCCGCTTCAAAGTATTGAAAAAGTTTGTATATTGAAGCATCTAAATATTAACGTAATCTTTTATTATTATCTAAATATTTTCAATATTGAATTTTATTTTTTTCGCAATTCAAATATATTAGGATTAAAATTTGTAGAAAAATGTACGAAAAGTTTTCTTCAGTTGCTTCAATGGTAAAAAAGAATGTAGATAAAAGATTTTTAGTTTTTCGTTGGCGTGCCAATCAGCCATTTGGCTAAAGCGGGTGCGAATCCAGAAGATGTAGAAGTGGGTTCGATTTCCACAGCGGCGAAAAACTTTTCGTATTTTTTTCTACAAATTTTAATGTTTAATTTTAAGTGCAGAGATTTAAATTTCTAATAAGTATTAGGAGTTAGCTAAAACATACACAGTGAAAGTAAATATTTCAATGCTTTAATTTTTAAATGTCTGGATTACTAATTAATGATTATTGAATAATTTTACTTCAAAGAAATTAATGTGAGCTTTTGTAACCGAAGATAACGTCGACTGTATTCGATACATACAATGTTATGTAATTTTAAACGCTAAAACTTTTAATTAACCGAGCAACAAAACAAAGACATCCTGAGAATAATTAAGTATAAAAGGGAAAAATGTTATGAACATTCATTGTTAATATTGTTACTTACTTGTTAAAGGAAAGTTGCGAACAAAAAGGGTTTTTAATCAAATCATGCGGAACAATAAGAAAGGTTCTATAAGCGTTGGTTGCAATGATGAAAGCTTCGTTCTCGGTATGCGGCTCTGAGCGATTACTGTGGCAATAAATAAACAGAAACACAAAGAATACCACCATCTGTATCCAGGGGCTGGTCTTTTCATTAGACCCATCGGCACTGACGTAATATCCTTCTCATTTTTCACGTAAATTCTTCTAGGTATCTCAGAACACTTCATTTGAAATCAAAGCAGCGATAGAGAATTTGTGATGTCTCATATCTCTGTTAATGCATGGTGATATTTGTTGAGAGGAATTTCGTTAAATGCGAAGTGAATGTGCAAGAGAAAGTATTAGCGCCATCTAGTTAAACTATTGTATCTTTTCATGTGTTGCATGTTTTTAGTTTATAACGATTTATTTATAACGGCAAACCTCAATATACATCAAAGTTGCAACGATGTGGAATTATTAACAGGCTAACCATCAAGCTGCTCCGCAACGAAAATGACAATATGTTGACATAATTTCGAAGCGAGGTTCTCCGTTTCAACGAAGCTCCACATACCCCTTTGACAAGCGCGAAGGGAACAGCGAGCGCGAAGTACTGTCTTGTGCTGTGTCACGCCCCAGAAGGGGGAGAGGTGTTTAGTAGATCAGGGACGGAAGATGAATTTGTAGGGAGTCAAGATAATGCGCACGGGAAAGAGCCTCGAGCAAGTACCGTGTGCATCTCCCGCGATTTCGGTCCGTTATGCCGCAAGGCGGGTAGGACCATGGGTTGGAGGTAGGACATACCCCTTTGACAAGTTCCGCTAACACAGTAAAATCGCGGCTGTGCATTTTACACTCTTTACACAAGTTCGCTTTTACATCCTCTACGAACTTTACGAACTTTGCCATCGTCGCTTTGTAATCGCAGTCAGTTTATTTCTAAAGTGAGCGGCAGTTCAATTCAACAACTAACACCGTCTGAGCTTAACGCATAATGCATTGCTTACCAATATAATTTTATTATATAATTAAGAGTAATTTTATTGCAAAAAACATGCATGAGCATGCAAGCAGCATGAACATATATGCATATTTGTTCCGCTGCTGGGCCTCCTCTGTATAGAGAGTATTAGGGCATAGTCCATCACGTGACCCTGTCGTAGATTGGCGCATACCATTTTTAGTAACTGTAATTCTTTTTATTATTATTTCGAAAATATTCACGTTTTCCCGCGATGTTTACTTTACCCCCGATAAGGAGGCACTTAAACTTGCATTAACCATTTCATTGGTACCAGTACTGGGATTTTAACTCAGGTGGCTCAAGATATAGAATTAAAAACGCACCCCCGAATACAGATCTATCACGGCTCGGCGAATAATGAGAAATTTAAGTTGCATCCTATTCCGATATCTCTTTGTTGCCGAGTCTAGACAATGCTTTCTGTCAACACAGACCTTATGATTTATTAATAATCCCAGTTCTTACAATTGAACTGAGTTAAATAGAGAGATCCATTCATAGTCGTCTCTAATTACGTCAGTTATAGTAAAAAAAATACTTGCCTTTAGTAAGCTATTTTCCACGTCAGTAGTTAGTATATGTTTGTAGACTTTTGCTGATACACATGGTCGTGGAAATATATCCATATAACTTAACAACCTGAAGGTAAGTAGGAGAACTGACTAATTTATTATTATTTTATGTACATGCATATAAAAGTAGCTGGTGGCATGTGGAGCCAACAATTATAAAAAATACGGTCAAATGCGAGTCGGACTCGCGCACGAAGGGTTCCGTTCCATTATCTATAGAGACGGCAAAGAAATCATGTCTGTTACATGAGCGCCCCCTTAATTTTTTTTATTATATTATGTTTTTTTAGTATTTGTTTTTAAGTGAAAAGTTGCCAAACGAGCAGACGGTTCACCTGATGTTAAGTGAATACCGCCGCCCATAGACATCTGCTATACCCGAGGGTTTGCAGATGCGTTGACAACCTTTTTGGAAATTGGGCTCCGGCTACCTCACTCACCAGACGAAACGCGAAAGTATTTGTTATACTTTCACTTTACGCTGGTCTTCTGTGAAGTCGTGGTACTTACCCGGACGAGCCTGCTCATTCGTGCAACCGCCGAGGCTGCTGCGTGGCTCTACCACCGTTATTATTTGTGTAGTATTTTTTTGTTATAGCGGCAACATAAATACATCATCTGTGAAAATATCAACTCTCTAACGATCACGGTTCAATCCACGCAACCTGTTGACAGAAAAACAGACAGCGGAGTCTTACTACTAGTATCCCGTTTTACCCTTTGGGTACGGAGCCCTAAAAAGAATCATTCGGTCAACCAATGGGTTGGGCAACATTTTTTTTCGTAGCATCGTGTTTGGGCGTCATTTAAATAGTCTGTGCTGTCCCATAAAGGGTCATGCATGCGACTGTACCGCTGAACACTCGTGCAATGATCGCGCAAAGGGACCTCGTTCGACGCGTTTAATTATAACTCCTATAACGAAGCGTCGAAGTTAACAAATTAGCCGATAGCCCGCTATCCAGCCAGACGAGGCTAGACTTCCTGGTTCTATTGTCGGCGACGCGCCTTGGCGCCGTCTCTCGTAAACGCCTTCGTATTATATCTGCAAACACATTGTTGTTTATTCATTATCGCCAGAGGTTATATCATTGTTGATTTGTATACTCACCGTGTCTGTATCAAATATTGACGCTCGCCTCACAATCACGTACGAACAAACGTTAATAATGAACAGATGATTTATTGCATACGCATTAACCTGTGTAAGTATTTCTTATATCTGTATATGTTGTTTAAATTTTTTCTAAATCTATAAAAACTGATCAGAGGTTCTCCATACAGTTATGAATCATTGCCAGGGTCAAGAAAATTTCTCATGGATGACAGGTGGTTTAAACTATTTGACACATTAACTTCGGACGGAAAAACTGAAACTGGCGCATTCCACAGACATTAAATAATCAGAGATACCGAAAACATTTTGTTTAAATTGTGAATTACACTATTAAAATATCATTATAATTTTTATAAGATTCCCTTTCCTAAAACTTTTCTCTTCAACGTAATTAACATTCATTAATAACATTCTTTGAATGGGGTAAAGAACATTATTTCCGGAAAGAAAGAAAAGTAATAAAAGCTACCTACATAATAAAAGTATTAAATTATTTAAATGCCATTTATATACATATATTAAAAGCGGCAGTTAATTCAGTATCGCAGTAATAAAGTTTTGACGCATTTATGATATTATTCATACAGAATATTATATGTATATATATTATTATAGTATTATATAATATGTGAGTTATTTATGGAAATATTTATCGGTATGGCAGTTGCTGAAGCACATCTCGACGGTTTTAATTTGGCAAATTTGAATTTGAATTTTAGGTTTGGTTCAACTTTAACCCGTTAATAATCACCATAACCGTGATGTGACTTTGTCTTTCGGGGACGATTTGCACCATAATTATATTAATTAAATATAAAAATATAAAAATAAAACGAATTAAATTGTTTTCTCGCGTTAAATTAATGCAAATGTATAGGTTTCTACTGAGCTAGGGCGCTTACCATTAACGGCTGCATCGCCACTTACCATCAGGTGGCATGGCAGTCAAGCGGTGGTCAGTTCCATATATTAAAAAAAAAAACTCTTAACAGCGTTTAGAAGCAGCCTTTTAGCGGGCAGACGCATATCGCGTGTCTTGTTTTTGGTTGGTTGTAGGGTGACGTAAAGGTTGGCCCTTGTTGGACTTGTATTATTTGAAGGGGTATATTATTAGATGTTGGCATCCCAGCGGCCACGCGAGGCTATAACCGCACTCTGGGCTTTCAATCAAGGTGCCGTGTCGAACTAGCGATATACGTACGAGTTAGCAATATGTCACTCGGCCGCACGTCCATTGAAATAACACCCGGACTGTTGTGTCAATCAGTTCAAGCGGTGCGTGCACTGCACATACTTATTGGATGAATTATTTCGTAAAGGGCACACGCAAGCTAAAAGTTTCGCAGTCGCACTTCTATGACATTTTACGAGAATGTTATACAATATCCGGAAGCGAAGAGCACAAAGGGAATTTGTGTTTATGTATTATTATCACAATACGTGAACTTAACAAAATTATGCACCAAAATTATATCAGTCCGGATTTGGATTGTCCCGTGACTATGAATAAATCAATGAAGAAAAAACCTATGTGAATTTTAGCACTTTTCCCATCTAAGGAAGCGGTCAGCCTTTATAGCTCGCAATGTATCCATGTATCTGAATAATTTGGATACCTAAGTAAAATAATTTGTTTGGGCTGCAAAAATTACATAATCTCAAAACACAGCGATAAATATTACTCACACGACACACGGTTTTGAGGTGGTCGTGTTCATAGATAACAGTGTTCTTTACATTAACAATACGTTGTGTTCCTGAGGCAAAGGTTTAATTAGTTTTAATAAATTAATGGTTTAAGCGTCTGGGCGCGAATCGGGAAGACGTGGGTTCGATACCCGCAGCGGCGAATAACTTTTTGTCCATTTTTTATATTAATTTTAGGATTTAATTAAACGATACAAATTTTCATACGTTAATTGTTTAAATTTGAGTCTAAACAATTTAGTCGTTGTGTAACATTCATACACAAAATAGATTCACAATATCAGAGACAGGTCCGATGCTTAGTGCTAATGTACTAAGCATCGGATTTGTACACGTACGTAACATCTATAATTAGGAGATATTTTTTTGGATCAGCGTGCCGGCATACCGTTCGGGACGCTACAGCCCAGCTGCAATTGATTGATTTGCGTTCTACGAGTACTACGAACTTGGTGGACGACGCTTCCTAAATACCATTGTGTTTACTTGAATAATTATATTGTGTAAGGACTATCATCTGTTACGTATTTGTTTACGAGTGGCCGTTGAATGTCTGCTTAAACTTGCTACGTAAAAATTGAAGGTCACTAATATTTGTTCCTTGTACTCTTTTCGATGTAGATAAAGTCGATTATTTTTTCCGTCACCGAAAACTATAAAACTGTGTTCAAACACAAATGTTATTTTAATTGTAACAAAACAAAGAAAATCGTCATATTTCATCGATGCAAGATTGTGTAAGAAATTATATATTTAAAAAAAGTAAGTGAATGAAAACAAATGTGCCAGTATATTATTCAACACCACTCGCGCTTGCTTTAAATCTCAAAGACCTAATTTAATTTACGCAATCATACGGTTGTGAAACGTCTTTGAACTTTGAAGTAGACAAATTACGTAGCGGCCAAATACGATTCTTCGATAAAGCATGGCAGTCTACTCGGTTGTGTTGTGTTTGTCAATATGGTGTAGACTGCGTTTTGCCCTGCGTCGAGTTTTCATTGAAGTCTGTATAACAATTTCTTCTTTCTATCCGATTTTGTCCCTCGTTGTTTCAATCGCTTCGCTTATAACTTTAACCTTGTTTTAAGACATCCGAATACATTGCAAGTACACAATATCTTTTTATAAACAATAAAATGTTAAAATCAAATCGTCTTTATTTGCACATATCTATTGTTACTTATTTGTTTTCTAGTATATATTTTACTTATATATACCTCGAAATTTCGATGGAAAATGAAATAATTTGATATGAAACATGAAACAAATGTAATAGGTAAGCCAAGTATGCAAGACTGAAATTGAAGAGAAAAAACAGTGTACGTCGGATGACAATTTGTCTATTTTAAGGACACGATCTTACATTGATATTGTATATCAAAAGCTAATTAGTGATTATTAATCAAGAGCAAGGCTTCACATAAACTAATAGCCATAAATGTGTTTAATCCAAAATGTTCGCTCCAAGTATTAACTTGTATTACAAATTCACTTCAACTAATGAAATTTTATTTCTTGCTTCAACAAGATAAATACACGCGGCTATATGCTATGTTGTGTTCGGTATAAAACGTTAGGATAATTAAACACGCGAGTAACACAATAACACGCGAGCTTAGCGTGAAGTGAGCTGAAATATTACAGTTTTAAAGGAGGGGGGGAGGCTGGGGGGGGGGGGGGGGGTCTGTCATAATTAAGCGGATGCGTCTCCTACTACGACCGCTGTGTGCGATGCAGCATCCGGCCTTCCATATTTGAGTGTCGACGCGAGATGAACCAGTGCAGTGCAGGATGAAATTAAATTTTGGTTTGCACATTTCCCGCTCCCCTCTAGCTTTGTATAAAACGCTGGCTGTATTTTAAATATTCAGAGGCGATGTGTTACAAATTGCAATCATTTGCCTATTCACTGTATAAGTTTATCTAGTTAGTGATTGTTTTTATTCTATTTGATATTAATAGTTTAAAAAAATTATGACTTCATACATATCAGACCAAAGCAACGACTCTTTGTGAAGGAAAACAGTGTAATCTTCATGGCTCTCACAGACTGATAATAATTTCTATCAGTCTAAACAATTGAAACAGCTTTAGTAAAATTTCCATACCGTTGACCATATTGTTCACATTCCTCACATCTTAATAATAACTCTCTTCTATCTATCTGATCGTTGGTTAGGTCAATCTTCATTTCTCTATCACATTTACTTGCGTTTTGTATTTTTTCCTATTATATTATTCGTAAATAAAAAGAAAATAATAAAGGCTAATATGATGAGGTGAAAAACTTATAATAATAAACGATAACTTAACAGCAAGTAACTTCCAAAAACACTTTGCGAGTTACAGGATTATGAAAAAGTAAACCTCTTTCTTTTAGTTTTAACAAAGTTATGAATAAGTTGGAAAAAAACGAAACACGACTGTACATTTCATCCGACGTTTCGTTAAGTTTCATTTCGAAAGTTTATCCGAGTTATATGTAGTATATAAGTAAGAGTTCTTTGGGAAAAGTATAATATGATTTGCTTTTTAATTTTTAAAAAATCAAGAAACCTTGCTTTATCCTAATAAAACTTTTGATTATAGAGTTCTCAGTTACGTTTAAATCGGATTTATCTATAATATTTTATTTGGAAGGGGATGGGTGTAAGTAAGGACGTTTTACAAACATAAATTTCACGTGGACCAACAATCAGTTCCGAAACAATTATTATTGTGCCACACAAATAATTGACTTGTATAGGAATCGAACCCACGTCCCACGACGCCGAAGCCTTGCCAGCTGCTCCACGGAGTTGTCCCGTTATAATCTTACTTGGTCGTTAAAAATTTTTCAAATTCAATTTTTCCTTGACCTCTGAATTAAACGAAAACGTTGTTCGAACTTTGCTTCTTATCATAATTCATTTTACATACTTGAGCTTTATATTTATTCTATACTAGCTGTGCCCCGCGATTTCGTCCGCGTACAATTTAAAATAAAAACAAAAATCTAAAATAAAAGTAGCCTAAGTTTCTCCTTATGACATCAGCTATATGCCAGTGAAAGTCCCGTCAAAATCGGTCCAGCCGTTTCAGAGATTATCCGGAACAAATAGACACACAGACAGACAGACCTAAATTGTAAACAATGTTATTTTGGTATAAGTAGCGTGTATACATCCATATGTATATATAGTAAAAAACGGTTATTTTAATATTACAAACAGACACACCAATTTTATTTATGTGTATAGATGTATATAAAGTATACAACGCTTATATGTGTTATTATTATTCAACTGCAGTTAAAACAAAATGCAATGGCAAATATAGAATATTATAAATATACACTAAAAAATACTATTCTACTACAAAATAAATATATACAAAATAAATATATACTATTACTCGGAAGATTGTACGATCTAGGGCACGGCACTAAAACCGTTGCGTGTGCATCCGTTGCACAAACAAGAAGGGCACCGGCCGGTCTCCAATGTTGATCGATTGGAAATTACATTCCTAATAACAAACTTAGGCTTTGAGAAGACGGAGTTAAACCCACCTAATTTCAACTATTTGTGTCCTCAAAAAGGAGATGGGAAAGTTGGTAGGCACTTTAGACCAAGAAAATGTCTTACAGTGAGTTTTGTATACGGTAGCGAGTGGACAATTCACAATCCATTGCTCATCGTAAGTAAAACATCGTGAGTAAACCTGCATACTATATTTACGAAAAAAATAACTTTATATAAATCTTGAGTAATATCGTCGAAAAATAATTATGTCGTATGTCCTATCTGGTAAACGTAATAATACTGTCTTATATAAATATGTAGTGAAACGTGTTTATTGCATGAACGACTAATTAAACTAATATGATGTGGCTAATAATTGATAAACCTTAAGAAAAACAGAATACTACTCCGTGTTATTCATGCTTAGAACGATTATTTAGTACAGATATCTTCTTCGATTGTGCTGCCACCTGCTATGTTTTTAAAACTTGACTATTTTATAAATTTGTTTTTCTATATTATTTATTATTTTACCAAGTCCAGTACAGGGGTAAGGTAAGCCCTCAGACGAGTAGGATTATTTCAGTCTCCAACCACTATATGCTTTTTGTAACCACTGATAGTAACAAGACAGTGACAAACATCGAGCAATCAATTATTATCCAGACAATGCGTCCACAGCCGGTCGCTTTTAAAACTGTCCCTGTCTAAATGTAGAATACGCGAACGTAACATGCTTTGGAGCAGACGCAGCTAAGGGAAAAGGGTCGTTGTGAAATGAACCGTATCGCACTGTAACAAAGACCGTTTATCAAAGGACGAAAGATCCGATTGGATAAAGCTAGACTTCCTTGGTCTATTTAAGAGTCACGCGCCTCAGTATTTTTTTTTTGGTTTTCATTTTATACAAATGATGATAAATCGATATATGCTTGATATTCACTGCCAATGCTGCTCATACATTCTAAAATTTTTCCTAGAAGGAAAACCACGACTTGAATGGCACACCGGTCCCGAAGTTTTTGTACTTTACCTGGATGGGATTACCAGGCGTCGACGTGTTACGATTTGTGTTTTATGAAGTTTCCATAGATATTAACCAACAAAAGAAAGATAACACTTAAAATAATGTAAAGAAATATAATGCCAAACTTCAGTGAGAAATAATTTCGACAAAAGGTAAACTGACTGCTTCTTTTTTGCTGTCTTTTCTACTTGTGGAGTGGATAGGCTTGTACATTGTATTGAGTATTGCACATATTTTATCGTGATAATATTTCTACAATATTTCTGAGTAAATATACCATATTATTAAAATATGTAGAAAGAGTACGAAAAGATTGTCGCCGCTGTGGGAATCGAGCCCACGTCTTCGGCATTCGCAGCCTGACGCTCTAGCCACCGAGCTAAACGGCTGATTGCCACACCGACGAAAATCTTAACGTCTTTTTCTACATTGTTTCTTAACATTTGAAGCAATGCTTCGTTAATATCGCAAATATCGTTTAACAACGATAATTCGAACGAGAGATGTCGCCATTGCTTTTTTAGAAAATTTAAATCGTTATATATATATACCATACACTGAACAATGTCTTTTAATACATTAGGTGGCGAGTATATTAACCAGATCGGCGGCTTTTTCAAAGTTATTTGCCAGCCGTTTGTTCATTACCATGGACCTTATCTTCTATTACAGCATGGAGTAAAGTTATTAATGCAAAATATCTCCGAAATTTAGCCAAACATGTTAGAGTTCGTTGACCTATTTCTCTACAGCCGCGCGTCGTGTAATGCCAATGTACTCGTAACATAAGCTTACGACAAGCATTTACATTCCTTTCTATTAGAAAACATGCTATGTTTCGGCTGAGCAAAAATTTTAGTAAGGCACTTTTTATGGAGTGCACTGCGTATTGTTCGAGTACTATCCCTAGTAATGGTAATTAATCAGTGACAAGATTTTACTTGGTTAACACACTAAATATGTAAATGCTTTTTCTTTGAATGGGACGGAAAGCGGGATCTGGAAAAATCTTCTTTTTCATCTTCCACGACACATAATAGATAAAGTTTACAACCTTTTGAGTGATAAACAGAGAAGCGACGTCATCATGAATTAACTATAGAAAACATTCCTTAACATTGTAGAGACCTATTTTGGGAACAATAAAAATACAAATACAACTATGCCACATTAAAATCCATTTTAAAGATCCATCTTTAAATAATCTTTACATCGTACTAATAAGTAACAACGTGGTCGTTCGACTTTAAATAGCCATCCGATGCGGTACATAAAATATTTAACTGCACATTTCATATGACATAAATTATCGTTTCAACAAGTATATAAATAACAGGTTCTTGTACCGTTTAACGTTTCATTTAGTGCTGCCGTGCAGAAGTTTGTGCAGCTAACTATTGGGCGGGTACTAGCATCGAGAGATTTAGAAAAGTACTAATATTTATTTGTAGTATATACACGTTTTGAACCATATACAGAGGAGAAAAGGGAAAATTTTTTTAATGTGAAAAGTTGTCAAGCGCCGCCCATGAAGATCTAAAACTCCTTAGGGGTTGCAGACGCCTTGACAACCATTAAAATAAGTGGGCCCCGGCTACCTCACTCACCAGACGAAACGCAAAAGTATCATACTCTCACTTTATGCCGGTCTTCTGTGAGGCCGTGATACTTCCTGCTAAGTACGCAGTAATTCATCATCATCATCATCATCACTTCAGCTTCTTTGAGCCCACTGCTGAACATAGGCCTCCCCCACAGACTGCCACGAAGCACGATCCTGAGCCACCTGCATCCATCGACTTCCCGCACACTTGCATAGGTTACACTACGATGGCCAGTACGAGGCCGTAACTCAAGAACCTTTCTTGCCGATTGGTTATCGGTTCTACGACCTATCGCCACTTCAGCTAACTAACTCTCAGAGCTATGTCGGTTATCTATGCTGTTTAATGGATGGCAATTAATAAAATTCAGACTTCACCTTTTTTAATCGCATGTTTATTGTTATCTGAACGTCGCGTCGGTTTTATGTGAGGCCGTGATACTTCCCAGGCGAAGCTGCCCATTTGTGTAACAGCAAACGCTGCTGCGTGGCACTACCACCATGGAACACTAATAATGATATGACAAAAGGTAAGCCAGCCGTCGTTTAGTGAAACTCAGTGACATAAGAAACTAGAACGAATATATACGCTAACCATACGGTCGCGACTGATCACTATAGTAGGTAAACAGACAGCTACTGCAAAAGACGTTCAGCTGAGTTACATATACAGATTTTTACGTGGCACTATGTTTCTTCGAGGTGCCAAAATAGCGAATGGGGCAGTAGTAAAAACTTTGCTTATGAAAGAATAAATTTAGTTAAAATTTACTTTAAGCTTGTAACAACATATAAACAAAGTTGCTGTTATACTGAACAATTGAAAGCAGGCTGAGTTGTGGTTGTTAACTTACACCACGACCATTAACGACTGTAGTGTTGTTACTCGAAGTTTTGACAAGTAATTGAATGCTAGTCCTAGATGTACATCGGCACTAGTCGGATCTCCATTTGAACGGCACGCAAATGTCACGTCAAAATTGATAGTGACGTGACAGTTACGTTGTAAAGGTCGAAACAATTGAAAATCAAATTGACAGGAACAGCAAACCCAACAAATTATTAATAACTTTTAAATTGTTTAAACATGATAAGTATGAAACTCCACCATACACCAGTAATTCCTTTTGTGTCCTTCTTTATTCTTAACAACGCAAAATAACGATGAAGGGCGGAATTACGGGATTTAGAAGAAAAGAATTTTGATTAAACATTAAGCGAAGTTCCGCTAACGGAGTTTCGGAAATTTTTCATTAAGACTTCCACTTGGCCATTGTTGCCATTCGTTTACACGTGGAGCAAAATAATGTTCATCAATTGTTTTTAGAAAAAGCTAATTTTTCTACAAAGGTCCCTATTTATCGTTATTTATATAAATGTACGACTATATATTAATACGTGAAACAAAAACTTTGTAGTGCAGAATGCTAATATTTTTTTAATTATGCATAAAAAACACATTAAATCTATATAGAAAACATTACACACACTACCATGTATTTGACACACAAACGCCTATATATACTTTGTTGTTTATTGTGTATTATCTTTTTTTAATAAGATGAGTACAAAATCAAGGTATAAAATCAGCGGCAACCAACAAAAAAGGAAAGAAAGGGAAGCAAGTGCAGAGCAAATGTCATTTCGACACATCCTTGTTCTCAATATATTCTTCGAAATTATAACAGGCCCTTTCCATTAGTGTATGTGTGATTTTAAGTAAATCACTATTATAAGAACTGAATTAATTAGTAGAACTGGAAGTCGGCAAGTGTCTCCGAATGTCCTACATTTTAGTGAACAGAAATAAAAAAAAAATATAGTGGACCGAATTGTGAAGCTAAACCATTCTCGAATCGACGTGGAGACACACAAAAAATTTCATTAAGATCGGTCCAGCTTTTTAGGAGGAGTTCAGTGATATACACACGTACAGAAGAATTATATATATAAAATTGATGCAAAACTTAAGACCTAGATCGGTATCGACAAGTGACTCCTACGATGAAGTCACTCGCAGTCTACTCGGTTTATCTCGCGTGCCAGACGCCACGCTTAAATTGATTGTGCCACCATCAGAGACTCGAACAATGAAACTAGAATTCGAAATAAATGCAGGCTATATTCCCAATCCAATTTTGAAACGAGAAAAATGGGAGACCTTTGGATATAAAATCTTTGAAACTAATAATGGTAACGGTCTAAGAATACTTTAAAGGAGGTCGATACTGGTGTGCGATAAGATTATACGTAATTCACGATATGATGGCATGAATACAAATCTAGAAATGTAATGACGATAAATTTTCACTTATCATTAACGAACACTTTTAAAGCTGCAAAAAAATTTGAACACATTTTTTCACAGCACAGATGATACACGAGATATTTCCAGTTGAAAATATGTTTCCGCTCAATTTCTCCAACTACATCTACCTCTAGTGAACTAACTAAACTAAAATTGAATTATAATTGGATTAACAGAGAGTGCGCACTTGACAAAGCTCAAAAGCGCCGACTTGTAATGTAGACGGCTAAGAAGACAAGACGAATATATATTTTGCACATAAGTGAGCTTCATGTCGTTTAGGCAGAAATCGTAGTTTTGAATTATCCTTTTCTTCTCAACCTGCTTTTATTAATATCTTTATTTAAATATATACGTATGTGCGTGTGAATGTTATAAAGTATTTAAATACTATTTTCATTATTACCAAACATAGCAGTAATTACTGCATTGAAAGGTAATGCAAATATAACAATGATATAGTAAGCCATTATCAGGCTAATAAGCCGGTATTGAAATTTTATAGCGTAATTGTATGTCGAGAGCAAATTCTCTAAATACAATATTACGTACATAGTACCATGTGATCATTTTAACATTCACTGCTGGCAATAAGGAGAGGGAGCGAAGATTAAAATCTAAATGAATAAATTTTCATGTTACAAATAAGTTTATAGATCGCTTAAGCTTAAATATCGATCCAACATGATCTCAAAACTTCAAGTTCACGTTTGGTTTTCGTCAATTAAATTATTAGAATTTATTTAAAAACAATTATTTTTGGATTAAATATATCAGCATTTACATTGATCGGTTGTCATAGAAAGAAAAGTACTATTTGAAATTATGAGGAAATAAGTAGTATACGATTATTAATTTAAAACAACAATGTCATTCTAAATTCAAAAATTAGGTGGACGACCAGAATATGATTACCATTTGTTTATCAAGAGAAGTATCTTAAAGTCTTCATGTATTTCACGACGACCTCAATGGCGTAATGGCTGGTGTACCTGCCTTCTGCACCAGAGGGTGTGGGTTCGATCCACACCCCTGGGCACAAGGTTGAGGGTGTGGGTGGGTGTGATGAACATAGTGTTTTTCTAGTGTCAGGGTGTTTATATATCTATAATATAATATAATATGTATTTATTTACAAAATAAAAGTATGTTTAGTACAAGCTTAGTTTGGGACTAGAGAACGTTGTGTCTAATGTCTAAATGTGTCCTAAATATTTATTTATTTATTTATACAGTTTAGAACGACATATTTATTCCATTTTTTCATTAGGCGCAAATTAAATGTTCAAAGTGTAAATTATATAATATACACCAACTTTTTCTCTCTAATAATTAATCGGATATTTAGAGGACCTGAAGACCTATCTAAGAATTCCATATACACATACATTAGACTTTGGTTACATGACAGCTTTACTTCTCTTACAGACATTGTGAATGTTACAAGCCCACAGTCACAATTATTTCTCTAGACAAAGTTATAAGTCGAGTATACAAAACTAACGCCCGGTTTCTGAAACACTGATCGTCGTAGACGTCAACTAATCAGCTGTTAAATGGCTTTTCAAATGTTATCAAGCTTTCATATTTTAGATCATTCTGATCAATTCAGAGATTTAAACAATCATTTTGGAAACTCAAATTACATTTGCAATTACAACTTGATTCACTATAAAATCGTAAAGCTCTGTTTAATAATACTTAATTAATCACAATATTAGTGTTGCAGTCAATAATTGAATGATTGGAATTGGCGTATCGAAAGCAAATACTTCGAGGACACTCGTTACGAATGAAGTGCAATACGAATAAAGTGTTCGTTTAATACAGAAGTAAATAATTGTTATTGTTCCGCTCTGGAAATTATAGTTTCGAAAATGTTATTTTAATAAAGAAACACTCATTTAGTGTACCCCTTTATGTTCATATTAAGTAGAATTTAAAGCATAATGGTTGTCTTTCTTTCTTCCTCTTTCGCATTCAAACTAATTTAGGGCCGCCACGCAACAGTTTTCACTGTTGCACGAATGGGCTGGTCAGTTCGGGTACTTAACCTACATCTGCCCGTGAAAAAAAATTATGTTTTTCATAACTCATTCCCCTTTGACGACCCGAATGGCGTAGTCGGTAGTGTACCTGCCTTCTGCGCCAGAGGGTGTGGGTTCAATCCCCAATACTGGAAAAATATTGTGTGATGAGCATAGTGTTTTTCTAGTGTCTGGGTGTTTATATATGTATAATGTATATTTATTTACAAAAGAAAAGTATGTTTAAGTATGTCTATCAGTTTCTAGTACCCATAGTACAAGCATTGCTTAGTTTGGGACTAGAGAACGTTGTGTAAAAAGAATGTGTCCTAAAAAATATTTTGACATGGGACTCAGAGACTCCGTCATCCTTTGCCTTTTTTGCTCTCTATGTTCTTTGCCATTTCTCTGGCTTTTACACGTCTTCATCTTACTTTTAACTTAATTAAATGCATTTTTGCTTACATGCATTTACTATATTTAAAATTACACATTTTTTTTATAACACGGTTCAATAATAGTTAAGGTGAAACACTACTTCAGAAATAATAAATTACGCACTATTAGTCTGAACTACACACTCATTCCTTTCTTCCTTCCTTACCGTTCTAAAAAGCTTTAAAATTTCTTTCATGGTTTTCTAATTACTACCGTTTAGTTAGACTATATACTTTAGTACATACCTTTATTATAATTCTCCATTTATTATAGAAATTTGTTTTTAAGTGATGTTTGAATTGAAAATGTTGTATAAAATAAACAACAGTAGAACTTTTCCCGGGACGCCAAGTACAATATGAAATTGGCAAACTGACTTTAGTTAATCGAAACTTGCTTTGCCCGTCGCGTTTATTTTAAATTGGGTGTCATGAACTGATCGCTGCTTTTATACGTTTTCAAACTTCAAACAATTTTTATTTTACTGTAATGATCGAACATATTTTACAGAATATTTTGCAACATTCTCATAGTGCCAATCTCTGCACTTATTATGTACAAAGGTAAAAAAATAATAATAGGTAAATAAAAATAATGATACCTATTAATTTTTTTTTAAATAATTCATTAAAATTTTTCCCAGAGGACGTGGCTGGGCGCCAGAAGACGTAGGTTCGATTCCCGCAGCGGTGAGGAGCTTTCCGTCTTTTTTTCTACAAATTTTAATATCAGAATATTGTTACGGCAAAATAATTAATTTAATTTTGTTCACTTCTACATGTTCGTTTGTCATATTTCTTTTTAGATATTTTTAGAAGAAAGGAAAAATGACAGATAACCTAACTTGTGAGTAAAAATTATCGTGAGGTCAACGAATCTCGCTCTTAGAGTTATCATCCATACTAATATTATAAATGCGAAAGTAACTCTCTCTGTCTGTTTGTCTCGCTTTCACTCAAAAACTACAGTACCGATTTAAATGAAATTTGGTACACAGATAGTCTAGAGCCTGAGAAAGGACATAGGCTGTTTTTTAATTGGAAAAAAGTGTTGTAAAAGGTTGAAAGATATTTATTTAAAGGCTTCAATGCGAGCGAAGCCGCGGGCGAAAAGCTAGTCATCTGTAAAAATGTATTTAATATTTTTTTTCACTGCACGGGTGTTAGTAAAGCTCAAATAAAATCATCCGCTTGATAATAATGTCTTATTCGGTTCATAAAAATGTTTCGCTGGACATATAAGGAAAGTAATGTGCTCGTTTATTATCTCAGCGTAATAAAATTATGGCAGAAATACGTTTTACCATAGATGATACACTTATATGCGTTCTACTATAGAACATGTCCAGTCCAATGATTTATTTACGTAAAAGAGTTACCAAATGATCAATAAAGAACTAATTCGATGGTGATGTCGGGGCATTTTCTATTGGGGGTTCTATATTTATTTTTCTATCTAATGGGGCATTTGCTATTTTTAACAGACTTTAAAAACGGAGGAGATTTTCAATTGTTTCAAAATGTCCGAATTTCACACGAATTCATCCTTTCTACATGAGCTATGGCCCTCGGATGCAAACGAAATAAATGAAGCGTGACACGGATCCAATTTCTGAATTACGAATGTTTGCGGTGTCGTTTTATGACGTCACGCAATATGAAATAAAATAACACTTTCAATATTGTTGAGCGTTCGTTAGGTCTATGGAGTTATTAAAAGTTTATACGCCAAACCACTCAGTGTAATAGTGTATGCCTTATCACTTGAAATAAAAGCACATAGAAGGGCATTTAGCGACGGACAAACCGCACCCACGGCGCCAAGCAAATTGGCCAATATATCTTTTCATACTTGTTAATAAAAGATACATTAAAAAAGACAAACAGAAGAGTTTATATGTAAATTTATGAAACAAGTACATTTCACAACTAGTAACAAATCTACATAGGCAATACATATGCATATTTTTTACCATTAAAGTTTTTTTTTTTTTTCTAGTAGTCGCATATGATGACATCTGACATCTTATGTAACATGTTGTAAATAAGTAAGATTAACATTGTTTAAAAAAGAACAATTGAGCAGCGACAGAAAATTCAAAATAGCCTCAAATTAAAAAAAAAGCTAAACATTGAAATATTCAATACTATACAATAACTAAACGAACGGACGCATCTTTTTGTAAAAATTCCATTCGCAAATGTATATACACTACTTATGTTAATCTTTATATACATAATTCTTCTGTACTTATGTATGTCACGGAACTCCTCCTCAACGGCTTGAACGATTTTAATGAAAATTTTTGTGTGACTTCAGCTCGATTTGATGGTTTAGATTAACAATTCGGTCCACTACATTTTTTTTATAAGTTGTTGTCGGATTTAAGTCGTGTGTACAGGACAGCATCTGTCGAGTAAGCTAGTATTATATAATTTATAAAATCGACACTGTGGAACAAAAAAAGAGTTAAACGAAGTAGGGCTGACAAAAGTTTAAATGAGTCATGTCAAGCACGCGTACGCAACATTGGCTCGAATTGACTGTCACGTACTTTCACGCGGGAAACAATCAGTGGCAGTTGGAATAATTTGCATGGTCAATTCATTTATCATTTTATATTGCCACGAACAGTCAAACGAAAAGTACAGTACGATATTACAAAAAATGTTTGTCTGTTACAAGTTGAATTCATTCTTTAAAAATTATCCTCTTTCTTATACTATATTTTGGTATAATTGATGCAGCATCTAGCCTTCTTCATAGAGTTTCAATGCGACAAGAAAACTGCCGGAGGTGAAATGAAAGTTTAGTTTGAAAAGCTTTAGTTTGATATTGGTGACCTCGTATCACTGAATAAATGTTGCGTGGCACTACCACAGTTAAAAGAAGTAGTAAAAGTAGAAAGAAAAAAAGACGTAGATGGAAACATTTATCAGTTGATCATAACATTAATATGTGCAAAATGGGTGCCATTGCTGATTTAGTCAGAAGTAAGTCAATCCCACCACTAGGAAGATTACTGATTAAGTAAATCCCATCAACGAAGAAGCATCTAAGATAATCGCTCCAGCCGGCCAACGTCTGTGACTGAAGACAACATCGAAAAAGATAATGATTTCTTGTATTTACGCGATTAATAAACAATTTTAAATAAAACAATTATACGGATTTCACAAAGTTTTATTTTGAACACTATACAGCATTTATGTAACGAATTCGACCATAATGATCTTTTATTGACAGACCGGAGATTGACTTTTCAGGAGATTGCTGACACTATAAACATCGCCAGATTTCTGCTCGCTGGATGTCAGATTGCTTTCATTCGAGCAAAAACTAAAACGGTTCACTATTTATCGGAACTATTTGTAGATATTTGTGGCCGATTGCAAGAATTCATCGACACATTTTTCGACATGGATGCGACTGTGATTATCATTCTACCACAGAAACAAAACAATAATTAGCCGTGGAAAAAATCCGATGGCCTAACTCCTAAGAATGAGGAACATTTTTGTTGGTTGTTAGATGATGGCATCGGTTTTTTGGATCGCTAAGGATGTCATAATAGTAGACTGCCTTGCAAAAAACAATGAACTCGTCATATTTTTGCATCAACTTATAACACCTTCAAAAAAAGTGTGACCAACAGCCTCCGCAGTAAAGACAGAATTTGTTTCATTAAATAAAAATACAGTTAAAGAATAAATAGCAGCATAGGCTGACATGTAAGCACCTTGTGAAAACCTTAGGGCTGCTAATTATGATGATGTAAATTTTCATGTTAAATGATTCTGTTCGAAAACTATAACTGCAGCATAAAATTATGTTAAATAATCAGTGATGATTTTCGACAGCGACGCTTTGAGAGGGAGAGACAATATAATGTTGTCATTTTAAGGCATTGACGATAACCCAATATTACCGTGATTTTAGAATTTAAAACACTTATCTGTCCCTTGTACCCTATTAATGATAATACCTTAATAACTTAATCATATACGTTATGTATATTATATATACCATCCCTCAATTCAAGAAACAAAGATAATTAATGTGCAGAGCTATAACAAAGACTTATCATGTTACAAATTTCCACATTCGGCCAGGAGCGATGGTAGTCAAGTAAAAGCCACCTTCGTAATAAAATAAAAAACCGAAAACAGAATTCGTTACAAAGGCAATCCCCTGTTCCCCGACAAATAAGTCAGATTCAACCAGGGCAAATCTAATACTAGAGCGTATTATAAGCTCGGTCGTCTGTCTCGGAATTTGATCTCATTTCTTACGCCGCAAACATATCCTTTTTATATATGACGTGTATATTTTAGTACTCACAGTTTTGTTGAATTCCCTAGGACCTAAGTAAGCTGTATTCAACATGATGAAATGGGTTTCCCGCTATTTATAAACGTAAACATTATTTTTTATCTAACTAATTTGACATAGAGCCGTGATAGCACAATGTCTGGCCGCTCTCTTTAAATTCAATATACTCGAGAAACCTAAATACTGACAATGAACTGAGTGATTCCATGATGTTCACCGTGATCAAACAAGGAGATCTAAAGGTTTTAATTATAAAACTACAGTTAAACCCTTAACCCGTTAAATATTCCTAGATTAACTCGTACTAGGGGTCGCCCAGTGGTCGAAATTTGACCATAATTAATTATACATGGTAGTGTGTGTAAATTTTTTTATCGATTAAACTTTTTATCGATTTTACTCGTTCTCCATAAAAACTGTAAGTATGAGAAATTTCATACTTCTCCGTCAACGCAATTTTCGTAAAAAGGGGTACAAAGTTTTTGCTTCAGGTATTAATACACAGAAAGTGTTCAGCTACTGCCATGGAATATACTCGTCACGGCGAAGAGCCGTGATATCTCAGTGTCCGGGCGCTCGCTTATAAGCCAAAGTACTCGAGCAACCCGAGTTGAAAAGCTGGTGTAGCACCAAAGAAATTATTAGTTTTTAGTGCTACCTTATCACGTGCTCAGCGGAGAAGGAAAAAATCGTGAGAAAACCTGCATATTTTCTAAACGCTAATAAAAAGAAAATATTTCATTTGATTTTTTTTTCTGAAATTAGGAGTGTATCCTTTAAAAATAACACTCCTTCTTCACAAAAGTAAAATTATATATTAAGGACTATAAGATATTTTTAACGTTTGAGGGGGGGATAATGTATACAGTTTAGGTTATGCATAGACATTACATTAGGATTGTAATAGATAATATTTTTGAATAAATAAAGAAATAAACTGTTTTATGCCTCGCCTCCTACCAGCAATAATTGCTAATTAGAGAGGGGATTCATTTTCTAATGCTGAGGCTTTAAACTTTTTGCTTATTTTTACATAAGAGACAAAAACAACTTGTAATCTAGACATTAGTGTTTATTATGAATAAAGTATATGACTAATAAATAAAAAATATCGCCCAACGGTGAAGAGTTGAACCTACCCGCTTGCCTCTAAGGTATCTGACTATTTATGAAAAGGTCACGGCGTATCCGGTGTGACGTCACGCGGCGTTAGGGCGATCCTTAAGGTTATTTTTTTCCAAATTCTAAGATAATTATTAACTTTACACTCATGCTATATAGCCAAAGCTTGTATAGATTATAAGAAACCTACGAAATGTCGAATGAAAGACCGTATTATGAGTTATCATGTAACCTATTCTCTAAGAAGCCCGCCAGGGAGGTTTCTGTAGGCTTCATAAGAAAGATAATCTGAAGGAATTGAATTACTCAAATTTTCATGAATGGCTGTGGAGGTTCAATAAAGATTGTTCTGTATTTATTAATTCCTTGGAGTTTAGACATAGCTTTCGTCGGCAATAATATACAAAAAAAAAATATACGAAATAACTTCTAAATTTTAATTTTGAAAAATGCATGTAATCATTAAAAAGAAATTAAATTAAGCTTCATCATCATGCATTTTCATCATATTGTCATAAGTCAGATTATAATTTTTAATTAAAACGAGCATTCAAATATATGCTTTGTAAGTTTCATTATTACCACTTAAGCCATTCACAGTGTGCAGTTCAAACAATTATTCCAAGATTCCTTGTAAACAGTTTAGTAAGACGGACGTGCGGTCGTAAATAATAATATAAAATAGTAAATAATAAAAAAAATTGGGTGACCTTTTTGGTGTATTGATTGCAAATATGTTTTAATTGTTATTTTCATACTTTTTTGGTACGGAATAAACATTTCCTTCTTTCTTTCTTCTTTCTTTCTAAATTAAATTAGAATTGCAAGCGGACTTGATACTATTCGAGTTAACTCGGGACTTACGATTCTCTTCTACTCTTACATGGTGTAACTTCAATGTGAATTTCTACCAGAACGAAATTCTCGATTACTAACAACGTTTTTACCAATCAACGTCTATGGGTGCTAGGCTTTTGGCGGAAAAATCAACATTTCCAATACTTAAGAAAAGTGTTGCTACACATACACAAAAGAGCGAGACCTGTAGCCTTTCCCAGTATTGTACAGTTCCTGTTAAATCGCATATAATGCGATTAAACTAATATATCAATAGATGGCATTATCATACATTCTTTTTAATTACTTTTAAACAAAAGTTTCTTTTTATGATTATATTTTTTTTAACAAGTTTATTTTGGAAAATAGAGGCAAACGCCTTAATTTTAACAACAAAAAAGATAAACATTTATGGCTTACAAAAAAATCGCGTAAGAGAAATAATACATAGACGATAGGGATAAAATTTATCGGTTCCACCAAATGTTCATTGAGACAACTGCCTTATTTATGAACTGTGAAACTTCAGTATCTTTCAAATAATTGATTGTTTGCCTTAGAGAATATATAATTGATCCCTATAAAAAGATTACAAATGATGGCTCATTCATTCGACTCATTCATGCGGCATCGAAACCAATAATCACGGCGGAAATACTAACAGCTGCGACACCGAGTAACCATGTACAGACAGAAGTCTAATCCAAGTGAAAAATCGCCCAGCGCGTCTAAAGAAGGTATTCACTTTAAAAAAAACTATACACAATTGGTCATTTGGGCATTAGTGCAAAATCACAATGATTCTGTAGAAATTTTTACAAACATAACAATTGCTAAAAACAGCCAACACTAGATATACACTACCTGAAATGTTAATAATGTTACCAGCATTACCAAATTAATAAAAAATCGACGAATGGCCAAAACTAAGAATGATACAGAACACACTTTCGCAGTAGCGTCCTCTACCCTTCATAAGAAGTATTTCTGATCAATATTTAGGTTGCTGAGCAGTGATTGAGTTATTACAATATATTAAACTAAACTTATTAATTTATGTCTGATACCATCTCGTTATTAAGTTATGTGGAATTTAATAACTAGGAAAATCAATCAAGGCTTGCTCTACTATTACTTAGCAAGTTTAGAGGGGGAGGGGTAACTATTTTATTTTACTGACATCAAAGACAATCGATAGAAGCTTATATTAGGGAAGAAGTATAATATATTTTAATTAAAATTTGTATATTGTACTTATAGTCAGGGAGGTAGCGTTATAGTGGAGCGAGTTATTTTATACAGGCTGATAATCATAACAATAATAATAGTTTTCCCGTAACACAACAGCTCCGAACTTCAGCTACTGCTTTAGCGGTGAAGCTAAATAAGAGACAGCATGAAAAAGTGATTGGAAAAAAATTAGCTCCGATGGTTTTTATACCGGAACTTAGCGGAACCGGAACTTAACTTGAGCGGATCTTTATTAAGTAACTAACACTTTTAATCACATTTTTCATAATTTTAAATTCAGTCATTTTAAATTCGTCAGTTTATTTTCCGAAAAGATTATACATCGCTCGAATGCGTCGAGCGCGCGACACATTTATACATAAGGTATAAAATATTTTTTTTGCCAAATTTTAAATGAGGTATGCACTTGATTGACACCAGTAAATACGTGGAGTACGAAGTAAGAAAAAATGCTTGCTTTAACCCAGAAAATTCTTTATTTTCTCACACCTCTCTTTTGACTCCAAAATATTTTTGAACATTGAAATGTCATAATTTTAAAATAATAAAACATCAGTTTAAAAGTATGCGTTGCCTTTTTTCTTTACATTATCTGCGGCTTAAAGTAATTGTTTTGCCATGTGAAAAAAAAAGTTTGTCGACATATAATGTTCATCTCTCAATCTAATACATGTAAAAAAAGAGGATTTAAGGAAAGCAGAAAAAAAGGCCAATCTATTTTTTTTGCAGTGTACACTTTTTTTTAACATCGTAGACTTTTCAGTTTTTAATGAAACAAAACCTTAGTTTAGAAAAAATAAATTTCCGAATTGCAAATTAGTGCACAGTTCGTTTATTATTCAGTTGACTTTGAAAACGTATAGAGTATATAAAACGTTTTACGTAAAGATTTTTTTAGAAAACGTTTATATAAAGGTTTTTTTACATACTCTATAATTCTATACCTGAGTCCTCTTTTTTATGTAAGAAGATGAGAAGCGAGCTGAAGATACACCTGATGTAAAATAATAACTGCCGCCCATGGACATTTGCAACAGCCGTAGGGTTGCAGATACCTTTTAACAAAGTGGGCCCCGGCTTCCTCACTCACGCAGAAGTATAACTCTTCCACTTCACGCCGGTCTTCTGTGAGGTCGTGGTACTTCCCCGGACGGACATGCCTATTCGTGCAACAGCGAAGACGGTCGCTTGGCCCTACCACAGTGTAACTGCGTCTATACACTTAGATAGCAGCTTATTGCCCCGACTGTTGCACTGACATTATATATTTGACAGAATTGCGAATTTTCTATAGTGATCTGTTTAAATTTTATGGTGGCCGTCCGGGTATGTACCACGACATCACAGAAGACCAGCGTAAAGTGGAAGTATGACAAATACTTTTGCGTTTCGTCTGGTGAGTGAGGTAGACGGAAACCAATTTTCAAAAGGTTATCAACGCCTCTGTTACCCTCGGGTGTAGCAGATGTCCATGGGCGGCGGTATTCACGTACCATCAGGTGAACCGTCTGTTCTTTCGGCAACTTTTCACATAAAAAAATAGAGAATCTTCGTGGCTCGACTCCCTGCTGATCGATAGCATAATTAGGTCTTCAACTACGATAAGAACAAAGAAGTTTCGTCGATTGCCAAATTTGTAATTCAACCTCGAACTTTACACAATTATTTTTTGTAATAATTTAAAAAGAAAAGTTCAGTGAAGTTCTTACGAGTATCAAAATGTATTAACACAAAACCTATTATCAAAATTATCCGGGTGGGTTCATGCGGTATCCTAATACCCTCTGTAAATAAGAGGCCTTTGCCTAGCAGTAATATACAGAATATTTGCCTTTTTAACATCATTGTCATTACCCAAGTAAATATGTAAGTAGAACATCAGGCTTCATAAGCCTGATAATGAACATCCACAGTTTAGTTTATTCCATTAAAACGTAATGCAATGGGGGTCGAAATTATTTTACGAATTTCAGTCAGCATGTATGCACTGCAAGAGACATTTTCTAAATTTTTTTTCTCTAAGATAAATTTATTGCAAATATCAGATATGCACGTCGACCTTTATTCAGTTGTTTTAATTTGATCTATAAGTAAATTATCGAATAAAAAAAATAACCTTTATAACTTGGAGGCAGCGAAGATAAAATTAGTAGTAAAGTTTCAACTGAGGCTCGTTAATTAAATTTGAGGTAACTGGAAGGTCAAACGGAATAGATGAATTTTCACGAAATTTTAATGATTTATATAGTATATAATCTTTATTTATACTTCCTTTTGCTTTGTTGGAGCATAACATGTTGACTTAAACTATTGTCAGATTTAAAAATTCACTAAGCTAAATTAAAGTATTTATAAAAATTCACAGCTACTCTTGATACGTGAAAATAAATTGAAATATTCAGTGGTCGGTAACACACCCACGTATGTAAAAAGCAACACTCGATAAAACTGAAGGGTTTTATAACCGGGCAAGGTAATTGAATCTATTTTTATCAGTATCTCTGGTCTGCAAATGTCATAATTTTTACCAAGTAAGTATTCAAGTGAATCTGAACAAAATTCCTTGCCTTTAGTTTATTTACATTACAAATTTATTTCTTATTGAGAAAAATTTATATAAATCGTTACATGATCAATTCAAACTAGAAATGTGGAAACTTAGGACCCGGCTCTAGAAATTTGTGAAGACAAAAATCCGCGCAAATAAGAATAATATATACAGTAGAGCCAATATTTATTATTTATTAAATCCATTAAAAGGTAAGACGCAAAAGAATTTCTGTAAAAACACAATTAATATGTATAAACAAATTGAAATTTCGAATAATAGTTTATACGAAAATCACGACAAAAGGAAAAAACAATGACGTACGAAAGAAAATAATGAAAAATATTCATGTCTAAATGTGCTACAACTCGCCTGAGGTAGTTTTCCTGAAATTTTCGGTGCCAATTTCGATCAAACACGGGTATTTAAAGGGTTCCGTACCCAAAGGGTAAAACGGGACTCTATTACTAGACTACACTGTCTGTCTCTCTGTCCGTCTGTTACCAGGCTGTATCTCATGAACTGTGATAGTTAGATAATTTAAATTTTCACAGGTGATGAATTAATGTTGCCGCTATAAGCACAAATACTAAAAGACAGTATAAATAAAAAATCTATAAGGGGGCTCCGATACAAAAAACACGAGGCAGTCGCTAGGCAGCCTATAGGTACTTACTAATTACTTTATCTTAATAAATAATTCAGGTTGTTTTATTGTTAATATAGGTAAGGGTACGGAACCCTTCGTGACCGGTATTTCCCGACTCGCGATCTGAGGTAACGGAATGTTACTAATGACTTTTCTGTTTTCTTTAACTACACAAAACAAAGAAGTAATGGTAACAGATGAATAAAACTCACTAGGTCAAGTAAGAGTGGCTTTTGCTTCGATACTCACGTAGCAATACCCGCCTTCTTCAATATTACTGAAAGGGTACGGTGCGTAATTTGTCCTAATCGTTGGTAATGGGCCCTTACTTCGAGAAAGTTTCCGGAGTACGGACTCGATTAGGCCAACTTCACAATCATTATGTAGGGAATGTCAATCACAGGATTACCTCCAGTATTATGAACATGTATTCGTAATAATATGAAAATAGATCTTACTAGCTGCTGCCCGCGACTACGTCTGCGTAGAATAGGCTGAAGGCGTAACATTCAGATATACATACATAAAAATATTATATAAAGTATAGCCTATGTTTTATTCTGATGTATATGCTATATTATTGAAAAGTTTAATTAAAATCCATTCAGTAGTATTTGCGGGAAAGAGTAACAACAATCAATCCATATACAGCGTGTCTTTACCATCGCGACAATAAATGAACACACATATAGAGGATAACTTTTTAAAATTGTATTAAACATTTACATTCTTTAAACATCAATATTTACAGAGTTATTAAATTTTCCAAAACAAAGAAGTTTAGAACACCCTTACGTATAAAACTGTAACGTAAAGTTCATATGTAAAGGTCACAAAGCATATGAATGGGTTGAATGAATTTAAAAGAGACAAAACATACTGTTAGAAGGAGAGGCTTGTAATGCTACGCTGTGGCGCGAGTTGTATAGGATGTTACAAATTTTGTTTCTTTTTTACTTATTTAGTTTGTTTGAAAAATATTTTTTTTTATTATGGATTTTTTAACGTTAATGTTTTTTTATGATTATTGGCAAGTAGCGTTAGACGTGTGTTCATTTATTGTCGCGATGGTAACGACACGCTGTATACAAACTTTCGCCTGATTTACATATTTGCACCTCTTCTCATATAAATTTGCCGAAGGTCACACGCCTTCTAAGTTTTCGCTTCCCTTTTAATATACAGAAAATATATAATAGAATAATAATTATTAAAATTTATAAAGATTGATATTGATGAATTAATGCCAGTCAAATTTTGTTTGATTCCAAGAATTCTTTACATGTTTTAGGTTTTATAAAAGGAACACGCACTAGTACACGATTCAGTTAATACTCAGATCCAAAGTTCTCGAGACAAACAATTAGACTTTGTGGGGATTCAAACCACAATATGACAGTCGTACATGGGCGGCCACAATATTTACCATCAGGTGAGCCCCCAGCTCGTTTACCGCTTTTACCCATAAAAAAAACTACTGTGTACAACCAACAACACAATGAACTACTGTTTCCTTTTTAAATTAAATATATTATGTTCTGAGATAATTTCTTGCATATTTTTTTATTTTTTTTTTAATACATAACCGTTACGAAACACGATACGCTGTAACGACGTATTCCATTGAGAAATTTTCCTTTAATAACAGCAAAACATTAATTAATGTGGTTTAAAAATATCAATTTACGGTGGTAGGGCCACGCAGCAGCCTCGGCTGTTGCTCGAATGGGCAAGTTCGTCCGGGTAAGTACCACGACCTCGCAGAAGACCGGCGTAAAGTGGAAGTATAATACTTTCGCGTTTCGTCTGGTGAGTGAGGTGGCCGGAGCCCAATTTTCAAAAGATTGTTAACGCATCTGGAACCCTCGGGGGTAGCAGATGTCCATGGGCGGCAGGATTCCCTTAACATCAGGTGAATTGTCTGCTCGCTTGGCAACTTTTCACATAAAAAAAATTGTAAATGTGTTTATTCAGAAACAGCTTAAAAAAGCTATGGTTGTATGCATTTAGCAGACATCTAACATATCAAACGGATACAATTTATATAGGTACCGTATTTTAATATTAGTTGACCTTTTACACTTAACAGTTAGGAATAAAGTAATAAATTAGGAAGTAATTGACTGCTTCCTTATATGCTTTCATTTCGTCTTGAGGGGTTGGGCATGTATTCATTGTGAAGTAACCAAGTGAATAGTCGTACACAAATATTGAGAAAAATCATTAAATCATGTTCTGCCTAGACTATATATTAGTCTTTTAATGACACGGTTAGGAAAACGAAATGTGGACGGCCTGCAGCACGATGGACTGACGACTTAAGAAAGGTGGGGGGCGGATGGATGCGGGCTGCCCAGGACCGGGATAGTTGGCGCACTTTGAGGGAGGCTTACGTTCAGCAGTGGACGGCAATAGGCTGATATTGAATGACATTGTTAGTTTATGAAATTCTTTCACAATTTAAGTTAGTCATATGTTGATTTATCGGTACTGTTATGTTTAAAACTGCTTGGGTAACGAATGCTTTTGCTAAGGACACTAGAATTATATCCCCACTACTCGGCGACTTTATACCTTGTGTTAAGTATCTTATCCCTTGTTTGAAAATTATTTTTAAATAAGAAAATTTAAAGTTTATACAGTTTGAATAATGTTCCGTATACTTCTTCAAACAAACTTTGTCCGTTAGTTTTGCTTTTGTCATTGTCATCACCAAAAATGTTATATGAACGGTCGAATATTATGATGTCAGAAATAACATTATGAATAGTCGTCAAATTTACCGATATTTTATTGTAACTGAACGTCATCAGGCGTAAACTAACTCAGAAAATGATTAAAAGTGAAATGCGAAGTATCAATAATACAAATCCTCCCAACAACAGATAATTCTCTGTTTATGAGGATACAAATTGCTTAAGTTCTCGCAATCGACTCTGATATAGAGCGACGAAGGAGAGTAAATAGATGAAGATGTAACAAAAGGAATTACAGGATTTATTACAACCTAATTAAGTGCCGCGTTCTCGAAGAGAACGAAAACGGCATCCCATAATGATAGTTCTATGCCCCTTATTCCATTATTGTTGTGTCTTCTGTTATTTACACAAAGCCATTTGCTTTTAACACGTCCTAAACTATGGTAACAGCTTTATTTCTGTCACTTGTGGTTAAAGCCTGCACAGTATAGAAGGTTGTTCAGTTGTCTGCATCGTTAATTTGTCCTTACTAGGGATTGACATTTTCACATAACTTCGAATAATTTTTTCCCTGGCTCTCCAGGTTTCCTTTACGATATTTCCTTTTACACCAAGCACTATTATAAACTTTAATAAAAGGCTATAAGCCTTTTTTAAAGGATTATGAACACCCTTAAAACGGCATATGTTAGACTTTCTGAAAGTTACGGAAAAATCAGATAAAATTTTTCGTTGCTGTCATGATTCCACAATTTAACTAAACATTTTAACAATAAATTCTATATACATTTTTCTAATATACAAACAGGTACATACGTAGATACATCCAATCGTACACGCTAGCCTACGACCACGAGTGGTCGACAGTTTTTGGATATTTGCTTCCTCTAAAACTCGTATATACAAGCACAAAATGTACCTGAAACGAAAGAAAAACTAAATTTAAAAATAAGAATTTAAATAAGTTATTGTTAACGGATGACAATATCACAAATTTGTCGAGGTTGACAAGATTTATAAAAATAAGCGATTGCTTATGATGTTGTGATGATTATCACAAACATAATTTTTAATTATCTCTCAATAATTATTTTTAACCGACTTTAAAAAAGGAGGAGGTTTCTCAATTCGACCGTATATATATTTTTTTATGTGTGTTCGCGGATAACTTCGTCGTTTATGAGCCGATTTTGATGATTCTTTTTTTATCGGAAAGGTTATCCCAAGGGTGGTATCATGATAAAGAAACCCGGATCTGATGATGGCATCCCAGAGAAATCGAGGACCATCATCGAATCCTATAGGTATTAACAATGTTTTTAATTTTCCGATTGAAGTCGGTTTTTTTCTGTTAAAAATTATACTTATTCATATTCTGCATCAACCCCAAAGGTTTTGTGAATGTCCAATGGGCTTTCTAATTTCTCACATAAATATGATGATGATGAAAATGAATCTTATTCTTGCGGATAATACCGTGTCGTTGCTTTGTTCGTTTCCAACACATTAAATGGGTCTAATGTGATAGGCCCACACAAAAGTGTTCGCTTCGTCTGGTAAGTGAGGTTGCCGGGGCCCGGTTTATTAAAAGGTGGCGACACATCTGCAACCCTACGCGTATTGCAAATGTCAATGGGTAGCGGTTATCGCTTAACATAAGGTGAATCTCCAGTTCGATTGCCATCTTCTTTCATTTGTCCTTTTTAGAATCTAGTTACAACATGTTTATCATCTTATTTACAATACAGTCCACAAGTGAGAGATGGTTGATATTCAGTAGCAATATTATCCAGATTTCGAAGGATCCGATCCTAAAACATTCTTTCGTCAATCTGTCCATCTTTATTGTATTAGGTATACGCGCTCGGACCATGCACTGTGATCGAAGGACTGATGGATTTCTTGTAAAATGAACTATTTTGCGAAAGGTGAAGCTATCGGTATATCGCTTATCGGACAGTCGATCGATTCGATCGAAAAAGGCCTAGATTCCTTGGTCGTCAACGTCTCGATGGCGTTTTGCTTTTCGTTCAAACTGGCGTATCGTAAACCTCTTCATGGTCCTCAGAGTCGTTTCGTGAAGGCTCATGTGAGACGGCTCTTCAACTTGCCGACCGGTAAACAAAAATCTGTATCAAGGTAGTATAAAAAATAATAGCTTAGTTTACTCTTAACCGGCTTAGTTTACTCTTAACCAGTTGGGTTATGAGTTTAAACAATCAAAAATGTGGATTGCATATCCTTACATAACGTGGAGATAATACTGTGAATAATTAAATAATAATGAACTGCTTCTGTACTTGCGTTAATTATTTTTTGTGATAAATAGTCATAAAATGCAATTATATTTTAATAAATATGACGCATGTTCATACAGCGAGGCGTTTAAAAATTGTCCCGCTTTACATTATATGACATAAGTGAATGTGACAGATGATATAGAACGTATGATACGGAAAGAGATAGCAGTCTATTGAGGTGCAATGTACTTACACTAATTGGCGTAATTTGATTGCCTCAGTTTCGGTGCGTCATATTCATTATATTGCGTATTGCTGAGGAACAATGATGTTATATACAAAGATTTTGATCCTAGGGCACCGAAATTGAGGTACATTAAATTTAACACTAACCTTTTTAATCAATTGAATTTCAGTAACATTTTTAAACAATTTTTAAACGCCGCGTAGTAAGGGTAAAGGCCTTAACATAAGGAACATGCGTCACCCTTATCGTTAAACATCATTTCCTGAGGAAAATCATCGACAGTACCTACATCGGCTTTACGAGGTCAGCCTCTTTCTTTCAGAGCATTAAGTCACCTTGTATGAAGTACTTATACCTAACTTCATTTACTAGAGCACGAAATAGAAATTATCCGTGAAAAATATTTTTTAATTTCCCCAAACAACTGAGATATCCCTTCAGTAATTGAACTGTCTGCGCATCGCCGTGTTATTTCAAAGTAATACGAGTTTACGGCTAGCGTCTGTAGTTTACATGTCTATTACTAGCGACGCTATGTTACAGCAAAGCTAGGGATGCCAAAAAAATATCGATATATCGATATTTTTCATAAAATATAAATATGTTTAGCCGGTATATTTTAATCCGAAATATCGATATAAAATGTTCAATATCATTTTTTTTCAAATTCGAATCCGGGAGAGAATCCGTTCAAATATGTAATACTTGGCATACTTTTTTTGACAACAGGGCCTAAAAAGAATATATGGATATATGTCTATTTTTTCTCTTCGATATATCAAGGCGATATTGACATTTTTATAAATATCGATATATCGATACGTTTTTTCATTTTCGGCATCCCTAAGCTGAGCACAATGTGTAGTAGTCACATATGTTTTTAACTAAAGATTTTCCATGGTGTCAACTTTACGAATGCCTGTGTGATAATTACACGTTTTCACTTAACAAATTCTAAAAAATTACGGTAACAATGGCGCAGTTGCTACGTTATTGGCTTAGGAGCAGTCATAAGTTCGATTCCCTCTATGGGCAAGTATTATTAATTGTCCAGGTAATTGTTACAGATCCGGATATTTGTAACCGAGGACATCGGTCTCAGTTGGTAATAAAAGTATATAATAAAAAAGTATATAATAAAAGTATATAAATAAAGTAATAAGTTCTAAAAAAATCGTGTATTCTAGAACAATAAGTATCATAGCTTCTAATGAAAGAATCTTACATTTCCATTACCAAAACATCGATATACATACCAAGGGGGTACCACGCAGCAGCCTCGGCTGTTGCACGAATGGGCAGGCTCGTCCGGGTAAGTACCACGACCGCGCAGAAGACCGGCGTAAAGTGGAAGTATAATACTTTCGCATTTCGTCTGGTGAGTGAGGTGGCCGGAGCTCAATTTTCAAAAGGTTGTCAACGCATCTGGAACCCTCGGGTGTAGCAGATGGGGGCGGTATTAACTTAACACCAGGTGAACTGTCTGCTCACTTCACATAAAAAAAAATCTATCAAAATGACAACAATATCAGACACGTTTTTATATTAAAAACGTGTCACGTCAAATTTGCTGCCACAAGTCAAATGAAAATTAACTCATGACAATCAACAAAATTTTCTTGTGTTGCGTCTGACATACGATTCCACTCACAGTACTTACAAATATGTAAGCAGCACATGAAAGATGCAAGTTGAACAATAGCTCGAGCACCTCACACTAAGCTGATATATTTTAATGTACAAGGACGGGGAGAGAAGTGAGGTCTGTCTGAATTAAGCGGATGTATCTCCCGCCACGACAGCTGCACGCGCCACGGCATTTGGTCCTTCCGGAGTGGCGACGCGAGATAAAATATGCAAGGCCCGAAATGAAATTTTCGCTTCAACTAATTTACACTCGCCTCTGGTTGCGTGTCGCTAAATTAATACGTTTAAACCGGTAACTGCATTTTTAGTTACGAATGAATTTTACTATTATAACTGTCTTCGTATCTCCAGACTTTTTTCAACTACCATAATGTTTTTTTCTCGTTTTCAGCTGCCGTTGATGTGTATTATTAAAAAAAAATCCTGAACACAACGCCTTTGATTATGCGTCGTGGTCGGTATATTAAATGCTCAAAAAAAAATTATCTTCTCCTTTTTGTGCCGATGGCAATAGCTATTCACACGGTATCGGCCCCAAATTCAGCCACATGAATTGCACTGTCAGCAGCATTTATCAGGTCCTCCTGTGTGCAGTTGGTTGGGCACTCAGGGCACGACGTCAAATGCTCCATGGTTTGGGGAACAGCACCACATTTGCACTCCAAGCTGGAACCTTCTGAGGATCACCACCTGAACAGATTCTCTTTACTTCAGCCAACTTTAGTCCAAAGTCTATTTACTGACTTCCAAGTCAGCGATGGCAAACTCATGTCCAGGCGGTAGTTTCTCAGACAGTGCGACAAAATTAATAAAGAGCTTCGTTCAAGATCGCATCATGAAGTTCTACATCTCGCTACGAGAACGGTCACATTATTTTAAGAATAGTAAATATCACTAAATTAAACTATGTTTACGGATATATTTAACAGCTTTAAAGGGTTCGAAACGTCGAGAATTAAAACCAAAAAGAAACGCGATAAATCCGTAAACATAGTTTCATTTAGTAATGTGTAATCGCGTAAATACAAGAAATTATTATGGTAAATATCAGCCTGAAACAGACCAGCGCTACATAAATTGTACGCTGTTTTCGACACAATAAATTATATTTTCCTTGACAACACAGTTTACTCCATCGTTAAGGACACCGTCTGTTCGCCGTCTCGTTCTGTGGGAATTGCTCACACTTGTTCTAATCGCATTCTATTAAAATCACAGACATTTTGTTAAAGGGAACTGTCTGCCTGTAGGTAATCTTCATAATCGTCTATTTTATCGTCTTCTGTTTTATGATTGTGGGGATAGTAAACCAAGTGCGAGTCGGACTCTCACACGAAGGGTTCCGTACCATTATCTATAGAAAAGGCACAAACATTATGTCTGTTGTATGGGAGCCCATCATAAATAGTTTTTTTTTATCTTGTTGTTTAGTATTTTTTGTTATGGCGGCAACAAAAATACATCATGCGTCAAAATTTCAACTGTAACGCTCACGGTTCATGAGATAAAGCCTGGTGGCCGACGGACAGGCAGCGTAGTCTTATTAACAGGGTCCCATTTTACACTTTCAAATTACCCACCGTACCCTTTCCTTTGTGCGGCCTTAAACATCAAGTATTACGACTTTAAATTTATTTTATTACAAAGGTAAGCTGATTACTTAATAAGCTTTACATTTGGCACAAATCTATTAAATCGGCATTGTATACTTCACTATCATCATTACATGGTATAAAACAAAGTCGTCCCGCTGTCTGTCTGTCCCAATGTTGCGTAGTTTTGAAGATCTAATCTTTAAGACTACGCAACGGATCTTGATGCGTTTTTTTAACTAGATAGAGTGTTTCAAGAGGATGGTTTATATGTAAACAACTACGGATATGTGACTTACTTTAGCGAAGACTCAGTGTCAGTAATTTAAACATAAATATATATTTTATTTATTATATAATATTCATATAAAGAAAATCGTAGTAAAAAATATCGATTTAATGTCGGTTCACTTTTTATTTATACTTTATAGTTTCAGGTGAACTTAAGATTCAAATCGAAAAATTAACAAACGTACTGAATTAAGAAATAAGATTTACTTACATTTATATTCGCATAGATCCTACAAATATATCACCAATTTATGGGCACGTGAAATAATATTTTTTTTGTCTTTTTGCATGACTGTTATTTGCATAGAACCTCCTTACATTAAAAAAACTTACACTATTAAAATTTTTTAACCAAGCGCGCTACGATCAACAACATACGAAACGAAAAGCTTGTTTTTAGCTTTTTATGGTTCAAATAAAAGAAAATAATAAAAATGGAGACTGTCATAACATCTAATTACATTTCAAGCAGATTAAATATTCCAATAGCGTATGGTAAGTACCCTGCAGTAACTTATACGTTGTTTAATGAAATACGAATACTGCGATGTGAATACAAAGTAATTTGAAACGAATTTGGGGGTTATAAAAAGTTCCAAACTACTTCAGAACTCACTTCGCATATTACAGGTTTATGAAAAAGTAATAGCTTATTCTTTTACTTGTAGGCAAAGTTTGGACTAAGTTTGATGAAATTGAAATACGAATTTACATTCGTCTCGAAGTTAAAGCCTAATGTTAACTGTCGAAGTTCTAAGTGATGTTTTCAGTTATATTACAAAGCTGTTACAAACCTATGAGCTAACATCATCATTCTGACGTTCTAAGAAAGTTAATCTTGAATTAGTTACAATACTTATAACTCATCCGAATGAATGGCTAATACAACACAATAAAGTAGAATGTCAGAGAAAACATCAGCAGAATTCCGTTAAAGGATTTTGAAATTTTTTATTTTTGTTTCGGCATTGTCTCCATCATAAATACGGCAAAAAGTCATGTCTGTTGTATGCGAGCCCCACTTAAATATTTTTGTATGTATGATTTTTAGTATTTGTTGGAAATAATAGTTTTTGGTAATAATTTACTAGTTTAACAAGAAAAGTGTTCTATAGCGAACATAATTACTACTACTACTTAATCGTGTTTCAAGATATTTAGATCATTGTGAATAAAATGTGTACCTAATACGTTCTATTATTATGGCACTAGAACGTTCCAAGTGGCGCACTACAAATTGATTGTAGTTTGTGGCAACTGCAGTTAGCAATTAATGTAGCACTCCAAACCTCAGCGCTTCAGAGCAACTTGGAATGCAAATGAATGTAAGTAATCTACTTAATATTTTAACGTTAGTGATTCAATAATCCTTGTCATTAAATACATAAGCAAATAATTATGTTTAGTACTCAATTTATTTTTAAGGAGAGGCATATTTATACAGTAATTAAAATTTTTCAATAATTAAAATTTGTTAGCATTCAGCGTTTAATCAACCGAAGCATTAATTGAATACGTTTTTTTTTTTCTACTTGAAATTAATAATTTTGTGGATCTCGTTATATTCAGTGTGTGTTAAATTCGTGATTGTTTATTAAGGGTTTCAAATATATCCACGGCCCAAAAAATGTCTTATCACTGTAACGTGTTAAAATATTAGAATTGATAAATATTTAATTTTATATATTTTATTATATAGATATACTTTGTAGTGTTGCAGAGCAACAAGTAATCCTTATCGTTGGAGGGCTGCCTTTGAACTCGTAGAGTGCGAGTGCGCTCAGTTAAGAGAGACATGTCTTCCTTTCCAATCCGCTTACCTCGGATCCCGCCTTCATGTAGAAAATGTCGTATAAGGTTGAAAAAACTGCTCTTTGTACAAAGTACATGCAGATATTTCAAATGAACGTGGGATAAAGAGTATAAAAATTAGAGAAATTGTTAAATTTAAGTGCGGAATTATCACGTGCTCACTGGCGAAAGAAAACATCGCAAGGAAACCTGCACATTTTCGAAAAACTAACAAAAACAAAAATAAATAGATTGTTTTTTTTTTTTTAATCTATGTTTAAAGTCCGCCAATCCGCAGTGGGGCCGAAATATACTAGCGGACCCAAAAGACGTTTTTTTTTGTTACAAACGACTTAAATACAACAACTTACTAAAAATTAAAAAAAAATGAATTGAGAATCTAAACCATTCTTGGATCGACCAGAAGACACGCAGAAAATTTATTTAAATCAGTCCAGCCGTTTAGGAGGATTTAAGTGGTATATACGCATACAAAAGAATCGCCAAAAGAGTCGCCACGAAAAGTCAATTCTCGACTGGCGTTTCCGTTTTCCTTTTATCATAGTCCTTAGCTATATTTTATACTAGCTGTGCCTGCTACTTCGTCCGGGTGGAATTTAAAATAAAAAAAAATCTAAAATAAAAGTTGCCTAAGTTACTTAAGTTTAAGTCACAATGTTATTTATACTAATACTAACAAACTATGGACAATGTACTTAATTTTGTGTATTGTCTGAAATAAAGATTATTATTATTATTATTATTATTATTACTCCTTATTACATCACCTATCTAGCAGTGAAAGTCCCGTCTAAATCGATCCAGCCGTTCCACTGTGGTTCCCCGCCCATACTAAGGTGCGATAAAAATATAAAATACTTTATATCTGCGATTTTATGAATGAAACTGGTTAGATAAGAGATATTATAAGTGTATTGTTATAAATTATAATAAATAACGATATATCAATATATGTAGTACATAAAAAAATAACAATTTTACAATGAAAAAATTCAAATCAAAAATTAAATTGCGACTCAAAGTTCTTCTGAAAGATGTAACTTATTTAAGCATAAATTTATATTAAACAACACACAAAGGTACGAAAAACCTGAAAATAAACAATAGAAATGCAGCTATAGTGTATTTGTAACAATAATATTTTAAAAACTCAGGAGTTTCAAAACACCTTTTGATAAAACTGTTTTTTTCTTTCTAGGCATTTTTCTAAGTTCTGACATGAATGGATCAGAGCTTAAAAGAAGCCTATTCAATATAGGGACCCTATTAGTTATAGTCCTAGAAAACTTCCTAGTATGACGAATTCTGAACATTTTAATGTTCAGACTTCGTCATACTAGGAAGTTTCCCGCTTTATTTCTCGCTTCTGCCGCTTCTTCAGAAAGTTGTCCAATTGGTAAAAGTGCATGTTCTATGATAGCAGACCCATGCACTAATACCTTGTAGATAGAAGCTGGTAGGTAAAACCATTCACATGCTTGGACAATTAGATTGGCAGTTTCCATTGCAAATTCCCCAAACTTAATAGAGTTTACTTTGTAGCCAGAATTTATAACTTGCAATATTGTGGCTCAACGTTTTATCAATTCCTGTAATTTCAGCAGAAATTTCAGGTTTCCCAAAAAGCTTTCTAGACGTATTGCCATCATTTGAAGTCCCACATCCACCTGGTTTAGTTTTGTCTATTACCAAACCCATTTTTATCCTTAATTGGGATTGGATGGCTTTTTTCCTTGCCACTACACTATCTTTATCAGCTTGTCTAACTTACCACTTTTTTATATTATGCCTATAAGAAACAGGCAGAAAAAAAAGCGCTTCTTGTGTCTCCTGAAATACGATCTCGGCCCGCTATGTAATGTTCAACTTTTTTTTTTCAACTTTCAAATTTCGAAGACACACATGCATGGGAATATATACTCCCGACTTAAACCTGCAATAAAAACAACATTTTTAGTAAATAAATGCAAAACAAAAGACATTCAGTGTTAATTCGTGTGCGTAGCTAAGTGCTACTAAGAGATTATTTTCACTTAACACCCATATTGCTCTAAAAGGGGGAAAAACGGGGCACGAATTCAAGTGAACTCATGAAGAATGAGGTCTTACCTAACGTATATAAAAACGTTTGTTACGGAAATATGGAGGAATATAAACTAAAACTCGACATGTATTAAATTAAAAATTAAAACGCTTACATAAAAAAGGTATATCACGTAGCAGTCAAATTTCATCAATATAAACAATATTAAAATTGTAAATAAAATCAAATATGTAACAGGTTTCTGGGAATCGACAAACGAAATCACGTAACAATTGCGTGAGTCCCTAGTAACGTTTTGAATCACTGTTGTTATTCACACTTTCGATGACAAAATGGTAATGAAAGTAATTAGCTAAGTGCATTTAATTTATACCATTCTTAAGTTCAGACTTTGTAGTTGATATAATGATCACTACTTTCATTGAATCGCAGAGTTACCTTGGGTGATTTTTGTCGTACTAGGGAACCACAGTGCGTTCCAGAGATTAGCCGGAACAAACAGACAGACAAAAATTGTATTATAAATATATATATATATATATATATATATTTATATATTTTTTTATATATATCGAAAATTTTGTGTGACAAAGATTACTAATGATTAATGGTATCTAATGATTCGAAGTTTTTTATGAATAATCATTATATAAATAACATTAATTTCGTTTGCAGAATCGCGTACAAAATTTAATTAAGAAACACTCGACAGTAGCAACAAAACGTTCACTCATGTAAATATTCGGTATCTAGTCAGTCGAGACGTAGCTCACTAGCTCTTGGAAAGCAATTAGTTCTAATACACAGAGTGAGAACTAATTGCTTTCTTCAAAACGTTTTAAGGTCAAAATTATTTTCTCCGGCACAAACAGACAGACAAAAATTGTATTATATATATATATATATATATATATATATATATTTATATATATCGAAAATTTTGTGTGACAAAGATTACTAATGAGGGGGTGGTATCTAATGATTCGAAGTTTTTTATGAATAGTCATTATATAAATAACATTAATTTCGTTTGCAGAATCGCGTACAAAATTTAACTAAGAAACACTCGACAGTAGCAACAAAACGTTCACTCATGTAAATATTCGGTATCTAGTCAGTCGAGACGTAGCTCACTAGCTCTTGGAAAGCAATTAGTTCTAACACACAGAGTGAGAACTAATTGCTTTCTTCAAAACGTTTTAAGGTCAAAATTATTTTCTCAGTATAGTTTACGAATAAATTAAGCCTAATAAAGTAAGCATTAATTACATCGATTAATGCTTACTTTTACAAATTTATAAATAGAAGAGAAGTAAAAGGAAATATAGAACAAAATTTGTATTTTATACTCCTGACAAAAGCAGACTGTATCTTTTACTAGATTAATAGTTGAAGAACAATGAACATTCTATATGTTTTATATTGAAAGTCAGGATAATATTTTCTTGTTATCTTGATGTTGCAACATTTCATGAAAAATCATTTTTCTTTTAAATTATTAATAATATTCTGACCAGGATTTATTCAGACAACCCATTTTTAATATATTTTCTAACATACTAAATTTATTATAAAATAAATTTTATTCTATTATCAGCTCGGTAAAGGTCGATTTAGGTTCGGATCTTCTACTAATAGAGAAAGTGGAACGAAAAGACATGTATCAATTGTGACGACTTTCAGCTAAGCCCCAGCCAGTCCGAGTCATCCGTGTCCCTGTCTTCAACCCTGAGTTCAGCTATTGGTGCGTAGAACTGTGACCGCCTTCTCGAGCTTTCGCTGCAAGGGATCAGTATCACATCTCTGCCTCACTCAGAGACATTGTGGCATTAAATGATAACAATGAGAGAAATAAAGAGAGAGGTAGATAATAATACGGTTAAATTGGTTTATAGCTTACGAATTTCGGGAATGAAGTTACGCTATTCACAATTTTAAACCGTCTACGGCGATGAAATATCAACAAGTTAATTTGGTAGAGCTCGCGGAATAATATTACCGCTCGCTACGCAACTGGATTCAATCTGTTACATTTAGCCGTTGCCGGATAATTGCGCAATTGGCAACCGCGCAGGGAAATAACATTTCGCAATATTGTAGAATTAACAAACTTGGCCGCAAATTTTCTTCATATTTAAACATATGAAATGTTTGCTACTTCTCATAAAAAATAATTAAGAAAGATAAAAACTACAACCAATCTCTCTACGTTTAAAGAATGATTTCAATAAAATACACACGGGCAAAAACATTTCACCAATACACGACGAAAATAGAAGAAAAAAGAAAATTGCAACCGTCACTCAGACTTGAACGGGCGTTCTTAATTCGATATAATATTTGAACGCAGAAAGGGAAAACATTCGTTAGTATAGAGAAAGAAAAATTAAGAATAAAGAAGCATTATTATATTCCGCGGATAAAATGAGAAATGTGTTGTGTGGAAGCGAACATCGGAAGCAATTTCCTCCCCAATGCGCTGTTACAGATGAGGGTCAGTGCATTTATGTCGCCAAGACTTATAATTTTCCAATATAAGAGACAATTGCTTTATCTGTTTTACTTCTTTCTTTATATTTTTAAGGTATTTAAAAGTTTTATTTTCACTTTTTTTAATAGCACACACAAATATCTTCGCTGTACATTCGTACTGCGAGCAATGTGTGATTTATCATGGTAAGGGCTTACATCATGCCAGAGAAATATGGATAGCATTCGTAATTATTGTCGGTGAACAGGTTTTTATCACAATGAGGTGAAAAAAAACTTGAGAAACTACTTACCGTACTCAAGAATATAAAAAGAAAAAGAAGTTAAGAATATAACAAATTTAATCACAAGCCCTGTTTAATCTTTTTCAAATAAATTTTGGGCGACTATACCTTATTGATTTCAATTTCGATATCCTTAATTTTATATTCGTAACTCGTATGCTTTAGTGTCCTTAGAGTTAAGTATGCTTATCATACTTTCTATCGCATGTAACGACTACGTATATCGTAGCAAAGATCATATGCTACGCAGCGTCAGTTGCAATCACCCAAACTAAATGAATAAAGATACAATATATAGACAATATTATTGCTACAAACCACAAAATACGCAATTATTGTTAGGTTTGCGTTTTCATAAACACAGCTATTTATAAAATAACAAATTGTACGCATGAATGCATTTCTTAGGCATGCTTTAGTCTTTTTTCGATATTTATGTGTACAAAAATAATATTCATACAAGTTACATATATCAATAACACTAACAAAAATAACAATAATACTATAAAAAATAAATAAAAGAAATAGGTGTTTACTTCTATTATCTGCCTTAGACTTTTACCTATACAGA
Organism: Iphiclides podalirius; assembly: GCA_933534255.1. Lineage (NCBI taxonomy): Eukaryota > Metazoa > Arthropoda > Insecta > Lepidoptera > Papilionidae > Iphiclides > Iphiclides podalirius. The sequence continues at coordinate 3,037,159 of OW152816.1, forward strand.
TTTGTATACAAGTTAAATAAATCAATACAAATATTATGTACTTTTGCCTTCTAAAATTTTCAAGATATGGAAACATAACCAACAGGAAAATTAACCTTAAAACTCCCGTTTAAATGTCAAAAATTTTCATTTAAAATCGGTGAGCCGTTTCGGAACTTGTTTAAAACAAACTTTCAGACAGAGGAAACTTATAAAAACGGGCATTTATTATTAGAAAACAATTAAAGTATGTGATCTTCTTTCCGCATTTAATATTTTTTTATTTATTTAAGACAATTTAACTATAGACAGACTGGTAGAAAACATCGACAAAGACGATCACAACAGTACATGTGCACAAGTTTACGGGTTTACTCGTAAAGAGCAAAGCCGTAAAACGTACTAGGTACTTCTCCATTTGCTTATGTAATGTAAAAACCCAGTATGGCTGGACAGCGTTATCACGTTCCTTACGTAATGCAAATATTGACCCTAGTCGGTTTTGACATTCCGGGGGGTTAAGTTCAAACTTTATAAAACAATTTTTAACATTAAGTAACATATTTTAAAGTTTTTTATAGTGCTAATCTCTATATTTAATGTTCAGTCTTAAGTGCAGAGATTAGCACTACAAAAAACTTTAAAATTTGTAAAAAAGCAATGGCGACATCTCTCGTTCGAATTATCTTTGTAAAACGATATTCGAAATTGTTTGTAAGCTGGAAAGGATATACGAGTAACAATAGATGCGCCAAGCATTGCTTCAAATGCTAATGTAGAAAGAAGGCGTTAAGATTTTCTTCGCTGTGGCTATCAGCCGTTTAGCTCAGTGGCTAGAGCGTCAGGCCGCGAATGCCGAAGACGTGGGTTCGATTCCCACAGCAGCGACAATCTTTTCGTACTTTTTCTACATGTTTTAAAATTAAGTAACATATTATATACTGGTATTTTATAGTTTATATAAAGTGGGAGTACTAAAAATATAGTGGCAGTTTGTTATTATACGAGTATACAAAAAGAGAACACATTCGATACAAATTTTTAAAACATTTAAATTAATGGGTATGCACTTTCGTTCCCCAATTATTACCAGGTACATGATATGTGTCATGTTTGTAGTAAACACATTAACAATATTTGAATCTGTTGGTAATTGCGTAAGATATTCGAAATTTCACTTGTGTTAAGACAAGTTTGGTAACACCGCATGTTAATCTCGGGAAGTCTTTGTTATTTTTGTACATTGTTTAATTCAAATTAAACAATGTACAAAAATAATCAAAACGCTTGAAACGTTGACGTATGCAATTCTGTTTACTATAAGCAAAGCTTCAAGCTCGGCAGGAATTAAAATATTCGTTCGCGTGAGTTCCATGGTTTTAGCAGCCGCTATCATTATTTATTATCAGTAGCTGGCGCTGTATCACAACACCGCTTTGTACCAATATCTCAGCTAAACAAATATTATGTGAACGTATTAAAACTTCACAAAAGACTTTTAGGAAATACAAGATGACTCCGTGGCGCAGTCGTCGGGGGTCGTGGGTTCGGCTCCCATACGGGACAACTATTTGTGTGACCCACAGATAGTTGTTTCGCATCTGGGTGTTTGTCCACGTGAAATTTATGTATCTAAAATGTCCTTGCAACACAGGATAATGTTATCATAAAGTGAGGGCAATGTTTAAAAAAAAAAAGTAAGATTCCGAAATATCAATCATTTGAATGTTTATTGTCAAAAAAGTGTAAAATATTAAAAATAAATGCGAACTGTATATGAATATTTAAAAGATTACTGAAACTTCTACCTTTGCGTTCTGCAGACCACGTCCATTTGTTATGTTATAGGGAAGAATCATCATCATCATCATTTCAGCCTATTTGAGTCCACTGCCGAACACAGGTCTCCCCCACAGACTGCCACGAAACACAATCCTGAGCCACCTGCATCCATCGACTTCCCGCACACTTGCACAGGAGAATAACGAAAGAATAGGGAAGAATGATAGTTACTAACTCTCCGTGAGTTTTGTTCACATTATTGATGTAAATAGAATAAATATTCCCTTATATTTCTTCCTAGATGAATCTCCAACTTGGGGAGTTTGTTAGTCGGCCTTAGTAAGTAGCTTTATATACATATAATTTCCCATTATAAATATTTAGAACCATTAAAAAATTTTAAAAACGTATCAAAATTATTATAAGTTTTGATTAATTGTGACTATTTGGTTTTAGTTATTTGTACTGGATAAATCTCGACGTAATAAGTTGAAATAATCTTATCTTCATGGTAGTTGATAGGGAAGGCCCATGTTCAGCAGTGGACTCCAACAGGCTGAAATGTTGATGATGACATATATTATCATTTAATATTATGGACCAGAGACATTTTCCGTGATGTATAGTACAATTTCTTCTCTTTAATAGTTTGAGCATAACGATGTACTGAATGATAATCTAAGTGGAAATGTTTGGACGTTAAAACTTGAACGTAATCGAAAAGGCCTCAGAAGTGCCTTGAATTTGGTTTTCCTGGCACATTTTCCATTTTACCGCTTTTTTACTGCTAAGCGAAACACCCTTTCCGTCATCCACTTAGCGTCATGATATGTGTAACTGGATCTCTTATGACCATGCCTTTTTGAAACTAAAACTTTTCAAAACCCCAGATTCCGATTTTCTGATAATACTTTAAAAAGCACGATTTACTTATCAATTACGTCATATCAAATTAACGTTTAAACCGTGCGTTACAAATCGAACCGTATCCTAGTCAATTTAAACACTATTTATTCAACTTTTCGGGTGTTCGAGCGCATTTCTCTCTAGTACAATTGCTCGCTGGTTGTAAGATATTCTATTGGGTTAAGCAACATACCTCAACAGTCCTCCTGCAACCTTGTATCCTGGAGTTGGCTAAGGGGAGCCCGAGATAGTAGGCACATAGCAGATATAAGAGTCCCGCAGAATATATCGCACAAGGGTCCATAGGTTCCTGAGCACAGTATTTCCAGGGTGAAAGAGATCTCGGGAAGAATAGCTTGTAGTAACACGCAAAAGCGTAGGTGCGTACGCGACGGTGACAGCATCTAAACAGCATTTAGTTTCTCCAAATTGTGTCTAGTTATTGTCTTATTAAGTACTAGCGACCCACCCCGGCTTCGCACGGGTGCAATGTATTATACATATAAACCTTCCTCGTGAATCACTCTACCTAGTAAAAAACCTCATTAAGATCCGTTGCGTAGTTTTAAAGATCTAAGCATACATAGGGACACACAGACTGCGTGGCGACTTTGTTTTATACTATGTTGATGTTTAGAAAAAGCATAAAAATTATATAAATTAAGTCTACTCTTGTTCCAGTTCGGTACATCGGTGCATGTCTGCTATCGCGTTCAGCATTCACGGAAGCTACGTGCCGGCCGCTGCTGATACAGCATCGCTTTAGGGGGTTTAATTTTTCTAAAGCGGTGGTGAAGCGTTGCATTCACTGAAAAATACCGGACGTTTTTGCAATTTATCGTAAGAAGTGATGAATTTTATTTGAAGGAAAAATACGGTGCGTATTTTACGAAGTTAAATGAAATTTAATTAACAAACATAACTAGTTTTCTTCGTACTTAGATCAAGAATTAAATTATTATTTAAAAGCTCACAGGGACACTGCGAGCTTTTAAATATTGGTTGTTATCTGTCGGATATGGTTGTCAAACACCTCAAATAATCCTGAGAAAAATGACTCTGGTGGTTAGGCATAATTTTCTTAATCTTCATTAAATAATTTATATTTCAGCAATAGCTAAAAGCCACCATTAAAAACCACACAGTTAATTTTATATCTTGTGTCATATTCATCAATGGCGGACTTAACACCATGAGATGTTCTCTACAAGTTAAGTGACAAATAAGTACATCAATAATTAACACTATCTTACCTTGTTTAGATACGACGTAGCAGCAATTTTTACATTCCGTACTCAATTATCACAGGTGTTTATTTCTCGGGGATATTTTCATCACCATCTTTGTGATATATTGGGTTTTACGTGTCAAGCGTGGCAATGTTTTTACATTTTTCAGATTATTTTACAAGCCTTAAATTTATATTTCAATAATTCTTGCTTTGAAATAGCAACTATGGAATCGAATACGTAGCGTATCTCACGGTGTAATGGAAATACATCCATGGTATACATTTTTCTGTAATAATTAATTTCATTTCATCTGCGTAAGAAGCAACATCCACAAATTAATTTTTGAGCGATAGATATTATCGCACATCTCATAATTGTTAAGAGTAAGTTAAAATGTTGTGTCTTTACCTGTCAATTCAGGTAATAAATGTCATCTTAATCACGTGACATATATCTTAGCTATCACTAGTCGTAATACAGACAGTATTTTTTTTTATTTATTTATACTTTATTGCAACCTTTAAATGAAAAGGATTACAAAGGGCGAACTTAATGCCTTGCATTCTCTCCCAGTCAACCCGGGGCGTGGTAAGAAATCGTGGTAGGTGCACTTATTACATTAATAAATATTTTTATGTATTACTATATAATTACTTAAACATACAAACCATATATATATATATATATACACATCTACACACATAAATATATATAATCATACAAACGATAGTGGCACAAGGATAACATCAACATTATAGGTTATAAGGGGTCATTTAGAAATAAATTACGGACCAAACGTTTGAATGATGTCCTATTAGGGGCTTTACGTATGTCATCAGGCAAGGAGTTCCAGAGGAGTGTAGCCTGAACAGTGAAAGAATTACTGAAGAAACTGGTATTATGTGAAGGGATAGTAATCTTTAGATTAGCTGAGGAACGGAGATCTAACAGTATGTAGTAAAACAAAAAAATAATTTCTTATTTCTATAATACAAGTACTTGTATTATAGAAATAAGTATAATCAATGTATTTGTACTGTGAATTTACAATCACATACAAGAAATAGATACGCAATTAATGACACTAAGGACGCGGTTCGTGCTAAGCTGAAATAATGCAATTTAAATGGAGCAGCCCCCTCCAGAGGGTCCATCTTAATTAAGGGGTATGCATCTATGCAGTTTACATATATCCACCAACTGTCGCAGTCTACTCTCCAACATGTGAGTATGCAATATGCAGTGGATGAAATGCAAAATCGGATTGAACTACAATCTGTCGTTTCTGATTTCGAAGATTGAAATAGAAAGTTAAAAGTGTATCATCATTACTATTCAAGCGATCTAAATACATAGAATATTTTCTGTGAGTTTCTTGTTTTTATATTTTTATTTTAGAAAAAATTCTGCAGTTACAAATTAATCACATAAAAATGGGATTTGGGAACCATTTGATTAAAAAAATATTCTAAATATCATAAACCGGCCAAGGGCGAGTCGGACCTCCGCACGAATGATTCCGTACCTACAAAAGCGATAATAAAATCATTTCACTGTATGGGAGCCCCATATAAATATTTTTATTATGTTTTTGTAGTATTTATTGATATAGCGGCAACAGAAATACATCATCTGTGAAGATTTCAACAGTCTAGCTATTATTTATTTATTTTAACGGTTCATGAGATACAGCCTGGTGACAGACGGACAGACAGATCGACAGCGGAGTCTTAGTAATAGGGTCCCGTTACGTTACCCTTTGGGTACGGAACCGTAAAAAATAGCACCGTTACATTACTTTTAACAACTTTTAATTGAACTTGCAATTGATATGTATTACATATATAGTGAGATGGATATCATTTGAATCAATTTTATAATGTAAAATGATGGCAAACAAACTGACGGTCCACGTGATGTTAAATATTAACTGCCGCCCATGGACATTAAAACACCCGTTAGGTTAAAGGGAACGTATATGCGTTGCCACCTTTCAATAAAGTAGACCGCGGTTACCTCACTTACCAGACGAAAAGCAAAATTATAACACTTCAACTTCATACAGTCCTCTGTGAGGACATGTTCCCCAGACGGATCTGCTCATTCTTGCAACAACAAAATCTTCTGCGCGGCCCTACCATAGTAAAAAGGATAATTGCTTTGAGGAAAAATTTTTTTTTTTTCACAAAACACATTTTAATGTACGGCGAGGCGATTTCAACTTCAAAATCATCGTAATCGAGCCGAATGTAACGCCAGGAACAAATATCTATTATTTATACATACATGGGTAGAGATAAATATGTCGAACCATAAACATTGATGATGTGTACACATTTGTGCCGAAAAAGTATGGACCAATATTCTTTAAGTGCTCAGCCTGCTATAAAACAAGTAAACAACCTATAATTTAATTTAACGCAACGTAAGATATAAGCGGATAACCTATAAGGCATAATTTAAGTAACTTCTTTACATGGATTTTAGGTACTACTTTATTTATAATATTTTAAAATAATCGACCAAGAAACTGGGATTTCATTTCCTAACTTTAACGTGTACTTAAAACGCAGAACGCATGTCTGCATATATTTTTGTACTAATGAAAAATTCTCCCAATCATCACAACATGGGAGACTACACTTATGGAGAATAAACGAACGAGGTATTTGAAGGACCACGTTGTACCAAATTTCATTCCGCTTTGCAGTTATTAATTGTGTAGTTATATGATTGTGACGCCATTCGCCCGACATTTTCACAATAACACTACTATTAGTCATACCATTATAAAAATAACTTTCATTGGTATAAACACTTCAAAAACTAATATCACTTTGACGCCAATCTTGGCAAATAACATCTAAAAAAATAACAGACATCTCATCAAACACCGTCGCGACTTAGGCACGTATTGTTTAGACAATTTTCGCAATATCAGATGAGGGTTATGAAACAATTTATGGATACGTGACTTTACTTTAGCGAGGATTCAATGCTTTATTATAAGATATTGTTTATCATATAATTCAAACAAAACACATAAATTGTGTAAATATAAATAGATCAAGCCACGTAGAATTTTCACAACCACTAACAGGCATTGTAAATGTAAAAATAGAATGAGAGACATTAAACATAAATACGCAACTTACAATAAAGACTTAACATTGTAAACAACGAGAAGGAGAAATACTTAATAAATTTTTATGCGAAACTAAAACACTTAAAAATTTCATAAAAAGTTCTTCGAACCTTTTTTAATGCTTACAGGCATAATAAACGTAGAAGTTAAGAATACTTCAAGAGAGACAAGACTCGACAAGACTCGAAAGTAAATTACAAGCAGATGAAAACGAAAGTAAACACCAAAGAATTTTCGCAAACTTTCTTCGAACCTCTAATTAATGTAAAACAGACATATTAAACATAGAAGTTAAGAACACTTCAAGAGACACAAAACTCGGAGGAAAATAAATTACGAGTGGACGGAACGCTTTGAAAATTGAAACAGTCCTACGGAACCGCATGCATTGGTCCAACACAAACTTCAGGCTGTACAAGATTTACTTCAGAAATTTTGCACGTTTCACACTGTAGCGAAACTGGAACTTTGTCGTTCTCAGTTCGCGTTTCACAGACCAATTCCCTTATAGTTCCTTAGAGATAAGATTCTTTAGATGTCTTTTGTTTATATGTATAGACTAGCGACCCGTCCCGGCTTCGCACGGGTATAATGTATTGTACATATATATAAACCTTCCTCTTGAATCACTCTATTAAGTAAAAAAAATCCGCATAAGGATCCGTTGCGTAGTTTTAAGATAGACCTTAGATCTAAGCATACATAGGGACAGACGGACAGCGGGACGACTTTGTTTTATACTATGTAGTGATAAAATGCAACTTACTTGAATAGTAGTTGCAAAATAGTTTGTAAAAATTGTTTAAGTAATTGACATAATTATAATAATTCATATACGTGAATTATCATTATCATAAATTTTATCCTAATATATTTTAATTTAACTTTATCTTAATATATTATTATTGTTACAGAGAGCACGAGGGATCTGTGACAAGGAACACCTGGCTGCAGAGATAAAGAATGTCAAGCAAGTCAAGTAGATCGGAAAACAAATAATAAAATAATTGACGGTATCCCGGGTTAACATATCGTAAAACGAATCAATCTTTTACGTTTTCGAAACGTCGGGAATTAAAACATATAATAAAAAATAAAAATAAAATAGTATTCCCGTAAACACAAGAGATCAATTTTCTTTGCTGATGGCTTAATGTATTGAAGTCGTCATAGAAGGTTGTAGGTACTACTCTGAATTCTAATTTAAGTTGAAATAAAACTTGTACCTATTTGTTAAGGTGGAAGATGGGCTTTTTAAGTTCTCTTTTAACTTTTTTGAAATGGAATTGTATGGCTAAGCTGGCTATACTTTATTCAAAGTATGAATGTAATATTCATTATAAATATAAATTTCTCTATAGAATGTAAAAAAATAACATAGTTTAAATAGTATTCAAGACGGTCCTAGGTAAATTTAAACACTATTTATTTAAAGTGTAATCGTGACGAGTATTCGAGTGCACTTTTAGTAGACCTAGTTTGCGTAGTCCAGTTACTTGCTGATGCATATCAGCTCTTGCCTATATACAAATGGATACGATATAAGATTTAAGTATCACTAACACCACAGACGAGTAAACGCATGTTGTAGTCTTTATTTTTTAATGTGAAAAGTTGCCAAACGAGCAGACGGTTCACCTGATGGTAAGTGAATACCGCCGCCCATGGACATCTGCTACACCCGAGGGTAACAGATGCGTTGACAACCTTTTGAAAATTGGGCGCCGGCTACCTCACTCATCAGACGAAACGCGAATGTATTTGTCATATTTCCAATTTACGTTGGTCTTCTGTGAGGTCGTGGTACTTACCCGGACGGGCCTGCCCATTCGTGCAACAGCCGAGGCTGCCGCGTGGCCCTACCCCCGTAAACTTCTTAAAAATTCTTACTCTTATCTATTCGTAAAACAGTTTCTATTTTACTTCATCTTCACTTAGTGTGTTCAATATTTTTTGGCACAAAAATGCTTGATAATAAACATAATAATCACCATAAACGCATTACCATTCTTGAAGCAACAAATTAAAGCTAATAAATAAACTTGTTGCTTTGATCTTAATAACATTAGAGACACATACACAAAGTATTCGAGAGCAAACTGAACTCGTACCAAAAACTACGACCATTTTAATAACATTGTCTCGAACGCATGGCAACACAATTTAAATGAGCGGAGCATGTGTTCTTGCTCATTATGTTGGCGTTATTTGACTTAAGTTTGAAGTAATTAATTCAAGTTAAAAATAACAGCAACAACACTATAGTTTTCACTGTTTAAAAATTCTATAATTATTATCAATAGTAAAAAATGTATAACAACAGGGTATGTTTATTTGGTTATCTTTATTTATTCTTTACTACAAAATATGTTCTTTAGATAGTAAGTATAGAGATAAATCTTAAGGAGTACTTAGAATTAAAAATTCACATATTGACAGCGCAATAGCTAAATTTTTGTTGTTGGTTTGGTAGTCGGTACGATTCCGACATAATTCGCACAGGAACGGCTATATGTACATGTACTCACATGCAAATAAAAAGTGTCTTTTTCAATCCACCTCTTAATAATGATGCTTTGGTATGACTAACAGTTGAAAAGAGTGTTCAATAAATAACATCACGTAATCTGTTTGATATTTTTAAACGGTTTTATTTAAATGTTGAAAAATGAATTTGTTTGTTTATTTATTTGGGTCAAAATTAGAAATTGAAATTTAAGCACCTTGCCGTTGTCAGATTGATCTGAAATTTGGTACACACATTTAATTTAAATGACAATACAATATTAACAAAACAAAAATTTTACAAAAAAAAACATAAAATAAAACCGTTTAACTTAAAAGTTTTTTAAAGTAATTATATAAATCTGAGCACATACTCGTATTAGAAGCTTATAAGGTTATCACGATTCCGTCACCGGTACTGTAAGTATTTGATATCGTTTAATTGATGTTATTCAATTATTTTGCAATGTCTCGTTATACGAGTAACCTATGACCAGCAAAAAAAAAAAAAAACTAGCATTTATACCAAGTACGATAGTAATCAAATGATGACCAGTTCGTAACAAAACAAATGAATGAAAACGAAATATTTTATGACGCAAGTCACCGATCTCCGGCAAATAAGTTATTCTACCGAGTTAAATCTAATACTATAGAGCATAGCATAAGCTCAGACATCTGTCACGAAATCGTGTCTCATCTGTTACGCCAACATAAGTTTTACACATCTTGAATATTTATTTAGGACTCGATAGTTTCTGCTGTTCCTGAACGAAGCTTAACTAACGGTAATATACGCGTTTTATGTCATTTATACATATGTTTAATAAAGCAAGCCGTTGAAGTTAACAAAAATGTTTCACTTATGAACAAACAAATAATATTAGTTCTCACAATCGACTTCGAATCAGCGCCGGCGTAACAAAAGGAATGAAACTAATTTCTTTAAAAGAATTAAGGGCCCGCATTAGATGAAGTTTTACATAGTCCCAAGGAATACTTACTGTCCCATTAGGATTGTTCTATTTTCCCTTTATTCGACCATCGAGGGTCCCTTACAGGGATACACTTTTGTTGTAAACAACTGGCCGCTGGAAATTCTTTTAATTTGGTCGAAATCTTCGCATACATCAGGGCTTTACGGACATTAATATCCCTTAACGCATTTTAGGGTACGTTTAAGCTTGAAGGTTCTCATAATGAAAAATAATTCCCTCTCAAATCCTTTTTTCTTTTCTATTAAGCCTTTTAAACTGGGCAATTTTATTCTTTTGAAGCATGCATACACTTCTTTTGAACATATACAAATGTATGACACTAGCGCACCAAAATTGAGGCACTCAAATTACACCAATTGGTGTAATAAGATTGCAATTCTAGAGACTACTCTTTCTGTATCATACGTTCCATATCATCTGTTGCATTCACTTACATATATCATATAAGGTAAAGCGGAACAATTTTGAAACACCGGCAGTGTGGACATACATCATCTATATTATTACACATCATTATATATGCTCCGCGGTGAAGGAAAACATCGTGAGGAAACCTGCATATTTTCGAAATAATAACAAAAAAATATATATTTCGAAGATATGTGAAGTCCGCCAATCCGCAGTGGGGCCGCGTGGTGGAGGACTATGCCCTGATACCCTCTGTACAGAGGAGGCCTCTGCCCAGCAGTGGGACATGTATAGGCTGTTAATTTACTTTACTTTTATATATGGTAAACTAGTTGTTTTCAATATTGAAGAAATTATTTATATTTTTTTTCAAACATTATTAAATTCTGTTTTTTTTTATTAATTCCACTTTCGTTATTAATTCACTGAGTCCTAATTCCCATACATATATGTCCCACTGGTGTGTCACCATTTACCTTTCCCTTTTAAAAGATAATAAACAGACATAAATGTGATAATAAGAAACATCTGAGGGATTTTCGAAGGCCGAGCACTCTAGCACTTTAATGCTTTCACTCGAATATTTCGCTTCTCTTAATATGATATATTTGTGCATAATTTTATAAATACAATATATTAATCAAGTGCAAATGTTTGGGCATAAAACTTCTAAGTAATCAAAAAGGACGACTTGAATGTAGTTTCGCCAACATATTTGCGATTTTACGTCTTTTTCACCGCTAAAGGGTTTCCTTTTCATCTTTTCACCCAGCGTTAAAGACTTGTCGTGGATTCTTTACGACTATGCTATTTTATACAAAATAAGTCGGAATGACCACCAGTACTAAATACTTTTTTTTTTTTTTTTGCGAAAATAATAATGAAAATCTCATAGATCATTTCAGGACACATTTTTTATACAACATTCTCTTGTACCGAACTAAGCAACGCTTGTACTATAGGTACTAGATAACTTATAAACATACTATTCTTTTGTAAATAAATACATATTATTATGTTATAGTTACATACACCCCGACACTGGAAGAACACTATGTTCATCACAAAACATTTTACCAGTAGTGGGGATCGAACCCACACCCTCTGGCGCAAGAGTCAGGATCACTACCCACTACGCCAATCGGGTCGTAATTTTAATGCGAAACCAAAACTTTTGACATTCGAAACAACATATAAGGGAGCACGTCTATGAGAGCCAATTTTTCAACATCACCAGAGCCAATGTAGATAAATATGGTCTGTCTGGACTGTCTCACTTGTGGGCGGGATAGTCCGGAGCTCAAAGCCTCGCAAATACCGGCATGAAGTGGATGTTTTATACTCTTATACTTTGCGTTTGGTGAGTGAGGTAGCTTTTGGCCCAGCCCCTCGGACTCATTTATTCGTCGGACTCCCACCGAATAAAACCTCCACGATGTTCCACCTAGGCACATATCGGCAGGGCCACGGGAACGCTTTCGCACACTTCCGCGAATTGCTGTGTCATTTTAACTAAATCATTGGCTTTAAGAGCCATGTCAGAATTTTAAGAGTATTAATCAGGTAAAACATAAAACAAAAGTTTTATAAAGTCAAGTAGAATGTAATTTTAAAAACTAAAGAACCCGACTGCTTTCTGTGTAATTTTTTATTTTAATATACCCAGTGTCACTCTCACAGTAAATACAAATCTAACGACACCTCTCAAGATAAAATTTACAAACAATTATGTATACTCTCGAAAAACACAACCCTCCTTCTGGCGCAGTCAGGTAAAAAATACTGAGTCTTCTAAAAATTTATTGTGCATATATCTTTACGAATAAAATATAAAGGGAGGTTCGCTGGGAATAAATCCAACTGTTTATCAAATCTTGGGCTTGCTATGGAATCTTGGGCTTCTGTCTCATTGTACGGCTCTGCCTGATAAATAAACAGAAATATTATTGTATTTCTATTCTAACAATTGGTTTTTAAGTGAATTAATGAGATGTCCTTTTCATAAGGTCTGATTGTAAACAACGTCATCGGCTATATAGTACAATTATAAGGAGTATTATATAATTATGTGTTAGGATAAGATTAAAGATTTCCATATAAATTCCACGAGTTATAATTTTACAGCAATTAATTTAAACTACGCCGTGGCGAAGTTGTTATACAATTTGTTTCGGCACCGAGGGTCGTGGGTTCGATTCTCACACGGGACAATTATTTTTGTGACCCACAGATAATTGTTCCGGATCTTTTTTTATGGATCTGGGTTGACGTTAGTCGTTAAAAACCTAGCCAAATCCACTTACAACATAATTCACATTCATGCCGACCTCCATCTTGGTGGGGTGAGGGCGGATGGTGAACTTTAAAGTACGGTAATCCAGCTTAAGCTAGGAACATTTTCCTCTTTGACAATTTCCGTTAGAACGCGGAAAAATTTCCACTATGCATTTTATACTCTTCACACAATATCGCTTTTACATCCTCTACAAACGTCCCGTCGTCTTCACGTTCGCTTTTGATCCCAGTCACTTTGTTGTCAAAGAAAGCAACTGTTCTCTTTGACAGTTAAAACTGACAAATTCCGATGTTAGTGCATACTCCAAAGCCTTATTGAAAGGAAAAGTTGGGAGAAGCAACAAATGGGGTGAAACGAATGAAAGGCACGTGAAACGAACAGATAAATAAAACCGTTTAAAAACTTTAAAGTTTAACGGTTTTATTTTATGTGCACTGAAAACTACAATATTGTATTGTCATCTAAATTAAATGTGTACCAAATTTCAGATCAATCTGACAACGGGAAGGTGCTTAAATTTCAATTTCGAATTTTGACCCAAATAAATAAACAAATTCCGTACGGGTCGAGCTAAATAAAACCGTTTAAAAATGTTGATGTTACAGATTTTAGTAAAATTTGATTATCTTATACCTATATAACATGCTCTGAAATATACTTGTATCTAGGAACTAGATGAACGTGATGACTAGTATCTAGGAACTAACGAATTTTATTTTTTTGCTTTTAGTACATTGTCTACATCATTTTAATCTTTATTTTCAATGAAAGCGTTTAACTTAAAAACGTTTTACTCATTTTATTTTATTGAAAATATTTTTTTAACAATCCAACAATATTAACATTTAGTTAAATTATTAATAATTAGTTGTATGAAATTTCTTATAATATGTAGACAATCAATGACATGCAAAATTTCTACCGATATAGCAAATTATTCGTAAAAACTAAATTTAACAAAAATAAAATTGGAACAATAACAAAACAAAACAAATTTAAACGGGATGAAATTAATAACATGATGACAAAATATCGGTTATATTCCATTTGTGCAATTATTTTGATATTGTTTTAAAAACGATGAGACGATGAGAGGCAATATCTAAGCACAGCCTAACAAAAAACTCTTTACAAATTTGCGTGGGCATGGTTTATTTCTAATAACTATTCTATTTTATGAAGTACGCTTTACGGAGAGAAATATAATTTAAATAGCTAAAGGCATTTAATTATTGCCAAACGCACTATAAAAGTGAAGTAACAACCTATACATGTCCCACTGCTGGGCAAAGGCCTCCTCTATACAGAGGGTATCAGGGCATAGTCCACCACGCGGCCCCACTGCGGATTGGCGGACTTCACATATTTTCGAAATACATTTTTTTGTTTTCATTTCGAAAATATGCAGGTTTCTCCACGATGTTTTCCTTCACCGCGGAGCACGTGATAATTCAGCACTTAAAGTTAAAAACTTCATTGGTGCCGGCACCGGGGATCGAACTCAGGTTGCTCGAGTATATATTGAAATAAAGGCGAGCGCCCGGACACTGAGCTATCACGGCACTATAGCTTGTGGATAATTTTTCTAAATAGTGCTCGCGCTTTACGTACCTAAACTTTTTCAACGAATTCTGACGGTGGCGAAAAATGACAGCAGTGGTAGGATATACATTAGAACGAATGAGCATACGGGAAAATATTAAAATAGCCATATCATGAAATTTCATTAATTATATTTCCTGATTTGTAAATCGATAAAAAGTTGCAATAAAGCAGTTAATATCTCGATCAACATTGACATCTGAATTTAACTAAATAGATATTAGTTTGTATGTAACCAGTATAAATTTAAATTAATTCATTTCTCTCTCTAGAGAGGCTGATATCCAACGACGCTAATTCTAGCAAATTAGGTCGATATCAAAAATATCTACTATACTATTTTGTTTTTTAAACACTATCGCATTGGCAGACTTTACACAGTAAGGCTAAGATCGGTATCGTCAAGTGAATCCTACGATGAAGTCACTAGTCTACATGGTTTATCTCGCGTGCCACACGCGACGCCAAAATTGATTGCCTCCCCATCCGTCACTTAGAAACAATGAAGTTTCAATTCGTTATAAATGGAGTCTTCATTCCGACTGAGTTATTGCACTGAGGAAAATAATAGAGCATACCTTAGCATGTATTAATACAAATAATTCCTAATAATACGATTATAAATAAATTTTTGCAGAAAACCAAGGGATCCAGGGTAACCCTACTAATAATTAACGCACTTTAAATTTTCTTGCCTTACTTTCATTACACATATTAATGAACTTTTGGTTGATATTGCAGTTTATTATTTGTAGGCTTAAAACTATACCATTCAGTTTCTTTAATTATATTGATCGATGCTGGTATAGTGGTGGTGGTACAATTATGAAACCTTACCTGTAAGCACAAGAAACGAGTATATATATATCGGCGCCGCGGCAACAGAATATTTCAAATTATCGAACTAACACTAGGACATTAATTAAATCACTCTATTATTTGAACTGAATTAATTAATAGAGGACACGAGGAATAATGTAGGATTCCAACGACTGCAACGAAAAACCGTCGCACAAAGGTCCTATAAAGTCCTATACAAACTTTAAGGTGAACGCCATGTATAATTTCATGGGTGTTGGGGACGCGCTCGATGGGGCGTGATACATGCAACTTCAAACGAGTCGTTAGTATGTACTCATGACTCCTAAATAGGGTTGCCAACCATATATTTTATAATAACCTAATTTATTTTTTAAAAATAAACTTTATACTTTTTGCATAAAAATAACGCAAGTTTGTGAAAACACTCCATTTCGCGACTGTTTTTCATTATCCTTATATACTTTATTTACTTATAATGAAAAACTGTCAGTATGCTAGAAGCACAAGAAATAAAGAAAATTTTGAAAAATAATCTTTTACAAATATTTTTCTTCCAAATACTTTATCTTTTCCCTACTTGAAGAATGTGATACGCTATTTTCTCAAAAACTCATGTCCAGGATGCGAAATATTATATATTTCATGATTTAAATATTTCCTATATAATGTACTTTCAACTAAATGGATCTAAAGTATTGTTGCAATGTACGAGTACTTATTAGCCCATATGAGAGAATTTCGTACACGATGCTTAATTGGGTGTGTAGTTGGTAACAACTGCTTACTGTCGGATATTCGTGTTGAGTTCGGATACAACTTCGATTTTTCTTTATTTCCACGGGTTATTTCAGGTCAAAAGCGCGGAATGCGCAATTTTCGCTTCATTTAAATAATTTGTTAATTTTCATTGTGTTAGGCCACTAAGTAGCTGTTGGTGTTGCACGAATGGGCGGCCTCGTCTATGGCAATACCTCTCCTCACAGAAGAACGGCGTGAAATAGAAGTGTTATACTTTTACGATACTTCTGATGAGTGAGATAACTGGGGCCAGATTATTTAAAAGTTGGTTGGTGAAGATGAAAAAAACGGCGCTTATCAACTTCTCAAATGAAATAAACACACACAAACCTATTGAGGTAAGTTATATTTAAGTGAAATAGCAACACAAGTTATTTAAACACATATCTTTTTATAAATGTTGAAAGGTTACCGAGTTACTTATGTAAATTAATTTATATTTTCCTTTAAACGTTATCTGTAGCAGAAATAATTTCCAGTATATTCTTTATACCCTAAGGATATTCCCTTTACACACTCAAAGTTGTCCGTGGTTGAAGGTTTAGGTAGAGTTCTTAGACTAAACTCTCCCCGCCTTAGCAACGTAATAAGTTTATTCTTTTGTTTTATTGATTTAGTCTGTAAATTAAGTATACTTCTCTTGTTTGTGTTCTTTGATATCATCATTAATTTTATCAAAGAATTTATTTTTTGGCATTCTTTTAGTTTCCTTTACTAATATCCTCGGATTTTACATGACACAGCTGGCGGGTTTTTGCCGCGCGTCGTATGTTGAGTACATAACAATTTTTTTTTTACTAACGAAAAACAAAACCGACTTCAAATATCCTTGCTCTGTATTAATTTTTTAATTGATTTTCAGGAGTTCCCTAAGTATCTCCGGAGCCCAAGATCCAATACCAATGAAATTAATATGGGACCAAATGGGAAGCACCAGCTTTCAAGTGAAAAGAGAATCATCAAAATCGGTTAACTCAGTCAAGAGTTTATGCGACAAGGCAGACGGCCCAAGTACCCGTCGGAATGTCGGCGGCACGGATCGCGGCATGCCCGCCGGCATAGTGTGAAGAAGCCCTAAGAGTTCACTCTGGGCCCTGTCCATCGAGAAAATTTTCGTTCTTAACGGGAAAGGCCGCTTCACCCTATTGTGATGTATGCAATAAAGTTGAAGATATGATTTGTTGCGAGTGTTGCAAATGTCCAGGGGCGGCGGTTGTCACTTACCATTTATCAGGTTATCTACGGTATTTATATTTACGGCTATCAGGTAATGAGTCAGCTCGCTAGCCACTTAAATTGGATTGGAAAATATCGAATTATCAACTACACAGGTGAATTGATTACACTAATTGGTAGTCAGTCTATCAAGCCGTTTGTTTTGCATTCGACGTTAAAATATACCTGAAACAAAAAATAAAGGCAATTATTAAATAATAATTTTGAATTTGAAATATATTAATATAACATAATAAGCGAAACTATAACTATTTAATGATATTTATGGTAATCATGCCTGTGTCATGCATTATTAGAACGTATTACGTAAACATAAATGTTGAACACATTTAGCTACGTTCCTCGAATTACTTCGGATTACTTGAAACGATTGTATCGATTAAATCGTAAAAGACGAAGCTTTTAATGATAAGCTTAAAATAAATGAGCGTTCGGTTCAATAATCGAAAGAGTGGAAACGGAATATCGAAGCCAAATGCTTTGAGTACACTAGATGCTAACGAATTGGAACATTGTTCTCGCCCGAACTGAATTGAAAAATAATGAGTGTTAATTAAATACAAAAGTCAGTTACTTGTGTTCGTTCTCCACTTGATATTTTTACTGTTTTTAATTATGAAACAATTAAGAACTGCTTTATTTAACTACGTATGGTTTATTAAACTGGAATTAAAGCTTGGCGGTTCTTTAATTCAAATTTCTTTAATCTTTAATTAAAATTAACCAGTTTGGAATACCTTTTAATGCATACGAGTAGCGTGCATTGTGACTGTTTAAATTTGTGTGAATTTTCATAAAATTCGATCAAATTTAATATAGCTTCGTAAACGTAAAATGTGTTATGTGCCAAAAAAATTCATGAATCTATAGGTTTTTTGGAAAAGTATAATTCTATATTTCTCTCGGACAACTTATTGATGCTATAAATATTTATATAGATAATTCTTCTGTGCGTGTGTATGTTGCTGAACACTTCCTAAGCGGCTGGACCGATTTTCATGATTTTTTTTTGTTTATGTTCAAGTGGATCCGAGAATGGTTTAGACAATTCGGTACACTACAAAATGTTTTTTTCAATTATTTTTTTATTTATAAGTTGTTTTTCGGATTTAAGACGTGTGTACAGGACACGTCTGCCGGGTGTTCTAGTAGGTACGTTTATTTTAATTTATTTGTTTTAAGTGTCAATAAAAGTAGTTTTATTAATGCAACGGCAGATGTCGACTGCAGTACACGCGTTATTCGCATGCCGTGATCGAGGGGCTACATCACAGACAGCGGCGAAAGTTCGGTACACGTGCAGAACACATTATAATTACAAATACGCAGAAACAAGAATTTCGCGTAAGCTCGCGGGATTTGTTGAAATTAAACTTCGGATACTGTAAACGGGCGCCTGGAGTTTAACCTGAGCACCTTTTAAACTCTGCGACGAGAGCTTCAGTAAGCCGCTATTTTGATGACTCCGTGGCGCAGTAGCCAAGATATTGGCTTCGGCGTCGAGGGTCGTGGGTTCGACTCCCACACGGGACAACTATTTGTGTGACTCACAGATAGTTGTTTCGCATCTGGGTGTTTGTCCGCGTGAAATATGTTGACATGAAAAGGTAACTGTTTTATAAATCGCGAAGGTCTGGGGATATAAACGTGTTCATTACTTAAGAAATGATAATTCAATCGTAATCCCCATCTCTGCTTCCAACTTTTCATAACTGTTAAGACCTATGTTTAATTTATATACCTTATATTTTTTTATTTCCTATTCAGACATTATTATGCGCTTAAAAACAATTTACATGAAAAACGTTGTTCCTCTGAAATGGCTACGTATATCGATCGTAACAGCTTACTTACTTACCTGCAATTTATTTTATTTACAAAAGAAACAAACTATAAATAGTGCTTTTATTATATTTAGTCTTTCTTTTGTTTGATTTCTAATATGTTTGTATATAAAGAAAACTGTGAATCTTCCATTTATTATCGCTACAGCGCTATAAAGCAAAATTTAAAAACCATTTGTTCCAAAAAATTTGCGGATTTGACTGAACAGAATGCTGCCAAAATTGAAACAGTATACAAAACCCGCACATATTGGTACAACACAAAGTTCGAACTGTTCAAGATTTACAGCAAATTTGTACGTTGACATACGACAGTGTAGCGAAACTGAAACTTCCACGTTCGTGATTTGCAGACCATGTCCTTTTGTTACTTAATAGAAATGATAGAGTAGTTCCAAGTTTTATTTACATCATATTCCCAAATAATAGTTGTACAGTTTCTCTTTAAGTTTCAAAATGTAGTTTAAGGAAACTTTAACTTAGGCACATTACTTGACGATGAAAGCTTACGCATTGCTGTGGGAATCTGTCTGGGGGCACCGATTTGTCAACCACACGAATGCCCTTGTGGTTTCAATGTAGACAAATTTGGTCTCCACGTGCTTTCTTGTCAAAAAGTGCTGCCCGCTTTTCCCGCCACGGTTCCCTGAACGACAACATCCGTAGGACTCTTCTTTCCATCAATGTTCCATCTATTTTAGAGCCCTGTGGCATTTTCCGCGACGATGGTAAAAGACCCGACGGATTGAGTTTGAACCCTTGGGAGAGAAGCAAATTTGGGGTGCTACTTTTGTAGACACTTTGGCTGCCTCTCATCAAAGGGGTAGTTCGATCAGGGCCGGGGCAGCATCGGAGGCAACTGAAGTAAGTGGCGCAAATATGAGTCTCTTTGTTTAGATGATGTATTTGTGTCATTACTATTGGATAGATAAATAATAATTATAGAGGATTTAATACAAAAGTTCGCTGCAAAATAACTCAGATTTGACCTTTAATGGCCAGTAGAAACTATGTTCAAAACAGCAGCGTTAAGAGAACAGTAGAGTTTAGACTACACAAGCTTATCTTTAGGTACCAGTACAGTAATTAAATTCCCCGCAAGCCTTGTACTCGCCGGTGCGTGTAGGCTACCGTACTCGTAGAACGTAACAGGAGCTACGTACGCTCCCTGCTGCTACGGCGTTCTAATGCAGAGTTAAACTTTTCGTAAACTTCAGTTGAGTCTAAGGATCGATTATTTCTTAATACACTGGAAGCTGTATAAAAAGGACTAATGCCAATCGACTGTACGAAGAAAAGCATTATTGCGTAATACATAGTGTAGTTTATAAAAATAACGAAAAAGAATTAAACTTTTGACACAGATCAATATTAATTAAGTAATTGTTAAAGGATACAGTTGCAAACGAACTAAGTTTGCATCAACTTATGTACATAGATATTTTCTTAAGTTTCACACGTACTTAAAGAACTAAAAAGTCCGTTCGATTGATATAATCATTGATTCACGGTTCAACGATATATATTGTGAATTAAAATGACATGTACCAACCGTCGTGAACAAATCTTTTAAATTAAGAAATGCAAATTGCTCGTAGAAATTGTTTTCTACGGATACGTTTTACCACTCTCAAAGCCTAAGACAACTCGATCCAAACAGTGTAGACTTTCGCAGATTAGAGAACTCGATAAATATTTAGAGTACCGTATATGACGTCCCGCGATATAAAATAAAATTACACTTTTAATACCAGTATTTAGATTTTATTAATAGAGTGTTCGTTAACTGTATTTAGTGATAAATCGTTCCTTATAACCTGAAATAAAAATATGAGTACAGCAGACATTAACTTACACCACATGTTAGATTATTGCAAGCGATATAAAACTAAGATGTTTTTTTGATTATATCTATAACTACTTGATTTTTACAAAAAGTAACAGTTGTTCTTAGACAATATTTTCGAAGTTTATAATAAAAATACGGTAAAAGTAAAGAATATCAAATTCAGAAAATTTCATCAAAGTTTTACAACCTGTGTGAAAACATAACTTAGTACTGTAATTTGTTTAAAGCCTGGTACTTCCTGTTACTCTACTAAAAAATAAAATAAATAATTATTTTCAACCCTAATCAAAACCTAAGCAATGTTTGTTGCATAGACTATGTCACATAAAAAACCAACAAATTAAATATAAAACAACCATCGTCCACTACTAAACTCACACTTCCATTAGGTAAATGGTAAGTAAAGGCAACAGTTGGGTGCACATTCAATGGAATTGTTCCATTAGGTCCACTTAATGACATTCCAGTCGCTAAAAGAAACGCTAAATTACGAGACAAACGCCTTACGTACACTTATGTTTATCTTGGTCACGTTATAACAGATAAAAATAATATAAATATATAATATAAAAATAATATAACATAAAAATATAAAAAGATATGTCCAACTCTCTGAACCTTGCTTAATGCCTTATTGACAGATAATCTGTCATCCAGGGTTTACTGTCGGAAACTAAGAGAAGTGAAACAACGGAGACCTAAATTTTAAATTACGCCAAATGGTAAAACACTTTGGTATGTGGACATAGAACAGTAAGGCATTCAGCCTTACTTAATAATGTACTATTGAGTTCTGGATACATTTTCTATTAGTAACCCTATTAGTTTTTTTTTTATACGAAACATTGCTCTCCGTGATTTTATGACATTAAAAGTTGTAAATTATTGCAACCTTGCATTGTTTTCCGTTTCAACGGCTTTGTATATACGCCCCCAACTTTATATTGGAAACAAAACCATAATGAGATTGTAACGTTTGGGACGGAATTTAGAATAGGGACGGAATTAAGAATAACATATTTTGAATTTCAAATGATGTAATCAATAACAAAAAAAATCAATATGAGGTTTCCTCACGATGTTTTCCTTCACCGCTGATGACGTGATAAGTCAGCACTTAAAATTAACAATTTCATAGATGCCGGCACCAGTCATCGAAGTCAGGTTACTCGAGTCAATTGAATTACAGGCGAGCGTCCGCACATTGAGCTATCACGGCTCTTCATATTATTCCGATATTGATATTCATTTTATTCCGATGTAAAAATGATAACTTATAGTTCATGAAAAGTAAGGAAACGGTAAAGCAAGAAGATTTTATCACTGGATTGCCACATGAAAAATACAAGATATAACATTTCTTATTTACACGACATGACAAACTACTTAAAAAGAGGTTAATAATTATCGCAGAGATTAAACCTCACTGTTATCACAATGGAATTATATCGAAAATTTCGACGCTTTTCTTTGTTAGTTTTTTCAAACATAACTAACATGTTTTATAATGTAACATTGCTTTTTAGGATTAATTTTTGTACATATAGTCTCTAGACTTAAAATGAAACTTAAATTGATTAAATTGTAAATGTTAGTAGATAAACGAACAAAATCTTTAAGTAATAAACACGATGGTTGGAACAAATGAAAAATATAAAGTATATTAAATACATTTTTATTTACGCAATCACCTCACAGCAGTTACAACAAACAATTGCAGTTTTAATACTTTTTATTTAGCAGCTATTTAAGAATTCTTCTGACCCAAATGTAGTCTACAGCTTGTTGTTCCTAGAGCTTTTCCATCACTCCAAAACATTGATCTGACAGTACAAAATGTTGAGATAAAATATTTGTCATCAGTCATTTTTTGTAAGTTTTAAATGATTGCAAAGCAAGAAGTGATCCGTATCAATGGACTGCCTTTGAACTGATAATAGTAGGAGAGTTACGACTCAGTCACGAGAGACATGATTCTTCCTTTCCAATCCGCTTACATGTGAACATAGCTTTCGATGGTAAACCTACAAACTGATTTATGTAGCCCTTCTTAAATATATGTAATTCATTGTTAAATTCAACCAAACAACGCGTTGAAACGCTGAAAATGTTATAACCCAGTGGCATCCGACATTTGCATAATGTGAAGAAACTTGCTCTGACGTCGTGTTAGGGATTTAACAGTAATACAATAGCTTTAATAGTGAATACGAAATTTGGAACAGACAATACAGAAAACGTAAGACAGGTCTGTTTCCATGAAGTTAGTCCATTACATTGTTTACCCAATTATTTAACTTTAAACTGAGGAAAATGAGTGTAAAAATATAACAATTTTTTAATTAAAAAATAGACTAACGAACAAACGATGTTTACAAAAACATTAATTTAAAATTCAACGAAAATTTTCCCATTATTCGGCTAATTTTGAGTTACTCGCCGGCTATCGAATATCTAGGTCCTATTTGGCCGAATACCGAATACTTAATTATGTTGTTTTGTTACAGACTAACAATCATTAAAGTACTCAACACGTGTGTAATTGTGAATTGCCGAATAAATATAAAATGATATGTCTGTGTATTTGATTTATCGTGTTATCGAAATTAAAATGTAATAATTTAGTGTAAAATTTTACGATTCGCGCGTACACCGTCCCTCAAAAAATGATATGATAAAGATAATGCTTAGTTGCCGTGGTATTATCATTGCAATCGATAACCACTTTTACCAATAATTCCAAGTTATTTAAATAAACCGTTATCAATCGCATTTAATGTTATATATATGTGATAATCGCCGCCCATGGACATATGGAACACTTTTAATAAACTGGGCTCCGGTTACATCAATGTGCAAGCATAATACTTCCATTTCACGCCGGTCTTCTGTTAGGTCGTGGTACTTACCCGGACGGACCTGCCCATTCGTGCAAGACTGCTGCGCGGCCCTACCACAGATAAATATTTAATGTACTTTTAGGCAGCAGTTTAAAAGGAGTAAAGTCTTTCCACACGATACTTACCGAACATTTTTACCATACTCAAAATGTAAAAGTAAAAGTAATAGCTATAAATGCCTCATTTCTAGGCAAAAGCCTCCTCTCTACAAAGGGTATTAAGACATAGTTCACCGTGCGATCCCACTCCACCGCGGATTGGTGAATTCCCCATATTTTATAACTTATGCTATTACAATTAATCCGAAAATATGCCGGTTTCCTCACGATATTTCCTCAACGTTGAACACTTTATAACTTCTTCTTTAACTTTAAGAGCTAGGCTCTTGTCAGTGCAGCATTCCAGTAGTTCAGTTGTGTAACACCCTCCACCCTTCCCTTTTCATAGCCCTATCCTTTACCTCTTTTACGTTATAACGAGCAACTAAACACTCATTTGTTTTCAGCACCTTGATTGGAACTCAGGATACTTTAATACATTGAATTTAAAACGAGCGCCTGGACGCTTAACTATAACTCCGGTAACTATCTCGTTGTACGTCGATTCCAAATCGATTACTAATAGTTAGTAAAGAAAAGTAAAGAACTTACTTAATTACGATGAGTTCACTGTATACAAAAAACTTGTCAAATCACGCAGGGCAGTACGCGCGGGAGGCATGTGAAACTGTCAAGTAGATACAAATTTTCGCACTATACGCTGGCCGAATCAGTTTGCCTTATCTCAAAAGGGTTGCCTGCTTAAGTTTCTGTATGATTTCATATACATATAATTATCTAGTATAAAGACAAATATAGTAAGTACCTTTATAGTAAATTTGGTTACTAGCGATAGATAGGAGTATTTGACATTATCTCCCTATTCCTTATGTCAAAATTCTATAAACAAACAAATCTACAGATAGAAATAATACAGAAACTGGCCGTAAGTTAAATGAGAAAACATTATGTGCCAGCATTTAGTAAATGAAGTAAGCATCGGTACCTAATCAATGCTGTAACGGGCCCTAGCCGAACTCACCGCTTGTCCGTCCACGAGAAGTTATGATTTATGGCTCGCGTTATTACACAAATGTTTAAGTAGCTTAACACTTGCTGACAGCCGCGCTATATGAGGGGAAGGCGTGCGAATGAGGAACCACATGTATTATGCGTTCTCCACAAGTCTTTTCCACCGGAATTTATGAAAATATTTAACACCTTGCAATGAAACTAACTTTTTATGCATAATAGGCGAAAGACAAAGATTAAGTGTTTAATTACTGATTGTAAACCTCTTTTGTATTTCATACCACTATTTGGAACTGACTAAAATGTATGACCTATATATGTAGTTATCGTTGTTATAGATATAAAATTAGTTATGAGTTATATTTGTACAGTTATCGTTGTTAGATGTGGAGTATGTGGGTGTGTTCGGTTCTGCGGTATATTTATTTACAGTGCCATCTGACATAACATATCAATAACATTTTGAGAGGTTTGTTGCAAAATGAAGTTTACAGACCTTATTCACGATATTTATCCTACTTATAAAAATAATCTATTAGCATTAATGCCTTGGCAAATATTCATGATAAAATTTTAACCAGTCGTTCGACATAATATGAGGGAACAAACAATGCCAGTCTTGATATAGCGCTTGATATAGCATAATATCTATAAAGCTGGCTGTGAACGGAACTAACTTTATCACTTACACTTATCCCAATCTTATTTAGAAGAAATACAGTATCTTTGCCAACAATCGAAATGGAGGAGTTGGCTATTTTCCCGCTCCCCGTTCTCGCCTCGTACGGTTTCTTGTAATCATATTGCCATTATGACCAGCCAATCTCCACCTGCTTCTATTCCACGCGATAAACCGTACTGGGCAGATTAGACTTGATTCAACTTATACATAAATCATAGATTTGATATTATTTCTTTATTATGAACAGGATACCAGGAGCAAAAACATTTAATTCACCCTTAAAAGTAGAGTAATAAAAATAATCAGTACCGCGGATTTGAAATTAACAATGTGACCAGTATATAGGTAGAAAACTATATAGTGGTGTGAAAATTGGGACTGAGAACCTTCTGAAATAATCGTAAATTAAAAAAACTTGTTTTAATAAACTATAGAAGTACGGGAATATAATGTATATAATTTGAAATATCTAAGAAATATGTACTAAGACTCAAGTGTGGCGCAAAAATATGACACCGTTACATTATTTTGTGTTTTATTTAAATATTTTGAAATAATTATTTTCTGGCCATCATAAATATAGACTAGTCAAAAAGTAAAGTAAAAAGTAAAGTAACAGCCTATACATGTCCCACTGTTGAGCAAAGGCTTCCTCTATACAGAGGGTATCAAGGCATAGTCCACCACGCGGCCCCACTGCGGATTGGCGCACTTCACATATCTTCGATTTTTTTTTTGTTATTATTTCGAAAATATGCAGGTTTCCTCACGATGTTTTACTTCACCGCGGAGCACGTGATAAGTCAGCACTTAAAGTTAAAAACTTCATTGGTGCCGGCACCGGGAATCGAACTCAGGTTGCTCGAGTATATTGAATTAAGGGCGAGCGCCCGGACAGTGAGCTATCACGGCTCTAGTCACTAGTGAAAACTGAATAATAATAGATCTTTCTACTCATTACGACTGAAAGGTGAGAGTGTTTCTTTTCTCAGTCCGTAGTAATTTTTATGGGGATAAGATCAACGCTATTCTCCTAAATTATTTGTGGGTTTCACTTATTTAGCGATTCTTATAGGGGTCGGAATGTCATTAAGTGCTCCTAATGGATCCGAAAGTTGTTTCTATTTACTATTTACTTAATGGATGTTTTAGTTCAGTGAACGATGTTTATTTAATATTATATTTGTTTTTGTCGCAGAAACAATAGATATGGTGTAAACAGAAAAAAATTTTGGACAATCGAAATGATCACTGTAATTGATTTATAATTACAGTGATCACTTTCGATTGTACCAGCAGTAAAAATTTAACGTGATCATAATTAAAGTTAAACTTTTATTTCTTGTGTAATATAGTTCGGTAGCCAAAACTCCTAAAAATCGGTTACGGCAAACGATATTAAATTTTAATATCGCTTTCAAAAAGTGCGTATGGATTTTCTTGGCCGAGGATTGAATCTTGATCAAATACAGCTATTATTTAGCTTTTACTTGGTGATGACTGGTACCAACACTCATTTAATAAGCCATACGATATTACGCTAAGTGGTTTGGCATATTACCCTTTTATCGCTCAATGGAGCTTATGGACCCTCAACCGTAAATTTAATGAAAGTGTTATTTTATTTCACATCGCGTGGCGTAATAGAACGATTGATCATTCGTACATTCGCAATTCAGTAATACTGCTCACGTCATATCGGAGTTAATCCATTTAAACATGACGGCGAATCAACCATCAGCTTGGTATACCATAGTATGGTACCTGTATTAGGTGAGGAATTTTTATTTCTTTACTGGTTTACCAATTGTTACAATGTTTCGTAGACAGTGGAAAATACATTTTGCGCCAATTAATTAAACTTTTTTCCAAACCCCAATGCCTCGAGACAGCTCGAAGAAGGATAGATGTGATTAACCTATTAAATATTTTAGTGCTTATGTCCTGACAAATAACACGGACTATCGTAATTTTCACACTTGTAATCATCCTTAATAATATTATAAGGGCGAAAGTTTGTATGTATGGATGGATGTTTGTTACTCTTTCACGCAAATACTACTAAATGGATTTTAATGAAACTTTACAATAATAGCTTATACATCAGAATAAGACATAGGCTATTTAAAAATTATCATATATATATATATATAAATTATTATATACATATTTTATGTATATTCGTCTTTCTGTCTTAATGTTACACCTTCACAGTCTACTACGTCACAAATTGCGGGCCTTTGAGATAGGAGTAAGCGCTCTTCTCGAGAGTAAGTCATATCGATCCGGAAATACCGATGATAAAATATTTGTGAATGTTATGATAATGAGGGAAGGCACAGTTACCATTCAAACTACTTCGCCATCAGTGCTCAGCTGCAAAAAATTATACACACGAAATATGTGAATACTAAAAAAACTCAAATGTTATTCGCATGACAGTAATGTTAGAAAAACCATTTCGACAATACACGATGAAAATAACTGAAGACTCCGAAGGCCATCATAGTTTCGAAACGAACGATGACATTTGAAATTATATTTGATCTCAGACGTGTTTACGGAAGCGGCTGACTTGCGGCGCAATAGTGAAAAATTCAATGTACACACGCTTTATTAAATTCCACAGAAAATATGAGAAAAAGAAATTTGTTGTAAATTAGTGAAATTTGACATCAAAATCAATTTTTAACGTTCTGTCACAGAATTTCTAAAAGTTCAGTTTTAAAGACAAATCATTTATTTCTTTCTGAACGGAATCCTCGTACTATAAAATGGGGCCTAATACAACAAAATGAAGACCATTGTTATGAGTTCTGTAACAAAACCAAATAGCTTAATACAAACAGGTATGTGATGAGTTTGGATGCTATTAATGGCAAAACATTATGATAGGAGATTACTTCGTTAAGATATGGGTGAAACGTGGAACGTGAGCTATATATTCAACAAATATGTTCACATGAACATTTTACAAGAGTAACTATTTTGATCGCCTTATAATCTGATTTATCTTATATATTAAAAAGGATTGCTGTTCGTTAGTCTCGCTAAAACACGAGAACGGCTGGAACGATTTGGCTAATTTTGGTTTTGAAATATGGCAGTCGGGAAGGTTTAAACTAGGAGAAATTATGGAAAAATTGCATGAAAAATCGAAATAGCAAAATTTTACTTTCATACAAACTGTTCTTCCTACCTGTGAAACATTTTATGGGTGCGTTCCGAAAAATCTTTTTCTATGTGTTGTTCAGATTGACAAATTCCCTAGAAATAATTTATATGGAAGAACAACGTTTGCTGGGTCAGCTAGTACTTAATAAATTAGCTAATTTATTTTTTATACCGGAAATTTAATTATTAGAAAAAGACAGAAAATTTAAATAGGTACCCCTGTCTGCTATTAAGAGTGTCCCGCGTGCCACGGTCAAGGCCGGTGGTGCGATCGGATAATACGCGGCGCTGGTGTGCGTGAGCGCATTACGACAATTTATAATGAATACGTTAAAGTGCAATGTATGTAGCATCGTAATTGACGAACTACTAGCGTACGTCAAAATAAAATATCAGTGATAGATGAAGACACATTAAAAAGAATATGTGTATCAGCGTTCTCGAGCAGTGAAATAAGTAAATCAAAATCCCTTTTGTTTGAGTCCTTGCCATCGGAGGAGCGGAAAACATTGAGAAAAGGGAATAAAAAAGGAGAAAGAGACCTCGATGATATCATCAGTATTTTTAAAATAATAGATCCCGATGTTGTTCCAGTGTTTGTGGCGCGTGAGCTTGAAAAACTACCTCCGATTTTATTTGATCATCTCGATTGCACAAAACTGCTAAAAGATCTCACTAAACTAAGCGCAGACGTTGCAGAAATTAAAAATACATACGTGTCCACACAACAGTTTGAAGAACTACGGAGTGATGTGTATAACCTGAGATATGCATCACTTCCTCCGTCTATTAATCCGGCTGGCTGCGTAAACATGAAAAGGGGGGCGTGGAATATGTCCAGTGGGCCTGTCGGGCTAACATTGAGCCACGACGTTACTGAGGATGAGCACGACGCCGTAACAGATAACTGTACCGACGCCGAGGCTACGGAGTGTACGCCGCGATCCCGAGCGATGCATAAAGGTGCGTTCTCGAATAAATCAGGTGCCTCGGCAGTGAGGGAGCTGGAAACGATTGCGCCAACGGTTGCGATGGGCAGTGACACGAATGGCACAGGAATGCAACCTACATTGTTATCCCCAATCGCTGCGAATCTTATCAATTCTCATGAGTTAAACACGTATGAAACATTTAATAACGTAAATGAAAACGAGTGGCAAACAGTAAATAAACTTAAAAGGAAGCCAAAATATTACCTATATTTTTGGGGCAAAGAGGCAAAGCCGAGGCTCCTATCTCATCGTTTAAGGCAGCTGATAAAAAGTTACCTATTTTTATAACAAATGTGCATAATGACACAGCGGAGACCGATATTGTAGATTATATTAAAGTGAAAACTCAAGAGAGGATATCTTTGGAAAAAATAAACACTAAGAAAGTGTTAAGCCATAAGGCCTATAAATTCTAAGTGCCTGAGGCTAAAGTGGCCCTGTTCTTAGATGAAAAAATATGGCCCGAAGGAATAATATTTAGAAGGTTCGTACATTACAAAAATCGAAGGGCTGGCGGACTATCGGCGGCTGACGGCCTGATACACACTAATAATGAGTAGTGCGACCTATAAGTTTGCTAGCTATAATTGTAAGAACGTAAAAAGCGCCATAAGCGATATTCGACGCCTATGCGATGAATGTGTGTTGATAGCACTACAGGAAACTTGGTTGCTTCCAGAAGAGCTGACGTATTTGAACAGCATCGACATCAGGTTCTGCAGCACGGGGACATCGGCAGTAGACACTTCTGCCGGTTTACTGCGGGGAAGGAAATACGGAGGAACGGCGTTGCTCTGGAATACGAGTGTGTTTCCGTGTGTCTCAGTGATAGCGTGTGATAACCCGCGAGTGAGTGCGATTCGTATTGAGACGGCCGGAAGCCGTTTTATTGTAGCGTGTGTGTATATGCCGACAAACAAACAAGAAAACCTGATTTTTTTTACCGACTGCATGGCAACTGTAAGTGCTATTACTAATGACTATGAAAATGAACCTATTTTTATAACGGGGGATTTTAATGCCCACCCTGGGGAACTGTTTTTTAAAGAATTGAATATACTATGTGACGATTTCAAATGGGAGCTCATTGACGTTAATATGTTAGGTTTGGGATCCAATACATTTACCTACACCGATCAAATATGTGGGTCAAAGCGATGGTTAGATCATTGTGTTGGATCGCAATCGGCAGCGGTCTCTGTGTGCAATGTGTATGTCAAGTATGATGTAGTGTGGTCAGACCATTTTCCTGTTATATGGGAGTGTGATTTGGGTTGTTTGACGCCTCTGTCGTATTGATTTTCATGTTGATTTTACAAAGTGTGCTGATCGATATTGCAGCGACCATGCTCATAGAGTAATGATAGATAAGTTGTATACTGACATTGTGCTCGCGTTATCGCAGGCGACGGTGGCGGGCCGAGGAAGTGAGCGTAAAATGTATAAACGCAGACCTAAAACAGTGTTGGGTTGGAATAAACACGTTTACGATAGTCACAGGACGGCCAGGGCGTGTTTTCAGGAATGGTTTTGGTGGGGGAGCCCTACCACTGGACCTATATACAAAAAGATGTGCGATAGTAGAAAAATATTTAAGTCTCGGCTAAAATGGTGCCAAAACCATCAGACTCAAATAAAAATGGATATACTCGCAGCGAAACACTGCGCGAAGGACTTTGGAGGTTTTTGGAAGCACACTAATCAATTAATGAATCGGCCTGGTCTGGTGAGTGTCGACGGAGCGAATGATCCAAAATTTATTGCTGATAGATTTAAAGATATTTTTTTCATCAAATCACCACTGGGGCCATCATTGTCACAGACGTCGGGTGGAGGGAGTGGGGAGCGAGTAAATACCAGGATAATGGCCAAAGACGTAATGAGGGCACTTAAGTCCATTACAAAAGGTAAATCCCCTGGCCATGATGGGTTGAGTGTGGAACATGTCCAGCATGCTGGACCACATAAGTACAGGGTGCTGGCCATTTTGTACAACCTATGCATTTCACACTCCTACCTTCCTACTGACATGATGAAGACTGTTGTGGTACCAGTGGTGAAAAACAAAAACGGAGATTTGTCAGACATTAATAACTATAGACCTATATCCTTGGCTACTATTATCGCAAAAGTGTTTGACAGCATCCTGAATGTACAGTTAAATTCGTACTTGCACTTGCATGATAACCAATTTGGTTTTAGGCAAGGTCTCTCAACAGAAACTGCAATATTGTGCTTGAAGAGTGCTGTCAAATACTATACTGACAGAAATACATCGATTTACGCTTGCTTCCTTGACCTTTCTAAGGCCTTCGATCTGATTTCATATGACATGTTGTGGAAGAAGATGAGAGCATCCCATATACCAGAGGAACTTATAAGCATATTTAAGTATTGGTATGCGAACCAAGTAAACAATGTGAGGTGGGCGGGCACCATGTCGGATCCATACAGGTTGGAATGTGGGGTGAGGCAGGGGGGGGTTGACCTCTCCTTCCATTTTTAACCTGTATATGAATAGTCTGATCGAGGCGCTTAGTGAGCGGCATGTCGGGTGTCACATAGATGGAGTATGTTTCAATAACATAAGCTACGCGGACGACATGGTACTGCTAAGCGCATCAATCTGTGGGCTCAGAAAGTTGCTGTGTATCTGTGAGAGCTATGCGGCTGAACACGGGCTGATCTATAATGCCAAAAAGAGTCAATGTATGGTCTTTAGGGGTGGGTCGAGAAAAGTTACTGAGGTGCCACCTATTATGCTAAATGGAATACAGTTAGAGCAGGTTGAAGTTTTTAAATATCTAGGTCATTTAGCAACACCAGCCTTGAGGGACGACGCCGACATTGAACGGGAACGAAGGGCGATGTCGGTCAGAGCTAATATGGTGATCCGTAGGTTTGCAAGATGCTCTACGGATGTAAAGATTACTCTTTTTAGGGCTGACTATACTCAAAGATCGTACAGCGCCCTTCGGGTCCAGTACAACAATGCATTCAGGATGTTGTTGGGGCTCCCTCGCTATTGCAGCGCATCAGCGATGTTTGCTGAAGCACGCGTAGACTGCTTTTTTACCATAATACGTAAGCGAGGAGCGTCGCTAGTGAGGCGAGTGCGGGGGGCCACCAGCGGCATGCTGGTAGCGCTGGCGGATCGGCTCGATTGTATATATATTAATCGCTGTTGTGGACTTCACGTTGCACACAGAGACTGAGGTAAGTGGGCCTCGTTTGGATGATATTTTTGTATCTTGTATTTTTTGCTTGTAATGGTTAATTTGTATAATTCGTGATTTCTTTTATCTTTCTTTTTTTTTTTTTTTTTTTTTATATGATAAAATGTAATTTTGAATGTGGATGTATATGAGTCTTAGTAACTTGAAATAAATGATAATAATAATAAAAAAATAATTAAAACAGGTGCTTAGGAAATAATATCGTATATTCTCTATGCTCTTACCATCTTGATATAATATAATGCCCGATTGGTTTCCTGAATGACAAGAAATTAGTAAGTATCGTTTTGTAACTTTGCTATATACCTACACTTGTATATGTTTTACAATCAAACTCTCAAATAATTATCATAATTTATGATAATTATTAAATAAATGTGAATATAACAGATAAAATGTCAAAATAATTTCGTAATTGCCTGGATCAGTACCTGCGTCTTCTAGACGCTCTATTCTACTGACCTTAGCTTGGCTGGGAAGTAACTTTTGGCCGATCTATCTGTTAAACACACATTTAGTTATTAGGTGAGCATTGATTTTCAATGTAGGTAATATGTCTGCGTCTGACGTTGGCTAAAATTATCTCGAATAAAGTTTACACAAGTAAACTCCTCTTGACATCAAACAACCTCTTACGGGTGTGTGGGCTGTAACAGATTTTATTGTATAGTATATGAAAGAAAAATAAGCCAAACGAATTTCTTTTTACACTGTCACGCGATTAGATTGAAAGTAAACAATTCTCGAGAAATAGGTCTCACGGCTCGTGAGATGATTTGGATGTTTGGGTTTTTATCTTACATATATTTATCTGAAATCCTGTAGGATGGATTTCCATTTCATAGATTCCTTAATATCATAAATATCCAGTGCTCGGCGACTTGTTTTCCATCTGCACGGTTTCGAGAACTACAAAGTCCCAAATAATGACTATTCATAAATGAAACTAATTTTACGGATTTATCGCGTTTATTTTTAATTTTAATTCCCTTAATTCCCGACGTTTCGAACCCTTTACAGCGTTCATGGTCACGGGACAGACTGAGGTGTTAGACGTCTGATTGTCATAGTTAACCCGGGCTACCGTCAGTTTTTGAATTATTAATTTTTTTTGTGTCCGATCTATGCAGAGGGAGCTAATTGTATCTTGTCTTGCAGTAGTGGTTCGTTTGGGCCTAGATTTAATTTTATTGATGACAGGATCCCAAGCTGATGGTAGTACCCAACCTTCTTCTCTATTGAAATTAGGGTGTTTTTTTAATTTCAATAGCCTCGCGAATCATCCTTGGGAGGAATCGGTGTTCTTTTGCAAGGATCTGTGGTTTGTCAAACCTGATGTAGTGGTTGGGTCTATTCAAAATGTGCTCACAAACTGCAGACTTGTTCAATCTATTGTGTTTGATGTCAGCTATATGTTCTTTCACGCGGGTTTTTTTTATTGCTCTTTTCGTTTGGCCTATGTAAGAGAGCCCACATTCACAGTCAAGTTTGTACACTCCTGGATCTTGCAGAGGGATATTACACTTGACAGATGGTAAAAACTGACTAATCTTCTTCAGCGGCTTGTAGAATGTATTAATCGAAGCCTGCTTTAAGATATAGCCAATCTTGTCGGTGACTCCTCTGAAAAATTAAAAATAAACGCGATAAATCCGTAAAATTAGTTTCATTTATAATGTGTAATCGCGTAAATACAAGAAATTATAATGACTATTCAGTTTAAGAGCTTGTTTTCTATTGTATACTTCAATATTTGTACGTATTTTACGTAAAAAGTTTAATCACAATTTTATACGACGTAAATTATCATCTTAACGAGAATATAAATAACAGCATCTCGGTTTGTGGACCAAAGTGACTATGGACGTATTGAAATAAGAGCGGCCAGTTTTACAAGGATTATGCTCTAAAGTGAAAGGGCATCTGTGAAACATTCTTCAAAACATTCTTCAAAATAAGTAATTTTCTACGATATTAATCATGAGTGTGCAAACAAGATATCTAATACACTTCCCGTTTTACTTTTTTAGCCCCAAACATGGCAAGTAGTAGTCTTGTTGACAACAGACCAAATATGCAAGACAAATGATTAATTAATACATACAAACAAGACATATTCATGCTTAATAATCATCATTACGGAAATATTTAACATCGGTATGAACCATGATAAATCGAGATATAGCGGTAATAAATCTGCATAATGTAGTGATTTTTGACATTACATAATATGATACATAATATATTTTTGCTAATTTTATGCCCTTAATCATAAAATTTAAGTTCAATGTTATAAATTCAAAGCCACATTTGTTAATAGAAAGAATGATAAACATTGAAACCGGTTAGAACATTGCCTGAGATTAAATAAAACGTTAAATTATCTCTAATACAACCTAAAAGGACAATTTATGTAATGTATTATTGCTTACAATTGATTTCAATATTTTTGAAAACAACTTCATTACCTTTCAACAATTAAATAAGGATAAGACCTACCTGCAGAATTACGACTTTTCTGTAGTAGGTATAATGCCCGATTTACACTTATAACAAGTAGTTAGGAACTTAAATAAAAGTTAACCTAATTCTTGTGTGTAAGCACACAGTTAAGTAACAAGTTGAAAGTTAAAATTTAGTGCAGCGTAAACAAGTTAAATAGAATTTGTTCTATTTTTCCGTTAAGTTAGTGGGACCATTGAGTTAGCACCTCGATGCGCTATTGTGGATCGTCCATCATAGGCAAAACACCTCAGCTAAATGTTAGTAAAATACCGCTTCCAGACTGAAGAAGGTATCTCGAGTGTGAAGCCATTTATGGGCAGATTTATGTCAAAATCAGTTAACTAATTTAAAACTGTAAATACTCCTTTTTTATTTACGTTTTACCAATTATAGTATGAATTATCAAAAACACAAAACACTAATTTAAATTGCAAAAGACCTATTTTATTTTTGACAATTAAAACCAATGAGCAATAATTTTGAGTAATTTTATTTTTATTATAATATTTTAAAGAATTTTCATTTTTAAATGCACGAAAAGAAAACATTCGAATAGAAAATGAGATGATATCAAAATTTTAATACCAGAAACGTCACCGACAAAGCACGTAACATTAGAATGTCGATGACGCGAACCTGTCGATTTTCCCCATTCAAAATGAACGTGCCTATAGAAGGTTTCACTTCAAAAATATTATTGTTTTTAATCCTTACTAATATTATATACGCGAAAGTGTGTACGTATGGATGGATGTTTGTTACTCTTTCATACAAAAACTACTACATAATCTATGTAGTAGTTAATGAAACTTTACAATAATGTAGACGATAAATCGGAATAACACATAGGCTATAATTTATAAAGATATTGTGCGAATTGGCCAAAATATAGGAAAAAATGCAGCCATCTGCGAGATATTCTGGTGTATAATAAAAAACTTATTGTTAATTCCCTTAGGCCACGCGGACGAAGCCGTGGTTAACAGCTTCGGTTAACATAATATATCGTGATTAAAGTTTTTAAACAGCGATTTTCATAAGCACTACGTGTTTATTGACGTGTGTCTTGCTGCCGTTTAAATACATAGGTAATTTAATAAGCAACGGAGGTAATGTAGCGGATATCAGCTAGTTAGGAATGAAACTGTTTTTACGGAATTACTTTTGGGCTTCCAGTCCAACCCGTGAATGCTGTAAAGTGCTCGAAACGTAGAAAATTTAAATTAAAAAAAAAACCCAGTCATTAGAAATAGTTTCATCTAATAATACTTCGTTCGGGTAAATGTAATAAATAATTATTCTTTTGTTTGTTTTGGTGTTCGCACGTTGTAATGGAAGCGACAGTGCTTACGGGAATATGGAAACACGGTGAGCTGCGACTGATTAATTGGCATACCACTCAGAACGAGGTAGCCTTTCCTACCGTATTGTGTTTACCGGTCACCGTAGTAGTATATGCGTATATGAATATTGTACTGTCGTGTCCAGTTCGTAATTACGCTTTCATACGTTTTCAATTCTTATCGCGTTCAATTTCGGCTTACCGACATTCAAAGAAGCCTATTTTTGAATTCACCTCAACCATTAAAACTTTTCAAATGCTAAATAACAATGTAGATAAAAGACGTTAAGATTTACGTCGGTGTGGCAATCAACCGTTTAGATAAGTGGCTAAGTGTCAGGTCACGAATGCCGAAGACGTGGATTCGATTTCCACAGCGGCGACAATCTTTTCGTACTTTTTCTACAAGTTTTAACACTAAAACCCTTGTCATTTCATTGAATAAATTGAAAACTATGAGCAAAATCGAATCTTTACATAGATTTGGTCACATATTACTCCTGTACAGTGAATTTCAAGGCATGAAGAACAACATTGTAACAAGGCGACCCCGGATCGGGGCCGCCCAATTTCCCACTGAGATATAACCTCCTATAATCTTGTAGATGGTGGCGAAATTTACCTGCTTATTCTAATGATATTGCAGCAGTTTTTCTTTGAAATGAACCTGAAAACGCGCATAAAACGACGTTTTATGTACTGAAGCTAGATCGATTTATCGCCCCCGAAACTGCAACTTGGACACCAAATTTCAAAAGAATCGTTGGTGACGTTTCCGAGATTCAGATTATATATACAAATATGTACAAGAATTGTTCGTTTTAAGTATTATATACAATTGCTCGTTTAAGCCTTAAACGAGCAATTTATATATCTATCTATGTAATGCCTTAAAGTTTAAGGGATTACATAGATAGATATATAAATTATATAGTGTGTTATAATAAAGGAAAAAAATTATTCGGAATATTTACATATTTTTAACGATTTCATTTCCATAAATGAACTTTAAAAGGCAATCCATAAACGGCAACAAGGCATACGCAGTTGTATTATTTCAGCCATCCGAACTAAACACCAAACAACCGCAATGTTAAATCTGCTGTCTTAAGTAGCGGAGCATGCCCATCCTTACAATATATAAAACACAAGGACCAGCACGGCTTATGGAACAAACGTAAAATGGGAGTAGCAAAAAGACAAATGTTTTTTAATTTACTCCCAACATGAGGCCTAATAGCCGTTGACGCAGTTGCTAAGCTTCGGCTGCTAATCTTCGGCCTCGGGGGTCATGCATTCGATTCCCACACGAGACAAGTATTTCTGTGACAGTAGCTTATCTATAGATGTTGTTTATAACAGGCGACCTCTAATTGGCAGCCATTAAGGAACTTCACACATTTATGAGAAGATAGTTTATAGTGTAAGCTATTTGTTAGTCATTTTGATAAATAATTAATTCAATGTTTTTTACATGTCCTAAGACTGTCATTATTTTATATTAAATACTAAATTGAGACTTAATTATCTAGTTTAAATTGATTGTTTTTGTATTTTTGTTAAAGTAATAAGTAATTTGATTGACTAAATATCGGTTTCGCGCCAATGTCGCCTCGTGTTCATTGGTTGAAAGCTTGTGTGGCGGGTAGGTGATACTTTCAAGGAATCGACACGGGCGGGACACGGCATTCGGCTGTAAACCTCAGAAAAGTCGGGACATAGTAAGCAAAACGCTGTTACCTTATCATTTTGTACTAGATTAACTATTAGGTATTATAATATAATTATGGAAAGTAATAATATAGACGATTACAAGTATCCACTGGTTTCATTTTACAACTCAGCCGTAAGGAAAATATCAATGTTGTTTACAATAGTAAGTTCATAGAAAAAAAGTATATTTTTTCGATATTATTGTGTAATGGATATGTGCTTTTCTTTTTCGTGCGTTTCGAACACCGTTTTACCGCATCCACAATTGCAGGAAGGACGGTAGTTGTTTAAATATTATCAGGTTTATTGAATTTAATGTAATTTGACAATTACTGCGTCTTAGACGAAGTGTATTTAATGCAATCATTCGTTTTCCGATAGCGAAATAGCGATTGCAGTTAAACTTATAAATACATATATGTTCATAAAATAAATAAAGCCCCTTTTTGCTAACATTTCATATAACGATATAAGTATGTAATTAGGACTTGTTATATAAGCTAATGTAACAAGTCCTACTTCATAATTAAATCTTATTTATCGTGTTACACATCGGGCGGTCGAGACGAGTACTAAACTCCCCCTTGGTTTCCGCCTGTGCTGTATTTAATTAAGGGAAAGTCGGTTTCACTGTTTCGACGATAAGACTCGTAAAGTAAGACGAAGATTTAGTTACAAGATTGAGATGTTACAAAACAACATCAGATCTTTTAAAAAAAAAAGGAAATAAAGTGATCCGGAATCAAATTCAGTCCGGTAGCGTGCAGTTCTTTAGTGAATTATTATTTATTAGCCATTAATCTCGTGACTTCATTACTGCTGGTCTAGTAACAGAATTTAAATAATCTTTTAAATTTCATTAAAAATGTTAATAAGTCATAAAAAGGTTAGTTTTTAAAATTAGCGATGAAAAAGCATTAGTCCATTCTTTCGACAAAATCAACATTATTTTTTTGATATCAAAAAATTTTAAGAATCGGATGTATTTCTTCCGGAGCTTTTTAAAACCATTTCTCTATTTTTTCCGTACGTGACCATATTCACATAGAAACCATATTAACATAACACTCCTACAACGGAGAAGAAACCAATGATACCTCATAATTTGAAATGTAAGTCTGAGTAATCTTATCTTAGCATTAGACATTGAATTATTTTTGTATTTGTATTTATTTAACTGATTCTACGCTTTCAGTCTTTAGACTATTAAAGCTTCATCTAACGCAGAACCGGTGGGCTAGCCAGAACCCACGGGTTTGAGGCACTCCTCAGTGGGTAGGGCCGCGCATGTACTCATGCGTGCGTTAATTATGGCATGTCGCCTACGGGCCATCGAGGTTCGGTGCGGACTATGATCCCGATGGCCGTTGACTGTGCTTGGTTAGTCGGTGGCTGGGGGCGGTGAGAACCGCCCTGGAACGCGGGTTTACCTAGTGTACGCGTTGTGTTGGTTTCGCCGTGCTCGAAGGCGAGGACATTGAATTATGTGGCGTAAAGCATTATATAATGCGACGTCGAACGGCGTCGACGGACTGTTTTCGTTTAAGGGGATTTCCCAGGCCCTGCGTTTGTTTCCAGCTAGCGGAATGCAGATTAAGTGTTTCGTCGGCATCTTGTCAGCGCTGCTCGATTGCGTAAGAGATGCAAAAGCCGATGCTAAACCGCGCTTGTTTACAAAGGGAAATGCCGCCACTAAGTCATCTTTAGACTATCCCTCAGTCTTAAGCCTCAGTATATTCTACTCAAAGTTTTATATAAAATTAACCCGAATCTAATAATCGATTGAATCTATTGAACCATTTTAACGTTCTGCATAATGAATGGTGAAAATTAGTTTAGAGTCCAGTTAATTTAATCCGAGGTAGCCGTAATTTTCGCCACGTTCCTCACTTAAATAAACTCAATTTTAATTTGCTACGTTAACGAAAATTATTTTATTAAGCAATATAACCGTTAAGCCTGTAGGTTAATGATTAATAAAAATGAACGAGTGTTTCAGATAATAAACGGAGGTGCAATCGAGATATCGAAAGGAAGTGGTTCGAGTACGCTAGCTGCCAACGAAGTGGGAAATTGTTACCGCCCGACGTGAAATGAAAAATAATATCTTCCAATTAAATATAAAAGTGGAGTAATTGTTTTCCGTTCTGCGCTCTTAATTATAGCTTCGTAGTTGTTGTTCTTCAAACAGTATTGAAAGAAAACATGTGCGCAACAACGTGTGAGGTCAATTTTTAGTTTATTATTTTGAAGATTTTTAATAAATAAAGAGCTGCATTTTTAGCAACATACATTTCTCTCCGTTTTATAAAATGTTGTTTCTTTTTGTATTTTATTACAACATATATTGGATCTTTATACATAATTGCAGCATTTGATGACTTCAAATAAAACACCTCCTGAAAAACCTAATACTGGAAAAGTTTGCGAACCAATTCGATAGAATCATATGACTTTAAGAGAGGACATACAAGTGTATGAAATCTTGAAAAACCGTTTGGCCACGACACCATCTGAAAAATATAGTTGCCGTTCGTTCGAAAAGAAATAAAACAGGCGAAACCAACAGAAAAAATCAGATAACTGAGAGAGAGCACTACGTGAAACTGTAAAAGCTGCAGTAATGTTTTATTAGCTCAACGAATAAATCTGTCTTTTTGCACGAGGCCAATGTCTGGTGTAAAAAACAACATCAAATGTCGACAGAGACAGTTCGCAACAGCTGCGTTTTCGAGAGCGGCCTCACTAACGTTTTCCGTTTTGAGTTAACTGTCAGCGCGTCAAATGCGTGAATTTATTGAACGTAATGGGGCTTGATCTACTTGAACGTAATGGTAATACCATAAAATGTTAATTCGCTTGTTTTAAATAGAATTATTTTACATAGTAAATTAAGGAAGGGAAAAACATGACATAGGTAACAATGAAAATTTGACATAGTTTTATTCCAACAGAATCGTCAGGGTCATACAATTCCCGTATTTTCCTTCAATAGTTAAAAGAGAACTCGTCCGAGATATTTTTTTTGTAATCAGATTTAAAAAAAAACGTAACTTCTCAATACTGGAAATGGAAATAGTTGAGATAGCGTCTAAAGTAAATAAAATTCGGTTGGGGAATTGTATTCCGGATGAAATTAATAAAGAAACGAAGTGGTCCGAACTGGGTATAATGTGAAAGGTTGTTGACATAAATAAAGGAATATTGAAATGTTCTAGACACATAGAGAATAAGTGCAATAAGAGTGACGAATGATTATATTTATATTAATAATGCTAATTGAACTTATAGATTACTCACATATTTTAATATTTTGTTTTCATTGTTATAACTAAATAAACCATATTCAAGTTAAAAACAACGGTACCTTAGAACATTCAATATTTTACATATTTAACGGGGAAAATGTTGAATTTTCGTAAAACAAAATATCCAAATCTCTCTTAAAACATAATCAAATGTCTAAAGAGCAGAAGTGCACGTGGCGAATTTACCGTTGCAGCATTAAACACCGATGAAACAGCGGAAATATCGCTGCGAAACACTATTTCATAGTCTCCAAATGGGGCTGTTAGTTTAATGTGGAAGCACTTTGCCGAATGGCTCTATCTGGCCGGTCATTAACATTTTCCACTATTGTATGTGTGCAGTGGTAGTGAATACTTTGTGGTTACGTTAATCATCAACTCTTGTACAACCATTGACGATAGAAAATAGCGATGAAGGGCACGTGATAAGTTCTATTCCAAATCAAATCAATTAGCAAAATAGTTAATCAGAGTTTTTAATGGTACCTCCAATAATTATTTAACTTGGAAAATAGTATAACAAAAAATATAAAGTAACAGACTATACATGTCCCACAACTGGGAAAAGGCCTACCTAGCAGCCCCACTGCGGATTGACGGCCTTCACATATCTTCGAAAAATATTATTACTCGAGTAACTTGAATTAAAGGCTAGCACCCTGACACTGAGCGGAACAATAAAAATAAAATTAAACATTTACATGATTCGTAAGCGAGGTAAAAATTATAAATATGTTTAATTGAATTTTAATCAATCATTCAATGTTCAAATTGAAGTTTAGTAGCGATACGATCAACTGATTTTTTTATTTAAGATATTTTGGATAATTAGTGAAACTCATGCACAGCCGGGGCGGGCGGATCTCTAGTAAGTAGTGAATGATATTAAAACAAAACCGGTTATTACATTATACCGTTGGATACAATGTACCAGGCATTTCGCTAAGGAATAAGACCAAAACCGAAGTTTGCTATACCTTCTTATCAGATTGAATATAACAAAAAGCTTAAAGTATATTAATAAAACATACTAATAGCTTATTAGTATGCTTTACCAATAAGCTCAACCACCTGTCACGGAATGGCGACTGTTAACTCATTCGTTTCATGCATAACATGAATGAATAGTGGAACAATTTCGCTAAATTACCAAAGACCCGAGCTGTGCAACTAATACATTCAATACTAATTTTACTCTGTCCTATTATATGTATCTATTATTGTCTTATAACTTTTATTTCAACGTCTAGAG
Source organism: Iphiclides podalirius (assembly GCA_933534255.1). Taxonomy (NCBI): domain Eukaryota; kingdom Metazoa; phylum Arthropoda; class Insecta; order Lepidoptera; family Papilionidae; genus Iphiclides; species Iphiclides podalirius. The sequence goes on from OW152816.1 coordinate 3,080,735, forward strand.
AACATTGAAGGAATAATTAGTTAAGTTGTTCGATGAATCCGTAAAAGTATCAATTAATGTTCGACCAGAGAACATTTTAAAGCCTTTTTTTATTGAACTTACATTAAACTTGACATTGGACGAGTCACGGAACAACTCAAAAATGTTGATGAGCCTGAAAAAATTGAATAAGACACCCGTGTTTTTGCCATATCCCTTTTAATTCTGATTGAATCTGTTATTAAGAATTACCGTCACTCAATATAAATCATTTATACGCTACTAAACTATGTTTGTATACAAATTAATTATTTTAAATTCCGCGAACTAAACAATTTTTTTTTAAATATACGCAGACGAAGTCACGGGTGGCAGCTAGTGTTAAAATAAAAAAATATGGCACTGAAATGTAACAACGTCGTAATACACCTTTATACGGCCATTTGATACGGCAAATAAAGTGTTTTAATGTACATTTCACACAATATAAATTATCATTGCAACCGAAATATAGACAACAGGATTTCGTACTGTGGAAATACTTGTATTCAAGTACTTGAATAATTTCCGCCCAGAGTTGGGCAAAAGCATAAAGATATGCTATAAAAAGAACTTGTATATAAGACATATAAGACATATAAGTTCTGATGTAATTTAGCTCTAACAGAATTAAGATAGCTAATACTATCCTTAATAGTAAGGAGCTGAGTATTCACGTTCGTTGAAATTCACGTTTACGCGAAATAATTGTGTAAAACGCCTAATTTATTAAACGAAAAACCAGCGAGAAATATTAATTTTAGCGTTAATTTCTTATAAATCTTTGCGTGGAACAAGCCAGGGCTTTAGGCTAAAGAGTTGTTTATAGTCGAGACGGTGGCGGCATTTCCCTTTGTAGTCGAGGGCGGTTTGCCGTCGGCTTTTGAATGTTGTAAGCAATCGAGCAGCGCTAACGAGATGCTCACGAGGCACTACATCTGCATACAGCTGGGTAGAAATTAACAACTGCACCGCCCGAGAAAAACGCTTAAACGAAAGGTACTTTAAACACCGTGGTCTTGTACGACTGAAGGCTTTGATGTAATTGTTATTTAGTAATTAAGTTATATTAAATGAACAAGAACTTATCACAAATAGCTATCAAATTAAGTATTTTTATTAGTGTTTTATTTCATACTGGCGATCCGCCCCGGCGTCGCATGGTAAGCAGTGTTAACGCGCCTTATTTTTAAGTAGAGGCTTTCAGAGCGGTTTTCAGAGCTAACTCGCCATTTTATCCGCATGTGGTATGATTTTTTTCTCACGTATTCAACAATAATCATCACAATTCTGCCTATTAGCACAAAACTTTGAAATAATACACCTCTATCTTTTTTTTATATTTTTAATTTATTAATCAAGAAAATATACAAAGTTATACGTTTTCATGGCTATTCTCGCCAAACTTTTAGGTTGAAGGCGAGACACGTCGTTTTTCAACATAAAAAATATATGATTAAAAATTTATTTAATGACTTTAAAATTAAATTTTATAATAGATTTTAATTTTTAATTTTTATTTTATCGCTATGAAACAGTATCATTCGTAATACAGTAAATACAGTCTTTAATCAATATTTCATTAAGTCCGCCTTCTTTGGTTAATGTTAATGAGAACAGCTCATTTATTATGGATACTTTTGACATTTATGGTGGTAGGGCCACGCAGCAGCCTCGGCTGTTGCACGAATGGGCAGGCCCGTCCGGGTAACTACCACGACCTCACAGAAGACTACGTAAAGTGGAAGTATGACAAATACTTTCGCGTTTCGTCTGGTGAGTGAGGTAGCCGGAGCCCAATATTCAAAAGGTTGTCAACGCATCTGTAACCTTCGGGTGTAGCAGATGTCCATGGGCGGCGGTATTCACTTAACTTCAGGTGACCCGTCTGCTCTTTTGGCAACTTATCGGATAAAAAAAAATAAAAAAAACATTTAAAGTAAAGTAGAATTTCACTTCTAAAGCTCATTCCATGATTGTTTTCTGTCGGGAACATGTCAAGATTAACTAGTCCTTTGTCGGTTAAAAATTTATGAATTTTGTTAAAATAAGCGTCGAAAACGGTTTTTGACTACATAAGAGTATAGCGTCTTAAGTATGAAGTTCATACTAAGACTACGAGTAAACTAAAAACGATTTCGTTGACCATCATCAATTCCATAAAGTTCATTGGTCACAAGAGCTTAATAACCAGGGTTTAATGAAAAAAAAATATATAAACAAAAACCTAAGCAAGCTTAATTTTGATTTCGCTCAAACTTCGACGAATATTCGTATAAAATTTCAATTTCAAGAAGAAATATAAAGTCTTGTAACAATTTCATAAACTTAGCCCGAAGTTTGCCAACCAACGAAAGGGAAAAAAAAGCTTTCCGTTTTTCATAATCTTGTAGTATGCGAATTGTACTTTTAAATAGCCTTATCTTTTAAAACCCTTGTTTCGGGTTTCTCTAGCCTTTATTGATACTTTGTATGCACATTAAGCACAAATGTATAAATCACATCTGGTTGCACAACATAAGACTATTTAGACTAGTCGAACTCGTCTTTAGCTACTGCAGTACGTTTTTAATAAGGAGTCATTTTGATAAATCTCCACTAAACCGTCATTAACTTTGAGCGTAGCGGAATTAAATTTATTCTTCCCTTCTGATAATCCGCTAAGCCAGTCTCAATGAGGAGCGAATTCATCAATTTTATTTTATTCTTATTAAATTCATTTGAATAAAGTAGCATATGTAACGGTCAGCATAATTTTATCATCTAAGCATAATTTCATCATCTAAGCAAAGCTCCAAGCTGTGCGTTTGAGCAGTTTCCTATCCCTCAATATGGTTGGAAAAAATAGACAATCAAGATAAAACTTTAATAAAAACTCACTTATCATGGATCAATTGAAATATGCTTCAACTTGATTGCCTTTGGGCATTAATTCCGCCCTTTGTTACCTTTTTTTTCTTAAGGTTAGCAATAAAGCATAAATAAAATAAAATAAAGAAATTGGCAATATACCGTTATTGAACGATGTTTAAATACTGATAGTTACGAACAAAGTGCAATTGTCATCCCAAATTTGGATTGATTCAATGTAACAATTACATTGAACTATTTAAAAATAAAAAGAGGCAAAAAGGTTCTCGAGTGGAGACCACGTGACGGCAAGCGCAGCGTAGGAAGGCCTCCGACAAGGTGGACGGACGACCTAGCCAAGATCGCGGGGACGCGTTGGATGCAGGCCGCTAACGACCGGTCGAAGTTGAAGTCAATGGGGGAGGCCTATTTTCAGCAGTGGACGTCCTACGGCTGATATGATGATGACGATAATGATTTAAAAATATGTGCGTTATGTCGATGGACGCAGGTGACTCAGAATCATGCTTCGTGGCAGTCTATGGGGGAGGCCTGAGTTCAGCAGTGGACTCAAGCAGGCTGAAATGATGATGATTTAAAAATAAACAGATTATTTTTGTTTCAAATATCCCACGTTATTCCCATTGATAAGCCCTATAATATTTTTATAATAAATATTCGCTAAAATTTTGCTTAAATTTTATACGAAAACGCTCAAGTATTTGTTTATTCTATTTTAATTACTGTAAAGAAATATAAGACGTTTGCTTCTTAATTAATGTTAAATGCTACCGGTAGACGAGATCACTTTTACTACTTTTTACTTAGTATAAAATTCGTAAAAACTTGAGATGTAATTGATGCTGACACTTCTTGTCTTAATTTATATCTGAACGCTATCACAGTATGTTAAACGTTAAAGTTCTAAAAGCTTTGATAAAAAAAATATTTATACGCCCGACAAAAGTTCTTGACAGAGAAAACATGGAACATAAATGGACATCGATAACATTTAATTCTTCTACAGCCAAATTTAAATACATTAATGAGCTTTTTAATAAATACTTTTATCAATGATAACTTCTTGACGCGATAAATCCGATTATCATCTAAAAGTGTATACCCTAAATTATTTCAGATTAATTTAAGTTATACACTTTGAAGTTACAGTAGAGTTAATTAAATAATATTATTTATATAAGTACATCACATACTGATAAAATACTCTTTGTATTTGTTGTTAAAGTTCACACTTTAAACATATTGTGAGCTAATATTGTTTTTAAAAACTTCCAACACTCCATATAAAAGTTTCAACTTTAAAATGAAGTATAAAATCGTGTTTTAATTTAACAAACGCAGAACGAACTGTGCCAACAACTGAGGAAAGAGCTATTAGTTTTTCATAATCCTGTAACTTGCTAAGTGTGTTTTGAAGAAATTGTTCATTCTTTAATGATCTACGTTTATTCTCAGAACTTGCGCTTAGAAATTAATCATAGTTTATAAGTTCTACGCCATTTACGTAGTAGACAGAGACTAGGTAATTAAGTTTTCACTGCACTAATTACTTTATAGGGTCCAGAAGTGACCAATAATATTCACCTATTATAGGAGTTTATATATTTAGAACAGATGCGAGTTTTTGCAATTCGGATCAAAAACTGCAATTCAATAATACAAATATAACGATTTAAGGTTACAAGTGGCTTACCGCATCCTTATGCTCTATCCAAATTAATCAATAGCTTAAAGTCCTGTAATTTAAAAATTAAATCCAAGGCTATAAGACTTTTAAATACTTTCTGCGTGGATTGCACTTAAAAAACTTACGGCAGGTACGGAATACTATGACATTACTACATAAAAGAACTCGGCACGTTCTTTGACCAGGCTGGAATGAGTTTGAAACGCCGGGAATTTTAAAACAAATAAAACGCGATTAAATTCTATATGTGTGACATAAAATGATGAATTGAAAGGGAATGAAATGATAATTATGATGTCAAAAGTGGAAAGTTTTACGTGCGTACGAAAAAGTAATCTTTAAAAATTAATTTACATATTATTCATATAAATTGTGATCGACTTGCCTTAAAATAAAGGCGTTATTTATTTAGGTATACGTATTACTCAAGGATTGTAGTTCGTAAATGCTTTCTATTTTTATTTCTTTTATGGAATATCTCCGGCCCTACGACATAGATCCTGTCGCGGGGACAAGAAAAATTACAGAAACATGGAACTGGGCGACCCACACTGGAACGACAGCTTAAGGTGCTCACAAATTTTACCGAATCGGCATCGAACCCACAACACGCGGTACAAGAGTAGTTGGCAAGACTAGCTAAGGTATGGTGGCGAAACCAGCGCAAGCGTTATCTGTGCTAAACCACGAGATAATCTACTTAATCACTAATCTTCGATAAGGCGAAGATAGCAAATCGCTGCCACTTCGAGCCAGATGGAATTGCATTTCATTTCTTGTTACCGCAAATTATTGCTATTTACGTCATAAAATGCGGAACAGAACAATATCGTCCTGATTGTTGCCTAGATTCTGAGAGCGCTACTCGGTACGGATTGATTGGTTGCTTTTGTGTAGCAGACATTGTGTTTCTTCCCCACATAATGCCGGCTTTATATTAAAAATAAATTTCCATAATTTAAAGCAGTAAATTGAAATGAAAATATTAAAAAATTAAACTTACGATTCAGAAATTCTATTCCGGTTCAAACGAAAAGTGTAATTTATTGTCTGTAAATATTCGAACTAATGAATACGAAGGAACGAAAATGTAACGTAATTCGACTATTTTAAATTTGCTCCCCGTTGACGTTAGCGATTTTCCCTCCATCACAAACACGTTGCGATTAATAATTACTTCGGTGCTAGCTTAGCTCTAAAAACTATAAAAAATAAAACATGGAATTGAAAAGAAATCTCTTAAAATTAAAAGACAAATCACTTTCAATATTAAATTTATATTAAATACGCAAAACAACTTCAAACGCTCTATTCCAGGGTGAGTGAAGTTCAACAGTCAACACGCTACTTTTCTGGCTCCCGTACCCAAAGGGTAAAACGGGAAATTTATAGGACTCCGCTGTCTGTCTATCTGTCCGTCTGTGTGTCTGTCATCAGGCTGTATCTCATTAACTGTGACAGTAAAATAAAAAAAATATTTAAGTGGGGCTCCCACACAACAGATATGATTTTTTTGACCTACAGATTTCAACCATATTTGCGATGTAACACGGATATGGAAATCGGGTGCCTACCTGCGAAGCGGTCGTGGCTGCAGATGCATCCGCTTAATTAAAACAGGCTCTACCTGGTACGATGGTTATGATATTAAAAATACTAGTAGATCATATCTTCGGATTTATACAAGCAAGACCTTTTAAGTTATAATATTTTTATTATTCAGTTGATTACATTGTCAATGTTTCGTAAAATATATAACAATTTCTCCGTATAAAATTCTCCGACCTTAACAGAGTAGACAGCGTAACCTAAGATTTATGCATTTTATATTATCCCAAACCTGACAGACATGTCGCTGTACACCCAGCACAAATTGTGATTATTGCACAGATAAAAAGATTCCACGTCTTATATAATATAAATTGTTAGCATTACTTTGTTTTATCGAGCAGAGAAGGTAAAAATATAAATACTTTTTACCAAATCACCGTAGTTTCACTTTGCACAACAATAACACTGGTATAATTACTTATTTTATCACTTTTAGATCGCTAATGAAACACCACTCTCACGATTTAATTTGTGATACCGATTGGGCAGCACTATCGCGTATACTTCTTGTACCAAAGAAGAAGACCCATGGAATGCTTCTTCTTCTTCTTTGATTAATGGCCTCTCTTAAAAGAATGCCCATGGAATGCTTCGTGCAGGTTCATTTATACCCCATAGAATGACACTTCTTTTAGTGTTGCCAACACAATAAATATCGTTCAAATATGTAAGAGAGCCGTGATAGCTCAGTGTCCGGGCGCTCGACTTTAATTCAATATACTCGAGCAACCTTATTTTCGAATAATAACAAAAAAAAAATATTTCGAAGATATGTGAAGTCCGCCAATCCGCAGTGGGGCCGCGTGGTGGACTATGCCCTGATACCCTCTGTACAGAAGAGGCCTTTGCCCAGCAGTGGGACATGTATAGGCTGATAATTTTACTTTAAATATCTAAGAGTGGTACCGATAAACTGTTCAAGAACTTAATAGTAAGTTTATTAGTTAAACTTAGTTTCCGCGTAATATTTAAGAGCAGAGAGTTGCGCGAAACTCCTTATAATTTAAGAACCCAAGTGCAGTTAGGTAAATGGTACGTTAACAATTCCCGTTTAATTTTCATTGTTCGTTGAATTGGCAAAAGTTTTCGTTCGAACATTTTCCTATATTTTCATTACATTTTGAAAGATAAATTGATAGTTAAAATGTCATTAAAAACATACCGGCATTCTTGAAATTCTTTCTTGAACAAATTATCATTATCACAAAGAAGAAAAGGGCGTAAAGTATAACAAGTTCCCGCCGTCTTAATAAACTTATATGTATAATACTAGCGACCCGCCCCGCCTTCGCACGGGTGCAATGTATTATACATATAAACCTTCCTCTTGAATCACTCTATCTAGTAAAAAAACCGCATCAAGATCCGTTGCGTGGTTTTAAAGATCTAAGCATACATAGGGACAGATAGACAGCGGGACGATTTGTTTTATACTAAGTAGTGTTATAATTTTTGGGGGACAGAGATGGGTACTTGAATCATCGTTTTGCATCGCAGTAACAAAACATGGTTATTATTTTTACGGCGGAAGTGAATTCTCCACAACTTTTAAGTTTTTAGTGTATAAAGGTCTAGCCTCTCACTTTCTTGCAATATGTGTTGCAATATGGATTGATTTCCTGAAAAGGGACGGAAATGTGTAACAGGAAGCCAAGAAAGCGCTCGCTATTTCATTTGACCAATGTACACGCACGGTAATAGAGTTGTAAGAATTGCTTAGATTTTTCAATAAAATCAAAGAAATTAACTACTCGTGCTTCACGCTAAAATACGAGTAAACAAGAAACCATTGAAACCGTACAACTTTTGTAATTATTCTTTATTGGAAAGTTACACGCCGCGACGCCTTAAAGCCAGCGTCTCTTTACACAAGTTTTACAAAGACATTCCGTAACAGCGCATCGCAGAGGAAATTGCTTCCGAAGTTGACACACTCCTCATATTATTTGCGGAATATAATAACGTGTACTCTTGATTTCCGCCGGGATACACGTCTCTCTCGTAAAGTAAAAGCCTGTAGGGTTGCTGTCCACTGCTGGGCCCACTGCTGGGCAAAGGCCTCCTCCACACAGAGAGTAGAACACATTTCACCACGCAAACCAATCGGATTGGCTGACTTCACATATCCATAAAATATTTTTATTCGGTCATCATTTCGAGAATTGGCTGGTTTTCTCGAGATGTTGTCCATCACTGCCGAACACGTGATACGTCAGCAATTAAAATTGCAATTATCAATTTCATTTGTATTTGAACTTATATTGCTCTAGTTAATTGAACTAAAAACGTGCGTCTGGACAGTGAGCTATCAAGGCCACTCCCGTATCGTAATCAAATGAGAATGACTATTGCATGATTGTTTTTCTATTCCGAATTGTTTCTATTAATTTTGTCGTGTAATGGCAAAATATTTTTAATAAACTGTTTGAATTATTACTCGTGGTATTTTCTTTACTCTTTTTTTATAGTGGTTTATTTTTCATTTCATATTTACTGCCAGCTTAAGGATCATTAAATACTAGTCAGTGGAAATTAATCATAATAATCTTTCACATTATTCCTAAATGGGTAACAGTATAGGTACGTATTTCATTGAGCTTACTAAATTTCTGATACATGTAGTGACACGCGTATTACCGTAAATTAGGTGCAAATGTGTTTACAGTGCGAATAAACGAACCGAAATATGGAGACATTATGGACATAGGTGAATTTCATGTAAAGTTGATCCTACAATTTTTCATCGTACTTTTTAAAGTAAGCATTAATTTCACGAGAACTTGTAAAAGAGCTTAATCTTGACGCAACATTTGTGTCACCGCGCCGCGTAAATCCAATAATTGCTTACTCTACTTTAACTGATGTTTTTGTTTTGAAGAGCCGTGATAGCTCAGTGTCCGGGCGCTCGCCTTTAGTTCAATATACTCGAGCAAGCTGAGTTCGATCCCCGGTGCCGGCACCAATGAAGTTTTTAACTTTAAGTGCTGACTTATCACGTGCTCCGCGGTGAAGGAAAACATCGTGAGGAAACCTGCATATTTTCGAAATAATAAAAAAAAAATTTCGAAGATATGTGAAGTCCGCCAATCCGCAGTGGGGCCGCGTGGTGGACTATGCCCTGATACCCTCTCTATAGAGGAGGCCTTTGCCCAGCAGTGGGACATGTATAGGCTGCTACTTTACTTTACTTTTTTTTGCTTTCAGACCGGAGACTATTAAAGCTCCACGTAACGCAGAATCCATGCGATGATCCTTGATACCCAAATCCCACGAGCTTGATACGGTCCTACGCGTCGGGTAAGGCCGTATAGAGGTTCGGTACGGGCTGTATAGAGGTTAGGTACGGTCCGTAACCCCGTTGGCCAATTGCAATAATCTTTGACTGTGGGCGTAAGGCCCGCCATGGAAAGTGGGTGTACCTTGGTGTATCATCGCATGATTTAGTTTCAGCGTGCTCGTAAGTAAGGACGAGCTATTCGGTTATGTGTATTAGCACTATGTTCGGGAATAGTGTCATCTAGCGGTCATATAAAGGTTTGTAAGTGGTCATGCAAACTCGACCCTTTAGTTTGAGTCAACGACTCTCGATATAACCGACACTGCATCGTTCTTCTCAAACTAAAAGTTTGACTAAAACACCTACACGGAACGTCGTAGCCGACCTCCTTTTTTAATAACACACGCATGTCCATACTAGTGACTCTACTAGCCGTAAGGCCTGTCAGACTCATTGAAACTCGCTTTTTCTACAAAAGCGTAACATGATACACAACTCGAGACGAATTTAAGCTGCATCTTCAACATATTCTAAATAAATAAAATGACACCAGGTCTACAGCTTTGTGCACATCGCGGAAAAGCGACTTTATAGATTTCAATACATTTTTCAAACTTCATTTCTTAGACAATTGGCCTTATATTAAGATATTGTTTGAAGTAATTTAACAAAGTTTTGAAAAAACGCCGGTTCATAAACTTCACGCCGGTCTTGAAAAATCGATAGGAGTCACGCGAGCCAGACGACCATTGAAGAAAGAGAAAACATTGATTGCACAAAAACGCCACATGTACATTTAAGCCGCAAACACAAAAAATAAATAGTAAAAAGAAAAAAATAATGAAACACATTTAACACGCACACTTGTTATCAAATTATCTATTTAATTATTCAGTACATTTTCATACACCATTTTACAAATGTGACTTTGAAATGCCTAACTGCGGGAAGCGTAGTGAAATTTCACTGCGCTATTGCCAACTACGCAATTATGCCTCACCAACTAAATATAATAAATTGAATTTAGTTGCATGGATGATGTCGCTACACTATCTCTTTGTTACTTGTTGATATTTATCGTACATTGCTGTTGACAGTTAAGAGCTTTGCTCTAGAGTATTACACAAATAAAGCGGTTAAAATTGTGCTCTCGTATATATACATATCGTAGTCATAAGGTACGAGCGAATTAAACCGTACATAACTCGTTTAAGAGTTCCTAATCTCCTAAATAATGTTTGATCTTTATCCTAATAAACTCTTCTTCTTCTTAAGGTTTGTTAGGTAACCACAGAATAATCGGGGAAATCAATATTAAAATCTAAGTCATACTTTTAGATCTTGATTTAAAGTAATAAAGTAACAGCCTATACATGTCCCACTGCTGGGCTAAGGCCTCCTCTATCAGGGCATAGTCCACCACGCGGCCCCACTGCGGATTGGCGGACTTCACATATCTTCGAAATATATGATTTTTTCTATTAGTTCGAAAATATGCAGGTTTCCTCACGATGTTTTCATTCACCGCGGAGCACGTGATAAGTCAACACTTAAACGGGGATCGAACTCAAGTTGCTCGAGTATAGTGAATTAAAGGCGAGCGCCCGGACACAGCTATCACGGCTCTTGATTTATTAGCTACTATTTAAGCTGGGTTTTCAAGATCTGTATTTTACACTCCCTGACGTTACTTTATTGAATTCGATAAAAAAATGTATAAAAAATAAATAAAATGTAAAATCTATTCATTATGTCATACGTAATGCAGAACTTAGGAAATTATCACAAACCTTGTAACTTTAATCTTATTGTAAACTATTGTGACAAAAACAACATGATTCAATAGTTATAAACGCTTTTATTTATGTAAAATTCAAGTCTATCACAACACGCCAACGTTCTAAAGATTCTAAGCTTGATTGTTGAAACTACCTCTAACTACTCGTTAACTTATTGGCTTCATTTGAATAGCCAAAGCGTCTCAGTAACAAGTCGCCCTAACTCCCATTCATACTGAAAACAAAGACAGGCAAGGTGACACTTTGAATAAAGTATGTTAACGAGGACCATACACGTTCTGTTGGTATATGGTAACTCTATTTGGTAACTCTATTTTGGCCTAAGAGTTTAAGATATTAGAACATTGAAATAGATATTGTATTCGACAAAGATAGTATCCAGTTTCTCGTATGATGCTAAAAAAGGAATGGTACATACTATTTAATGTCACCGTGTTATTGTGAGTTATTTTGTTAGTATAAATCTTTTATACGCAATCCATACAAATTGAAAATATTATAATATATAAAAGAGGCAACGAAGTATTACTCCGAATAAAAGAATTAAGACTGCAAGTAGAAAGACCAGTTTATTTTTAATGCTCACAATATCCTTCCTACGTATGTTTGCAGGCGAATGACAGAAACCGATTTTCTCGAAACAAAATCTCGTTCTCATCGTTTGACAGTTGCATTTTCAATCGTCAAATCAAATCGTGGACAAATGAACTTTAAAGTTCTAACCATAGGGTCGAATTACATCATTTGCTCGGTACTCGCACGCATAAATACAGCATACCTGATGATTTCCTCAGCCATTTATTAAAAAAATATTTAAAAGGAATTAAATTTGCGTGCGATCTCTACCCGCAACGCGCGTTAAGGAACTTCATGACAAAATATTATATGTTTTGAAATATATTTGTTATTTATATGTATAGAAATGTTAAATAAAAATAACTTAAAAATAATTATTAACAATTATTTTAACATAATAATCGTTTCATTTGTAAATACATATATTAATTATTGGTAACTTACTTAGTTTTCACTTCTATCGGTGGTCCTCAAAGACTGCCACGCACGTTTTTTTTAAAATATTTACATACATACAGCATAAATATTTAAAAATTGGCAGGCTTATTACGTAAAAAGCAAATGCAAAACGATAGCGAAAAAAATTTAATTATTGCACAATTATCGCAAATTCGTATTCGTATCAGCAATAAAAAAACGAAAACATAACGACGATAATGCTGCCTTCTTAGAACAATCAGTGAACTAAAAAGTACAATAGCCTAGTACAGACCAAAGCGATACACAAAGTTTTCGTATCACGTATTAATTAGTTTTTATAGCCATTTTGCCTCCCCCGGGTGGTGATCTTCCCTGGGCAGTTTGGAAGTCTCTAAACAGACTTCGATCTGGTGTAGGAAGATGCCAGGATAACCTAATGAAGTGGATTTCTCCAACGACAATGAATGTCACTTGGCGAGGTCCAAACTATGGCCCATCAGCTGCAATGCCCGTTGTCTCTCCTACTGCACCTACGAAGACCTGCTTGAAGCCAATTTTGCTGCGGTGGATGTGGCCAAATACTGTACGAACGAAATTTAAACAGCTATTTTGACTCGAAAAGAAGAAGAATGTATTAATATTGACAGCGATCCGAGAGCAATCAGCAAACGATCCTGGCGGCAAATTGCGATAACTTTATATTGATTGTTTCATCGATCGCTTCTCTTTAGTTATTGTATTTTTAGTCCTTTTTTTATATTAATCCGCTTGTTTTGAGTTTCGTTTATTTCCTTCATATATACTGTAAAATTGAACACACAAGTATAACGATTGTATAAAAATTCGTCATCGCTATACCGCATTTGCGTTGTATTGTCATCGCCCAAAGAATACAGTTCTGTTGAGCGATAAGCGATGGCGCTACTTATTGTTTGCATCAAAATTATGGTTCAGTCACTTTCACGATAGATGGCGCTGCGTAGAAAAAATTCGCGCTATGGTTTTGTTCGCTCTTAAATACTATAACAATTTATGACATTTTCTACAGGATTTTTCTCGTGCGCTCATTGTAAGAAGCTTTATCGGAATTACTGTGATTAACTGATTATCTTAAAAGTGTAGGGTTGGCAATTTTTTTTTAAGAAACATAAAATGTTAAAAATTTCAAGTAGAGAAAAAATAAAGTATTGTTCAAAATTATATTAAAATTAAGTTTATTCCTTCTCTTGCAGATGCTTGTTTTTGTATGCTTTTAACACACGCAGTTTTTCACTATACTCAATTTTTTGGATGCCATCGTTACATTCTCGATTTAAATAAAAACAGTAACTTTTTTATTAAAATGACAATCTGGGAAAATACGTAGTAATAATATAATATAATAGTATTATTATTACGTAGTAGAACAAATATATAAAAATTTTACAAATTAACAAATATCATATAAGAAAAAAAAAGTGATAAAATTTTCTTGGGATGAAAATAAAAATCATATACTATAATTAACAGCAAAAGCTTCTAAGTTGAAAGTGTTCTTCGAAGTCGTATTCTGTTTCAACTTAAAGTAGTACATTGTGTTTTATTTTATGCTTCACGGTAAAGATTGGAAATAGAGTATTTTCACATACTTCATTTTTATGCAAAAGCACCTGTGCGCATAATATACTTTATATTTACCAAAAATAAAGTAGGATACGTTATTGCAAAGTATGGTTGGCAAGCTTAGGTGCCCGCAGGCCAAATCTCACTTGACCGTGTAACCGAAATCAGTGTGTTATACACAAGTGCGGGTGTACAGTTACCCCTTAGTCGCGCTTACAGAAGTCACTTGAATAATTTTTGTAATGGAATATTAAATTGACGTTTGGATCCTGAACAAGTGATAAACAAGAATATTTCAGGAAGAAACGAAGGGATAAAGCCAATACGATGAAATTTTAAGTGGTGACTTATCACGTGCTCCGCGGGGAAGGGAAACATTTTGAGTAAACCTGCATATTTTCGAAATAATAACAAAAGAAATATTTCGAAGGTATGTGAAGTTCGCCAATCTGCAGTGGGATTGCATGGTAGACAATGATACCCTGTGTACAAAGGAGGCCTGTACCGAGCAGTGGGATATTTTTAGGCTGTTACTTTACTTTACTTTTATACACTTAAAATATTTATTGAGAAATATTTTTTATTATTAATGTTACATATATGTTAAACTGTAATAATGAAGCACACAATATGTACAATATTTTCAAATAGCCCCATTTTCAAAAGGTTGCTAACGCATCTGTAACCCTCGGTGTAGCAGATGTCCATGGGCGGCGGTATTCACTTAACATCGGGTGAACCGTCTGCTCGTTTAAAAAAAAATTGAAATATGTTGAAAAAGATAGCATTTTAACAGTCATCAGTGTAAATGGCCATGTTTTTATATAATTGATTTAACATCGTAACGTTGATCAAGGATTGAAAAAAGGTCACCAAAAACGAACTGTAATCTCCTGGTATGGAACTGAACACTAGAAGTTTAAACATAATTAAATTTAATATACTACCAAATAGAGTCTTACGTGGGAACGAAATAAAATTACGAGATAGTTCTGTTCGGAGCGTATTAATGTAAAGATACCACGCAGTAAGCCGTAAAATCTCTCGTTTTACGAGCCCTACATGTTCCCTGTCTCTATTATACCTCGACGATATCTTTTAAGAAAATTTTGCCTAACATGTTGTTATTCGGAAAAGCCCAATTATGCTACTTCATGGGCAGTTTTAGTTTTGATACATCACGCACCCTTGTCTTTATCGATCCCGAATTCAGCACGAAACTTGAGTCTACTGTTTGTTAGGATGTTGAAATCAAAATTTCCTGAATTTAAACGATTAAACCAAAAACGCACCGTGAGGATATTGAGTGCCGTTTGTGCAGCATCGGTGCAATTCTATTTCTCGGTCTATTTTTAGGGTTCCGTACGCAAAGGGTAAAACGGGACCCTATTACTAAAACTCCGCTGTCTGTCTGCCTGTCCGTCTAACACCAGGCTGTATCTCATGAACCTTGATAGTTAGACAGTTGAAATTTTCACAGTTGATATATTTGTCGGTTGACTGGTAGAGAACACCTAATGTTGTTAAGTCCGCCATTGTACGTTATTGTGCATAAGTTATTAAATAAATACTTCTGTATTTTTTCATCCCGTCTCATGCCACAGATATGATGTTTTTACCGTTTTTACAGATAATGGTACGGAACTCCTCGTGCGCGAGTCCTACTCGCACTCGGCCGGTGTTTTTTATGTAAAAAGTTGGCAAGCGATAAGGTGGTTCACTTGATCTGAAGTGGTTACCACTACTTTATTAAGAGATTTAATATTAATATTAGCCCCGGTAAACCCCATTCACTAGACGAAATGCGAAAGCATTATACCGCCGTAGTTCGTCGAGACCGTCGTCGTCGTGTCGAAGCCTTTGCGTGGCCCTACCAAAGTTTTTATTTGAAGATTAAAATAAAATTGGTATTAAAACATTACATATAGAGAAAATATGTTAAACTAAGCATTCGATAAAAAGGGGAACTCAAACAAAAACCGCTGGGGAAGAAAGGTTCTGGAGTGGCAGCCTCGAACTGTCCATTGGATTGGTGGCGACCGCCCACTAGATGGAGTGACGACCTGTGCAAATGTGCGGGAAGACGATGGATACAGGTGGCCCAGGATCTTGCTTCGTGGCAATCTGTGGGGGAGGCCTAGGTTCAGCACTGGACTCAAACAGGCTGAAATGACGGTGATGAAACAAAAATGCTACAATTATAAAACTTAATACATATTTAGTATATAACAAGAAATTATCATATGATTCTCGGCTTTTCCAGCGGTGTGATAATTGCTAATCGGATTAGCTCGGGCGACATGAATTTAAACCAAGCCCATTCACAATGAATCGCTGTTTTGCATGGCGAGCAGCGCAATATACTAAGCTCGTTTCATTTAAAATTGCCCTATTGTGTTTACAACAAAGCTCATTCGGTATTTGTTATGACGTAAACAATATCACGTAGGTCCTTCATATTGGCTCTTATAATTGAATGTAGACAACAATAGGAGCGCGAGTTCATTTGCTAGGATCCCGATTGCGATAAATCATAAATGGCAAGTTTTAACCTCTTGAAAATAGGGGTCTATTTCGCTAAATGGTGTGCTTATGCAAATAAAAGTCAAATTTGGATGACACCAAGCTTATCATTTATTTTAAGTTATACTTCTTTAGGCACTGTAACACAAAAGCCTTTGAAGCTGCCCGCTATACCGCTTATTTATTATAGATGGCAGCATATTCTCAATTACAATCGCCCGTTACAGTTCTCAATAAAGAATGTAGATGGCTTTTATAATTTTATCGTTTATATCCTTTTCCAGTCTTTTTATTTTATTGTAATTAATTATTTGCATGCAATTAAAAACTATTTTTAATGATGCCAAAGAAGTAAAACTTCCCACACGCGTACATAAGTACACGCACCCATTGTTTTTTATCTTAAAAACATTGCCCTCACTTTAGGATAACATTGCCCTGTGTTGAAAGGACGATTTACATACATAAATTTCACGTGGACAAACACCCAGATCCGAGACAATTATCTGTGGGTCACACAAATAGATGTCTCGTGTGGTAATCGAACCGACGACCTCCGGCACCGCAACCAACAACTTGGCAACTCGGCCACGGAGCCAAATATTAACCCTTCATCGTTATAATCGTCATTTCAGCCTGTTTGGTCCACTGCCTGTTTGGTCCACTGCCATGCCATTGGCCATAGGCCCATAGACCTCCACGAAGCACGATCCTGAGCCAACTTTTTTTTTCGTGGGAAAAATCCTTTATCGATCCCCTGCTACTGGATCGGGGAGTGGCAGGGGTATGTGGGAGTCCCGGTGAGAAACGGGTATCCACTAAAAAACCCACGTGGCACCGGTCTCTGTCGCATCGGCCGGGAACACGTGAACACGTGGACGCAATCTTCCGCGACCCCGCATCCGCATCCTGAGCAACTTGCATCCATCGGCTTCCCACACACAGGTGCACAGGTCGTTCCTCCGTCTCGTAGGGGTCGTCCTACACTAAGATGTCCAATACGAGGATGCCACTCGAGGCTTTCTTCCCCATCCGTTATCGGTTAGTGGCCGGCCCATTGCCACTTCAGCTTACTAAGTCTCTGAGCTACGAGTATGTCGGTTTCCTTTGTTATACTGCAGATTAATTTAACCGGACAACATTTTAAAGATACTCGACTTTCTCGGAGAATAATATTTCTACTCGAATAATACTAGGGGAATTGTACTTACTGTTACGGATGGTCCCCAGAATTTACCTTAAACATAAACAAAGAAATAATTGCGCCTTTTCTTATACCATGTGCTTAAGTAGGATTTTCGCATTGCCTATCTCTGGGTTCTGCATCCTGTTTCTAGCGATATATCTAAATGAAATCTTCATGTTAACTCTTTAGAGTGTAGTAGTAGAATTTAATAGAAGGTGTATTTTTAGGAAAACAAAACATTTATATAAAAGGTCTAGATTATGAAATTTTTGAAATTATTAAATTTCTGAAACTATTCAGCTGATGATATATTTTGATTCTAATATACTGACATTAACTTTATCTACTTAGATCTAGGGAAACTTTCTAACGACGGCACACAATAAGTAGACAACAAAAAAACGGATACAATGACTCGGTATATGGAAATTGCAATTGTGTTGCATGCTGAAAGATCATTTGATACTATAATCGTTGGTTGGTTAGCCACGGCATGGCTTCATTAAGACTCGGGAGATATTGCAAATATGCTTTCTACGCCTTGCATGTTGTTGCATTGAAGTTTTAACATATTTGCTAGCAAATTTCTGAGTATCGTCTGAATGAATTGCATGTAAAGAATAAATACGACTTGTTTAGGTTATGCGGGTGCAATACACTTTTACGATCTAAAATTTCATATAGGTATATTGACTTTAATAACACCGAAAAGCTGAAGCTAGCTTTAGTTAATATTAAAATAAAACGCTTGGCACCTATCGTCGCATTTACCATGGAGAGTGATCAAAAGAATTTTTTGCTTCGCAGTAATTTAGTAAAGTATATAATACGTCGATTTGCTAAGGAACTAGACCATGAGTAATCTTTTGGGGCCATATAAGAAAAAGCTCATAGCCTTTCATTAACATTTAATATTTCCGTATTGTATTTCCACCTAATTTAGTCAATTACCATCACGCATAATGGTAAGTTACCACGCATCTGGTCAGTTCCTGATAAAAAAGCATGTTTTATTCGTTACACATAATATCAATTCAAGTTTTATTTCTAAACGAAATGAAAGCGATACTGAGGCGTGTATTCTGGCTTAGAATTTTCCCGCCCCAAAAGTTTTCATCATAGTGTGGTTTTAATTGTTCCCAATATAAAGTTACCGACGTATTGAATTATAACATAATTAGAAAGGGAAAGAGTCTTGGGAATTAATAATTTACAACTTTTAATTGCTTCAAGTTTTTATAATTGGAACGCATTGAGAATATTCATGCGTACTTAATAATTTTGTTAACTTTCAAATTCTGTTTCAAGTTTATTAAGAGCAAAATCGAACATTTGTATAAAAAATTGCCATGACTCTACTATTAAAGTAATGAGCCAAACGTGTTTCTAAGGAGATGAATGTCGCTTTTTCTCTAGATGATTCTAAATGCCGCACACAGATTGAGTTGGTTGCTGCAATGTGTTCATTGCTTCTAGTGGAGAATTTAAAAACGTATTTTGAGACCTCTAAATAATATCTATGACTGACGTGCGTTGAAACCGTGCTTGTTTGCACTATCGCTAAGCAAAAAAATTATGCCTCGCAGGCGTAGGTTTTATTCCCACAAGATAATTTTTGCGAATTCGTGTGCGTGTGTTTGCAAAAGTAACGTATATAAGACATGTCTACTAGACAGAAAAAAAATTTTCCTACAGCAAATATTTAAAAAGATGACTTATTGTAATTTTGGTCCACTTTTATTAGGAGAGCGCTTTTTTTATTTTCAGTATGAGATTTTGTTGAAAATATTTTTTCTATCATATGTATAGTACATATGATAGATTTTTTTACAATGGACAGAATAAATACTTTTTTTTTGTTTTCTCTAATGACTCTCAAAAACACGATTATTTCAGGTGATAAGGCATTCGTTATGTGTAATAAGTGGTTCGAAATATAAACGTTTTATCACATAACACAAATAGCGGACGATTAAGCAATATCGAAAGTGTCATTTTATTTCATATCGCGTGACATCATATAACGATACAGTTAATATTCGTACCGAAATTGTAGTCGAGTCACACCCTCCTCTGGATTCTATGGCTCCGAATACCATAATACGTTACCCGTAACCCGTTTCCATATCTTTATATACCTATATAATTTTCTGTACGTGTGTATGTCACTGAACTCCTCCGAAACGGCTCGACGGATTTTAATGAAATTTTTTGTGTGTCTTCAGGTGTCGATTCGAGAATGTTTTAGATTCACAATTTTTATTTTTTTTAAGTTGTTGTCGGATTTAAGTCGCGTAAACAGGACAACGTCTGTCCGGTCCGCTAGTCCAAATATAACTGATTCACAAAATCATGCGAAAATGCAAAAATTCGTATGTTGTAGCAGTTTGGAAGGTGTGTTTAGCTGTGGGCTTAAACAAGATGAAATGATAAAAACATGCGTGTATATAACGTACCCTTAAGATACCATTATTTTCTATATAAGAAATAGTTTAAAATATTAATTTTATTTTAATTCTATGACATTCTTATTTTCGGACATCGATCCTTTATTATTTGTTTATTAATGTTAATATGTATTTGAAACATAAAATGCCGATTAAGTTCACTTCTAACACTTGTACTCTGTACACGTGCATGTTTTATTTTGTGTATTTCTTTTCGGGTCACCTTTATAAATCATTCGACTGACTGTATATATCCGCGCATACAACGTATTTCTCTGACAGTTTTATTACGCAAAGATAATGAACGGCCACATTATTTTTATATATGGTCAGCAAAATATTGTTATTGACCAAACCGTCATTATTACTAAGCGATCGTTTTTATTTTTTACTTTTCTCGCCATCATACTAATCAAATCAAACAGAAATAATAATAAAAGCTTTTAAATGGTATCATATGGAGCACAAAAGTACTACTATGTCATAGAGTACTAACGTGAAAGGAAATATTACCTTTTTTTTTTATATGTGAGAAAGTGGCAACCTGGTGGTTCACCTGATGTTAAGTACCTTGCAGATGCGTTGCCACCTCTCTCCAACGATCCGTACTGGATAGTAAAGATTTTAAATTCTTTAAAAGGTAATTTTAAAGAAAATAAAGGTTTTGGGTTAACTTACTTATTTTATGTCAAAAAAATTTCCACTGATCAAAGTATTCAGAGTAGTTTAAAAAGAACTACGAGTACAAACTACAAAATTAAGCTTTAATTTACTATTTATATTATATTTGGAT
Organism: Iphiclides podalirius; assembly: GCA_933534255.1. Classification (NCBI taxonomy): domain Eukaryota; kingdom Metazoa; phylum Arthropoda; class Insecta; order Lepidoptera; family Papilionidae; genus Iphiclides; species Iphiclides podalirius. The sequence goes on from OW152816.1 coordinate 3,101,545, forward strand.
ATAACAAGTTATATGTTATATTGTTATCTGAATATATTACATCTATTTGCTGTAATTTTAATAACTACATAAATTTAAATTTTAATGTACGTATCAAATCCTGTAATTTCTTACCGTCATCGCTTTTTCTGATAAAATATCCAAGTTGATCCATTTAAGCTTTGTCCATAAACAAATTTGTATAATTCGAAATTTATACAAAACAACCTTGGAATGTCAATAACTCTCATTCCTTTAAGGTAACGAACACAGATCGGGTACGCGAAACGCGAACGTGGAAGTTTCAGTTTCGCGACACTGCGGAGGAACGTGCGAATTTTCGTGTAAACCTTGCACGGTCTCAAGTTTGTGTCGGACCCATTTATGTGTTCGTGTAGACTATTTCAATTTAAGGAGCGCTCGTGGACTTGCAACGCTGTTGTTGTTGTCCGGTGTGTTTGTGTTTGTGTTTTATGTGTCTCTTGTGATATATTAGTATATGCCGCGGTGTTTTAAATGAACTACGTGAACAGTTTGAGTTGTTGTGGCTATTTTATCTTGGAGTTTGTTTTTTCATTGCGATAAGTCTTTGGGAAACCCTTCAGGCGGGGTCAATACAACATGTGTATTATGTTTAAAGTGCAAAACCACTTCAGGCTTTCTATGGACGGCCGCCTGCTTCGTTGATCCGGATCCGAACAATTATGTGCGGGTACTTGTCTACAAAAATACTTGTCCCGTGTGGGAATCGAACCCACGAACACCGGCGCCGAAGCCGGTAATTTAGCAACTGCGCCACCGAGTTATTACATATTGTGTATCTGCTTAATTAACACATTCTATTTGTTCCAATTTTCGTTTTTAGTAATTGCGCAAGTACCACACGACTTTACCAATTTATGTTATATTTACATTTATCTGTATTCTTGTGACGATATTTCATACCGAGCTTGGATACAAAGCCTACTTTTCTTCTGTTGTTCTATTTTTCTCAGTATTTATTAGAAAAACAACGCACGCCGCTATCCTGGTTAATTAGAATAGGCTTAAAACATAGTAAAGTAACAGCCAACAAATGTCCCACTGCTAGGCCAGGGCATAGTCCACCCGATCCCACTTCGGATTGGCGGACACTGAAAATATATCTGATAAAACCGTCCATTTTGGTTCAAAATATAATTGACTGGGAAACTTAGTCTAAAACTTTGGAGGTCGCTTATGAAGGAGAGTTTCTCTGAAGCCTTTCTCTAGTTGTGTAGTTAGAATTTTGTTTCGTCTAATATGGAGCATCATAGGCAGTATGGCGTGCATCACGCGATCCTAGTGGCACCGGGCGGCGTATAGCTGCATCGATGAGTGCATAGGAGGTTTTGCGCATCGTGACCAATGTGGGTCAACGTGATTAGACAAAAGCCTGATTGCCTTAACTAATTAATATCTTTAATATTAATTAGTTAAGGCAATCAAATGTGAAACATGTGCATTATAAACGATCTTATTCTGGAGTTATTATGACTGTGCTAGGAAAATAATTATCGAGGCTCTGAATTCAAAAAAAAAATTCATCTTTGGGGAGTCGACAAGCCACCGAAGCGTAAGATACTTATGACTAACGTAAGGTGTTGTACATTTATATCTGATGGACTTTCAAAGCACATTTGATGAAATAATCCAAAAAAAATACTTTTTGGAGTTAGGGTAAAGACGAAAAGAGACGGAATGAAGAAGAAAGAAATAGTTCATTTTTACACCAAAATCATATACATATTTGTTATGCGAAAAGTTAACCAGATGATGAGTCATCACCGCCGCTCATCATCGTCTACCACACCTGACGGGTGGCAGATGCGTTGCCGACCATTAAAAAAGTGGGCCCCGGTTACCTCACTCACTAGAAGAAACGCGAAAGTATAATACCACAGCGCCCGATTTATTCAAGACACAGGTTTATTCAAGAAACGCACAAGTTCTAAGCATAAGTAAACTTATTCAAATAATTGCGTAATTAGTGATTTTGCCACTTCACTGGGCCTGCGACAAATAATACGTTTTTTGTACCTTAATATCATTGTATTAGCGTACAAAAAACGTACCATTGTCCCATACTTTATTTGAGCGACTTATAGGCGAATTTTTCTATTTTACACAATCACTATTTGCAAATAAATCATCATTTTTTAAATATTAACAAAATACATTTCTATTTTAAAAACTTATTTCATTCAAAACGATATTACAACGTTATATGCAGATGTGTTTAAATGAACGCTGAAATGAGTGAATAAGACTTAAATTTATTAGATTATTAATATGTTTCGAATTGCACTGAAGCGTTGAAATCGGCTTGGCGTAATAATAATTAATTGCAAACTGCATTTGCCACAAACTACTCCAGCGTTCAGTTTGTATGCTCCATGCACTGTTCTAGTGCTTAAATAATATTTTATACGCATTAGGTAAAGATTTCTAATAATTTCGCACAGTGTTTAAGTTATTTCAATAAAGCCTTTATGTAGCATTGATTACTAGTTAATGGATGTTCATGAAGAATTGTAATGGTGATATATAAATAAGTATTTTTAATGTCAAGATACGTGATCCCCTCCTACAGACTAACTTTTTATTAAAGGGCACTTTTTTCTCAGCTCAACTTTTCAATCATGTTTGGGCCAGTCTTTTACTCTTGCACGAATGCACAGGGAATTACCACAGCCTCACAGAAGACCGGCGTGAAATGGACGTGGAAATATACTTCTTAAAGTGCTATACCTTTTAAAAGGTGGCAACACATCTGCAACCCCACTTAACCGCACTATCACTAGGTTAAACGCAAATTAAACGCCATTTTACATTTAAAAAAACTATGGAACCATCAAAAAGTGAATTAAACGTACTTTAAATTTATGATATCCATTCCATTTTATAGTTGCAAATTATAATTTGCATCCACAGCTTCCACCCGGAGGTATTAAATGTCCATAATGTCTTAGTAAAAAACAATATCAATGGCAAAACTGGTAGCTAGAACTTCATAAAGCGAAATCACTCGGTCTTCTCGTTCAGTTTACGACTGCTCACTGCTCGCATCAGACAGATTGCTGAAGAACTAGGGAGTTGTTTAAAATGCAGACGGTCTACGTGCATCATAGCGAGAGCATTTCAAGTGCGATTGTGGGAAATAGCTTTGTCGAAGATAATAACGAAAAACGTATTATAGAAAAAGTTATCCAAACTGTTTCATCCCTTAATATATAAAATGATTATATAATCCTTACTAATAATATAAAGGCGAAAGTTTGTATCTATGGATGGATGTTTGTTAGTTTTTCACGCAAATACTACTGAATGAATCTTAATGAAACTTACAATAATATAGCTTATACATCAGAATAAGACATAGGCTATGATTTATATACATATTTTATGTATCTGTCTGAATGTTACGCTTTCAGCCTATTTTACGCAGACTTAGTCGCGGGCAGCAGCTAGTAAATAATAAATTATTAATATAACAATAAAGACAATGAAACAGAGAAAGATGTGTACATATTGATAGATCTCAATATAAGTCTGAAGCATTATTTTCAAGAAATATAAGCCAATCTACAGTTAACAATTTACACAAATTTCTCGGCGTGTGCCGATATAAACAATGTTGAAACTAGAATTCCAAAAAAAATTATCCGAAACTCTTTAACGGATTTCCGTCGAATATTTCGCTTTAATTATTTTTGGTACAAATACTGAATCCGTGATTGTAACTACTACGATGAATATATGTTAGTAATAAATAAGCAAAATAATATATATATCACTGTTTTTAGTGACTTTTACATAATTTGAAATATTGAAAAGTGACAGTTAAGTTTCACCACGTAATGATTAAGAAAGGTTCCCAGCCAATCGCAATAAACTTTGAGGTGTCATTTACATTAATTACTTATTGTAGAACGAGAGTTCTATTCTACTAAGATAACGAATTACCGCCGATATACGTCAGACCTTTGCTTTTAATTATCCCATTACGTCCAGACAACGTCATTACAATGGGTAATGGTCTCTCGATATTACAAATTTTTATGATAGATGCAAATATGTTTATTAGTTTTTGATATTAGTTTGATCTTCAGCTGTTTCAGGAAATGATGATGCTTTTTATAGGCCTAAATGAGGATCACAGACATACCCATTGGCAACAAGTATTACTATAATATGTTTACGTCCAGTGCATATTGAAATGTCTCGGTTTGCGATATGTTAGCTTAGTTAAAAGTATGCGGCTGTAGATAAGTGCATATAGTTTTAAGTATTTCAAGTCAATTTTGTTATGTAAACAAATATAACATGCTTGTTTTTTAGCTTTAATTTTTATCTATAAAAGTCTTTAATATCGTCCTCAGATGAACAAAGCAGCGATGATTAAACATTCTTTATTTTTCGTACAATTAAATTTCTGTCGAGCACTCAGATTGTTGTCAAATTGAAAATTGACTTGTAGCTATTAACTGCCTGAATAAAAGAGAGTGAAAATGAGAATTAATCAGTGTCAGACTTTCTAATTACAAAGGCATTGGATATTAGTCAAGCAATATCTATTTCATAGTGAAAAAAATGCATGACTATTGAGTAAAAACGTCTATGTCACGAGTACGTGTCACCACACGACCGCTCAAACTATAAATTTATGTCGTTACAAAATACTACACGTTGATTGTTTTCTTCAAGAATAGATAGGTGTTATAAAGTAACCCATTTAATTAACTTCAAGATAAGATACGAAAGCAAATAAAGATACGCGTCATTAATTTTTAATTAATAACAATGTTTTTCACTATTACTCCATTACTGACGATGGCAGGGCCACGCAGGAGCCTCGGCTGTTGCACGAATGGGCAGGCTTCGGGTTTAGCAGATGTGCATGGGCGGCGGTATACACTTAACTTCAGGTGAACCGTCTGCTCGCTTGGCAACTTTTCACATAAAAAAAAACATTATACGAATTATTATTTCTTTGTTATAGAACTTTGCTATTTAATCTTAGAGACAGAATTCGGAGAGTAGAAAGTAAATAGTTTTCTTCCGTCCCCGAGTTTGAGAATGTTTATGAATGACGAGAGTCTATCAACAGCATTGACAATAAACACCAGGCGTACGCTTCGCCGGTTTTTCACAACTTTCATTAAACGAAAACCAAAAAGTTATCATCGAGACGCGTCGCACTGAAATAGACCGAGGAAGTCTTGCCTTGTACTATCGGAATTCAAGTCCATTCTAAAAGCGAGCCACGTCCCATTTTAATACGATTCATTTAGCAACAAACGACAAATCAATGCATCTACCACAATGCGTGTTACGTTCGCGTAGTCTACCATCAGACAGGGCAGTTTTAAGAGCTCCTCGTCCACATTTTCAATATCTGGAGAGTAATTGATCACTCGCTCAATATTCGTCACTGTCGTCACTATATATAATATAATCTTTATTTAAATAACAAACTTTTAGGTTACAAAAATTACAAGCACATTTGTGATAAGTAACATATTGAAAATTAAACTATCTATCATCTGAACGGTTCTGACCTCGTAAGTAGGTCATTACATGACCTGTGTTTGCAGCAGTGGTAGGAAAAAGAATATGCTGAATGGAGACAGACAAATAATCCAACTCATTTAAACACTAAAGAAGTAAGAACACTAAAGAAGCTCAGTTTAGAAGGTAATCAGGCTAATTGTAGCTTGGTAAAGATGGTACATTCGTCAATGCGTCTTACACTACTTTCCAAACAAGCACTCAATGTGCCAGAACGATGAAACGAAGGATATAACAATTAATGCGCCAAGCATTGATTCAAATGCTAAAAAACACAACGTAGATAAAAGACGTTAAGATTTTCGTCGGTGTGGCAATCACCCGTTTAGCTTAATGGCTAAAGCCTCAGGTCGCGAATGCCGAAGACATGGGCTCGATTCCCACAGCAGCGAAAATCTTTTTATACTTTTTCTACAAATTTTCATGTTTAATCTTAAGTGCAGAGATTAGCACGATAAAAAATTAAAATTTGTAAGCCGTTTTTAATTACGAGGATAATCCCACATAATATCCGTAATTCAATTGTCGATCGATCAAACCCTTAAAGTAATAAGAAACATATTAAACATATACGAACACTAAAATTTGCCAAGAAAATGAACTAAGTTTCTCAAACACGATAAGATTCCAATTCCTAACAACTCCGAGCGTAGCATTATCCCTTGTTCATTATTCTTTAGCATGAAAGAAAATTGCTGAACCATTTTCTTTTTTTTTAATCTTCCCTAGTTTTCTATCGAGAAATGGACGATACGATTGTCCTCTTTTATCCTGTATTGTTTGTTTGAAAATAAAAAAAATGTTATCGTCGCAGAATTAATATGTTGTATGTTTGTACGTATTTTGTGTATTATTGTGTACTAATTCACTTGCGTAAGCAGTAACGACAGACGTAAAATAATCCTTGGTTTGATATATGGCCTATAAGTTAAATGCTTTACTTTTGGAATTAAACAGACTTGAAAGGTGATAAATAACATTACCCCTGTCTACTTGAAGGGCAATAACATGGATGATTGTATTTCAAAATCTAGCAACATTGAAACCTGGCGGCGCTTCTCTTGTTTGTTGCAATGAACTCACGGCATTTAGACTACAACAGTTTTTCTGAAAGTCTAGCCTAGTCTGGCCTGACACAGAGCTATCGGCTTATTTGTGTAATTTGACTCCATAATAAACTGAACGACACTTTGTTTGGCCCTACACGTTTGTATTACGATGCAGTCACAATCATGCCCTGGGGCAGTATAGACGACGGCATTAGTCGACTATAATCTTTTTTATCATCAGTAGTAACCATTGACTTCAGACAGTAAAAAAGGTAAAGTATCAGCCTATACATGTTCCACTGCTGGGCAAAGGCCTCCTCTGTACAGAGGGTATCAGGGCAACGTGATAATTCGGCACTTGAAATTAGCAATTTCATTGGTGATGGCACCGGGGATCGAACCCAGGTTGCTCGAGTAATTTGAATTAAAGGCGAGTGCCCGGACACTGAGCTATCACGGCTCGACAGCTTCAATTGGAATTAATCACAGAGAACAGTCGTTTAGTTTAACAACAAAGTGACAGCAATTTCAAAAGCGGACGAAGCGATTACGAGAAAGATTGTATAAAATGCTTCGCAGCAATTTTGACGTATTATATGATAACAATTTTTGATTTTCAGACAGCATTTTTATAACACTTGAACACAAATTGAAACTTACACTTAATGATTTTCGTCATTTGTTTTTATTTTACTTTTGACGTTGACGAGTGTGTTAGTGCGTTATTACACTGTGATTTAAATATGTGAGTGGTTAGTGGAAAATTCCACGACGATGCTTTGAAGTGGTTTTTACTTCGATAAAACGTGGGCATGATATTTTAAAAAGTAGCGTTCAAGATAATTCAATAAACGAAAAGAAAAATAGTAAGGTAGGTTACTATGTTGGATTACAAATTAAATACAAACCAATTCGTCCCTTAATCAAATTATTAACAGTTCACAATCCGAACTCAACACTAATTTCAAATCTTTATAAATTACCATTTAGAAGTAACCGAAACGTATTTCTCCAACTTTTCCCTTCATTCAAGAGCCTCGTTACGTTTTCAATCCTTTAAGGTCATGGCTCACCTTTTTGAGAAGGGTTATCCTATACAAAGAACTAATATAACTTAGAGCAGCGATTATCCAAAATCCTTCTTACTTTGTAAAATGAGGCACTGACTCTCAATTCTCATGAAATAATGGAATTAGAATGGCCAGTGTACAAATTCTATTATATTATTAATACAGAGCACATAAAAAATGCGATAAACTGCGATACGTACTTTTGCTGTCACAAGTTTGAAGTGTTTGTTTAATTATTGTAATTTTTAGTTAATGTTAAATAGTGTGTAAAACGTTAACGTAATTTCTTTAAGTTACTTTATACGTAATTACCCACATAAACATATTGCAAGCAGAGTAGCACGAGGAACAGACTTAACAATCTTGATATGTTATAATCGTAATGCACCTTTACTCGAGTTTTAATAAAAAAAAGCGATTACATTTATGGAATAGAATTATGGTTTTTAGACGTAATTATACAACACGAATATTTGTGTAAATAAAATATATAAATAAAAAAAGAATTATACACAAGTTATTATTGCTTTGTAAGTTGGGTACAAAAAAAACATACTAAATGTCGAAATTTTATGCAAGTTTAAACTCAAATTCAAATATTTAAATTCAAATAGGAGCCAACACATTACCAATTCGTATAAGATAACCGATAGTTTTGATTTTGGCGATTTACAATTCTTATCGTAGTTTAAATCTCAAATATAAATTCAGACACTGAATTTATTGACGTAGTAAAAGGTGATTCTTACTTTTATTTTCCTCTGGTTACGTCGGAATTACTGCAGCCGTCAAGGTAGTGATAAAACGGATTCATTTACATCATAAAAGTGGGAATTGGATGTCTACGGTACACGGAGTACAGCAAGGAAATCACGCGGAAGCTTACACAACTTGCACACTCTTGTGTTAAATTTGCAAAGAAATAAAATATGTTTTTTTTTTAACATTGCCCTAACTTTAGGATAACTTTATCCTGTGTTGTAAGGACGTTTTACAAACATAAATTTCACGTGGACAAACACCCAGATGCGAAACAACTATCAGTGGGTCACACAAATAGTTGTCCCGTGTAGGTATCGAACCCACGACCCCCCACGCCGAAGCCAATACCTTGGCGACTGCGCCACAGAGTCACCAAAATTTTGATTCGGATTATCACTTGTGATAAAAAGTGATTCCTGTATGACAACAGATTATCGATAATAGATACAGGGGAGGTAACCAAACCATGTTGCAAACGAAAACGGAATAAAAAAAACCGCTCGTAAATGTGGTGGACTTGAAAGTCATTGTTTATTAGAGTAACTTGAGATACGGCACATCGATATCTTGGAGGTGTAACTTGAGGAATTGGAAATGACGGACAAGCTCGCTCAAATAGTAATCACGGGGCTTGAATCCCTTACGTTTACCGACATTTATTATCACCGACGATGTTTTTTTTATGTGAGAGAGTGGCAAACGAGTTGACGCTTCACCTGATGTTCAATGATGACCGCCACCCATGAAAATTTGCAACACCCGTACGGTTGCAGATGCGTTGCCACTTTTTATTAAAGTGGACCCCGGCTACCTCACTTACCAGACGAAACGCAGAAATTAAACAATTCTGTTATTTTGTTAAATATCAACAAGTTAATTTCCTTTCATTTCAGTCAAACCGTATAGGATTAATATTACATACCAATGTGAATATTTCAATAGGACTTAGTTAATCTCAAGACTAATATTACTTATTTTTGTAGGTCCAGTATTAGGTTGGAGTATAAATGAATGGGCTGGGCTGTAGGTATTATTGAGGATTGTATAATGTGCCCATATTTTCACTTGGAAATAAGACATTTAGTTTAATTCAATAATTCTTTTTTTTTTAATCACATGGTGTTTCATTTCAAGAACCTCCTTTATTTGGTTGTAACATTCAATAAATTTTTGAAAATCGAAAATTAAATTAATATATTTAATATTACTTAGTTAAGTATAACTTGGTACTTTATAAAACTAACCAATTTATGCAAACAATTCTCCAGTTTATCGGTAGATTACCACAACTAGACAAAGAAAGTTGATGCCAGTGTAAAACAACCCATGCAGATAAGAATACCGAAATAAAATTGACCTCTGTGATAAGGAGACGCGCACCACTTCTACGCATGTAGATTATAATCTCAGATGTTGAGAATAATTGTTCATTCATAAGCGACAGTGCGGCACGATAAATCTCGGGAGCAAATCGAAATTTCAACCTTATTCCGTCTGCGTAGGTCCCCATATTGATTGCAATCCAAGCCGAGGTTCGAACCTCCATCTAATTCATGGGGTCAGGACAAAAAGTGATACGATCCAAGGACCCTTGGATCGTGTCACATTTTGTGCGAGTTTGTACTGGCAGGAAAAGAAGAAATGTACGTATATAAATCTAAGTATATAAATATATGGCTTTTCTAAGTGTATCCATTTTTTTATTAAATTCTAGACATAAATAATGTGATATAAAACATTATAAATATTTAAAATCACTCTTAAACAATTAATTACATTCATTTGAACTTATCTCAAAAAGTGCGTGATTTATACGCAACTCATTTATTTTACGCGCGATCATTCATAACTAACTAAAAATTTAGGTATTTATGAATGACTACCGCATTGTCCACACATTCTGTTTTTTAGGGAATAGAAGGGCATTAAGCGATTATACTACCGAGTCTGGACCTCCTGTGTTAATTTTGGAACTTCTCAAAAAATCTCCCTGTATATCAATCAGCATATCATAATATCTATCAGTAATTCCATATTGATTCCATCGGTGAGACGATGTCTCCATCGAGGATATCTCTATCAATTTTGCCATTTCCCAGTGCTTGTCATTTTATTACAGAGTTAGTGCCGAAAAATAGGAGGGCGGACGTTTGTTCCACTTTACGACGGGTATCATAATCATTTTATTTCTCTCTGAGAAGGACAATAATTTATTGTTCATGAAAAGAAGTGAATAATTTTACGGGTCGTGTCGAAAGCTGGTATGGTTTTTGATGATATTTTTACTGCCCTTTTCCGGTTAGTTACTTTTATCACCAACTCACCAAATTTTCCTTTCCATTACAATAGATCGTTTTGATGTCGAATTTCCATTATATTAACACGTATGACATGACCACTTTAAACTGATACAAAAGCAAAGGAACGACCCATAAATACATGCAATCACAATACTTTTTAATCACAGTAAAATTTATTTCACAAGGGCTTTGTTAAGTTACTTGGAAATGGATAAAATTATATAAGAACGGACACAAATTTTTGATAGTGACATCCACAAGCAACTGCATAGACATAAAATAAAATGAAAATTCATATTTACAAAAAGAATGAGCGTTTAAAATGTGATATTCTGCAACGCACCTAAATCAATTTAATAAAGAGTTCTTGTTAAAATTGGTGTGAAAATAAGTGTTCTTCAAAACTTATTTTTCTTCCTGAGTTCCGTTTTTACAAACATTGCTATTTATTTTCTATCGTTGCTATTCCGTTCAATTTTTCATTTACATAACAAACATAGGATTTAATTTATTTGACACTAGTAAAAAACTCGTCTAAAAAACGATTAAAAAAAAAGTATAACGATTAAGTTTTAGTATACGAAACTCAGAAGTCGGAAAAATATAGTCTATTTTACAAAGGTTACACTTGTTCTAAGATTACAGAATCTGCACGTATGCATCGTATGGAAATGCGCTGTGAAGGAAGTTCAACGTCCAAACCGTAAGACTGTGCTTGGCCCCAACATAAAGCAGGGAATAAAGAACGGCGTAGCAGCAGCCATTAACAGTCAGAAGTAGTAAAAAGTAAGGTATGTTTGGTAAACGTAAGTCCCATTGCTGGGCAAAGGGCTCCTTTGCGCAGAAGGTATTAGGACATAGTTCCACTACGCGACCTCACTGCAGAATGGCGGACTTCAATTCTCTTCGAAATATTTTTTGTTATTATTTCGAAAATATGCAAATTTCCTCACGATGTTTTCCATCATCGCACGTGATAAGTCAATGGTTACGCCAATTAAACATAATCTAATAATTAAATAAATATATGGTACATACATCCATTACCTCTCCCTTGCCTCACGGGCGTCGTAGGCGTCGCCAGCGCCACGCGGCGGCAATAGTTTTTAAAAAGTTGTTATCCCGCAACCGCACGAGTGACATTGCGCTCCTCAATATATTTAATTATCCCGGACATTGAGTCCTAGTACCGCCGCTTAAAAGATGTGTTGCGCTATAAGTCGAGAGTATGGAGAGAGGCTATCCAGGAGCTTATTGAACTACCAAGTGCGTGTACCGAACCACATGGCGTGCCCGCTGGTGTTAGCTGCAACCCAGGGAGCGCGAGCGCCTGGCTGCCGTCGCAAGGTTAGTACATGCATCTCACCCACCTCCCTAGCTCTGCTTATTGTATGCACCAATACAGTCCACTAAATTCTATTATATAAACGCACACTGTATAACTATAAAAATATAGTATATAGATAAAATACTCTCGTCTTCAGTAATCATGATTATTATTTCTCGCTTTTACTGATTTGCTTACATTCATAAATGTTCCAATTACACGTATGTGTCAAAAAAAGGACCGACCTATCCCGTCATTAAATTAAACAACTTATAAAAACAACCCAAAATTCGAGAGGTTTCTATATACCTGAACAAAATATTAAATTGAAAAATGTTTGCAAAGGGCTTTCACTCTGAACTCTAAATCTTACTACTGTATTTACTTCAAATCATCAATAAAAATCTAGATAGCATCGTAAAACATTTTTACATGAACTACACAATGAACAAAAACACATGAACAAAATTACTTACATTAAAATTAATACACTTCGTAGAATTACTACTCTAACCGAAAAAAGACATAACACAGAAAACATTTCTTCCATTTTTTGAATAGTATTCAAAAAGAGTGTTGAAAAAGATAACTAGATTGATATAAATAAAGATCAAAAGTATCAGCTGAACAAAAGACTCACTCATCCGAATATATTAAGTCTAGTCAGTCGAGACATTTTTATCGCTCAATAGCTTTCGAAATAATTGCTTTTCTAACGCTTTAAAACGTTTTCAAATTCGACGTTATTATTTCAACATCGTTTATGAGTACAAGAAGACATTTAATAACAGGATCAATTCATTGTTATGATTTTTTGACTATTTTACAAATTATTAGGACTATTATACAAAATGATAGTTATTAAACTGTGTAATTATCAACTTCAGTTACATTAGGACTAGAAGGAAAATAATCGAATAGAAGATAATACTCGATTACTAATAATTTTAATGCAAAAAATATTTAAAACATATAACAGTACAATATTTGTATATTTGCATATTACAAATATTATATTCCATTGCTATCATAAATAAAATAAATACAACTACAGCTCTATGGCTAAAGATAGCTACTAGCGCCATCTTGCCGTACATCTTAAGAGTTCTAAGCTAAGTGAGATTGTTACGTAACTTAAACGCGGCAGAGCTGTAGGTATTAAAAAAGTGTATCAAAACCACGTCGCAAAGTTGGTAACCTTTATATACACGAAAACAATAATGTTTTTTAAACAAATGTCATACGCAATAAACATGATTGGCTTAAAGTTGGCGCTTCATGACATCAAAAAGATTTCGTATGATAATGAAAATAAAAAAATTATCTAAATAAAAATTATCAATTAGGCATTTATTAATATATTCTTTACAATAATTTAATCAAATCATACATATTTATATTATTATAACTAGGGACTAAAGACAGACTTATTTATCCCATAACTAGATGGCGCTGTACGTAGTTCTAAGCACGCTATCGTTTTACTTTCGCGCGTTCATTAGGCGTCTCACGTCTTTATAGTCGGCCTTCCCCGGATGAGCCTGACTCATTCAATTTTTGAAAGATCTTGCACGACATGATGACAAGGTCTTATAATCACTATACAAATTCAAATAAAGTACGTATTAGCGATGTGAAAAAAACACCGTCAAAGCGATAAAATCACTGTGAATTAGAGATGGGTCGTATCGTTTTTTCTGAGACTGAGAACCGTGTCTGAATCAGATTTTGAAACTATGTATTTTAATTTCTCGATATTTTACGTTAATTCATAATTAATTATGTTTAATTTTGTGAAGGTTTGTTAATACCAGTCAGTCCTGCAAGGTCAAGTAATCGTTTAAATTACTAAAAACTTTAAAATTACTACTAAACTAGAAAAGTAATTCTGCGTTTTATCTGACGAGTGAACTAGCCGAGGCGCACTTTATTAAAAATGGCAACACATCTGCAATCTGGGTGTTGCAAACATCAATGGGTTATGATTTAACGTCAGGTGAATAAATTAACATTTAACGAGCTCTTTTGCCACCTTCACACATTAAAAAGTCCTTCGGTTTTAAACCGCTTTACGGAGCAGTCCTTTTTTACTACAAGCGCTGCAGCAACGAATTTCCACCTAGCGTTATAACGTAGTGCCTCGTCAGCATCTCGTTAGCGATGCTCGATTGCTTACTACATTCAAAAGCCGACGGCAAACCACCCTCGCTTACAAAGGGAAATGCCACCGACTCGCCAAAAACTCTTTAGTCTTAAGCCTCAGTGTGTTCCACTCTTTATAAAAAGCTTGTCATGAAATTAACGACACCCTGAGGTTTTCTCCTTAAGTTTTCTTTTAATAAGTTTAACATTTTCGTTTATCAGATGACAGTAAATTTTATAAAGTTGAAAATAATCAGCACACAAAGTATTTTGAGTACTGGCCAGCTTCAATTCATTTCGAATGCTTTTAAAACATAATGCTTATTTAGTAAGTAATCCAAAATCGTTCCTACTATTATTTATTACCTTTCGTATTGCTATGTTCGAAAATTTCGTCTCGTTTATTTTATCGTAAAACTTGAAGAAATGTGACGAAAACGATGTACATGCCTTGTAAAGTCCCATCACAAGCGAAATTGCATAAAACGAACAAAGAGTAAACGCACTCACGACACTTCAAAGCTTTTAACATCGCTCTATAAAACTCTTAAAAACCTTTTATAGTAATATATTGTAAAATTTGAAACACCTTGAACGTTTTCGTCAAAAGTTTAAATCTCAGGCAGCCATTAACTATACTTTTCTACTTGAAAATATGGCTGTTCACCTTAAATAAGTATTAATACACCTATAATTTGACGGTTCACCTGATGTTAAGTGAATACCGCCGCCCATGGATATCTGCTACACCCGAGGGTTTGCAGATGCGTTGACAACCTTTTTGGAAATTATTCTCCGCTACCTCACTCACCAGATGAAACGCGAAAGTACTAGACTCCCACTTTACGCCGGTCTTCTGTGAGATCGTGGTACCTACCCGGACGAGCCTCCCCATTCGTGGAACAGACGAGGCTGCTGCGAGGTCCTACCACCGTTAATTGGGTTAGTCTATATATATTATATTATATTATATTGGGGATTTCTTTATTTTTTCTACCGAAGGGTTTTTTTACATTCAATATACCGGCATTTTAAATTATTGAGAACAATTCGCCTCATTATAGTCTGTAGTTCGCACGTGTATCGTGCTTCCGTTAATATACACGAAACATTGGGACATACACGTTCAAAACATAATTAATTAAATTAACAACATCGGATAACATTAAGCTCAGGCTACGGTGCCGAATTAATTATGCAATGTACGTAGTGATTTAACCAGACATAAGTCTGTATTCGTCCCCGACATTGCGATAGAGAAACACATATAGGTCCGTTCTAATCTTCACATGCAAATGGCAGCACTGTCAGGTTTGTGGTGATGAAAATGACGCCAAATTTCTACTAAATACTCCGCGACTGGGTGAAGTTGTTCCGTCCATGCAGCAGAGGGTCCGCGGTATGGAGATAAAAAGGGCCCATCTAAGGTGGTAGTACATGAAACCAATTATGTCCGTCACAAGTTACATTTATGAGTGGAGGAGTATAGGTATCAACCTCCTCAGCCGAAACGTGGTGAGCGGTGATGCCACAGTCAATTTACTATTAGTAGTGGCTTGATATTAGCACTGGCTCTCCTCGCTCCCATGGCCTTTGAGCTACTCATTCAAAAGGGCACGAGTACGAAGCCGCGCTATATTTACCAGTACGCCTTACCTGTAGGAGAGGGGGTTACTCCGGGGAAGGGCTGCTAAGGCTACCAGCGCAGGCAGTGCTGCGAAGGTATGCGAAAGCGTTCCCGTGATTCATCACTGCATAGTATAAAACAAAGTCGTCCCGCTGTTTGTCTGTCCGTATGTATGCTTAGATGTTTAAAACTACGCAACAGATCGTGATGCGGTTTTGTTTATTAGATAGAGTCATTTAAGAGGAAAGTTTACATTTATAATGCATTGCACCCGTGCGAAAGCGGAGCGGGTCAGAGTCCAATATAATTATGTCTTTCCTCAAGAGTGAGGTCAGGTATGAATAGACATTTTTTCAATGCGTGAATTCAGAGCTGACAGAAAAATACATTAAACGCAAATAACAACGGTTTAATTAAATAACTTGGAATTATAGCGAGCGCCCAGACAATGAGCCGTGACAGCTCATTGTCCGCGCCTTCATTGCTCGCCTTTAATTCAATATACTTGAGCACCCTGAGTTCGTTCCCCGGTGCCGGCACCAATGAAATTGTCAATTTAGGTACTGACTTATCACTACTCACATGAGGAAACCTGCATATATCCAAAATATTTCGAGGATACATTGTGAAGTCCGCCAATTCACAGTGGGGCCGCGTGTTGGACTATACCCTAATACCCTCTGAACAGAGGAGGCCTTTTCCCAGCATTGGGACAGATATGCATAGACAGTAAAGTAAAGTACCATAGTACTTTACTTTACTGTCTATGTAAATGTTAAAAAGTTGTTATTGGTTGACATGGTAATACCGTGAAGGTCGTTTTGAACTGTTCAACTTTAATATGTCGATGCCGATGTACACGCGTATAGCAAAAATTTTACTATCATATTAATTTCCAAAAGCTCCAATAACGTAAAAAATCAATTTTGAAAGTATCTGAAAGAGATCAAAACAAGTTGACGTAAATCTGTTTTTGATTGACTTAATGATTCAATACGTAACTTGTTTCCAAAATTCATTTAAATAAATGCAAGACTTAAAATAGCTTAATGACGCAATGATAACAGTATAGTAATTGAAGGAATAGTTTAATAAATTTTAGACGTTTGCCGATGGAAATTCTACGCAAGGTGTGTTGTAGTGAATTTCTATAATAAAGGCGTACAAACGGCCGTTCATTGCGACATTTTATGCGTGAAGTATTCGGAAAGGTCTCCTTTGTGCCGGCGATGATTAAAATGCTTTCGTCGAACATGCAAAATTTTTACGATGGAGTTCTAAACGCGGCTCGCGCACTACGTTTTCATATAATCTCTCGCATTTGAGTTTGTTAAATGACGACAGACTCATTTGGTACCTATCGCTCCCTTAACAGGATATTTTACACGGGGCACTATAAACATGCAGAATAAAATCAGTTTAGGACGACAAGATTTTAAAGCATTGAAAAACTTTCTGTGAAATTTTGTTTATGGTACGCCGTCTTTATTAGTTACTAGCGACCCGCCCCGGCTTCGCATGGGCCGGGTCTATATGCAATATATTATACATATAATCCTTCCTCTTGAATCACTCTATGAAGTAAAAAAACCGATCCATAAATAAGATCCGGTGCGTAGTTTTAAACATCTAAGCATAAATAGGGACAGACAGACAGCGACTTCGACACAGTAACATTGACTGTAAAATCTAAGGTCGAATTTCTTTGACGAGAAAGTATTATTTTTCACGAGCGTTTACTGTCATTGTTACATGCAATGTTCCGTGCATTATCCATGTTAATATAAGAAATTAAAGCATGTTCTCCTTTATGAAATAGCAACAAAATGGAATAGTTTCATTTCGACAAAGACTTCAACAAGCATTTATATAGCGCCCTCTGTTAACTTACGTCCGAACTAACTCAACATCATAGCAAAATCAAGTTGTAAACATTTAGATCAATCTAACAGTAGATGACGCAGTTTAAAATCCACTCCAATTTTATTAATCACAAAATTTTTAAATATTCACCTGTTCGTCATCGTCGCTTTGGAAGGTCGCCAGCCAAAAATCTTCAATATTCTCCGGAAAATCGCACTGTCTCTCTGGATCCGGACTTAAGCACGGTAGCCGCATCTTTAGAACTAAATTCAGTCCCCCTTCGTCTTCTTCTGGTCTCCAAGCACCGCACATTGTAGCTACAGTTCTTTTTCCAGAATTGTCGTGGCTTAGTTTAATTTTTTTTGCCGGAACTTCAACCATACTCACATCACTTTTCTCAAATATATTTGAACCCGACATTACATTTATTTTTTTAAAACTAATTTTGATATTATTATTATTAACGTGACTACGATTTCTACCAAAATTTGAAATTATAAATCTAATCATAGGTACAATATGATTCTCTTCGTAATGTAAACAAACTGTGTGAGTAAACAAAATGTATTTATTATGACCATGAAATTAATTTAAACGCGTACACTACCGATTTAATATTTAGCGAACACTACGATCAAAGTATGATAAAAATCAAACATTAAATTCATATAAAATTAAAACAATTACTTTAAAGCAAGCAACTCTACACACACTTAATGTTCACAACGTATTGACCAAAGGTTTAGGATTTACATGACATAAAAATTATAATATAACACCAGTCGAGGACATGTAGAGTAAAATTCACTGCAATATTTATAAATCCGACAAAAATTATAACTTTAAATAGGTTAATATGCCGCTTTAAACAATCAGCTGTAAGACTCGTGTGTGGTGACACTGACATCTGCCAGTGATTTTTTTTATTAGTTTAACGGCCCTGGAATCAGGTCCTTTAGGCCATCTGCCAGTTAATTTTTTTTTAAATTTGTTCATAACAATCTGCCAGTTAACATAGTGTTGGTATAATATTTTTTTTTTTCTTTTTTTAAATTAACAGAAGATGAACGTTATTTTATGGTAAATTATGTTTTTAGTTCTTTTAAAAGTAAAGACCTTATACATTACTATGTTATATTATGAAATTCTTTTAAAATAAGTCCCTTGACTGTTTTAGGGCCACGCACAGTCTTCGTTCACGAATGGACAAGTCCGTCCAGGTTAGTACTGTTATCTCACAGAAGACCCGCGTGAAGTAGATGTGTTATACTTCTACGTTTTGTCTTGTGAATGTTATATTATATTTTATGTTTTCACAAAGAATAAAAGAAAGTAATGCAACTTAAAAGAAATATAAAAAATTTCAAAATTATTGGTTTGTCTTTGGATAGTCTGTGCGTTGTAGCTTGATGTGAGTGATATGTGAGGTTTTGACATGGCTAGATAGAACAACTTTTACTCGAATTAGTAAATTTTGACTATCGTTGCTCAGGCCTAGTTTTTATTATCAAATAATTGACAAAGTTTTGACTCGAAAAAAAAAATGTATTTATTGTAATCATTTTAGATATGTTGAGAAATACAAAGAATGAAAATCGTTCGGAACGTATCTATTAGAAATATTAGACATAAAAAGTGAAACAAAATAGCCGAACATATATTTTTATAGAAATTTATTAAAGTTGATGTAAAGGACATTGACATTTGCGTAATTCAATTAAAATAATTATTAATAGGATAGAGAAATATCACTAATGAATTAATCCACAAGCAGAATTCGCCGGTTGCTTCTAGTTTTTAAGAAAAAAATATTTAAAACTTGTTATTTAACACTATGAAAGTACGCCATTTTATTAATTTGACTTCTAAAACTCAATATACAGTTCTGCCAACATGACAAATATAGCAAGCGTGCAACGTCATACTCTTATCAATTGTTAGAATTTTATTTATTTAATGAGTCACAGAACTGACACAGACCAATCCGACTCGGATAGATTAGGTTAGAAGGTATAGGCGTGGTGATTTATTGTATTTTTTATGACCACCTCGAAAGCCAACGTCCATAGCACGTTGAATCCGGTATATTCAACATGCTATGGACGTTCTCCTCCGATCACCTAAATTAGGCAATGCCGGGCGCGGTCAGTACTTGGATGGGTGACCACCCAGAAATAGAGCATAATTGACATATTGACAACAATAAAATGGCGGATTTCAATAGTGATAATTACACTATTTCATTTTTTTTTTCGAAAACTATAAGCGACGGGCGAATTCTGCTTGCTGATTAATTCATTAGTGATTTTTCTCCATCCATATGTTACGCGAACGTCATGTCCTTTACATTTACCTTTATTAGGTAAGTACTTTAAACTGCCTTAACTGATATTAGAGTCAGAATTATATGAATCGGCACTCGGTTCATCATCTAGTTCTGTTACAGATATAATTAATTAAGAAACTTGATAGGCATGTTTTGAATGACAGCTGTCACTGGCTGTCACTCGCACCAAATTTAGTAATAGTAATACATCTTCTATTATATAAAGAGGAAAGATTTGATTGTTTGTATGTATCGAATAGGCTCCGAAACTACTTAACCGATTTGAAAAATTCTTTCACTCTTGAGAAGCTACATTATCCCTGTTTGACATGGGCTATATAATATTTTAAAAAAAATTAGGGATCCTTACTAAAACTACAATAATGTTACTCAAGGTGTACAAAAATTACCTAGAACATTTTTTACATCGCGTGCGCTGCGAAAACTATTGATGATAGAATAAAATAATGTACTACAACTTTGCAGACCACATCATTATTTACAAAAAGTGTCGCGACAGCATATGTCTAACTATTATAGTTATGCCACAATAAGTGTTCTTTTATTTTAAAATTTTGATTGAAATGCCGCCGGTAACAAAGGCTGTTTATTTGTATCTTGGTATTAATCCTTATAAAAATAAATTACTTCATATTTAAGACTGTTTCAATATGTTTATAAAACTTTTTGAATTATTAAATTCGGACATTCTATTCCTTAGATATTGCAATTTTAAAAATGTTAGTATATTGTAATTTAACTATCCAGCTTAGTGACCGACTTAGTAGTTCTTATAAGTTTTCAATCATATTTATACTGGTAATTCCTGTTCAACAGTTAGTGAATTATTAAATACTGAGGAAGTTTAATTTTTTTATCATTTTAAAATGCCCAAAAGATCAAGATCTCATCTTTCTAGAAATAGTTCGGAGGCGAGGACATTAAAAATACGTCATAATGAGGTCATCTTTACCGGAAACTGAGTATCGTCTTACAAGTCGGAGAGAGTCAAATAGAGCGTTTGCAGTGGCTTGAAAGGTATAATAATATAAATATACAAATTCACACTAGGGAATCGAGGTCTGAGCGTTACCAACGTATACGAGATTAGAGAGAAAGATAACAAACGTCAACGACTAGAGTTCGTGATCGAGTTTTAGCTCACAGTAACAGATCAGCTTTCATGCATTTTGCTCACCAGTCTTCCGTCCAAATCGTAGCCACGAATAAGATCTGCTCTAAGTGTTTTGCCAAAAATGGGTCGATGAACCAAATGGTATGTGCTGTGCTTCGGGAAAAGTTAGTCCCCCCAATATTGAGGAGCCGCCACAACCAATAAAAAATCTTTTTACAAAATAATCATTCACCATCAGGACATTTTTAACCAACATCCGAAAGCACAATAGCCTCTTTCAAATGACTTCGTTTGACGCGAACTTTTAAAATAGAGGGACAAGTATACAAGTTATTATCATCCTCCTGCCCCTATCCCACCTAGGTGGGGTCGGCACAACATGAATCATGTTGGTAGTGGTTTTGCCTATATTTTTACAACCAGCCGCCTGCTTGACGTCAACCCTCCTTGGGAAACAAATACCCAGATCAAATTTCAACTGTGTAACTATCATGGTTCATGAGATACAGCCTGTTGACAAAAGGACAAACAGACAGCGGAGTCTTAGTAATAGGGTCCCGTTTTACCCTTTGGGTACAGCATCCTAAAAAGGCTCCAGAGATATAGTGTTGCACGGTAGACACGGCCAACTTAAAAGGGTCTCTGAGTTACACCGATTGTATGATCCATAAAGATATCCCTTAATAGTCGTAATAGGAGAAGACGGTTAATATTTGACTATTCCTCAGCAAGGTACTGTGCGAAACAAAACTATGACATGCATGCAATTGTATGCATTTAGGTTGATGGTTAAAGCTTCCTGTTTTAAGCCATTGCATTATTACTGGGACTTATCAGGGTTCCGTACCCAAAGGGTAAAACGGCGCCCTATTACTAAGACTCCGATGTCCGTCTGTAAGTCCGTATGTCTGTCCACATGTCACCAGGCTGTATTTCATGAATCGTGATAGTTAGACAGTTGAAATTTTCACAAACGATGAATTTCTGTTGCCGCTATAACAAAAAATACCAAAAAACAAAAAAAAAAATATAAATAAGTGGGGCTCCCATAAAACAGACATAATTTTTTGGCCGTTTTTTATAGATAATGTTGACAGTAGTAGTGTTTTTGACAATATGTAAATGTAATACTTCTATGTTGAATAAAGATAATAAAACATGTTTTTTTTTATGTGATAGAGTGGCAAACGAGCTGGCGGTTCACCTGATGTTAAGTACTAACCGCCGCCCATGGACATTTGTAACACCTGTAGGGTTGCAAATGAATTGCGATCTTTAAATAAAGTGGGCCCCGGCTACCTCTCTCACCAGACGAAACGTAGAAGTTATAACACTTCTATTTTACGTCGGTCTTCTGCGAGGTGGGTACGGAACCCTTCGTGTGCGAGTCCGACTTGCTGGTTTTTATTCAATACATTATCGATATGATGGCAAAAAGATATCAGAAAGATTGAATTACATATTATGTCACCAGAGACTGAGGGCTGGTGAAACATTCATCTTAGAGAAGCTTTAAATCAAGACATTGGCTGATCAAACATCGGATCATCAGACATAGGTCAACAAAAAAACCAAAGATGCGATGATTTATGTCCGAAGCTATGGGAGACCAGACTTATTTGTCACTTTTACGTGACATAATTTCAAGGGTATTTAATTAAAAGATGAAGAAATTCATAATATTAATCCCCAAAGACGACGAATATTCTAAAGGTTTTATGTGTGTGTATGATAATTTTTCTTTTAAATATTTTGTTAAATACCCGTGCGAAGCCGGGGCGGGCCGCTAGAAGTTTATATGCTTTTACGCCTTAGTGCCGGCTGTAGTTCATTATTATTTTTTTACAATCTTTACTGATCAATAGTCCTACTATAAAAATGCCACGTTCTTTCTTTTGTTTTTGCATGATAATTCATGTTTGTGTCATATCAAATACACGTAATCGAGTATTTGATATTAAACATATAACACCATCTATTATTTAAGAAATGTCGTGAACATTAAATTATATCTTACGTATGTACAAGGACTACCTACCTAATAATTTAATAATATTAAATATATGATTTAGTTTTAATGGCACATGAGATGTTTTTTTAAAGTATATTAAATTATATTTATAAATTTACCGCACATTTAGGGTAGCAGCATAGGCCGATTTAGTATGGATGTAATAATTTTTAGATATTTTATAACAGCGCCATCTAGTCTGCGTAGTAACAAATTATTTTGTAAAGCATTGTATAAGTCAGTCGACATGAAGTTCAATCTGTTTTACTTATGCAAGTAGAGATGACTCTGAAAAGAAACTTTAACGAAGTGTTTAAAGGAACCTCTATACCACTTCGATGAAATCTCAGAACCATAAAAGAATCTTTTTTTTTAGTCTGAGGTCTAGGAACTTTACTAAAACTAAACCAAGTAATAAAAATAACGAAATTAACATTGCTGTGTAAAAATTATTTTAAACTTTAAATTAAGTTAATGTACAACTTGATATTGGTAATAATCATGAGACATTAAATTGATAACATGTTTATGCAACTTATGTCTATTTTTTGTTACTTTTATTTATTGATACTCGTACTTTATATAAGGATTACAAAAGGCGAACTTGCTGTCTTGTAGTAGGTGCATTTAATACATTATATTATTTATATCTCTTGATAATTTATAATATATATACACGAATAAAAAATAAATACACACATAAAATAATATAATATAGATATCTGAATGTATGTCTTTACACGCAAATACATATAAATATACATATATACATAACAGCGGTAGTGGCACAACGATAACATTCTAGATTATTAATGGTCTTTCAAGGATAAATGGACCAAGTTTTTGACTGTGGTTCTGTCCTGCCCTGCTAATGTCATCAGGCAAGGAGTTCCAAAGCATTGCAAATGCATTCTGAATCGAAATATTATGAGGACGATGAGGATAGTAATACTCAGCTTAGAGGAGGAGGACTAGATAGTTTCCTTTCATTGCAGTAGGTATTTAAATCTCAGCGAAAGGTATTTAAATTTATCTTTATGATAACACGGAGAAGCTATATCGTTTAGAATCTAAAAAAGAACAAGTAGAAGAGGGCGATAGGAAGTAAAAATACATCTAATGCAGTTGTTGGATATTGGATAGGCGCTATAGCTTGTTATGAAGGTCTTTGTTGAAGTCTGGGTAACAAACATCCGCGTAATCAATTATTGGCCGCGTAATAAAAGCGTTTGCAAATGTGATCAGCGTGTCCTGTGACTCTGTGACACATGTCTCTTCTACCTGTTTCCGCTCATTTCTGTCTCTAACTTCTTTACACCAGGTAGCGCCTCCAATAACGAGAACTATACATGGGTACGCTCAAATAAAGTCACCGACGCGCGAACGTATCCCGCGTACAAAAGTACCGTCGCACATAGGCATCTTTGATCCCGGCGTAATGGTTTCAAAACACAATCAACGGAGGCGCAGGAATAACCTTTCGGCCCACGGTAAAAATAACGAACGCTCGTAGGGAAAACACTGCGGCTGTCAACCCTATCCGTGCCGGAGTGTTTACGTTCGCAAAGGGGTGAGCAGAGGGTGGAGAGGGGGAGGGGGGTTCGAGTTGAAAACAGCACTGAATAAACAATTCATTTGAATGCGAAACCCAACCGCATCTCACTAACTCTTCTAAAAGATTGATGGTTATATACGTTTTTCGACCGGGCAAAATAGGAAAGTATCATGAAGGAAATAATCAAGTCCACCGTTGTGTAAACCATTTATGTGTATACTATACTCAGTTCCTAAGCATTCTGCCGATACATTTAATTCATTCAGAGATGTGTTACTCAAAGCTGTAGCTGAATAAAGAGCACACTCATACCGTCAGGAATGAAAGCCCAACACGACTTACAAAGTCTCTGGTCCGTGACAGCGGTAACGGTATTCTCTGCTCCGGTGCAGCTTCCCCCTTCAATAGACTGTCCGCTTGAACGGTGAAAGAATATTTACATTCTTGGCTTGATCCAGTGTAAATCTCGTTCAACTCCTGAGTCAAGTCCGCGTTTTCTGGTTTTCAGGTGGATAATACCGCATTGTAGAAGCATAGTACAAACATAGCTTTAACAAAGATAAATAATTAGATCCGAAACTATCTGTAAGGCATAAGTATTCTTGGGGATCGAGGGAACCCAGAATCTGTGCCCAAAGGCTCATCTAAATTTTAGTTGCTTTTGGTTCTATTGTTTGCTATTAGTCGTCAAGAAATAATTAAATGAAAGAATACCTATTTTTTTTTAATTATTTCTATATAAATACTATATAAAAACATAATTTTATAATATTCCTCACATTAGCACATTTTGTTGAATAAATATCATATATTAATAATAAATATAACTTTAGCAGTGTTGCTTGTATTTATACTAAATATATCATATGATATCTAATTTGTATGGGGCCCAAAATGATAGTTCTTAATGGAAATCGTTTCATTTTCTCTATTCTTTCTTTCACCGATAATGGAGAGAGATTTGGGGTGAACGGGGCTACATGAGACTGATAAGAGGCAATAACGCATGTTCGATCCTGATTACACATACACATACACAGGGAACATTTCCTAAAGATTAAAAATGTTTTTCTTACGCAACAATTATAAATATTATATAAGTAAATAAAAAAAAGAAACTGTTTTGTTGAATTCGTCACTACATAGTATAAAACAAAGTCATCTCGCTTTCTGTCTGTCTCTATGTATGCATAGATCTTTAAAACTACGCAACGGATCTTGATGCGTTTTTTTTTACTAGATAGAGTGATTCAGGAGGAAAGTTTATATGTATAATAATTGCACCCGTGCGAAGCCGGGGTGGGTCGCTAGTTTTAATAAATTAACTTGAAATTTAATTTTGCTGATGCAACGTTTCAACACTAGATGGCATCACTGGACAAATATCTCATTCTTTTGGTAACAGATGGCGTTATGGGTGATATAATGCCCAAAGAAAGTGATTAAAGAATAAGTTAAAAACAATACAGATATCGTAATAATTGCACTTTCGTATTAGTAACTAAACGGCGTAATCTCTTTTAAAGCGTCGAGATGACGCCAAGAAACTTGAGATTACTACCCGTAAACAGACGATGAAATCTCGTCGAAAGTCAATTTGAGATTAATACCTACCGTTATGTGTCAAATCAATCGACAATTGCAAAATGAAAAATATTGAATATTACACATTCGAAATGTTGCACTTTACACATTACATATAAGACGCGAAAACAAAATTAAATACAGGCATAATTTATAAGCATCATTAGTTTAGGTTGAATTATGTTTGTATTTTCAGCCCGTAAACTATTAAAGCTTCGTCAACCGCCGAATTCGTGAGATAGTGAAATTCCACAAAGTTTATGAAATAATGTTCTGGCCAGTCGCGTTGCGTCGGATCGCATATTTGCTTATGTGTTATCTAAGGATAGGAAGGTCATCTACGGGCCATCGAGATTTGGTATGAACCGTAACCCCGACGGCCCTTGATTGTATTAATAGTTTGCTGGGGTTCGTGCTTCGTTTATTCAATAAACTTAATGAACTAAACTTAGCAACTTACCTATCTAGTGTGCAAACCTGTCAACGGACCAACCGGTGCAAAGTCTTACTCACTTTGCTTCCAACCTTACGTGATGCATTCTTATGCATATTACGCAGGTTATTTTGATTTATGAATAATAAAAGTCACACTGTTTATAAGTGACTAAACGGTTACGCGAAATATGTAAAATTAATGGCACGTGCATACATTTCTAACATTTTATGTTTTACGAAATGATAAGATTTCCCTATAAGTAGCGTATATGTCCTGTAAACACTAGGCTTTAGAGAAATTGTAAATAATGGAAGTAGTGAAATTATTACTATCGTTTGTCATATTGTTCAAAGTATCGCCTTTATATTGTTTTTATATAAATGAAATAATTGATTTTGAAAACGAAGGGTTATTAATACCGTTGAAGAAAAGTGAAATGGATAAAGTGATTGCACATTTTCAGAATGCTTCCGATAAAAATAGTAATCTAGAGGCATGTTGCCAAAATGCTGCTATAAAAGATAAGCAACTGTGTAACTCTTTCATTGAAAGTGTTGAAGAAATTGGAAAGTCTAACAAGAAAAAAATCGAAAAAATAACTTCCATGTACAGAAATGCTTTTAATGACATTTCACTAATCCTTTTATATTGTACTTAGTTAAATAAAAAAATAGTCAGTTAAAGCAAATTCTTTAACATTTTTTCGATTTCCGTGATTTCTTTGAATAACTCCAATGCTGAGAATAAAACTACATGTTTTACGAAAAACATTGTGTTTAAATTATTGTTCAAATGTTCGATTCTCTATGTTTAACACTAAGCGGGACCTGCACTAGTGGCGCGAGTTGTATAGGATGTTACAAATTTTGTTTCTTTTTTACTTAATTAGTTTGTTTGAAAAATATTTTTTTTTAATTATGGATTTTGTTTAACGTTAACATTTTTTTATGATTATTGGCAAGTAGCATTAGACGTGTGTTCATTTATTGTCGCGATGGTAACGACACGCTGTATAGGTGAACAGTGGTGAAATGATAATGTCAAAAACAAATGCTATATAATATGTATGTGAGTAGCTTAAATGAGTCTTAAGATTTTTTTTATGTCAAAAATTATCAATCGAGCATACGGTTCACCTGGTGTTAAGTGAAGACTGCCGCCCTTGGACCATAACCTGAGCGCTTGCAGATGCGTTGAAATCTTTTATAAACAATCATCTATTTTTATGAACAGGAATCGCAATTGAACGGATGGGACTAATGTATTTAATCATTTGAAAATGTCAGCTCATAAATGTAGTTATGAGCGTGTTAGGGAAAGCTTAAAAGTGGCATCAGGGGCTGATAAAATAAGGAGTGGTTCACATGGTATGAGCACATGAGAAGTGATGAAAGTCATGTGACTGACTAGTGTTGAATGTGAATGTGGTTCAAATTCAAAATACCTTTATTCTTGTATCTTGTATTAACTGATGTTTTTGCTTTCAGTTCCGAGACTATTAAAGCTTCATCTGACGCAGCACTGGCGGGCTAGCCAGAACCCACGGGTTTGGGCCCTCCGCTGTGGGTAGGGCCGCGCATCCGTTATTCACATAGACGCTTGCGCGTTCTTACGAAACGTCAAAATTTTACATAAACATTGGTCGGAGAGTATAAGGCTAGAGAAACGTCGAGAAAGA
Source organism: Iphiclides podalirius (assembly GCA_933534255.1). Lineage (NCBI taxonomy): Eukaryota > Metazoa > Arthropoda > Insecta > Lepidoptera > Papilionidae > Iphiclides > Iphiclides podalirius. The sequence goes on from OW152816.1 coordinate 3,129,978, forward strand.
TTTGGATAGACTGTGTGAAGAGCGATATGTCTGCGAAAGAGTTCAGTGCAGAGATGACGTCTGATGGAGGAAAGTGGAACGAAAGGCAAGGATAAACGACTCCACATAGTGTGGTATAAGAGCAGCCGAAAGAAGCAGTGTGTGTGTGTGTCACGAACGGGCGAACCATTAAATTTTGACCAAGAAATATCCCCTAGTATGTAGGCTTAGGCTGTCATGATACCCGCTGGCGGATTGACAGAAATTTTTCTGCAATGATTTGAACTTAACTTGATTTAACTGGATTTAACGGTGACCACCAGGACCAAGACTAATTTGTTTCCATATATGAAATTGTATATGCTCGTAGAAAGTTTAATTTATTGAAGCCTTTAATTGTCACTTCAAATATTTTTAATTATGACGCGATAGGTCTTTTTTATTCTGATATATTGCACGTAAACTTTATAATTATATATTTTTTATTTTTTACATAACCAGGTTTAATACTTGGGTACCTTTTTCAATGCCCATATATTAATACAAGTAAGTAGACATTTCAGAAAAATGGAAGCGTGAAATACGCGGACACGAAGGCATAGTTATTTATTAGAGACAAAATATTTCCTTAGCCAGTTGCGTCCTATCATCAGTCGGAATAAATTGTCCATCAGCTAATTTCCGTGCGGGTTTTCGTCGTAATTACGACTATATCACATTTAGGCCTCTGTTAAGTTGACGTGCGATATCTCTCACGGTGTCCGCTACGTCCACTCGCGCGATTGGACCGCGGTAATCACGAGAGACGAGCTGGCTACATCTGTAAACTATCATCTAAACGGTCCGCCGACGTATGAGAAATGGACGCGACTTAATAGTCCATTGCGGCGGATCTTAGGGCGTGGCCATGAAATCAGCGACGGTGGAGTAAACCGAACGACCTTTGAACTCTGTCCAGTAGTCATATGTTAAAAATGTGAGCTGTCACGATCTTTTTTATGGAAAACGAGACAAAACGGCAAGCGGGTCACCTGATGGTAGATGTGAAAAACCTAAACTACTTCTATAGAAAGTACTTCCTTGATTAAAGGAAATAAATATGTCACTATAAATAAATTATGTAGCTTAATACAAAATATGTATAATATTTAGAGACCAGCGCCGATTGAAAGAGAGAAAAGAGTCGCTGAGTGACGAACGTCGAGATTTTTCATATCAAAATGAAAATATACTGAACAGTTCTCAGCAATACAAACCTGTCGCGAAATAAGTGGGATCAGAAATAACTTATGATTGTTTTTTTAAGTTTTCATGGCTTATTTTAGGTTAATTGTCACACGTTTAAAAGACGAGTGTGCCACGTGGTAGCTTCTTTTGCGGAACTACTGATCCTGGCTGGCTCGTTATTTACTTTCTCTCGGAAGAACCGGCGCAACGTGGCAATTATGCTTTAATCTGCTGACACACCGACGTCCACTTTCGCAAAGGTTTGCCACGCCACTGCAAACCTATGGGTAGAGGTAGATAATCCCATACTAGCTGCTGCCCGGATGCGGACTTGAGAGGGCATTTGACTGCACTGGCTGGAGAGGAAGCCTGAGGCCTTCTCAGGCCTCCTCTAAGGTGTGCCGGGGTTTACGGAAGATTGCGTTCTCGTGTTCCCCTGTTTTTACAGAAACCTTATTTACTGAAACGCGCGTGCAACGTGGAATTTTTAGTAGTTACCCCGTAACTCCCACATACGCCTGCTGCCTACCCGCAAGGCGGCGGAGGATCCATCAAGGATTTTTCCCACGTAAAAAAAGGGCATCCCGTTATATGACTCGCTGTTTCCGTGGCCCGCTCAAAAGAAATGCGTGCGCGAAAGACGTCGGCGAACACTCGTATTAGCGGTGGTTTTCCCCGGCCATATGTCACGGACAATCCTTGTTGCGGGAGAGTCTGCGGTCCACCCAACATTGTCGTCTCGCGTTTAAGATTAATGCGATATCGTTCCCAAGTGGATTTCAACGGCTTACTTACATACAGGTAACTAGCATTTCAACTTTCGTATACTACACGGGACAGAATATGGGGCTTAGATTTGCTCGTACATTAGTTTATTGAACGAATTTCAGGTGGCTGGTAAATGTTCAGCAGTGAATTGTAACAGGCTGAAATGACGATGATGATTACGAAACAAGTTGTACGTAAAAGTGTGAATTGTAAATTTATAAAACTAAATAATACGAACCTAGAGCCGCATGGCACACAGTTTCCGCCTAACGTTATTAAATGCAATTCAAACTAGCGTATGTTAGAGAGACGGACTCCTCCCGCAAACTCAGTTAAGGCGTTTGGGACTTGGTTACAATAATAACTTTTAAGCTGACAGTTAAAAAAGATATAAGGTCAAACACGCCAGTTTGTACCGTGTCCACCAATGCAGGAAATGATTCCAACTTTTAACAATTAAATCTAAATAAGACCGCGATGAAAGCGGTTTAATATTTTCTATCTAACTCAGTAGTGACTCGAGTAACAAAAGTGAACGCGTAGACAATCAAGAACAAACCTAATACCATCCACCCCCTATAATAAGTTTCACTCGCTCATTCGATATTTTCGAACTGCTCGATTAGACGCGCACAAAATTTAGGCGCGCGTGCTATTGTGAGCGCTCGGCTAGCCACGTTGAACAAATAACGCTAGGACGCTTGTAACGGCAACTTTCGCCATGTCCGTCAGAATTAGCGTCCGACTTTAACTATCGGCCCGGGCGCCCACCTCGACCATAAATTAGGAGCTGCTTGAGCGGTACAAGGGTTGAGTGCGTATCCATTGCACCGCTGAGAGAAATGTTTTTCGTTTATTAAAACAATTCAGCGTTCAGAGCGGTCGAAGGTGTGCTATACTTGTTATTTCTCTAAGTGTTAGAGTTCACAATGAAGATATACGCAGTAAAAAAAATTAAAAGAAAAAAAAACTTTTAAAAACAAGCTTTTATTATGTTGTTGTTAATAAAAATAACTAAAAATTTAAAACAATAATTTAAACCTGATAAGAAAAATATCATCACATAGGTACCAAAAATTGCGACCTTTAACGATAAATCATTAAATCTTTGCGTTTTTATCACATTTTACTCAATTTTTTATAAAACAAAGCGTGTTACAGTTTTAAGCTGTGTTTGCAAAAGAAAAATAATGAAGGTGTAATTATGTAATAATGCTAAATATTCTTTAATGTTCCACTTCAAGCCCGGTGTATCTATAAAGGTCTCTCAAGGCCAACAGTGGTTGATCCAACAAAAATAAGGATTTAATACCACTCGACTGAAGAGATGAAATGAAATAACTTCATGGTGTTCATTTTATTTTTACGTGTTGTTAACGTGTTTGGTAAAAGTATAAATCAGCATAACAAAATATTTATATTTACAGAAATTTATTAAGACAATTCCAACTTCAGAAATATAATGTTAAAATTGTAACACCAGACTAAGCTCAGGCACTTTTCAAAATAACAAGGAATGAAGCGACATCACATTATCGTTAAAAAGTTACCACTTTCAAAAACCAACGAATAAGCGTTTTTCAACCGCTATTAAAATTTATTGAATGTACTTATAAATTTCAATCAAGTTTATCGTATTCCATACTCTTATGGATATAGATATGTATATTATAAGAATACATAATACTTGAACACATGAACATGTGTGAAATAACTATACACTTAACATAATTATAACATAATCTTCTCGTAAGACAATGGAAACGCGATATAAAGCATGGACCATAGACTTTTAATCAATCTGCACGAGCGGTGCGGGACTGCAAAAATGGCTGGCAGGTTAGTTTGTGGCGGGTTCGGCTTAATTAAAACCATAAGGAAAACTGGCCGGTGTGACGGTTTCGGTTATCTTTGGGCCTTTTTCGGCTAATAACCGTGTGAATTGGCCAGTATTTCAATGTTGTTCTGTCTCATGCTTATTGTGTCCTAAGTAGTGAGTGCATAAGCGCAGCAAAATGTTTTATTGGGATGAATATATAATTTTGTAATTAATATAAAAAATTAAATAAAAAGCATACCGAACACCTATGGGGCTTATCTATATGGGCAATAGATCTTTAAATCATATAACGTATAAAGTAAATAATAGGTGATGTAATCTGTGATATTGCTTGTTTATTAGCCCAAATATTAACTTCATATTTAGATTTTTGCAAATTTACAAAATTAATGAAATATAGCAAAGTTGTGCCAGTTTATAAATCAGCATCAAGATAAAATGCCTTAAATTACCGCCCATACGGCGGTATTCACTTACCTTTAGAAAATAATGCTGGATCAGATGATATTTCATTTTAATAAATATGAAATTTTGAACCAGCTTCAGTTCGGATTTACGAAAGGTAGATCTACAACTGACGCTGGAGTAGAATTATCCTGCATGACACCATCGGTGTGTTCTGTGACCTTTCCAAGGCATTTGACTGTGTAGATCATAAAATTCTTATTAGGTCTAGTTTAGTGAACCGGCGGTAGTCTTTAACGTTCAATAAGAGCTTAAAATAAGCCTATGTTGAATAAGGAAATTTTGAGTTTGAATTTGACTGTGAATCTAAAATTAAGCAGAGTAACAGCCTGAACATTATATTACAGTCTCTGGTTAGTAGTAGCAGTCAGTAGCTGGTCAAGTCTCTGTTGTAATCCGGTTGCCGATATCTACCAAAATATTTTTATTATTGTATGCACGTTTCCTCGTACGTTTTCCTCCAACGCTGATTACTTGGCAAATCAGAAATTGAAATTATGGTGAATTTTGCCGGTACTTTAAAGTTCGGATTTGAATTCAGCCTGCCCGAGAATGGAGGCTTTGAAATCAATATTCTCACTAATATTATAAACGCGAAAGTTTTTATGTTTGGATGGATGTTTGTTACTCTTTCACGCAAATACTACTGAATGGATTTTAATGAAACTAATATATATATATATAATACATCCGAATATCACATAGGCTGTAATTTATATACATATTTTGTTACGCCTTCAGCCTATTCTACACAGACGTAGTTGCGGGCAGCAGCTAGTATTATATATTAAGCTACGACGGCGTTGTTAATTATATGTGTAATCAAAGTGATTTCATCAGTATTAATGTAGAAAGAAGGCTCTAATGTTAATAAAGACTATTTTTATACCTGCCTTGTATTTTATTCCAACACATACATATACACTCATACATAAATATGCATAATAAATTATATACTATTAATTATTTAGTTTTATTAGTTTTTCCGTTAGTCTACACGATTGAACTCTGTATGGAGTCCTAATGATTGCTTGCTTAAAAAACGTATTCAATGAGTGTACTTTCAATAAAGGGAGTGACAAAAGACCAAACGGCTCACCTTTATAGAATACTCGCAATAGCAGAGGAGATACCAAAATGTCGCCGGTACTGCAGTAAGGAATATATTCTTTTCTAAGGTCCCTACCGCCGGTTTCAATATTCGATCTACAATCTGTAGATCGAATATTGAAACCGGCGGTACCAAATGTATCTACGAGATGTGGGGTGAGTTCCTATGCCGCTGTCGGAAAATATTGTTGTAAGAAAATTAACGTATTTTTCTAGTGAACGTATTTTTAAAACATTTATTTGTAAACGTAGTATCGTATATTTATATATACGTGTGAAAAATACTCGCACGTTTCACGAAATTTTCATGACATGCACTGTGGTGTCTTAACAACTACCAAGAAGAAAATATGTTGGATTATGTCGCGATATGCGGTGGCAAAATTCAGGATAACGCGTTAACAATACTTCATGACCGCATCTCTTTTCCTTCGAGAAAAGTTTTTCCAAAGCAGATTTCACTTAAGGACGTATCGTACATAAAATGGCGCGTACACAGACAACTCGTTGAATTAAAGATGGTATGCCGTCGAGGTACGCGCCGATTGCATGTCGCTGGGATATAAAACGAAATTGCTTAGGAGATGCGGAGAGATTTAAAGTTTTAGTTCAACTATTGAAGCTTATTTTCTCCTTGCATAATTGTGAATGAACAAAAGAACTATAAAGCGTATGAAACCAAAGACAAAAAGAAAAAAACTAGGCCACCATGTTCAACTTTGTACAGTTGATTGAGAAAATCATCTGAATATAACGTTCAGCCGCCAAGACCCAAAGCGAAGAAGCTGGTACCAAGCGATGACACTGATGACGCAAATGCTTGGTAGGTAAAAGGCCACCGTCCATTGTACTTGTAAAATAACCACCTTCATTTTAACTTTTAGAAGTTTATTTGATTTTAAGTGCATAACGTAGTATTATACATGTACAAGTATATGTGTGAATAACAAAGCACAGGAAAATGTGCAAGGTGCATAAGTACCCTACAAAGACATTACAAATAACGTTTATATTTAAGATAATGCTGAATTTTTTTTTTTGGATTTTGATAAAAAAAAGTTTTTACCGGACATTATCATTCGGAAAATATGCCCCCAGTGTGTAAAAAATTGCAAAGTATGCGGCAACCGGGAATGGATGAGACTTGGCTTAGGTTAAGTCAGTTGTAATTATTTTTAGATGTAAACCTTAAAATAATTATAACTGTTAAAGTATTTTTGAGCATATTTTTCGGTCTCCCGCTTGCGATATCCACAACTCGTAACGAAACAGGGGAAAACATCCCATAAACGTAAACAAAGGAAGCAGCCGCGACGGAGTACACAATCGCCGGGTCATTTCTCAATTCCAAAACCCTGTCCAATCTAGCTGGCAGTTACGGGGATGCCGTATTCAAAACAATCCAACACTTGGAGCGGAAACCGATCCTCGCGGGTGCCGTTCCGGCGCGCTTTACTTTTTCACATTATGCCGCCTCCCCGCCAGCGTTGCGATCTCCATTACCTAAGTGTTTATCTTCATGAATGTTTCTTCCGTACGTATTCCCCATATTGCCTTAGCATATTATCTGTGGACTTTAATAACGACGCCTCCCGCCCGGGCCGTGTTCCCCGAATTGAATCCCTAATTTGATTTTTGAACGCTTGAATGTGTATAATCATTTTTTTTCGGATGCGACCGCTCCGCTGTTTCGTCTGAATGTTTTCAATTTTACACTTTTTAACGGTAATCGTCTGGACAAAACTTGTTTAAAAAAGACATATAACGTAAAATCTTAGTTTGATTGGTTTACTTTGATAAATATGCAATGATACTACAAAGTATCACGCTTACAATATAACGACAACAGTAAGGCAATATTAAGCACTAAACAGTACATTCTTAATTGCCCCACATCAGTAAGAACTGTTTACTTTACTAAAGTATAGGTAAAATAAATAAGAAAATTAATTAACGCAACAAAATCATCACACAAATGTAACAGACTATACGCAATAAATGTTTTTATTTGTATTAGTAATAATTTATGTTTTTTGAAAAATTTCGTACCGTTAGTAGGTAAATGAATATTATAATAGTAAAATAATATCAATTTTCTTTTTCTCACCATTGCAGGACAAATGTGTTTAACGTCAATGCACAGTCCCATAAGCGTCGTTATGTAGAGTTATAGTGTTTATACATTATTTTCAACCTACTTCAAGAAATGAGGAGGTTAATATATTAAGTTTTTAACTTTAAGTGCTGATTTATCACGTGCTCCGCGGTGAAGGAAAACATCGTGAGGAAACCAGCATATTTTCGAAATAATTACAAATAAATATATATTTCGAAGATATGTGAAGTCCGCCAATCCGTGAAAATGGTTTGAGTACGTAGCAGTACTACGCGAGCCGTGATAGCTCAGTGTCCGGGCGCTCGCCTTTAATTCAATATACTCAGTGGCATATTTTCGAAATAATTACAAATAAATATATATTTCGAAGATATGTGAAGTAGTGCCAATCCGCAGTGGGGCCGCGTGGTGGACTATGCCATGATACCCTCTGTATAGAGGAGACCTTTGCCCAGCAGTGGGAGATGCATAGGCTGTTACTTTACTTACTACTTTTACGTAGCAGCAGGGCGACGTACGTCTATGTTAGCGTCACCGAGTGGCTTCTGCAGTTGCATGGAAGGGCAGGTTACCAGCGGGAAACCACGGCCTCACGGAAGGCCGGCGTGGAGTGGAAGTTATAAATTTGTGTTTTGACTGGTGAGTCATTAATCGGTCCCCAATCTTTTAATGCGTTACCATGTATTTGTCATATGATGACGTCTTGCTAACATTTAAAACAATGAGCCCGGGATACCTCACTCAAGAGCAAAATGAAAAAATATAATTATGAAGAAACAAAAGTATAACAATACGTAAAATTGAGGTATGGCGGCCGCAGTTTTCATTTAATGTTTAACAAATAGAGTTTTATAGAATTAATTTATGTAAACTATTGTATAATATAACATTCAGATTTTAATATACAAATTACTGTGAGTTATTTTAGTCAACATATACGGCCTTTGATCCATCCTGCTGTGGCTTTAATAACATTCGTGCCGATTTGAATTTCAAAGATTTCGTCGTATCTTTGGTGGCTTGATTGTATATAAGTAGCTAGTTGTATACTGGTGGAACAAGTTAGGTAGTAGATTAGATACTTCCAATAAAAGCTGGTAAATATACTCTGCCTTCTGCTTTCATAGTATTCGGGTTTGAGAGAAAACCACCTTATTCTGTTTTTTTTTTTTCTTTGTTACGTGGATAATTTTGTCATAAATGCCTCGTCTTAATTTAGACCCTTCCTATTCCAAAGTTTAAAGATAATAAACATCAATTTATTATTTTCGGAGACATTACGGAAATTACGAACGTACCTATTTCATAAACTTTAAACACAGAATCAGGGTTCATTCATTTTTAGTATAGGTTTTTTGATAAATCTTATGTTATGTTAATGGACGTTATCAGCTGCTGATTATTGCATATTATATGTACAGTGGAGTTTGTTTAAATCGATTGTCAGGCGCGATTTGTCGAAAATATCGATGTGTCAAAAAGGCTTTGAGAACCCTAGCCTTTCGATCTTTTTTTAATGTGAAAAGTTGCCAAACGAGCATGCGGTTCACCTGATGTTAAGTGAATACTGCCGCCCATGTACATCGGCTACACCCGAGGATTACAGATGCGTTGATAACCTTTTGAACATTGGACTCCGGCTACCTCACTCACCAGACAAAACGCTAAAGTATTTATTATACCTCCACTATACGCTGGTCTACTGTGAGGTCGTGGTACTAACACGGACGAGCCTGCCCATTCGTGCAACAGCTGAGGCTGCTGCGTGGCCCTAGCAAAGTTTAAGTCTCGCTCTATAAAATGGTGGTAACGTATCTGTTCCTACGGGTGTTGACGATGCCCATAAGCGGCGGTCATCAGTTAACATCTGGTGAATCGCCAGTTTCCTTGCCACCTTCTCGCATAAAAACAGCCAAGTGCTAGTCAGACTCGTGCACAAAGGGTTCCGTACCGTTATCTTTTAAACGCTAAACACTTAAAAACAACGGTGCATGTTCCCTTTGGATACGGAATCCTAATTAGTGAAGCAAATTAACCTATACACGTTCATTGCTGGTGGAGACATCATCTACGGAGTGTGTACGGACTGCTGCTTAAGAAGCGAAAACATCGTGCAAAGGCAAGCGTCCGAGTGTATCGTTGCCAATTATAATTGCTGTCGGTTTGCCCTCGCGTCCTGATTATGCCCGCTTCCCGGGGATTTGTTATGACCGCGCTAATTGCTCGCATCCCGGTCGAGGTTCGTTCCTTCCTCATTAAGGGGCGATTGGGCGCTGGTGACGTCACGCCGCTGATACGTTCGACCCGGCTGAAAGTCATCCGCGTCGCTCGCTACGTACTCTGTGACTGCACCGACGGGCCATTGCAGAGTGGTAATTATGCTCAACGCTTCCAAGTATAAGGGATTAAACTCTTTTGTGTTTACTTACCTAAACGTAGGAACTATAGACAAGTTTTAAATAAGTTTCTTTATTGTTGTGGCTCATTTCTTTGTCTTAAATTGTCATGCGACAGTTTAATTGAACGTTTCATTGGACAAAAATCTTCATGTCGTTTTTTGATTATGTAAGTAATGTACAGCGTTATCGTGAATGAGTCGCATTTTTGATTATTTCACTGACTTTGAGCGGCTAAATTATAGAAATTGGACGAAATTTTTTTTTTTTCTATTTTATTGATTATCTTCGTTTTCTTTTGATATAAAATCGCTCGCTTCTCATGTATAGACAAATATAAACTCGTATAAATAGTAATCCAAAATGTTAATGCATATAACGCTGACATAATACATACTACAGATAAATAAAATTGGATTGTTTGGAATATTAAAATAACCGTTTTACAACCTTACTTATACCAAAATAAGATTTTATACAATTTTGTCTGTCTGTTTGTTCCGGCTCATCACTGTAACGGCTGGACCGATTTTGAAGAGTCTTTCACTGGCGGATAGCTGATGTAATAAGGACTAAGGCTACTTTTATTTCAAAAAAGTAAATTTAATTTATTTTAAATTACAGCGAGTATTTAATAAATTTCAATATACATAATATTCAAAGCATTATTTAAACGCTTCTTTCAATTCAATATGCGCTATGCAACTCAAGATTAGGTCCACATTTTTAGTTTTCAGTAACATTTTTAGAAAAATGGTTAGGTTTCAAAAAATACTCAAACCTAATAATACAAACGTTATCTGTTTCTAAACGATAAAATAAATTTTACACGAAATCTTTCCCGACTTGAACGGAAAAATTGTGAAAATGTATATGTTAAATGGTGACCGTGTCTCCAGATGACACTAGATAAAACTTCCATCGAAGATCATCAATAAATACGTATCACTTTATAGTGTCAATTGCTACGGCGAGCGTTCGTAAACTTTCGGTTGGACCCAATAAAATCTCCGATCACGCGACGCGAGGAAACAGTAAACTCCGCCGTGCACTCCCAAATAACGCTGGGACGTACCGAGCACCTGACGCTAAACTGATAACAAGTTGCCCGTAAGCTACGGGATCACTTAACCCTGGCCCGTTGATTAGAGAAAATCAAGCCTCTTCGCCACCTGAGACCGTTACTTTGAAAGTAGCGATCGGTACCTTATTAAGGTAATACTCCCCCTATTGCAACGATCGCAAAGAGAATGATGTGATGGCTTCCGTTTCTAGGAAAATGAAACAGTTGTACATAATAAATTATTACATTTACGCGATTACTTATAACTTAAACAACATATAAGAAATATAAGAAAGTATAAGATTACTTATAACTCTATATATATGGATTAATCGCGATTATTTTTACGTTTTGAAACCTTTACAACGTTCATGGTCACGGGACAGACTTGTACAAAGTTATTTATAAAACAACCTGTGAACACGACTGTGTGGAATTTAAAGTAAATAAAATTTCTAAAATAAAAGTAGCCTAAGTAACTCCTTATTACATAAACTATCTGCCAGTGAAAGTCCCGTAAAACTCGGTCCAGTCGTTTCAGAGATTAGCCGGAACAAACAGATAGACTAACAGACAAAAATTGTAAAAAATAATATTTTGGTATATGTATACATCTACTAAAAAGTAAAAACCGGTTATTTTAATATTACAAACAGATACTCCAGCTTCATATATCTGTATAGTACATGTATATGTATAAATGTACAAAGTTATTGTAAAATGTACAGTTCGAAATTATTTTATCCAAACGCATAACTAACACCGTTTCCGGAAAATATGAAGCTTTATGATCGTCCTTCTGGACTTATTATAACTAGGTCAGTGTGTAACATGTGAATCATGTTGCTATTTGGTTGGTTTTTTACGATGTTTGGTTAATTATTGTTGGTTAAAGTGCATAATATCGGCGGTGACAGAACGCTGTCGCACATGTCGCACCGTAATTTATTTATTTAATCTAATTATTTACTTACTTCGTTAATTATTGATTCATTTACTTATTTCTTTATTAATTTACTTATATAATGGTGGGTTCATGTTCCACGACTGGCTTTTTTTTTTTTATGCGAAAAGTTGTCAAACGAGCAGACGGTTCACCTGATGTTAAGTCAATACCGCCGCCCATGAACATCTGCCACACCCGAGGGTTACAGATGCGTTGACAACCTTTTGAAAATTGGGCTCCGGCTACCTCACTCACCAGACGAAACGCGAAAGTATTTGTCATACTTCCACTTTACGCCGGTCTTCTGTAAGGTCGTGGTACTTACCCGGACGGGCCTGCCCATTCGTGCAACAGCCGAGGCTGCTGTGTGGCCCTACCACCGTAGAATGGCTCCTCCGAATAAGGCGCGCTGGAACATAAAGCACATCATTCTATCTTTCGCAAGGGCATCGGACTCCCTGGTGCCAGTGTTAAGTAGTAACAGATCCCCCGGCCCCTTGCGGTGAATCTGGTTTGTGGCTCCACCACTCACCACATATCGGCTGCTGTAGAGTAGGGAAAATGAAGGGAAGGGCAAGGAAGTTTTTTCGCCAATGAGTAACAAACACACAAACTTTCGCGTTTATAACATTATAAGAAATAAGTAATTTACTTTTGACCTTAACAAGCGCTTATAAGATTCCACGTTAAGTACCAGTTACGGATCTAGAATTTTCTATTGGAGAGATTAGATATTGATTCGGCATTGAAATTTTATAAAATCAAAAGAATCTACTATGAAAATTTTACGATGATTGCATGCAATAAGATACATTATTAAAATGATACCGATGTAATGAGGAAGGATACGTATACATTTCGTGTTATTTATTGTGTTATCAAGCTGTTCATATTTTTATATATGACATATAGAGATTCGTTAACGACCAGTTAAAAACGATATGTTAATATATCAACGCTTATCGTTCATGAAAAAATAAGAATGCTACGCGATAAAATCAACGGTTGCTAACTGGGACTTTGTCATTTCTTTCTAATGATAAGACTTTTTGTTTAATATTATTACCTTTTTTTACAAAATATATACCTTGTTTTACTTTACCTTCTTTGAAAATTACCCTTAAAACACGACCCTCTAATGATGTGCTTCATCTCTTTAGCACAAAACGTAAAAGTTTCAAAACGCAATTGTTACAATGGTTCCCGCGTAGCGAGTATGGTGGTCTGCGGTTTCCCGCGAAGATTCCCATTAACTCAATTAGACTCCGAAGCAGGGCTAGGTAAACCTCGTACGAGGCGGAACTGTGTTGCTGTTGCGGAAAATAAGCTTCTTCGAAATTGAATTACGTCCCGCTAAAACGTAACATAGGTTTGCTTGCTGGACTAAGCTCCGTTGGAACTTTGTTTTTAAATTACACTTATGTGCTGCCGGCAACCATACAACCGAGTTGTCTGGGAGAGAATGCCAAAAAGACAATAAGTAATTCTTGTTTAAGGTAATTGTAGTAAGAGAAGTAAAATAAATATTTTTTTTTATGAAACTAGTCACTTATCGAAAGCAAGCGTGTTTATTTTCATTTAATTTCTTTTGCTTATAATTGCATGTAGGTAATTGATTTTTTTTTAATTTAAGTGATTATTTTGCTAGTAAACGCGTTATCAATTTTTGAAAGACGTCTGATTTTTTGATTCTGCCAATACACACGAACAACGTTATTCACGTGATGTGTCGACTATAGCCTGGTGGAATAAGATGCAGGAATGTGGCGATGCGCTGAGTGAGGTAATTGCAGCCCCTTCCCTTAAGGATTGGTAAGGCAACTGCAGCGCCATTGTTCTGCTAGGTACATCAAATTGCTGTCATACTGAGCGTTGTTCACGGTGGCGACAACACACAACATCTAGCGCATCCGAAAACAACACACAAGTTCTACTCTGACTCGGTGAAACCAACACAACTTGTACACAAGTTACATCCGGCAGAGCGCTTCTTACCGCCCCTAGCAGGTTATCACAACAATAGCCATCAGCTCTATGTATCGATTAATCACCTACGCTACTAGATAGCGAAAATGATAGATATTTGAACGAGAGATATTATTTTTTGTTACTGTGTTACGAGATATTATATCAACTTTATAAATTATATAAAGTTAGTAAGTAAAGTAGAGTAGTTAAGTAAAGTTGATCAATACGTTTTACAGCTACAATTTTTTTTATATTTAGGACTTCGTATATTTAAGCAATTTGACAGAAAAACGTTTTCTCACAGCGTTCACTTCCAAAACCACTTGGTCGGTTATAAATTAAATTAAATTTTATTTAACATTATAAGGTCAAGCGATTGTTTATAACAAGTTTTAAATCATCCCTAGACTTATATCATTAAGGTGACAGAGACAGCTTATGATTCAACTTTTAAGTTAGTAAAGTTATTAAACATTGAGTATTTTTTTAATAGCACTATAATTTGAACTCACGATTTTAATTATTAAATTTGACGCCCTCAATCAAAAATCAATAAAACGTTAGCTTAATAGTATTAAGCTATCAAAAAGAACTTGCACTCTAACACAAAACCAGAAAAAAAGCTAACCATCGCGCGCGCATGTGTTATTTGTATCACAATATAATAACCGGTCTAGTCAGTCAATCTTCCGATGGCTCCCTTTTTACTAACACAATACCATATCAATTTACCGCCGATACGCCAAATCGTCTCCGTTCAATAGCTTCTATTCTTTTGGAAATAAAGTTCACAACACGGCAACGAGTACTTTCATGCGTGCACCATTATCTTTGTCTCAAGTAAACAAACGTGCCACCTAATGACGTCATTGAGTACCCTTGAGGCACTCCCGAGTATTAAAATGATAAACGTAGCCCGCTATCGAGTATGGAAATCTCTCAATTTATTATACGATAGGTCGTTATCCTATTAGGTAAACAAAATTTAGGGGGTTAATAGAGTCATCTCGGTTATTAAGTGTAATTTAGGGGCTGGCGCCGCCCCGGTGTACAATTTTAGCGTCACTAGATTCTTATTTCGTGCCAGTGATTATTCCGTCATGGTTTATTACGTAATTGTGTATTGTATAATTCACGTTCCCGGACGAAATGGAGTACCGGGTACAACTATGTACAGTATGAGTCGAAAAGTAAATAAATAAATGTGTATTATTTATTTACATTTGAAAGAGCAAGTTTTTTTACACTATGGTTCTAAAATATGTTAACTTTT
Source organism: Iphiclides podalirius (assembly GCA_933534255.1). Taxonomy (NCBI): domain Eukaryota; kingdom Metazoa; phylum Arthropoda; class Insecta; order Lepidoptera; family Papilionidae; genus Iphiclides; species Iphiclides podalirius. The sequence goes on from OW152816.1 coordinate 3,145,129, forward strand.
CATAATAGATATTTTGGTTTGAGACAAACCCTGAAGAGATCGAATATTGAATCGTTGACATAAAATGTATTTGTCCCAATTAAATACGGGCTGATATTGAATGATTTATAAAATATGGAAATAAATACATTTGTTGGCAACATTAAAAGAAGTGTCATTCTGTGAGGTATAAATGAAGCTGCAAGAAGCATTTCATGGTCTTCGTCGTCTTCTTCTCCGGCCGTTAACAAGTAGTATACGCGATAGTGCTGCCCAATCAGTATCACAGATTAAATAGTTAGAGTTGTGTTACATCAGTGTAAAAGTGATAAAATAAGTAATTATACCAGTGTTATTGTTGTGCAAAGTGAAACTACGGTGATTTGGTAAAAGTATTTATATTTCTACCTTCTTAGCTCGATAAAACAAAGTATAGCTAACACATTAATACTTAATAAGCCAATGAAAAATAAAATAAAATGATATTACTTAAAAATAAAATAATTCTTAGAAAGTAGTTTGAATACAATTTTAAGACTCATCAGTCATATAAAATCTACCTACACTTGGGCTACTACAAAATGGGCTGTGACTTGTTACAATAGGGGAGTTTGTAATATTTTGGTACAGTACAGAATGCACTCAGGGGAGCAGTGAATTGAACAGCATGACATCCATATGTTCAAAAATCTTATATGACTAACTTTAGTCTGTGGTTGAGCTTTGGTAGGTCCATATTTAATTATAATATATCGTAAAATACCTACATAATATAATTGCTATATATTATATAGTTACTTTACGAGTTCACGAGTAGATATTTACTTGAAAGAGGTTCAAACAATTTATTTCTATGACTGTTATGTGTACAAGTAAGTAATTCTCAGTAGTGCAGTCTATGAAGTTTTGACTTAATAAATTCCTATATCTTTGACCAGTGCTTTTTCTTTATTTCAATATTTTGTTCCCTTTTTTATCTGCTGAAGTAGCAAACGAGCTGGTGGGTTACCTGATGTTAAGTGATAACCGCCTGCCCATGGACATTTGCAAACCCGGAAGGTACCCGTAGTTTGACGGCGGTAGAGCCAGGCAGCAACCTCGGCTGTTGCACGAATGGGCAGGCTCGTCCGGGTATGTACCACGACCACACAGAAGACCGGCGTAAAGTGGAAGTATGAAGAAGCTTTATGGATATCAAACAGATGATACCGTCGCCAAAGAGTTGATTATTTGCTCCAACTGATTGTTCAAACATTATCCTTATATGTAATGTGTGAATTGGCGACGGTATTTAAAACGAGAGGTATCATTGAAACATCACACTTAGATATTGGCTTTGATGACTCCGTGGCGCAGTTGCCAAGGTATTGGCTTCGGCGTCGGGGGTCGTGGGTACGATTCCCACACGGCACAACTATTTGTTCGACCCACATATAGTTGTTTCGCAGCTGGGTGTGAAATTTATGTTTGTAAAACGTCCCTACAACGCAGGATAATGTTATCCTAAAGTAAGGGCAATGTTTTTTTAATCATTAAAAAAATATATGATAGTGTTTCTTTTATGTGTAATAAGGTACGAGCAAGCGAGTAAGCGTTTTACCAGGTGTTTACGTTGACCACTGACCATGGACATCCACAGGGTTACAAATGCGTTTCCAAATTTCTTATGGAACCCGGCTACATCACCAGATGAAACGCAAAAGTATAATACAATCACTTCGCGGTCTTCTGTGTGGCATCAGTACTGCCTCGGAAGAGCCTGCAACGGCAGTAGTCCTACCCCTTCAGGTCTACACAGGCTAGGCAGAGTTTGCTGCCACAATTACTTGAGAAGTAAATATCCTAGGTGATGTGACTATTGCAAAAAAGGGGTCACAGACGTGTGCAACGTGTTCGGTCGTCAAATAAAATGTTATAGCGCCATAAAAATGAAGCAAACAGACGTGTAATGTGAAAAAGACAAACGGAAGCCGATTAGCCATCGAACCCATAAAGGTGGCGCGTGTCGCGAAACCCTCCACAGTACGTTCCATTATTTACGAACACCGCAACGAGCACCTAATGAATGCTCATTAAAAAATCTAAACGTAAACATCGCGATACCCTACTATTGGAAAAACTCGAATCATTCCTTAAATTCGATGACGATTCGACGACGATTCCTTTGATGACTTCGTGGCGTAGTTGCTAAGGTATTGGCTTCGGCGTCGGGGGTCGTGGGTTCGATTCCCACACGGGATAACTATTTGTGAGACCCACAGATAATTGTATCTCATCTGGGTGTTTGTCCGCGTGAAATTTATGTTTGTAAAAGTTCTTACAACACAGGATACTGTTATCCTAAAGTAAGGGTATCCTAAAGTATTTTATAAGGCCCGCCGCAAAAATAGAACACAAAAACTCTCTGATCACACTCTCAACCTCTTGGGAAAAAGACGAGAGATGCGGTTGCAGTCTTTAACTGACATGTCGGACTACAGGCGGCTTAATAGGCAGATCTCCAAATACATGCGGTGAGACTTACGCAACTTCAATACAGGTCGTATTGAGGGAGCTATAGAGCGGAACCTAGGCTCAAAAGTCTTCGCCAGAGATCTGTCTATCGGACAAAGCCAACTGACTAAGTTGAAGACTGACAGCGGCGTTATCATCTCCAGTAGACCAGTGGTTTTGAGTGAGATAGAGAGGTTCTATGGACAGCTGTACACATCGTCGTTGGAGCCACACATATGTGTGAGTAACGACCCAAGAGCAAAGCTTATCCGACACTATTCCGATAATATCCCGGACGTCAGTCTGAGCGAGATTAAAATGGCTCTTGATCATCTTAAGAATGGCAAAGCATCAGGAGAGGACGGAATTACAGCAGAGCTTCTGAAAGCGGGTGGAGAACCGGTACTTGTAGTCCTTCAGAGGCTCTTTAATTCCGTCCTTCAGGGTGGTGCTACACCAGAGGCGTGGAGCAGAAGTGTGGTGGTGCTGTTCTTCAAGAAAGGCGATAACGCTCTCTTGAAGAACTATAGACCGATATCCCTTCTGACCGCCTCTATGTGCTGTTCTCAAGAGTCATCTTGAATCGTCTCGCTTCCAGACTCGACGACTTCCAGCCTCCCGAACAAGCCGGATTCCGAAAAGGCTTCAGTACCATAGACCGCATACACACCTTGCGGCAGATTATACAGAAGACCGAAGAGTATAATCTGCCTTTGTGCCTAGCGTATGTGGACTATGAGAAAGCCTTCGATTCTGTCGAAATTTGGGCGGTACTCCAAGCTCTTCAGCGGTGCCAAATTGACTGTCGGTATATCGAGGTGCTGAGGTGTTTGTATAACAAGGCTACGATGTCCGTCCAAGTACAGTCCAGTAGTACAAAAACCTATCCAACTGCAGAAGGGTGTAAGACAGGGTGATGTCATATCCCCGAAACTCTTCACCGCTGCGTTGGAAGATGTTTTCAAGCTTCTGGACTGGAAAGGACGAGGTATTAACATCAATGGCGAATACATCACCCACCTCCGATTTGCCGACAATATAGTCATCATGGCAGAATCGCTGGAGGACCTTGGTACTATGCTCAATGACCTCAACGGTGTCTCCCAACGGGTGGGCCTTAAGATGAACATGGACAAGACGAAGATCATGTCTAATGTCCATGTCACGCCAATACCGGTTGTTGTTGGGAGCACTGAGCTCGAAGTTGTTGACGAGTACTTTTACCTAGGACAGTTTGTCCGGCTAGGTAAGTCCAACTTCGACGCAGAGGTCAATCGACGAATCCAACTCGGATGGGCAGCGTTCGGGAAACTACGGCAAATCTTCTCGTCAAATATACCTCAATGTTTGAAGACTAAAGTTTTCAATCAATGTGTGTTGCCAGTGATGACCTACGGAACCGAGACGTGGTCCTTCACTGCTGGCCGTATGAGGAAGCTCAAAGTCGCTCAGCGAGCTATGGAGCGGGCTATGCTCGGTATTTCTCTGCGTGATAGAGTTCGTAACGAAGACATCCGCAGTAGAACTAAGGTGACCGACATAGCTCAAAGGATTAGCAAGCTGAAGTGGCGGTGGGCCGGCCATATAGCTCGTAGAACCGATAACCGTTGGGGAAGAAAGGTTCTCGAGTGGCAGCCTCGTAATGGCCATCGCAGTGTGGGACGACCCCCCACTAGATGGAGTGACGACCTGTGCAAATGTGCGGGAAGTCGATGGATGCAGGTGGCTCAGGATCGTACTTCGTGGCAGTCTATAGGGGAGGCCTATGTTCAGCAGTGGACTCAAAAAAAAAATAATTTAACATCTTGCATGCTCTACTATGTAGTGGTTTGAAAACGATATATTTCTTTTTATGTGAGAAGGTGGCAAGCCAGCTGTCGCTTCACCTGATGATAAGTAATAACCGCCACCAATTGACAATTGCTATACCCGAAGGGTTGCAGATAGTTGCTACCCCCTGTAACTCGCACCCCCCCTTTATTGCGTATATATAATTAAACTTATATATATTTCTGCCCCGTTATATGAATAAATCATATAACATCATTACGTGACCAGGATAAATTATTGATCTTTCTATAGGATCTTTCTAAAGGTAATAATTAGCCGTAGGAATATTATTGTGATCGTCATATTCGGTAGGACCTCATTTACGTTGTGTTTATTTAGTAACTTGATTCTTTTAGGTGTATCTTGGATAGATAAATATTCACTAGTCGTGGTATAAGCCAGAGATAATGTCAGATTGCTTTCTTAACAACTAATCCCGACTCGCTTGAGACGGGCTCAGAGTTTATAGTATACTCCCTCTCACGCTTGTAAAGGGCTCACAATTTAATTTTAAACTAATATCCCTTCTCTCTTGAAAAGGGCTGACATCAATTTTACATACCCGATACAAGTCAACAGCTCCCCCACATTTTTAAAAAAATGTAGGGAAGGCACACGGCTCCATGAAAACACTCACCAACGCCGTGTGCGGTGCGCGCCAACCAACATATTGCGGCCCCCCCCCCAGAAGAGAGACAAAAAGTTGGGGAAAGGACCGAAGTCCATTGCAAAGCTGTTTTACCAGCATAAAGAGGGCTTGGCCCCTTGGCAGTGCGTAAGCACAAACTTTGACCGAAGTCGCGCATGTCAATGCGTGTAAACTTCATACAAGCCGACGACAAATCCAGTCTTCGTGAATGTACGTCAATACGGATTTGGGCATGTGTTAAAAATCGGGCACTCTGGCCCTATGATATAATAAGCCCTCCGTAAGCGCCACCACTTTTGCCAGATCGCCGCGACTGCAGACGTGATTGTTAGTGTTTTGGCATCACCACCATTAAAAAGGTTAGCACGACATTTCGTCGCAGAGCGCGTTTTGAGTCACTGCTCACCCCAAGGGTATGGTTAAAATGTTGCACGGCATCGCCGCAGCCTTGAGAGGTTTTCTCCCGCCAGCTACCATCCACATGAGGTAATCGCATATGCTCCACCAACCATTGAAATAGTCAGATATAGCCATAGTTGTGATTTTTATGTTTAGCCATCAGAAGGGTTTATAATTGGCAACATATAATTAATTGTCAGTGTCTCTGACGTTGAGTATAATGTATTTTCGATCAAGTTTGTCTCACCCACCAGCAAGTTGCCATTATTCGTTCGAACGGTGGGAACTTGTGAGATTCGTTAATAATGATAAAACGTATAAAGAGGTCAGACAGTCTGCAGTTCCGTCATCAGGAACCCGACTTGGACAAATCTACTGAGATGTGCATCAAACCGAGACGCAGACTCGGCCATTATGAATAGCGTCTCCCAAGCAAATGTCGCAAGACGCAATGTCACTAAATGCAACATGCATCAATACAACTATCGCAGGTCAACACGCCAACATACAGCCTATCCGGCATACACAGCAGACATCATCACCTCGAACCTCCGTCAACCAGAGTCATACGATGCAATGATATTAGGCGCAGGTCACCCCGCAAATACCACAAGACGCATTACTGCATATAGCCGCACGCATCAATGTGACTATCGCGTAGGTGGCACACCCTCACACCACATCAATATAACTCCAATCAACTTCGGCTCCAATGTTTAGAATGTCCTCGGAACACACGAAGTGTCCAAACATACTCTTTTACGATCCGAATGATAGTCGACGTATCATAGCGTAAACACTAAGACGCCAACCACTAACGGACCCCCACCCAAGCCAAGTAATAGCCAACGTATCATAGTGGAATACACTAAGACGCAAGCCACCACCAGACTCCCCAAAGTCAGATGATCAGTCGACGTATCATAATGCAACAACACTAAGACGCCAACTACCACCAAACTCTTACTATGCCGAATGACAGCCAACGTATCATAGTGATGGTCACTAAGACGCCAACTACCACCAGCTATCGATGATATGTCCACCACTGAAGACATATCCATTCATGGTTCCACGTTTACCGTAGACCATATCGTCGTACAGAAGTACCACGCAATTCCGTAGTAATATCTCTTATAAAGTCCCAAGTCATTCATTGCTCTTCATTATATTTATATATTTATTATTTTTTCTCTGAGCCTTCACATATTATCACTTTTATCCATTAGACCTTACTTCCATATGATATTGGTATGGGACGTTCATACAATGTACTTTGACTATAGTACTAAGAGTCGCGATCGACCTCTGTACTTACATATGTGCGGTCATACAAATGTGTCCCCGCACGGTATATAATACTTTCCTTAGAAATCACTAAGTATGGAATTGTATTTAATGGACATAATAGTGATCGTATCTTGCTATATTTTTAATAAATATCCTTTTTTGAGTATTTTAAGTGATTTTTAACTATTTTTAATCAATTTTTGGTAATATCATTTTCTCATACTAAAACTTAAATTTCTTTAATTTAAGTATATATTATTAACTTTTATTGTGATTAAACGTTCTTAAACGTTTTATTTTCATCTTAATTGATCTTTATTATGACTAATTAATAATAATATTTATTATTATTTATAGGTCGTTACACCCCTTATAAAGTGAACCCGGGCCACCTCACTCAACAGACGAAATGCAGAAGTATAAAGCTAAACCCGGGTCTTCTATCGCGTTACTTCCCTGAAAAGGACTTGCTAGTTTAATAAAAATGGTAGAGCCTCGAAACTTCTTCGCTGTTGCGAGACATTAAAACAGTTAAAAGTTATAAAAAAACAAGTAAATTATTTGGACAGTAATGAACAGCAATTACAACTATTATTTTAGAGATCTCTAATAAGATAGTGTGATAGATGACGTATGAATGTGAAGTTCCATCAAAGATCAAGAAGGAAGGCCTTAAAATCTATAGCATATCAAACTTTATAACAAATTTGATATAATACTTGTATTGTGAATTTACAAGTGTTAACTAAATAAGTATAATTCAGCCTTATCCGATTACGTTGCTAGTCATTATAAGCCTATAAATAAATGATGAAATATTATTTCAAGAACATTTTACGCGTAGAATCGAAACATAATCGTAGAGTTTGAGGACTGCATAGTACCTAAAAACAAATTGAATATAACATTTAAGTTATCTAAGTAGGTGGAACGTTTACTTAACAAGTTATTCGCTCTCCGTCGCCAATGCAACACGTTGGATCGAGTTAAGATAGTAACGCTAGGACGAGCGTAATACGGAGCTACGCTTTGAGGGCGGTTTACCTAGCGGGGCAAACACATTTGCGTCCGATTTTTAACAGCGAACGTACGGCCGGCTCGCCCTGCGTCTGTTATTACCGGCAATATATCAAAACATCGCACGAGTCGGTAATTCGAGCCTTACTCGTCCGTCCGATGTCGTGGCTAAACTTCTGTTTGCTCTTCGCATGAGCATGAGCTTTAAATATGCAAACAGCGGGCGCCGGTTAGCGTGATAGATTGCCCCGTGATAAATTGGGCACCGTTCTATCAATTATATTAGTGTGACGTAAATTGAAATGTCAACGGTATTTACACGAGATTCAAAGGTTAAAAGCATTTTAACTGCAAAGTCTATATCCCACTGCATGAACGTGTAACTTTACGGTGAACAACACAAGAACAATTCTGTTTATGTATTTATTATTTTGTCTTTTGTATGAAGTTCTCTTGGTAAAGATGTTATAACCATTATGTCTTCTTAACCATATTAATGGAGGCTTTGGTACTTTCCCGGCATCTTAGAAGCATCAATAAAAATTGTTTCAAAAACTTCCTTGGTTCAATGGATCAATTCTTAATACCGCAGGGGGCGCTGAATAACCGTAAATGTTCAAACACTTGATAGATATAGAAGGGCAAAAACCAGTTATTAGAAAAATTGTGCCCATAAAATGTACGGACGTAAATTTTATGCACAGGACACACTATTTTATCGCGACCAGAACAATTCTCTTTTTATTTATATAATATACTAGCTTTTGCCCGCGACTACGTCTGTGTAGAATAGGCTGAAGGCGTAACATTCAGACAAAAAGACATATATACATAAAATTTGTATATAAATTATAGCCTATGTGTTATCTGATGTACAAGCTATAATATTGTAACGTTTCATTAAAATCAATTGAGTAGTATTTGCGTGAAAGAGTAACAAACATCCATCCATACATACAAACTTTCGCCTTTATAATATTAGTAAGGATTGGAATGAAATTCGACTATTGTACAACACTCACAACAACCACCTTGACACCTACTAAAACCTACTAACTAATGATCTACAAATGGATTACATAGCTATTATATTTTTATTTAATTCTCCTTTTTATCGAAACGCAAAGCACTGGCTGCCAAGCTTCGACTGACTGCGCCCAAAAAAAAACGACGCCAATTATTCAAACGTCAACCGTCGCCTGTCACTCGACGCAACGATGTACGTGCCTTCATTAGCGTCTCTAATGGGAATTCGAAAGCGCGAACTAAAAAAAACAATATCGTATATTAAAAGAGAAGTAAACGGAACAAAACGAGCACGGGGTCGGACCCGCGGGACGTGTGTACAGTCGGCGACATGAAAGTTAGCGGTTCGCATGTTTTTTTGTGATAGGTGGCAAAGAGCAAGCGGTTCACCTGATATTAAGTGAAAACCTCCACCCCTAAACATCCACAAATTGCTGGGAATTTAATTGCGTTCTCGATCTTTAAGAGGCTAAGCCCCGCTGATCTTACTCTCGGTGAAAGTATTGATAGTTCCATTTTTCGTGAGTCTCCTGTTATACTCTCTGGAAGGGTCTGTACCATTCATACAACAGGAAAAGCTGTTGAGTGCCTATACCATAGACAAAACAAATTACGTGTTTCAAATTTGTCTATGGATGATATACGCCACTGATGTTAATACCACGTCCTATCAGCCCAGAAGCTTGAAAACATATTCCAATCCAGCGGTGAAGAGTTTCGGGGATATGACATCACCCTGTCTTACACCCTTCTGCAGTTGGACAGGAATTGTGCTACGGTACTGTTCTCGGTCGTACATGGTAGCCTTGTTATACAAACACCTCAGCACCGTATAGTCAATACATAGTACAGTCAATGTAGCACCGCTGAAGGGTCTGGAGTACCGCCCTAATTTCAACAGAACCGAAAGCATTCTCACGAAATTGTAGGACGACACATTAGCTGGAGTGATGACCTGTGTGAGTGTGTGGTAGGTGATGGGTGCTCATCAGTCAGGATCGTGCTTCATAGCAATCTGTGAGGAACTCATAGGCCTACGTTCAGCAGTAGACTTACACAGACTAAAAATGATGATAAATTTGTCAATGGTGTGGGCAGTTTTAGTTGATGTAAGGTATAATAAGGTCCTCACAACTCATAAGCTTAAAAGGAATAAATATACTATAGGCTTAAATATATATAACATTCATATTACATTAACCGTTTAGCGACGAAGGAACACGCAGATAAAATAATATATCATTTTAAACTATAACTCCCTGAACTAGTATCTGTCATTGTCTCGATACATTTATCGTTTATTACAAAAAAAAAAAAAACACATCACTGGAATATCCAATATTCAATGTCACCAGCGGATTTAAATTAACACATTGAAAAGATCGTAATAATAATGAATTAATGGCTACATAGATACTGCGCTTTTCTCGGATGCCACGCCATGACGTGCGGTGAGTGAGTTTTGTGATCGCTATGAGCGAACGCTTACCGAGTTGATTGCGTTTATGAGTGCTCATGGGTGCACATAACCGAAATGGCCACAAAACTCAATCAATCCGCCGTAAAAAAAAACCGTACGGCAACCGTAAAAACGGGACAGCCGACGGCACACAAAAGCTTTTACTGCCGATTTCTAGACGAGACCGGTATTAACTCTAATAAAGTGGCTGTAAAATTAATTATCCGTCCGTTGTCGAAAACAGTTAATTTTCGTTGGAAATTAGATAAGAAAAAAAAAACGGGCCGTTTAATGTTGACGCCCGTAGCAATTGGTTTGGAAACAATAAAAATCGTATGCCCCCGATGGTTTCGCTGATTGAGAAAGATGAGTGCGCTGTGAGAACGCATTTGACGCCAGATTATGAGGGCGCCTTTCGCTTTACTACCGTTTTTTTGCTCTTCGAGCTATTTTAGAATCGGTGTTTGAAGCGATTTTTTCGTTCGGATTTTGAATTTGATTATAACGATTTAAAGTCCAAATAATTTTCATATCCTTATTTCTAAATTTAAACATAATAAAATGTCACGAAATATTGCATATTATTTTTTCCATTCCTTGTCAGTCAAAACGATATATTTACACCACTAACACTAATTTTAGAAATCAAAATTAAAATGAGCTAAAACTGATAAAATTCATGAAAATAGTTACTTCAAATAATGGAAACGATTGTGAATTCAATTGCTTAATATAAATTGAATACACACACAAAGATATTAATAGTTCTGCATAAATTTTTCGGCCTGCGCCGTTTGCTACACTAAAATCTACACAAGAGTATTTACATTGCATATACAGTATAGCTAGTGCAGAACTGTTTTTAATGACTATAGTAAATCGAAAATTTATTTCATACTGCGGATCTGACTCGTGCTCGTTTTTTACCGTTTATTTCTTAACCAGCTGCTGCCCGCGACTACGTCTGCGTAGAATAGGCTGAAGATGTAACATCACAGACAGAAAGACAGATATACATAAAATATTTATATAAATTATAGCCTATGTCTTATTCTGATGTATAAGCTATATTGTTGTAAAGTTTCGTTACAATCCATTCAGTAGTATTTGCGTAAAAGAGTAACAAACATCCATCCATACATACAAATTTTCGCCTTTATAATATTAGTAAGGATATACATTTGTTCCGTTTATTTCTCATTTAATATACGTTATTTGTTTCAAATTCCAAGCGCTCGTTTCTATTAAACTGACTGGGAGTCGTGCGTTGTAAATGTCTCAACAGGCCGATATTCGTGTGAGTCACTCATTAGACCCAAGCTGAGCTTTAATCAGTGAGAATAACATGTAATTAGTTGATCTAGAGCCGGGTTGACTCAACTTACCCGGCGGACGCCCTTTGACTAGTTGACCGAGCGGAGTAAGTGAATGAGTGACCGGGAGATGCGGTTAGATCGTAATTGCGTATTGATATTTAACTTGTAAGATGTTAAGAGCCAATTCAAAAGCGAGTGATATTGCTTTAGAATTGACTTTTATTGAGCTGATTCCTGTGCCGCCTAAGACTTTTATTTTATACCGGTGGTAACTTACATACGAACTTATGTATTAATTATTTATCTAAATTGGGACGTTTCATAAGAACGCGCAAGCGTCTATTTCAATAAAGATATTTTGAATTGATAAGGTAAAGATATTTAGATTTGAATTTATGGTATGGGTTGGTACCATCTAGAAAGATCATCAAAAAGCTTAAGATTTAATGCTTTCCTTGTAGTTTTAAAGTAAGCCTGAAATTTAATGTTTTTTTGTATTTATGCGAATACTATAGATTGAATAAAATTATTTTATGGAATTTTTCACATACAATCGGTAAAATTCGTAAAATTGTTTTATTTAACCGCCTAAAATACCTTTTCACTTGTCATCGAAAGGTGAAATGGTAAATCATCAGCAGGTGGGAAGGCAGTCAAACTTGGGCTAGTTTTTGAGAAAAGCGAAACTCGAAAATGCCTTAGGCAGACTTTATGGTTGCTATTAAGATGTTTAAAGAGACAAGTTTGCTCATGTATGGTACCAAGTCTTACTTCAAGAGACTTAATGGTGTTGAAAGCAAGGTCTAAGTATTTTTAGGGTTCCTTACTCAAATTATTACTAAGACTCCGCTGTCTGTCTGTCTGTCCGACTGTCACCAGGCTGCATCTCATGGACCGTGATAATAAGACAGTTGAAATTTTCACAAGTGATGTATTTCTGTTGCCGCTATAACAACAAATACTAAAAGAACATAAAAATATACATCCGAATCAAGAAACTTTTTTTGGCATTTATCACACTTGGCCGGTTTTTTATAATATGAATGAATGAATGAATGAATATACTTTATTGCACATCAAAAATAAAACAAACAATAATTAAAACTTAATGTAGAAGTAATGGGTACAATGGGCGGCCTTATTACTAAGAGTAATTTCTTCCAGGCAACCTTTGGATGGATTGAAAAAGAAATAATTACTACATTAACATAATATGTTTGATGGGAGGCATTTCCCTATCAAAGTGTCTCACCGTCGCGAGATTTGGGGGCACGGCACAAAATCCTTAGCAATTGTATCAAGTGTCGGTTAAAATAAAATCTGTTCCCCGTTTTATCTGCAGCGAACTGTACAGCCCACGAGACGCGACGTATTTAACTTGCAAATACTTTTTTGTGCTATTGATTTCATAAGTTATGCCGTACAATGACTCCTCATAATGGTTTCTGTGTGAAATTTTCGAAAAATAAACACGAGGGACATCCATCCGTAAATTTCAACGAATGTTATCGATAAATACTATCAAATTGAATTTTTGTAACGTCTGCTGTCGCGTAAAACTTGGCCCAGTTTGTAGCACAGGTCAGACTGTGTCTAATTATTATCTGTGGTCGGTTATCACTGGGCCACAGGGTACAGTCATAACCGCGTAATCGGACCACTAAGTAATCAAACACTGTTGGAACAAAAATCAACGTAGTAAGCGGGAGTGAAACTAAAACTCAGTAAAACAAAAGGACGGGTCGCCGGGACGGGCGTTGAATGAAAAAGCAAACGCCGTTAAATATAGACGTAGGATGGAGCCCGCATGTCGTTACTATCACTTAACTGATTATTGCGTTAATTATACCGACGCGTCAGATTGCTTATTAACGATCACGTGACGGGGTGATCGTTGTTGGCGAGCCGCTTTCGAGATATTAATTAAGAAGCTTATTACGGATTCACGCGTTGTCAGCGGGGGCGTGCAGGCGGGATTCGTTCGCGGTGGGCTTTATTTGTGGACGGTACGCGGCGATGTATGTGAGTTTCGTTGATGGGTTTGATTGGCGTCTGTTTCTTGTTCTTGTTGGGTCCACGCAGCTTCTGCTGTTACATGAATGGGTAGGCACGTCCGGAGATGTACCGAGGTCTCACAGATCAACGCGAAGTGCTTTAGCTTTGACAGCCGGGCTCCATTCGTATCAGGTTTGGAATACGTTTGCTATAGATGCCGATGGTCATATATACTCGATTGCTACTCTTCTTATACATAAAAAAAACACTACTATATTTGAGTGTGCGCAAATCTCAAATCAAAACCTCAAAGCTACTTCTCGTTAAAATACGACGCCAATTCACGCATGAGATGCAAGGATCATATCTTTGAATAACAATCGGGATCATTGAAGATCAACGTATGACGTCAAATGTACCGCTATGTAATGTCTCTTGTAATGGGTTAGGCAACCAGTGGGCAGCGTAACATCTTCAACAACATATGTAACAATCAAATCATCCTAAAAGTAAGCCCGAACATTTTATAATTATAATCAAATAGTTATATTATAATAAGACGGCTAACTAATAGACTTCTGACTGTTCATACGTCTTGAGCCACCGATATTAGATATTAGTATATATTAGATAGATATTAGTACGTAGACCGTTGACGCACCTCAAAGATCAGCGTATATTTGAAGTATTATTACACTTTTACGTTTCGTCTGTTGAATGACCAAGTAACCAAGGCCTTTCGTAAAGGTTGGCAAAGCATCTGCAAACCGAGTGAAGTTCGCTTGGAGGATATAGATGCATATCGCCAACCTACCGGGTTGGCGATATGCATCTATATCCTCCAAGCACTGCAGAAATATAGAATAGTGGTAAGTTATCCTTTGGCCTTCGTATAAGTTGACTAAAAAGAATTTCGGATCCTCGAGTGATAAGGGTGGGATTCATTGAACCCAGGGAAAAGGTCAACAAAGACATTGCATTTGTTCCTTGCAGGTGCGTTCCCTGCCTCTCCCTTCCAGGATGAGCACAGGCGAATTTTGGAGAAACACCGGTGGGAATGCTAAAAAAATTCTTCAATTTTTACAGTAGTTTAGAGAATTTTTACAGTAGCAGCATCTCCTGTTTTTATTACAAAAGTAAACGCATTACCATAGAGCAATCGTGCTGTAACGAAGCACAACATTAACGATTTATTAATTACGAAACGACAGGGCCAACGGATCACGTACCAAGCAACAAAGAGTTACAGACCCGCCATTAGGTAATATTTTAGGAAAGATGCGTTGTTTTTGATTGTTTTCGTTTCTGACAGTGCAATTTTTCATGTGTACTGTATATTAACGCATTTTGATTACAAAATAATAGCAACTGTGCTACGGGCACTTATATCCCCAGAGATAAAACAAAAAAGTGCAAATAGGTACTCCATGTCCTTGAATCTTTAATAGTCAGTTAAAACATAAACAACGGTAGTAGTTACTGATAACTTACTTTTACAAGGGTAGCCCTGTAAAGGTAAGTTATCACTACCAGTGCTTTCACTTATATCATATAATATATATGATACATACATGTATCATACAGAAGTATGAAATGCTCACATAGAAAAAAATATACGAAAACCGCGACCGCGATTTATTTTAATGGATTCTTTGCGCGCGCGCGTTTCTGGCCGCGACTCGTCTATCCGTGGTTAGTCTTTGGCGTACGTTGCGTGCGCGCACATGCGGGCCCCAACGGTTTATCGGCTAGGATCTGCTGTCGACGGACAATTGGTAAAAACGGCCCCACCGACAGTAAATTTACCGTAAATTGGTAAAACAGCGCCCGATTCGGGCCGATGCTCGAAGATTTCGACGGAAGATTGCTCTTTTCGTGAATGCGGGCTGTTGGATTTTTTTAAAGCTTACCATTTAAGCGCTCGCCGTTTTATAATAGACGCGTAACCCTTGCCGGTGTTAAAAGAGGTTTTTGTTAAACGTATTTTTTGGCGCAGCATCGAATGTGGGGTGGAAAAAAAGTTAAATCGGAGATTTAATTACGTCATCAGCACATTGAACTGAAAAACCTTTGGCGTTATTATTTTGAATACGGCCTACAGGTTGGAGTAGGAATTATTAATCGTAAATCATCAGATGATGATCGTTATCGTATCATAATGTTAAACCTTCTTCACTTCTCGGTGTGCTTTCTCTTGTCCGATAATGTGCGCCAGGCTCAATCGCACCGTTTTAGGGTTCCGTACCCGAAGGGTAAAACGGAACCCTAACTGCTGTAAACTTTGCTGTGTGTCCGTCTGTCTGCCTGTCTGTCCGTCTATCCGTCTGTCACCAGGCTGTATCTCATGAACCAATAGAAATTTTCAGATGATGTGTTTTTGTTGGCGTTATAACAACAAATACTAAAAAATAGAAAAGAATAAAGATATTAATGTGAGCCCCACATCACACCATACAATAGACATTTTTTTCCGTTTTTGTATATAAGGGTACGGAACCCTTCGTGTCGCGTGTCCGGTACGCACTTGGCAGGTTTTTTATTGCAAGGGAGCCGGTGGTCCACCTGATGTTAAGTGATAACCGCAGCACATGGACATTTTCGACAACCGTAGGGTGGCAGATGTGTTGCCACCTTATAATAAAAGTCACCTGGAAAAACCAAACACCTCGAAAACGGGTGATACAGGCACTGATGATCCACCTTCCTTCTTCGTGATGTCATCTCGCATAGGCATAATTATCCTGCCTATTCATAATATATTTGTGCTTCAGTCGATTCCATTAGCGATTCAAACGGCAGTAAATAAATTGCATCAAAAAGTGATCAATTAAATAACACGGCAATCAATAACCAATGATACGATCTCAATTCCGTCCTGGCCACATGGACCGTACAAATTAGAGGATAGCGAAAAAAAATATAAATTCAATAACCCTCCAGTGGGCACCGTTCGGCGATATCAATGACGTTTAACCCTAAACATAATCGCGCCCGAATTGAAACTACCTCGGGGACATTGGGGACTGTTTTGTACACTGCGTAAAATTGCCGAGTATTTTTTGCGATAAAACCCGCCCTAGCTTTAAAATGTGGGGTCCCCTGCGCCTCGGGGCCCATACGTTTGGACAAGGCCCTGTGTGTGACAAGGACGATTTTGAATAAAGAAAAGTGTGAACTAGCATCGAGTTTTTTTAGTAACGGCGCAATAATAATCGAGTGCACTTGGTAGTGGTAATGTTTAGCTTCGTGCTACATTGTTGTTGCATTGCAGTCTTTGTACGCATCTCACACAAGTTGGGCGAACTTACGATCCCGAGAATCACAATATTTTCTACGAAGCGAATAACGACGTTATTTAAAAAAAACGAATGTTTATAAAACAAAACTGTTTTATTCCATATACGTACGCACAGAACATTGTAAAAGCAATTAGTTACATAAACAAAGAAACTTGCAGTATTTTTGTACGCTCCAGTTTTGTATTAAATAAAGATTGTTTTCTATATTATCTTAAAACATAAGAACAATAGTTAAATTAACAGAAAACACTGCCGTCAATGGTACCAGCATTCACCGAAGAAAACGAACATTATCACTATTTAGAAGTAAATTACTGCCAAAAGTGTAGAAAAATGTCTGTGTTCTATAATATTTAATTTTAATTACAATAACGATAATTCGAGAGGACGCACATTTTGATGACTATAAGGAAAAATACATTGTGATAAACGAAATTAATATTTTCATTTTGCTATATTAATTGTGCAAATATAAAAAAACACGTCATTGGAGTATTCGGTATCCGGCAAGATATTGTGAAAGTCATAAAGGCCGAACGTCAAATAATAGCCGAATATCGAGTACGTATTTCGGCGTGGTAAATCTTCAAAGCGCACACGCGGTACATAAACTTGTTAACCCTTGCAGCGCCGCGGAGCGTTGCCGCAGACCCCAGCGCGTTGCTTAAACGACCCCATAATTGATAAGTAAAGGAAAAGAAGACTGCCGCCTTATACATATTTATGAGATCCCCAAAATTGCTACGGGCCCATGCGAACTGGCGCACTTGCGCGCCCATTGCCGTCTCATTATGTTTTTAGGGTTCCTTTGTTATTGCCGCTTTTGATGTCTGCTGCGCCGAAATCGGCAGAAGGATTTCCTCTATATTTCACTTGATTTCGAGTGGGCCGTGAAGATCGGGCGGGAGTCTATTGTAATTTCTGTATCGAATCCTTTTGAGGTTAGGATTTTTTTTATTAAGCTCAAAGGTAAGTCGATTGGTTTTTGTTTGGGTAACAATTCAAAAAGCTTGCAATGAGGTTTTATTTAAATACCGAACTCGTTCAAGCATTCCGATAAGTGTTAGGCAGTGTTCGATATAAAAATTACTTATTCTGAACCCCAGTTTACATCGATTTTCAAAATTTTAATTTAAACTCCGTCAGATCAAACAATGTTAAATTTGGATTAGGACGTTAATCCGATCTAGAAATTTATCATTCAATCTTTTGTTACTACAAATGAACTGCAATTGTTTGATAAATTGTAAGTATTTATTGCAGTGAAAGCAATTGGACTAAGAAAGCGTTAAGTTTAAGCTTACAGAGCCTAAAAAAGCCGCCTGTGGACTTCTAGGATACAGGTTTGGCACAGGTGCGGTTGCAGGAATGTTGCCAATATTTATAAGTGTGGGTACTGGCTTTTTTTTTGGGATCGGGGGGGAAATCTAAGGTCCTGACTACCTCATTCATCAGATAAAATGTAAAAGTACTTCAGATCCATGCCGGTCATCTGTGATACTTCCCTCGATGAGCCTTCACACGGCAACAGATTAATTCTATCTGTGCTCTGTCCTATGCTCCTTTTTGTTTAATTTTGTTCCTTAATCACCCAATTTGCGATCAAACTTATACACTTATACACTGGAAATAGGAGAAAAAAGTGCAGGGAAACCTCGCTCCATAGTCAATGTTAAATTCACATAACCTGTTACTTTACAATTGAACAAATTGCAAAGAAATTACGTTAAAGACGGTGTAAATTCGAGAAAAGAAAACTCTAAAAAACATTAGGCGTCGTGGCGCGTTCAAAAACCCGCGATAAACTCAAAACTTTATCGCCGAGAAGCGTCACAGGGCGCCGTTACATCTCTCTTTACGACGATAATCCATTTCTGAACGTTTTATAAATTCTTAGCAGTCTCTCGTTATAATCCCCACTCGTTTCTGAACGCCATGAATGGAACGAGACAAACGTTTACCGGTTTCGTTCCGTAACATCTGTTGAGGATTCGCGCCCATTTGTTCACTATAATATTTATTGAAATGTTTGTTCTTTGTTTATTTGATAAGGTTATTAAATTCGAAAGGAAACGGTCTATCTATAGATTATTGATAGACCGTAGATATTATATGATTTAATAAATATGATTTATAACATCTTTTAGATTTAAGGTATCATTATACTGATATGACGGATCAAGAGTTTTGTTTAATACTCGTAATAATATTATATTTTTATAAATATTGTGTTATATTACTCAGTGTACTGTGTTTTAGTAATCAACGACTCCGTAGACGGAAGTTGCTTCTCTAGACTGCAATTGGCTCATGTTTCCTTGATCTTCAGTTTTCCATTATTGATATAAGAATATTCTGCCAGTAGGTATTGCCTACAAAACTTTTCGATCGTTGCATCATAACGCTGGCATAATTGAGGAATTAAGAAAAAAAAACTAACCGTCGAAGCGCTTAGTAAATGGCTGAAAATAAATGTCATGAAAAAAAGAGACTCATTGACAAACACGACTAGTGGCCAAGCTAATTACAGCTGCCGCTCGTATGTGAATGAAATCATATTAATTCGCGTGTGAGACGCGCTGGCTGCGCAGATGCCACAGCCGCGCTACAATAGTCGACTTCCGTCCAATGGTGTATTGTGTTGGACGCTTTAATTGATTTTTATTTTTTTAAGATTGTCGCTCCGACTCAGCACCAGTGTACAAAAATAGGTTGGTAGAATTTTCTATTCATAATTTAATAAATATTAAAATTAAATCGTCAAAGGAATGTCACCGAATTTATCGGTTGGAAACTAATCGACTAACTAGTCTAATATTTGTTTTTGAGCTTTTTTTCCCCGCTTGATCTAAAAAAAGCAAATTTTTCCTTTAGCAAATTTTTTTGGAATTTGTTCAGTATTATCATAGTTTACAGATTTATCAATAAAAATATCTGCTTTTAAAGGATGTTGCTTTTGATATAAATAGGTTTTTGTAATTAGCGACAACGTAGATTCTGATATTCCTACGTCATTTATTATTCATACCATGAAACTAGCTGGACTAATGAACTCTAAAAAAAACAGAACATTTTATTAACAAAAAATAAAACTGACTTCAAATATCTCACTAAATATACATTTTCTATTTGATTTTGAAGGGTTTAATGATTTATCTCCGTAGCCCAACGTCCAATACCATTTTACAAAAATAATTTTTAAAATCGGTTCAAAAAAGACGGCGTTCTGGGGTAGCAAAAATCCTCCTCCTTTTTTGAAATCGGTTCAAAATCTGTTTTTATTTTCACATATCAAAGTTTTGTGCGTTAGTTGGTCCGGGTTGAAGGAAATTGATAACGTTAATGTACGAATTGGGAATGTTTCCAACATATTTCAAGCAAATTTTGAAACTGTGAAACGGTCGTTAGAAAAAAAAGGAATTAATGCGGTGACTGTACTTTTAAATTTCGCATTGGCTGTGGACGGTTGTAAAAAAAGATCTTAGCCGTGGAGACAGGCAGACTGTATACGGTCATTGCTATGTTTGCGCGAATATTTATTGTATTTCTGCCACATGTAGCAGTGCTAGGCTGCGGTAGGAGCTAGGAGCTGTTACAGGAAGCCAGTTCAGTCATGTGTCGCGCTTATGGTGAGGTCACTGACCCCACCAAGTGGCGGGCTAGGCAGTCTAGATTTCAATTGCCAACGCACGCATAACGTGAGGACTACCACAGTCACTGAAGAAATTATTTTGTGGGAAGAACATTTTTACTTAGGACTTTATTTTATTTGATTATTGATAAAAATATTACAATTCATCTGAGATTTCGCTTCGTTTAATGGAACGAAAATAATACTTTCGTTAAAAACTAGTCCGTGTGTTTCATGTGTGCTTTTAGCGATAGCAGTTAACAAATTATTTCGATTTTCAAAATGTACATTTATTATACATAAATATTATCACTTTCACGACTTTAATGATAATGACGATTCAATTATTGTGTGTATGTATGTTCTTCTTTCTACTTTAAGCTGGTGTTCTATTCGGCCATGGGTGATTCCTCTTACGAGCAGTCCATACAAGATGCTATTTACCACATCGCTCTACAACAGTAAAAAAGCTTTTAAGTGGAAGATAGTACTGATAACCTGAAGTCGAATACATGATTCCTTCTTAATCCGTTCTCATCATCATCGTCAAGCCCTCATCCCACCTAGGTGGGGTCGAAACAACATGTGAATAATGTTATTTGTGGTTTTTGGTTGTCTTTTACGTCTGGCCTGACGTCGACCCTCCTTGGAATCATGTTGTAAGTGGTTTTTGGCTATGTCTTTTACGTCCGGCCGCCAGCCTGACGTCAACCCTCCTAAGGAAACAAACACCCTGGTGCGGAACAATTATCTGTCGGTCACACAAATACTTGTCTCGTGTGGGAATCTAACCCACGAGCCGCGACGCCGAAGACAATAGCTTGTCAACGGCGCCACTGAGTTGTGCGTTATTTATCCATACTAATGTAATAAAGCTGAGTAGTTTGTTTCTTCGAACGCGCTAATCTCAAATCCAATATATCTTTATTCACAAAGACGTTCTTTTGAAACTTCGAAATTTTACATAGAAATTAATACTTTCGTAACTTACCACTGGCTCCGAAAGGAGTTTCTGTTGAGAAGAAAGCGCCAAGAAACTCTTGTTGTTCAAACAGTTGCTCTTTTTTAAAAAGGTCAGTTTACAACATAATGGTACATGTATAATATTCTTGTTTTAGCCTACGTGAGTATCAATAGTATTAACTCCACACATTGGCGTCGTCAAAATATACCGCAATGGTATAATATGCTTTAGCCATAAGTTTACTTTTAATTTTTCGTATAAATTGATCAAGTGGCGGACTTAATATCGACTGTGGTATTTTATTATACATGCGCACAATTGCCCCATGAAAGATCTATTTAGAATAACTCTGGAACTAGTCCGATTTGTAAAAATATTTTTGCATTTGATAGCCCAATTCCCGAGGAAGGTTATAGGGTTATTTAACATTATGCTACCTACGGGGGCGAAGCAGAAAGGTTTCTCGCGTCTGAAATCGCACGGAACAGCTAGTGACATTATATACAGCGATTCAGCCCACAATAAGCGAGTTACGGTCGAACATTCAAACAAAGCCGCGCTGTACCCCCCGCCACATAAACCGTTTCGAGCGGTAAAAGGGCATTTTTGCCCCCGCACCGCGCGTCTTTAATTTGACCGTCGGTCAGCGCTGTTAAACGCAAAAGGATGGCCGCGACGCTAATGCCGCATCTAGATGCAAATTGTTTCGGGTCCCGTATACATTTTAACGTCTAATTCGGCCAAACACCGCTAGGGCCGCCACCCGTTACGCCGTTTCATGTAAATATAATTAGCAGCACGGGTGGCCGCGTAAAAGAGTGTCAAATGTGAATTTTGCTTTTTAACCGACCTCATTAATGACTTAATTAAAGGCAGATATGTGTGTAAGAAGGCATTTCTTTACGGAGAAGGCCTTTGCCCAGCATTGGGACATTTATAGGCTGTTACTTTACTTTTATGTTTGTATGTTTAACGTTGAAATTTCATTGGAAAATATATACGTTTATTGGCAACTTGCAAACTGTTATCTATTTAAAACACATCGAGTTTTCAATGGAAATGATGAAAATTTCTAACTTTTTATATTTTCATAACTTTTCTTAGTTATTTTCCTTACATTCAAAATATGTAAAATCGTTTCATTGAAGCGCTTATCGTGGTGAATACATTTATTATCGCATTTAGATATAAAAATTAAGTATAAACATATCCATCGACGACTATCATTACGAAAACAAATCAACGTTACAATTGCCTCCACTGGAATAAAGCTTTTGAAGCATCGGCAATTTGCCTACACCCATCCCCCCCGTGAATAGCCCGAAAGGAAACGTCGGTGTTAAATAAATTCGACAAACAGCGCTCCCAATGTTTTGAAGAGAGGCCGTTTGACGTAAAATTTCGAATTAAAAGTAAATATTAAGCGCGGCTTAATTTCGCGCGGCTCCCGTAGGCGAGAGCCAAATGATTTTTGATAGCGACTACCTGCTTGGTGTTAAGCTTTTAGGATAACCGTCGGCCCACGAAATGCGCGATTTCAAGAAATTGATATTTATATGTCGATGTTTCGTAATTAATAAAAACATTTCTGTTTATTGATTTTTTTTTAATTCTGTCACAGATATAATAAGTCATAGAGCATGGCATGTAGTTAAAAATTTTACTCTTTTGATATTATATCTCACCAATCAGTTTACTGAGATTGTAAAATATTAGGACTGCAACTACGAAATTTAGAAAATTTACAAAACCATACACACAAATATGAAGTATGCGCATTTTATGCGAATAAGTTGTAGTTTAGTTTACATATAGTACTGGTCTTTTAAAACTATCTCTGAATTTTTTGTAACTTACGCACGTCAACTTCGTAGCTCGATACTTAACCTTTTGTATTAATTAACTCAGTATAATTAAAGTGGTGTGCAAAATACTGGCCCGGGTTCTCACCTCCGACTGTTAAATTATCAACAACACAGAGTTCTGTGTCCGACACAGTGTATCAACTGAAGGAGTTTACCTCGATTTCAAGCGATAAACCTTTATTTAATATACCCTATTAAGTATTATTCACAATTCTTTTAGATTTTCTATTATAACTTACTAACAGGAAATTGTTTTTTTTCTATTTTGTTTTTTAAAATTATAAGTGCTAATATTCTTCGTTTAAATTTTCTTGCTTGTTAATCTTGTCCAGTGCAAAGGGTATATAATTATTGATTATTTGAATAATAACTCAATCTGGGCACGAATAGATCGCACCAGGCTTTGATATATTTTAAACATGTTTTTACTGACAAAAATCGTAAAAGTAATTGTCCCGCTGAGTTTCTTTCGCCGGTTCTTCTTAGGACTGTGGCTTCTTCTCCGAACCGTTAGAAGTATTCTGACCATCGATAAGTGGGTGTAATGCACCTACGTTGAATAAAGTTATCTGAATTTGAATTTATACTGGAGAAGTATTTGTGAGTTCGTCATAACAGGCCGCGTGTCGTCCAGCGAATCAGTTGGAAAACGCCGAGCGCACTTAGAGAGCGCGCCTTTAATAAGCTCTCCGCTTTTATTGCCGCGAACGGAATTGCACCGTGTTTCCGACACCGTGTGTTCGAGTCGCCGTTTGCACGTAAACGACCTCTGATCCAGCAGTCGGGGGCCGTTAAAACGAATCCTTCGTTCGTTTTTGGCCAGGTTACCACTGGCTTTGTTGCAACGGCCACGATCGCATTTATTGTAATTGTATCTCGTAATTCAACTCGACGAGGCCGCTTAGAGCATTTCTGTTTAGTATCTCATAAATTGCTTCCACTCGTGAAGCTTTCACTCAGTATTTTTAGTCTGAAGTAGCGTCACAAAAACTGGATATACTTATTTATATAGAAATGTGATTGGATAAACAATAGTAATAACATATGACAATAACACTGTTTGGCCCAAAATGGTTAATGGCACTCAGATTCAAACCCGAGGTTTAATATCACGTATGCTTTTAGAATCCACATTTCGAATGTCCAGATAGTTTTTACCTTATTCTTATTTATTTTCATCTAATTGTCTATTAATTTAAAATCAATATTTAGATACATCTCATTTAAAATTACTTTCCATCTTTATTAGAACAGCCGTTTATACTTTTTATAATATGTATATTGTAACTGTAGCCCCCCTTTAATGCATATATAAATATATATATATATTTTACCCCGTTATATGAATAAATCATATAACATCTTTACGTGACCAAGATAATTTATTGATCTTTCTATAGGATCTTTCTAAAGGTAATAATTAGCCGTATGAAATATTATTGTGATCGTCATGTTCGGTAGGACCTTATTTACGTTGTGTTTATTTAGTAACTTGATTCTTTTAAGTGTATCTTGGATAGATAAATATTCACTAGTCGTGGTATAAGTCAGAGATAATGTCAGATTGCTTCCTTAATAACTAATCCCGACTCGCTTGAGACGGGCTCAGAGTATATAGTATACTCCCTCTCACGCTTGTAAAGGGCTCACAATATAATTTTAAACTAATATCCTTCTCTCTTGAAAAGGGCTCACATCAATTCCACATACCCGATACAAGTCAACAGCTCCCCCACATTTTATAAAAATGTAGGGAAGGCACACGGCTCCATGAAAACACTCACCAACGCCGTGTGCGGTGAGCGCCAACCAACATATTGCGTATTGTTAGTGTTTTGGCATCACCACCATTTACAAGGTTAGCACGACATTTCGTCGCAGAGCGCGTTATGAGTCACTGCTCACCCCAAGGGTATGGTTAAAACGTTGCACGGCATCGCCGCAGCCTTGAGAGGTTTTCTCCCGCCAGCTACCATCCACATGAGGTAAACGCAAGTAAGGTATGCTCCACCAACCATTGAAATAGTCAGATATAGCCATAGTTGTGATTTTTATGTTTAGCCATCAGAAGGGTTTATAATTGGCAACATATATTTATTTGTCAGAGTCTCTGACGTTGACTATAATGTATTTTCGATCAAGTTTGTCTCACCCACCAGCAAGTTGCCATTATTCGTTCGAACGGTGGGAACTTTACTAAGAATAGTGAATCATGTTAAAACGTATAAGGAGGTCAGACAGTCTGCAGTTCCGTCATCAGTAACCCGACTTGGACAAATCTACTGAGATGTGCATCAAACCGAGACGCAGACTCGGCCATTATGAATAGCGTCGTCTCCCAAGCAAATGTCGTAAGACGCAATGTCACTAAATACAACATGCATCAATACAACTATCGCAGGTCAACACGCCAACATACAGCCTATCCGCATACTCAGCAGACATCATCACCTCGAACCTCCGTCAACCAGAATCATACGATGCAATGATATTAGGCGCAGATCACCCCGCAACTACCACAAGACGCATACTGCATATAGCCGCACGCATCAATGCGACTATCGCGTAGGTGGCACACCCTCACACCACACCAATATAACTCCAATCAACTTCGGCTCCAAAGTTTAGAATATACTCGGAACACAGGAAGTGTCCAAACATACTCTTTCACGATCCGAATGATAGTCGACGTATCATAGCGTAAACACTAAGACGCTAACCACCAACGGACCCCCACCCAAGCCAAGTAAAAGCCAACGTATCATAGCGGAATACACTAAGACGCTAGCCACCACCAGACTCCCCAAAGTCAGATGATCAGTCGACGTATCATAGTGCAACACACTAAGACGCCAACTACCACCAAACTCTTACTATGCCGAATGACAGCCAACGTTTCATAGTGATTGTCACTAAGACGCCAACTACCACCAGCTATCGATGATATGTCCACCACTGAAGACATATCCATTCATGGTTCCACGTTTACCGTAGACCATATCGTCGTACAGAAGTACCATGCAACTCCATAGTAATATCTCTTATAAAGTCCCAAGTCATTCATTGCTCTTCATTATATTTATATATTTATTTTTTTTTTCTGAGCCTTCACATATTATTACTTTTATCCATTAGACTTTACTTCCATATGATATTGGTATGGGACGTTCATACAATGTACTTTCACTATAGTACTAAGAGTCGCGATCGACCTCTGTACTTCTATATGTACGGTCATACAAATGTGTCCCCGCAGGCTACATTTACAATCCTGACCTTAAAAATCACTAAGTATGGAATTGTATTTTATTGACATAATAGTGATCGTATATTGCTATATTTTTAATAAATACCCTTTTTTGAGTATTTTAAATGATTTTTAACTATTTTTAATCAATTTTTGGTAATATCATTTTCTCATACTATTATATTTCTTTAATTTAAGTATTTAATATATTAACTTTTATTGTGATTAAACGTTCTTAAACGTTTTATTTTCATCTTAATTGATCTTTATTATGACTAATTAATAATAATATTTATTATTATTAATAGGTCGTTACAATATGTATAGCAATTTTTTTAGTTATATTAGTATATGCATGCTTAAATAATTCATAATTTATAATTGCTATTAATTTTATTTGGGTCCAACAAATGAGGATAACAACACGTCAAAACGCGAATAAATTCGATAATGAGAACCTAGATTAGTTAAAATGTTGTTCAAATGTCGGCAAATATTGTTTTTCAATAAAATCATATTTTGATTTTATTGAAAAACAATATTTGCCGCTCAATACATTTAGGCATTCGTCTCTTCGATAATGTGTATATGTAAGAATTAGCACGTTCGTTCTAAATATTACATTAAATAAAATTGTATTTTGGGACGGCCATAGGTAACTTTAGCGTGCCAATTCGCTTTGAACATTAGGACGTTTATCACGAAAACCTATTTCATTCCACATGGTGTTGTATACCATAAAGGCCAAATTGTAATTTCATCAAGGCCTTGCGTCACTTTAATTATTTTATATCTAGTATTTTGACGATTTTTATTAATAACTCAAAGCTCGTGACGTTCGTAAACAAATCAACGTTATAATTACTTTTTCATATAACAATTGAGAGTATTTAAATGCTAATTAAATAGATAGAGAATATTATTTAGGACATTCTCAATTTGGTGACTCCGTGACGCATTTGAGTTGCCAAGGTATTGGCTTCGTCGTCGGGGTTCGTGGGTTCGATCCCCACACGGAACAACTATTTGTGTGACCAACAGATAGTTGTTTCGTATCTGGGTGTTTGTCCACATGAACTTTATGTGTGTAAAACGTCCTTACAACACAGGATATTGTTTTCCTAAAGTGAGGGCAATGTTTAAAAAAAAATACAGTCACTAGCTATTCAAAGCTTCTACTACGGGACGTCTTCAAACATACTATTTTATCTTAACACTCTGTTTTCCAGGATTATGGATCAAAATTACCCTCTGGAGCGGGTGACAGGTTCACGACCAATGGGTATAATTAAAGGAAGAAAAAACAAATAAAATGTTCATATGATGGTGAGTGATTTCCACACAAATTGATAGACATTTACTTTATTTCGAAAAGCAACATAATTATGCAAAGCAAGAACATTCAAAATAAATGACATGAAAATAACAAATTAAAAAATACGTTTCAAAAATACAAATTACAAAAGAAAAATGAGTTTATCTTAGATGCAGCTGCATTATCAACGTGATGAAGACTATTTTATCACATTATTTATTCCATTACCTAACATCATGTCACTTGGATACATCTTGTACGGTACGTTTCACGGTTGATAACATTTTCAGAATCGTTTCAACAGTTTTAAAGCTAGTTTTAAGGTTATTACATTAAAACTCTGTCATTATAAGTTTGGATCTCAATTCGGAAATTTTTCAATTTAGAAGCGCGTGAAATAATTTTTTATTACTTCGTAATGTTCCACAGTATTGAAAAGGGGCATTTCGAACAGAATAAATCACGTAATCCGAATAACAGACCTTAAGCTGTTCCAATCGCTTAACACTTACGGTCGAGAATCCTCGAAAGTCAAACGTGTGAATAATAACTGAAGCGATTTCCATGCGAACCGCTCGAGTCTCGCCACGCCACCGTAAGGGGCCGCTGGAACTCAGGCTACGATCAAAATAATGGGATTTGCGAGGCGAGATTATGCTAGGATTATTTTATGCTGAGTACATACTAAAAAATTTCCATAATTTCGCCCGTGCGCGATTCGCAAACGACGATTATTCACTTTAAATGCGAGGGAGTAGAGTCGAAAATGCACTACGTAGCGTTTGCCCGGGAATTTCATTTTGTCCCGAATAAAAATATCCTATACGACGGCTTTGCTTTATCATTGCGAAGCGGAGGTGTAATTAGTTTTCGCAAAGCAAGCCGACTTCCTTATTCTGTGCCAACGATACGATGCTACTTTATAAAAATTTAATATAAGATTAAAAGTTTTATTTTCAAAATTAATTATTATTTATTTAATACTTCATTGAATGGATTTCCTGTATCAATCACGAAAGAAGAGACACAAGATAACTGATCGAAAAACTCAAAGTCTTTCCCAAATAACCACAGCATAGTTAGTAACCAATCACGAAAGGAGGGACATAAGACAACCGATAGAAAAACTTAAACTATTTCGCAACTAACCACAGCATAGTTAGCAACCAATCACGAAAGAAGGGACATAAGACAACCGTTCGAAAAACTTAAACTATTTCCCAAATAACCACAGCATAGTTGGTAACCAATCACGAAAGAAGGGAAATAAGACAACCGATCAAAAAACTTAAACTATTTCCCAAATAACCACGGCATAGCTAGTAACCAATCAAGAAAGACAACCGATCGACCAGAATAAGTCCGTGCGTCGGATTAGCGCGCCATATTTCGGGGGCCGCCGCGCAGCGCCGGTGAAAAATTGAGGCGTTCATTGTTTTAAATGTCGGTACGTGACGTCGGATGACGGGGCCGAGAGGGGAGAGGTAGTAGGGGGAGGTTAATTCCTCGGACATCATCCTGCGCATAATCCCGTCGAAATTCCCGTTACAATTGCAGTCGACAATCCGCAAAATCAGAATCGACTAATACAAGTCCATCGAAAGTTCTAGAAAATTTAACCCATTCAAAAATATACCTGAGACGTGATAGTGTATAATGGGCGCTCGTTTTTATTTTAAAATACTCAAGTAACTGATTTCAAATCTCGATGCACCAATAACACTTAAGCTGAACACACGATCACTTAAATTGAAAATTTTAAGCGCTGACTTATACCGTGCTTAGCGGCGAAATTTTCCCCACCCACTACGCCACTCGAGTCGTTTGTTTTTTTGAATTGTCATCTTAATCAAGAAACCCCTTTGAATTGAGTTATTAATAAAGTGTGAAACAAGCTTACAATTATGTTTTTAACTTAATCTATTTCTCGCTAGAGTATTAGTATGAGCTCTACTTGTGTAGTTTGTGTAAAAAATGTGAGAAGTGTATTCTTTTACGTGAAGGTTGTCAAGCGAGCAGGCGGTCCAATTGATGTTCGGTAAAAACAACCACCAATGGATATCTACATCACCCGATGTGGCGTGCAGATCCTTTGATAAGCTTTACAAAAGTGGGTTGTAAGATATTTGTTGCAAATGGATATCTCACGGATTGAATGTATGAACATGTTACAGGTTAAAATACTAAATATTTCCAACAATTGCAACCTGTTGGGATTGCTTCTAAATATGGTAGGGACACGCAGCAGCCTCGGCTGTTGCACGAATGGGCAGGCTCGACCGGGTAAGTACCACGACCTCACAGAAGACCGGCGTGGAGTACTTTCTCGTTTCTTACTTGTAATACTTTCGCGTTTCAACGTATCTGCAACCCTCGGGTGTAGCAGATGTCCATGGGCGGCGGTATTCACTTAACATCAGTTGAACAGCCTGCTGGCTTGGCAACTTTTCACATAAAATAAAAATGGTGATAGGGATCAAACGTCTCCCCTGATGATAAGTAATCACCGCTACCCAAGAAAGGAGGTCTCTACTTAACGGCACTTTTGCCTCCTGTCTTCATGAATTACTCGTGCCACTCGGAGCCACATGGCGGACCTGCCCATTAGTGCAACAGCTGTTGAAGCTGTTACGTGGCACAGAAGATTTGTTTGAGACCCAGGTTTTTTGTGTATAGGTATACTATTTTTAATTCAGATGTAAGTTATTCTCCCACTTTAATATTTTTTATTTTGTTCCCATTCAGCCCTTCACGGGTTGGCAATTGCTTGAATACTTCAATCCATGTGGTAGGTTATATTTTTTTTGCGAGAATGTTGCAAGCGAGCAGGTGATTTTCCGGATGCGACCACCACCCATTGATGTCATTCTACAACACCTAAAAGGTTGGTAGTCCAGTTTTAAAACCCCATTCTGTACGTTTGATAAGTTAAGTTAAGTTAGGTCTTTTCGTGTTGTCGACTTACAGTTGAAACAGCATGATACCATTCAGTTTTCAACAGTGCGTGTGTTTTTTTATACAAAAAAATGTCCATTTCGTAAACGTATTATAAGAATAAACATCAGTAAAACGCCTCCTAATTTGAAACGTTCTGAAAAAACATATAGATGAGTTTCGTAAAAATCAGGCTCATGTGGGCCGATTATTAGAAGATGAACTTCTCACTACTGTAATTGTCAAATATGTAACTCATTATAAAAATAGTCACATAAACGTAATGCGTATGTAACCCTGATGACTGCGATCTGATGTTTAGAACAATACCGACATTCTCTATTTAAATTTATTTGCTTATAAAGGACACAAACGCTCTTTTGTGTACTCAATAATTACGAGTATGTCTTAAATAGTACGAGTTCTAAGAAACACACTGACAGCAGAGGAGAAAGAAAGAAAGGAACAGGGGTATTTAATCCAATAAAAGTCATGAGAAAACCTTATAAAAATACGAGTATATCAGGATGTCAGAATTTTCACAATATCAACGAGGAAGTGTGTTAGTGACGTATTTGGGAGATGATCGATATGTGATATTGATTACGCTACCAAAATTATCTTGTTTATATAAGAGCGTGCATTCGAGAGGATTTCGCCGATAACGCTACGCATGTGGGCCATATGACACTTGGAAAAAAATCGTCGAGAATGTCATCGGTGTCAGAGAAGAAAGAGATATTTCCTCTTCCTTCGCAATATTATTCGTGGCATCGGTGACATGGTAGTATAACATTAAGAATTTTTTTATTAGTATTTCTAAGTCACAAATGAATTTATTCATAATACTTAACAATCAACGCCATAATACGACAATTAAGGATGACAAATAATAAGAAGTAAAAAGAAGTTAAGAATAAAAATTAAGCAAAACATTTTTTTCTGTGGTTTGAAGGGCTAAAATTCATGTCTCTAATAAAAAAATATATCATAATTGTTATTCAGATTTTAAATAAAGAGTATTTTGTTTAAAGGAAGTTATTATTTATAGGGTAGAGTAGAGTAACACCTTTACATGTCCCACTGCTGGGCAAAGGCCTCCTCTGTAGAGAGGGTATCATCTTCGAAATATTTTTTGTTATTACTGTTAATTATGCAGGTAATTAAAATATGCAGATTTCCTCACGATGTTTTCCTTCACCGCTGAGCACGCGTTAATATCATTTATAGACTGTCAACAAATTATGCATTTTCATTACTATTGAAGAAAGCTTTTCCCTCGAAGGCGTCAACCGCGTGAAAGGTCTTAATCTCGAGAAGTAATATCCTTTCGCATTCTTAATAAATAATCCAATACGTTGTGGCGTCGGCACACCCAGCGCGGGCGAAATGCCCAATACAGCGCCCCCGCCGAAATTGCCCGGCGTAGATGCATCCGAGTAGCGCGAGCGTAACAATAAAATCTATCAGGGATCGTATTATTCTGTTACCTATACAAAGTGATTGTCACCAGTCGGCACATGGCGTCGGGGGGCGCCCGAGGCGGGGCCAGCATCACCACGCCCACACCCGGCCGCCGATAAGGTCCAATCTCCATACAGATCGGGCTGATTCTCGGCCCTAACGACCGCAGCGGCGCCGCCGAAAGCCGGCCGAGTGTGATACCAGCCTTAATACATACCCGCGGCCCGCGTCGGCCGCACGCACCGCGCCCTCCGTCGACGGACGCTCAATCGGGCAACATTCCAAAAGTGACGAATGCTATGTTCCCCTTTTGAAATATTTTGTTGTTGTTTTTTTTTAATCGTCGACAATGGAAATCAGTGCTCTGCCGCCGATGCCCTTGGACTTCTCTATGGTGAGGAACGGCGCCGGCTCGCCTGGTGTACGCGAGGGATCCCCGAGGCCGGTGTCGAACAGCGCTTTCAGGGTTGTTACGCCTAAAGGTGAGTTGTGTTGGACTGCTTTTTTGTCGTCAGTCTCATTAGCTGCCCGTGTCAATTCGGCGGACTCTTCAGGAAGGTTGCGTTATGAGGGGAGTGTATAAAAATATTCGAATCCTGAGCGTGATAGTAATTCTCTTTTTGTGTTTGCAAATTTGTTATGATTAGAAAACAGCTCAGCTGTTGGCTTCAGAATGATTGGCATGATAGCGTTACGATTTAAGCTGTTCAGGACATTAATAACATTGTATGTTAATACGAAACGATGAAGTTTAACTCTTTCTGTTATAAAAATATGAAGACTTATGACTTATTATGAGACTTTTTCCCGTTTAAGTAACTTCCTTTACTACAAATGTTTAGAAAACCAAATATCAAAGAGATTCAAGGTTTATACATTTAATACAGCTTATAAATCTATGTATTATATATATTATTTGTTATACAGCTTATAAATCTACTAGCGTACCGTATTATTTGTTGCCGTAGTATTTTCATTGTGATTTCAGGCATAGCATTTGATTGTAAGACGCTCTCGTTCATGGGTGAACATATTTCAGTTTTCAATATGGGGATAAAGTAATAATTTATACGCACAGAATTTAAAAGATTTTTTATGACCATTGTTTATTAAAAAGTTGTTTTAATATGTAAAAATAATCGTGAAATAGTATTATGTTCTAGCTTAAACACAACCAGTCGTTAATCTGCGTATACTTGATTACCTTTGTCTAAACTTTGGATTTTTTTGTCTAACTTTTTACCAAAATTTAATGCGTCTTTACGTGTGGGTTCTAATGCGGTTTTATAGATCTTTTCTATTTTTTCATTTATTTTAAAAATGCAACAGCATACAGGTCTACAAAATTATAAAATTTTATGTCAATATACTGATGTATTACCACAAGTGGACATAGCATCCACACTAAATACTGTTAATTTATTTTTCACCTGATGTTAAGTGATAACCGCCGGCCATTGGCACTTACAACATCAACCTTTCAATAAAGTGGGCCCCGGCTACCTCACTCACCAAACAAAACGTAGAAGTATAACACTTCCACTTCACGAAGGTCTTCTCTTATGTCGTGGTGTTACCAATTCGTGCGACAGCGACGGCTATTGCGTGGGGCCCTACCACAGTTTTAGATAACGATTATAAGCTTTGAATAATGACTAATGCAGAAAAACTTTTCATTCTTCTAAACATTACCATACCACTCAACAGTTTTTAAAGCGGCTATGTTATCATTTTAGATGATCAAAACAATGTTAAAAATAACAACATATTTGCGCCAAACATTATAAACTGAAAATCGCGCAAAATTCAATTTAATGTCTATTCGAATCGCGAAACTTTCGAATCTATATTTGATATCAACATTAAATTCAGATTTGTTTGTTTGTGGTTAGGTTATTTAATTACCAGCTTATTTTATGTGCTTTTTCGTCTATATTTCCAAAGTATTTTATCTAGACATAAATCAAAAATGCAAAAAAAATCAAAAAAAAAATCTTAAAAAATTCAATTTTTTTAGACAAGGTCAAAGTGTCTAAAAAATAAAACTTGCAACAATCAATTGAAATCTATCCCGTACTTTTTCCGTGATGCGCGCACATGGGCAGACCAGTATCATTTTATTTATATACAACGAACAAAATGATATAATATCTAGAGACAATTAAAATTAAAATTAAGTTTATTATTATAATTAATTTATTTTGACTTTTGCAGACTATGTGAAGTTAATTTAGAGTCTATATTTTAGACTATGTGATTTAAAAGGAAAATTTTAAATATTAGGTACTAACGGAAGTGATAAAAATTATAACAGATAATTTCAACTAAATGATACATTATATAATATGCACTGCATATCGCTTATTTAGAGGAAAACAAACCTACTAAAACTTCCTTATCCGTAAACAGTAAAATAAATTAACATTTGTTTAAAGTTTGAGCGAATGATTGTTTGTGATATATGATCGATAATTATTAGAAGGCAACATTGAGTCTGAACAAAACTGAGGAAATTGAGGAAAATTTAAATTAAATCCAATTTATTTCGAGTGGTTTTTGGTCACTTCTATTTTTTTCATGAAATTAAGCTAAGGTGGAGGGAAAATGATGTCATTTAATACTTTTCAGGTATATAAACGGCTGTAAATGTAATACATAAAAGGTTACTATACCTACGAAGTGGTTATAAATATTTGTATTACTAAAGTAACAATTTCAAAGTAAACCACGAATAACAATTTCAAAGTAACTAATTTTAATTACTTTCTTGAAATAGAACGACGTCCATTTGAATTAAAACGATGTTACTTTTGAGTTTTGGTTTAATTTTTGTTTGTTTTGGTTTTATTTACTTGAAGGATTAATTGAAACAAAACACGTTATGTTTATTTATTTCTTTTAACACTACTATAAGATTACCTCTAATTAGAATAATAATTTGAAATAAGAAAAAAGTGAAGTGAAAATTATGTGAACGATTTTTAAGTTTCTGATTGATCGTTTGTTAAATGAAGCCAAAACGTTTGATTAACAATCCGCAAAGCCCCTTCTATATAATACTTCAAAAGAAATACTCACTTCAAAAGAATTAGAAAATTTAAGTTCGTAATGGATTTCATTTCTCGTTAGGACCATAGAAACCTGTTATTTGTGGAAATTGAAACCTAGTTAACCTTACAAACCATACACCGTTTAAGAATGAGAGTTTTTGCTATAATTAAAGATAGATTATTTTATTTCTTTGCTTCTGCCTTTTATTAAAAAATATCCCTAAATTTGCTTGAGCGTTACGGTAAGTATTTTTGAATCATTTGATTAAAAGTTTCTCTTTTTTATGTGAAAAATTGGTAAACGAGCTGGCGGTTCACCTGATGTTAAGTAATAACTGCCACCCACGGACATTTGCAACACCGAATGCAGATGTGTTCCCACCTTTTAATAAGGCGGGCCCCGGCTACCTCACTCACCAGACGAAACGCAGAAGTGTTGCACGTCAACTTCACGCCGGTTTTCTGTAAGGTCGTGGTACTAACCCGGACGGACCTGCCCATTCGTGCAACAACGAATACTTTTGCGTGATCTTACCACAGATAATCTTCCAATCTGTTGACAAATTAATTTTATTAATATATTATGAAGTCATATTTTATTATTATTTATGACAATTTCTTAGCTCTTGTTCAACTAATTGTGGGTCATGAGACAAAGCGGGAGTTCCCGTATTTTAATCTCACATACAGGGACCAAAGAATTTTAACTCGGATTAGTGAGCTTAGCAAAAAATTCTTTGAAACATTTGTACCTGTAATAGGTCCTCCAGCACAGCCTGAAAAGGAAGCAGTAGCTACCTCTGCTAACCCCATGAAGCCTAAAAGCTGTGAATGTTTGAGTTTTATTAAACCATAAATTTACATTTCGAACTGTTGACCATTCGAGTCAACCTGTTTCATGTTAATTTTTTTCATCTGTTATCTAAAATATTTCCTTTTCATAATAAAGTCCTATTAAGATGTTACATTTTTATTTGTTTAAAAATAAATCAAAGGCAAATTGTTGAGGGCTGATACGCGTCCTATTTACTTCAAATAAAAGTAAGATCTTAATGCGTTATAAACCATCATCAATCGCTCAGTATTCGTAGTTTTATTATATGTAACATATAAAATAAAGTAAATAACGAATGCACTTACAGCATATGTTCTGTAAGCGCATTCGTTATATAATAGAGACAACAATAATGATAAAATAAATACTATCGCTTTACATCGAATACAAAAATTTGTAAAAGACTCAACACAGTACGTGCATGTGTGCGGCGTAGAAGAAAATAGAAGCTTAGTGGGTAATACTCGAACGTACATCTTTGAATGCACCCAGGGTGCGAAATTTCGCCGAAGTGACTTCTGATTGATCAAAGGCATCCTTCCGTTGCATCAGCATTAGGTAACAAAGGGACCATATCGTGTATCGACGAAACATTAATTTTCCATTTGCTCAACACTTCTGTCGAAATGGCAACGAATATACCCATACAGAAAGTTTTATTGGTCGATAATTTTATCTTATACCATTGTTACATATTTCGGAACTGGTATTAATTAAAATACGGTTTAATACTATTAACTGCGACAGCTCAGTGTCTAGACTCTAGCTTTCAAATCAATATACTCGAGCAACCTGAGTTCAATTCCCGGTTCACCAATGAAACTGTTAGTAACATTTATAAGTGCTGACTTATCAAGTGGTTTCAAGTTTCAAGTGGTAATAGGCGTATTTTCGAAATAAAAAAAAATCGACGCTATGTCAAGTCTGTCAATCCACAGTGGGGTTGAGTGGTGAAATATGCCCTAATATCCTCTGTACAGAGGAGGCCCAGCAGTGGGACAAACATAGGCCATTTCTTTACTTTTTTGTTTTTTTTTTTTATGTGAAAAGTTGCCAAACGCGCAGTCGGTTTACCTGATGTTAAGTGAATACCGCTGCCCATAGACATCTGCTACACCCGAGGGTTTGCAGATGCGTTGACAACCTTTTTGGAAATTGGGCTCCGGCTACCTCACTCACCAGACGAAACGCGAAAGTATTTGTCATACTTCCACTTTACGCCGGTCTTCTGTGAGGTCGTGGTACTTACCCGGACGAGCCTGCCCATTCGTGCAACAGCCGAGGCTGCTACCGTTCTTTTATAATACTTCAATATTTAAATAGAAATAAGTCAACAAAATATGGCTAATGCGATTAAGTGAAAGAAAGTAGTGTGAGATTTCTTAATGGAATAAAAAGCAGCAAAGGAAGTCATCAAGAAGATATGGGCTTTTGTAAAATTAGTTTCCAAAAAAGGTGTCAAATTACTTAATTTTGTAAAGCCGAAACAAAAAAAAGTAAAACCAAAATCTTATTGAAATTATCAATTAAGCTTCTGAAATTTAATTTTTACTTAAGTATGATACTGTCAAAAAAATTATTAGAATTTTTGAAACATAGAATTAACTTTATTTCAAGAAGATATTACACCAGTAAACAATACTGAATACCTCGATTTGTTTGCTATAGAGAATTTTCAACAGTTTTAATTGTTTTTAATAATCTAATTTAAAAGTAATTTTTTTAGTGATTTTTTGCTCTGCAAAGAATGTAAATTGACGTTACAAATTTATTTACTAGACATGGAATAAATTCAACACAGAAAAAAGTAAAAAAGAAATAAAGTAGTGTTTACCTTTACTAGTGATTGCGTTTTACATGTAGCTTTAATTACAATATCATTATGTATTTTAAATCGAGTGTATAACTCAGATTTTGATACTTAAGCATAATGTTTTCAGTTAGGAATGCGACTCGTCATCCATGTTGGTTTGACAAAGTCTGTTTTAGGCCACCACCCGATCTCCAATTCGAGAGAGGTGAGATGTTCGCAGCAAGCTCACCTACTAATCGGCTAGGCGGCGGAAGAAAGGCCGTCCTATTATCGGGGCGGCGTAAAAAGGGCAAAGCAGCACCCCATCGGGCCGGAGACAATAACATCGTAACACTAATCCACCGCGATCCGGCGGGTCCCTTGCCACTGGCGGACCCCTGGCACGGCACGCGCCGAACCTACCCTTCTGGAACACTCGAACTGAGAGCGGCTGTTGATTCGCGCCGTTTTACTCGCACTAATAGAATACAATGAACTAGTAGCGGAATAGATTTTATCGAAGCAATGCCAATGTACGGATGTTGATGGGGTAACACCAAATAACCCACTGACACCGGTCTGAATAGATATGTCTATCGAGACATAAGTGTTTCTGTTTTATTAAAACAAGCCTGCAACACTAGAGCCTTTTTTACCTACAGTCGATGATGTTTTCCCTTTGTATTGTCTAGTGCGTTGCTTACAAAGCTGTAAGATATTTTATATGGCATTTTTAGTATTTTGATAGATTTTCCAGCTTTATTTACTTAAATTCTTTAAATTCATATTGATTTAAATACAGTTTCGAGGTTATAACAAAAAACCGTCGTGTAGTAACTAGATAACGGACGTGACATCTTAAAACAAATAGTCTTCACATAATTTTTTTTTAAAATAACATTAATAATATATAATTACTAAAAACTACGAAATCAATTAATTATTACATATTTATAATTACGAAAACAGGATACTACTTTAGCTACCTTCAGCGTTAAATTCAATGCTTAATCTATTTCAAATTTTAAAAACAAGAAAAGCAAATATTAAAAGGAAAATTCATGTAAACGATCCATACCACAGCCTTTGATTAATCCTCTGTATTGCGGTCTCAATATTGAATATTTATTAATTACCGTTATATTTAAAGCTAAGAATTCTTACAATTTCTGACAATAATATTTCTTTACAAATTACCCTCGCAGGCCTCGTTATAGGGTTACGTATTAGATAAATATCTACCTGATAATGCGTTGCTTTTTATATTAAAAATGTTTTCTATATGTAGAGAAAAAAACATCAAAGAAAACACACTGTTTCTTAAAACTTTAATAACTTCACCTTAAATAAAGAAATCACAATATATTTTTTACATAGGCAAAGTATCTACGAAATAAAACTTAGTTATAACATGAAATATGTCCTGTAGTTTATCCTTGACGCGCGTACAACGGCAGATTTCTATCACATTATTATTTTATTCATATCGATAAACCATCTTAAACTATAATTTACCACGGACCATTTAAAATCTCTCCAAAGCACACGGTAATCAACTTTCGCGGCTGTATATAAAGGGATCGTCCTTTTCAGACGATAAAACATAACAACATAGCTCCGTATGCAATTCCATTAAAAATCAATGTCGACGAGAGTAGCGGAGGCAGCGAAATAATGGCAAACTCAATAACGGACGGCGCTCGATCAGGCAAATCCGATTACCTCCGGGATCAGATGTCTCGGCTGCGGCCGGGGAAATTATTGGCAACCTGGATTACGCCGCCCGCGATATTAATTGCCCCACGTAATCTGGTATCATTTTGATTTTGTTTTGTTATCGACGGCGCTCGCACTAAACGAGGAGGGCAGTCGTCGGCTGGCGCAATTTGGAATGAGCAACTTTTTCTATTATTATTCAGTCACCGATACTGGTTATGCTTTGTCTTAGTGAAGTTAAGTTTCCTCGACACTGTCTTCTTTGGGACGGTTAGGCAAAATATCGTGTGTGTAAAAATGTTGCAACACAAACTAGAGAGTATCGAATATAAAAGAAAGTCATGCAAAATTAAAGTAGGCATATATACATTATGCATATATCTATATATATATATATATATATATATATATATATATATATATATATATATATATATCTATATATACGACCTTGCATTAAACTTTCCTTAATTGCATTAATCCGTGCCTGAACTGCTATTGTGAGTCAGGTTGCTGGTATGGCACAAAAGGCGTGGCGCCGACAAAGCACAGTTTTCACAACTTTTGCAAGTAAGACTTCATTTCTGTAGATCTTGATTATATTCATTGATCCATAGGCAAAGATCTGTTCGATAAGCGTTCGGGTATTTCAAGATCAAGCGCGCGTTTTATAGTTAAGACATATTCGAGTTCCGTTGTATTCGTTATGTCACGTTGGCTATCGAGATCGATATCTGTCCATTATCGTTTGTTTTGTTCAGACATTACCCTTACATGTTCATATAGAGTGATTGGTGCATCGAGCAAGTGGTTTTTTAAACATCAACGCTAAATTGAAGTGCACAAGGTGGCGAGTGGGTTTTGAGTGGGTTGAATAGGGTTATGCAGTTTTTTTTTGTATCGTTTTGGTTTTTTATAGACAATGTTGAAAATAAGCCTGTAGTTCTGATGTGGAAAGATAGCCACAATTTCATAG
This sequence comes from Iphiclides podalirius, assembly GCA_933534255.1. NCBI lineage: Eukaryota > Metazoa > Arthropoda > Insecta > Lepidoptera > Papilionidae > Iphiclides > Iphiclides podalirius. The sequence goes on from OW152816.1 coordinate 3,185,670, forward strand.
ACATGTACCACATTCATGTTGCAGTATCATTTCTTTTATTGTCTGCAAATCAATTTTTAATTGTTCCCAATAATTCTACTTAATCCTCTGGGAGGCTACCCGATTTTCCTGAGCAATGCCATCCATATAAAAGGGCGAATGTGCGGCATTTCCTCTTGTTCTTTTGAACGGCGATTATCACTTGCCAAGACCCATGCTCGCTTAGTTAGTGAAATCAACCGCATACTATTTTTCAATCTTTTTAGTATAATAAACTAAATGAATGTCCAAGTGAGATTCTGCTATCATCCTTTCCTGTTACCAGCAATGTAGTGTTATGGAAAATTATGTTTTCATTCCCGGAGCTGACATCTGTTTTAGCTTTACTGATTTGTAGCCCGCCCTTGCCGCACCTCCGTCGATCCATCATCACCGATGGAAATCCAATTTGGTCGCATTCGCCAACTAGACGTCGCCCCTAAATGAATTAGCCGCGACACGCGCCGCCTCTATTATTGCTCTAACCGATTTATTTTCACCGTCGCTTGTATTTTTTGGGCATGTGTTCAGGTTTTTTACGATCAGATGCTTCGCGATTCGTTAGATGCGTTTGGTATTGAGTAACCAATGATTCCTATAAAACAAAATATCGGTCATGAATTAAGGTGGGATCAAAAGTTATGTTGGAAAAATTACAAAACTTTACAGGTTTCTAACCCTGGCTTATTTAAATCTTTTGAGTCTAATATGATAAATTTTTCGCTTATAGGAAAGGAAAATTAGTGAAATAAATTTAAGTTAATGTTATAGGAATATTTAATTGAAATGTCGTATTATATTGTTGAGAAGCACCTTTATCGTGAAATAAGACGTGTGTCGAAGATTGTAAGAAGCCATTTTAACACTAATATTGGCTCAACATTAATAATCTTTGCACTTTTTAAATTGAGAGCGTTTCATGTTCTTCTTACTTGTTTCACATATCCATCTGATGTATCCGATTGGCTCCACTCGACTCACATTAATGTCTTAGCATCTATCCATTTCCTCAGCTTTAAGACAGAAAGCTTAACACTCACATATCTTTATCGGATGATGATTTCGATTTCATTTAAACGGACTAAGAAAATTTCTATCCCTCCCAGGGCCTGCATAATTTTAAATATATGTATTATTAACATGGTTCTGTAATATACTATACTTCATCAACAAATGTCGTATGTCACACCGTCAAGAAGAGCGTTCGGCGCGAAGTAACGTCCCGAGCACATGTTGCGTGCCCGTGACAAAACAACGAGAGCACAATCGCACGTCCTTGGCAACATCCTACATCCGCTTCTCACACTCAACGCCAGCGACGCATTAAATCTTGACTTGTGTAATAAGAATTAGGCTTAATGAGGCCACCTCTCACACCGAAGTGTAAGCGGTAATTTTTCTGGGTTGTGCGATACGGTAAACAACGAAAACTACGAAACTCCGTAAGATGTTTTTACAAAACTTCTATTTATTTATACGAAGCGACTGGTCAGATGTTTGATATTATAGCGTTTATTGGAGCTCACAGAATAAGTTGGGCGTTTGAAAGATCTAGGCAAAGGCACGAAATATAAAAGGAGTTAGGTTTAGATAAACCTATATAGACTTTTATGAACCTAGAGCTCATTTTTATTTGTATTTTTTTGGTAAATAAATGTATTTTCTTTCTTTATCTAAAATATTTTTGCCGTATATTGCCAAAGTCATATTTTTAGACACTCACCCAAAAAAAAGACACGTCGCTTTACTTTTGATAAAATACTCGTTTGCTTGCTTTAAGTATACACATAGCTTTAATATATTTATAACCTTGACTGCCTTTATATTTCTAATAATCGGGTGAGGTTTGCTATTGCAAGGAAAAGCCCTCTCGGTTTTCCATGCAAGCAATGTAAAAAGTATGACGTTCCACAATTACATAATTGATCTAAATTAAAAAAAAAATGTTTAGCATTCAATTGAGCGTGTCCTTATAGCGTGCCCTTATATCCGTAAAATAAAACAACGTACGGATAACGCCTTTAATTATACTTTAACGGTTCGAATGTCATTTTTATAGTCTAACATGACAGTAGCAAGCAGTTTACTTGGAGGTGTAGCATTTCGAGATTATTTTTTTTTTTGTTTAAAGATCAAATCAACTTACAATGACGCGTTGTCACATAAGTCTACCATAAATTAATGGGGCTAAATCCTGAAACTATATCCAATAATACAACCTAGACTATAAATAATCATAAGCTGTTATTTTAAATAACAATTACCAATTTATCATAATGAACATACGAGTATATAATAGAAGCAATATTTTGACAAAGCAGATTAAGTATTTATTAAAATAAATAGGCACAAAACAATTAAAAAAGAAGAGGAATACTGATAAAAACAAAACCGATTTTAAATATCTCGCCATGTATTCATTTTATAATTGATTTTCAGGAGTTCCCTGAGTATCTCCGGGGCCCAAGATCCAATACCAATGAAATTACTATGGGACCACATGTGAAGCACCAGCTTTCAAAAAAAGAATCACCAAAATCCGTTCACTCAGTGGAAAGTTCTGAGGTAACAAACATAAACAAAAAATACAGTCGAATTGAGAACCTCCTACTTTTTCGAAATCATAATGAAAAATACATGAAAAAATTCGCGAGTGATTCAAACGGTCCAAACGGAGAGTCGCGGAGTCACGGCATCAAACAATATGGGCTACTTAGTTGGAGAGAAATTACTCTCGAGCTTAGCGCAGCGAGCGTAATTCACTGCGTGGCGGAGCACAGTCGAACTGGACGAGAAAGATTCCAGGGTCCCCCATTAACCTAATGGTGCACACGTGGCCGCGCGCCGCGCACTCGCCAAATCCCTTCGTCGTATAAAAGGCGATTTACTGCCCAAATTCATTATTAATGGGCCCTTTGAAGCCGCGGTTACGCCAACGAGCGGATGATTAGTTGATTGCGTACGGGATTTTCCGACGGCGATTTTACAGTGGGCGGCGATTTCTCGAGGTTTTATAGATGTATTCTAAGTACATTTACCCGGAAAAAAGCCTCTTTAAAAATAATAACGTTGTCACAAAACTACTTAATGACGAGCATTTGTTACAGAGTGTGCCTCTTAATTAATATTTTACATATTTTTTTAACTAATCCAATGCTAATGCCAAAGTTTCATTAAAAGTAATAAACTAATAGTGTACGGACGCAAATAAGACAAAATTATTTATACCAGTTTTAAACGTTTTAGAATCATTTTAGTTTAAATAATTTTCTCGTATTTTTTCAAAAAACCATAGTATTCACACTAAAATTGTAACATCGAACAATTTGGACAATTTTAAATATGTTAAAAACTCACGCTTACGTTTTTATGGAATTTGTTAAAAAATAGACTTAAAAAAAATCAAAAAAAACTTCACAAAAGTTCACTTCGCGTCACCATCTAAAACGAGAGCAGGGAAAAGAAATCAAAATGACCGGTCCAACGCTCAGTAATGAGCAACATTCTAATGCGGGCACCGAAACCCACGACGTCTCGACCCGAGCTTCAAATCTTAACCCTATTAGAATGTCGCCCGCGTTGCGAAACGGGCGGCCCACATCAAAAGTCGGCGCGCCTCTGACCAATCTCCCGATGCGCTTTGAAAGATAATTCACGACTGGCGACTAGATTGATCGGAACTCTTTGGTCGTTTGCCTCTCGCGCTCCGGCCGAAATACATTCAGTGACACGGAAACTCTTTGGTTAGTTTTTAATGTCAGTGGACTCGCGCTTGGTTGCTATTCCATATGATGGTAAGCCAGAACGTGGGGTTTGTTGATCAATAGCTTCTTGCAGTTCTCATGTCATCATCATCATACAAGTTAATTCGCTAAAACCATTGAAATAGGAGCTTTCATACCTGTTTGCAAGCATTGTCATCAAAGCTTGTTGTACTTTGTTCTACATCTTGAAATCATTCAGTGGTATAATATATTCAATGGTTACTTAATCACAAAAGTATATGTGCGTTTAATGTTAAGTACAGATTTACCTACTTTCATATAGTTTTGAAAGTAGTACGAATTTTATCTCGCTTAAAAATTATTGCTTAGCTTATTTGGATATTTTTTTTATAAATTAGATTGGTTTGTGAAGAAATAGACCATTTTATGTGAGAAGGTGGCAAGAGAGCTGGCAGTCCACCGGATGTTAAGTGATATCCGACGGGGGTCCCGGCTACCTCACTCACCAGATGAAACGCAGAAGAACCTGTAACACCTTCCTTCACTTCAGGTCGGTCTTCTGTGAGGCCGTGGTACTTCCCCGGTGGACCTGGTAGCGTGGCCCTACCATAATTTTTATAAATTGGCATAACCATCACAACGCATCAAGTGATAATAAGTGATAATATCTCCTCTGACCTTCATGGTAATAGCTCACTCAGAACAAGTCTTGTTCTTGTTAGACATTGTCCCTTGGTGAAGATAATGTCTGGGCTGAATGGTTTTCATTCCGTAGTAAAATTATTTAAAGCTTATTGGCATATACTAACATTGTATGGTTTACAATTGTTTTAACATTTCAACGTTGCTCATTCGCCGCGACCTCTCCATGTGAAATTGTTTCAGCAATTGGATACAAATAATCGTTTTCGCCCAATGACATTGGCCTTAATTTGTTCGTGCATCGCGCTCCCACGGGATTTAAATCAGTCACGAATTTATCGTCTAAATATGTGCGTTATGATTTCTGACAGCCCGGCAAACAGTGTTGTCGTTGTTTCGAAACCGCCTCTTGAACGCGATATTTTTGTTTGGTTCAAAATAATACTAATGGGATATCGAGCATTCAATATAACGTTTTTCCTTATTAAAACTTTGTTAGATAAATAAAAAAAAATATTTTTAAAAATTGAGAAGTATTCAAGGGCAATGATTTCTATTACATATGTATTGTGTTATAGATTAATTGTGTTTATGCGAATAAAACACAAATATCGTTAATTTATGTATGTAAATTTAAAAAAGGATTTTCAGATTTTATTAAGTTTGATTTACTTTCAAACTGCAAAGCACTATTAGCTTAAAAAGTAACAGTAACTAAATGATTTGTGGCAAATTTACTTGATAGGGGTTTTATAATTCTAAATTGGATATTTATAAGGCGATATTGTGATTATTTAAAATAATCCGCAGCGAAATATACCAGACCAAACAATTGCGTCCAATTGAAATTCTGCCCTGGGAAAACATTCAATCTCGCACAATTAACACCTCTTAACCCGATCCAGCGTTCGCACGACAATCAGCCCATTGCTTCAGCACAATTAAATAGTCTCGTTTCTGAAAACCCCTAAGAAACGTGTTACCCGAAAGTCAGAAATATCTGTAAAAAGCTCTGACCTAGAAATGTTATCGAAAAGCTCCCGGCTGTGTGTAACTTTCTATAAGTATTAGATTATTTTGCTTTCTAACACCACACATGATTAGAACATTTGAAACGTTATTGATGACCGTTGTTAAATTTTACATTATATCAAATAGTTTTGTTAAATAAACATAACTCTTAGAAGATCTTACTATAAAGTCGAGTATAATATTACATTAAAAAGTATAGAGTAAAAGGCACGATAAAACACCGGGTTCGACGGGCCGGTTCGAGAAAAAAAATATTCACACAGCGCCACGATTTAATTTACCACTAGATCTCTTGATCAATTAGAGCTGCAGATGACAAACGTCGGTGACTAACGGCATGCGTGGGCCGCGTGGGCCCGTGGGAATCGTCCCGAGGCGGAGCGCCGTGACTCTGCTCCGATTAGACACGGACTAGACGCGTCACTCCGATTCTTATGCAAGGGCACGTCGATTCTTTTTTTGTTAACGTGGAGGAAATGCCTTCACGTACCCGCCTTCGCGGGGGTGGTTCAGTTATGTTTGACTCGCACCGACTAAAATCCCCAAGAAGTTCCACCGAGGTCGCGAATCGGCGGGGGCTCGGAAACCCTTCCGCACACTTCCGCGCCTGTCAGCGCTGGCTGGTGCGGTAGCCTCCTCGGGGAGCAACACCACTCTTCTCCGGTAAGGCACGCTGGAACATTCAGCGTGCCCTCCCACTAGGGCCCATAAGGGCACGCCGCCTAACCAAGCCGTACTCGAAGCCAAACTTCGTTATACAGGCACGCGTAACAAAAACTTCTACTTCACGACGGTCTTCTGTGCGGTCGTAGTACTTCCACAGACTATCCCGACTGCTCGTGCAACGGCCGAGGCTGTCGCATCAGCAACAGATCAAGCATGTGACTTGTGAATATAGCATGGCTCTTTCCCATGTTATATCCACAAGTCCAGCAAGTCACTAACGTCAACTAATCATAACAAATTACCAACTCTCATGGACTTCTGCATTATCTATTGAAGATTAGCATGCTGCTTTTGAAAGTTATCGTTCTCACCAGAAGAAACGAAAAAATATAAAAGATTTCTATTGAAGAATAGATATTGACTTTAGCGGTTGTGAAGCAATCGTTTATTTTTCTAAAACTGAAATACCTATTTCGACATCAATTGAAAAGCGATACTCTGGCTATGAAGCAAGAAAATGGCACGGTTGAGAACGGCGCACATTCGAATTATTCAGGGATCTGAAAACGGAGTCGCGTGTGGGCGAGCTCGTCGTGAGAAACCGCCTAACAGCGTTCTAAGGCCCGACGCCGTAATCGAATCAAGCGGTAATAAGGCGCTTTTTAACTAGCCCGACCGCCGCGCCGGTTTGAAATTGGAAGCAAGGATTTGTGCCGACCGACGCTGTTTTTCGATCATTTAAAAAAAACTGCCATCGTCAGAAAGCGACATAGCTCGATGAAGATTAGTGTTTGATAATGTTAGGAATTTGTATAGCTGAACTTATCGAAATAATAATCAGCAAAACTCACGTGTAATCGTTGTACATATAGTTTCGAACCTATCGGAGGTTTTTGTGTGTACTCATCCTGATGAAGGACCCAACAGAGCCGAAACTAGTCGGTACATACACCGACCATACGTGAATTTGGCCGTTTTATTATTCCGTCAATAACGTCTCACGGAAGTTTTAATTTTACATTTAAACTTATCGTTGACCGTCGCTAGTTTGGGCCAGTACAGTTCACAATCCGTACGTTTTGTTTATCTCCTTACAAGCTTTCTTCGACGTGGCTAGCAACAGCACAGCGCTAATTAAACAGTGCAACGACTTACTTCCTCCATTAGCGTTCGCCGTTCACAGAAACTGATTAGGTACAGAGCCTACTGCCTAATTAGGGCGACTTTGTTATTCGAGTGTGAAAAAATATTGTATAATCTGAAGTCAGGAAGGGGCGACCTCGCGACCCGCGGATAGCAGAATGTTTTGCCAATGGAAATGAACGGACCATTGTGAGCCCGAATAAGGGGCTCGCTGTTTTTTAAGATAAAACCCGCTCCGTAGACGGCGTGTCACCGAAAAGATAACGGTGGACCCGTTGGAAATGCGATCGGACAAGTTTCATCATCGCCAACATAATGCGTTAATGTCTTTCATAAGTTTGATGTCTTCTTAGAGTATGGACGTATCGCTAAAATATGTGGCTTGTTATCACTATCATAGTCAACAAACAAGATAAATGGTGTTTTATATAAAATATATTTAAAAAAAACAAATAATTTAGCAACGTTAGCCCACGCGGCGTGATGCCAAGAAAGCTGTTCCTTCTAAAAGCGAATCCAGCCACAGCGTGGAAAGAACCGACCTCTAGTAACGAATCGTATAATAAGGAGGAATAATCGAGGATATAACTTCATTTTGATAGAAGCGAGAGAAAATATCACTTGATATCTCGGCTTAGTCCGAAGAAACCCGTTTAAGCCCAACCCTGTTGCGGTATCTGGCCAGTTCTGAAATGATCAAATTCGCTGTTCGTTGGGATATTGGGACGTAGAAAAGAAAACAAACATATTGAATATTTAATTGATCACATAGCATCACACTAAAATGACTCGGTGGTACTGTTGCGAAGCTATTGGCCAGGGCTCTAAGGTTCGGTTCTTACATCAACACATTCACAATGCCCTTGGGATCGGGAGTGCGTAACCTAACTATAGCCAGTTGGCCTACAACACGCCCCAGTCGAAAATATACCTTGCAATTAATGTACATTCCCGGCCGAGACGCAGAACAGAGTACAGAAGTTACAGATTGGTCCAGCTGCAGTAAAAAATTACAGAGCTGATGCAGCCCGCAATAAGGTGTACCGTTCGGATGTCAACTCGCAAATTGAGCGAGGTGTGCTTAATCCGCCAATTGGCCTCAGTAATTGCGCACATGTAAATGACGAGCAATTGTACTTATACCACACCATGGTTGTTTGTCCCGCTAAGTGGAACAGGCAGATTAAAGCTCTCGTTGCGAACTAAACCTAGCCCGATAAAATAAGATCTGTATTTCTGCCTTTTTATCTAGACACGGTATCTTTAGAAAATATTTTTCTTTCTAACAACTGAACAACAACGTATTACATAATTTTATCAAGACTGACAGTATGTTTTGGAAATATTTTTCTGTCTAATAACTGAAGAACAACAAAGTTGACTTATTTTGTATCAGACCAACTTTTAATGTATGTGGAATGGTCTGCTATTTTTGCAATAATTGTATAGATTAATTGGGGAAATTATTAGTATAATTACTCGTATTCTGGCGTTGTAGAGGTAGTTTATAACGCGCACCAGTTTCTGTTGTTAATAAAAAAATCTCACGAAGAATCGATATTGCTTTAGTGGGAAATTTAAATCAGTAATGAGGGAGTTGCTTCATGCCTTACGCAACAATCCAAATGCTTTACTTACATATGTGATTAAATTACATCACACGAAAATTCCAACATATTTCTGATCCTTTTTTATTACAGTACTTAATGTGAATTATTATACCTACTTGAACAATGGACCAACAAGCGATAAACAATTGAATTCGCATTGGTATGCCAAAATGAACGCGATAAAATCATTAAAACAGTAACACTTAAAAATATGTCGTTGTCGCGTGCATACAAGAAGTCATTATGCATTTTATGTGTTTTGTTATAGCGTTATTTCGACGATAATATTATAACAAAACGAACAGCTGTTGCATCGGCTTATCGAACAAGAGATCTGTTATTGGTTTCCGCTTGCATTCCCTAGATTGTCCACTCTCAGTGGATCGATTGTGGCTGATATAATAATACTACACAGCCGGTGGCCACCCAGACTCCGCGTAACTTGACACCCCGATTGACAAAGAAAACCATAGAGCTGACGAGTGTACTTAAATAAGTTCGGTAAACCGATATTGCATTCATTATAACTTTTCATTGACTTTAAAAGCCATTTATTTCAGTTTAATGCGTGAAATGCAATCGTTCTCATTTATTTTGTCGCTTTTTGTGTGAGCGTTATTTGAAAATAATCTTAAGTGGAAAACTAAAACTATTTTTCTTTTTTATTTAATAGTATTGATTTTACTTTGAAATGTATAAGATGTTTATGTTTATAAAGTAATTTAAATCTGATTGGTTGATTGTATTCAGCATGGGTTAGCTATTATATAGAGACGTTTAACATCAAAAAAATTGATACAATCAAATTTGAAGTTACGTTGTATTTTCCGTTTCGCAATTTATTGAATATACATACTCAAATTGATCTCAAAGTACTGAGTTATTGGCAAAATCTCTGACATATCAATGGAACCATAGAAGCTAGAAAAAAAAAGAATATAAACCTGAAAAACACCATGGTAACCCCAACTACATACCTACATTTATAATTTCACTTTAATTTCAATAAAATATAACCTATGTCACTCAGGATTTTCAGGATCGGCTTAGCATTTACAGATTATTTATAAAATACAATGAAACATTTTTTTTTTCTTTTTATAATATTATAAATATCAAATTTTAGCACTGGCGTACAACGTCAATGGTGCATTGCAATGCAACCGTCGTTATCAGCTGCCCCACGCGTTCTTTGTTCCTTCATCGCGTATCGACCGATTCGTACATCACCCGCTAATAATAAACTCTAGCCGATGAATGGAAGTACCGCGCCCATTGATGTCTCAACGGTCGATTGTCTTGCGACATCCACGCCCAATTCGATTCTTCTGCTCGTTTCGACTGCGAACGAACGCTCTGGTGACGTTAATAACGATGACTTTTCTTCTGCTTATTTAGTTTCGTTTAAACACCTGTACGGAGTAGGCTGTTGGCCACCAATAACGGCGTAATCTTTTATTAAACTAGTTGTGGGCGAGATGCATTTAAAAAACTTGTTTTGAATTAAATTTACCTATGTTGTATACACATAACATAGGATCAATGGTCATGATGTAAAGGATCATGTTCTTCAGTTATTTATAATTAAACTAGCGAACTGGATCGCCGTTGTCCTGTACCAACTTGACTTTAATTCGACAACTTAGGAATAAAAAAGAAAATTGTAGTGGACCAAATTTTGAATCTAAACCATCCAGGGCGCCACCCAAACGCATACGAAAAAAAAATCATTCAAATCAGTCCAGCCGTTTACGAGGAGTTCAGTGATAACACACGTACAGCAGAATTATATATATAAAGATTGAAAAATATAATTATTTTGAGTGTAAAATGTTACTTGTGGGTTATCCATGAATATATAAAGGCACTCCAGTAGAAAACCGATCTTTGGTGGTCTAACCCAAAATATAACTAAAATTAACTAGAAACGTCATCGATGACATCTACTGTGTTGGAGCGTTTGACTAATACATATTATCACGCGATCGAATATCAGTAACGTGCAGCGATGTATATTAACGTTTTGTTCATTTCCTATGTGCCAAATTCACTGTCGCATTTTGTATGTACGCTGACAAGACTACCTTTTGTTACTTTAAGAGGAAACTTTATCCGTTCATCCGTTATGGGTTAAACACGAGAGAGTTGTTGTAGACAACAAACATAAGCCAATTTTAAATACAAGTATTAAACGTGTTATATCACGTATTTTCTTAATTTTAGACGTTTCGTTAAACATTATGCCTCTACCACAGATCACATGACCGAATAAGTTCAATAAAGGTCTTCAGTTTAACATTTGTTTTCTGAATAACCTTAGTAAATAAGGCACAGAGTTTGAAAGTATGCTTATGACGTTTTTTCACCGCGACCAATTATTCCAAGAATTTGAGATTTAGTCGGAAATCTGCTATCTGTGCGGAAGCTTGGGTTCACACGGTTATCAATGAAACATATTTTACCTCTTATGTTTTTTCTTTATGTAGCCAGTATTTTTTTATGAAATAAATGTTGGATTAAGCAGTATCATATCGTGTATTATTTTGTTTTTAATAATCCGTCTAAAAAGTTCACAAATGTGTCTATTATAAGTTGTACAAACGGAAAAAAATATTAAAAATAAAATGGAAAAAAGGTCGTGATAATTATTGTGCAAAATAACAGAAATAAACTTTAATATAATTCAATTTGATCTTGATGGTATATCTATTTTACAACAAAATGAGGTCTCGCGCAATTCACACGCTTATTTTATTTTCTTATGAAGATTACAATAAAAGGAATTAGACATGTTATGTGCACGACATGACCCCTGGTTTTAAAACCCGTGATCCCTCGTTATCCAATGTCCCGTCACTGCGTATAGCGAATTTGTTTAAGTTTATTTGCCTCGATTTATTTATACTTTGTTTGTGTCCTTTTAATGTTTTTTTAACATTGATATTTATCGTGAATTTACATAATTATGTTTTATCTTACTCTCTGAGCTTCACCAAAAATCACCATCACGAAGTATTGTCGTGCAAAATTTCGTAATTTAAAGCATTGTGGATCCGTTCTGATGCATTTTTAATTTTTGTACATAACTACCTCTTACCCGCGGCGTCGTCGGCCAGCTTCTTTTGAAGCAATAATTTGTTTAGGGTGTAAATGTATCCCTTTGTGTAATTTGGACTAGTAGACGTTTCTACTATCTAGTGTAGTCTAGTCAAAATAACATTTAAATCTTCAATTCGCTATGACGTAGCGAGTGGAGTAAACACAAACTTTGCAACTTTTAAATACGTTTTTTCTTTAATAACGATTTTCCTATTCTTGTATCCACTTTAAATTTTTGTAGAAAAAAGGAACGAAAAGTTTTTCGCCGCTGTGGGAATCGAACCCAATTCAACAACAAACAAACAAACGAAAAACTTCTCGTTCCTTTTTTTCTACAAAATTTTAATGTTCAATCTTAGTTATTTTTATTAATCTGTGCAGAGATTAGCACTATAATTTTTTTAATTTGTGTCCATTTATTATTTCTTTCGACCTTTTTTTCTGATGTTCTATTGGGGTAATTGAATGATCGCATCTCGGGTGCGGCGGACGTCGATCAGGGGACCCGGCGCCGTCTGGATAGGGCCTAATAGGGCTTTTAGATATGGGCGCACAGCTAGACGTGACGAATGCAGTTCGAATCGAGGTTTTCGAGACCAGTTTTCTTTTTTTTATGTAAGATAGGATTTTTAAGGAAGATTAAAAGTATATTTTAACGTTGCTCACCCATCAGCGTCCTCTGTAACACTTTTTTATGTGTGACGGTGGCAGGCGTCCGGTTCACCAGATGTTAAGTGATGATCGCCCCCGGATGTTAATGTGCAAAGAGCATATATTCACATTTTCCATAAAATCATTTTCGAGCACTTTATCCACGGCAATAGAAGTGTAGCAACAATAACTAATACCTAATAACAAAGGGTGTAATGTGTTGTGTTAAAAAGTTGCACTGCAATCCTCATAACCGTGGATTTTGTTTTAATTGTCAAGTCTAACTTTGGTCACAGGTTGGATTTTCATGTATTGAAATGTCCACAGGACATTGCTTACATTATACCTTATTAGTACAACACAATAAATGTCGCTTTTGTATATCGCATTTACGACTGTTTTGAGTGTCCCCACGTTGGAGTCCTTATTTCGAGAGCGTAAGGATCGGCACGTGCGTCTTTCGAATTTGGTGCAAACATCAAGACCGAGCGTTTTATCTGAAAACGCTTGTGGATATAAAAGTGAACTGTCGATAAAATGTAAAATGACACAGGTATCTTCAATTAATAGGAAATATATTTGGCGCACCTTATCGTGAAGAACCATCTAGGATCTTGGAACTCGCAGTCAGATGTCGCAATTGACGTTATAAACGCTATGTTTGTTAGTTTATCTGTTGGAAAGTAACGGAGCGAGAATCGATGAGACTTTTTGGGTATAAATAGTTTATCGGAAAGTTTCATGGACTGTACTTTGTAATTATTTACTATTTTAGCACTTCCATTGCATCATCGATGTAAGAAGTCGTAGAAGAGTATCATTGACATAGTAAACATTTGTGGCGATTGACCAATGGAGTTGAAATCGATGCGAGTAACGCGGGGCCAGTCTCCCATCGCTTGCGCCCGCTATCCGTAACACAGGAAGCGATGCGCAATTGGCGCTGACGATGAGGAATTAGAGCGCCCGCGCCGGACGGCGTTCATTGGCTCCCGAGGCGCGCTGGCGCCACGTCGGCCGGTTTTTGTTCTCGGCTTTTCCAACGATTTCGGTGCACGGGGAAACGAAAACGCCACGGTCCGCATGCCGCATCACGACGGCCCGTATCCAGCAATCCCCTCATTTTGTTAATGCACGCATGTCCACATGTGTGAAAATGCTTAGGTACGCGTATACAAGGTACAGAGTAACACAGTAGGCGTATCGGTGCCATGGTCTGCATGTCGAACCACGACGACCCATAGCTAGGAATCCCCTCATTTTGTTAATGCACGCATGTCCACATGCGTGTCACTGCTTATATACGCGTATACAAGGTACAGAGTACCACAGTCGGGGCGTTAGTGCCATGGTCTGCATGCCGGACCACGACGACCCATAGCTAGGAATCGCCTCATTTTGTTTATGCACGCATGTCCACATGCGTGTCACTAATATTTAAATTAGATAGGCGTATAAAAGGTACATTCAGGCGGCGCATCGGTGCCACGATCCGCAAGCCCGACCCCGACGGCCCGTTGCGAGCAATCAACTCATTTTGTTAATGCACGAATGTCCACATGCTTGACATTGCTTAAATAAGCGTATAAAAGGTACAGAGTTACACAGTCGGCGCATTAGTGCAACGGTCTGCATTGCGGACCAAGACGAGACATAGCCAGCAATGCCCTCATTTTGTTAATGCACGCATGTCCACATGCATGACATAGCTACGGACTGAAACCGCAAACATCTCTCATGATAGAGGCGAGACTATTTCGGATTCATTGCGAAAAATCGGGTTAAAAAAAGAACAACATAAATAATCTGTACCAAGGCTGGCAGCGAGCTTAGTCCGTCATGAGACTGTTGTATTCGCATTAAAAATGTATAAAGTGGCTTCATTAAATATCCATAACAATGTGTTAATTGGCGCAAATAAAACAACATCATAGGTACACTGAAAAGAACAAACTCATATGGAGTGGATGGAGCGGACTTACTTGATAAGTGAACATTAGTGTCTTAAAAGTGAAAAGACTTTCCAGTGCCTTTAATTAAGACTACATCGCTACTTATTACTAGGTGGGATAATACTCAAGCACTTGCCAGTTCGTAGCTAAAAAAATTTTAAAGTTATCTTAGGTTATCGCAGTCCATTTCCAAAACTGATGTCCATAACACTTAATGAAAGTGTGTTCTTATAATTACGGATTTCTGTACTGCCTTCTCTTAGGGACACTCCCTAAAAGAATCTGGAAATATCTTTTTGCGATCGCTATCATTATTAAAACCAAATGAGATCACGAAAAGAATATACCCAATATGTATCTCTCAATTCCTCCATTTGCATCTACCTACTCTCGAATCAAAAAATAAATATTTCGTATAAAACTGCTTTCGTTTTAACAAAAAGATATCTTCCATTATATCTCACAAGTTTAGACAAAATTATATTTTTAGAGTTCGGTAAACATAACTTTTATGTACATATTTGTAAATTTTTATGCAACTCATTTAATGTAAAATGTCAATCTTTATATACCTATATAATTCTACTGTACGTGTGTTGTCACTGAACTCCTCCTAAATGGCTGGAGAGATTTAAATGATTTTTTGTAAGAGTTTGGGTGGTGTCTCGGATGGTTTAGATTCACAATTCGTTTTTTTTTTTATTTATAAGTTGTTATCGGATTTAAGTCGTGTGTACAGGACAACGTCTGCCCAGTCCGTTAGTCTTCTATAAAATTTGTCACAAGTTTGACATTGTAATAACAGAAATCCAAATAGAAATGATAAATATATCAATTTGTTTTTGTTATTTATGTGTTAAACACAATCTCGATGCAAATCTTCATAGGGCGATGCGCGAATTGACAAAAGCAAGACACGATCACACTCTGAAAGGCACTTCGTCGGGGCGAAAGTTCACGAGGCGTCCGCAACGACATCAGCGGCGACGCTCGTAATTTAATAATCAAACGGCATCAATAAGCGGAGGAAATCTGTCGGGATTAAGCGCGGGCGCATATATCAGCGTTAGCGCACCGACGGGCGTCTGGCGCCACTGGATCGTCCTCTTCCTTCGGACGCACAGATTGTCCTCGCCGCTCATCGGCCCCATCCTGTTGTGAAATGTCCGCCGCGATCGCTCGCGTCTTCGAATTCAAATTCTGAACGCCGGCGTGCACGCTTCGAGAACGTTCCAGTCAGTTTAGAAATTTCACATTTTATAATCTATGGAATTGCTTAATATAGATTTTTTTTTGCTAAGAATTTATAGCACGCCAGATATTTTATCATAGTCGTCAAAGGCGGGAAATCCATCGTAACCTATTGTCAGAATTTTACTATCTATTGACTAATACTGTAATTTCTTGCACATTGTACCGCTTTCATTATTACGTATCATATCATATAATCTAGACATACTTAGTTGTGTTAAAAAATTATGCCAGCCTAATACAAAATCGTATACTTTAAATGTATGTCACATAAATCGGCGCTTCGATTAAGAAGCGCGAATTTCTCAACCGACATTTGGAATATTAATCATAATTATGTTTTCAATTAACGAAATTGAATTTGTACATCGCTCAATCAAATACAAGGTATTACATGTAATTACATGCGATAAACGCAATTATCGGGGGCGTTATCTTGTATCTGCGGCAGTGATTACTGAAACGACAGGCGATAAAGAATTATCGAGGAAAAAATATTTCGACTGATGTGTCCTTATTTGTGAGTGGAATTTTTAGTAAAAGTTAAACTTTATTAGTAAAAGTTATTCATGTGTGATGTACTGTTGTATCGGCACGATTGGGAAATGAGCATATCTGCGTAGATATAGGGTCGTGGAGCACACAAGAAACAAAGCGTGAAAATAAGTATGCATATAAAGGCAGTGTATGTACCCGCTTAGATGAATAGCTAAATGTTTATATACCTATACAGTTCATACGTTCATATTAATGGTACGCCTCCGTTTAATAAATATAAATGTGGGGGAAATGACTCAAATCACCGATGGAATGGGTTAGCTATATCTATATAGTATTTTTAACCGACTTCAAAAAAGGAGGAGGTTTCTCAATTCGTATAGGTACATTTTTTTATGTGTGTTCGTTGATAACTTTGTCGTTAATGAACCGATTTTGATGATTCTTTTTTTGTCGGAAAGGAGATATCCCAAGGGTGGTACCATGATAAGGAAACCCGGATGTGATGATGACATCCCAGAGAAATCGAGTGCCATCATTGAATGTTATAGGTATTAACAAAGTTTTTAATTTTCTGATTGAAGTCGGTTTTTTTTTTGTTAAAAATTATACTTGTTTAAAGTTGTTTTTGTCGGCACGCTATAACTTCCATAAATCATTCATCAAATTAAATGATTCAAACAACATTTTGTTTTCCACTATTGACGAAAAATAGACATATTATAGAATAAAGTAATATTTACATACAAATATATTATGATAATTGTCAATTGAAGATAATGACAATTTAAATGTTATGCTATTCAATTATTTCATAAACGTTCAATTGCACAGTATTTTCGAAAATTTCGCGCGGGTTTGAAGTTTAGATTTAATTCTAAATGTGTACATTAGTTTGGATGTTGCACGAATGGGCAGGTCCGGCCGGGTAACCACAACCTCACAGAAGACCGATGTGAAGTGTAATTGTCATACTTATGAGTTTCGTCTGGTGAGTGAGGTAGCCAGCCCAATTTATTATAAGGTGGCGCTTATCATTAAAAATCAGGTGAACAGCCAGCTCAGCCCAGCAAATAAAAAAAATTCTAAAAATATAACACGAACCATTTAAAAAAAATGTGAGAGTTAATAACAATAACCTTGTTAATAATAATAACCTTGGATCAAATGTGGCCAACAAATTGTGGATTTAATTAATTTAGAACATCCGTGACGTCAGGTTGCTTTAGCCTTAAGCCATTACGCTAAGTTAGTCCGGTGCGCCTCAATTGACCGGCGCTTTAAATTGTACCGCTTTCGTATTAATTGGATATTTCCAGTTAACTTTTATTCCGCACTCAATACATGGCCACCATTTCAATTACTTCAAGCTTAGTCTACACGCGCAAGTCGCATCGTCTAATAAAGGACAGTCGAGCGCAAAATGCCCTAAGAATTAGTCAATTGAAACGGTATAGCTATGCAGTTGTTTATTAAACCCATTTATTTTATACACGATGGTACAGTCGCATCAAATTAACACATTTTTTTCGTGTTTGTCGTGTCACACTATCGTTGTGAACTCTAATACTACATATATACGTTGTTATAACAGAACACAATATAAGATATTATGTAACTAAGATTAGGAAGTAGAAAAACAAAAAAGAAACAATTTGCTGAATCATCCCTTAGCTGCATTCTAAGCAAAACATATTATTTATACAAACACAGATACATTCCAGAGACATGATGTTGCGGGTAGCGGAATCAATTCCTGCGCAAAACATGTATTGACGCAAATATATAATTTCTTCCTGTACACTCTATTTTGTCTACTCTGTAACTCCCTTTTACTAATTATAGAATAAACCAAACCGTGGACGCGTTAGCAACGTCTGATTCATCCGTAATAATTAGTATATGGACTGAAAACAAGGAAGTGGCCTAATTGCAAACGCTGTGTTTGCCACAATTAGACCACAAATTTTACCATCAAAGCACACCATACAAATTTATGAGGAATGAATATTTTTTCTACATTAATTATTGTTTTCTACTTCTTAAAAACTTACTTGAATCTTGTGTTATGGCTACGAGGCAATTAATATTTAAAAAACATACTTAAAACATTATATATCTTTACACATATAATTCTTCTGTACGTGCGTATGCCACTGAACTCCTCCTAAACGGCTGGACTGAGAATGGTTTAGATTCACAATCCGGAACACTACAAACTTTTTTAATTGTTTTTATTTACAAGTTGTGGGATTTAAGTCGTGTGTACAGGGCAACGTCTATTGGGTCCGCTAGTATATATATGTACACACAATATTAATCACGCTATTTAACTCCAGCCTCTTCTCACTGTTCATTTTTATTCATGGAATATATACGTTAAACTACCTTAATACACATGTTATTTTTTATTATTAGCACATGCACGACCATCGGCTGCTGTACAATAAAAAAAAATATAATGCCGCAGAATTACTTCTAGTATCCAGGCTGGTAAATATTCTTAACGAGGGAATTTATTCAAAATAAAGTAGTATCGTGGGACAGGCTAAAATGAGACAAAACGGTTTTGACTTAAGATATAATAAATAATAGTTTAAAATTAAGTTCAATTATATAGTTTAAAATTAAGTTTAATTCAATTTAATTGAGGAGTGGAGCTATGCTGGTAGTCTGGTTGTGGTAAAGAAGTCAATGCCCGTCCAATCAGAAGATGTCCTGGGGTCAGTGGTGTGCAATCTGCAGGGTCTGAAGACAGCGGAGTGAGGGGTCGAGAGTTCAAGATTGCTTCAATCTGAGTCAGTGTAGTGTAAAGTTCCTCATAAGTAAGGTGACAATTGCCCAACACTCTAAGCAAATGATGTTTTGTCGACTTGACTCCCGCCTCCCAGAGACCGCCGAAGTGAGGAGTATATGCCGGAATGAAATGAAAATTAATGTTCTCATTGGCCATACTTTCGCTCAATAAGTTGCATTTGCTTTTTAAGAATTTTGATAAATCATTGTATGCACCAACAAATGAGGTTCCGTTATCGGAATAAATATTAATGGGTTTACCCCTTCGAGAAATAAATCTACGTAATGCCAGCAAATAGTTATTACTTGTTAAGTCACCTACTAACTCCAAGTGAATAGCCTTGGTAGTAAAGCAGATGAAAATACAAATATAAACTTTAACTATCCGACACCCGCGACCCTGACGAGAGGCACTCATAATTGGACCCGCGTAGTCAACTCCTACGCTTTCAAAAGGAAAGCCACCTGAAAGGAGACGCTGCTCTGGTAAATTGCCCATAAGTGGGGTCAAGATCTTACCCTTCATGCGATGGCATCGCACACATTTATGATAACATGCCTTCGCTAGGTTTCGCCCTCCTCCTATGGGCCAATAAGTGTCTCTAATGCATGCTAACAGTAGCTGTGGACCGGCATGCATCAACCTTTTGTGCTCATGATCAAACAACAATTTCGTGAACCTATGAGTGGACTGTAAAAGTATAGGATGCTTCTTATCGTATGAAAAATTTGAATTATCTAATCGACCCCCGACACGCATTATTCTTTTTTCATCTAAAAATACATTAAATTTAATAAGGGGACTTTTCTTAGGTAAGTTTTTATTGCTCAAAAGTAATCTGTACTCCGGGAAGGAATCATTTTGGCTTCTCGAAATTACGATATTTAACGCGTTTCGTAGTTCATCGTCTGTTAAGAATAAAGCCGTAAATACCTCTTTTTTACAGGACCTTATAAATCGCAAAGCATAGGCAACGGTACGTAGAAGGCGTAAATAATTCGAAAAACGACTAAAATCGATAAAACACTCATTAATTTCTGTATTATTAAAATTAACGGCTAATGAAACATTATGACGAATTTCAGGCAATATTTCAACGTGGTTAGGCTGAGAAGGCCATTCTGATGAGTCATGCTTCAAAAAATCAGGACCCGACCACCATAAATCAAGACCTGGCAGGACACTAATATCCACACCACGAGATATTAGGTCTGCTGGGTTCTCATCAGTTGGGACATGTCTCCATTGACGGTCACCAACCTTTTCTAAAATTTCAGCAACTCTATTGCGTACAAAAGGCTGAAGCTTACTAGGTAACATTTTCAACCATCCTAAGACAATAGTGGAGTCTGACCAAAAGCAGACTTGATCAATCTTAACACGTAGCGAGTAAACAACCTTTTCATAAAGACGAGCCCCTACCAAGGCACCGCACAACTCCAGTCGTGGTATTGTTATCGGTTTTATTGGCGCTACACGACTTTTAGACATTAATAATCGAATCGTAACCTCTCCTTTGTTATTAATGCTTCGAACATAAACGCACGCACCATATGCGCGCTCAGACGCATCAGTGAAAATATGTAACTCTAGCACCTTGTATGACACACAAATAATCATACGAGGAACGCGAATGTTATTAATAATAGGCATATGTTTGATGATGTCATACCAAAGCCTTTTAATGTCTGGAGTCAGGGGCTCATCCCATGAAAGCTTGTCTAGCCATAACCTTTGCATCAACATTTTCATGGTGATGACATAAGGAGCCATAAGACCTAAGGGGTCAAAGACTTGCGAAATTACCGAAAGCAGGGCACGTTTGCTGTTGCCATCGGGAATTAATGAATTTAATGGAAAGTGAAGCTCATCCGAATCAGAATACCAGCCAAGACCTAACAACTTGTTTGACTCACAAGATCCAATATTTAAATTTAGTGATGCCTGCGCGAGCTTTGGTAGTAGTTCAGGTTCGTTTGATCTCCACTTTCGTAATGGCATACAGGCAGAGGCTAATACAGCTGTGACTTCTTGACGAATAACTTTAACGCTATCTAAGTCATCACCACCTGTAAGCAGGTCATCGACATAGAAGTCGTGCATTATTATTTCACCTATGTCTTTATTTGTACACTCAAGACCGAGTTGTTTAAGGCAGCGCGTTGCAAGGAATGGCGCACTCGCCGTACCGTAAGTGACGGTGTTTAATTTAAAAATCTTAACAGAATCACGGAGATTGTCCCGCCAGACGATCTGCTGTAGTCGCCGGTCATCGGGATGGACGCTTATACATCTATACATTTTCTGCACATCGGCAGACAAAACGTACCTATGCTGCCTGAAACGTAAGAGTATCGACAACAAATCGTCCTGAACAACAGGACCGACCATCTGTATTTCATTTAAAGAAATACCTGACGATGTAGGGAAACTTGCATTAAAAACCACTCTGAGTTTAGTCGTCGTGCTACTTTCACGTAGCACTCCGTGATGTGGTATAAAATATGAACCTACACCCGAATAAGGCATTTCACATACAGTCATATGGCCTAGTGCCTGATACTCAAACATGAAATCATAATACATATGTTTGGTGTCCGGTTTACGGTTTAATCTACGCTCCAAAGAAAATAAGCAACGCGTAACTCTTTTAAATGACTCTCCTAAAAGCGCAGGATCTTGTTTGAGTGGTAAACGGACTTGAAAACGTCCATCAGCGAGACGTGACGTATTTTTGACAAAATGATCTTCACACAACTTCTCTTCCGATGAATAATAAGATGTTTTGGAACTTATTTCTTCTAACTGCCAAAACCGCGTTAAATCAGCTTGAACGTCATTAATTTTATCATCATAATAAGATTCAGTTTTGGCAAAATTACACTTTACTGTATTATTTGTCGCAAATGCAGCATGAGTATTACTAATGGGGCCAGAGACTATCCACCCTAGCCTGGTTTCCTGCAGCACGGGCTGATC
Source organism: Iphiclides podalirius (assembly GCA_933534255.1). Lineage (NCBI taxonomy): Eukaryota > Metazoa > Arthropoda > Insecta > Lepidoptera > Papilionidae > Iphiclides > Iphiclides podalirius. Next base: position 3,207,733 of record OW152816.1, read on the forward strand.
AATGCCTAGCCTAATTCTCTGTGACCCCAACAAATCCCAAAAGAGATCAGCACCGATTAAAATATCTATTTCGGCAGGTTTATAAAATGTGGGGTCAGCAAAGACAATGTTAGACGGTAGCTTTAGATCCGATAAATTTAATTCGCGACTTGGGACATTACTCGTAATAGATGGCAAAATAAAACAATGAAGGTTAGCAGCATAACTATTATCTAATGACTTTAAATATACACTGCACCTTTTGCCTACGTAAGAAGTCACGTTATTTATGCCCAAAATCGACCTATCTATCTCTACAAAATCTAAATTTAATCGATGGCGCATAGTCTCCGTTATAAAGCTAGACGTGCTACCACTGTCTAATATTGCGCGGGCGACGTGCTCAACATGATTGCAATCTAGCACTTTAATCAAGGCGGTCGATAATAATACGTCTTGTTGTTGGCTATGATGCGCGACGTTCGTAGATAACACTACGCTGTTTACACCAGTGGTTGCGGCAGGCGTCACGGACGAGTGTGTTCCGCTTGTTGCACTCTCTATAGATCGATTGTCTACGCTACGCACGTTCTCACCTACCTTCGGTCCCGCGACGTGTATGAGAGTGTTGTGTCGACGCTTACATAGTTTGCACCCTGGCTTTTTACAATGGTTCGCATAATGTCCTGTTTTAAAACAATTGTAACAAATCTTATAAGACGGAAGTAACTTCAACCTAGCCTCATTGCTGAGTGCGAGAAACTGTGGACAATTGACTAAATTGTGATCTCCATTGCATTTCAGACAAGAGCTTTTAGGTGAATCTGCATTAGGGTTACATGAGTGCTGTACCGAAACCATGGACTTTAATTTAAGATTCGACTTATTCGACACCGAATGAATGTTACGCGACATTTCCAACGTTTCGATTAAATCTGCCCGGTTACGCATAAACTCAAGAAACAAATCAAATGTAAGCGATTCATCTTTATTTAGACGACCCTTAAACTCCTCCCACTCACGGTAGGTTTTCTGATCTAGTTTGTGCGTAACTATATAGATAAGAAGCGTGTCCCAATGCTTTACAGGCTCGCCCAAAGACTCCAATGCGCGAAGGTTTTTACTTAACAGGTCAATTAAACGTTTTAATGTGACAGAGGACTCTTTAGTAATAGTTTCGATATTAAATAAGGCTGAAACATGATTCTGAATTAACAATCTCTTATTGTTAAACCTCTCACACAAAACGTTCCATGCCACGGTGTAGTTATTGGCAGAAAATTCAAATGACTGAATGACCACAGCAGCAGACCCTTCCAGAGACGCACGCAAATAATGAAATTTGTTAATTTCATCTATCTCGTCATTAGAGTGAATAAGGCTATTGAAGGTATCATGAAACTCCAACCAGTTCTCATACGATCCACTGAATTTTGGCAATTGTATAGTAGGCAACTTAACAAGTCTGTGATTACTGGACCTAGAACACTTGTCACTACATGCCGACTCGTCAGCTTTATGATAATCACTCAATAAATTCTGAGCTTTGGCTAGCGCTTTGTAATATTGGGATTCAAAGCTTGAACGCTCCGTTAATTGTATGTCGAGTTTATCGACAATACATTCCAGACGTAACTGAACCTCATCATATTGGTTATACAATGTATCCAGCTTACCCATACGCAATTGCAATTCCGTCGCGTCATGATTTTGTAAAGGTGTTGTCAGCGAATCTAAGTAACTGATAAAAGCAGTTAAACGGCCTTTAAAACTACCTCGCTTCTTAATCAATTCCTTTTCCTCAGTCATTCTGGAAGACGAGAGTATTCGACCTGGAATGTATACAATAATAAATGTATATAAGCTAACTTCGACGGCTATGTAAATACTTAACTACACAACGCAGTTAATATGTAGGTACTCACACGAAAATATTAATCAAGTAGTGAAATGGTAAGATATTCGGTACACAAGTAATAAATAATCAATCAATGTTCTATATACTAGTTATACGATTAATTTGCCTAGAAAATATAATTATTTTTATTATTACGGTGGGATTTAATTTGAAAACTTATAAAGGCTATAAGGTATATAATAACAAAATTTACCTATATACTACAATTATTTCTACGATTAGATTCCTACTGCATAGCTTTATTTAAAGTGATTGACTAATGTAAATAATCAAAATAATGTAGCTTTACCGCTAACTGTATTTTTACAATACTATTTTGTCTTATTTACTGCAAAGTATTACAAACTTGCTAATGTTAACCACAATACAAATAGGTAATAATTTAAGATAATCGATTGAAACAGTATATAATAATAAATGCGACTAACCTTATAAGTCCAGTGATTTACAATAAATACTAGTACCTTAATTAGAGCGTTGGGTGATAAAAATAATAACTAAATCCACACTTTTACACCGCGTAATTACTGCAAATTGATCCACATCTATGTTGCTGCCTCCGTAATCCAAATATAATTTTCAAAAAAAGCTCCTCTTTTAACGATATTATAGAACAAATTCTGGTTCTTTTAATTTTATATCCGGCGATGATCCAGGACCATGTTGGAGTATATAAGGATTTTAAATAGGGAAAGGGTTTAAAATGATGCAACTAGATAGTTAACTTCGGACGATTCTTACTATGTATTAAAACGAATGACAACGAGGGTAAATAATAAAACATAAGGAGGATTAACAACCTGTCTTAAAATTAACTTAATCTAACACTCGAAAACATTGCCTGGACGAAAGACGCAGGCGCTTTAACAAGATTAACAATAAAATATTTTAATTTAGAAAAGTGTGGAGTTTAAGCATTCCGCACTAAAATCAATCGTTACCTATAATGCCTATTTTAATAACGGATCTGAAAATCCTGATCAAGATAATTGGACAAAGTATTTAAGTTATTGCATTGTTCTCGGTCCTTGATAAGAGTGCAATGTTTCAATTTAATTTGACGTTTTGAATTGGGTCAAAATCTCATTCGAAGATTCCGTTACAAACAAACATAACAAGCTATTAAAGTATTAAAGCAGTTAAAAGTTAAGAGTAATCCTTTCAATTTGATGGCACATACAACAGTTTCGCTTCTTTTTTTATTGATAACAATGACACATAACATTTTATAATACTGACAAATATTAACTAAGTTATATATAAGATACGTTATCTCAAAAACTTAGCCCGCTTAAGCTTTTCAACTTACTTAACGTTATTTAAAAGAAATAAAATTCAAAGATTTAATTTTTTTTAAGGTGTAACGGCCAGCGAAGCACTACGCAACGGCATCTGCCAGTCGCTATGGGGCTCGTCAGTCCCTCGTCCGGAGCCAAGGCACGCTTCTCCTCCCCCACCACAGAGCCACGATTCGTATCACATCAGAGGTGAGACTTTTTTGTAATACAACCTTTCCTGTTCGATATTCAAATGCAAATTGTCTAAATTTAAATAAAAAGTTTATAGCGTTTGACTAGATCGGGAAAAGAATAAACAATATTGAATGTATCACTTAACATGAAAAAGATAAATATTTAAAGATTTAACGAAGTATCTCAGAGATTGTCAGTGTCAAAAGTTTTCACTTTTGAGGTTAGAGATTAGTTCGATTTTCTAACAGTGACGTTAATTTAACAGATGATAAAATAATAAATTACTTAAAAATAACTTTAACACGTGCAATTATGTTACTATAATAAATATATTATGTAACTATATTAAATATCTTGTTTAATTGGAAACGAAATCTTTTAAATCTTAAAGAAAGAGTAAAAGAAAGTAATTTTCTTCAGATTTTTAAAATAAAAGATAAAACTATCATTAGAATTTTGATATTAAAATAAAGTAGTGGACCCAGGAATGATCCTTGCGGTATCCTTGAAAATATTGTTGTTTTTGCGGACGTGAATCACATGTGATTAAATATTGATTTATCTCGTTCTGACAAGACGACAACATATTAAACACAGTAAGCTTGCCGCGCGCGTCCGCTGATCGTATTCCAATAACGGTGGGTTTCACCAAATCCCACGGCTTCAGATTTCGGCCTGACATATCTTATCGCGGGCCGACAGCGCGTATCGCTGGCGAAATTACGTTTGTTTTATGACTCTGATTTGCCGGCGGCGGCGACAAAGCGCTCGTCGATAGATACCGTATATCGACAGTTTAAACGCTCGCCCCGCGTTATGATGGTTGTAATTCATATATCGAACACGAATTTCGATATCAGCGATAACGGTAGCGTTGGAGCATTCGACGTTGTTCAATTTAAATATATATAGTTGGGTTTTGTTATTTAACTAAAAGTAAAAAAAGTAAAGTCACGCGAACTTTAAACAGCCTAAACATGTCCCACTGCTGGGCAAAGGCCTCCTCTATACAGAGGGCATAGTCCACCACGCGGCCCCACTGCGGATTGGCGGACTTCACATATCTTCGAAAAATATTTTTTTTTGTTATTATTTCGAAAATATGCAGGTTTCCTCACGATGTTTTCCTTCACCGCGAAGCACGTAATAAGTCAGCACTTAAAGTTAAAAACTTCATTGGTGGCGGCACCGGGGATCGAATTCAAATTGCTCGAGTATATTGCCACAGAGGCGAGCGCCCGAACACTGAGCTATCTAGGCTAGACGCTAGACAAAAGCCCAGGGCCATACGCCGGCCCCGGAGGAGTTGGGGGAGCGCAGGGATCGCCTGCGCTCAAGGGCCATCGGGGAGTGGGAGCAGAGGCTGGAGCACCCCAGTGCCGGCCTAAGAACCGTAGAGCACGCACTGGAGAAGTGCTCAGCCTGGACGGAGCAGCGCCGAGAGCTATGCGCTATCGTGGGGCACGACCTCTCGCTGCCAGCCGTGGTTCGCGCTATGGTTGACAGCGAGAGAGCGTGGGGTGCTGTCCTCGCATATTGCGAGGACGTTATCACCCGGAAGGGGGGCGCGGAGAGAGAAAGGGAGGCAACTGCCACCCAGGAAATCCGCCGCCGGAGACCAGGGCGCAGGAGGCTGGCCTACGCGCGCAACCTTCCCCCCTGATAGCGAGACCCTGAGCGGCAGACATGGTCTGTCGCTCAATATGGGGCTCGAGACGTGTGCTGTGCCAATTGCACCGGCACAGCACGATACAGTAGAGGAGGCCTAAACAGGGCCATAGTCGCGCCGGGGTCGCGGAAGATTGCGTCCACGTGTTCCCGTGTCCCCGGCCGATGTTTTGGGGTGGGTTTTTTAGTGGGTACCCGTTTCTCACCGGGACTCCCACATACCCCTGCCACTCCCCCGATCCAGTGGTAGGGGATCCATAAAGGATTTTTCCCACAAAAAAATAGACGCTAGACGCTAGACACTCCAATTTCTCCAGAGCAATAAAGATACTGGGTGGTGGATAATGTGTGTATGGGCGCAAATAAACAAATTAGCTGAACATTAAAATTTGCAGAACTGTGTCATCTTAAGTGCAGAGATTAGCACTATGTACAACTGTGGTAGGGCCACGCGACAGATTCGGCTGTTGCACGAATCGATGGGTCCGCCCGGGTAAATACCACGATTTCACAGAAGACCGGCGTGGAGTCGCATACTTATGCGTTTCGTCTGGTGAGTGAGGTAGCCGGGGCCCACTTTTTTATACGGGTGTTGCAAATGTCCATGGGCTGCAGTCATCACTTAATATCAGGTGAACCGCCAGCTCGCTTACCAACTTCTCACATAAAAAAATGAAATTCAAGCTGGTTACAGATGTCAATCTAGATTAAATTGATGACACTGTAATAATTTACTCCTGATTGACTAAGTGTAATTGATGCAATAAGAACTAGAACGTAGATTTAGTTTTATCTTTTATGTATCTTATCTTTTAACAAAGTAAGATTTGTAATAAATATTCAAATTGGCGTTCACTAAATGCATTTTTAGAATTGAAAAATCGGTCTTTTACTGCTGACCGTCCTCTGCCCTCGTCTCGACACGTTGTAAATCCGATTTGGACATGTGTACCCTTGTAAGCAAACATTAGTTTACAAGATAGCGTTTTGTAATCCATGTGTTTGGAATGTATGGATTGTACAGGACATGTCCGAACTCGAAATATTACTGATATGATGGAAGTTAAAATAAATTTAAAAAAAATGCTGGTTCACAAATATTTTCATTAATCCATAGATTTTTAGATTGATGTAAGATAATTTTTGATTGTTAGACATATGAGGTGTACAAATTGATAGCTTATCTAAAAAAAACACGATACCATTTTATGTAATAAAAAACAATATAACATAAACGCTCCCACCTGCCTAAGGCTTCAGCAGAGTTTACAAATTTAAAATTTCCTCGATCCTGTTAAATCTTTTATACCACGAAAGTAACAAATAATATTATTTGAAATTACAAACCGTTTTAAAATCTCCTTACCTTCTACATCGAAAATATGATGATGGATCGTTATATGGATGACAAACGGCTCTTCATAACATAGAGAGAAGTTTGTTAACATATTATAACGTAGTGCTTTATCAACCAAACAAGAAAATTATGTGTTATCGATCGTTCATTCATATTCAATGTTTCAGTCGAGCTGATTCATTCACTTGAACAAACGCGTAACGAACGGTAGTCAGTCAAGATTAAGGTGACCACAAAGTTCAATCAATCAAAGGGTAACATTCGTGCGCGCCAACCTGGTGTGTCAATGTTTGCCGCGCGGCCACAATGTCTCCCTGCAGCCCCATGCCCCATGTTTACCCTATTATTCACGTCTTTGTTTGGCCAGCTATAGCGGAGCCACTCTATAACCTTACTGTTTAAAGTTCGCGTGACACCGCGTCGTGACCGCGGATAGGTTACATTGTGCTTTTGTTCCGAACTGAATCGTCTATTTCTGTACCGTTAACCTCTATCAAAAATCTTAGCATAAAACGCAGTGAATATGCAAGATATTAATGACAGAAGAGATAGATGAAATAACGTGAGATCTCCGCACATGAACGATATTGTCCACACAGGAAATCTAAATGGGTTAATAACTTAATGAGTGTATTCTAAAATGTAATCCGCCGTTACAACGAAAAAACTCATTTACGAAGAGAGGCCTTGTAAACTTAGCCATAATCACAAATCTAGACGTACTTAAATAGCAATTATCAAAGCAGAATTTAATCTCAAAGGTGCCGCGAGGGACATTTCGTCAATGTTTACAAGACGGCAAACTTTAGAAATGTCACTTTGAAATCCATTCGTGACACTTTAGAAACTTTATCCCGTAGCGATACGGCCCACGCAGATTGAATGTAAAGCGTTTTAGGAGTACACTCAAATTGGTTTACGACATTAACACACACGAAGCGTGCTATTGTTTCAGCAAATAATTCGTGGAAACATCTAGAAGAGAAATCGGGACGCGCACACAAGAATGCCGCGAGGGATTGCTTAGACAAAGTCTATTCGTCTCCCTAGAAACGAAATAAAGCTGAATAAGTTGTGACATCAATATTGTAACACTTTGACATCACAATTTTGTAATAAAATCAAAGTACTGCGTAATAACAAAGGTTTCCAGTGTTTTCAAACATTCAACAAAAGATAACGATTTGTATCGATATTACGATATTATTGATGATATATGTGTATTTTAAAACATGACTGACATTTTCTGAAGAATCCTAGACATGAACACAATTAAAAAAGAAAAGGAATATAGGGGAACTGACTAACTAATTTATCGACATTTAGACATCCGAATATCACAAGACTAATATTTTGGAAGTTCTTTTTTAAGATTTCGTACAAAGGGTACAAAGTAGGTACTAAGACTCCGCTGTCTATCTGTCTGTCTCTCTATATGTCTGTCTGTCTGTCCGTCTGACACCAGGCTGTATCTCATGAACCGTGATAGTTGGACAGTTGAAATGTTCACAGATGATATATTTTTGTTACCACTATAACAACAAATACTGAAAAACAGTGTAAAAAAATATATAAGTGGGGCTCCCATACAACAGACATGATGTTTTTTCCGTTTTTGTAGATAATGTTAAGGAAGTCTGGCACTAGCTAAGTGTGTTTTTTTAATCCATTGAAATTATTAATAGGCAAAACTATTCAAAATAAAAATCGATAGGTATTAATAGGTTTAAAACTAATAATCAATATTATCTCGACGAATCACAAAATTTTTCAGAAGATTATAATATATGGTGTGGAAGAAGCTGTAGATTAACACACTATATCAATAAATAAGTACAACGCTCCGTAAAATTTTGACTGAAGCAAGTTTTTTACCACCTAAGACATAACTTGTAATAACCCAGTAAGACTTTTTTTAGTCGTGAACTTGTTTAAAAAGTCACTTAACTATTACCGCAACGCATAGCATCAGTATAAGGAGAGTAAAATAGAACAGTATTCAGAACACAGATCGTTAAAGCTTTTTACGTGAAATTAACTGTAAATAAAAAAAAAGTAAATGAGATCATAGCCTCATCAATAACAATAGTTGTTAAGTTTAGAAACCCCAGTGGGGTGCGTGAAGTTCTGTTTTTGAAACTCGCATCCACAAAAATCACTAACAACTTCATTTCGCCGGGAGCCCGAGCTGTCGAACCCGCATGTAGTCCAAACTGAAATCTCGTGACCGTAACAGTCCACAATCGCAGGGTAGGCGTGGTCACCGTAATCCGCGCACTCTTGGATTTCGACCGCGATAACGAGGAGTCCGTCAGATCTCGCCGCTGTAAGCCCTGATTTATCATACTTATCTAAAAAACGCACTGTCAATGCTAAGACAGCTTGGTTGAAACGGACGTGATGCTAGATTATCAACGTTGCTTGCATCGTGAGGTTTATCAATAAGCATGGCGTTACGATATTAGTTGGACACACAAAATGCAAAGGTTCTTTTTATGTTAACTAAAACACTACGGCTGTAAATGAATACATAACATTGAAAGAGTAGAACATAAATTTTCACTCGTATTCAGTCTTCGTAATGTTTGTTCTTGATGAATAGAATTTTCTACTTATACTATTATTAACGAGCTTGCCTAGTTTTGAGTGAAAGATAATACAGAAAACTACAAAGTTATATTTTATGATTGCATTTTATTACGTCGTTGATTTGTTCTTTATTTATATATTCTATGCTTATATAAAACATTTATAAATGTCATACTTGCTAAAACATGAAATAAATATATAGGTATATTAAGTTTTGTAAAGCATTGAGTGTACGTCTAAAATGATCTTTCGTATTTCATACTCCTGAAGGAAAGTGATTCCATATCATTACATTTAAAAATATTAGTGTACATAGTTTTAATGACAAATCTAAAGTTATGAAAAACTGCAATAAGCCATGGAGAAAAATACTCTAAGTTATGTAACTTGTTTATTTTAGGAATTTATACAATATATGCACGAGTATGCAATGTTTTACCGTATCTCCTTACTTAAAAGATACATCGAAAACATCAGTAATATATAATGTGCATAATTGACCAAACTTTCGGGACTAACATAACTAACATACGAATATCGTTCATACGGACACCTGTAAGAAAACTTGGCAAAAAAGTCAAAAGAAGGCAATTTTTAATTACTTTGCAATTAAATATTTATTTATATGTTCATGATTCTCTCTTTCTTTTACATTTCCGTGTTGTCTTTATCTAGCATTTTCTAAGCTCTCTCAGTAACTGTTTCAATCCACGTACTGGAACCAAATCAAAATGCCCCGAAAAGCCTCTTCACTCAACGAAGAACGTGCAATCCGAAATACTCAATAGCGCCGCTCCATTTGCGTCACTTCCTCAGCGAAACTGAAGGCTGCCGTAAAGATAAAGGGATCAGCGCATATCGGACTGTAATCTTTCTCGCGGACTTTCGGAATACAGCTTTGATTATTCCAACGCGGCGAAGATGGATTAGGCGCGAACGAATCGAGCATTACAGCACCCGAGGGCAACGGCTATGGGTCATAATTGTTTTTTTTAATAGGAAAAGGAGGCAAACGAGCATGCGGGTCACCTGATGGACATTTGCAACATCGGTTGAGTCGTAATTGCGTTGCCGGCCTTTAATGGTTCCGTGTGTCAGATCGCCGTGTGCCACCAATGGCCAAAGTCCAACCAGCGTGTGATTGGCACCAGCGTTATTTCGGACACGTCGTCATTTACAATCCTAGATTTAGGTAATCCCTGCCGATAAATGGTATTAAAACACTATAGCGAACGATAACGAGCATTAAAGCGAATGATAACATTTGATTTATACTTACTTATTGTTTTATAATTTTGCTTTATTGTTAATGGTAGTCGTGGAAATTATATGAGGATAATATTTAATGGCCGCCATCTAACTTCTTGTTTGCTAACTTTTTTTTTTAAACAAAATATTTGTAGAATCTTTCCAGCAGGCTAAAATAGATTGGAATCTCAGTAATTTCAGCTGGTCAGCATACGAAAATATATCTAAAAGTATACATAGTATGTACAACTAGGTTTATTCGGTTTCCAATAAAATACTTATCGTTTTTGATACATTATATAACTTATAAATTTATATAAATAAACAGGCAGTGTTTAGTTCCGTGTGTATTGTGATTTTATTCGGATCCTCATTCTAATCATTATTACATTGGATAAGGAAATGCCTACACGTGCTTTAGGATTAACGCAAACAACCTACAGCAATATAATCTCTAGTATTGTAATAAATATTTCCACGAATTAGTCACTCGGTAGCTGCTGCTTTAAAATTGAGTGTCCTTTGCAATTGATTAATAAACCTTGCAAAGGGCAGGTGGCAATAAAATGAGCCGCAAAAATGACGGGTCACAGAAAAATCCCGAATTTTCCAAAGGTATTTAAATAGATTTCAAGAAACAAGCTGCCATTTTAAAAGTAACCTTAAATTGGCCACACTAATCAGTTCAGCGTAATTTTAACTTCACAACCTAATATTATCATCTTGTACACGGGTACAAGACAGAAGAAGGCGGCTTGCTAGAACAATAGAAGTATCTTTAACTACAGTTCAAAGAGTACTCCAGCAATTTCGAGAGACGCAAGAACATTAGAATTCATTATAAGGACTCTAATACTGAGGAATCGACATCTCATGGCAGGTCCGAAACAGGCTCCAAGAAATTCACAACATCCATGTGAGCTCTGATATGATTCTACGATTTCATGAAGCTGATGCAAAGCCTTATCAGCAAATGGCTCCAATGTTTTTACGTCTCCAACCTTTACTCGAGAACACTTCCAGGTGAAGATTAGTCCAGAGTTATGTTTGCCGATGAATCCAGATTTTATATATTTACACACAATGGGGAAACTAAGAGTATATATGACCAGAATCATTTGTAGGCACGATAAAGAGCAGCTACATAGTGTTTATTTAAAAGTAAATTAACAGCCTATAAGTCTCGTCGTTGGGCAAAGGCCTCCTCTACACTGAGGTTATTTGAGCAGAGTCCACCATGCGACCCCAACTGCGGATTGGCGGACTTCACATATATTCGAAATATTTTTGTTATTATTTCGAAAGCATTTGGCATTTTGAGTGCGCGCAATTTAATATAATAATAATAATAATAATAAACTAATATTAGAGTAATTTATAATATTAGCAAAAAGAAATCTAGCGCGATTTTTTTTAAGTCAGGTGCCAGTAATACTTGTAAGAGTAGCAAAAATCGCTCAGATATACTAGGTACTGACAATAACTCTCCTTTTAATTGTTCGCCGCACAGTCCCCATAGAATTGACAGTGCCCCAAACGCTAGGTTTATTAAAAGTGAAATTCGTCACGGTCCCCATATAACTCGTGGCATGATTAAATATTTCATTGCTACCTCTAATCTTGATTAACGATTTACGCGTGACTTCCCATATTTCGTCTTCAAATATAATCCGGAATCAGATGTAATATTAATCAATATTTTATTTGTTTCGTTCAATGTGACATAATCGCCAGAACTTATTGAATTTTATGTAAAGTTTTTTTTTGATCCAAATTCAAATATCTTTATGCAATATTAGCATTACACTTACATATCGAAAAGCCGGTTTTTTTCGTTGTTTGAAACTAATTTCTCTGTTGTGTATTATATTCATCTCTGTTAGGCTGTATAAAACTCCGTACACTTGCTCAGTAATTTAAATAATATTTTTTATCTAGTTATTGTCGGAGGTAAAATCAAAATCATACCTTTACCTATATATTAATACGTGAAGCTATAATTAATAAATAATGTACCCCTTTTTATGAAAATTGAAAGAAAGTGTATGAAATTTCCCACACTTATAGTATACAGCGTGTCGTCACCATCGCGACAATAAATGAACACACGTCTAACGCTACTTGCCAATAATCATAAAAAAATATTAACGTTAAACAAAATCCATAATAAAAAAATATATTTTTCAAACAAACTAACTAATTAAGTAAAAAAAGAAACAAAATTTGTAACATCCTATACAACTCGCGCTACAGCGTCGCATTACAAGCCTCTCCTTCTAACAGTATGTTTTGTCTCTTTTAAATTCATTCAACCCATTCATATGCTTTGTGACCTTTACAAATGAACTTTACGTTATAGTTTTATACGTAAGGGTGTTCTAAAATTGTTTGTTTTGGAAAATTTAATAACTCGGTAAATATTGATGTTTAAAGAATGTAAATGTTTAATACAATATTAAAAAGTTATCCTCTATATGTGTGTTCATTTATTGTCGCGATGGTAACGACACGCTGTATATAGAGAAGGGGTGCAGAATGCTGATATTTTTTCTAATTATGCATAAAAAACAAAATTAAATAAATAAAGAAAATATTAAACACACTGCCACTATATCTACATATCCTCTTTTGTTTATTGTGTATTGCACTTGAAAATAGATTAATATTGTTCAAACTTATAATTTAAATCAATTATGTTCGAATTTCGACCACTCGGCGTCAACTAGATTTAATTAATCAATAATTAATTAAAATACAATCGGCCAGCTACAAAGCCAATTTTATCCGCGCAAAAGTGCTTTCACCGACGCGAGCAGCAAACGCAAAAACTCGTGCAACAGCGCAACCGGCAATTTCTAATTTGTTAAAAGCACTCGGGGCAAAAATAACAATCTGAATGCGTTCGAGCGCAATTTGCGTTTGGCCGCGCCTCGTATAATTAAAATTGCATTAGGCCCGCGAATAGCGCGACTGTAATGATGTTAATGCACTGTTTGGATAGAAAAATGCACCGGCCTACAGCGCCTTAATCCAATTAGCGTCTGTGAACGCTCGAATTTAATACAAAATTCAATGCAAGCCCTCGCGTTTTTAATCTCCGAAAAGATAGAAAGAGGTAGCTGATACCATCAATTTTTTCGAACTTACAAAGTTCTATTCGCCACAGTCAGCCATCTCAGACTGGTGGAAACGTAAGATGAGCTTGCATCCGAAACGTACCATCAGGTGAATTTATGTTTCCTAGATTAGACAGACACTTGGTCACACGACGGCATATAAAAAGAAATGTTGTAATTATAAGTTTGCGTTTCATATCCCCCTCTTTGATGTGTAATAGTAGTTATAAGTATGACTACTTCTAGTCTTGCCATAGTTACAACGTTATTGTTCTACGATTACAAATTAAAATGCTCTAATTACAAATATTTATAAGTAAATAAAATAAAATATTAATATGAAATATATAATAAAACATATTTTTTTTAAAAGCAAATACTTATGCAGAATTATTATTAATATCCCGCCTCTATTTTTATTAATTTAAAATGTCTTCTTTTTAGCAATTTAGTACGATGAGAAGTTGAAGTATAGGATCTTGCCAACTGAAGTTTTGGTATATCCATTTATCTTATTAATTCCGTTAGTAGGGATTGAGCAACAAAGCCTAAAATTCTGATCTAAATGAGAAGGAGCGACAATGATTTGTGCCATCGAGCGTTGGCAAATGTTTTCTAATTACAGAATAGAACCTACAATAGAGAGTAATAATGCTCGCCTTTATCACACTCCGTTGCTCTCAAAAAGGGCACCCATCCAATATTTTGCGTGGCCCTGAATGGGGCACACTGTCGAGGCGGAACAATGAATCCAAATAACCATTAATATGTAATAAATACTATGGGGTAATAAAACCGTGTCGCGTGGGGAGCGAATAAACAAGTGCAGAGGCGACCCCAAAATTCTAAAGTCCGGGCGCGAAGGACCAAGTTTTGAAGTCATCCGTTGCCGTTTCGCGCCGAATCCTACCGAAACTATCCGATTGGTTCCGCTCCGGATGCTGACAGCTGCTGCCTTTCAGATATGGGGGCTGCCCCGCTCTTCATTAGCGCAACTTGTCTCGCCTCTAGATGGATGTTTGTTTTCGGACAGCGTGAGTCTGAACCGATGGCCGCGCGATGATGTATGAATTCGCACCACGGCGGGCGACTGATTAGAAACGGCTCGATCGTGACAAGAAGTATTCTGCGAATAAAAGGAAATATTGTCGTGGAGAAATAAATATTATTGTATAAGTTAATTATTACATGAACCACTTTTACGGATTTGATCGCGTTAGGTTTGAATTTAGATTCCTGATGTTTAGATTATTTTCGGGCATTCATGGGCACGAGACGATCCGATGTCTCCGTTCATATTAAACTATTGTAGGTTAAATTATAGGTTGGCCTATTATACTAATGCATTTCATCTCGAAAGTGTTTCTCATATGTAACTCTATTGATATTGTTGATGTCCATGGGAGGCGGTGATTACCTAATATCAGGTGTTCGCTCGCGACCTTCTGAAATAATAAATATAACTTTCACCTTTCAATTATCAAAACTGTCCACAATAGTGAAAATATCAAAACTTACTCCAACGCTATGAAAGCAGAACGTATTCGATCTAATTAATTTCATAGGCAAACATCGCCCCCAACGCAGTGAGGCCAACAGAGCGTCTAACGCAGGGCCAAACAAAACGAAATCGAACATCACACGACGCAGTGCCCGTTTTGTCGCGCCCGCGGATTAGTGAATTGTGAATAAAAGATTGGGGGTCCACCGGGCGCGACGTGTTAATTACTGGGGTTGGGCCGAACGGGGGTTACCGAAACAGATGAAAGTCAATTTGCCGCTGCGACATGATACGGCCCATTTCGCTACAAGTGCGACACCTGCGCGCTTCCACCGGCCCCGGGACCCGTTTGCATTTTCGCCCTTTGTGCCCCAACAATAACATTCGCGAGATGCATCGCAAAGGGTGGCTGTGGTACACATTCGAACTTTTTTTTTGCCCTGACACAACAGGCGTGTACACTTTGTGTTACGGTTTTATGAATATTAAAGTTGAGAATACGTTTAACAAATTAAAAGAGCGTATTTATATCGACCGATGAACCGTAAGTCAATGACAGGTTTTCTGGAGCACAGCGCTTTTACAGAGCTCTCGGCGAAATCAAATCAAAAATTTTAATAAAATTCAGACTATTTAAAATCATTTTTTATTCATTAACAATTACCATCATCAGAAATTCAGCCTGCCGTAATGACCTTTACGTATTTTTTTGCAGAAGAGATAAAATTCGGTATCAATCGACTGGTTGGCGATCGGAACGAGGAGGAAGAGGACGAAACACATAACACTGAAGCAACGAGACCGGAGAATGTGACGCCGAATTCGCGCTGCGGTAGCCCTTGCTGGGCGCCATCGCCGCAGTCGCCGCGTTCCATCCGCTCCAGTTCTCCAGAGCTCGAAGTAGACTCCCCGCCGTCTTCACCTAGAAGACCACCCGATTCGTCACCCCCTCTAAAAAGGTCCGAAGCGTTCTCCGTCAGCGCTCTGTTAAGACCTGACGCCCCGAGGGTTCAACCGCAGAGACCTTTCCTTTACCCACCACTGCCGTTCGCGGAGTTCCTCAGAGACGCAGGCAGCCTAGGCCTGCCCGGATGGGGGGGATACAGCAATTTATATCTTCACGCCGTCCAAGCGGCTGGACCGGAGCTGCTTCGGTTGCGCGCCGCCGTTCTGGGAGCACCGAGCCCCTTGACCAGACCGCTGCTCAACGGCGACGTATACTCCTGCGTTAAGTGCGAGAAGATGTTCAGTACGCCGCACGGCTTGGAAGTGCACGCCCGAAGGTCCCACAACGGGAAGAGGCCGTTCGCCTGCGAGCTGTGCAGCAAGACTTTCGGACACGAAATCAGCCTCAGCCAGCACAGGTGGGTTCTATAAAGTATAATCAGGATTCTGAATATATCCTTTTCTTGCATACATTAAAAAATATATTTGAGCTCAGCTTAACTACCTAGGTCTTGACTCCTCTACCTAGGTTAAGTGTGATGTTGTTATAGACAGAAAATACACCTGCTGATTATTATTATTATTATTTACTCTTGTCTTTAAGGCGGAGTGCCTTAAAGCCAAGAGTGAATGCCAGTCGATTTATGGAATTACTGTATTTTCTTATCATAATTTTTACATTATTAATGTGTTCTACGATCTACGAAAAATCATCAACATTTCATCTGGAATCTTACAACAGCCTTAGCAACAGGTTTTGTGTAGTTTTATCTAAAGAATCCCCTTTTCAGGGCTGTGCACAGTGTGGAAAAGGTTTTTGAGTGTAAGCAATGCGGGAAAACTTTCAAGCGCTCCAGCACGCTCTCCACACATCTTCTGATACACTCCGACACCAGGCCTTATCCCTGTCAGTACTGCGGCAAGAGGTTCCATCAGAAGTCCGACATGAAGAAACATACGTACATCCACACAGGTACGCTCTAGTCCTATTAAGTATCGTTAATGTAGGGAGTGGATGCGGAGGAAATTTGTATAATTTTAAGCATACGAAAGTGCCTTTTCAAACTTTGTTTGTTTAAGATATATTACACAAAAAATATTTTGCTGATCATCTATCTGACAATATATGTGATAGGTTTAAACATTTCTGTATAAAATTTTAATAATATACCATCTAAACGTGAGCGATACGATGGTAACAAATTAACCCAGTCAGCAAACCCATTAACAAAGCCCTTGTAATTCAAATTTGAACCTGTCATAACATCTTGCAACAGGCGTCCCCTCGCCGCACAATTAATGGGCGTTAACACCTAAGATAAGTTAGAGTTGTTTTAGAATAATCGCGTAAGGCGGAGAGAGACTGTGCCTTACGCTAATGGTACTTTATAAGGTGTATTAACAGATTACACAGGATGTTACGGGCTGAAAAAATGGACAGCTTTAAAAAACAACGGACAGGTTTAAAATATAAAAGTAAGGTGACAATTAAGTGTGCAAGATACTTGAGCTACAAACTAATGTTACTCACAATTTTCTGGCCTCTTTTTGGTCTTAACCAAAATGTGTTATTACTTCTTGAAATGCTTTCGACCAAAAACATCCTTTAATTTTGAATGCTAAAATGTACTGATACTGTCAAGCCATTTCATTGTTTTATTCTAAGACATGGCATATTTCCTCGTCAACATTTCCTGGGCCATATGAACTATTTCTTCTTAATTATGAACACATTACATTAAAACCGTAGAGTGTTTATACGCAAAGTTAAAGCGTTATTTATCGTTTCATGATTTCTGAACATCACACCCGTGTGTAGTCAACGGTCCCTTCATGAATATAATATGTTGCGGTAGGTATCGCGCTGTCTCGTCGACACTTAACGAAGATTCCTCAGGACCGCGACTATTGCCTTTTAAACTTTAAAGTTGCACCAATGCTCATACAGCATTTTACGTTTTCGCAAATAACATTCTATGAATAAATAATAACGAAATACGTGTGTTGGTTTCCTAGTATTAGTGCTCCCAGATCTGTTCGTCTTCTTGATCTGCCAGATCAAGAAAACGCAAGTTTCCACTAGAAAAGGACAATTTTAAAAAAGCACAAGAATAAAATGCTATATTTGAGTTAGGAGTTACATTGTTGCATCCCACCTAGGTATATGGTCATATTTGATTTATCCAAAATTTTTTGCTGGTATACTTTTTTAGTCAACAAAAAGTGGCTTTATACAAAACGCAAGATTAGGTATCAGAATTTAAATATCAAATATTGCAACATTTTCATTTTTATTTAATCATGTAAACAAAAGAGACATGCATAAATTTTAACAGAATGTATAAATCGCTGACAATCATTAAATAGTTTCTGAAAACAAATAGCTGGATTTTGAGGGATCTCTTTACTGGATTTTTTTAGAGTGGAAGTTAAAATCTGTAATACTATTTAAGGCATATGATGATAACGATTGTTGATTTCCGTCTATTCAACAGCTCTCGCTCAAAATAGTACAAAGTATGGATCAACGGGGAATAGAACAAGTGTAAAATACTTAATAGATTGAATACCAATGCCGGTGATATCTTCGTAAACCTGTGTTCATTAGCCGCATAACATCAATTTTTCTATAGAAATGGATAAATAAAATAGAAAATATTATAATATTACATAACTTTCGCCTCTGCGAGTACATCTGCAATATCTTTAAAGTCATAAAGTACATACTTATTCGGTTTTTAATTTGTAATTAAATAGTAGAATTTATTAGATTCAGGTTAACTTCAGATAACTTTGAGCTATTTTAACTTTGAGCTATCTTGTACCGTCATACGCATGGAAATGCGTTCATCTCTATTACGTCGCCCACCTATAAATCAACCCGCAGCGCTGGAAACATGTGCCTCAATAACTAACCCGACCCTTGGATTTAGTGTCTCGTTCGCTCCTGTCGTTAGATATCAATCCGTTTCGCTCGCACTCACTGTTACACGCAGTGAAAACGGCGAATCTATGCTTGAATCACGGGCAATAGAGCCTCCCCACCCCCCGTCTTAAATGAACTGGGGAGTGAAGGTAGGTATCATGATGTATAAGAATGGCGAGCGCGTTTTCAGCGAATCTTTACATAATACAGATTTCAGATAAATAGAGAATAGTAAAAGGTTCATATCACGTTTATGAAATAGAATTTTATTAAACACGCTGGCTTTGCTATGACTTATTTTAACTGCATAAGAATGTAAAGAAAAATTTATTTAGTTTCTTAAAATAAATCTTAAATAGTAATAATGAATTCCGTACTTAGAATAAAATGTAATTGAAATCTGAATTAAATGTTTGTTAGATAAATGATTTGAATGTTCCCATTAATCCATATAGCGAATATTTATAATATCGACTCAGTCTAAAAATTATGTAGGTATCCACTTAAAGGTCCACTCGTCAAACAATGATACAAAATCCATGCTCTCATCCAGTTGTCACTGCGTACTTTAAAATCACTATTTATCTACGCGCTACTCGTCGGATAGGCAACGCACCTGATCCCGCCCCAACCGCCGCACCGACGTGTGAATTATTAACGTTATCAACTTAGGGAATAGTTGCTCGAACGGCGTTTTAATCAGTGTCCCAACTTCTTGATTAATGCGAGTCTGCGTAATTTATCGTCGAAATTTTGTTTATAATTAATCCACCCAAATTAAGCGCCGGGATATTAGTCAACGTGAAGACAATGGGACCAGGCGTCCCGCGATTTGTCACCTCACCCGAACCCGTTTAATTCCACGCTAATTGAGCCGGGAAGTTTGCTTACCCTGAACTTTAACGTGACGTACCCACCTGAAGCCGGTACGGCAATTTCCAATTTGCCACTCACAGTATCGGCAGTTGGAAGCAATTGTGGCCATTAATATTAGTGCGGTGCGCTGAATAATTCATTTATTGACATTCAAATATACCGAATCGACTCGTAACGTACAGCTAATAACATGTGCCGAGTGTGGAACAATTAAATATTTCAGGCACGACACAGGTCCTTGTGGCATTCCACAATTGAACCGAAAACAAGCTGATTCTAAATAAAATTCTTTCGTGTACTGTAAGTTAAGAAATTAAAAAGTGCGCCAGAGGGGAAGGATGCTAATAGGATTCATTAAATATCATGAAAAATTCGCCAAGACGTGGCCCCGTCATCCATAATGAATGTTTGATCCGTCCAATGTTGTTTTAAAGTATTTTTTTAAAAACTCTTTCTTGTCTTAATTAGTCGGGGAATAAACAAGTGGCACATTAGCTTTCTGGATAATTACGTGGCGGCTGTATTCCTACCGCTCTTTTCGTTTTGTTTTTTTTTAGAATTGCCTTTTTTCAGTGCCGCTTTGCGGTGCAATATTTAAAAGCATTTGGATAATTGGTCTGTGCTCGTTTCGAATTTGAGCAACGGTTATTATAGCAGTTGATTAAAAATTTTCGTTTAAAAAAACGTTGTTATAATTTTTTTTTTGCTTTACTTTGATTTGGATATCTCTGCACATACCTATGTTATTATACAATTGTTCTTTAAATAATTATTTTAATGTATTTTCAACACACACGATAGTTAAATAGAATTTCTTCTATTAAGGATTCGACAAGATTGCAGAGAACAAAATTAGACATATAAAACTTCTAATAACGGCAACCCAAGCGGAACTTTACATTCAGGGCCCCTGTGATTACTTTTTAAAGCCTTTTTCCGACTTAGCGTGGAGACATCCCGAGACTTCTGAACGGCTATTTAAAATTGTGTAATTGGAACTGTAAGACTTAATTTCTTTCAACATTGTAATAATATGCAAAGTAAGCTGTAATTACTTTTTTCCTTGAAATGCAAATAATGTAATGATTAAATAATCAAATACTACGTTAAAATACTACGTTAAATGGCTGTATATAGCTATTACATATTTTGGAAACATTTAATATTATTTCATTTGAATAAGGAATCCAAGGCAGAGACATTCGAAAGAAACCTAAGACGATAGAAACTCTCAATGGTTCAAGTCATTGAGGTCTTCTAAATATAGATTCCTTAATTTAGCGTCGCCTCACAAACATAAATAGAAATAGCCACCGATCAAATTGGCGACGAAAAAAAAACAGCAATAAAACTAACGTCCGAATCTCTCAAAACCAATTCTACGTACAAGATTCTCGGCTGAAAGTATTCCGTACACAGCCTTGGAGGGAGGAAATCTAAGCGGTCCATAAGGAAGGGGGTGTCCGTAAGGAAGTGGAGGGGGAGGGTGTCGCTCGCCCCTGGGAACTGAATCAAGGAGTGCTACGTGCTCTGAGTTTAATTAAGGACTCCGAAGAGTCTTGAGATACCTCGATTTCAGTGGCATTTTCTTTTAATTTTTTTCCTCCTCTTCACACTTCTGTTTGTTTGCTTGCGTTTAGCTGGTGCTAATGCTGAAGCCTATATAGATCTTACATTCTTACACTCCCTGAAAAGATTTTGATTTATACCTGGACGCTAACTTTCATATGTTGGCACTCCGCAACTTTTATATGACGAAGGAAAGTTTAAGGTTCATCTTTATTTCAATAAACCAACAGTATATGCATTGCAGAAGCTAACAACGCTTTGAACGCATTTCATGCTATCAAATTCTTCACTATCATATTTTTAGGTCTGGGCACAACTTATTATTTTTTTTATTTTTGATATGAAAAAGAAAAAAAAAAGTTTCGCCCAGAAGTAAAGATATCGGCTTAAGAGATATTCTTTGGAAATGGTCCTAAACGTTTCTATTCGGCGCCGGAATTTAAACTCACTTTATCTGAAAATAATGCATCTATAAGTGACTTGACATTTTTAAAAATTATAAAGCTTTATGTATACTACCGTAATATCTCAAATATGTATAAAGCTTCCTTTATATAGAAATTTTTGCCCTTGTCACGAAAAGTCACCGCCGAAATGGAGTTTATCGAATTGGCTACAATTCCCGGCTCTGTGACATCTGACGGCATAAAATACAAAATCTAAGCGAAAAGAAAGATTTATTCGCAGCATTCCGCGATACACGTCACTCGATCCGCACCACTGGGGATGTCAAAAATCAGTTTCATGATTTTTTTTTTCGTTGTTCTCACGCGAAAAAATTGTCGCACGGAATTTATGTGGCCCTCTTGGAATTGTCCGCCTCCCGCCTATACAATATTAGATGCTCCCGAGAGAGAAGTATAATTAAATTAATGTCCTCAGCCCTCCTCGCCAGCGACTCGTTTCGAGTAATCCGACACCTGCATTGTTTCCACTCCGCCACGGTGTCGGGTTGCATCTTCCATATTTAGGAGGGACATTTTTATTTTCAATAAGCCGAACTCTACCGAACGCTTTATGAAGCAAGCTGAAGGCATTGTCTAACATAAGTTTAACTCTTTAGTCTTTAATCACAACGTCCATTGCTAACACTTGTATATTGAAATTAACTTTCGTACAAATGATAAATATGTCGAATACTTAATTACCACACTGAAATAGTTGCAAAGGCTCCCTGGATGAAATGGCAAGGAATCGCAACCTTGTTTGCCGTACATATGACCCATGACTTGACCGCCAAGACTTTTACATTTTCGCGGGCTCTGCTACCGATGTCGCTTTGTATAGTCGCAAGGGCCGAAGCAAAACATCACGCTCGATATCCGTAAGAATTCAGCTCAGCAGCAGTAAAGACAGTTGGAGTGGTGCCACAAGAGACGCAGGAATCGCATCGAGTGCAATCGATCACCCCCAAAGGGCGCAGCTACTTAACTGTAGCACTGTACTCGAGCCGCGTGTAGCGTCGCCGACGCACGCGCGTCCAAATTCAATAAACACATTATCACGATTAGCTAGTGAACCCCCCGCCGCGCCTGAAACGACCCTAGCAGCGACCGAAGCGCGAGCACTAAACGGCTATGGCGTACATTACCGCTTTTATGCCGACTTTATTAATATCTTACGAAGATGAGTAATGTAATAAATTGGTTGCAGTTATTGAGGGCATTTTAATTATTTAGTTCACAAAAAGAATGATGGACAAACAAATCGCTTCTGGGATTTTGGTTAAGATCCAAGTGTAAAGTAATACTTGAAACATATAATACACATTCTAAAACAGTAACCAACACGTTTTTATTTATATAATATAGTGTAAGGTTATTATTATTAGGCAAGGCTGAACTAGACTCACCATAAAGTGACTTTGAGGCACGAACTGATTAAGTATTCGAATGTGAATGTATTGTATCGAATACATTTTGCATCGTCAGTTATATTTAGTATACTAACGAGTTTTAAATGCTAAAACAAGCAGTGTATGCGTCACAAGGATTATGACATCGATATACAGCCGTGGCATAATTAAGGCGCGAAACGACCCAAACGGCCCGAAGTACTCCCGGAGGGCGGCCCGTCAGATTTCGTCGGTCGATCCGGCGATATTAATCATTAGCTAGTTCTTTATTCAAATTGACCGGACCGGGGAGCTGTTGCCGATACAAGGGTTGGATTACAAACGAGGTCGATTGAATAATTGCCCGCTCTTTGTTGCCGTAAATACATTGGGAATTAGATAATTTCAAAACGTCAATACTTGTTGATAGCAACACGCACGTTTAGACTGTCAGGTGGACAGCTGTCAAGAATCTGTCAGATTTTGACTTGTGTTCAAAATACAAGTCGAGGAACGGGACATCTAACGGTCGTGCAGAAGTTTTCAATAAGATACAAAATTTCCATCTTTTCCTTAGATTTTCTGTATGACGAGTTGTAATTTTAAATCTATTTAGAGAGGAAGATAGACTAAAAACAATTAACTATTTTCGTATACAGTAAAAATATTTTTGAAGTGCAAAACTTTAAATTAAACGCATATTCTGACGATACGAGGGCTTACCAAATTTTTACTTTTGGTGAGATTTTCAATAGGGAAGGATAGAACTATCAGCATTTCAACATGAAAATTGTGGCTTAGTGATAAATGCTATGTATTAGATAACTAGCCGCAAAACATTATCGACCTCATTTGTTTGCAATGCGTTGTGGTCGCTTAAAAACTTTATAAATAAATTATTGTTAATGCCGGTCATTAAAAAATGTCTTACTAATAGAAAGGACAAATCAATCTTTTTAGATATAAAAAGAATAATCATATATTTAATATACAAACTGAAACATGCGACACTAAGATTATATACTATAATCTAAACTCTAAGACCTGAATCGATCTTTTATGAACTAATTTCATTCATGTTTATGTTCTTCCTCCATAATATGAAAAAAATTCCAACTAAAATACAAAATTCTAATATATAATATAAGTAGTAACCTCGGTAAAGAAATACAGATAATAGTATACAGATAACAGTAAAGATTTTTAAAGATTTCTTTAATAGATCCAGATACCACGCCTTAATTAACTTAAAAAAAATATCTAAAAATACTTACTCAGCGTAGTCAAGTAAAAACACACGCGTTTCGTGAAGGTCAAAACATCATTAGAGCTGAATTTGCCCCTTTTTAATAAACGACAAACCAGCCAGTTTTAAAAAAGGCCAGTGAAACTTTAGAAACGCTCGTAGGGCGCCACGTGGCACACGCGTGCCATTCGCCGACGCCAGGCGCTTTTATAGACAATAAATCGGCATCAAATATTCTACTATGCCCATATGAATAATTAAAAAATGGAACACTATGATTTTGAACATAGGGCAAAGAATTTTCCTGTGCATCTAAGCTTACATTTCAGGGTCTTTTAGTTTCATAGATAACAATCTATATATGTATAACTACGTTTTACATTAATTAAGCTTGCATCAATCAAGTCAATGAGTTAATTTCGGTTCAGGAAGCACATATTTAAACATATTAGAATGCATATCGTTGCATGTTCATCGCCTACGTACGGTAATTTTGTATGTTCAGCATATTAAATTAATTACCATCTAGTTATCAAACATTTCAAATTAAAGTTAAGTTCTTCTCAATTATATGCATACATAAGGAGAACATACAAGTCTACTTAATTTTGAGCACTGAAAAAACATTTGCATACAACACAGGAATTATAATTACATGCTGCGTTCAAATTACTTCACGAAGAGGAATATAATAAAATTCGTTAAAAAGCTACAATAAGAATATAGCCCGCCAATTTCTTCCATTTTATCGTAATAAGCACATTCCCCGCCTTATGCCGCATTGCACTATATTTTTAATCTGTAAAAATCTCTATCGCTGCAGTTTCGGCGATACGATTACGTAGTAAAGTCACGCCTCGAAAACACTTACTTCGAGTTTTTCGTTATATTTTTTATATTCGCTATCTTCAGTCGCGCCCGTCTTAGTTCTGTTGAACATAATAACAAAATCTTCTTTATGTTTACATTGCCTTTCATTTTTTAAATGAAACTCCTCATATAATGACACGAACTTGTACAATATGTATTGATGTTTCTTTTGGTATTTTTTTTTCAAATTATCAAATCAAACTACATGTTTACGAATGTAACATATTATTATGTGTTCGTAAATCTTTGAGGTAACCTCAAATTTATAGTATATACAAGTACATACTTAATGACGATTCAATATTAAGCGTAGCCAGTCCACGCAAAAAGATAATAAACTGTTCGCCTCTTAATCGTATTACAAATGTTTTGATTGGCCAGCGTTTGCAGTTCGCGCACCTCGAGTGCTTTGGTTCAACACGCGACAATGGAGTCAGCTGGGGAAGTGTTTACGCGGCTGGTGCCAGAGTGCCTCTAATGCACACCGATCCATTTTGAACCCTAACACACGGTGACAGAACTGTAAATGTCTCGAAAGTCACCCCAGAACGGCTTAGCCATTTACACGATCTTAATGTCGTTGAAAATAAGGTCGCTTTTCCGACGGCGCTGGGGGGTACGGCGCTAAATTAATTTCCTCACGGGTCCACTGCGAGTCAGATGTGAAATGGCGCACTTGGCGCCAAAAAACAACACCGGCAAATGTGCGAGAGCATTTGTTAGAATCACATGAAATCTAGTTAGATTTAAAAACATTTTCATTACAAATAAAAGCACACGCTGACAACACAAACCCTTTCTGGATTCGGATATGTTATAATAAAAACATACTTCACAGTTGTTCCTCGAAATACTTCGCATTCAAACCTTGTAAGATTATCTAAAGGGACATTTCGCTTTCATTGACCATCATTACATAATACAAAATAAAGTCGTTCCGCTGTCTGTCTGTCCTTATGTATGCTTAGGTCATTAAAAGTACGCAATGGATCTTGATGCGTTTTTTTTAATAGATGATTCAAGAGGAAGGTCAATATATATAACACATTGCACCCGTGCGAAGCCCGGGCGGGTCGCTGGTATATCATAAGAATTTAAAAAATGCTCGTTATAAAGATGTGATAGGACCCTACCGGTCGGCATAACATTTGAATCATATTGTTAATGGTATTTTCTACGTTTTTTACGACCTGCAGCCCGGCTGACGTCAACCCTCCTTGGGAACAAACGCCCAGATGCGGAACAATAATCTGTGGGTCACAAAAATAATTTTCGCGTGTGAGAGTCGATCCCACGACACGGAAGCCAATGCCGCCGTCACCACCGATAAAATACAAAGATAATTATTATGAAGAGAAAAAAATTATCTTTATCTCATTATCAGATTTTAAGTTAAACTTGGGTAAACGTTACATAGCATTTCTCTGTCCAGCCCCCATGTATAAAAGTAGTGAGACCTCATTTACTTATCACAGGTACATTTATAAAAGAGAAGAAAATCTTTCAGTTTCCTCGATTCGAGTGATCGAAAATCGCAATCTTCACTGCGGTATCGTTACAATACATCCCTAATATCTCGTAAACGTAAAGCTCTTGGAGATTTCCTCGGGATTTCGCGCCGTAACTCCGGCACGTCCCGTACGTGCCCCGGATGGAGGCAGATTCACCCGGCCAGGGTTCAACGACCCCAAGCTTTATACGCGAGCCATTTCTCTATATACAGTTAAGCAATAAAACGTCTGCCTTGATTTTGCGCTAAGCTTAGGTTTTTCGTTTCTCTATCAGTTTGTAAAAACGCCTCAATGCAATGCCTAGGAAAAAAATCTCAAATCAAATACAATATTTAGTGAAGTAAAACGCCAACTTAACACATTACTTAAAGCCAAGTTAAGTTGATACATATGATAACATTATAACTACGTACTAGCGTACATGTAACAATAGACTTGTTTTATATAATTAAAATATTTAATTGTGGGAAAACAGCGATTGCTCCATCTATGCTGTGTCTATGACCTCATTCAGCGGTTACGTTAATAATGTTACAATGAAGAAACCATTTTTAACGGCATTCTTTATTCAAATATGAAACGGTAGGTAACCGGAAAAAAATTTCCCATAACCGCCTATGAACAGGGAAATTTAATGCATAATACTGGCCGAATCAATTACGGCAGACGATTTCGTAATGATTCTAAAATCGTATGCACTGAGCCGGCTCTGTTAAAACGTAATCCGGCGAAATGATGATCCAACCCCATTCAGCGTTGCGGGCTGTCTGAGTGGCAATTTATATTGTCGACTTTAGTTTTATATTGGATTTGATGTAATAGCTCGGTGCGGCGTATTAGCGGTGTAGGGTGTCGGATGATTGAAATCTAATGTGAGTGGATCCTATCTACGAGTTCTGCGCCTTGTTCATAACACTCTTTCTTTTCAGTTATAGACAAAGACATTGAAGATACAGCCATTATGTAATTTATTATAATTAAACGTAAAAGATAAATATTCACGTTATGGTAATGTAAAATTACTTAGCGAGTTGCTATTCAGTGGGGTTATATTTTTAATGTTACAGTCTATGATGAGCATCTTTATGTCACAGTAGGTATTTGATATCTTCCTTACTTATTACCAATAGTTTCTTTTGGAAATTTCTAAATTTCTTCAGTGAAATAAGCTTGAGATGGGCTAGCTGGTGGGTCAACACAAATTTTTCCACCCCTTTTGGGTTTAAATACATGAGATTCTGACCGAGGTCTTACATACGTTTTTTACAAAATGAATAAAATTACCATTGTATTATTATGTATATATTCACATCAAAATTATATATAATTAGAAATCCCCCCCCCCCACCCCCGTTTTTAACCGACTTCGAAAAAGGAGAAGGTTCTCAATTCGACTGTATTTTTTCTGTACTTACTACACAGAACTACCTTAGAACTTTTCATGCATTACTTCAACATGACGTATATGTTATTTGTTTTGCTTTTCAAACAGCACACGCCTTTCTGAAATACCCTTGGCATTGCAAACGGCTCCCCCGTTGTTTAGACTGCCCATTTGTTAAATTTTAACTGGCAGCCATAAACAGTATGACCGCCAAGTGTTTCCCATACCCTGTTAATAGAAAAGAATCGGTTGAAAAAATCGAACCGCTAAAAATTCGTAGATGCTATATAGAGTATGTTGTGTATTTAGGAAAGTGTTTTTGATTTAAGTTTTCGTTATTTACATTTATATGAGAGCGGTGATAGCAGTGTCCGGGAGCTCACATTTAATTCATTATACTCGAGTAAATTGATTTCTCGTCTCGTCGCAGCACACCAATGAAATTGTTTACTTTAAGTGCTTACTTCTCACGTCGTCAGCGGTGAAGGAAAACATCGAAACACCTGCATCTTTTCGAAACAATAACAAAAAATGTAATATTTCGAAGATATGTGAAGTGATCCAATTCGCAGTGTTCTCGCGTAGTTGATTATGCCCTCTGCATAGAGGAGGCCTTTGCCCAGCAGTGGGACATATCTGGGCTAATACTTTACTTTATTTATACTTTGCGTATAATGTGTGATTATGAATTGAAAACAGATTATAACCTTTGGCTTTGCACGGATATAAAAATCTAAATTAAGTCAAATTTTCCAAAATTGTCCAAATCTAAGAGAATTAGTATTGGGTATTTAAATTAAGCAAATTCAGCAACTCAAGGTGCTGACATATCTACTTGCCACAATACAATGTCAGTTTTTCCAGTGATATTAAGACTAGCTCTAATATTGCTTAAAAATAAAATGGTTCAATAGTTACAGATGCAAACAAAATAACTATATTTTTAATAATAAGTGCATTCATTATACTATAACCTCATACCATTAAGACGTATACATTTTTTATTTTAGTTAGAAATATCCCAAATTATAGTAGTTTTCGTAACGCTGAAAAGCGGGAAAAGATCAATTGTCACTGAGCAATAAGTGAGGTGACTGGCATTCCATGCGCCCCACGTTACGCAGAAATGTCGCTTTGCGAACAGAATGGAAGCGACCGTTGAAGTAATTTGTTCGGCGGAATCAGGGGACGAATATTCTGTTATTTATAATTCGAAACAAAAGTAAATTAAATAGTAATATTAATTTTAAATGCAACCTTTACTTATCTTTACATAGTATAAACCAAAATCGCTCCCGATGTTTATACGCTTAGATCTTTTAAACTACGCAACTGATTTTAATTCGATATTCAGAAATAGATAGAGTAATTGAAGCGGAATGTTAATATGTAAAAATATACATGCATTTTCTAGTAGAGAAAAGCCGAGAAATTCAATATTTTCATTGCACCCGTGCGAAACCGAGGCGGGTCGCTAGTTTGATATATTTCCGCCAATGGTAAATAGGACTTCAAAATTTAAATCTATTTAAGCAAAATAAACAAATCAGAACTAGAAAATAATGTATTTTATATAAAGCCAAGAAAGTAGAAACTGCTTGAGCCCTTAACTTGTTCAATGAAAAGAAGTGCCATGCGAACAGGCGGTTATTTGGACTGATATTTTTAATTTTTGACCAAAAAACTGTCTAGTGCTTAAATATCTACTAGATCAATTGCGTAAACAACAGATTCGTCACAAACTATAAACACTAGTAGAAAATAAGCGAACATATTATGTTACATAACATTGCATGTAAATTAAAACACTCGTTACACATAAAAACAGGAACGCGAAGTACGCACCTCCGAAAACTCTAAAGATTTTCCCGTAACGTCACTATCAGCTAGACGGTCGCCCGAAATCCCGCATTCCGTCCCGTAAAACGGTCGCGAGTGCGTCGCAATAAGCGAAGTGACTAGGGCATTCCGGAATCCCGGACAATCCCGGCGGCGCTGGATTGACGCATACCTTGACCGGCCGGCCGCACTTTTATTGTTACGCCCGGTTACAAAGTTGATTACGAGGCGCCGAAAGGGCGGTTATTAAGGCGGTATTATACGTTCTGTGTAGCGCTTAGGAATGTTAGGGAAATGGTGTACGGTTCACACGTACTAGAATCAGATACTAAGTCGGACAGTAGGTTTTTAAAGAACAGCCACTTTCGTATTTTGGTCTAAACGTAAAGAAACGGGCTTGCAATTCAAACGGAACTTTTCTTTTGTTGGCAATACATCTCCAATCCATCAAGTGTTGTACATGTCGTTGTAGGGCTGTTTGTTTGTTACATTTTGATATAAAAAGGACTTGTGGCCTTCTAGGGACCAATATTAATTCCATTTCGCACGTAATCCCACATGCTACATGCGGTCCACGACATTCTGAAGACTAATAAGCAACGATCATCAAGCTTAGGAAAGTATTACATGGCTAGTTAGAAACAAACCAGTCAGGGTTGCAAATAGTGTATGGCTACTAAATAGTGTATCAAAAGACGCAGAACTCCCTTCCAACATAATGTGGACTGAGCGTCTGAATCGTATGCTCGGTGAACAACAAATAGGACAATATGGACAGCAAGACCACTAGATTTTAAGAAACAAGACTTTTTTCTTTGAGGCTATGTTAAAGTGTACGCTGATAGATGTGGAGGTAGAGGATCTAAGTGGAATTAGAATTAGTAGAAGTAGTACAACTTAAAGAATTACAACTAATGTGTCAATTAAACGATGTGATATGATTAAATGAAGAAGTCTTCATTAAATTATGTTCATTTAGTTATAATTCATTGCACGCATTCAAGTCGATTAAAATCAGTTCGTACAAATGACGAAATACTAGTTACATATTCAGCTCTACTAATATCTGCGTATTAAAACATTAGCACTTCTTACGCTCAAAACAACGCTCAGTCTCCGTCAGTGAAGGTCCTGATTGAGTAATTCCCAGCAGTCGTTAGGGGCGGTGGGAGTAATGAACGAATTCGAGCCAATCCGACCGGCAGAGCAACATTATCGCCACTCGGCGCCTCGACTAGGGCCCTGGATTAGCGAATTTGTCATCTGTCAACGTGCGATGGCCCTAACTGTCTCTCCTTGGGGTATTATCGACGTGTACGTCATTGTGACACGTTGGAATTGTTCGTGGAGGCCGAAATTCCACGTCGATTTGTAAGCACCGTATTTTTGTTTTGCCGTTCTAGTTATATACGCGTTATTTTTATGTGTTGGTACACCGTTTTCTTGAGTCTTGTTGTTTAAAATTATCCTTTTATAATTCGAGTAGTACGAATATTTTATACATCTGTGGCAATTAATAAGAAGTAGATATGTAAGTAATAGATAAGAAAGGTTCTAATGGACATGATATAGGTTATAGGTATTTAAGTTTAATAACTAACTTAAAAATACCGTAATATCATCAATCCTAGACGACACTTATCTGGAAAAATACTTTTTATTCCTTAGCTCGATCACCATGCGTGTATAAATTTTTTATTTTGTACAATATTATTTTTTAATTTTAAATCATTCCAACATTTACAAAGTTATATCTATCTAAAATTACAAATTACCCAATAAACCTAACAAACGCGACAGGGTACTAAGAATGCTAGCTCCATTTTCTCGCTGAATAGTTATGCGTAACGCAACCCTTGAAATTTAAAATATCTAAAATTAAACACTTTTCGAAATAAAACACTGGCCATTTAATACTATTGTAGCGAGTCCACCGTTACGAAGTAAAAAACGCAATTCGGCATCCGAAAGGACGTCCGCTGTAAATCTACCGCCTAAGTGGCAGTTACACGCAACATATCTCTCCGTCGAGTAACAAGCAAATCGTAAACCTCCCTCCCGAAACGTACAAAGCCTCGCGACCTACACCCGACTGAAATACGTTGATTGGTTTTAATGTGCGAAAGTAGGACCGGGGAGAAGATACCGTAAATATGTAAACAGAATATTAACAAAACTGTAAGGCAACGTAACTAAAAAGGGCTAGTTCTCATACGTTGATACCAATTTACTACGTATTGAGTTAAACGTAACATTGTATCATTAATTTGAATTAGTATCGCCGCCAATCAAACCGAATAACATTCATGAGTAGGATCATAAGGTTTTCATATTTTATCAGTTTATTACATTTGGTATCGAAAGCTCCTATTAAGTCGTGTATTAACAAAATAAAACATAGTCAATTACAAAATAGTCAAGTTAGGTAAGTTGCATAATTGTCGCACGATTCTTTTGCATATACGTAGTATTTGACATACATAAATAGTAGGTAAGTTGCACAATAGTAGTTGTAAATAACCAGGAAATACAACGCACGTTCTGTTACGTTCCGACGTTTCGGGATTGTGTTATCTCGGCGAAATTACGTTTCGGCCTCAGCCGTTAGACAATTTTCTTCTTGACGATACGGTCTTATTTGAGCTTCCTAGAAGGGACTGCGCGGACATTGCCAATTCCCCATTAGTGGAGCTTTGTTGTGATAGATGCCCACGAGCGGTTGAACCGTTCAGGAATCCCGATCGCTTCGGTATTTTGCCTTCATCCTAATCAAGCGCTCTATAAAAAGAAACGTAAGGAAGTTGTGGAGGCTTTAGTTAGCCTTCTATTTTGAGATGAATGCGAAATCCCGAAAGAGACAAACAAAGATATGAGGCAACGTCACCCAAACGATCATTCGCCGGCTAAGTGAACAAAGAGCCTATCGTAGGTACGAACGGAAGTAGAAAAATATACTTCAGAATATACGACCAGAGTAATATAAGACAGGGGTGAGCTTCTTATGAACTGATGGTGCGTCTGCATCTTTTTCTTGGCGAAAGATAGGACTTTCGTATAAAAAAGCAATTTGCCGTCATTACAATCAAAAAGCTACACGCGTTAAAGGAAATCCTTCTGTCCCAACCTTGCATGTAGTCTAACCGTGTACTCTTCGTGAATGTAATGAACCACTAAACTAAAAGCTACATCCATTACTAAATTATAGTATTTAGTACATATAATGATCAACAGTAACATAAACAAGTAACATACGGACACACTGCGGTGTCTTGGAGATGGTTATTGTCTTTTTTATTTGAGAAGGTAAACGCTCAAGTATATCCCTTCCACTTCACACCGGTTTTCTGTAAGGCCGTGGTACCTACTTACCCGGGCGGCCATTTTCACAATTAATAAATACATTTGAACTTTTTAATTAATAAGTAGTAGTAAATTAAGAAATCTAGCCTAAGCGATAGCTACTTTAACAAAGATGGATCGAAATCTAGATTTATGTCTCCTGTAATGCCAGGGCTTTGTGTGTGTTATACATAGGAGACGTCTAGGACATGGGAGATTTAGTGGGGGTCGTCGCACGAGCGGGGCGCTGGCCAACCCACCCCCGGGGTGGTAACATGCGGGCCGTAAAGCAGATTCTCCCAGGGCAAATCCGCATTTCACAAGCGACGCAACGGCCTCGAGAATCACGCTTTCGTCCTAGCGTAGATTTCTTTGTGAACATTTGCATGTTAATATAAATAGCTGTTCCGCGTATTGCCTGCAAAACTCTCTTTCAAAGTATAATACTTCGTTTCAAGTCTTAAAATGTGCCCTCTCTATTGATTCAACAGTATTATATTGTAGATAGCTGCATTATATCGAATTTCATTTATATCCGTACCGCCGCGTGAAGGAGAAACAAAGACACTGGCAGACGTTTTTGTATGCCAGTGTCTTTCTTTCTCCATCAGCTTTAATATAAAACTTGAACGTTTGTTTCATATAGAATAATTCACAACGCCCAGTTTGAATCTGTGTAAAATTTATATAACTTTTAAATTTATCTTTGCGAAATCTCCTGTCGATCTTTTAAATGGAGTGTCCACCCTGAATCACAAATTTAATGCGACAAATCGGAGAAAAGAATTCTATAACGGAGATCACTCTTATCTAGAAAATAAAGAATAAAAGTTTATGTATTTACATATTTAGTCGTTACTTTGAATGCAACGTTTGGTATGGACTTTATTGGGCACGCTCATCGGAGCTACAATTGTTTTAACGTGTATGATAATAATTGTTTTATGATTTAAAATATTTTATACTAAATAAATGGGGGTTTGGTACCACAATATTATTTTAATTTCCATACAGCCATTACATTTTAAAATTATTTACTATTCATTTTGGGGAGCGTGCATAAGTTGCGGAGCTTAAACTGGGCATACAAGGCCCTCGTTAACTTAGCACCCATCTCGCTGCATTTTAAGTTATTTTAAGTAAAACACCTGGGTTTGGGTAAAGTGCAAGTCTGCGGTTTACAACGGACGGAAAAACCGACGAATTTGCCCTCTCATTCTCTTAATATCAAGTTCTGTTAAATTTATGTGATGTTTGTAATTAGTTTAATCTCATAATTGTAATATATTTGCAGCAGTAATGACTTGGGTACATAAAACCTTTGCGTCGTCGGAATGAAGAAAAAAATCTGAGAGTTTTAACAAAATGGCTGCTCAGAATTTCACAGAGGCATCGAATAAATCGAATCATCGGTAGTTAGGAGTGCAATTGAGTAGTTTTATAAGACCCTATGTATTTATGAAGACCTTTCGCAGCTGTGGAGCTAGGAGACAGTAGACTGCCGCGTTTACTTTTGATTCCACCTGAATCATCGGACGATATGTTAAAATCACAAGCACGCCCCACAAAGGAGGGCGCGGAAGCCATAACAATAATTTAAGCGACCACCCGCGCGTCTTTAATAATTCAGCGTCTTATAAAAAACGGCACGGCGAATTAGGGAGCTCTTAAGCAGACTGCATTCGGCCTCGTTCGTTCGAGAATCTTCTAGACTTTATAACAAAAACTACAAATACTATTTTACAGTTCTCTAGAGTTCAATGTCTCCACCGTTTAAAACGCCTTACTAGAGACGGCCGCACTCAGAGACTTTGTTAGTTCTTAATTAATATTAAATGAATTTATAATTAAAATTAATTAGCTTTAAAGAGTGTTCGACTAAAATAATTGGGAGTTTAGGCTTTTGTATTTCGTGCACTAAGGTGCAAAAATCAAGTGACAGGTTTGTCATCTATGTAAAACGTATACGTAACGTATATGTAAAACGAAAACTTAGAAGAAAAGTTTTAGGTTATCTAAAAATGAGCGACGTGCACAAATAGCTGTACCCACTAAAACATTTCTGTTTCAAGCTAATATTCTTCTATCGCGTTCCTATGAGCAAAATCAGTACAAATTTCTAGAATAATCTTTCGTGATCCCGAACAGCTGTACACATCGACGCTAGAACGCCGATACCATAACTCCCGAAATCATACCACGGAAGCACTTTAAGCTCGGGCCGTCGTATATTTAATTCACGGGC
The DNA here is from genome assembly GCA_933534255.1 of Iphiclides podalirius. NCBI lineage: Eukaryota > Metazoa > Arthropoda > Insecta > Lepidoptera > Papilionidae > Iphiclides > Iphiclides podalirius. Next base: position 3,243,165 of record OW152816.1, read on the forward strand.
TCCTAAAGTACGTCCCCATAAAAATCCGACGGCTGTGATACTGCGCAGATGAGCGGTGCAGGGACGGATTTGGGCGAGGCGGTAATTCGATTGTATTAATGTCCGTTTTATTGCGAATCTCGCGCTTAGTGCCCCGATAATGGGCTGTAATGATTTCTACGATGATCCAGAGCCACGTCTGTTTCGGTGAGAGCGTTGTCCTTTTGTGTTCCGCGTTCGAAATTTAAATCAAATTCGCAGTCTATGAAATTATTTTACGGATTTAGCACGCTTAATATAAATATTAATTTTTACGTTGACGTTTTTTTTTTTTTTTTTTCGAATTTCGTAACAGTTTCTGTTCGGATGCGTTTTATGAAATTAAAATTAAAGTTTTTGCGAAGTTGTAATAACCCGCAAAATCGAAATACTATACTGTACTTACTTATGATTTTATTAAAAATAGTACGAGCTGCTACGAGTATATGGAAACTTGTTAAAAATTTTCGCCAAAAACTGGATACGGGACTGACTCAGATGCCCAGGTTTCGTAAGCACGGGATTTACGTTTATCGCTTACGGGGATGCGTTCAATCACAACACTGAAACTTAAAACTAAGCGCCTACAATATTTTATGTTTACCCGTAACACATGTGAGTTTTAAGTACCTGTTAAACTAAAGGTTATGTGGTTTTATCTTTTAAAAAAAGAAAATGAGCCGCAAGCGCGCTGAAGTATCTCTGCCTACTACCGAATCGTTCTTATCTATATAAATTATGTAATCGGAATCTGGGAAACGGCTCCAGCGATTTTCATGAAATTTACTATGTGCGTGATGATTCGCGGGCGAAAAATCGATGTAGCTAGGTTTCATTTTTAGAAAATGTCCTTTTATCCCTGTTTTCAGGGAATGAAAAATATCATTCGAAGATGACGGTAAATTTTGCCGCAAAAAAAAAATGTTATAATAGCTCGGTCGGAAATCGGGCGGCACCAAAACAGACGGCCACGGTTCGTATCACGATCATTTACACACTTATTTTTTACTTTTTTTTTCTATATCAGATCATTTTCTTTATTTTTTTTATTTCCAAAATACATGATTTACCAAAAAAAAACAAGCAAAGTTCGGTCCTCCAGGTACTAAGATATAAGTCATCATTATGACATAGTTTACAGTCTTGTTTAAATTGTTTTGATTAGTTTCATTAAAATTACAAGGAGTATGTTCTACTCATAGAAGGTAAGTTTCTTGATGTTCGATATTTGAAACTGTTCAAGTATTCAATCGAAGAAAAATTCAATTTCGAATTGAAAAAGTTTGCTCTAAATTACTAAATTGTTAACAATAGCCAGTGCTTGATAGACTAACTTAATAAAAGAATATGGTTGTATAAGATAACCTATTTGTTTGTAAGAATATTATTATTCTGCATTCATAGGTTGTTTAATTAGCTACCGTTTAATGGTGGGAAACTTAACTCGACGCAGTCTCGTGGTAATTTCTTAAAGCGGTCGTAAGTAGAGCTTATTACAGACGCTGTAAAAATCTCTGAAAGCTTTCGCGTCTGTAATAGACGTGGCTCGGTTTATGTACCCATAACCGGGGAAGTGCGCAGTTGAGATGAAGCGATTGGAAATAAAAGGCGGGAGGAAATTTCCCAACTGCTGAACGTTATAAAGGCTCTGATTCGGTTAGCTTTATATACACTCACGTTTTGTACGAACAGGGTTTTATTTAGGTCATAAATTTCTCATTAACAATAGAAAAAATAAAAGTAACACAGCGATATAAAATTACCATTCGTAATGCTTAAATAAAAAAGTTATGGCTTAAAAACAAAAGATCCTTGCCTCATCGCAACGAAGATAGTAATCTGACAGCTTCAGCGGAATGGCTGTGTTCAATTTCGCAGAGGCGTCAAATAAATCAAATTCACGTCCGCGTAATCAATAACGTCGTCAATTCGCCGGCGACGGGGTTCTCGGGGGGGGCCCTTGAAACAATTAAGTTCATCCGCCCCCCTCCCCTCCCCAGCCCCGCTGTAATATCGCGCCGTAATTACGCCGTTAAGGAGACGCGCGGCGTGGATTTTACGCACTCCGCCCGTAGACTGCGCGTAAACTTGTAATAACCGCTCGTAATACGCTTTTGAGACGACGCGTAAATTGTAATACACGCTAAGGGGGACCGTTTTAGGGAACCACAAATCTTAATATACGCGCAACGTCTTATAAATATTTTCTAACGTTTCGAACGTGATTAAATTTGTAGATTCATAAATATCCAAATGCTATAATATGAAACATTTTCAGAAATATACGTAACCATTTGTAATTGCAACCGTAATTATTAAACCTACTAGTATCTACTACGGTTTAACGTTGTTTCAATAATAACGTTCAGGATTTCAATTTATGTATTCGTTGTTTCCGTGTATGCTGTAGTAACGATTGAAACTTCTACGCTTCTTTGGGCATCTTTCCCTTGAACCTGCGGAACCTTCTAGACGGAGGCTGGCTAACGAGCCGGCGTCCGCTCTGATTTCCAATTCAAAGGGAAAATCGCGATCCATAACCCGTGCACCCCACGGGGTGGGGTAGTGGGGGCGCCCCCCCGTCCGGTTGCTACGCGACGCGGGGAGGAGCCGCCGCAATCACGGCCCAATGGCACGACGGATATAAATTGCTCTCGAGTCGCGACACTGACGCGAGAGCGAGAGGCCCCGGATCGCACCGCCACCTGTCCCCCTCCCTCTAATGAAGTCACCGGACCCCCTGATTGACGGACCCGGCCGGGGCCCTTTTTCGAAATGCAGCGCCTTAATGTTAGGTATCGGCGCGACGCTGTGATTTGTGTTGGCTGCTACCTACCGCGGGCTTTATTGGCCGTTTTCCCGTTGCACTCGCGACGCGACCGACGCGCCTATGTATCCGACGTTTTGCGCACCGCGGCGATTCATGCGCTCCTGGTAACCTAGGCCGACTTTGTTCTAGGCGCACAGAATAGGACTCTTCCGTAGACCCTCAAAAATGTGTCGCCATTGTAATTGTGATAACATCTATGAAACGAGAAATCCATGAGAATTATCAAAAAATAAATCGATTTCATTACTAAAATCATACGATCGCAATCACTTAATTTTTAATCAGTTAATAGATAAAACAATTTAATTTCTTTAATATGAAATTATTAGAAACGTCCCTCTTATATATGACAAATTTAATTTATCACAGAGAGAATTTTACGGTGGTAGGGCCACGCAGCAGCCTCGGCTGTTGCACGAAAGGGCAGGCCCGTCCGGGTAAGTACCACGACCTCACAGAAGACCAGCGTAAAGTGGAAGTATGACAATTACTTTCGCGTTTCGTCTGGTGAGTGAGGTAGCCGGAGCGCAATTTATAACAGAGAGAATTAAAACTACGAAACAATCCATAGAGAAGACGTCGACAATAAAGTGCGGCGATATTAAATTCTTCACGCGTTCGAATCACGTTACGTAAACGGTTAATAGCGTATATAGCGTCGGCTATAAATTTTTGTAAGTCCGGCGTTGGGTCGCGAGCCGCATCCCTAATGCGAGCCGGACTTGGCAGAGATTACGCGAACGTGCATTAATATAGGCGTGTGGCGCGTTATCTAAACTGGTAGGGTTGTCACAGATTCTTTAAGCTTTGATATATTTCGTTGACCTTTCGTTATTTATTTCTATTTCACTTAAATAATTTACACTCTGTACATATTCAATATTTTATTTTAATATTTGATTATTTCTTACTTTTCAAAATACTATCCATGACAGTTTGTTTATGACTAGACAACCATCGCGCTCTTTTCTAGAAATTATCTGCAATTCATTACAGCTTTGTAGAATTAATCTTTATTGAATTATTCTTCGTCGGCAGTATTTCCTCCACGAAAAGTGTACTTCAAGAAGAGGCATAGATCTGGTGTAAATTTTTGGGCAACGGTTACGCTCTGCTGGCGCTACCAATATCCATTAGTGCTTTTTAATTGTTTTCAATAAGTATACTTCAGAGTTTGAAGCTCTGGTGGTCTAGAAAACTACTTATAGTTTATATGTACATACTTAGGTCTCGTTACTTTAAATCACTCAAGCATTTACGAAGAATGAATTCTGAATTACATCACGGAATACCAAATAAGTATAATATTCCTCTGACGGCAATGGTTAGTACCTGTTATAGATGCACTGTCTTGGCTATACCATAATATGACTATAGCATAACATAACTGTTATGGTATAATCATAATAGCTATGTTAGTGATAGCCCTAGCGTACGAGCTTACCGCGATCACGTCACGTCGTCGCCGCGTCAGCGCGGATCGATACTCGTGGGACTTTGGCACGGAGTATTGGACGTGGGACTTTGCCACAACCTGCCGCACTATGCTACATGTTGTCGGCAAACTTAATTCGTTAATGTTTTTTTAAGCCTGATGGGGTAGGTACACAGATAGTTCCATCCCCGGTAAAATAGCTATGATTTCGTTATAACAGTTATTTAGAGTGGTGCGTTTACAGTGCTGAATATGTTTTTTTTTTCTATTATTTCATGATGCAGAATAAGTTTTGTCTGTCTGTTATTATCATCCAAACTCATCTCCCATGTAAGAAAGCTGTACAGGTATTACCATAAAATGTACATCGAAGATCTTACATATCCGATATGTTTTATCTTGGATATGTAAGATCTTCGAAATTTTTCGGAATTTATTCGGTTGACGATATTACAAAGCTATAGACTTTGGCTTCGCGGGTCGTATCTACGGTGATTGTTTGTTTAGTTCAATTTATGTTTTTAAACGGAAAATCATTATTCATTGGAAAAAATTTCATGAATTATAAATCTTCTATCATGATATCAAAGAATATTCTGATTAGTGGATAATAAACCTGTCTCTCGCAGAGGATGTGAGTTCAATTCACATTTCTAGAAAATATTGCGAGGTATATAGTTACTTTGAAATGAAAACCTTACACGTATCTTTATCATTAGCTGGCACTGGACCACGTTGTGTGAAAATATGTCAAAAGAAATCTGCGTCAGTCTGAATCGAACGCACTTTGTCTGCGGTACCTGTCTGAATCGGACGTCCTTTGGCTGAGAGTTGAATTATTAAAATTTATTATCTGTTGCCCTTAGGCGAGAAGCCGCACAAATGCCAGGTGTGCGGTAAAGCGTTCAGCCAGAGCTCGAACCTGATCACGCACTCGCGAAAGCACACCGGCTTCAAGCCGTTCGCCTGCGAGCTCTGCGGCCGCGCGTTCCAGCGGAAGGTGGACCTCAGGCGGCACAGGGAGACCCAGCACGCCGACCTCAGAGCACCCCAGAGCCATCTGCCCCCGCACACGGACGTCCACGCGATGCACCCGCAGGAGATCCACGGAGTCGATCACCGAATAGGTAGGACCGAGTAGACCTTGAACCAAAAAGGCTGGCTGATATTTTAGACGTTTGTACTTGAGAGATACGTGTTTAAAGACACGATAATGACGCTTGCAATACGAGATAAACGTAACATTCATTCTGCTTGCATACATAACGGCAGGTTATACCCGTTGATGTACTGAACTGGAATAAAAACACTTCACGTTACACGACAAAAACGACTTCCTTTAGGTAGAGTTCGATTTTACTTAAATTTATTAGTGAAAAAAATTATTTGCACGAGCTGTCCTTTACGCTGAGTATCAATTTGTAAAAAGACCAGGAATTAATAACGGAAAGAACCGCGTGGGAACTTGTGGCCGTTGCTTCGTCCACCTTGGTTTTGTTAACGCTTAACCTTTACTTCACGATGTTTTCTTATGAGTCGTCATCGAACACGAGACGCGTGGAAGAAAAGGGGAATGCGTCAACAATATTCAGAAAAGTTTTTAGCATTCCACCAGACGCCAGTACTTCCCGCGGTACATGTTGCACCGGTTTAAAACGTCACTCCCCCCACAGATCTTCGTCCCCCCCACCCGGATCTGCGTCAGCACCCCGAGTTCAGAGGCCACATGGCGACCGGCGTGCCACCCTTGCAGCCTCTGCCCTCCTGAAGCGCGGCCGCCTTCGCGCCGAACGATTGGCGCTAAGGCAGACACGACCCACCACGACTCAGCGAGTTGACCCTTGTACCAAAGACATCCTGCACCAAAGACCGTTTACCTTCTATAGTTGCCACATTGCAATAATCGTGCTACAGCTGCCACGAATGCCACAATGTAATAATCGCAATCGCATATGACGCGGTGTCCGAAGGTCTGACGTTGTCACACGTCTGCACGCATGCGTTGAGGCATACATGTTACTTGTGAGTGTACACATATGTAATTCAGTTTGCACAAAATAATTTTCCACTGTTGTTTCTATCAGTTACAGCCAGCTGTCATATTTTCACAGCTGCCATATCGGCCATAATGCAATACTTTCACGCAGACTGCCCCGGTGTCCAGCTACAAAGGAATGTTTAAGGAGTTCGATAACTTTAAACTAAATTAGAGATATTAAAGGAATATTGCGCGCCAGATAACACAATTATTAAATAAAGCTGACTAGTCAATTGTCATTTGAGGACATAGGTTAACAGCTATATCATATGATAACAGCTATATGTGGTACCTTACGAACCTATACACATAATCTTTGATGTAAAATTTGACGATTCATAAGAGCGCGCAAGCGTCTATTTGAATAAATATATTTTTGATTTTGATTTATCTGTCCTCATCATAAGACTTATGGCTTTGATGCATATATCGTTGATTTTTAACTCTGGACATTTGCGGAGAGGCGTATGCAATTTTAGAACTTATCACAAACACACGTCAAAGCGATATCGAAACTGTAAGCGCGGTAAAAACCCAGCTAAATAAGAAGAGTACGTCCTTTACCGTAATGTGTCAAAGATTAAAGCCACTTTTAACGATAAGAAAGGCCTTGGTGCTGACGTTTCTGTTAACATTCAATTAAAAAAATACCGTTGTATGAATATTTCCGGATTTTTTAACATAGTCTGTCTCTTGATACTACGGTAGTTTGTAGTTAAATTAAATTTATATATTATTTGATTATTAAATTAAATTGGGAAATCTCGTCGCGCGCTGGTCTTATAACCGTTGCTTTAAGACTTAAGAAAGAATGGACTTTTTAATTCGGACAAATCTGCCAGAACCATTTCTTTTCGGCATAGTAAGAACAAGCCTTATTAAAAAATAGCGACCTGCCTCGGCTTCGCACGGTTGCAATGTATTACTCATATAGCAAAAAAACGCATCAAGATCCGTTGCGTAGTTTTAAAGATCTAAGCATACATAGGGACAGGTGGACAGCGGGACACTTTGTTTTATACTATGCATGTAGTGAAACGCAATAATTCATATTTCCCCGAAACATTTTGCAATGCTTTATTGAAATATTAGCGGAATTCTAAGCTGAAAGTAGACCTAGGTATAATTTAGATGTAAGATATCGTGAAATTAACCTATGAGGTATATGTTACGTGCATAAAAAAGAATTTTATCGTTAGCTCTAAAATTGATAAGGCACAATTATTCATTACATTCGTTTTGAATCTTTTTGATCTCATCTAAAGTGTCTCTGTTGTTAAAATTTATGGTTTTTAATATACGAAACATGAATTTATTTAATCCATGGAAGATTTACCACAAGATAAAATCCACCATTACATAATATGATATCTATTAACACAGCTTATGTTATAACGCAATACCAAAGTTGACCTAAAACACATTCCTCATTTTTTTTCTTTATGTACATGGTATCATTTCTTACTATTGGAAAACATTAACATATTTCATTGTATATATTCATTATAATGAATTTTTTTCCAACAGACTGATAAAGTCATTCCAAATACACTCCATTAGTTAGTTGAAAGTTGTTTTGCGAAATGAAAAGGCATCCCTTTTCGTAAGCGCAATATCATTCCCATTGACGCTTTAAAGTTCTAGAAACATACATAAATGTATTTCGGTATATTTGTACATTGTGAGTTATAGAAAACCGTTGTTTGGTTATGTACTAAAGAATTGATCGCTTGTAGCGTGTCGCAACAAACCAAATTTAAATGTATTAACCTTTATATATCCATTGTAAATATGCATAAGAAATGTTATTAATTTCCATTTAAACAATTAAATGAAAGAAATGAAGAAAAAAATTAAGGTTTTATTATGTATACTCCATAAGGAATCACACGACATTTTTAGCGTGACGGAACGTTTATAAAAGACATCAATGTATATTTTTAAAATATTTCCAAGTACAATATTGAAAGCCAAAGTTTGTTGTTGTTTTTTTGATTTTGTAGTTTACTAAAGTACTAGAGAAAATTTACTTATACATAACTGAGTGCACAAATTTCTTTTTGTATTTACATTTTAAAAATAGGCAATTCGATTAATTCGTGTTATATAGATGATAAGTGCTTTATTATGTTCAAATTAAATGACATACAACGTAAAAGACATGCCAGTGACCTCATTTGTAGGTATGTGACTAATAGTTTAAGTAAAATCTTATGAATGAGAAACACGATCAGCTATAATTCATTTCTTATTATTTTAGTGCCATAAACGATAGCTTAAATTTACATTATAAGGGACAACGTATACTACGTATTTTACGGATAGGTGTAGTTCCATTTTTAACATGTATACTGAATAATTTACAAATATCTACCGTACTCTATCTACATTTACCGATCGTCTATTGTTTATAGTTAAATAATATAATTGTTTAAATCATTGTCTATTATCTGTAATTATGTATATTAATTGTGTATTTTATATTTATCACCTCGAGATTTTTAAAATAATCTAGTGCGAATGTTATGTACTCACTGTAAATAATGTATAGAATTAAATTAGCCGTATGAACAAATCCAAAGAAAAACGTGCAATCCCATTGTCATTATTATTATTGAAAATTACGTTATAAGCAACTTTCACTTCAATAAATGACGATGTATAAAGCCACCGCCTTTTATTTATTGAAAAATTCACTACTAATTTAAAAAATGTTGTCTTTTTAGGCAAAATAATTCCTTCAAAACGCTTAAAAAAGGTTCTAATTAATACAAGTGTAAGCCTAACTATAGAAGCTAACAGTTGACTTCTGAAGGACCATAATGAAAAAATATGCTAACCGTAAATTATTTTTATACTGTCATGAAAACAATGTGCGAAGTCCTCAAATTAAACCATCGCAATAAAAATTTAATTCATACTATTTATATTAACAAAACGTCAGTTACAACCTTTTATTATATGTATAATATTTTATTATGCAATTGATGTCATTACTTCATAACTATAAAACCCCAAAAATATTTTTAAATTTCTACGACTGATAATACTCGAAAATTCTCAGTATCCAAAGCGAAAACATCTTCAGGTAAAGACAAAGAGTCTTTAATCTTTGATCTGAGGTTACAAGACACGCAGACATAAATATCCTAAACGTAAAAGCTTTCTCGACGATATGCTTTGCGAGAAGGTTGCGGTAACTGGATTTGAGAGGCTCCCAGTGAGTTCTCCGATTACACCGCAGGAAGACGGGATCACGGCGGGGCATTAGAGGGCTTTTAGGGTTAAATTACGAAACTCTTATCGCGGCCTCCTTTGAATGTAAATTAAAGGAGACGCCTTCGAAAATTATAACCGATCACCTCCATTGCAAAGTTATTTCAAGTATCATCTTCGAAATAAGCACGATCTACAATTCCACTTCTACTTATACTCTCACAATCTAATCCCGTGTCACACAAGATTTGTGCTTAAATTTAAAGGGGAGGTGGGGCGAACGTTACAACCAGGGCTATACTACAAGCGAATAAATTGGTCAAAGCAATCAAAACAATAAATGTTGCAGTTATTGACAGTAATAAAGTCAACACAGTGTAATACCGAAATCGCATTGGCAAGCGGTATACAAGGAACAAGGTTGACATGTTAACCGGACCCAGAGGTCGTCTGACCATATACATACACCTCATTAAAACAACGAAACTAATTCAGTTTGACCTCGTCTTGTGTACCGGACGTCTGCCGCCGACGGCACAGAACTGTAAACTAAAAGTCAAAACACGCACTAATGTATTTGCGAGCTTAGTGCAATAGCTAGATTTTAGTCAACCCGCTTTCCAGTGGTAGGGCCCCCAGCAGTCACTATTGCACGATTGGGCAGAATCCAGAGAAGTACTACGACCTGACAGAAGGATGACGTAACCCGGAAATGTTACTGTTGCCTTTAAAAGGTTGGCAACGCATTTGTTACTGCACAGTTCTACCAGACCTCAATCGGGTGCAAAACAATAAATGTAATGAGATAACATTGATTGTTATTAGATAACAATAGATAGATTTAATCTTGTAAATAAAGACAATTAAAAAATGATCGCACAAGAAAAAAAAAATGAAATATTGGGTGCATAAATCACTCAACATGTTGTCCATCGCCATTTAGCTTTCACAGAAAAAATAAGCTGCCATTTACGGAGGTGTTGTGACTGATGAAGCTTCACATAATATCCTTGGCCTACCACAAGGACATTATGTGAAGAAAGGCTTGGTAGCTAGTCTGTGAGCGAAATCATGTTACGTTAAAAAGAATGATGTTATAGTTGCATTTGACTAATTAAAAAAAAATAACCGAGCGCGTTTGCAATAAAAAGCGACGGACGCGAGTTAAAAAGTTGTCGCCTAATGAAAACGATTGCAGCGGGTGAACGATAAAATGTTTGCCAATCATTGATGAGTGGTGCGTTGTTTGCGCAGCCATGATCGATTGCTCATTAAACTAATGGTCGATTATATCACCGACTGTTTGTTGTGCTACCGTAGGCCTGTCGAATGAGAATAGACAAACATTTGGTCCAATTAAAACGACGGAGAGCTTGTCCCGATAAAAAGTTGAACTAAAATCGCAATTCGAAAACACTACAACTATTTATGAATACGTTATTCTAAATTTCTTCAATGCGTATTTAGATATTTAATTGGAAAGTTGTGTGTTACACTTAAAAAAAAGTCAAAAGTCTTAAAACTTAATACTTGAATTTGAATATAAATATGTCTCTATGTACAAGAAGTTATAGGAGTTCTTAGAAAAGAATCTTTAACAAAAGCAGAGAAATGGCTAACAAACAAAATTCGGTTTCACATTCCGCTGTAGGATTTTCTGTATAGAAAAGCCGCGTGTTCTGTATATTACAAGCTTCTCTATAGGCTAGCACCCAAAAGTTATGTTTAACAATTCTTTATATCACGTTCAATTTACCCACAACGCCATGCCATATTCCGTTGCTTTCGTCTCTATTTGATTACGCGCGGGCACGGCTGGAGCGAAAAAAAATTATTTGGATTTAGGACCCGGCCGTGGTCCCTTGGGGATGCAGAGGACGCTAAACGCCTGTTAGCACGCACTGCGGGCCGCTCTATTGTCCCGCGCAGGGCCGCACTCGGGTGGGCGGAAATATTAAAGTGCAGTCCAATAACAGCACAATGAACAGAGAATGAATGCTCGGCTCCGAATGTTGTAACTTATGTGAAAATAGCTTTACTTGGTATGATCTGATAACTATTGGATATGGACACAACATAGCGGAGATGTTGCAAGCGTATAGCCGTCCTGAGGGTTGCACGTTTATGATGGAATAGTTGTACTGCCGAAGCTCCGTTGTATTATTGTGAGAAAAAATTATTTAATTTTATAAATAAATTATGCGAAACGTAAGTTTACTATGCTATTACAAGCACGTAAACGGCGTACTTTAAAAAGAATGGACTTATTTACGTTTATTTTGTTTGAATAAATAAGCAAATATGTAATACATAACTTATCAACTTTCAATTGAATTCGTAGAAGAATGACCCATAAGAGAATATATGTACATAATTAATACGTCACTTGCTAAAATATTTAAAGACGTTGTTGTAAATGAAACAAAAAATCACTTGTGTCAATAATTTCTGTTAAAAACTAGCTCTCATTTACATTATTGGTATCAACGGTTCCATGGTGTAATGGTTAGCACTCTGGACTTTGAATCCAGCGATCCGAGTTCAAATCTCGGTGGAACCTGTATTTTTGTCCTATTAGTTAACATTTAATATTTGTCACTCCCATGTTATCCAAAATGATTTTCAATTGTTTAAGCTGTTTAGAAAGAAAATCATATTTTTTTTAATTTAAATTAATACATAAAATACTTTTTTTCTTAAAAATTATTAATTCAATTCCATTTGAAGCTCTTATTTATTTGATTGCAAGCAACAGTTTTAATAATTTTTGAAGATTTTATCTATTATGTCATTGCACGGTTCTACATAAAACAACTCTAAAGACATAAGAAACTGAACAAATATTCGGCAAGTATTAGTCAAAAGACTTTAACAAGTTCCCTTTCAACTTTTAACTATCGCTTTTTCAACAAAGATAAAAATGCATCATAGTCAAAGTCAAAGTCAAAATTTCTTATTTAGGCTTATTTTAAGCTCTTATTAAATGTCAAAAATTACCACTGGTTCACTAAAATATACCTACAAGAGAAGAACCGGCAAGAAACTCTGCAGTCATATATATATACGTATTTAATCATTTAAGTATATACACAAAATACATCTACTAAGAAACGATTTCCTGGTTTTAGCTAGTCTAAACCTCGGTATTTCCAACGTGTCACCACGGCTCCGACGCGATGTGGTATGTTTTTTTGTAAAAAACGTGTATGTTATTTCGTACATACATGATGTTCTCAAGTATGTATAGCGACGGGAGCGTTAAGATGTTTATTTGCTTAAAACATATGCCGAAGGGATTCACGTGAACCCCGGACATAGACAGCCGGTATCGCTTGCTTTTGCAATACAAATATCGTGACTAAACCGGATGCGGAACCCCAAAGTAAGACACCATAAGACATAAAACTGTAAAAATAAGCATAATAAACTAATTTTGCTGTTGCCTCGTTTGTTATGTGCCTGATCTTGCGTATGGCAAAGACGGCAGCGCTCAACTTCTTTACTAATTTATCTATATGAGCTCCCCATTGCAACTTGGAGTTAATGCATATTCCAAGGAACGCTGTTGAATCCTCAAGAGGTAGAATGTTGTCATCAATAAAGATACCTGGTTTGAGAGATAGCTTTGATAAAGTAAATCTGATACATAATGTCTTAGTGGAGTTCAAAAGTAAATGATTGATTGCAAACCAGCCCGACACGACACTTAATATTTCATTTGGTTGCTCTAATGTAACATCTTTCCTATAATCCTTAAACAACAGTCATCCGTAAACAAAACGATTTGAGAACTTTTTTCTACCACGTAAAAAATCATTTATGTGGACTAAAAACAGAAATGGGCCCAGGATCGATCCCTGAGGAACACCAATTTGTATTATTGACCCCGATGACAGTATACCATTTATTTTTTGGTTACTTTTGGTTCGCTATCGCTAAGATATGACGAAACAAAATCAATGGCAGACTTTCGAATACCATAATATTCCAATTTCTTAATAAGAATGTTATGATCTACACAGTCAAATGCCTTGGAGAGGTCACAGAACACACCAATGGTGTCATGGAACGTTTCCCAAGATACAGGATATGCGAAATTAATTTTACTCCAACATTAGTTGTAGATCTACCTTTCGTAAATCCGAACTGATACTGGTTCAAAATTTCATATTTATTGAAATGAAATAGCATCTGATCCAAAATTATTTTGACAAATACTTTACTTAAGGCTGGTAAGAATGGGACGTAATTAGAGGCATTTTCTCTTGAGCCTGATTTAGAAACTTGCACAACTTTGCTATATATCATTAATTTTTGAAATTTGCAAGAATCTAAACATGAATTAAATATTTGAGCTAATAAACAAGCAACATCACAGATTATAAGATCTAATGCCCATATTGATAAGATCCATAGCTCTTCAGTTCACTTCAGCATCAATCGGCCACTTGCAAATTAGAAACCATCATTTGCAAGGAGAACGTGCCGAGTGCGGCCCTGTGCGGTCAGTATAGCCGCGCATATATAATTCAACAACATCCACGTGCGTCTCGGACGCAATCAGTATTGTGAATAATTGATGTGCGAGCAACGATGATTGCGCCCCCGCGAGATTGCTCGAAGATTTCTGCCCCAAGTCCGGCTCGGGTGGATTTATTTTATCATTACGGGCGGCCGAGCATTCGCAAATTGACGGTACGGTGTTAGAAGAGAAAATGTTCGCGCGTCGAATTTGATTTGAACAATTATTTAATTTTTTTTGGACGGCGTTCTGACACTACTGAATCAATTGTCATTCGCTTTACTTTGAATTACGTCACACTTACATAAAAAATTATTAAAAGCGCGCGAAAATTCGCGCTTAATTCAAAATACGCGGGCAACCTGTGGTCTAATCTCGGTGCGCGTGGTGGACTATAGTCTATACCCTATGATCTCCTCTGTACCTATAGATAGATCATAACCCAACACTGGCACATATTATGTATAAGCAGATACTTCACGATACTTTTAATAAAAGTTGCTGAAAATCAGATTGTACGGCTTATTAATTACTAGCTTTTCGTCCGCTGCTTCGCCCTTAAATAAATAACTTTCTTCCAATTAAAAAATAGCCTATGTCCTTTCTCAGGTTCTAGACTATCTTTGTCCCAAACTTATTTAAATCGGTTCATTAGTTTTGTCGTGAAAGCGAGACAGACAGAAAAAGTTACTTTCGCATTTATAATATTAGTATAGATTATCAATATTTATTATATTATAATAGCTGTGAGAAAACCCTAAAATTAGATACTTATTTTTCATGAGCCTATAATCCCGACGAGGACGATGTATATTGTGTATTATCATCATCTCTTAACGAGAGAAAAATTTCAAATTTTTGGGTACCCACGGTAATAGGTAAAGAATTCAATAATGTCTTTCAAACCTGAAATAGGAGTTGGAGCAATTAAAGGTATGCACGATGACTGCAGACTTCTTTGATCTAAAAAGAATTCGAAACGTCAAGCAATAAAATTAAAAATAAACGCGATAAATCCATAAGCAGAAAAATAACTAGGGATTAAGAAATGTTTCATTAAACAATATTTTCAAAGCTTAAAATTGGTTTTTTAAAATGCACTACGCATATTTCCATTCCAGTTCAAATACATAAGTATTAAAAAATATTAATGAAGAAATATAAATAATTCAAACAGGACACGAACGTTATTACAATAATTAGCTCCACAACCTAAATTCTCATTAATTTCCAATACACATCATCGAATTGCTAATTCAAGACATGTTTTAAATCATCCCATGTATGACACGTGACAAGCGTATAGAAAGTTGCCAAACCGGTATTACACATGAGCCTTGAACTCGGGCCTCTGCTAGCTAAGTCTTGAAGTGAACGGTTGGATAACAGGTCGGTACAATTGGAACAGAAAGATGTGCGGTTCCATGGTGTAATGGTTAGCACTCTGGACTTTGAATCCAGCGATCCGAGTTCAAATCTCGGTGGAACCTACACTTTTTGCCTGTGATAAGAAATTAATATTATTATCGTAATTTACTACTATAGGAGTTTATGTTGGCTTTGAAATTTCCTTGTCATTTATCAGGGTGTCATAAAATCGAATAGAATATTTTTATTTTCTTTCTATAAATGTATTCATAAGTAATAATTAGTCATAATTAAACAAAATAAGTTACTTCGCCCTTAAATGTTAGGGTCGGTAAAAAGAAAATCTGTTAGTTAGGCACGCTTATTTCTATTTCAAAATTCAATAATGATTGACGATTATCTAAGAAGAACTTCATAAGTCGTATTAAGGCTTAAAGATTTCGTAACTACGCGACAAACACACACACACACACGAAAACAAGTGTAGCTCGTCGTCGCCTATGAGCCCGACGAAACCTAAACAAAAACTACACACCCACTGGCGCTTCCCCGCTCCCAGCGAAGAAATAACACAGTCGACGGACGATGTTGTCATAGTCCGCATGCTGGACCTCTATACCCCATTGCTGTTTATGGCACTGCAATATTACTCTGGTAGTGCATCGCAACAGAACTCTTTTGCACGAATGGGCAGGCCTCTGCGGGGGAGTACCACGGCTAGATAGAAGACCAGCGTGCAGTGGAAGGTTTACACTTCTGCGTTTCATCCGGTAAGTGGGGCTACCCACTTTATTTAAAATGGCAAAGCATTTGTTACCCTACACTGGGAGTTGCAAATGTCGATGGGCAGCGGTTATTAGTTAAATTCAGGTATAACCAGCCAGCTCGCCTGCCATCTTTATACGTTAAAAAACGCTTTTCTATTAAGCTAGCGAAAAAGTTCGACTTCTATGCCTGATGGAGATTTACAGTCTATCAGACTGCAAGCGCAAATATCAATCATCAAAAAGCAAAAAAAAAAGTGATAATATTTTTATTTTTTTGTACCAAACACGGGTATTGGCTTCGGCGTCGGGGGTTGTGGGTTCGACTCCCACACGGGACAATTATTTATGCGACCCACAGATAGTTGTTTCGCATCTGGGTGTTTGTCCTCGTACAATTTATGTTTGTAAAACGTCCTTACAACACAGGATTACCGATATCATTTTAAGAAAAAATTTTAAAGTTCTTTTACCACCACGGTCCAACGGCGAGGAGATATTAAAGAATAGCAATGACATAAGCATTAAATACTCGTAAATAATTGTTTAGTATGAATACGGAAATTAAATACTGCAGGCAATATTCAAATAAGCATGAAGTGATAACTGAATGGAGATCTCAGTCTATGGTAGTGACATAGATTCATAATTCATAATTGTATTTTCATTTCATTCATTATTGTTTCTATTTGATGTCGGTCTAATTCGTTCTTGATGATGAATGTAACTTGATTGAAGCTATGCTTAACGTGATGTTGCTTAACGTGGTTGACGTTAGATGACGTTCTGAAAAATTGTTACTTTTTTTCACTAGGCGTATTGAATAGGAAATTAAAATAATTTCGGAAAGCATAGAGTCTATTTCAAAAACTTAATATTTTACCATCATTACAAATTAAATATTTTTTTTATTTCTTTCGATTTCTTTCGGTATTTTAATGTGTTATGTGAAATCAAACCCTGTGAAATGGTATGGTTTATAATATGATTTTTAAGCATTTCCAAATGAAAAGGTATAGTTTATTTTTTACTATCCTTAAATTGAGCTGTAACATTGACTTATAAATTAAATAACCGTATCCTGGTCTAGTGTTATCCAAGTTGATTCCAGTGGAGTGCAAGGGATCTGCAGGTCGTGATCAATTTCGCCGCCAACTATCACCTTTCGATATCATCACACCCTTCCACAATGGGCACCGGCGGCGCCATCGAATTTATTCAAATTGCTCTTGTCTCCACCGCCTCTGTCGCACCTGCTTTCGCCCAGAACAAACGATATTGAACCTTACCCAATTCCTCTACAGTTCAATTTACTCCTCAGCAACGGAGCTTCGCAATTTCGAACGCTGCAATATACGATTATGGATAGAAATTCTTATTCCACTCAAAATAACATCCGTTTCCTCTTAGCAGAGGTTCACTACTCCTAAGACGGCAGTTGCAAGCGAAACTGGGCTTTATCACGTGGAGGCAGAAACGAGTTTCGCGTGAACGCCCCGCATATAGTTAGGTTCAAGGAAAGCAAATGGAGATGCCAGCGTTGAAACGTCTGCAAAGTCTTTTGTATCAACGCGCTAAAAGCTAAGCGACGTGATCTTTTGTTCGAGAGCACTGTTCACTTGCAAAGAGCTTAAAACTTGAAAATTTTCTGCAGCGTTCGCCGTTTTAATTCCGTTCAAAATTTTGCTGGTTCTGTTTTTTCTTTGTCGTTTTCACTAACGTATCCTCTCGGGACATCATGTGTTTGGCTTATAGCCTCATATTAATGTTTTTAAACACGCCAGCTTGTTAAATGCTAAGTAATACTAATTTACATATGGACAGTATTTAGTACTGTAGAAATAAAGCTTTTATGAAGCTTTGTTGGATAAAAGTGAACATCATTTATCATATGGATATGCACAAATTAATACGTTAATTTTCTTGAAATTTCTTTAAAATATGTTACGTAAAATATAATACCTTCAATGTTCGTCTCCCTAAAGTAAAAAGTTGATGTATGTCGAAGCAGAAAATTACAGATAAAGCAAGTGGATATAGACAACGAAACGGTTGGAAAAAACAAAAAATTGTCCATTTACAAATTATAGTGCTAAGTGTCTGCGTCAAACGAAAGAGTTATTCATATACACGTCGCTTATTCAAGGACGGTAAAGGCGAAGTTAAAAAATTACATAAACATATGCCAGCTATTGACAAGAGGGGGCGTATTCGGAGCGACGACAAATCAACTTACACACGGATCTCTCCAGAACATTGAAAAAACCGTCACGACACCGATGAGATGAAATTCTTCGCTCCCCGACGCGCGCCAAGGCTTATTTGCGGCCGTGGGAAAATGATCCCGGTAGTCTTGGGAGCCACCAGCCGCCTGAGCAGCCGCAAAACGATCTTGGCGCTGGAATTTACATAAAGATAGCTAACGGTGAGTTTGAGACGCATCAGAATCGAGTTAGGGGAGCGCGGGGTTACTTTAAAACTGTCGCTTAGTTGAGACGTCGAATCCGTTTAGAGTTTTCCGTGAGTTTCCAAAGCGTTTAGCGACGCTAATTCGAAGTTATCGATTTCCAAATATTTATTCGCATGAAGTTTAAGTTATTACGCATTATATTAGTACACATATTTTTGTGTGTTCGTCGTTTAGTCTCGCTTCTTATATTGTTTTTAAAGAAACTACAGGGAATGGATGGCGGTATATAAATCCCCTTGTTAAATGTTTGTAAATGAAGTATCTTTTTAAGTATTGATAATTAACGGTGGGGTAAGAAGCTTATAGATATAATTAGGTAAGTATATTTCCATAGTTGTCCCATATTGTCCCACTATTGTTAAAGGTTTAATACCATGGAATTAACCTTTAACGATCTGCTTTGCGGCCGATACTCGAAAATCAACTGAAGGTGTTAACAGTAAAAAAGCGATAACAATTAAGACCTTGATATTAATTGATGCTGTAAAATTAAACTTTAAGACTGAGACTCTTCTGGTTGAGTTAATAAAAGTGCGGGGTAAGTAACAACCACAGATAATTAAGCCTGGATCAACCCTATCGATAAATCGAACGCGACGGGGCGTCCCTATCGGCCGCTAGGGGCGTCCAAGTTGCGTATTGAGTTACGCGCCCTTCCACCAGTCCAATCGCGTAGGGCTGCCTCCGAAGCCATTATGATATCCCGTTGCCAGTCGAGACGTTGTAATTTCGATATTTACATAATAGACCTCTACCGTTGCGAAACTGTTACCGATGACACAGCGATTTATGCGAAATTGATCCTAGATCCATCGCGATAGGATTCAATGTGGTTTATGGATCAAGTTGGTCTTCGTCGAATTCGATCACATCGTAGTCTGTTCGTTAACACTTCCCTTAGAACATTATAGTGGCAAGGTATAAAAGCTTTCGATTGAAATATTTACAAACTAGTATCAGAAACTGAGTCCCTTTTACTTTACTGAGTTTTCGAAATAGGCTAGTAATTTAAAGTCTGTCATAAAACATTTTATTTATGTGCATGAAATCAATATAAATTCTGGTCTCCACATTTTCACGCTTATAGATATTGAAGGCCAAGCCAGATTAAGTCGGATACCTGAAAGTGAGTCCATATCGGGGAAGTTTCGAATACCACCTCGGGCATTCCAAATTAAAGGTGCTTCCACACCGCGCGGTTTGATTTACGACGTCGCCCCCTACTTTAGGCTCGATGGAGCCTACGACTTATATCAATTTGATCACCTCCCATTGAAATTCAAAAGGTGCGGCGACGAATCAATTACAGAAGGACGGGGCGCATTCAAATGACGCCCCGCGCCCGCCGCGCGCTGATAGAATCGTTATTGGGAAATGTGCGTGTGATAGAATTCGAACCAATATACATGCGCGTGTTCTTAACTCGCCCCCGCCTCTGCGACACGGTTCCTTCGCGAACTGTCGCATACACAAGCGTGATACGCGTATCTTAAGTACAATCATGCACTCAGCCCTTTAACATTACGAGGCAAGTAAAGAGGCGGTCAGAATGTGTTTGTTCAGACAAAGCTGAAATTCGTTAACCTTGACTACGTGAGTACCAGAAACGCAACAGTAGTCGAAATTCGACGATTCATTTTTCAATCTTCATTTCTTTTTTTTTTTTGTGAATCATTATCTCATTCTGATATTAAAAATTCCTTTTTTTCCTGTAATTTTATTACACCATGGTTATATTTGACCATATACTATTTTGCAAACATGTCAAAACATTGTCAGTGTACACGTTAAATATACGTCTTGGAATACATTTTCTTTTAAAAATGCAGTAGGTAAAATTTTTATACTGCTAATTCACTTAAGGAGAAACAAACGTAAAATAATGGATGAAAAATTTCGTCGTCCAGATTCGAGCCCAGACGCTTTATTCACTAAGCTAAACGGCTGATTGCCACACCGAAGAAAATCTCAACGTCTTTTATCTACAATGTTTTTTCGCATTTCATACATTGTTTTTTCGCTCGTCGAAGAGGTGGGCTGATGTACGCTCTATGACCAGTCAAGGATCAGATATGAAGAGATCTTAATACCAAACATTTGAAGGTGGTGGGAGTATTCTAACAGTACATTTAGAAAAGTAGGGGCAGAGGTGTAGCGTCCTTTTTGCAGTAAAAACATGCCTGGAATATAATAACATTGAATCCCACAAGATTGGCATCGCCCCATATAGAAACTGGCTGCAATGTTTAATTTACACCCTCTATCATAGCCTCTATTACGAACCTAATTGTTGTCATCATCCATGCACGCCTGTTATCAGGAGGTCATTAATATGTAACAAGAAAACAGTTGCAGAGAGAACGGAACCTTGGGGAACCCCACGTTAACCACGACTGCCATCGACGATAATTCAAAGAGTACGACCATCCAGAAAGTCCTTTTCTCAAGCGTTTAGGCCAGGAGAAATGCTCAGGAAACCATTCAGGTGCCCCAGTCTTTATTTACGTCCATACTCTTTAAGCTTTTTAAAACCTCTCTATTTGTTATATGTATCCCTTGCATAGAGACATAAATAACATATGGTATCGTTACATATTTTATTTAAATTAAAGTAAAGGACGATGACTGTTTATATGGAGGCATGCTCCAATCATGACGACAAACTAGACATTTAACACTTTAAAAAATTTAGATCTAGATCTAGTAATTTTTATTCTTATATTATCTGAAGCTACGGGTTTTTATATATTGAACAATGTTTTCCCTCGATATAAAAATGCGTCTCCAACAATTAAACGGTTAAAAATATGATAATTAAATACGTTTGTTAGTGAAGGATCATCGTTATGTAATATAATACTTCAATTGCTAAAAGTACCTTCTTCAAATAATAATTAAAAAATAAATATTACTTATATTTTCTAAATTGTGACAAGGCAAATTCAATGTTATTTAGATTTTTACATTCCACTATGAAAATGTCGGATATTAAAACATCGTGCGTGCAATGAAAAGTGATTACTGCGGTAAAATTGAGATGATCGCTTACAATTTTATACGCCATCATAAATACGACAAACCTTGCTGTATTTACGACGAGCCATTCGATACTAAGTGATAGGACGATAAAATTTATTTCATCCCTCGCGCGTCAATGGCGACGTACTAATATGAAAATGTATTGAATCAAATGCCATCAGAGAGATGAGCATATTTATTGATACTTTATTAATACACTTGGATATAATGTCACTTGTTTCTTGCGAATGCAAATATATAACGAGCCGAATATATATATATTAGTTTATTTATCTTATAATAATATATACCTATGAAATTGCCATTATTCAGTACTGGCCTTTTCATAAAAAAAAGTTTTGATTGGCTGTTAATTCCAAATTCAAATTAATTTCTTTTAAAATCATGAAATTCTTTTTAAAAAATCAGATTTTTTTAATTGAGAGCTTTGTATTTTCATTACATTTGAATATTTTTCGTTATAACGGATACCTTAAAAAATCGTGTAATTATGGAATATGAGTTCCGTCGTGGCACCAACGCGGCACAAACGGCACGGAACATCAACAACTTTTACGGAGAGAACTTTAAAAACAAACGCGCAACCCGTTATTGGGTCGCCCGGTTCCTTTCTGGAAATTTTGACTTGAAAACTGAACCTCGTGGTTGTACGGACCCTGGTCAATAATGATGACTTAAAGGCGATTGTGTAAGCTGATGATACTCAATCTACAGCCGAGCAACCATCAACGGCTGCATTGCTACTTACCATCAGGTGGGGTGGCAGTCAAGTGCTGGCCAGTTTAGAATTAAAAAAAAAGCTAAAAGTAGCTTTTGACGTTAACATCAAAACAATATTGATCTATTTGCGACAAATTGGCAAGGTAAGAAGCTTGATAGATGGGTGCCCCCACGAACTTAACGATCGCCAGCGAAACGTACACGATCTTGCGTCGAGACCTGCCTCAATGCGAGGCAGGTCTCAACGCAACTCAACAAGCACAGAAATGAAGGAATTTTGAACCGAATTGTTACGTGCGACGAAAAATGTGTTCTGTTCTACAATCGTAAGCGCTCAGCAAGTTGGTTAGATCCTGGTTCAGCCCCAAAGCAATGCCCTAAACTAAAAATGACCCCTAGAAAGGTAATGGTCACTGTTTGGTGTTCTAGTGTCGGTGTGGTTGATCAAAGCTTTTTACAAAACGGCATGAGTATTACTGCAGATGTGTACTGTGAATAACTGAAGACAATGATGGGGAAACTCGCACATCTGCAAACAGCTTTGGTCAATCGGTCGTTCCCGCTGCTCCTTTATGGCATCGCGCGACCCCATACCGCACAACATACAGTCTCCATGCTGGAAGAGTTGAGGTTGGAAGCTATCCCTCATCAGAAATTAGATCATTTTTAGCTAGGTATTCATCAGAACTTCGTATACAAAATAGACTTTCGTCTACTGTTCAACTACGAATTCACAAGTTCTTTAGGCACATCTGTAGAAAGGAAGATTATATGGAGAGACTTCTCATTCAAAGCCACCGCAGTACCATGTGCTCGCATTGCTAACAGCCACCTCTAATGGAGGATCATCGCAAGACGTGCGGCTGCCTTGGAAGCGAGCAGCGACGACGAGACGCAATCATGTCCATCGACAGCCACAACCACACCGCCAAGAGTGTCCGACTAAGAAGAAAAGCAAGCTATTAATAGATATAATGAGACCTTTTACACCAAGTTTCACTCAACTAGGCATTGTGCAGTTAATTTGAATGGACAAAAAGTGTCCATATCTCGACCCCACACGCTTATAAACCATATCCATTCCCATCCGAAGCCGTTGTGGCGATGGAAGCACACGTGAAGGGGGAGGGACGGCACAGCTCACGTTTATAACATCCACGCGACATGCGGAAAGAAATTTCCATGCGAAGCCGAAAACCTTAAGCGGGCACCCTTGAGAATCAAGTCGCTCGGAAGGGGGAAATTTATGCAGAGAGCTTTGATGGTCATCGAGAAACGGGGCTCCGGTTTTATGACGCGACATCAATATTTTATGCGACACCGCGCCGCTCGGAATCAATCATACCCGTCGCGGGCTACTTTATATTCCACCCGGTGTTTCTGCGTGAGCGAGTTTTTTTTTATTGCGCTTGATGTATAAAGGCGGCCGCGGTGGCTCAGTGGATCACACTCCGGCGCAAACAAGCACCAGTGTTCGAATCTCGAAGACGCGCAGAACCGTTTCACTGCGTCGGCGTTTAATGTATCAGTTTCTTCCATATAAGGTTAAACTTAACAGTCGATGAATACATTTGAATGAATTTTATACATTGGTTCCGTTTACAAATTTCATTTAAATATCATTTTCTATTTTTTTAAGTTATCGTGTTATTATTGAATTATTTGTGAGGTAGTTTGTAGCTGACGGAGCAAGATAGCACATTGGCTAAAGTAGAAAAAGTTAACACTATCTTTTATTATTTATTACATTTCTTGTAGAGACAAAACGCAGAACCATAACACTGCCTCTTCACACTTATTTCAAAGAGGCCGTAATACTTCTCCGCGTGACCATTCGACCAACAACATAACCTGTTGCACTGCCATACGATTTAGGAATAATTTCCTAAATACCAAACTTTAACTATATGCGGCCTAAGAGCGTTGCAAGAAATTACAACGATAGATATGACATGATTTAGTTCAGAACGGTCTGTTAAACTAAGAAATGAACTTATTTATTAACTTAAAAGTCAGAACATTTAGAAGTAAAAGATGTATGTGACGACATATACAGAGAAGGCGTCGAGCATGAGCTAGCGTTAGTTGTCCCTTCAAGGTAGAATACCAAGCCTTTAATGCCAAATAAAGCCAGATTCAGGCTGGTGCGTACCATCTTAAAAGACCGATAACTGGTATGGTAGTCAGGAACCATACGAATAAGAGATGTTGTGCATCCCTCGTCGTTAAACATTAACTATAAGGTTAGAGTACGGATGTAAATGAAGACATATACCGACAATCGCACCGCACTTACACTTCGCGTGGAAAGCCAACTAACAGCGGTAATAATTGATGGTTGGTCAGTCCCATGCGTGTAGGCAATACGGCGCGTTGGCATGCAACGCCTGCCGTGTGATTTAGTTTACGGTTTAAAGAGCGACGTTAATTTGGGACTCGTGCCTTGGCGGTACGTCGCTTTTCTGTCATTGTGCGATGACTTCTGTGTGTTTTCGATGAAGTCTAACCTTTTCTTGTATATAATGATTTTGCTGATCTAATGGAATGCTATAATGACGATGTTTTTATTTATAGGTACTCTATTGTACACACCATAACAAAAGAAGCATTAACAAAGGGCGGCCTAATCGCTAAAATAGCGATTTCTTCCAGGCAGGCCTTCTCAAAGGAGATTTATAAAAATATCCGGAAGTGTGTACACATGAATAAGGAAAATTAGATAACAATTATGCATAAGACATATATACGCATATTTAATAGTTAGATATACACTTTAATTTGAGACAGAGATTAATAAAGGATATAGATAACAATTAGACACATAAAATAAATTTGAAATTTAAAATTATCTCATTCTTATTTTCTCTAAATAGTGCGCTTTCATTTTATTTAAACAAACACTTTGAGCCTTCTTGATAGGGATAAAATTCCACAGCGATACAGCTTTTAGACAAAAGGAAAAATGGTAAAAACTCGAATTATGAGTAAATAACTAATGAAACTTGGTCCGCGTGCAGATGTAAGCTGTTATGGTAAGCAGTTGCGATAGTAACTGCTCTTCACTTCTTTATAGAATATAAATAGCATTAAACTTTGCGAATACTGTGTATAAGAGTGCGATCAATTAACACTGAACTGATGCAAATACACTGTTTGTATTTAGGGTAAAGGTATGTTTAACAGATTTTATTGATTACTAGCTGACTCGACAAACGTTGTTTTGCCATATAAATTATTTCTAGAGGAATCGGAACGCACGCATAAAGTGTTTGGCAGGTTACACAGACATACTTGACAGGGTGACAGGAAAACTGTTTGTATGGGAAAATAAAATTGTTGCTATTTCGATTTTCAATGCAGTTTTTCCACAATTTCTCATCGTTTAAACCTTCCCTGGACTGCCACAAATATTTCAAAACCAAAACTAGCCAAATCAGTCCAGCCGTTCTCGAGTTTTAGCGAGACTAACGAACAGCAATCCATTTTTATATATAAGATTTAACTTTTAACTCCCGACTTTTAAAGACAGTTAATGATCACGGGACGGACAAAGTGTGATCACCCTTGAATGAATTCCGTTCTTGTAATATATGGTTTTCTATAATGCTAGAGCGCACTATCGAAAATTTTCGAAACCTCCAAAATTATGATTCCGTTATTAACAGATTAAGTAACAGCGATGATTTAAAAAAAAAAAGAGTTTATAGTAAATTTCCCGTAAAAACATCACACAGTTCCGAAATAAATATTCGTCAGTTATCCAAATCAAGTATTTCAGCAGAAATTGAAGCTATTACCTCCCGTCCCAAAGCCAGGCAACTGCAGCATCGAATATAACACAGCATTTGGTAGATATTGTTAGTAAAATGTTAAATTAAATAAATAAGCTTTCACTTCTTTCATTTATGGGGTAGAAAAATCTTAAGCTGTGCAGATTTCAATCACCTGGTGTGGTGACCATGGTGGTGTGCGTTATCACCGTACACAGAGCAGAAATATCTGACAATGATCCGTGCACAGAATAAATCTGGAAAATATTAAACTCTTTGCTGCAGGCGCGGCCCTAAGCCTATTGCAAGACTGGTGTTCTAACCTATGGAGCACCAAATACAGCTTCTATATGAAGTACTTAATGCTCTGTAAAAGTTTAACGTGCTAATGTAGTAATAGCTTTTAGTAAATAAATTATTGCGAGGGATAGTTATCCGCTGGTCTATTGCATGCCTTTATCCATTGCGATCTAACGAATATATATTGTGCGGTCAGAAGCCTCGCGAAAGGTGACATTGATTTGTTACGTACGGAGATCCCATACCTCACTGCTAATTATTAGTTAAAGTAGTAGTTAGTTAAGTAAAGTTTAATATTTAACGTTAAAGAACGATCCCGCTAAAATCCTATAGAGTTGTTAGAGTAACATCTATAAGGTATTATGATGAAAAATACTTAACCTAGACATAAATAATAAATAGGAATCTTTATCTACGTACGACAGATTGACATAATAAAATGGAAGTGTTATAAAATCGGAGTAAAATGTTTTATATGAACGAACTTACATATAATCTAGAATTTGTAATTTAACCA
The DNA here is from genome assembly GCA_933534255.1 of Iphiclides podalirius. Taxonomy (NCBI): domain Eukaryota; kingdom Metazoa; phylum Arthropoda; class Insecta; order Lepidoptera; family Papilionidae; genus Iphiclides; species Iphiclides podalirius. The sequence goes on from OW152816.1 coordinate 3,270,172, forward strand.
ATGTATTGAACTTAAAAACCATGTGGAAAATTAAAAAAAAACATTATTGCTTTTAAAACAGCTTCTGTCTTGCTGCTCAGTCCTTACTTGTTGAACGTTTTTCTGTATCATCTGTTCCTATATCGTATGACGAATCAACCTGCACAATATAATCGGGTAAAACTGACCATTTCTTTTTTATCCATTACACACTTAAGGCAACGAGTCTAGCAGACAGTAATATAGTATGTATATATACTATGACAGTAATAAGAGTCTATCTTTCATGATTACAAATTAGTGTTATACTACCACCACTTAAGAAATTTTCGTCAGGAAAATTGAAATTAATTGTCAAACATAATAAAAAGCAAATTTCTTTCATTGCCTACGAGTATGTACAAACTTGTTCACAGTTCGTACGAATTCGTTCACTTTTTTCGCGTGAAAGCTTTCGTACGCGTTATTAGTTTTCCATAAACGCGGACGTAAAGGAAGGTACGTACACAACCAAAACGGAAGCAATTGACGTAATGGCCGCCCACTTTTACCGTTTTGAAACGTATAAAAGTAAATTTACATCGGCGGCATTAAAGCGGCCTCGGCACCGTCTCGTGCGGTACAGTCGGGCGTGTCGCGTGCACACGACGCCCGCGGGTGTCGTCAAACGTCGTATTGGCGATAATTATCGAACGGTTATCGTGTGGCGACACGACCCCGCCTCATTCAAACCTCACGGGACGGATGCGACACGACTCCGTGCAAAACACGAATGAACGCTAACCCGTAAAACGCGCCCATTTAAATAAGTATAAATAATGAGCACAACTTAGCGAGGTGTTGAAAATACAGGCAAGAAATGTAGATAAACAAATGACAAATGTCACACTTCGAAAATATGCCACTTTCAAAAATACGTTAATTTACCTGCTAAACACGTGATAAATCGACGCTTAATTTTCATGGCTGTTGGACCAACAGGACGCTTCGTCCATCTTTATATTGGGGATTGAACAAAATAAAGATTTCTCATGTTTTATTTACGTTTACAACAAAGTGTTGCTAGTGTTCTGTTGTAGGGACGATAACAGGGTGTCTAATGCGCACACTTCCTATGCTAACTACCCGTTGAATATTACCACAGTAAAGCCAATTAAATCTTATAAAAAATGAATAAAGATAAAAAAATTTGTAAATATCGTGAGGTATAAATTGTATTCCGCTAAAAGTAGGCTGTAAGGGAACACGTCAACGTAACGGCATGGTTACGACCATTAGACGATAGCGGTTGTTTGCATAATATCGTTGCAGTTGTAACTCGCCAACTTAATGTTGTACGACCGTTGTATTTACTACCATTGGGAATGCTTTATAACTCATCACTATCAAATATAATGATGCATTGGAAGAAAACCTATCCTTGTTAAAAGAATACAAGCGTTTCGTTACTAACATCGCTTGTTTGCTAATTAAAAATGTTGCTAGTGATGCATGGAAGTTTACTGCGCCAGGCTGTGCAGATCAGACCATGTTTAGGAGTTCTGTAGTGTCATTTGCACTTAATACGTGGGGTTTCGGTACGAAAGTGTATGGGGAAAATAAACTGCACTAGTCATCTCTCTGCTTTATAACGTCTGAAATACACGTGCGCAGGCGAATACTAAGGTCAGTGAACAGATTTTTACTGTTACTTTACTAAGCTATCGCGTTTACCATCAACGGCCGCATCGCCACTTAACATCAGGTGGGATGATAGTCAAGCGGTTGGCCAGTTACGAATTTAAAAAAAACGTCATTTCCGAGTTCCAGAGATAGTTTGATTGCTCTAAACAGTAAATTGAATAATTTCCAAGAAAGTATGAAAGAAAGATGAATTTCACAGTGATACAACACTGTGTAATTGTCTATCACTACGTGTAGGTCTAGTGATGTAGGGTCCCATCGATATTCATCGGCATGCGTACAATTGGACTTGGTAGACGGAGTGCTATAATGATTACCATTGAAACGTTTATTATGACATGGACATAGAGTAGCTTTTGCTGATGTAAATGGACCTACGCGCCCGAAGAATTATAACAGCCTCATAGCAGGCCCGGGTACAATGCTATAGCATGCGTATTGTTAAAGATTGTCATATGTTTAAACGACTTTTTTCGAGCTATGTGATAAGAAGTCACAATTTTCTAGTGACTCAAGAGTTTCTTTTAAATATAAACATTTGAGACATTTAATGTTCTGTCTTTATCATACGATGCCATAATAGCCCCAATATATTTGCCCTTACACATATAAAGGTTACTTACCGAAAATTTCTGACTCTAAAATATACCTGTTCGTCTAATTACGTTTTTTAAGTAAATGCATCTCAGCTTTTGAACATTATATATGTATAAATATTAGGTCAGTCCATAAGTTCGTGCGTATTTGTTCAAGGTTAACTATATTATTAAATATTTAGCCATAATTCATAAAGTTTAACAATGGTCCGTTTGTTAACAACTTTGACGCAGAGTAGAGAATTTAAAGTATTTCTTAATATGTAAAAAACACTGAAGAATACAAACCACACACATAAGTGGTGAAACGCTACCAAGGCCGCCGAAAAATTAAATACTTTGCATGGTGATAATTCTATTTCTGTAACTTCAAAAGTGGTTCAGAGATTCAGTACTGGTATAGATAATGTTCAGGTTTTGCCTCGATCTGGTCGCCAAGTGGAATTCGACAATGAAGCGCTTAAACCTTTGGTGGAAGCAGAGCCACAATAACTGTCGACCAAATTGCAGAAAAATTAAATTCATCGCATGGGACTGTTTATCGTCATATTCAAGATATCGGCAAATTATCAAAACTAGGAAAAGGGGTTCCTCATGACCTATCTGAAGAAAATCGACAACAGAGAATTTATGTGGGCACCTCGCTACCTTCTCATCAAAATCAATGCTTATTTCTCGATCGTACTATAACAGGGGATGAAAAATGGGTATTATAAATAATGATAGAAAAGAATTATTATTCTTTTTAGGCTTATTATTCTTTTAGTCTCAAAATTAGGACGAGAAATGCGCTTTTTCCAAACAAATGTCGTTGTTGCTTTATTATAAGAACATATTGCGCTATATTGTATTAAGTAACGCACAATTTTAAGTTTTCAAATTGTGCGATACCCACTCATTTCCAATAGCTTACTGCACATATTAAAACATATATTTGTATATGGTCTTCCAAAACTGTTGTGGATACACTGCATCCTTCTCTTACCTGACAAAATTGTATAATATAATATACAATGACAACCATTCTACACGTGGGAAACTAAGATAGTATATAGTAACTAGAATATCTGAACTGAACTAATACTAGAATAGCTATACCCTTTCAGGTATCTAAAGTACACTTATATAGAAAACACAATTAAATTGTCACTTGACAGTTCACGACACACGCAGTAGTCAAACAATTGCGTACAAGCGACAACATATGCCAATCCCGTGCATACTGAATACACGATGGTTCATTTGCCACAGCCAATATTTGATCAAACCGTCCCATAAGTCCCGCGCCAAATAATAATCTCGTTATTACACACGCATAATGAGCATTCACAAATAAAAATTCACTAAAGTGTTATTATGCACATCCCTTGTCCTCGAATAATAGTGTTTTGTAGTATCCAAAACGGCGTATGGTAATCAATACTTGCTGGAGCAAAATAAGCTTTAACAACTTAAGATACAGGTTATTTGTTGAATTAAACGTTGTAGGAAATTTCGAAAAAGATCCTTTGTCGAGTTGCATTGCATTTAGACTAAAATTAAGCTAAAATGAATTGTAACTTATCCGCATTTGGTTTAATTTCCAACGACATCCCTTGCCAGGGGTCGCGCTAGGGACGCACAAAGCCGTAGGCCTATTTGTGTCGGTTTCACACTTACAACAATAGTGTCATGATTCGTGAGCCGGGATTATCCCGGGTCGAGCCCGGGATTAGGTCGCGTTGCGGCAAACAAATGGAGTCGGACTAACGAGTGATAAAACAAGTGTTCGTAACTGTGTCGCGTCACTAATGGTGCTCGAATTTCAAATTGTATTTACATTTGTTGACAAATGCTGTAAGAGAAAAATTTTTCGCTCAGGGACAGTCAAAAGATTAAAAAAATTAATTGCGCTGAAAGAAGCTAGCAGACACTTAACTACAACACCTGTAAAGTGGCAGAAACATTGCTTATTTATAAAACAGTGGGCCCAGGTTTATACCTCAATCAACATATAATTCAATGTACAGCCGTAGTAATAGGTCTTTTAAAGTTCATCGCAATAATTGCTATTAGTTTATTACTGTATTTTGCTTGGAATGTACACGCACTGGCCATTTTGTGACTTAAAAAAGATAAAATTATGGGCATTGGATTGCCATGACATGGCGGAAAGTAATATAGTTTAATTCTAAGAAAAAATCTATAAAGAATAGTTTCTCACAGAAATTTCCGAAGTTCTACGCGCCGTTTTAATCACTAATTAAGTAATATTGCCTCGCACTGATCATTATTTAATTGCAATCGAAGTTCCACCTAGTATATTATCACAGATTATCTTATCTGTATAGTGCCCTTTATTCAAAACAGTTCTGTATAAACTGCAATTCATAATCAGCCGTTCCGTTAATCAATTCAAACGCAAACAACAATTCTTAATCACTCACTAACGCCTGGAAGTGCTCACGGTTTCATTAACAACCTTAATTGTCCCTCCTTTGGATCCCTGTCTGTGCACGCGGCCAGTCCACAATGACCTCTGCAGCTGTACCGGATACTGCGGAAGCTAAGCAAGCAAGGGGGCCAGGTGATTTGGTTCAATAGACATTGTTCTATACTAATTAATCAAGCCGAATCGCCCCCGACGCACCCCGACGACAATGGGATTAAACGGTATTGTGTCAGGTTTAAACGAATACGTTTGCTAGACGGATAAATAGCCGCGCATAATAAGGATGATAGAGGCTGACGATATTACTGACGTCATTTCCGCTCACTCGTTGTTTTTTTCAATAAAGATTTTATGGTCTGGTAACTTTAAGCCAAATCTCACTCGTCTTTGTGGGTCATAGACAAAAGTTTTCTTTGACCATACCATAGACAGAGTCAATATTTTTTTAACATAGTCTAGTTTGGTTTCTATTAAACGTTAAGATAAAGTTAATTAATCAAGAAAGGTTTTCTGAGCACGTTTTAATAATTTGATTAACTCATTTGTTAGACGATAGTGTAAATTTTAATTGTAAATTTATGACATAGAAATATCATCAAATAATAGAGATATTGATTAAAAATCATAGACACTACTTTTTAAACTACATCTGTATTTAAAATATGAGAATTTGTTATTGCGTTAGTATTCTTAAAAACTAAATTTGGTTTACAACTAAGTAATGGCGGATTTGTTAAATTAAATAAAATATTTTTTTACTTCGATTAAACTTCAATCTATAATGTATTTTCCATTTTGTTCGATGACCTTTTGCCATCTCTCTGACATCTTGAAAATTCCACGCTCGTACAAAGTCTGTGATCCTTTCGGCCAAAAACTTAGTTAAATGCTATTATACAGCGTCAACGTCATTGACAGTTTTACCACGATTGGAGTTGTCCAGAAATCGAAATAAGTGGTTATCCATTGGCATAAGATCAGAGCTTTAAGGTGGCTGTAACATAAATTCAACTATTAACAACTTCGATTCGGAAATAATAAAGCATAACATGGCGATAATTTTCATTTTTGCACTCCACATTAATATTGAGGTAAAAAGAACTTTAAGAAAATATCCACGCAATGAATTTGTAAAGCTAGGCAAAGGTGACATCTAACATATATAAGAAGAAGATCATAACATTTAAGGATATCACAAATAGAAGTGAGAAACGTCTATAACTGAAATCAGCAATGACTTAGTTGCCAAGCTATCACAAAGGACGATCGTCAATGGTTTATTAATAACAAGCGAAATACATGAATAAAGTGTATCCTAGAAACAATTCCTTGTTAATTTTTTATTGATTAGGAAGCGTGTGTATCAAATATTTCTAATTATCAAGGAAAAAAGAAACAATTTATAACAAACGTGATTATTTCCTTGCAAAATTCCCACATAAACATATATAACATGTATGGGAAAACCGAAGATCTGTGCAGAAACAAACAAATCCCACTTTATTTACTTCACCAGAGAAAAAACCCGAAAGATAAATTCGCATCGCCGATTTCCATTACGGTATGTTAGGATCTCCACATTTTTACCTTGTAAGACGGACACATTTATTAATGTATTAACTATGGAAAAAAATTGAAAACTTTGACAATATTCTCCAAAGATATATAATGCCATATGGTGGAGGCCTATGTATGGCAGTGGATGATACAGTAAGGAGGCAGGTTTTTTATTTTAAAACATGCACAGGTCTTAGAAATGATGAATTGTTATATCGCTTAATATCAGTCATTGGGATATCGTATTAAAGCGACGATATTGGGTTATAGCTATAACATTAAATATCGTTATTTTAAGTCTTCTCATCTGCTATTGACTTGCTGCTTGCTAACTTTCCACCATGTCCATCACCTATGTCACTCTTGACATGTCTCAATCTTTATCTATCTAATCTATCTTTCTTTGTAACCGGACTGTCCGTCGAAACGAGATAAACCTGGTGACCGTTATTACGGCCTGTCTGCTGAAACCGCTAACGATTCCGGCGTCGAGCTCTCCGTGCTCCTCTACCAAGCACTAGGCCTCATAAGCCGTTCCCTCTTCCACCCTAGTGTGAAATCAGTCCGACAAATTAAATCCCGCCTCAGATTATTACATAGCTCAGTGACGGTTCATAAATAACCCGCAGGGAGGAACGGCGGGTATGTGCCGAGAGCGTCCTGATGCACGGCATTTTGAATTTAGAACGGAACATTTTTTTTATTCGCATTCTGGTGCGCGATAAGTGAAACCGGAATTCGTACATTTAATTTGTGGTCGATGATTATCTATGGTAATTTTTTGTATTTTCGCTAATGAATCATTCAATTGTTTTATGTTTGGGTTATAGTGAAGATTAAAGTAGCCTTGAATATTTGCAATGGTAATTATTGAACGTTTCCCAGAGAAATTTAAAGTGAAAGTTTTGAGAGAAGAATTCGATATTTTTTGTGAAACCATTAATTTACTGTTTCATAATTTAAAAAAACAAATTTTCAATAAGAAAGTGTACACTTTCTTTTTAATATTTGGCTTTATAGAGTTGGTCACAATTTTACTGAAATCTGTAACAAAAATCTCTATGAGAGAACGACGAATAAGAAAACAAATAATAACGCAAAAAAAACACGCTTTTAAAAGTAAAGTCATAATGGAAGTAACTTAAAAAGCACCCCACGCTTTTCTGCAATATTTTTTTTGTTAAATACACTGTTCATAATATAAATAAAAAAATATTTTCTAATTTTAAGTTCGGTTTCTACAAAAGCGTATTTTTTAGTTTTTTTTAAACTATTATTTCTTATATTGTTTTATTATTACTGTTTGTATAAGCGTGTTAAAGAGATGTAGAAAGAAAAGTAAAAAAATAAATGTGTAAATGATCGTGACGCGAACCACGGCCGTCTGTTTTGGGGCCGCCCGATTACCGACCGAGCTATTATGACATTTTCTCTTGCGGCGAAATTTACCGTCATATTCGAATTACATTTTTCATTCCCTGAAAACAGGGAAAAAGGACATTTTCTAAAAATGAAACCTAGCTAGATCGATTTTTCACCCCCGAATCTACGCACATACTAAATTACATGCAAATCGCTGGAGCCGTTTCCGAGATTCCGATTATATATATATATATATACAAGCATTGCTCGTTTAAAGGATAAGATTTAAAAATGTTTATTTATGTGAACCGTTTCTGCCGCTTCTATGTTCGAATTACGTGCAATAGTTCACCGGTTCGAAATTCAAATTATAAAGGCCGACCCCAGTGGATTTGGGGCGTGCATTCCTGAGCGACGCGCCGGACTCCCGCCGCTCGCAGTTATATTATGGCCGTGATTTATTGCATCGAATTCTCGTCGGTAATTAGTGCGTGCCTCGCTATCCGGTAGCCGCTCAGATGCTGGGGTGCGAGTGTTGCCAGATGCAACGGTGTAGCTTCCAATGGTATTAATTTAATTATCGCTCCGATACGGAAACGAAGAGTCCTTTTTAAAAGATCGTGGGACTTGAATGTACATTACTTGCGGGAAACGAGTTTCAATTGTGTTAAATACAATAAATAAATTATACCTGCATAAGAATGTTCTTATAAAGTTTAATACTTTGTAATATCCTACATTAACTTCTTAACATGTTGTTTGCATTGTACTAATAAGATTTGCCTTTAAATTGATAACCACACACTATGCTTGGACTACCTCGAACAAATCTTCTCGTCTTGAAAATGAACTTCTCAGCTACTGGAATACTCCTATTTAGGAACATGCTTTCTATCTTTCGCATGCATAATATTACAATTCTATACTGTCCCCAACCTACTTACTACTACTACTTACTCCTTACGTTGAGTTTATTGAACTTTACCGAAAATATTACTTTGTAAATGAAAGTTTCCTGGTAACACTGGAACTTCGCTTGGATTACCGGAGATTAGGCGGGAAACCTGCGGTCAGCCATTTATAACGGAACCAAATTAATTGAACTCTCACGGCGGCGCGTATTTCAATCATGGGTCACTTCATAATGCATACATATAGTACGCGAAATGTATATCAAGGTTCGGCTTCATTAAATTAACTTGTGAGAAATGGCTGTCCAAATTGTATGTCTTAAATGAAACCATCTTCCAAGAGCAACTGTCTTTTACATACTGTCAATGTCATACTACGCTCGGGTCAAGCGTTTTATTTAGCTAGCTAAATCATTGAATGGTTAGATCACTTTTAATAATTAATGGAACGAATTTCCTTTAAAGATATGGTTGCTTAAAGTTTAACACATTTTACAGGAATCAACAAAAAAAAATTGTGAATGACACGAGGAATAAATTATAATTAGCACAGGACCACCACACATAACTTATTGCCTACCTTTAAGTGAGGGTTACCTCACGTGCGGGCAAAATGCAATACAAACTCTTTTGCTTCAAGTCGGCTTATGTGAGTAACTGGTATTGTAAGCTGCTGTTGTTCCACCACAGTTTAACTTATGGTTCAAGAACTAGTCAAAAATATAAACTTTATTACGGGATTTCCAATGTAAAAATTAGGCAAGCGTGCCGCCGTCAACGGACGTCTTGATCACACCTGAGGGGTTACGGACGAGATTCTTACGGTTAAAAAAGTCCGATCCGACTACCTCATTCATTGATCAAAAGGAATATAAAATATAATACTTCCTTTTCAAGCCGGTTTTATGTGATGTCGCGGTACTCACCTGGACGAGCCAAATTACACTACTGCCGTGTTGTAATGCTGACAACGATTAGCAAGCGAATTCATTTGCTTAGATTTCGGAAAGGAAAGATTAATTGAATTTTAAATTTCTTATAAAAAAAAAATCGATTTAAATAAATTTACTTAAAAAGTTAATGCTGCCTGCAATTATGGGCAAGTCGCCGAGTAGACATGTATGAAATAAATTTGATCTCATAATCGGTTCCATTAAAAAGAACTGACTTAGATTTGTAAGGTAACTTTATATTTCCAGGGCCTCTTCATATTGAAGTTTAGACCATGTCAGTTCAATTTTCTTGTAACCCCAAGTTATCGCTACAAATGCAGAAAGTTTCCATCTGTCAAAATTTTAAGTTACATACAACTTTAGAATGACTCAACGTGTTGCTAAAAGTAGGTTTGCAATTTAGGCCATGCTGTTTTCAATACTCAAAATTTCGTTTTACAAATAAATATTATTTATCTTCATAATGCTTTCCCTTAAATAAAACTATATATCAATTTGAAACTTTGCCACGTTTTTCTTGCAACGGTAGTGCATTGCTATAACGGTAATATTAATATCTCTCTGATATTTTTTTTATAAATTAAAGTCAAAGTTAAAATCAAAATTTCTTTATTCAACGTAGGCTTAATTTAAGCTCTTATTGAACCTCAAAAACTACCACCGGTTCACTAAACTAGACCTGCCCGAGAAGAACCGGAAAGAAACTCTGCGGTCATATAATTATTTTTATATATGTTATATAACAACACAACAACTATTTTACAGCGAGGAATTCGTATATATTATTTGTTTTTTTACTCTTTAATATAACAATTATATTACATGTGACAGGCACGTAAGACTTGATATTCTTACAGCCCGTAGAAAAATCCGTAAAAAAAAAAATTGTCATTCATATGGCTACTATATTTGCAACGTTCTGAGCAATTTCCGAAGAGCCAACGAAAAAAGCTCTAAAGGCAACGTCTGAGTGTGATAAAAAATCCTTTCGTTCGCGTGTAGAGCAACACATAATGTGATTGCGCTCAGGTGTTAGCAAGTAGAGTGTATTGCAGGCCAGCGTGCGCCACTAAAATGCAGCATAAGATTTTATATATTCGTTAACGAATTAATAAGATATCTACAAGAAACACAGTAGTAGGTAGGTTAACTTTTGTTGGGCCACGCAACAATCTTGGCTGTTGCACGAATGGACAGGTACGTCCGGGGAAGTACCACGACCTCACAGAAGACTGGTGTGAAGTAGAAATATTCCTATACTTCTGCGTTTCGTCTGTTTCTTTATGTGAAATTTGCCAAGCGACCAGACGGTTCACCTGATGTTAAGTGAATACCGCCGCCCATGGACATCTACTACTCCCGAGGGTTCCAGATGCGTTGACAACCTTTTGAAAATTGGGCTCCGGCCACCTCACTTACCAGACGAAACGCGAAAGTATTTGTCATACTTCCACTTTACGCCGGTCGTCTGTGAGGTCGTGGCTTACCCGGACGAGCCTGCCTATTCGTGCAACAGCCGAGGCTGCTGCGTGGCCTTGCCACCGTAGAGGTGAGTGAGGTGACCGGGGGCCACTTTATTAAAAGGTGGTAACGCAACTGCAACTCTACGGGTGTTGCAGGTGTCCCTTGGCGGCGATTATAACTTACCAGGTGAAACGGCAGCTCGCGTGCCACCTTCTCACATAAAAAAGAATTCCAGTTTCATTTTTAGTGTAGCGACTAGCACTAAAAATAAAACTAATCATAACTATTCGTTATAAGAAATTTTTCTTTTACTTCCACCAATTCCTAAGGGCCGGTCTCCTTTCAGGAAACCCCAAACAAAGTTTTCAATTTAGCCCTCATGCTAATGATAGAACAGATTCCACCTAATTTCAACACGGAACACTGGATTCAGCATCAATATCGCTCACCATTCCACCATGGAACCGTGTGATAGGGCTTCTAAATAGCCGTTTTGATGTTTGTATATCAAAAGGGCATATGCTGCAGCAGAACGACAAGACATTTCCATTACCATCAGATTAATACCATAAATTACTACGATATCATGTCTTATTCAATTATTAGGTATTATCAAACGAAAAAAAACCCTTATCCCGTCTTTAACTTAGTATGACACTCTGAGTCACTTATTTTGTTACATGCAAATATCTAAACACCCATCAAGATTCTGTTGTACTACAATAAAAAAAATTAAAAGGGTGCACTCCGCGATATGGGTTCAGTAAACAGTGAGTTGTTAATGAGGAAAGAGAAGCCGCCGACGGAGAGGGCGACATTTTAGCGGCGCTGATCAACGGATCGGTTCCACGTATAAATCATTCGCTGTCGCAACGTATTAGATTAAGATTTTCCACGGCGGATGTATTGGATGGGAAGTTTTCATCTCGCAGAGTGACAGCATCGGTGATGGCAGCGATACACGCGCGAATTTCCCTAGAGCGCTTTATACACGCGAAATGCGTTTAGCGATAAAACTTGCGAAATAGTTCTGATGGTGCTACAGAACTAGCAATACAGCTATTGTATAAAAAATAAATTATAGTCATAAAATATTAAAATTCTTATCAATATCGAACCAAAACTGAAAGTTAAAAATAATTTTTTATTACCAAAATTTTATTAATGGTTGATGTAATGTCAACGAGCTCAATCTAACCTAATCATTTACAAAGACTTAAAAAATAAGTATCAAATGGCAATATCTTATTGTATATAAATAAATATCTATCTTATTGTATATATAATAGTATATAAATAAATATCTTATTGTTAAAAAGACGTTTATCGCTGGATATCAATTCATAAGGCGCCTTTGAGGCAGTAAAATTTCATTTCAAGATTCCGTTACATTGAATGATATGTACATACACTAATTACACTATTAGTGTCTATATTAATGATCTGCCGGTAGATCTCACCCCACCATTGGTTAAGTAATATAGACTGCCTAAAGATATTAAATCCGCCTTTTGTATTTCGGAACTGTGAAGGAAACAAAATAAATAGCTGAATAAATCTTCAATGCCATCTTTTTAGTTGGCAGGTGGCCAAATCGAGATTTCAAGAAGTTATTTGTCACGCTTAACAATGTTTTGGAATCAATCATCACCAGCGGTTATAACTGATTCCAAAGATATTTTCTATCACCAGCGGTTATAACTGAAACCAAAGATATTTTCTATCACCAGCGGTTATAACTGATTCCAAAGATATTTGCTAACCAATACGAATTAGAGACTTTGAAACATAGCCCTAAAAATATGGCATTGAATCAATCCTCTTTCGTTGCGAGTGTCCATGGCAAGCGGTCCATACTTAACACCAAACTTCTGCTAGTTTAACAAAAAAACACACGCACACTCACAGCTTTTGCTTCTTTTGTTGCCGTTAAAAAAGTGTTACAAACTTTAATATAAATAAATCTTTTAAAACATAAAATGTTCACTTTAAAAAAAATATGGCAAAAAAAGAACAGGTTCCACCGAGATTTGAACTCGGATCGCTGGATTCAGAGTCCAGAGTGCTAACCATTACACCATGGAACCGTGTCGATATAAGTCGAAGTAGCCCAAGAATAGTAATAGACATACTAAAGCTTTGAGAAAGAGGCCAATCGAAGAATACGCTAAGGCTAGGCGAAAATCGGGAAGCAACGACACGTTTTTGAGTCTTCAATACCGCAATGCCTCAAGTCGAAAGTGTTTAACCAGTGCGTCCTACCAGTAATAACCTGCGAAACGTGGACACTCACCGTAGGGCTGGTCAACAAATTCAAGGTCGCTAAGCGGGCGATCGAACGCACAATGCTTAGGATTTCTCTTCTTGGGGATGATGATGAAATATGCTTCATCGTATTCGTAAGTACAGAAACGCGATAGGCCTCATATCGGGAACGTTCTCGTATATGCATCACGATCCATGAACGTTTTCACATCACTTCTTCGGCGGTCGCAGCCTCTCAAGAGGCATCGCCCTCAACCCTCGGCCAAGCGGGCAGAGTGCTCCGTAAATATTTTATTAAAAGGGCGCAAGTTCTACGCGCGACCATCAGTCTTGTCGCGCAATTTCGCGTCACCGGCGACGGCAGGACAAATCGTTCCGCCGTTGTGTGTCTGCGGACAAATCGTCCCACGGTTAGTGGGTGTTTGATTGTGGGGAATGTCTCGTCGAATTTCTCATCCCGCAATTGCGTTTTCGCTTAGCTCCTGCCGAAGGCAAGGTCAAGCGGTCCGCTAAATTGTCAGTTTGGCCAGACTATATGTAGTTAGTTACAGATATTGATTATCGATGTATACCTTCCCTTCATTTATCTTCTTGCAATGACGTAGTCGCTTTCGGAAAATTAGACTCCTTTGCCCAATTATGATATGAGAGAATTACATTAAAATGACCCATAAAGAATATAAATGATAATGCCTTTAATTGTCAAATCGTCAACATTCTTATCATTAAGAAAATCATTCTGTTCAATTCTGAGTTTAACAATCCTTTTGGCAAATCAAATAACCTTTGAAAAGCCATTTGACAGCTGATTAGTAAACTTCTACGATGATACGTGTTTCAGAACCCGGGCCTTAGACTTGAAAAAGTCTAATGTAGTCTTCTAACTTTATCGTTTATTTAGAAATAAATAAGTTGCTCAATTAACGATTCGAAACGTAATACATATCGATAAACTATTTCGGGTCCAAAACGTGCCGTGGGCGTTGAAGTTTAATACCAAGTTTAACAACATAGAGTTAAATAAAAATTTATCCATCACAACTAATTGCTTTTCGTTTATCGATACAACTAAAAAAACAAAAACTCCGAAAAGGCAAGCAATAATTCGCCGCCACGAAAACAATGCTTTCGCTACAGAAGGCAAATGAAAACTTTTTCGTTGTCTGGCCGCAAAAAAAAACAAATAAGGCAGCAGCTACAGAAAAAACGCGAAATAAGCGAGGCGCAGTCAGGTCCGAAGACCATTTGTCGTGCGCCCCGTAGATTACGTCTGAAATGAGGAGTGGGTTAGTTGGGGAACTTTTTTCATCCGAACGCGCGCTCGTAAATACTTGTCGGTGCGGACGCCGAGCGTGTCAACCCCTTGACGGATTTGCATTGTTCAGGCGCCCTCCGTCGACTTCACTTTCGCATTTGAAACACACTCCCGCCTCCGTTTTACTATCTACAGTTGGAAAGTCGAGCTTTTTGAGATGATTTTTCCTGATTACGTGATGAATTATCAATCATCACTTGTGATCGGACGATGAAGTAAACCTTTTCAATACACTGCGGGGAAAGTCGACAACAAAAGTCAGTTTCATATAATATCCATGTATGTAGATCGAACGAACGGAGTTTATAACACCTACGGAGATTTTAAAACAATATATCGCAAACCTTCAATTTTGAATCAGTCGAAAAATATTTATACTATCGTTTGATATGCAGTATAATAATTGTGGCAGTTTGTTTTAACATTTAATTTGAATATTTTATGTTGCTCAATGATTTGGCCGGCTTTTCCAAAGAGAGCCACCGTCTAAAGTAATTATACTTTGGCAATTTTTCTGGTGAATTTGTCAACTGAAAGCACACACTCTTAAAAACTCTTGCGACCAACTCCCAAAGCATGACATATAAGTCACTCTATGTATTCTTCTATTGACGCGACTTTCACGATTTCGTACTCAATCTTTGTCACCTACCTGAAATCTACGAATAACTTTGACATAACATCTCTTCACTGGGCCATGGTTGCCTATAATAAAAACTGTATTCGTCCTCTATCATGGATTGATTTAACATATGAATATTGGTACGCCTTCGTTTTTAGATTCAACACCGCTCTTCAATAAGTTTCAGGTTACTCATCTTCGTTTCGATTTGAGGCCTCAAAAGTAAACTTTCGTATTCCGTTACAAGGCATTGGCACCGAAATTTGGCTTTCGTGTTTGCGAAAGTGAAATTACGCATGACATATAGCGGTTCCATGGTGTAATGGTTAGCACTCTGGACTTTGAATCCAGCGATCCGAGTTCAAATCTCGGTGGAACCTAGTTTTTTTTTCAATGACTTTATTGTGCAAAACATATGAGAAAATACGGAAAAAGTCGAACTTTTTAGGTTACGTTAGAGAGCATACACAATTTTAGAAGTTTACTAAAAATACGAGTATATTAATTAAAGAATTTTTATTTACATATAGCATGCATCTCTGCTATCAATCAACAAACTATCAATTTGTACTGCTAAAATATATCTAATGAACAATATATGGTAATAAAACAAAGAAAAATTTTATCGTATATACAGGCCATCTCTGATCTGAATATTTAAACTTAAGAACCGTTTATGAAAATTTATTCACCCGTGGAAGAAGCTTGATATCATACGTGGGATATATTAAATAGTAATGTCAAAAAAAATTGGTAAACGTGAATTGTCGGCTGACAAGATTACCGGTCTTCTTGGTGCTAAGGGTCTACTTATAATCATGGTGGAATACCTAGCAAAAGACCTTGAAATAATAAATTCGTATTAATGTACTATTTCAAGTTATTTACGTGAAGGAGTAAAAAAGAAAAACATTTTTGTTCATATTTCGTTTTAAGTTCATAATAATGCTATCAACTTATTAACTCACTCTCGTTTTAATTTCATTACTTTCGTTTTTATACAGCTGAACGTCGTGTGTATTCTGTGGACCATAACATGCGGTTTTTCTAGTAGAAGAACAAGACTTGTTGTGTGATATGAATATCCTAAAGCGTTTTTCTTTTCTTATATTTACACGAACATTACACATTAGTAAATGAAATGACGTCACGAATTGAAGCGTTAGACATCCTAATGTTACATTATTCATAGGCAAATTATTCGGAAAATCAGTAACTTAAGTTTATATCACACCCATTAAAACCCTTGGAACTATTTCATAACACCTACAGATGTCGATTGAATCTTTGTTTTTTAATTGTTTTAGAAATTGTTTATTTGTCCGTCTTCGGTAGTAACAACGTGAAACTTATGATCAGAATTGATGCTTTTCATTAAATTAATATAGGATCTTTTCCATTTGATTGTCTATGTTTTCGCCAGCTACACTACTAGTTTTATTCCTTCATTCTATTGATACCTAAATTATTACACATTACGTATAACACAAATAATGTGGTTTGTCGGTGCATCTGAGTTCAGTTTAATAAATTTTTGTACTCTACTCTCTTGTTAAAACTAACAGTGGCATAATTTTACACGTTTATATTTAATCATTTTATTTATTTATCTCATTTTAATAGCAGGTACATTTGCCAACCTGCGAGAAGTCGGGACTATCAAGCTAGTGAATAATAAGTATTGTTTACTAGAATATCTATCACACAGTATAGAACCTTGTAGGATATTACGACGACTAGATAGATCCTTGTATTTGCCGTTTATGATATTGACAAGATAATATCTTACACCGCTTACCATCGTCTTCAGAAACTGTATACATAGATGTGCAGCACATCTTAACACACGCACGTTATCAACGAGATACAAGATGGGAAATATGTCTGAAGGCCTACCAATTTCTTGAACGCAATAAAATACTATGTGTAAGGTAGAGGTAATAAAAGCTAAATTGTACATAAAATGTGTAAAATAAAATAAATTTATGTGTATACAGTGGAATTTTATTTTTATATTATATAGTTGAGTCTCAATAATTCGAATTTCAACTACAATGTCAAAAATAATGAGTTGCGCGTTTTCGATAACAAAAATTTTGAGCTACAAACGATTTAATGGTCAAAATTTCGACTTAGAAATGCGCGTATATTTTTTTAGTTGTAAAGTCAAATTCGACTTAAGTTTTTCGGTACTTTTTAATTGTAACAAATTATTAATGCAGTAAATAGTACAAAAATAATTGTGATCTTTTACATTCAGAATTTTCAGATTTTTTATCAATTTTTTTTTTAAGTTTTAACAATGAAACATAATACATGCTCCTCGATATCGTTACATCTTTCATTGTAGGTTCGTAGTGTGTTGATTGCTGATCTATCTTGTTTAGTTGATTACAATGATTCAAAATGTGCTGGATCTGTGCTGTTATTTTGATCTACAGTATATTTTAATTAACTATGTCAATGAGTTCAGTGTCAGCTATCGAGATTTCACTGGATTTGAAGTTGATTTTCGCTCAAATTTCAACGCGCAACATGCCCCGGGGTCTGTCTTCGGACAAGTCCGTCCGAGCACCCTCCACGTGGAGCGAACGCGCGCCGTCCTTCTGGCCATCGCATTAAATATTGATAAAATAAAAATGTAGAATGCCAGTAGACGTGCGCCCGTTATGGCGACGTCGAGTAACCGCCAAGGAGCCATTCCATTTTCGAATGTTTCCCGCCAATAAATATCTTATCGAGTTACAATGAGGGATAAACGGGGTGCGCCCCGGGACCGCCTCTTCGGCACTCTCGAAAAATTTACGTTCCGTTTTGACATAGAGCGGCGCGTTGCGTCCGTTTCACTTATCAGTTGGGCTTTTGACAGCTGTCATGTAGCCCGCGAACGGGTTTTTTTTGCCGGCGACTGGTTTGAGTAACCAAACTTTAGTAACAATTTTGTCAATACAATCAATCAAATATTGAGCATTAAATATCTTATAGGAATACCATGAAATTATATCACTTGAATTAATGTACGAAGGATTTACGATTATTTTAAATTTAATCAATTATGTCACTTAATAAAGTGCTACTGTGGAAGAGGCGCAGCCTCCAGTGATGCACGAAATACTCGGGAAATAAAACGGCCTCACAAATATCTCTGTATTTCATCATCAGACTCCGTGGCGTAGTTGCCAAGGTATTGGCTTCGGCGTCGAGGGTCGTGGGTTCGATTCCCACACGGGACAACTATTTGTGTGACCCACAGATAATTGTTCCGAACCTGGGTGTTTGTCCGCGTGAAATTATTGTTTGTAAAACGTCCTTACAACACAGGATTATGTTATCCTAAAGTAAGAGCAACGTTTAAGAAAAAAAAGAAAAAAAAAAACTAAAATCACCGCGTGACACTTTGTGGCGTTTTTATTTGTGGTGTATATTAATGGCAGTACCATTCATAAATAACTCCAAATAATTATCATCATTGTGTGCCGTCTACGCACTCTTACAACTAAAATTAAACAAGTAAATTTCTTACGAACAATATGTAGATGTATTGTTCTATTGTAAATAAATCATCATCACACAATATTTTCCCAGTAGTGGGGATCTAACCCACACCCTCTGGCACAAGGACAGTCAACAACGTCAATTGGGTCGTAATATACGTTTGCCGTCAATTCTTTTAATAGTTTTCTTAGCTCTGTCCCATTTATAACTTAGAAACTCAACAACAACACAACTCAACAACTCAACTCAAGGCACTTGCTTGAACCAACTTGGCGTCTGACAAATTTTAACATTATATTTTTACCCTCATTAACATAATTTATAATGTAGAATTAATTATAAATAAATAAATTATACATTCTATATTAAAGGTTACTATATGCTGATGTTAAGATAGAGCACAATTTCTATTGATATCTGAATCAATTTAGATATTGAGACAAAGAATTTAGAGGTAATAAATAAAATATTTCTAATTTTATAATAGTTACCGTTACCATTTAACACGAGCTAAATGTTACTTTTAACATTGACGTCCAACGGTTCCATGGTGTAATGGTTAGCACTCTGGACTCTGAATCCAGCGATCCGAGTTCAAATCTCGGTGGAACCTGTACTTTTTGTTAAAAACTTTTTCTGATGTAATATTTATTTTGGAATAAAAAGTAGTTTAAAAAAACATATCCAAGTATCTCTCTTCTTTCATTAAAAGAAAATTATAAACATACAGTAATAACAAGTGTCAGCGGTCACCGACATCTCTTTCAAGGACGCTAAAATCAATACTTACAATGTCAAAATTATTTAAACCGACGCCAACAAAAAAAGCCAAGTTCATTAACCTATATGACAATGGGAAGAGGTAATTCCGTTTTTTCCGACCTTCAACCGATTAAAAGGAAGTTTTTCGTTACCTCCGTCATTTATGAACCGATTTTTAAAAAATATTTTTGCATTGAGTTCGGTTTAGCTAATACGTGGTTGGTAATTTCATTGGAGTGGCATTGGTATCAAAAGAACTCCTCAAGGAACTCAAAAACACATAAAAAATGCTTAGCTAGTCCGTCATATTTGTCCATATTTGTTTTTTTTTTTTTTTGTTAATAAAAATATACTTGTTAGTAAATGTTTCAGCCAGATTTTTATATAACGGATGTGTGTATTTTCAAATAAAAATCATTAAAATAGATTTTAATTAGCGGATAGTTGCATATGGAAATACCTTTATATTTATATAAGAATTAGTTTTTAAATAATAGTTATTGTACTTTATTTTTTAGGACAATGAAGTTTATTTTAATTCAACAAAAAATATAGAAACTGCGAAATCTATTTGTATAATGAAACAAATAGATTTCGCAGTTTCTATATTTTTCATAATGAAAACATTATTTAGACTATGAAATACATATACCTTATGTGTTTTCATAATAAACATAATAATAACCACGTATAATCACGATTAAAGTTCTGAAAATAATAATACGTTCGGTGCAAATCGATAATGTAATTATGGAAATGTAAAATAATAGGTTCCACCGACATTTGAACTCGGAGCGCTGGATTCAAAGTCCAGAGTGCTAATTTTTACACCATGGAACCGTATTTTTGTACAACCATATGTAAATAACAGTTGCTTCATTTGTGATTGCCTAAATAATGCCTAATGGTTCGCGGCGTGGACACCTGTAGCAGAAAAAATAAAACACCTATGCAAACATTTTTATTATCACTTCTATTATTTCCTCGTTTGTTGTGACATCAGCTTATAAAATATTTTTTTGGATCTCTATAATAATAAGACTTATAACGGCTACTATGAGTTGAATACAATTAATATCATAAAAAGATTCAAGCAGGAAAATAGGAATATCGTTATCTTTTTTTTATTTGAGAATGTGGCAAGCGAGCAGGCGGTTCACCCGATGTTAAGTGATAACCGCCGCCCATGGACATTTGCAGAAGCGTTGCCACCTTTAAATAAAGTGGGCCCCGGCTACCTCGCTCACCAGGCGAAACGCAGAAGTGTAATACTTCTACTTTACGCCGATCTTCTGTGAGGTCGTGGAACTTACCCTGACGGACCTACCCATTCGTGCAACAGTGAACGCCATTGCGTGGCTCTACCACAGCAGTACCCATCTAACTTACGTTGGATTTAATTATGAGTTCACTATTCTAGAGTTTAGCAGTAGAATTTCCTTTTGCATGAATAGACTTGCTCGGCTGAGCAAGTACCACGGCCTCACAAGCAACCTTCGTAAAGTACACGTTTGCGTTTCATCCTGCAAGTGAGGTAGCCGGGCCGGTCTTTAACTTTGGCAGAGTAACTGCAACTCCACAGGTCTAACAGATGTCCATCGATTTTGATAATCACTGAGTATTATTTGAACCGCACGATTGCCACGTCTTATAAAAATACCAAACTCTAAATATAGACACATATATAACACATATGGATCTATAAACTTAAGAGATTACTATCCGTTTCTAATTTAGTATTCTCTATGACACCCTCCGTATCTTTTAATTGATCATTGCATTCATAAAAGAAAGATTTATTACCATTTTATTTTTTGTTTAAACAGCAGTGTATCATCGCCTTTTAAATGCACGTTGACATTATTAGCGTACTAACGTCACGATATGCACGTACTCGATGCCCGTAAGCCCACAATTTCGGTTTCGCATAAATTTCGTCGGCGGACAAACCGCCATAGTCAGTGCCGCGCCCTTACGAATTAACTGATTAGTGTAATTAAAAAAACTCCAACTCTTTCGCTGGCTCAGCGCCGTGGGATTTGAGGTCGCGTGTTTTACGACTCGAAATCTACGCGTGCCCGGTGAAACGGCCATTTAATCGGAGCCTAACCACCAGCTCTCAACAGAATATTAAGCTACTGACAATCGTTTAAGAACAGAATATATAGATACATAACCAACCTGTCACTCACGTCAGAATTATTCTTACTAATTTCCTCGTCATTCATGCGTGCACAAAATTTACCATGTCCATATTCAACATCTGTTTACTGGTACTTTATTTGTAGTTGACTCTAGCCAATATAGCCAACTGTTCCAGTCTTCTCTTAAAAAGTCTAATAAAGTAAATAGCTATGTATTAACAAAGAAAATGAAAAATAATAATAAATATTGAGGTAACTGCTGTTCGTCGAACGGTGTTACCTTTACCATATCTAATCTTTCAAACTTTGTGCGGCTCAACACGATTCTTATGTGGTCATGTGTGTTTTGGTGTTACTCCAATCACGAGCCCTAAAATCAATCACAGGGATAAAAGATAAATACACCACCCCTATGCTATTTATTGAATTTTCTATCACACTTTCCATTTACTCATGACAAATAGCCACATTTATTTTTGCCATATTTTCCTGTTTCTTTGTACCAAGTGTCTTATGAACATCATCACTCCAATATAAATAGTCGAATTCATTATTTAAAAACGTTCCAGAGCCTATTGCAGAATCAATATGGGTTACAAGAACATTCTAGAACACGTTAGAACAATCGCTAATGTTCCAAAGCTTACATCAAACGAACACGTCGCGCAGTGCCACCAACCCTTGCCGATGCCGTCGCGATGCTTATCGGCCGCGCGCACCGAAAGGGCATTACCTGTGAATTATTATTTCTGATTAATAAATTGCACGTCCCCGGGGGCGGGCGGGGTGTATCTGAGGGCGCGCTCGTCAATTACGGAATTTGATGCTATTTCATTAAACGCGACGGGACCCCGGAGGCCAGGCGAGGCCTCGTGCACGCTGGGCGTGAACCCCGTTTAGGACTTGTATTAACCGATGTTAACGCTTTCAGTCCCGAGACTATTGAAGCTCCATCGAAACCCGTTTATGGCTATCTAACGAGGCGAAATACCGAGACGATTTCCGTTCCAACTTCACTCTTTCCGGCATTTGTTTTGTCTTGACACCACGTCAAAGGAACAAATGTTTCTTTACTTCACCACCTTAACTTGATACCTTGCCAGGAGAAAGTCGAGTTGGTAATATAAAAAGGGAGCGAATCCAGTAAATCACGAAAAACATCTTTTTTTAATTAAATTCCTTCTAAACGCGAATTTTCGTTTGAAAGTGACCTCATTTTTCGCACAAGGCACATTATCGAAAAAAATTTAAAAAAATCAACCAGTAGAATTTGTAATAATTATGTAAGTATCTCAGATTATATTGAGATTACACACACAACACGTATTTTTATTTATAAATAATTACATACGTTGCTTATCATGGTTATTAAAAACTAAATTTAATTTCTGATACTTCATCTGAACAAAAGCCCCACATTAATTACCCTTTTAATTTTGTGACGAATTCATATTTAACTTGAAATCTTATTTCAATTAATTATGTTTAACATTTGCTTAGCTGTGCTTTGCGTTAGCTGTCTCTACTTATGCATTTGATTAATGAACGTAGTGTTACTCGTTAATGTCCTATTTTACCTAGTAACCATAGTCACAATAAAAAAATGGAATATGAAATCAATAAATAAGACTAACTTTTTAACTTATAGATTATATTAACTTTTTTTAGATTAACTTTCTTTAATAATATTATATTTAATAATAAAACACCCCGCGTTGGATTGCCAGTCTGAGTTTAATTATCAAAGTTTTCTTTGAAACACAGGCAGCTAGTAAGAGCTAGAAAGAATATATTAAGTTTTATCATATTGCCACGATTTAATATCAAGCTAATCAATTATGCAGCATGATAAAATCCGAAAAGTATTTTTATTAATAAGTAAAGTATTTGCGAAAACGTAGTGAATACTGTTACAACTTTGACGGACAGACAGACAGGCAGACAGGCAGACAGACGGACAGACAGGCGAAAAGCGGAGTCTTAGTAACAGGGTCCCGTTTTACCCTTTGGTTACGGAACCCTAAAAACACAATAAATGTTTCTAGTTTTATAGCGTATCAATGTCTGCGTCCGATTGTGTTAACAATGTAATAAAATTGTTAAATACTTAACGTTTATTACGACAAAGAATATTAAATTTGAGTTTTGCTGTGTGTATAAGAAAATACATAAAAAACTATACGTAATCAATAAATAGGTAGTATTAATAATTATTTGTATCACACACTCACACAGTCGTCTACTGGATGGATTCTGTGATGAAAAATAAGAATAGCTATGGGCGCCATCTATCGGATACCACTAGATTTTCTTAGTGACTATAAGCTTCTATTAGTTTTATTAGAAAACGCATTGCGCGCCACAAGCAGAGGTTGTATTTTATTTTTCAAAATAAATTATTTTAAAAAGCAATTGTAATTTTTCTTAATCTTCCCAAAAATATTTAAAAATGAAAAAATACTAAAATATTATCTTTATACATCATCGTTACCAAGAATAAAATAACATTTCTTCTTTTAAAGTTATTAAAAGAAAAATTATAACATGTCAAGATTTACCAATAATTTCAATGAAAAGAAGCTAATAGAATCTTAATTACTAGCTGAAATTGACATTTAAAAGACAAAAAGAACAAAAAGTTTTACCGCAGGTTCCACCGAGATTTGAACTCGGATCGCTGGATTCAAAGTCCAGAGTGCTAACCATTACACCATGGAACCTCTTACGAACAGTTTTGAATTTATGGTTTTGTTAATTTTTTATATTTTTTATACAAAAATTAGTTTTCACATATTTATATCCACAAACCTTAAAAACTAATCTATGAATTGAATTGATAGTATTATTAACATAGCTATTGAACAAAAGAATGTCTTGATACACTTTTAGTTCAGAAGTTCCTAAGGAAACGAACAAAAAATAACGAATCGGAAATGTCAGCTATTGTAGTAATATTAATTTTAATTACAGTCGTATATCACAAGTCAAATAATAATCCGGATATCGATCGAGATAAATTGAATTATTCCTATTCTATTCGTTTTTTTTTTTATTAAGTTATTGAAAAGTATTTTAATCACATTTTCTTTTTTAACTAAAAACATTTATTAGTAAGAATTTATTGTATCCCGAAATTCTCATGCATTTTAAAAACACCGTAGTCAAATGAAATGAAATAGGTAGGCCAGCACATCGGCTTAACCAGATTTCGAAAACCAAATTTAACGACACGAGTAGGTGTTCCTGTCACTGTAGTTGATTTGTGTCTAATCTATATACAAACTTAATCAAAAGGTACCTAAGGTGCCAGGCGCTTGGCTCATCCAGCATGAGTAAACTGACCACTTTTTTTTTATCTCAAAATCGGTTTACAATGAAAATAAACATAACTTTAATTTTCTTTATTCCGAAAAGATTAAAAATTAATAGATACAAAAAACATCATCAGATCACTATTTTTATCAAAACAACATGGGTATGTTTTTAAATATATTTATATTTCTTAGAGGAACAAATTTGTTTTAATAAAGAAAGTGATTTTAAATAAGAATAAAATGTGGCACGTTCTTTTACGTTGTATGTTGCCTTTGTTATCAACATTGCCTTCAGAACTGGAGCTGTTCAATATCACCAACACCACAATGGGAAATACTAAACTTTGTAACACTTTTCGCATCTGACATGCGAAGGAGTGTTAATTTGCTTAATAAATGGGTATTTTATTTGTGGGTTGGCATTAAATGAACACTTGGGTTTCGCCATAACTATAGGAACAATTTCAAAACAATAAAACTTCAAATTATCTACAAAACTATTTAACGAACATTACACAAAAACATAAAGAAGTCAGAACACATGCGCGTGGCTAGCCTATTGAAAGAAACAAATGAAAATTGCTGAACAAATTGAAAGAGAAACATGCGGGGAATAACCGGGAATAACCGATCGCGGTTCCGCGCTGCTCATGATCATGTCTGACGAGTGTGGTTTTAAAATTGCACGCGGTTTCAGAAAATGGGACAATTTTGCGGCCCGAAGATTTGTCCGAAGACAAAGGGACAGCTGTCCGAGAAAAGGGACAGTTCCGTTCAAAACAGTACGTATGGTCAGTTTAAGTATGAGTAAGAGCTTACACATATTTCGAAAAAGGTTGTTGTAGAAAATCTTAAAGAATGTTTATTCAAATAATTTTATTTTTGGCATTTGAAAAGTCGACTAATAAAGCGTTTATTTCGTAAAATTACACAAGGTTTAGTGAGCAAATTACAAAATGAGGTAGAGCAGTTCTATCTAGAGTTTAAGGAAAGGAAAGATGTGAGAAAATACATTCTTAATGAATATACGAAATTACCGTTTAACGTCAAAATTTAGGGACGCTACCATCAAATGTTTATTCCATTTTTGAAGCCGTCTCTGTATGTCGAAGCTGACTGGGAGAGAATGCCAAAAGGCATTAAATTCGCCCTTTGTAATCCTTGCTTAAGGTAATTGCAATAAAGAATAAATATATAAATAAATAAAAATAGGCCTCCCCTTTCCACCTCCTCCACCTGCATCCTTCGACTTCCCGCACACCTGCACAGGTCGTCACTCCATCTAGTTATATAGTGATAGAGTTCGTAACGAAGATATCCGCAGTAGAACCAAGATAACCGACATAGCTCAGAGGATTGGCAAGCTTAAGTGGTGATGGGCCGGCCATATAACTCGTAGAACCAATAACCGTTGGGTAAGAAAGTTTCTCGAGTGGCTGCCTCGTACTGGCCATCGCAGTGTAGGACGAACCTCCACTAGATGGACAAAAATCTTATTAATTATTTGTGAATATCCGAGAATACCACAGGCGACGAGAATTTTGATTACACTGTTTGCTAATTGAACAGCCTTGGCCCTTTAATTATTTTTCGAAAAGCTGTGATGATTGCTTAACTCCTGCTCAACAATCACTGATGTAATCGCTTCCTGTCTTTGTATTTGAGCTATTAGCTCTAATGAGAGGGCATTCGATTCACATTGAAAAATGTTTACTTTAATCACTGCAAAAACAGTAGTAATCCCCGCAGGTGAATCCCCGCAAATGTTATGCTGCCTTGAGATGTCGCTTGTTTACTTTAAATATAAAACAAGTTATACATTGTAGATTGTTACGCAACTACACAGATCTTGAAACAATGCAAACCTATTCTAACCACATCGTAAAACCTATTTCAATCAAATTGAAAATCCAATGTCCCAGGTATCGAAAATTTAAACGATTTGGTGTATTTATGTGAATACTGAATTTTTCAACATTTCAATTTCGATATTTCAAATACGCACATTTCCCATGACAATGAATTCTGTGGAGCCTACCATTACGCACATGTGTAAACCAGAACATAATTATAATGCTTTTAATTTATTTTAATTTATTATTATTATTGCATTGCATATATATTTTATTATTTTGCTTTTAATTTATTATTATTGGTAAACTGATAGTTTCACTTACACCCTAGTTTTTTTGGCCTTTTCCGTTCGAGTCGACCAAACAAAATTTTCTTTTCTACATTTAAAAATTCACTTCTTTTGTCAAGTAAATCTATGGCGAATATTCCAAATAGTACGTCTCGTTTTTCAAGCTAGAAAAAAATTTTAATCTATAGAGAAATGTAAATAACTAAATATTAGATATATAAGTTATAATCAATGAAAACCACTAGTTTATGAGGAAAAAATTAACAAAGTTTTTAAATTTCATACAACTGAAATCCGTCATTACTGTGCGTCCATTATTCATTATAGATTATTATTTTAAGTTAAAAACTTACGTTTTCACTTTTTACGTTGTAAAAGACACAAATACACAGATATATCACAAAAACACAAGTTTCTACGCCATGAACATATATTATTAACAATTTCTAAAATTTATAATTTGTGACTTAGTGTACACTTAATGTCTCGAATATTAGGTTCAAAATGAGTCACAGATCTGACACAGAGCGATCCGACTCGGATAGGTCAGGTTAGAAGGTTAAGGCGGGAGCTTAGCTCCCGCCTTAGCCTTCGTTGTTAGGTTCTTTTTTTATGACCACCCAGAAAACTTTAGTGTAACAGTACTTTTAGTATTTTTAAAGAATCTTTTTTAATAATGCGAAGGTTATAATTTGGAAAAGTGTGTGAATTCGTAAATTTATACATGTTGGCAAACACAAAATGGCGGATTTATTTAGTGAAAATAACAAGTTATAAATATTTTTTTTATTAAAAGTAAGTGTTTGCCTTGGTTTTCACGTATGTAATATTTAATTATTAACATTTCTCTATCGATTAACATTTTTTTCTAGCTTGAAAAACTAGACGTACTGTTCGGAATTTTTACCAAATCTATTTATAATTTGTAGATTATTTACCATAATGTGGATAATTTTGAAATCTTATTTTTGAATTGAAAATAATGCGACAAAGTCAAACGGAAAGCCATCAGTCAACCAATTTAGTTGAAAACTAGACGTAACGAATACCCAATAGATGGCGCTGTTACGAAATTATAAATAGACTGACTAGTTAGACGTAATTCGTACATTTATTTACGTTTATTTTAACAATAATGAATATATTATCATTTCAATAGTGGTGCTTAATCTGCAATTGGTTTATATTACATTAAAAGCAATGATTTATCTATTACTATTTATTAATTTATATTACTTTAATACCGAAAAAATTTAAGTAACAACAACAGTGAGCATTTGAGAATGGTAAGTAAAATTAATATCATTGATGGTAACATTCAACACACTAAGAATTAAACCTTTGAAAATTATTCCGGTAAATTGTACTATAAAAGTATAATTATAATTTGAGAATATCCTTACTAATATTATAAAAGCAAAAGTTTGTATGTATGGATGGATGTTTGTTACTCTTTCGCGCAAAGACTACTGAATGGATTCTAATGAAACTTTACATTGATATAGCTTATACATCGGAATAAGAAATGGGCTATAATTCATATACATATTTTTATGTATATCTGTCAACATTGACGTAGATACAAATTACAAACAATCGATTAATGATAATGAAAAAGTACGTTGCTGATAGCGAATACGGTAATTTTAGTGATGTCACAATAGTAAATCCTACGTCTTTAATCCGTGATGGTACATTTTAGTACTTACAGCCAAGGGCGGATCCAGGGGGGGGGGGGGGTCATGGGGGTCTTGACCCCCCCCCCTGGGCTTGGTCCAGGACCTAGATGGACCACTAATTAAAATTGTTAAACATAATTGTTTTTATATATTTTTTGCCTCAACATAGATTTTATGTAAATACCTTCAATATTTAATTAAATTAATATAATATTTTTAACCGACTTCAAAAGGAGGAGTTTGGTACATTTTTTTCGATGTATGTACACCGATTACGTTGAGATTTATGATCCGATTTACGTGATTCTTCTTTAGTTTGATGCAGAGTAATTTCCATTTGGTCCCATAAAAATTTACCATAGTTTGGCCAAGTAGTTTTCATTTTATGAACATTTTTAGGTACTATATTTTAATGTTAAATTATCAAATCAAATCTTGCAAATTAAATTTGATCAACTTCCCGGTTACCGGTTGAGCTGAAATTTTGTATACATTTGTAAATCGCGAGACAATGCAATATTTTTATGACATGGTGCTAATCTGATGATGGAGCTGGAAGGAAGGCCAAAGGAACTTCGAAATGAAACGACAGAGCCTTATCGCATTTGGGTACATTTGAAGCGTATGGACGAGTAGTTTGTCTTTCATTGGTAACCAGGATCTGATGATGGAGCTCTATCTTCAGCCATTCATGGACATATGCATAGGGTTGCAGATGCGTTTTCTCCTTATAATAAAGTGGGCTCCAGCTACCTCACTCACCAGACAAATCGTAGAAGTACTTTACGCCGATCTTCTGTGAAGTCTATGAGGCTGTGAGGTTCCTATAACTACTCTGGAATGAAACGAATCAACCCATCGAGTTTCGTCTCGTTTGATTTGTATTGGCGAGAATTTAGTTTTTAGATGGTTACCAGGGTCTGATCTGATGATGGAGCTGGAAGATAGTCATATGAACTCGGTAAAGAAACGACGTAACCCTATTGTGCCTCGGCTCGTTTGATTCGTCATGACGAGTTCTTTGATGCTAGATGACCAGGGTCTGATGACAGAGCTGAAATGTGGCCATAGGCACTCAGTAATTAAGGAACACAACCGCGTCGAGTTTGATCCGTCTTAATGGGTGGACCGTTTTTGATGGGTGGTGAGATGTGGTGGTTTAGTGGAGTAATGAGTATGTGAGACCATCTTTGGGAAATAAACTTTGTTCGTTCAGTTTGTTATGAATGTGGATTCTGTCTTTGATTAGATGGATTAGAAGCGCTGAATATTATGAATGAATGAATGAATAAATATTTTTTTTTGTTATTTATGAACATTTTTTTATTGTGGACGATGTAATTTTATTTTGTGTACGGCTATTTTAGGATTTTTCATTTAGGTTGATTATAGATTATTATTAACCCGTGTCCTGATAGTACCGTCTTAGGCTACTTGTCATTGAAGTCGTGCGGAGTAGAGGAATAGAGAATATTATAACCAATACGACTACATAAAATCTGTTAACGAAGAAATAAATAAAACAAATTCCAAAAATAAGTAAGCCTACCAATAGCTACTTAAAAAAATACTATACAGGGAGGTTTTTCTAAGTGTATCCATTTTTTTTATTAAATTCTAAACATAAATAAAGTTATTTAAAAAATGATAAATATTTAAAATCACTCGTAATTAATTAATTACTTTAATTTGAACTTATCTCAGAAAGTGCGTGATTTATGATCGATCATTCATAACTAACGCGCACACATATTCGTTTCAAAAGTGTACGACGCATTTATGAATGACTACCGCATTCTCAACAAGTTTGTTGTTGTTTTTAGGGAATAGAATGCCATTTTTTTTTAAAGTTTGTTTTTATTTCATTAAACGATTATACTACCGAGTGTAAACCTCCTGTGTGAATTTGGGCACCTTTATAAAAGCCACCCTGTATAATATAATGATAATAAAAAGCAACGAAATATTACGAACAAAAAAGAATTTTGCAAATCCGTCTATATTACCCGAACATACTTACATAAAAAAATGTAAACATCCGAATTGATAACCTCCTTCTTTTTGAAGTCGGTTAAAAATAAGTACCTACTTTTTACTTTTATCTATGATTATAAAAATTAAATTATAACTTCTTATCACTTGACCACGACTACGTGACCCCCCCCCCCCCTGGCACCAAAGCTGGATCCGCCCTTGCTTACAGCACACCCAACTAATTGGGTAGTTGTTAAAATAAATATTTTCTTATGTTTTGAACCCGAATAACAGAACTGACGCCGCCGATTCAAATCTAGCTTGAGATTCCCGCTAAAAAGTTGCTCTATCATTGATTTCTTTCCAACCGAATTCAGAAAAGGAGGGGTTTCTCAGTTTGTCGGAATCTTTTTTATGCATATTCACCGATTACTGGATGACCCTGAGCCGATTTGGAAAATTCTTTTTTGTTTGCTGAAGGTTGCTTCCCAGGTGGTCCCGTTAAAATTTTAAATTGGAAAACGGTCGAGCGGTGTTAAAAAATCAACAAAAACATTTTTGATTTCTAAATTTTACGCGAATATTAAACATAGGTATTAAAAGTTTGTCCCGTGAACATGATTGGTGGAAAGGGTTTTAAAGGTGGAAATTAATACGTGATAGTATCCATAAAATAAGTTTCATTTAAAAATATTTTTGGCGAGACATTCTGAATGATTTCTTTTATGTTTATTATCTGTGTACATGGGCGAGATATTTGAAGTCGGTTTGATCTTTTTGTTAACAAAGAATGTACTTGTTGGCATTTTATTTGAGGCACTTCCGAGTGGTTACATCTACTTTCACAACTACTGAGAAATTGTATGCGGGCTTTCACGATATTTCTTGAGGAAAATTTTTGTAGAAACGCTTATTCCATATTCTAAAGAATGAAATGATGTAAAGCCGAAATTAGATTAACGGTATCAAGCCCTTTTCTTTCTGCACTTTAAAAAAAACTTTTACACATGTGTATATTTTTCTTTTTAAACAACAGTAAATAGTACAGTAAATAGATCCTACAATTAGCAAAAACATTCATATAATTCATTCGTATTTAAAATTTTGAACAATAACACTTCTATTGTATTCTATTAGAATGTACCACAAACTTTGTAAAAATTCTTTTGTAACTACCTTATATTTAATCACTTTTTATTATAATTAGTCCACTAATTTCGCCAGTTCCGAAAATTTTTGTTGTACATAATATAGTATTTGTATTTTCTCTGTAAGTGATTTGGTGTAAATCTTTTGGAAAAATAAATGTCTTAAACCTTAAACCTTATTGTTATACATAAATTGTCTATATGCTTATAAAATCAAGATAACTTTTGTTCTCGAAAACATTATCTTTTTTATTCCTTCCGAATAAAAAATAAGTTCCAGCCATTTCTCATCAATTTTCTGCAATTTTCTAGTGTTGTAAGGGAACGAGTGACTGCCATCACTAACGGTACGTAACAGTATATGGTGCAGCATAGTCGGCCGCCTCGACCTGCGAAGTACCACCGCTTCGCAGAAAATCGGCTTACAGCATTTACTGTTATGTGACTCCGTGGCGCAGTTGCCAAGGTATTGGCTACGGCGTCTGGGGTCGTGGGTTCTATCCCCATACGGGACAACTATTTGTGTGCCACAGATGGTTGTTTCGCATCTGGGTATTTGTCCACGTGAAATTTATGTTTGTAAAATACCCTTATACACATCACAGGATAATGTTATCCTAAAGTGAGGGCCATGTTTTTAAAAAAAGTAAAATAAATAAATATGTTATATTTATGCCGGTGGGAGATATATAAAGAGGTCCGTTCTCTTTGAACTTCTCCACCCACTGATGCTGAGCATGTAACAAACAACTTTACTTGATTTTACATTTGGCATTTTTTTAAATACCTACCCAAGTGACGGTGAGCGTCAACATAGTCTTAAAAGGTTTTAACATGACAGACTATATTTGGCATTCGGAAATGGGAAACTCATGAACGTCCTCAGGTTATGACAGATTTTTTTTATTATATTTCTTAAAGGGTTGGCTTTATAGAATTACAATCGTGACATAATTATCATATAAACAGATACAATAATGACTGATAAGATTGCCTATCTGTTGGTAATTTTAATGTCATGGAAAATCACATGTAACACTGTGATGTAAGGTAACGCCTAATAAACGCTTAGATAAGGTAAAGAACATTAAAACGTAGATAAAATTACTTTATTACTTTGATACACCACGAAAATGTTGGCTAGTAGTTTTTCTACATTATTTATTGTAACAATTTTATTAATTAATTTTATTATGACTGAATAATGACATGTGATTATATTTGGCAATAGTATAAAGTTTATAATAAACAATATTGCGGTCAATGCACCATCTCTTGTAACCAATTTGTATGCCGTGATACGGCCTGGACATGATAGGACAATGTATATTTAATATCTTGCATGCAATGTATGTATACCATGTTTTTACAAATAAAGACTATCTATCTATCTATCTATCTATCTAGTGGTAAGTGTTCACCACTAGATAGATAGATAGATAGATGGAAAGGAAGTCGATGCATGCAGGTGGCTGAGGATCGAGCTTCTTGGCAGTCTGTAGGGGAGGCCGATGGTGAAGTATTCACCGCCGCCGATGGAAACTC
Organism: Iphiclides podalirius; assembly: GCA_933534255.1. NCBI lineage: Eukaryota > Metazoa > Arthropoda > Insecta > Lepidoptera > Papilionidae > Iphiclides > Iphiclides podalirius. The sequence goes on from OW152816.1 coordinate 3,303,514, forward strand.
GTAACACCGGAGGACCCACAACTGCGTTAGCCTTTGAGGAAGGAGTAGGACTCTTCTTGAAGGTCCCAAAGTCGTATCGGTCGGGAAATACTGCTGGCGACAACTGATTCCACAACTGTATCTCATGTCTTGGAGAACTGAAGTTTGGTCTCTCATTGATTTGATTTCAAAAGCCTGGCACTAAAATGTGTACGTATCAAAATCTTCTGCGTGCTTGTTGTGAGGTAAAAAAAAAGAAAATCAGTCACGTATAATTTATGTTGAATTACAGTTTGCTGTAAAATTATCAGATAAAAATTATTTAATTTAGATTATTTATTCGATTGTACAACTAGTGAATCATATAACAAACTCTTACAAATCAATACACAATTTCTTAATTTTGTTCTAATAGACTAATTTATTATTGGCACCGAAGTTATCATCCCAAAGGTAAAGATAAAGGTAAAAAAATTGAATTCATAAAACATAATATAAATATAACGGCGGGTATCAAAAGCTAAGAGGAAAAATATAAGTGGAATTTTAAAAAAATCTTACATTGACTTATTTTTTCTTTCAAATATAGTGGTACCAAGTATTCTATCTTATCAGAACTTACCAAATACACGTCAATACTATCTATCTGAGTCACTCATTCGTGACTAAGAAAAAAATTATGCTTGCTCTGAGTGTATCTTTGGTTAAATAAAAATTCGCCCTTATTTGTTTGTAGCGATAAGTATTAATACGATAACGAAAAATGAATCTTTTTCGAACTGCACTAGACAGCTGTTCATAACTTTGTGAATTGCTTCACGAAGGAAGTTTCTGTTTTAAGGCAAATAGTTATTAACTTGATTCCCAATGAGATCGAGTCATTTTAAAGAAATTATAAGGGGTGGAGTAAAAATTAAGGGGTATAGATTTATTTCCCTTCTACGTAAAATTATTAAACAATGTGTTTAAAATATTATTTTCTACGATTTGAAGACTATTTAAAGATAAATGTTTCATTTTTACCGATACATACGCACCGTACGCAATATAATACGTGTAGCTTAAGTTACGTGAATATTTCTAGTAACTGATAATATTAAGATTGATTAGAGTATTAATACCTTAATTAGAATAGCTATGAATACTGGATTTGCACTAATGTTCCAAAAAATAAATTCTGTTCATCCGTTCGCTACCAAATTTTACTTGGTGCCTGAAAATATCAAAAGTTTGAAGTCCGCAGACATAACTCATTGATTATAATAAATATAAATAACTATCAATAGCATATGTTGCATTGTAAAGTCAGATATTGGGACAGTTTTAAAAATTAAACGTACAGATTTGCTGTTACAGAGAAAGTTTAAGTCTTGATCAAAAAGCATCTGTTGGCTTACTATCAGGCATCTAAAATATGTTCCATCGACCCCTGAGGCGTTATACTGCTGATTGAGCATAGAGGTGTTAATGGATTCCGGTCAGTTTAAAACGCCTCGAATTAAGGTTAAGCATAAGGAGTAAGAGAGTCTTTACGACTGCGTCAGTGGTAGAGATGGTAGAGCCAGCTTCTGATATTGCGATATTTATATTGCGAGAATCGGCCTTGGAGAATGTCCTAGGGAGTAAAACCTCTGTTTGGTTTTCGTGAGAGAGCGGAACATGGGTAATTTCTTAGATATTGACAACACATCTACCAAACGGATACAGTAATGTCCATTGTTACTTACCATCCGGGTAAACATCTGGTCTACGACTTTTTCCATAAAGATCAAAGAGTGGACATTCCCAAACTTGAGAAGTATCTCCTCGTAAATTGTGAGGCAAAATTAACAGCTCGAAACGTGTTCATTGTGGATGATCCACGCTTCATTACGTAAGCGCCATTGAAATTTATATAACGCTCGAACATTATCCGGTTTATTTATAAAAAATGCACTCGCCAATAAAGGATATCCTCTGTCAGAGGTCGCGGGGGAAGTCCGTAGCGTGGTGTGATTTATCGAAGGTTGGCTTGGTTCGCTTTAAGATTGGCGTAAAAGGTAGAACGAATACTAACGTAAGTCGACCGATGATGTGATTTTATTATTGACAAGTAACTGTTACTTGAGATGAATAAAAAATAAGTTCAAATTATATCTGTCCCGTAACCATAAACGCTGAAAAGGTTAAAAAAATCGGGAAATAAAATTAAAAATCCGTAAAAATAGTTTATTATTTTTTTAATTTCTACTTGCAAACGTCACAGTCGTATCTATACCCAGTGTAATGTTTAAATCTATGGAAATATAAATTTCCATGGTTAATAAAGACAGTCAATACAGTTTCAAGACAAGTTAACTGTATTTGTTACCATTTTCTTCCGAAGAGATTTTGATTAAGAGTAAAACAAATATTCCACCCCATAACTAATAAGCCAAGATAAAAATACAAATAGCTCTGTAGTATAACATAACTTGTAGTACAGACAATGATGAAACGTTTTTAAGTGTTATGTATCTATTATCTAAATTCAGCCGTTCTTCTTTAAGAATCGAGTAGAATATGCTGTTAGACACAAACGACTTTTATTCATAGATATCCTATCTATTTTGATGTATTGCCTTTTGATAGACAGCATGATAAAAAGTATAGACAAATTAGATCGATCAAGGCAAAAAATATCCACACACATTATAACCTCCCAGTAGACCGGCGTAAAGTAAAACTAATTATGCTACTGTATTTTAATGATTGCATAATGAGAACGTACTGGTATTAAATATTCGAAACTGAACTGGAACTTTATTTCTTACGCATGTTGAAACACGCCTTCCGGTTTTATTTATTACCCATGGAACATTACAAAATGTTTTTTTTTTTTTTACTCGTAATTAGAATGTACATATATCTCAATCTCTGTCGAGACTTGTGTTCCAGGTCGAAAAGATAACGTCTTCGTGCTAATTTAATAGTAAAAACTCATCGATGAGCAGAAAATTAGTTCCCATGTAGAGACATATATTAAAGAAATTCACAATTAAACATTGTTTATATAAAAAATAATTCAAGCAAATTATTGATCTACATACAAGTTGGAAGACTAGCGTCAGTTATGTTTTGTCAGATAACTTAGCCTTGGTTATAATTACCAACCAACCTTTTGTAATATTTCGATCACGTATTAGAAACGTCAAGGGTTATTACTAAAAATAAACATCTTAATGTCCGTAAAACAAAGTAAACTTTACTTAATAAAGATAAGGAACCATTTTGTGAAGGTTAGGTTGATCGACAAAAGGTTTTGAGCCTATTACAAATATCTTATTAAAACATATGTTATGACAGTACTTAATATACTCATAAGTACAAGATTGCAGAAATCGATAATCAAAATGACGTTTGTCATTTTGTAACACACCGGGTAGCAGGAAATAATGTACTAATTTTAAGACCAAAACAGTTTTATTCACAAAATTGGTATTTATATATAACAAAACGTGTGAAATATGAAATAAAAAAAAAAAACAAATCATCACGAGCAGCGTAATGAGACGAGTAACGTAAGCAGGGGAAGTACTGACTTAGATCCCGCTAAGACATGCGCAACTCGGAGTAAAAGCGAGACAATTTGAACTTAAAGATCGAGCTTTTGAGTACAAAATTGTTACACAAAGTATAAACGTTAGTATCATCTTCGATTGGAATTAAACGGGGGCATTGTAAATGTTAATCATGTTTATTGCCGACTAACACTCGGCCAGATTCCACCGCCCCCGAACAATCCAACGCACCGGTGCGCTCGAACAGTTTCCTGTTCAACAAACGAACAGTTCCGTTCACAATTTAAAACACTTCAGCGTCTTCAATGTGGAATCAGCGCATGACGAAGGTGAAGATCGATTCGATGACGTCATCCAGGTCTTTGCTGAACGGCGACAGCTGCGCCTCGTAGGATGGCGCCGTCCTGTCCTTCCCGTCGACCATGACATGGCAGTTGGGCCCCACCAGCTGCACCTTGTCGCCCCTCCATCGCTTGTTTATCGTCACCAGCCCATTGCCGCCTACCAGGTTGATGACCCCGTAGTTGTCAGACACCTCCACGCGGCAGTCGTTCCCGATCACCTCGATGTCACCCTGATTGGTTGTGACACGGACTATGCAATTGTTTCCGACTACCTTCAATCGGCTGGTGTTCGTCTCCATGGTCACTTTCTTCTTGTTGCCCAGGACCGAGTATTTCTTCATTTTGTTTGAACTCTCCAAACAAACTTGGGTTCGATTTGAATTTAGAATGCCCTTCAATGTGAGCGTCTGATGAGAAGCTTAGTTTTCTATTAAGACTGAAGCTTAGACGGACTCGTATTTGTCGGTTCGTATTTGGAATGCACGCGTTCCTCGTGCTAGCGTAAGCGTCTGAATGATTTGAATTTAGAACGCGCCGCGTTTTTAAAGCAACGTGCACGCGTCCGCGTCGCCCGCGCCGCGGTAATCTCCCCTTGCGTGGTGCGTCATTCATTGATGGACTAGAATCATTGACCGTGATTTCTTTCGGCTATTCGTTATAATGAAATCTTATTAATTACCTGTTATTTGTTGTGATTCCCCAGATATTTGACGTTAACTTTTGGTGTTAATTTCATAATAACATAATAACTTAATAACATTCATTGAAAATATTATACACTTTAGAGAAATTTGGTTGTTCTTTTTCAAAATTTGGTTTTGTTACTAAAAGAACCGTTTTCAATGCACAATAACAACAAAATATTACTTTTTAATAGATAATAACGAATATCTAAGAACAAAATTTAAATAGTTAATGTCTGCTCTTAAGCAACAATTTACATTAAGAATAAACGTTCTGTTTATGAAAAAAATATGTACAGCAGAATTGACGAAGTGTTTCTGTCTAATATAAATATAATGATATATTATTAAAGCACTACATTGGACTAGTTTTACCAAAAAAACTCCATTTAAGTTCATTTGATTGTTAAAAATGAACAAAAGTTTTAAAATGTGGTGTTAAATTGCGGAAGAGAAACTGTTGGGATTATTGAGAATTAGATACAAAAGATTATTATTGTAAATTTATTAATATCTTACAAACACAGTTCAAAATATATTTTAAGAAATTTTCTACACTATGAGGAAAATAAACGAAGAAAAAAGGAAGAGAAGTCACAAAATTTCAATAGTTGCTGCGATATGATAAAAAAAAGTTTTCTTAAAAATATCTAGCATAAGGCTTAAAGGCTTTATCTATGGAGGTTATTTTTGTTCATAATGCATTGCCCCCCGTAACTGTAATAGGTACCGTTTCACGTTTTTCCTTCGAAGATATTACGAGAAATTAATGCGACTGAATTTTGTACTGTCCCGTATCTAAGATGATTCTGTTGAAACGGCTGGCACGCTATTCATATGGGCCGTGAATAATTCGACAACGTATTATTTCCGTCCTATAACCGCACGCTTTCCCCGATGTAAATACACCGAAATGTCGTGACATATTTAGATAAGCGAACAATAATTCTCACATATGATCCCTATGAACTTGTTATTGCTTACGGTTTCATTTCAGTTTCTTGAAATTGTATTTGATTTATTATTATTATATTCCATCTATGACATTCTGTTGTTGCTAGTTTTAAAACCAGTAACAATAGGCACTCTTTATATTGTATAAACAAAGCGTGATAGAGTTTCTCTTTCAATTATTTATCATAACCTAAAGTAATAATAAAATGGCAAATTTTGAGTTTAGCATCCTTTAGAATCACTTAAAATCAGTGACTGGTAAATATTTGGATGTAACATATATATTCATGCACCGAGCATTGGTAGAGACTTTTAAGGGGAATCTAACCTACAGAACAGTACCACTATTACCGAGCGCGGGATAATACAACCAAAATAGATAACTGACAATCATCCAACAAGGCTACAACTCCAGTAGTATTGCAAGCCGTTATCCTCGTATTGCCAGGCGAGTTATTAATAACATCTACTTCCTTCCTCCTTCCTGCGTCGATATTTTCTATTATATCCTTCCTAGTAAACACAGTTACAAAGAATTGAACTTATCGGTAGACGCTTGACAGTTTATCAAAACACACGTAAATTCCATTCTTTCCGATATTACATATGCGTTACATATCAAGGCACGTATGTATATCGCATAGATGTGTACAAAGTATCGCGCATCTGACTCACCTGTCGGCTGTCGCCTCTTACCGAATTGATGTAATCGCTTGCACCGCGAGAAATGCGTGAGTCACTAACGCAAGAGTCTCGTTTCGGTCAAAGATTACACCGCGCGACGTGAGGTAAGATGGCGTGCGTAAGTAACCTTGTTATGATTAACGCGTACATGGAAACGGAAATGCGTTAATATATTAATTGCATTATTAATACGATATGATTATAGTCACTATTGTGACTATGATCATATCGTATTAATATGTGTTATATAGTTAGAGATTTGATGTGTTTGAACGCATTATCTAATCTACATAACCTTAAAAGATATTTGATGCTTTTGCACCTGAGAAAAGTTGTATGTTGTAACTTCGAATACTCTAAAGAAGGTTAGAATCCTGAATTTCTCTGCAAGTGCTAAGTATCAAGAGCAGCCAGAAGATATTGGTATAGAGAGTTGTAAATTAAATAATGCTGTAATACCTACATCAGCATTTTTGAAGCAAAAACGCATTAAAAAATATAGCGACATAATTATATGTTATGACTATCACCTTCATGGTCAATTGGATATCAATATTTTTTTTAAATATTGGCAGTTTAAAGTACCTTAGAAGGCACTAGTGTTTACATGACATAAATAATGCTTTTTATAACGATAATTCAATCTAATGCACAAAAAAGTTTAGGTTTATAGAATTACTGCGAGGCGTTTAGAGTAATTTAAATGTATAAAACTGCATATAAGAAATGTACTATAATTGAGTGTATTATTTATTACTATCGTTCTTTGTGTCAGCCTATTATTTATAATCTGTGCCCGTTGCAAATTCAATGATCACAGGTCGGCACGCCGGCCGTCGCCGCCGTAGAAGAAAAAAGCAGGAACGCGGTGACTCATCGGGTGCAAGCAGGCGCGTTGCCGAGCTCTGGTTAGAAAGAAATGGGACTTGATCCCATGCTAACGCTAATAAACTACTGTATAGCAATTCTAACAGGAAACGTATTCATAGAAACGCAAACTCTTTTCGCTGAGGTAGACGACTTTACGATTTACAGTGGAAGTGTGATTTGATGAAAATCTTGTAGGACAACACGTCCAGGAAATCTTTTTATCGCGCAAATAGTTTTCCTGGACGTGCAATATTTATAAGAGGACGTGGTAATTTTGGTACTTCATATATGGTTCCCAAAATTAGACAATAATATAATTAGACAAAACTAACAATTAAGCCGTTGAAACATAGATAGCATTGGCTATGCCTAAACTCAATTACTGAACAAAAATAAAGATTTTTTTAACGAACAATACTACACATATATACACATACATACACTACAAATTGTTTCTCCTATTTGAATTTCAGATAATGAAAGTTTTTCAGGAATGGGCACCTGCAGGAAGGTCCGTCCGAGAAAGTACCACGACCTCACATAAGACTGACGAGAGTTGGAAGTGGCTCTTGCGTTTTTTCTGTTGAATGCGGCAGCCGGAGCCTACTTTATTAATAGGTGGCAACGCGTCTTCAACCCCACGGGCGTTGCAAATGTCCATGGGCGGCGGTTATCCCTTAACATCAGGCGAGCCGCCAGCTGGCTTGCTACCTTTTGGCATAAAAAATACATTTTGTAAAAGCTACCGTACTGGAAAGTGCCTATTACAATGACGAAGAACACACTAAGGAAAATGATGTGTGGAAGTGACTCTTGTGTGTTGAAGTGCTTCAGATTTTATGCTTTACAAATTTGAATATATTATTTAAAAATATACGAATCGAATTGAGAACCTACTCCTTTTGAAGTCGGTTAAAAATAAGAGAGTTAAAAACAAGACCGCGGAATTTCATGCCGGTGATACTGTAAACAGGTCTTAATTATTGAACCGGTATTAGTTTCTTGACGTGCAATAAGAGCTTGAAACAAGCTCATGTTTAATGAAGAAATGTCGACTTTGACTTTGACTTCGACAGCAATTGACAGTGTACGGATTGAATTGGCTGTATGAAGGATCATTCAACCTTTTAAGTTGAGCGCCTTTGCATTTCCTATCGCTTTAACGAGTGTACTGGGTAATTAAAATACGGCAAAACTCAAAGCCATCTTGATTTACGGCAGTCTACTACGATGCGCTTTTGGTCAAAATTCCAGCCGTATTACTAAACCATGATAGCTCAGTGTCTGGGCGCTCGGTTTTAATTCAAACCGAGTCCGAACTTCTTCCAAAAACTTCGAGCAACCCGAGTTCGAACCCGATGCCGGCACAAATTAAATAGTTAATGCAATTTTTAGTTTCAACATTGGACACATCGCGAGGAAACCTGCATATTTTCGAATATCAACAGCAAAAAATATTTCGAAGATATTTAAGCAGACTACGACGTTGTACTGCGCGTGTCACTGGACCGCGAAGATCTTTTTACCATCCATTGACATGTTTCTCGTTTGCTGCCTCCTCCTTTAAAATACAAAAAGTATAAAATTTATCCTAAATACGAGGTATTGTAATCTAACTAAAAATTCAAACATTGAAAAATAAAAAAGGCATTTTTAGTGGTGTTTTGTATAAAATAATACAGATTAAACTTTAAGTAACTTCATTTTTATTAATTTCATTTGTATTATTACTTGAGGAATAAATCAGTTAGGGGAAATCCTTTAAGTGATATTGTAAATATCATGTTTACATGACGGTTAGGTACGTAGGGGGGACGTTTTTTTATCTATTGACAAGTGGCGTTAAAACAGAAAAGCCCTTAGCGGAACTAGTGAATAGCGAAGTGTCTTATCGGGGGACTTTTTAGCGTTCACCTTTCTGACACCCACTCACCCCGAGTGCACACACACATACATGTAACATATATCTTTATATTTATAATCCTGTACGTGTGTATGTCATTGAACTCCTCCTAAACGGCTGGACGGATTTTAATGAAATTTTTTCTGTGGTTTTTCTGTGGTGGTTTTTAATGAAATTTTTGAGGTCGATTCGAGAATGTTTTAAATTTTTTTAATTTTTTTATCGGTTTACAATTTTTTTTTATTTCTAAGTTGTCGAATTTAAGTCGTGTGTACAGGACAACGTCTGTCCGTTCCGCTAGTAAATATATAGAATATATATACAAAGCTCATCTACACAAATCAAGTACACAGACGCGCAGTGTTAAACATATATTCAAAATGAGTGTCCAACCAAGTCGATTCCTAAATGTATGTTGTTAGGTTGAAATAAAGTGAAATATTTATTCATTATATGCACCCGAAAATCAAGTGTTTTCCCATTTTGAGTCGTGAAACAAATATAAACAGGCAACGTTTTGGCCCTGAACATAAAACAAAATCCATAAATGAAACTAATTTTACGGATTTATCGCGTTTATTTTTAATTTTAGTTCCCGACGTTTCGAACCCTTTACAGCGTTCATGGTCACGGGACAGACTGAGGTGTTAGACGTCTGATTGTCAAAGTTAACCCGGGCTACCGTCAGTTTTTGTATTATTGATTTTGTGTCCGATCACTTACGATATTAAGACAAGAAGTCATCATCGGAATATTTGAGGAGTTAAAATATCATGTACCAGTGTCTAATATTTTTAGCGATTCAATATCTTTTTGATACACGGCCAGAACATTATTACTACTAGTTGAAATTCAAGCCTATTGATCAGATTCAGATTGCCCGATACAAGGGTTCCGTATCATTTATCTATAAAATGCCAAAAAAATATGTATGTTGTATGGGAGCCCCACTTAAATATTTTTTATTATTTGTTGTTATAGCGGCAACAGAAAAACATAATCTGTGAAAATTTCAACTGTCTATCACGGTTCATTAGATACAGCCTGGTGACAGACGAACAGACAGAAAGACAGTGTCTTAGTAATAGAGTCCCGTTTTACCTTCTGGGTATGGAACCCTAAAAACCACAGCTGCTGCCAACAGTGCTGTAGATGTACTATTATTTTCTTTTCAAAAAATAAATCAACATTAACAAGTTATTTTTATACACGTTATGAATAAATAACTTAGCTAAAATTAATTTTAAAAATTACTGCAAGAGTTTGTGTTTAATGTTGATAGTTTGAATTAAAGTATTAAAAAAAGTGTGACTATTACACCAATCCATAGAAGCTTTATAACACGCCTATTAGATCGGACTACCATTTTGCTTCAGAAGTTATAAAATTATTATGTAAACAATTTATACCAATAAATGACGAGTAATCAGCTGAAATACCTTTAAGTTCATTACAAATTAATTAAAGGTGCAATAAAACAAAAGTAAATGGTCAACTAGAGGCAATATTAGCAATTATATTGCTAAATATAACGACGTATAAGATCAAACAACAAGGTCTCAATATTCTTGTTTCTTGACATGTGAAGTGTAAATATATCATGAGCCATCTGCAAGCTTGTCGTCTTCTGTGACATAAAAACCAAGGAAAATAATATTTATTAACGCTTTGAAAACTGATCGAATATGACGAAAAAAACAGACTGGTGCATTTTCCACTTACAGAGTTTTACTAGTAAGCCTTCAAAACTATAATATGGTTAAACTATATATAACCTTACGGACCTATATACAATTATTTATGTAAAATTTGCATGTCGCAGTCGCAGTACCTTCAATAATGAATTTCACCTTTGAAGTTTTGAATCTTTTCGGTGCATGTGGAAAATCAATCCAAATTCAAAAAGTAAACACTCACAAAGAAATTCGCTTAATATATTCCACAAATATGACATATCATGTTCTAAAAGGTAATGTTATGCAAGTGCTAAATTTTATCTTTGTGATAAAGGAAGGTAACGTACCCGTAAAGACGACAGCATCAGAAATTCGAAATATTCGATAAGCACATAAGATAAGGTGTTGTGATAAACTATTGTCCTTGTTTTCCATGCGCCGTGACTAATTCTCGGAACATCTTTTTTTGTCACTCATTCTGATAATAATAGAAGTAGCAGTTTTATTTGTGACGGGAAAGATTGTCAGAAAGCATTTCCTGGAAGCGAATCAATAGATTTTTTTTTTCACTTTATTGCATCAAGGAACGGTGGCGTTCTTAATAAATTTTAAGACTATCCATTAACCAGCTTGGCTACTAAACAATTATTTTTTTTAAAGGAACATGTTTCAGCATATATTCGACAACATCTTATTTAATCAACTGTTTTGCATTAAGATAATTAATACACATACATAGGCCTTTATTTTTATCACTAATTGCAAATGAAATATATCTATCTCATAGTACTTACGTATTTTAACTCTGAGGAGTTGGAATATTTCCGCTTGACGAACAATATAAGTTTCTTGTCATGGCATTAATAAGTTCGAGCCATAACTATTTCAAGTTCCCTATCCAAAGTCAAAGAAACCGTCACAGAGGAAGATTGGATATTTTTAAACTATAAACTGCTCACTGGGACAGAATCCAAGTGTAAATAATTCTACTACACGCAGGTCTTTTGTAAAGCGACTTTACTTCCTTAAAAGTTAAAGCAAAGTAGTAGCCATATGTGTCCCACTGTTATTAGGGCATAGGTTACTACGCAATCATTGGTGCCGGCACCTGGGATTGAATTCATGTTGCTCGAATATATTAAACTAGCGACCCGCCCGGGTTTCGCACGGGTGCAATGTATTATACATGGAGGAAGGTTTACTTCCTCTTGAATCACTCTATCTAGTAAAAAAAACCGCATCAAGATCCGTTGCGTAATTTTAAAGATCGAAGCATACTTAGGGACACAGACAGCGGTACGACTTTGTTTTATACTATCTAGAGATTAAGAGCCAGCACCCGGACATTAAGGTATCACGGGTCACTCACTTCCCTGGCCGAACTGAAATATTTGTGCAGCGGCATCTCTGCCGTATCCTATTGCGTGACTCGAACACAGTAATTCAAAATCTATATCAGGTCTTCCACGATTTTGTTTACTACTCTGGTTTTGTCTATTCTTCCTGTCCGGTCCAATCTATTTTCAATTCTTCTTTGGAATACAGATCCTTTTGAATCAAGGAGGATTATCGACTGTACGCTTTTAAGATCAAGTAAGGAAACAATCTGGATTTGTTGCCAAATAAGTCACATCATTCATTATTTTCTCTTATATTAAAATGCATTTATCACATTTATGTATATGTATGTACGGTAGTCGTGTTATAATATTATTGTATTTTTTATCATGTATTTGGTTTACCCGTCTTTGACTTTTCTTTCCTTTTAGACCCTACTGTCTTTGCGTAACACAGAGAGCTGGGTGGTAAAGAATGCTTTAATACACAAAATGTGAGTAGTAATTATATCACTGATTCACCACGTAATTTGTCAATGTATTTCTTAAAAGCTTATCCGTTTAAGTAAAACGGCTCCATCATGATCCATGTGAAATATTAGTGATTGCTTAAGATGTTTTAGTACGTAGTAGTTTTAACTGTGGTAAGGCCACACAACAGTTTTCGCTGTTGCACGAATGGGCAGGTCCGTCCAGCGAAGTACCACGGCGTGAAGTGAAAGTGTTTTCACTTCCACGTTTCGTCTGGTGATTGAGGTAGCCGGGGCCGACTTTATTAAAAGGTGGCAACGCATCTGCAACCCTTCGGGTGTTGCAAATGTCAATGGGCGGCAGTTATCACTTGACATCGGATGAACCGCCTGCTCGCTTGCAACCTTCTCACATAGGAAATAATTGAGGTAAACCGATTTCTTGTTTTCCGACTTCCCTAAATTAAAAACAGGAACGTATACAACATGGATTTGGAAATAAAACACAGGTGGACGGTGGAAAAAATGTATAATTGAATTTCCTACTTAAAATTACACTCCGGTTACAATGAAAACTACCATAAACACAAAAATTATGGCTTATTTTATACAACTCGCAAATTGAACTAAGTCACTATTTCTAGTTATGCAAAAATTAAATACATTACATAAGAAACGCTTTGGCACTAAGGATATTGCATTCAAATAGTCCGTCGAAAATGTTTTTTATTTCAATTTTTTTATTACACAAAAATTGAGCATACAATTAAGCGTTGTGCGAAATTAATAAAATAACTTGTGAGTAACATTAATACGTACTTATAAAAAAAATAATTTCATCAAACAATACATCTTAGCATGATTCCTGTTGGACTAAACAACATTAATTTCGCCTATCTAGGCTTAATTCTAGCAATGCATTACAATGTTTACCGAATATGAATCATATCTGATCGCAGCATATTACAATAAAATGACCAAATGCGTTAGCTTACTGCTGATTAAGCATTCTGTTTGATGACTAAAAACATTATTCATAACGTGTCGAAACGTTTTGAGACAATGAATTTGTTGTTTACCAAAAGCAAATACAAAACAATGGCACTTGTTCAACTAAAGTTATAGTGCACAGAAGTCAATTTGTCAAATGTCTTGTTTTTTCCAAGTCAACGGAAAATTAGATCAGAGTATAAACAATGCTAATAAAAACGTGACAAACTAAGAAGTTTATTAACCCTTTAAAAATGAGAAAACCGAGATATCACAACGAAGTTATTTTAATTCACTAAGATATGTTTCAAATCAAACATTCACCATTCACAGAAATTTACGTAATCGTAAATTAACTACAACGAGAAACTTTTAATAAGACCATCGAAAAATAAAAGTGTATAGTTTTCCTTGAAACCTAACAGACTTGTGCCAAAAAAATTTGGCACGAAAAACAACGCTCGTCTGCCATATGCGATCCCTTCTCAGCAATTTAAAAATAAATTCGAGTAAAACGAATCCAACGTAATGCTATAACTACCGTAGAGAATATAAATCGGTAGAAATTTTATATACTTAGCTATATATTACTAATTTTATACAACATATATTATATATCTTATTACCGAGTATTGCCTTTATGGGTAATTTTTATTGACCGCAAGACCCAAAAGTGCATAGGCGACAATGATTATACTTAGGCTTTTAGAGATAGATAAACAAAGATATGGTTATAAAGCGTGCTAAGGTAATTTTTTGAATAAAACTGAACTTCTATCATTTTAAAATAAGTAGGTAAATAAATTGCGCTAGATGTAAAAGCCGATGACATTTTTAAGTAATATTACCCATGATCTAAGATTACTAATCACTTAATGCGGCTGAGATTACTAAATACAATCACATTTCAATATATCTCTACAATAAATGCTAAAATATTACGTAGGTACGTAAAAAAGTTTACTACTTAAACATAAATCTCCATTAGCCTTTACGATTTTTTTTTCTTTGCCACTTTAAAAGCTTGCCACAATAACAATGACTATTCAATAATTTTTTTTATTTGTACAATTCAACAAACTTCATTTGACTCCAAAAAAAGTTTTGGTTATTTTTTGTTGTAGTTATCTATTCCTTGCGATAGATGGCGTCTTTTCCAAATCATAAAATTGAATAAAAAAATGTAAAAGAATATAAACATTAAATATTTATGTATTTAAAAATAAGTTTTTTGTCAAATGACTTGTTTGTTATGACAAATAAAAAAGTGGGTTGAAATAATTGTTCTATGTAAAAAATTATTCTTCTAAATCATTAAAAATTTAGAATAATCTAAACAAATTACGTATTGATATTATATTAAACTCTTTTATAATTAAAAGAAAATTACTTAGAGCAGCTTTATTCGGCCCACGTGTCTGCGTGATCGCGGATTTAAAAAAAATCTATTTGACTTGAATCAAAAGGACAAAACTAAGTAAATCAATAAAAATAACTATAATCTCACATTATGTCAAAGTTATCTGTCATTAATATCATAAAATCTATTAATATCACGTTGATGGCAACTTTTCCCGAGAGAACTGTTGTGGAAAATCTCTTTCTTATTCAGTAAATTGAACTAAAATGTTGCTAAATGGTAGGCATTTCCAGTCAATAATTAGAAACTACTTAAATCAAAGGATCTAAATCAATCCAGATACGGCAACAGGCAATCGTCAACTATGCTAACGTTCATGTGCCAGTTGAAATGGTTCACGCCGGGCACAGTGACCACGTGGAGGCGGCCGCTCTCGTCCAGGGCTCGAAGGCCGATGTGGTCCTCCAGATAGATGTTTTGCTCCCTCATTTCAACGACGGTTTCGTTGACATCGTAGTAGCCGAATTGACTGAAAAGGGAAAATTTTCATGTCATAAATATAAAAAAAATTAAAAAGATGCATTTAATTGTATATCATACAATAAAAATTTAATTGAATTTCTTTTTCATTTTATTTTTACTATTCGATGCCAACTGCTTATGGCGTTACTGTTATCTGCGTAAGTAACATAACCTCAATGGAGACCAGCTTGAAGTGGAAGTATTATACTTTCACATCTGATAAATGTTGTAACAGGACCCAACTATCACGAAGGTTAGTAAAGTACCTGCAGCACTGCAGAAGTTTTAGGCGGCGGTTATTTTCTGCATAAAAAGAAAATAAATTTATTTTCACGATAAATAAAGAGCTTAAGATAATTTTAGACTATGTATCGCATCGTATATATTTCTCCCTATATATTTCTCCTCTATATTTGCTTCTAGATTATTTATCAACAACAAAAATAACTTTTTGCGGCACTAAGCTATCTGCCTGACCTATTATCACAGGGGCAATCGCAATTCCTAACACAACTATAATACTAACAGATGATGTTATATCTTACGTTTACAAAATAATTGAACGTTGGAAGGTTACTTATCTCAAAGTCGACTTGATAATAAACATATTATTTTGTACTCATACCGTATTATTGTTTTAGATATACTAGAGTAGTTATTTAAATAATTCATACCTGCTTTGCCAAGGCGTTATAACTTGGTCGTCTGGGCCACCTATCAAAACTAATCTTTTGACTTTCAATAAGTTAGCCTTGAAATCCTCTGATCTATTGGATCTGAAATTGGGATTGTAATCTGTTTAAATTATAATAAACACAAATACATATACCGTCGGGATTTTTAAATAATGTACATTGTTTCAAAACGGCAAAGACAAATTGAAGTAATTTGTTGCATGAAAATAGTAAACAGGAAATGTCAGAGTTATAATAATAAAATTTTTATCTAACAAAAACAAATGATGAAATATGTTTGAAAGGCAAAACAAATGCCTATGACGTATTTTAAAACGATGTCAAGGTTTTTTTTAAGTCCTAACGCCAAATTCAATGATAGCAATAAATAATATTCTAGCAATATAAATAGTTAAAAAATCATTCACATTTCGTTACCTCACTTCAAAAACACTTTTAAGTGAAAAAATCTTAACAAAAAGTCAGGTTCCACCGAGATTTGAACTCGGATCGCTGGATTCAGAGTCCAGAGTGCTAACCATTACACCATGGAACCGGCTGTTTGTAGGTATGAAATTAGTCAACATATTATTAAAACTTACTATACATAATTAAAAAAAACATTAAATTGTTTTAATAACAATATTAACAAATATTCTAATGTTATTTATGCCTTACTTATGTTGTAAAACATGAATTTCGAAAATGTTACAAACTACCAGAATTTGAATCTATCATCTTAATAACTAGAATAGCAATGTCTATAATAAGAACACTACCATCTCCTAAATCTAGTAATTTTTGAGTTTTTTTTTCAGACTTTACAGAGTGAATAATCATGTTCATTGCTTTTTATATAAATTATATTTCTATTCTAAAGCACAAAGTTGAAATCCACTTATAAAATAAATTATATTAATTTAATTTGCTCACTTAATACGATTGTTGATGTAGGGCAAATATACACTGTATGTCTCATACAACTTTAGGTGATACGGGTCTTTCCAATAATTGCCAACTGATGTATGCTGTCCTACACGTGAATAGAACAGTTCATATGCCGTTTCCTTAACCAGTCCCGGGAATACTACATGCAGAAAACCAGCTGTGAAGAGAACAGAAAATTATCTAGCATATAAAGTCTTTAAATATGAGAACTTGTCATCATTCATTGAGCATCAGTTTTAGCACATTGGAAATCGGAAAAACATATCACTCAGGGATACCATCCAGTTATGAACCTGTCAATATGACATTAAAATATGTAGAAAAAGTGCGAAAAGATTGTCGCCGCTGTGGGAATCGAACCCACGTCTTCGGCATTCGCGGCCTGACGCTCTAGCCACTGAGCTAACTTTAACTTTTTTCTACATATTTAAGCTTACTAAGCTTAAACTTACTAACTTTAAGCTTACTAACTTTAAGCTTACTAACTTTAAGCTTACTAACTTTAAGCTTACTAACTTTAAGCTTACTAACTTAACTAAGCTTTTTTTCTACATATTTTAATGTTCAATCTTAAGTGCAAAGATTAGCACTATAAACAATTAAAATTTCTAAAAAAGCAATGGCGACATCTCTCTTTCGAATTATCGTTGTAAAAACGATAATAGAAATTGTTTGTATGCTGGAAAGGATATAACAATAGATGGCGCCAAGCATTGCTTCAAATGCTAAGAAAACAATGTAGAAGAATGCGTTAAGATTTTTGTCGGTGTGGCAATCAGCCGTTTAGCTCAGTGGCTAGAGCGTCAGGCCGCGAATGCCGAAGACGTGGGTTCGATTCCCACAGCGGCGACAATCTTTTCGCACTTTTTCTACATATTTTAATGTTCAATCTTAAGTGCAAAGATTAGCACTATAAAAAATTAAAATTTCTGTCAATATAAATTGCAAAAACCTCTAACTATGTCAGGGCCTTTTAATTATGAAAAAACTCCAGTGTAATTATGAAAAGAAAAAATGAATTAATGGCTATAGTATGTGACATAATTCTAAAGAAACAGAAAGCATTTTTATAACAGAAATGTATATTGCAAGCAGGCATGTGAGGCAGACAAGGTTCATTCAGAGGGTAAATCCTAGCTTGCTCAGCTTGTGGTTAAGATTTGAGGGTCATGCCCTTTATATCCCCATCACAAACTATTACCATATTGCTATCTTAAAATAATATTAAAAGTAATTGTTTACCTCCATATTGTCCTGCTTGAGGTGAACTCAAAGATATAAAAGTATCTACTGTTATATTAGGAAATGTCTGAATGATGCCTCGCGCAACTAAACCTCCTTGAGAGTATCCTGTAAAATTTTATTATTAAATTTAGATAATACTCAAATATTACAAGTAATTTATTCAGTCATCAATATAAATTAATATTACACTGCCTACTTGAATTGACTCCTATGTCAATAAGTAAATAATTAGCAAATCTTAATAATTAAAAGAGGATTAAAAAATTAACTTTGAAGATTGATTAGAAATTTGGTTAAAATTTTAACAGGCTACTAGTCCAATAATGCAAACAAAAAACAAAATTAAACACTAGAGTGTAGAACTATAAATTATAATCACAAAAATCCCACACAGACACCCCAGCTCCATGTGGTCTTGTGGTCCCTACCCCTAAAGTGAACATAAATATGCAGAGCTAGAACCTTGATACTTCATTAACAAAAAATGTAGTAGTAGTAGCATGCTAAAATTTTACCAAAAATCATGACAGAAAAATGTAATTGGCTTACTCACCTATCACATTTATGCCTTGAGGATATTTTGATGAAATGTTAGCAACATCCTGCCCTATTTCAATAACTTGATGCCACATTGTTTCCAAGCTTGACCAACCTTCAAATCTATCTACATTGTACACTACTGTACCAGGATGTTTCTAAAACATTACCATCATGAAATGTATATTGGAGTCATTTTTTGTTTAATAATTAAAGAGTAAAAAGAAATATGAAGATTAGGATTGTTATCTGTGTATTATTTTAATCAGTCATAGAATGCAAACATATTCTTAAAATCTGATTTTTTTATTATTTATATTTTTAATATACAGTAACTGTAAAATAGTATAAAGTAGATATAAAAAATATCCCATGAAAAAAATTACCTCTTGAATCCTGTGTTTTATTATTTCCATACTTCCACTTCCCGTCATTACACCGTGAATTAAAACAATTGGTTTATAACATAAACATGAGCCAATAAATATATAAAAAACAGCAATTCTTATTTTAAAAACCATTTTCATATCTATTGTAACACTATGATGTATGAACAAAGAAAACGACGCTTTGTATTTCGTCCTAATCGCAAATGTATATTATTATAATGTAAAATGAATGATATCTTCCATGTAAGACGTAAGAAAATTGATGTCACAAAAGTTTTAATTTAATTACGTTCTCTTCCTGTGTTAAGCCTGTTTATTTTTTTACAATATTTGTCAATTTCATGACCTAAACACAAATGACAAACAAAGCCTACACAGTAAACCATTTCCCTATATACAAAAGTACTCTGTGCAGTAAACACTAAACACTAATCAATGACAAAGCAGCTGTGCCATTTGTTAATTGTCATTTGTCATTTGTCAATGACATTGTATTATTTAGCATGCGTCCGATATATCAAAATTAATTTAAAATCCCAAAAACGTGATTAACCGGTAGTTGCGCTATTCTAATCCTATTACCCAGTATTGAAAAGATTAATAAAATAAATAAAGTCAAACATAAAAGAGTCCATAAAAACGCTACATACATACATACTTCATGGGCTTTCTATATGAATTTTGGCTATTACAAAGATTATAAACTTTTTTTTTTAAATATCGTGTTTAAACTTTTTGAACTTGAATTTCACAAAGTTGGACCGTTTCAATTTTTCTTACTTTTTTTTCTAAAATTAGTTTAATGTATCTATACCGGCTGATTTTATAGACGACGGACATATTAGCAGAGGATATACAGGATTTGATTCTAAATCTGAATCTGGTACGTAATTGTGATCTAATTTTTTTTCAAAGATGATTTTTATTTTCTTCTAATATAATGAACACTTAGAAATTCCTGCCTTGCCAACGCAATAACCTAGCCGCTGTTCTCACTGTGACGTTACTGTTCGCTGTTTGATTTGTGGCCATCGCATCTGTATCGATGTGAGTTCAATATCTGAAATTATCTCGTCTCAGTGGTCTTCCTGTAGTTATACTTCATGCGTACCTTCAGACTGCAGACTGTAGGGTGACCATTCTTAATAAACAAACAATGTATGAATTGATATTTTTCTGGTTATTTCGTATCAAAATAAAATATTAATATTTTTTTGTAATTATGGAATGCTCAATTGACATTATGTCAAAGTATGAACTTCGTCTAAAAAATCACTCTGTATAGTATTTGCCAAGTTTCTTACTGTGCATAGAAGTCATTTATGAGCTAGAGCAACTTTTTTTATTTTTTTATGTGAAAAGTTGCTAATCGAGCTGGTGGTTCACCTGATGTTAAGTGAATACCACCGCCCATGGACATCTGCTATAACCAAGAGTTGTAGATGCGTTGACAACCTTTTGAAAATTGGGCTCCGGCTACCTCACTCACCAAACGAAACGCGAAAGTATAATACTTCCACTTTACGCCGGTCTTCTGTGAGGTTGTGATACTTACGCGGACGAGCCAGCCCATTCGTGCAACAGCCGAGACTGCTGCGTGGCCCTACCACCGTTACTGCTACTGGTCTAGCTCCTAACTAAATGACATCTATAACTATCGTGCCGTCGAAGGGTAGTGCCCAGGTAGCGCATTCTGTCACAATAAAACTTCCAATATAATATTTGTTTACCTAATTGAGTAATGTACTTGAAATTAAATTATTTTGATTTAATGTCGAGTTAAAACATGATAATATATAAAAAATAATTTATATCTGGATTAGGGCCATATAAACACGGAATAAAGGATAGTTTCCTTCTTATTCATATTTTCTATTTCGTGCATCTAAAGGAGTAACGTAATTAAATAGTATTAAAGTCGGAAACTTTTTTTACATGTCCACTTCATGTTATGAATAAAACTCTTAAGTTTGACACTTTGACAGTTCATTCATTTCATTCATAAACGTAGTGACATTCTCTTTGTTCATAAACACCTGCATGCATATTGTCATGACTGTCAGAGGCACGTGTTATGTGGAGAATTTTTATTTATCAAACCTTATTTAGTTCTAGAATCTAGCCTTTACATTACAAACTGGTACGCTTTTTAGAGTTATATATTGCAATGATTATTACTTATTTTATTTTTACGACTTGAAAATTGTACTGTTCTTTTTTATTTTAAATTTACAGATGTAAATACAAATTAATAGAAAAAGAGATATAATGGCTTCCACATCATTAGCGCAACAGCTTTTGAAGCTTACTACGCCTCAATCCTCTATTTATCAGGTTGATAAAAAGAAGGCATCATTATTATTTGATCCAAAAGAAGCGGCTCTTAAAGATCGTGAAACATTCTACCAAATTGGCATTAGCGGTCTTAAAGAATTAATCGCTTTATACGAAGGCTTTAGAGTATATGAAGATTCGTTGTTCAGTATTTCTTCAAAGGATTTCGAAAGGGCGGTTCAAACGAATGAAGTGAATCAAAATTTAAACCAGACGCTAGAGAAGTTTCTGTTGCAATTGTCACCTTATTTCCTGTTGCAGTCTTCCCATAAGGCCCTTGAATGGCTTATTAATCGATACCATATCAATGAATACAATCAAGATGCTATTATGATGCTGATTTTACCCTATCATGAAACGAAGATCTTTGTACGGTTTCTGCAATTAATAGAGGTGAAAGGTAAATCTAACAGATGGAATTGGCTGAGACCCATTCAGAAAAGCGGTGTACCATTAACAAAACAGGTCTTACATAATCAGTGTATATCAAATCCTGCCACACTCCATTTCATATCAAAGATGGTTCTGAGGTATGTTAAGGTGTACGGAGAGAGGGCTACACAGTTGAATACAGTTTTTACATTATTTGCCATCACAGCATTTGGTGTTATTGATACTATGAAAAATATTAATGAATCCATTATCAATGCACTGTTGCCAACTATATTAAAAGGTATTGAGTCATCTATAAATGATTTTCGAGCTGCTGCATATGCAGTTTATGCATTTATTTGTGCAAATGCTACATTAAAAGCCAATACTCTTAATGAGATTATATCATGCTTTTTAACCACTGAATTTGAGTTATCATATGACTCTGCTTTCCTTATTGCCTTCACTTTTGACCGTCAAAAACACCTTACAAAATTATCAGAAACACTACTCAATGACATATCAGGAAATGTTATGAACAATCTTTGTAAGCACTTACAAATCATGACTCAAAAGAAACCAAATAACATACAATTGTTTGTGCTAGCCTTCCTTTCTAGCACACTTCCAATCATTCAGAAGGATACAGAAGAGTTCAAAAGGTTTTGTAAGCTGCCAGAAATATTGATAGAAGAAGTGGACTTAAAAAATCAGGATCCAGAAAAAATTATCAGGTAAATGTATTTCATAACTTAGACATTATAATTTACTACTCTTATATTGATGATCTTATTTGAAGTTTCAGTTTACAGTTGTGAGTTTTATGTGTTATAAAGTATTAATGTATGTTATGTCCAAGGTGTAAATTACCTGAATACATAACTTTTTACATAATATTTTTTTTTATTATTCTAAATTATTTATTATTTTTTATTAAAGTCCTAAGGTCTTGTTTGTCATTTACTATGTCTTATAATAATCATATTATCTTATAATAATCATATAGGTATCATATATTATTATTGTGCCCTCATTTATTATTTACTTTTATATGATCAGCCATTAACATGTTCCATTATCCATTTATTTTTCAGATGTGTCTTGGATGCTTTTCAACCACCACAAAATACTCCTACTAATGGTGACGAGAGTGACTTGGAAATAATTGATGAAGACATGGAAATATCCCATAACATCTTAAACTGGTATTCTTTGATTTTGAAAAATCTTGAACGCAAGTATCCGGCGAGTTTTGACCAAGTGGTCAAAAAAATTATGAGTTCAGATAGTGATAATTCGTCTATGAGGCGATCACAATTATCTAAATTGTTAGGTTTTAACCCCGCTGTTGCCCATAAGGTTAATGGAGCATACCTATTTGAGAATTTAAATCATGTCAATCCCGAATTGCGAACAGAAGCTGTCAATTATATTGCGAAGGAATTCCAAGCATTGACAGTTGAGAATGCAGATTTTGTTAAGGAATCAATTGTGAACCGATTGAATGATGACAACCCTGAAGTAGTTGTAGCTACCCTACAAATTTCTAACGAGTGTTTAAAAGTAGTTCTTAATAACATTGATTTAACAAACTCTTTTGTTAATATTGTTGCAAAGAAATCTAAGAAGTGGAAAACGGTAGTGAATAAAGCTATAGTGAAATTTTGCTCATTGGACTCAATGCCTGTAAATCAAGCGACAGTGTTGACATTGATGCCATATTTGTTTCCGCACGATCAAAAAACCGCTGAAATCACTTGGCAGATTATTAACTCGCCATGGGGCAAAAAATTTGGCTTAGTCAATAAACTCAAAGGCATTAATGAATCTGTCAGCGATAACTTTGAAGTTTTAAATCAGTTGATATTTAAAATAATATTTTTAGACAAGTCAATTTCTTTTGATGAGTTTTTGGATGTAAATCAAATAAACAATGACTGTACTCTAGAACTTTATCTATTCTTGCTGTTGAAATCGTGTACATTTAAATCAGCGTCCATTGAAGATTTGACAAGCACACTGAAAGTTTTGCTAAAATCCGTTGAGAACAGGACGATTGTGCCGAGTTCTGAATGTGCTGATTTTTCACCCCAGATCATCCCCGAGTTCATTAAACTCTCCAAGCAAAATAAAATTGTCTTTGGTGTCATGGAATACATTTTTATGCGGATCATTGAAGACGTGCACATAAACGACATAACAAAGCCGTGGTGCAACGTTTGCAAAACACCAGAGACGGTCTTTGTTAGAAGGCTCTATGAATTGTTCTTAACTGGCTGCGGCATTCCGACTTACGGCGAGAGCTATGCGAGGCTACTCAAATTGCTTCTGGGGAAACTTTTCTCAAATGTCCAAGACAAATTCAACTTTGTCGCCAACATTGCTTGTGGTCACGTATTGTTTGCAATAAATCCTGATGATGTTATCAATCCCGAATTGCAACTCAGGAGTCTGAAGTTGCTCATCAATTTCGTGACTACCCAAGCCGACGCAAAGTGGATTTACGATTCCGACGTGTTAATGCTTACGATATTGTTCGATTTGAATAACCCCCTGGAGCCTTTACGGGAGTGTGTCATTGATTTGGTCGGTAAACTGTTACGTTACGAACCGGACCAAAGTATAATATATGTGCAGTTGATGACCGAACTCCTGGCGCACAAGGACGAGTTGTTGTTGGACCCCGAACAAATAACACAAGTTCTGAAGACTATTATGACCCAACAAACGCCCGGTAACAAAATGTTCAGAAAGAATTGCATGACGAAGTTGACGAGAATTTTGATCACCGACACACCGTCTCACATCAAGTACAACTTGGTTAAATTACTGTCCAGCATGAACAGTGTAAATAGTTTCCCTCAGATTATACCGTCGCTGCGTTCAATGGAGAAGATATTAATAGACGGTGACAGTAAATACGCTTTCGGTATATACGAGTCCAATCTATTTAAATCAGTGTATGGTTTGATTAATGAGACGACTGTAACAACCCTTGAGAAGGATCAGGTATGGAAGTCCATTGAACTCGCTCTGAAAGAATATCGTGAATGTATATTGGATGAGAAACAGTCTTTGACTAGTCCATGCGTGTTAATAATGAAGGAGATCGATGAGGCCGTGTTCAGAAAGTTTCCTGAAGAGAGAACCAACGATTTCATCCGTCTCGTAGCATCAGCTGGCACGTTCAGTGGAAATCCGAATATTTCGTCAGCTGCATCTAAATTAATGAAGAAAATCCATCTGGATTTTGGTAATTTTAAACCTATTCTTGAAAAAATGCTAAACGCAGTGGATCCAGCGTCTGCCGTGCCCAAGAAAAAAAAGGTCTCTGTTCCAATGCTGTCATATCAACTGGCCGAAACAGACGAATGGAGATTAGGAGTGACTATCTTGGAATACGTTCAGAACAAAAAGAAAATGACGGTAGATAATAATTTCGTCTCTATTTTGTTCCAATTGCTGAACAAATGCTTGCGTTTCGAAGAACAATCTTATGTGGAATATACGAAACAACTTATACTTTCATCGCTGTGGTACTATTGCAAGAAATTCGTTAACGATTCCGATAAGGAGCAATTGCAGTCACTAAAAAGCATTTTTGACGTAGAGTTAGTGGTTCAGTGCATAAGAGGAACGCAGAATCCTCAGACTCAACATCATGCTCTCATTTTGCTGTCACACGCGGCTTACATGTTGCCTGAACAAGTCTTACATCACACTATGGAAATATTTACGTTCATGGGATCTTCAGTCCTAAGGCACGACGACGCTTACAGTTTCCAAATAATCACAAAGATCATAGAGACTCTAATACCTATAATTGTCAAACTAGATAAGGACATTGAAGATTATACCGATAAGGAAATGCAGCAGTTGCAGAGTCGAGTAGTTCCAGTTTTACGAATATTTGCTGACGTAGTTCTACACGTCCCTGAGCACAGAAGATTGCCGCTCTATAAGAAGCTTATTGAGACGCTTGGACCCAAACAATTCCTATGGGTATTCCTTGCGCTCCTGCTAGAAACTCATATCGCCCATTTCAACGAGAACAAGAAGAAGGATAAAAGACAACAACGGACCCTAGCCGATCAAGAGTCGCCGATAAACAGACTCGATTTCGGACAAAGCATAGTGCTCGAATTTTCACCGGAAGTCGGTCTAGAAAACTTTATCAAACTGATTACGTACGTAAAATCACTGCCGATGCAGAAAGACGAGAACTCAATGGAAACAAACGTGGATCCAAGTGATATATTCAGCGTGAACAGCCACACCCCAATCCAATTGCGTCACTACAAATACGTCATTATAACGTTTATGAACACCTGTTTGGCTTCGTCGCGCTTCATACATCACTACGGACAGGCTACGGACGTGAAGGCCATGGAAGGACTCTACAAGGCGTTCATAATTAACATCCTGACTTTCATACAGAGCATATCAAAAGTGAGTGATGAGAAAGCGGCCAAGTACTGGCGGGTGATGCTGCATCACAGCTACGACCTTTTGGACCACACCAACAATCTTCTATCGGCGCCGATGTTCCTCTCGGTCGTTCGCGGCCTTCTGAAACACACTCTGCAGACGGTGCGGAGGAAGTCGATGGAGTTACTCAACTCGAAGATACAGTTCAGCCCGGAGATGTTCGCCGACGTCGACAAGGAGTTGCTGTTCTCGCTGCTGCCCGCGTTGCTGGATATCGTGAGGACTATAGACGACAAAGACACGACTTTAAGCGAGACAGCTGCTCAGGAGCTAGAGCTGAACCAGCAGACGGCTCTACTGTCTCTGAAGCTGCTCGCTAGGACGTTGGCGGGTGAAAATCCGGAGCCATTCAAACCAGTCTTGGAAGTGGTTACGGACTACACCTGCGACCCGGGCATAAGCGGCAACGTAATGGCCTCCGTCGTCCTATGTTTGGCGGAGCTTTGTGGAAACTTGAAAGCGCACGCGCTCGCGAGCCTGCGCAAGTTCGTGCCGGCATTGATCAAAGTGCTCAAGAAGCAACGCAAGGCGGACGTGCAAGAGTTGGTGCTTCTCAGCACCGTGACGGCGATCTCGAAAGTGGTGGAAAGCCTGCCGCTGTTCCTTAGCCCGTACCTGCAGAAGATCCTGTACGAGTACTCAATACTGCTCGCCAAGTGGCGCAGCTACGACCAGGAGTGCAGCAAGGTGTCGGCGATAGTGGCGAAACTTTCGAACATAAAGAAGAAGATCGCCGGATCGATACCGCCGCGTGTTTTGATACCGGTGGCGAACGCGACCTACAACCTGATCGTCGACAAGGGGAAGTACGAAGCGGTCGGTCCGGTTATGTCGGTGCTGGCGGACTGCTTCGCTAACGTCACCGCGGCGGACTTCTCGGCACTGCAGCAGGACCTCACGGCGTTCTTCCTATCCGCACTGCAGCTGAGGAGCGACGCAGTGGACAAGGAAGTGGCCGCCGACGTGGCGGACGTCGCCGAGGGTGAAGTTGTCAACGCGCTGGTGTGCCTGGTGCTCAAGCTCTCCGAGACGAACTTCAGGCCGTTCTACTTCAGGATATACGACTGGGCTATTAGGACCAACATCGAAGGCCACAAGGACAGGGCGATCACCTTCTATAGGTGAGTGCGTAGAATTATTGGTATCCGTTATATTTAAGCATACGAGCTGTCTTTTTCTATTCAGTGTAATCAAGCGACGTGCGTTAAAACTCTGCAAAAAAAGCAAATTCTAAACGTTCGGAGTTACGCAACCGAACAGCGACATTGTCACTTTGTGCATCATAGGCACATTTCACTCGCGTACATATGTACATTGTATGCCTAATCCAAAGCAGTACGCGCCTCGCCACCGTCCAACCAAAACTATACCATTTATTTATACCGCGTATTCTTTATACCATTTTATATCATTGACCATACCATTATATACGTGTTAATAATTAACAAAAATTCCAGACTGAGTAGCGCCATCGCGGACAAACTAAAGGGCCTCTTCGTGCTGTTCGCTGGGCATTTCATCAAGAACGCGGCGGAATTGCTGGACGCGTGTAACACGAGCAAAAGCGAGCAGTTGTACTACGAGAGCGACGAAAAATGCGTTTCCCTCGTGAGCCATATCGTGAGGACGCTGCACGTGGTGTTCTCATACGACAGCCAGAGCTTCCTCAACAAGGACAGGTTCGAGACCCTGATGCAGCCGGTGGTCGATCAGTTGGAGAACACGCTCGGCGGGATCGACGGCCTTAAGTCGAGGGCGCTAGAGCTGATAATCCCGTGCGTGGCGCAGTTCGCGGTCGCCACCGCCGACGACTCGCTGTGGAAGCTGCTCAACTACCAAATACTTCTGAAGACGCGTCATAACGACGCCGAAATCCGGTACGATATGTTTTTAGTAGAAGGAGCTGGGTAGTACCACTTCGACCTAGAAAGATCTATTGTAGTCTGCCCTTCGAAAACATTGCTCCTTTACAGTAGGATAATATTATCCTGTGTTGTATGGGCGTTTTACATATTTTTTTAATGTGAAAAGTTGCCAAGCGAGCGGCAATTCACTTGATGTTAAATGAATACCGCCGACAATGGGCAAATGAATCTGCTACACCCGAGGGTTGCAAAAGCGACCTTTTGAAAATTGGGCTCTGGCTACCTCACGCACCAGACGATACTCACTTCCACTTGACGCCGGTCTTCTGTGAGGTCGTGGTACTCACCCGGACGAGCCTACCCATTCGTGCAACAGCCGAGGCTGCTGCGTAGCCGCACCGCCAGTTCGCTTGTCAAATTTTGACATAAAAAATATTTTGTTCAATGAAGATTTTATAGCCCTATCTCTGTCTACCCCATGAAAACGAACCCTTTGGCGCAATTTGCATTTATTTGTTATAGGTTAATCGCCTTGGACTGCCTCGTGTCGATGGCAACACAACTCGGTAGCAGTTGGCTGCCACTGTTGGCAGAGAGCGTGCCATTCTTGGCAGAGCTACTGGAAGACGGGGACCCGAAGATAGAAGCGTCCACTAAAGAGGCCATCAGGAAGTTGGAGCAAATATTGGGGGAGCCGCTCGAAAAATACTTCTAAGAACAAATTGAAGCCATATTTGGCCTTTTTATAAATAAATGTTTTATATGGTTATTTCGTCATTTAATTTTCGAAGCGAATTATGTCAGTTGAGTTTTCATATAGCATCATCTTGGTAGGTGTCTGGAGACTGAGTTCGATCCCCGGTGCTGGCACCAATGAAATTGTTAATTTTAAGTTTTTAAGTGCCGAGTTATAACGTGGTCTGCGGTGAAGGAAAACATCGTGAGGAAGCCTGCTTATTTTCGAAATAATAACAAAAAATATTTCGAATATATGTGAAGTTCGCCAATCCGCAGTGGGGCCGCGTGGTGGATACCCTCTGTATAGAAGATATCTTTGCCCAGCAGTGGGACATGTACAGGCTGTTATTTTACATTACTATTATGTTGGATGGCAGTATATAAATCGTTTTATTTTCATACATAAATCTTTATTGCTAATGTTCATTGATTGTTGGTTTTTTGTTTACATATTTAACTACTATTAAAATGTTTGTTTTTTGCCCATGCCTAATTGCTTTAGTCGATTATATTGCTTTGATTTAAACTGTAGTTTCTCACTTAGTACAGCAGTTCGGCAATATGAAAACTACTTATTTGAGTAAATATCGATACTTTAATGGTAGCGTATTAACCACAACCCACCTCTTTTTTATGATATTTGTTCTATTAAGTTGATTTGATTGACCAAAGTAACGCCATGTGTATGTTACAGGATAATTAAAATACTTTTCTTATAAACGTTATCATTCCAGCTATTAGTACATTTTATTTAGCGATCGTAGATTTATATTTTTCGAAACAAATAAATTTGTTTTACGTTAAGTTATGAGTTATATACAATGATATTTTCATATCCGCTAATTAACTGTTGTTTCGACATAATTCTGGTTGTGTTTAAAATATTTTTTTAAAATAACCTGAATTTCTCGATTTTTTATTTTGTGATTTAGTGATACTTCGTGTTTGTTTCATTTATAATTAATTTGCACCGTTCTTCGATTAAAGTCTATTTAAACATACGTAAACCTAACAATAATTCTATTGAAACATTCGGTAAAATAACCGAATATTCGGCCGAATACGAGCATTAAAATATGTGCGAATTTTCGACCAAACATTCGGCGCATTTGTTATTCAAATTCGTTGTCCAAATTTAAGTGGTACAGTGCGTAATACAATACTTTATATTCGTCTTGATTTTCTTCTTCTAAGTATATGTATGTTTTAAAAAACAAAGTAATGATTTATTATTAATTTATGAGACTGCACCCTAGTGAAAATTAAGGAAGTATACCGACCTATTGAAAAATAGAATGCAATTAACTGGATAAAATTATGTATAACTTAAAGCTATGGTACAATAAACATAAAATAAAAATGTTAATACTAGGTATATAATATTAATGACAAAATGTTATCGACGGTTTAAACAAAAAGCCAACGTCACGCGGTGTTCCCAGGCGGTCACCCATCCAAGTACTGACCGCGCCCGACGTTGCTTAACTTCGGTGATCGGACGAGAACCGGTGTATTCAACGTGGTATGGACGTTGGCGAAAAATCATATCAAATGTCAGTAC
The DNA here is from genome assembly GCA_933534255.1 of Iphiclides podalirius. NCBI lineage: Eukaryota > Metazoa > Arthropoda > Insecta > Lepidoptera > Papilionidae > Iphiclides > Iphiclides podalirius. Next base: position 3,333,976 of record OW152816.1, read on the forward strand.
CAAATAAACCACTATCAATTTTTCTATTACCTTTTAGTTTTTCAATACTACACATGTCAAATCGTTCAATTCTACAATTTGCGAATAGCGATTTATAGAAATAAATAGTGATTATATCGGAGTTATTGTTTTTGCAAATCAAGCGGAATTATTATTGCGTACAAACAAAGCCAAAAAATATTTTTGGCCAAAGGTGGAGTTAGCTGGTTTACCAATTAAGGTATCGACATGTTAAATCGTTCAATTCTACAATCGGAAGATCTTGCTACACGAGTACCTTGTTTGAATACAATTATAATTTTATTTCTTTTGTTGTGCGATACATCTAAACAATTATTTTAATGAACCAATTATAATTAACCGCAGTCACTCGTTCGTTGAAAACTTTTTAAAATAAAAAACAATGCGATATTTTTTAAACTGTTGCTATGTTACCGTTGTCGTATTGGAGAAACAGATGGCGCTGGCGCTAACTTTAAGGGGTCAATAATATTAAATATTGCAAATGGATTAGATAGCCGCCAACGTCTATAACACGTTGAATATACGGGGTTTTCTCCAATCAACAAACTTCCGTAAGGGAACACCACGTGGTGTTGACTTCTAGACACTTTCACTATAACTTTTATCCCATATGAAAATAAGACAGATATAAAATACTCTTTCAATCAATGAAATGTGGAAAATTGTAGAAGCTATTCATATTCTGAATATTTTTTCTGATGCACTTTTCTATTCTTTCCAAATTAAGACCCAATTTCTATTTGAGGTCCAAGTCAAGCTGAAATATTAATATAGCCTATATTAATGTTTCGGCTTGACTTAAAAAAGTAAAATGTTATACTTGGTAGATTTATAAAAATTAAAAATAAAACGATCTACCTGAAATTAATGAATTGCTCTCATAAACCACGGACATGTTTTTAATGCGTACTAGTAAGTGAATTTATAAGTGATTTCCTTGTTTTGTTCTTTATTTAACTTTCCTTCTGCGCCCTAAGAAAATGCCGCTTACGGTATAATGAAAGTGTTTAAGAACACTTTCTTTTGCTCCCGCTCCTTGTTAGAGCGGTCACTCATTTGGAAGTTTTAAATGAGCTGTAGTTTGACTTTTAGTTCAAGACTATTCGTCAAATTATCTCTTTTTTTTGTAGATCGTCAACATGGTATGAATTTTTCCCATTTTGTTGGAATTGAGTAATAAAAAATTAATTCCAAATTACTCTGCTACTAATACGTTATTTTTCAAATTCTTATTGGTGTTTTGAGGAGTTTTCTTTAATTTATCGGTGACTATACTTTAAAAAAATCAAAATACTTGTAGCTATCTGTGAACTTTTCTATATTTCCATCAAGTAAAGAAGGAGTTTATCATACTGACTTATTATTTCAATTCTGATCGTTAATAGACAATAGTTGAAACATGTTACGACAATATCGGATAAATAAGATTTTTGTAAAATTTAAATAATACTGGTATAAAAGTAATGTGTTAGAAGTATTGATTAAATGGAAGAGGGAAAAGGAAGGAAAAAGAAAATATACTATAAATATACATAAATAATACTACTACGCCTCGGGGTTCATAATAATAATAAATAACAATAAATATTTAGGACACATTTGTACACAACATTTTTTAGTTCCAAACTAAGCAAAGCTTGTATTATGGGTACTAGAAAACTAATAAACATACTTTTCATTTTTAAATAAATACATATTATACATATATAAACACCCAGACACTAGACAAACACAAATATTTTTCCAGTAGTGGGGATCGAATCCACACCCTCTGGCGCAGGAGGAGGGTACTCTAGCCACTACGCCATTCGAGTCGTCTATATAATACCCCCGTTTATATACAATAAATACATTTTTGAATCGTCGACATGGTACATGACGTACCGAGAATCTACTTAAAGAAGAAATTGTATAAAAGATATGAATATCACACGCAGTTGTAGAACTTCCTAGTAAAACGACTTAGAATAGAAGGGCTTATGAAGTAATTTACTGATGAAAGTTGCTTATAGTAATGGAGTTATAGCTGCACTTTCCTTTAAAATTGAAAGCTAAGTTCTTAAAGTAAATTGGAACAGCCGAGTATCGTGTACTCTACAATTTGTACAATTCTACATTCCCCTTTTTTATTCTAATTCATTCATTACATGTGAGGCCATAAACTTTTATATTCACTTACACTAAGAAAAGGTAGGCTAAAAAGTGTTTCGATTTTTTTTGTTCAAAGCCAAATCTCGTCAATACTAAACAAACAAAATAGGTTGATAAACAGAGAGAACAGAAAGTAGACCGGCATGGGGACTCTGACATTGACGGTAGTCGACTATATTAGTCGTTAGGTGTCGTACGAACTACTTGCCGGTATCTGAGTGTACGTAGTGTACGTGATGTGTTGGTTTCGCCGTGCTCGTAGGCAGTATATGCAGTATGTTGTAAATTAATGGCTGGTTTCAATACTCTATTTATCTCCTAATTTGTTTACTGTTGATAAAATTTTTACGTAAGTATTATGGAACTATACGGATACAAAACGGAATTGTTGGTGGATTGTATATAAAAAAAAGAATAAACAAAATGTGCAAAATTTTAATAAACATTTATTTATTTGGAACCTTTAATTTTTTAATTAAGCTTGACTTGGTTTGGGGTCAAATTCTCTACATTGTAAAATTATATCTTTTGTTTCGTAAAGTTTTGGTGACACTGGAAACACCGATGTCTAGACTGGCTAAACCCAGAAAATCGTTTCATCCACAAACAACGAAGAGTAAATAATAAAAAAAAAACAATAAGGGTAAGGGCTTATTATAATGTAAGATACGTTGAGGACAGGGATATGTGAAAGTGGCTCTTGCTCTGCACAAGTCTCCTGGCTGCTGCTGATTTTATACTTAAATCATTTTGTATACTTATAATTAAAAGAAAAATATAATAAGACCACAGAGTTTGTTACCGGTTTTTCACTTGACAGGTGTACTTAGTGAAGCATAAACAGGAATCATGGGCGAAAAGAAATCAACAAAAAAAAAATAATCTAAAAAAGTTTCTGGACAATAAAAATTATAAAAGCAGAAATACCAGGAAATTCCAAAGTTGTGTGCCGCCATGTTCTTGAAAAAAAATTACAAGGAGTTAATAAAGATTTTTGATATCTGTATTAATCATATCGCTGGAATTCTGAGTCTGACAAAGCTGCTTTTGATTATATACTTGTGACAAGTATATAATTAAAGTTTGCTACGTTTTAGGTACGGTAAGGACCGTTATTTCACTCATCAACTAAGTAGTTGGTGAGTGAAATGAAATTATGTTTGTAGTATGAATTTTGAATGCGTATATATTTTCAATTACTATTCTATTTATAGGCCAAATAAGGCATTTTATAACAGCTGCATTGCTACATTAGTTTTATTTTTAAGCGTATTAAGTAACGAGTTTGAAACGAGCACAACGAGTTTCGTATACACATTTCCTCCTAATAAAGATAGAAGAATTTGCTTTCGTTTTTAACGCCCCATTATTTAATTAATGGCTTTTTTAATGTTTCATTAGATTGACGTACGAGCAGCTAGATTGCAGTGAATTGAGCATAAATTCGCTCACACCCACATTAAGTGAATATCTAGAGGATTCCAGCTGGACTCATATGGTGTTCTTATTTATTGGATATTCAAGCTCTTTCTAAACGTAGTTACCGCCATCAAATGGCAAAATAAAAATTAGCCGGGAAGACCGACTTTTTGCCCTTACGAATTAGGTGTGAGGTTTTGTGAAGATCCTTCATTCTACTTAGAATTCAAGTGCGTTTTGTAATATACCTAAAATGTTGCTATTTAAACCAACTTTTTTTCGAACACGAGTTCCGTAGTATAATCGGTGCAGCGTAGAGGACACAAAACAACTAAAACAACTAAAGCTTAACTAAACGTCCAGGCGCAAGGCAACGAAGTAGGGATGAGGAATTAGTATTTTGCATTTTTGGTCAACTTCTTCTGAAATTACAAAAAAATATCCGGCGCACCGACTGTAAATAAATAAAACAAAAAAATATATAAAAGCTTGTGACTTAGTGAAATATTTTAATTCTATTGATTTACTACATTTTTAATTTACTACATTCAAAGGCGTTCTGCACCTCTTACAATGAACTAATGTCAGTATGTTGGGCAACACATTTGTTTACCATTTTTTCTGTATGTTTTTATTAAATATATTATGTTATGGACAGTTAATAATATGGAGATGAAACGTTAAAACGGAAACGAAATCATAATAGGTCAGCATTCCCATTAGCAATAATCTCATTGCGAGTGTATCCTGTCACATGTGTCGCTCATAACACTCCGTCAACATAATCCGACAATATTTGTTCAATTAATTGGGACCGACGATAACGCGGAAAGGAATTATCATATCCCACAAAACGAACGGACCTTAATTAATATTAATTGTTGAACAGAACACGAAAACCACATAAAACAACCACAGTCAATATACATGAGCCTTAATTGATGAGAGAGATAATGAGAACCTAAATAGAGCATCGTTAATTGCAATTTTAAGTGGTGATTCATTGCTCATCGGTAACTTGAATGCTTTCTGCATTGTGAGGAAATTTTCATGTTTTAGAAATACATCTACCGTCAATTCTCTTCCGTTTGTGTTCTGGACTATCCGATTTGTAGGGGTTTAGTAGCTTTGACTTGATCTTGCACAGTGAAGCCAAGAAGGTTCTTCTTGACTGAATGACTAGACTACGCTGACTGGGCCAAACTGTAAAGTACGACTCGCCCGAGAGTCGTTCCCAGTGATGTCACTCCCGATGCGTGCAAGATGGCTATAGGAGACGGGTTGAGGGAGGGAGGGTGACGGTAGAGCGACTGTTCTCCCTGCCCTCCGCTACCAAAATGTGGTGAGCGTCAGAGTCACAAACCAGGTCCACCGATAGGGGCCGGGAGGCTAGCTGTTTGTTAGTACCAGTTCTCTTATCACCTTTATACTATAAAACTATTTTGAAGTTAAGAGTACCTACCTACGCACCCAGTTTTTCAAAAGGTAGTCAAACATTTCCACGATCACCTAGAGAATTCCAATACTGCTACCTTGCTGGCGCTGTAGCAACTAGGCAAGCTTGTTGCTTATGTTTGCTAGGTGTCTGAGCGCGCATTCTCAGACATTGCAGCATGCACTGCAGCCCGGGCAGATACAGCTGAATCCTGAAGTCGTTATTATAATAGCTGCGGAGTGTACTATAAGATCAACTTGAATACCTCGCCCACAGGCCGCAAACGTAGAAAGATTGGCAGAAAGACATTGTATCACAAATATTTAGTTAACTTGCTTCAGTATTGGGAAGTATTCCAGAACTCATTGATCCTCTACAAAATCACCCATTTTGGTGATTATCAAAAACTTGAAAGTTTTTCGATTTCTTAATATTTTGTTTCCATTAGTTGTTATGATTCTCTGGTTTTGTTTTATCATCATCTTCATTTCAGCCCATAGAGTCAACACCTAAAAATGAAGCACCATCCTCAGCCACGGTGCCTTTGGTTTCTATACGGGCAATAAATTAATAGTCTCTTTTATTTCTCTTCACATTCTTATGTACTTCATGTGGCGTTCATCAGTTAGTAAGTATTTTTACTTTTTGTCTGCTATCTACGTGCTCGTAATATCTTCTAATAAAATAAAAAAAGGAGTTGGCCATTAATTAGGCGTTTTTACGATAGGTATTTCCTCTATCTTTATTACGAGGAAATGTGCATCCGGAACAAATGTGCTTCTCCAAATTTGCCAGTTGATATGCTTTAATCGCTTTTATAAATAAAACCGACCTACCAGTGCTACTGTTATCAAAGGTGTTATTCGGTATATAAAAGGCATTTGAACTAAAGTTGAGGGAGTCAAATTCACAAAATTAAAAACTCAACAATGGCTTCTCTATCTATGGTAAGATTTCTATTCTATCGCACTTAAATTATAAAGGAGTAACAGTAAGCACGTCATTTGATGGTGAGAGGTCATTATTACTGAAAATCATCAAAACATTACAAAAGTTTTCCCCTTTTATCGATCTGGGAATACCGCTGGTGGCAAATGATTCCTATAATTGGTCGTGAGTGACCTTAACATATTGAAAAACATTCTGTCAAAGACTGGCTTTTTGTCATTATATTACGGTGAAAGCATATAGACCTGAACGTTTCTTCGGAAGTGAAAAAATGAATGTAGTTGAAAGCAAATTGATCGCAAATGATAAACGATTTAATTAAAATAACGACAAACATTTAATGCAATTTAATGAGTGAAATTTATGTTGGGATGTCATAACTCAAAGAAATAAGTATATACTGTATGCAATAAGTAATCTTTTGAATTACAGGTCAGTTGAAAATATTTGGTCACTATACTTAATCCTAGCCGTGATAGCTCAGTGTCCGGGCGCTCGCCTTTAATTACATTTACTCGAGCAACCTGAGTTCGATCCCCGGTGCCAGCACCAATGAAAATTAATTTTAACTGCTAAATTATCATGTGCTCAGAGGTGAAGGAAAACATCGTGAGGAAACTAGCATATTTTCGAAATAATAATAAAAAAATAATTCGAAAATATGTGAAGTCCGCCGATCCGCAGTGGGGTCGCGTGGTGGACTGTGCCCTGATACCCTCTTTACAGAAGAGGCCTTTGCCCAGCAGTGGGACATTTATAGGCTGTTACTTTATATTAAATCTTATAATTTGATTTTTCCAATGGCCGTGAAATTTACCGTCACTTTATAAGAGGCTTAAGGTATATAAGGTAATATTAAGGTATAAGTAATTATTTTCATATTTCTTTTCGAACACGAATTGCCCTAAACTGTTTATTTTCCATAGCTGAATAAACATATATTTGTAACGCGGTAAAGTTTAAGTTTATTGACATGATGACTGATTTTGAATATTGATGATGAATTTTAATACACATTTTTCGACTTCTCCGGGTACTCAAATTTATTGATTCGGCCGTCTGTCTTAAACCTGATATAGGAAGATTTGCGGCTGATACTCAACAACGCTTTTTTCTTAATAAAGGAGACTAATGCCCATTTTCACTATCGAACTTACATCGAACCCTAACTTTAAGGGACCTCCTAAAAGATTTAATTGCTAGTTTTGTTTTTATCACAGCTGACCCTTAGCTTTAGATGAGCGAATCCCTTATTCTCGAGATTTTAGTCTTAAGCTGTGCCCCTAATTTGGTGAGTATCAATTTTGGTGACGGAATGATTTAGGGAATCCCTTAGTTCACTGCACCCTTAGTAAGGAAGCGTTTGAGGGTACATTGGGCACACTAAAATAATCATATATTTTATTTGTTTCAGATCTACTGTGCTCTCGTAGTCCTTTTCATGAACTTCATCCCTTCCCTATGTGGCACCTACTATGGATCGAATATAGATCCAATAGACAACAACGCTGAAAAAGCTACGGAAACACATAGCCCTACACCAAAGGATTTAATACAGTATATGGATGTTGATAAAGTAATCTCAGTACTCTCACAGTTAATCGATTTATCAAAACTTCTAGATTTTTTGGTTTTCTTAACGAACAAAATAGTGGTTTTTATGTTAAATAACTAGAAAATTGACAATAAATCAACGCAATTTCTTAATTTGTTTCTATAATTACCCACATTTCGTGTTTTTTGATACATTTATGATCGCTGGACAGTTTGTCTTAATTTATCTTCGTTATTTATGTTTTTTGTTTTGTGTTTCTACTTCTTCATTACCCATGTATGGGCCAACGATCGAAAATATAATTTAATTCTATGTTTTCTCAAATTCAAAAATATGTTTTGGTTAAAAATCTTTAAAAGCATAGTAGTATAGTAGAAGACGAATGTACAAATCATAGCAAAACATACATGTCCATAGTGTTATTATGTCAACGCGTATCGCTCTAAAAGTTGTCACAGGTACAGTGGGGGCTCTTCAAGGTAATGCATTTACAGAAAAATAGCCTTGTTCCTTGCAACGAGACAAGAGGATCAAGTGAGTGGTAAACGTTGTTGTACGCCTTCATTGCATCTGCAGTAGGGTTGTGCACAGCCTAAGCCTTCCGAAGCGAACTCCGCCGAGCGTCGAGCATTGCTCCGTTCCGCGTCGAGTCGCCTAGGACACTTCGTTCCTCTTTCGCTGTTCGTTCTTGGCTTTCTGTCGTTTCAGCGCTCAACCAAGTTCAACCGCGTAGCTGCTTGCTACTTGGTCGCCCTTTTTAATAAAAAAGGGTCCAGTGGTGAGGTAGGGCTACCTCAGTAGCCTAAAACAGCCAAATCACTCCACCCGCTGTCTATTGTGGTTATATCCGATACAGCCGGCCTCATCGGTGGATTTCCCTCCGGGCGTCCCCCGGTGGGGTGCGGTGCGGGAGCAGCCCAATAGACACGCGCAGAAAGAGTGCGTATAAGCAAATCTTCGGTGTGCTCTAAAACACCTGTTATAGATGCACACTGCATAAACACACCACAATGGGTCGCGGCAAAAAAGCCGCTACCACCGCCAAAGCTAGGCGAGCCAAACCACAAGTGAAAATCCTTGTCGAAAGGAATATTTTCACTAATGAAATAACTAGGATTCTGCCCTCGCAGATCCAACCACCCCAATCAAAGGGTAGCGCGCCCTCCAAGGCCGCAGAGCCCGCCCAAATTGCTTCCGTAAGTGGGGAACTGTTGGCAGCACCGCTAATACCACAAAGGACGAAAACACCCCGTCCACCCACATCCCCTGAGTCGCCAACCCAGGACGATAAGCGTCCCAAATTAGACGACTCAGCCTTAAACAGGGATAAGAGGCAGGATGTCCCTACTCACACCAACGACGTGATAGAGCTGACGCCTGGACCATCAAATGGTGATCAACAAACCGAAGGGAATGAGGTTGAAATGGACTCCGAGGAGCCCCAACCCGGCCCCTCAACTGCTCAAACAGCACCGCCGACGTACGCTAAACGCGGCTTCGGCTCCACCATCACCACGCCGACGGTCCTCTACAACACAGGGGACCAATCAAGCGCCACCTCAACTTGCCGAGGAGAAGGGGCGCAAATACCCGCCCATTGTGGTAGAGTGCCTACCACAATGGACAAAACACTTTTCTGCCCTCAAAGGGCAGCTAGGACACGCCCCAAACGCCAGGCCGCTCGGCAAGGGAGTGCGTTTTACCCCGGAGAATGCCGCGGAATACCGGGTAATCCAGCGCTACCTCGTCGAGTGTAGCCAAAAGGACCCTACTGTTGTGTGGTACTGCTACGCTCCGCCAGAAGAGGTACCAACAAAGGTAGGGATCAGAGGCCTCCCAAGGGACACACCACCAGACGAGGTGGTCGAGTATTTTAGGAAAATAGGGTTCCCGGCTACTTACTCAAGGGCGATAATGCCCAAGAGGTCGAGGCCGGGAACACTCTACCACCTCAAACTCGACCACCTCAATAAAGACGAGCTAAAGCGCCTCTACGATGTCACAGAGGTGCTGAACATGCCAGGCATCACCATAGAGGCCTGGCTTGGAAAAGGTGGTCCCGCACAATGCCACCGCTGCCAGGGGTTCGGTCACGCATCTGCCAACTGCCACAGACCCCTGCGCTGCGTGCGCTGCGCTGGTGAGCACATATCGGCCGAATGCCCACGCAAGGGCGAAGCGCCGAAATGTGCTAACTGCGCAAAACAGCACGCAGCCAATGACAGGCGCTGTGCGGTATTTCAAAGGGTGGCCAAGAGCCGTGGCATTAAACTGCCGCCGCCACTACCACCACCACCGCCATCCAGACAAGTTCCACACCCTGCCGAAAGGAGCGTAATGCCTCTTCCCCCTCAAACTCAGGGGAGCACAGCGACAACCCCCGCAATGGCTGTGAGCACGACACAGCCAGCAGCAAGTACTCATACCACACTCATGGCACCGGCCAACGACGCCACCATTCGAGGCCAGGAGGCCAAGAAAAAGAAGAAGAGGGGGAAGAGGAAGAAGAAGAGCATCCCTCAACCGCACTCAGCGCGCCAAGCCGTGGTGACCCTACAGCCCCCCCCCCGCTTCCCAAACCAACACCACTGCTGCGCCGAAAAAGCGACAGCAGCAAAAACGGCGGGAGAATGTTGCCGCAGCGGCAACAACTACACCGCGACCACACCACCAACCGGCCCAACAAGGCCAAGGGGTAAGGGGACCACCCACCCACCACGTCATTGCCTCCCATTCCCGCGATTCTGCGTACGTCGCACAGGGAATCGAGGAGGCAATAAATCAACTGATCCGGCTGGTGACAGGAATCTTGGGGGATGTCCTGTTCTCCATCGCGACAGGAAATGACACCTTAACGGCGTTAACGAACGCCATTAAATCCCTGACCGCGGTACGCAATGGCGCCACAAATTAGGGCCATGTACTGGAACCCTGGAGGCATACAGCAACGGCTCCCGGAGCTAAGGATGCTGGTTCAGCAGCACAACATCCAAGTTGTGTTGCTCGGGGAAACCAAGCTCCGTCCGGGTCAGCCGTTCCGCCTATCGAACTTCGTCGTGTACCGTAGGGATGAGATCTCCCCAGACCACGGCTATGCCTATAGAGGTACGGCCGTGTTGGTAAGACGGGACCTAGTACACGACGAAGAGGAGCTGCGTAGCTTTACAAGCACGCGCTCCATAGGAGTATGCCTCCACGCGGGCGGGAAAGAGATACGTATGTTCGCTGCGTATCGCCCGCCCGGCTTGCCCTTCAACGCCAGTGACATCCGGAATATCTTTTCTGATAACACTCCTGCCATTATAGCGGGGGATCTCAACGCCAAACATCCATCGTGGGGATCAAGAATTGAGACCCCCGCAGGCAGGAGTCTATACGAACATGCCGAGGAGGTGGGTTATGAAGTGCTGGGCCCTGATGAGCCCACACACATACCCACCATCGAAGATCACGTTCCGGATGTCCTGGACATCGTGCTCTGCCACAAAGTGCCATGCCCTGTCCAGGTAGAGGTGCTGTACGATGCGGACACACAGCACCTCCCTGTGCTCATCGTGCTGAGTCTGGCTGCGGACTCACTGGCTCCCAGGGGCCCTAAATATAGGACCGACTGGGGAGCCTATTCGAGGGCAATGTCCACATTTAGCTTCGGTGCACCCATATCAACCGCGGAAGACGTGGAACAGGCCGCGCGCAAAATCACCTGTAAAATACAGGAAGAATTGCGCGCGGCGACCAAGGCGGTGCCGCAGGTGCACCGAAAAGACACGCTCCCGCGTAGGCTCCTCGATCGGTTACACGAGAAGAGGGAGCTTAGAAAGCTGTGGGCCCGCACCCGCTGCCCACGAGTGAAGACACGTCTAAATCGGGTCAAGGATGAGCTGTCGGCAGCCATCAAGGCGTACAGGGGTGAGGGGTGGGAGCGCCGCATTGAGCAGGCCTCCGAGTCGCAGACCTCCCTTCACCACCTTAACCGACCGACAGCTCAGCCGCACATCACAGCCCATCTGTCCACTCGTGGGTAGCGATGGGCGTAAGCACGCTGCAGCCCAAGACAGGGCTGACATATTGGCAGAGCACCTAGAAGGGCAATTTGTGGCCAACACATCGGCCCCAGGCGCCATTGCGTTCCACCAAGAAGTGGAGCGGCACATACAGGTGTTCCTGTCGGAGCCGGTGCCACGGCTGGATGGTGGACTTTTCATCACTCCGGCCGAAGTGCGTAGAGCCGCGAGTCATCTCGCGCTCCGCAAGGCACCCGGCACCGACGGAATCACGACGTTGGCGATAAGGCAACTACCGAAAAGGGGGTTAGTGGCGCTGTGCCGCCTGTACAATGTGTGTACTGCGCACGGCGCACTTCCCCTCTGAGTGGAAAACCGGTAAGATCATCGTCCTGCCGAAACCGGGCAAGGACCGACGACTTCCGGGAAGCTACCGACCGATTACGCTACTGCCGCACGTAGCCAAACTTTTTGAACGGTTGCTGCTGCGGAGAATAGTTCCCTGCATCGAGCTACGCAGGGAACAGTTCGGTTTCCGCAGCGGCCATTCCACCACGGCGCAGCTGGCCCGAGTGTTGCACTATCTTGCGGCTCAGTACAACCGGGGCCGCATCTGTCTGGGGGTCCTTCTCGACATGGAGAAGGCCTTCGACAGAGTGTGGCACGAAGGCCTGCTACATAAGCTGCTGGAAAATACCACCACCCACCGTGCGCTCGTGCGGTTAGTAGCGTCGTTTCTCCGGGACCGGAAGTTCGTCGTACACGTCGAGGGAGCCGACTCGGCGGTACGATGCATCAAAGCCGGTGTACCACAAGGTAGTTGTCTGTCACCACACCTGTATGCGGTGTACACGGACGACATTCCCACCTTGGAGCAAAACGCCTCCGACTGGGATGAAGACGTACTGTTGGCCCTGTACGCGGACGACAGTACGTTCTTCACGTCTTCACACAACGCGGCGTTTGCGGCGAGGAAGATGCAGCGCCAATTGGACCTGCTGCCCGAGTGGTTGGATAGGTGGCGGATGTCTGTCAATGTTGACAAAACGTCCGCCATCTTCATCCGCCACATCAAACACCAACCCACGCTTGAGCTGCGAGGTCAAGCGATAACGAACCAGGACACCATCAGGTATCTTGGGTGCCGGATAGACCGCTCGCTGAGTATGGCGCCCCAAGTCGAACACTCTGTTCGACAAGCCAGGGCAGCTCGAGCGGTCCTTTACCCAATCCTGACATCCAAGCTACCTGTTAAGACGAAACTGGGCGTCTATAAAACCTACATCCGTTCGCGCTTGACCTACGCCGCTCCGGCGTGGTATGCACTGGTTTCCGCCTCGCAGAGGCGCAGGCTCCAGGCGCAGCAGAACCTCGCCCTTCGAGCAATCGTGGGAGCCGGGCGTTACGTCAGGAACGACGTAATCGCCAGAGACCTGAAGATCGTGTCCATCGAGGAGTTTGTGGTCCGGTTGGCCCGTCGCTTGTACGACAGGGCTGACAACGGACCACACCCACACCTGGAGAATATTGCTCCACTCCACGCCCGTCCTCCTGACGGACGTCCGCTCCCACGAGAGCTACTGCGGTCGGAACAGGCCATTGGGGGGCCGGACCCGACCGCACTTCCGCCGCTGTGTCGAAGACGATGTCGTCCTCGCGTTACACACCGCGTGTAACGCCGTACACCCGCAAGTGCCGCTACCGCGGTCAGGGATAGGGATGGCCGATGGCCATCCTCACCACCGACCAGCCATTCGCTGGTCGAGATACATGCCCGAGTAATGGGGACAGGGCCCCCGAGACTCGTTTAAAGCAGGCCTCGCGCCAGCTTCGTACATCATCAACGAGACAAATTCCGTCCCTTTCTCACAAATAACCAATGAACACTCCAAGATGAAGAACCAGCAATTTAATAACTGTTTTATAATGTTCACGGCTAATAAAACATCAGTTGCACTTGTTATGTTGGATCCAGCAGTTTGCTTTGAAAACTAAGTGTTCCAGAATACGAAGTCGAATAAAGTTTTAGTGAGCCACTCAAAACTTTATGTCGCGCATAATACATTAATTTTAATTTTTCTTGTGATAAATAAGATAATGATATAATGGGTCAGGGAAAAAGTAGTTTCTCATTTTTTTGTAGTTGTAGTAATTTTTTTTTGGTTTGAAATCAAACAATGCGTTGAAATCTATTGAATAGCTTTATATATTATAATTCGACAGAATAAACGATAAAATATAAAAAAAAACATAATATTTTCGCAATGTGAAAAATGGAATCGCACGTACTTTTTCCTACATCGTTCATTAATTTTCCAGTTGAGTAGTAAACAAAAAAGTGGAGAAGTAAATTGCTTCGGTAGATGAGAGCAGCATCGTAATAACCAACTCATATTGTAAATTGGTAGCTTTATGGAGCCCATGAAGCTGTTAGCCGTCCAATAATTACGTTGTTGAACGTGAATCAAGGCCTAAAAATAAAGGGTTTTTTGTATTATAAAACGGTTGATATTGTTAGTAATAGTTGTTTGTATTATAGAATGGGTAGACATTGTTAGTTTATCACTGGTTTAAATGTTAACTATGGCAAGAACAAGTACTTATAGCAATTTCCACAGAAATATGTAGTTATTGTAACTTACGTTTCAGGCTGTTAAAGTTCAGTAAAATTGTTACCGTTGTAAAACATTAAAAGTTGAAACTTGGCCTTTTACTGAACTTCAATAACTATTGAAACAGAGTTTTTAAGTCGTTCGAAAAGGGTTCTCCAAATTTCTATTGAAAGGACAAGTGTTTAATAAAAATGGACTTCTGAAAGGCTTACCTTTTCAAGTGGGCTATTGTAGAACTTGACCTCACGATAAAATCCTTCATTTAAAAACATTTTGTTAAGCTAAACCTTTGTGTTAAATGAAACTATTTAACAAGTATCATTATGATTAATCATTTTTTTTAAATCGAGTATGTGTTTAGTACCAAACCTGTTACGGTTATTACTCTCCCTTTAATTAGCACACATAACATACAAAAACGTTTTTAAATACGACTAGTAATTAAATACGAGTAGTATTAAAATTCTAAGTCCCCCAAGAGGGAACCTCGGCTTGGGCTATCACTCAATACCCGTTTAGCATTCCGATTCGAGGGTGCCCGAGAGGGTCGGATCTCGGCTCGATCGGTAGCTATAGTCTGACTGGCGAGGTACCAAGACGAATGACTTCCTCTAGTCTATCAAGGTGACAGGGAAGTTCTGACGGTTGCATTTAACCAGTTTGCCGACGACTGTGTCAATAATAATGTGGTTTCCGATTCCTATGACCGCCGTCCCAACATATTTTCTAAACTTTCTTTCTAAACTTATAGTAATGCTCAGAATAGATGTTAATGTTTTGTTAATCGTGGGTAGACATGTAATCGGGCGCTGCTTATAGAAGAAGCAGCAGTGTCAGTATATGTTAGTGCCATGGCATGAAATTAAAAGTCAAATGTAAGTAGAAACAGATAGAAAATGCTTCCACACTCTATAGTTAATGGGCCTTGTCATCTTACGTTTAACATAAGTGAGGAACAATATCATTTTATTGCGATTAATATTTCAGAAAACTTTGAGTAGCTTACATTTCATGAGAGCATTTGAAAGCGTAATGAGACGTAAGATAAATGAAAATTTATTCGAAACGACGAAGGCTTGGTCTCCCATTATAAATTTTCTGTAAAGCGTTCCGTCTTCCATTGCAAATTTACATAATAAACGTGAATTTTAATGATCTCAGTTCGTGTGAAAACCGGTGTTTCTGACTGTTACTCGCTTTGGGAAAGAGCTCCGCGGAAATTCTCCATTACAAGATTCCTGCTTATTACCTGAAGAGTTTTAGTTCTTTAAGATAGTTTGACTGCCTTTTAGACTTAATAGAAAAACAGAAATAATAAATAATGTTTAAGCCTATCTGAACAATTATAAAACTACCTATCTGAACATAATGCAAATAACACACATAATACTTTATTTTTATCCGAATTATAGAAGTCGCTGTCGGAGGCCTCAAAAAAAACCAATTTGCTTGAACTTATTTATTAGGACTTACAATTTAAACTTAGAACTAAACTATAGCTAGCCTAACAAAAACATACGAGTTTTCTTTAAGGTATATGTTTGAAGTTGTAAGTTAAGTCATTACATATCAATATATGAAAACAACGTTTGTTTTATTGTAACTTATTTGCGGAGAAATTACTGGTTTATTAGGCTAACAATCGGCTACAGTCATATCTTATATCATAGTTTTCGACATAATTCGAAATAACTCTTTTGGTGGATACTTAATACTGTTTGCAAGTAAAATACATTATAAAGTTATGAAAAAGGAATTGTTTAAACTGTGAACGCAATGTTACTTTTAGCACATAGCACATTTATATTTTTATACACCCTAAATTAAGCTTAAGTGATTATAGGCTTACAAGATCGGCTACAGATCGAGAATAATTCTAAATAACTCGTTTGGTGGAAGCTTATCGCTATCTGCAAGTGAAATACATTACAGAATTATCAACAAGTAATTATTTAAACTATGAATGAAATTCCATATTGAAGACGATTTGTAACAAATTAATTCTGCTTTCTACGAATCTAAAGGCACAATAGAAATAACAAACATGTTACTTAAACGAAACTAGTATTGTCATTGATAACGAAACATATGAAATTCTTTGTTTAAATAAAGACAGAAAAACAAAGAGCTGTTGCTTGCTTATTCTAGTCTTAACTGTATTACAAATACAAACAGGATTTCTACTCTTTGTTTCCTTTAATTAAGACCTTAATTTTCTGAGTACACGAAATAACCAACCAAAATATTTGTAATTTCCTTCCTCATTTTGTCAATAAGCAGCACACATCTACGAGTATATGCTTGGAAACAGGGTCTTGAAAACTTCTATGCATACTTCGATCTCATCGATACTCTTGAAAGACAATACCGCAACTTTACTGACTAGAAGCGTTATAAGTAAAGTTTGTATAACTCGATTCATGTAATAGTTAATTATTGCGAATTGAATAGCCTATTGCGTCACGCTACAATTTTGTATTACTTGTTCTTATTCTACTTCATATGGATCGCTTGCTGAGGGTAAACTATTTTAGTTTACCCTCAGCAAGTTTTTTTTGTTTACCTTTTTAACCGTAATCATTTCTTTAAAACTACTTAATTTGTCAAAAAAGACGCGTGCCAATACAGGATGATATTCACAACAATTAGAGTAATGTTCGGTTGGATATCGAACTTTTCACTCAAAATAAATTTTGAGCGATTTCGAGGGCGATCGAGTACTGTACCACTGCTGTATCAGCGGTGCACCTCCATCGAGTTGTTATTTTACATAATCCAAATGTTAACAAACAAAACTCACTTCAAACAGGAAACTAAAAAACATTGTACCTATAACATTTGAGGATTGCCCTCTATTTCTCTGGAATGCTATCGTCAGATCGGGGTTTCCTTATCATGGTATTATCCTTGGGATATCTTCTTTCCTACAAAAAAAGAATCATTAAAGTCGGTTCATAAACGACGAAGTTATCCGCGAACCTCCTTCTTCTTTGAAGTCGGTTAAAAATGGTTTAATCGCCAAATACAATACCAACATTAATTTAGCCCTGCGGCCCTCATCTGTCTTAAGAGAATCGGGAAAGTGACACTTCACAATTGAGCTCAATTTGTCCATATGCCCTCTCGGGCTGGCCTCACACCCCGTTCATCAAGTAATGCGTCATATTTTTTTTTTCAAGGTTTACGTTCTAGTAATGGAGCAAGAATATTATCTGAATAATATCTGATCAAAATGGTTCTTCAGGTTTAGACTTAGCTGGAAAAAAAGCTGAAATATGATGGTATTCCTCCTGTTCACATTACTTGATATATGTCTCACCACATCTTTTTATTCCTTTTATCATTTCTAAGCACGGTTCCTTTTAGATGGACAGTTAAAAAAGTTATGTTTCATAAAACCATACTTTCATTTCATTGCGGTACATTTTATTGTAGCATCAAACGTGAGCTCTTTATACGATATAATGTATCACGAACCATTTTTTATTTATTTAATGTAGTTACTTCGCGCACGGGACAAGTATTTGTGTGGACCACAGTCCTGGGTGTTTGTTCCTAGGGAGGGTTGACGTCGGGCAGGCGACCGGTCTTAAAAAATTAGCCAAATCCATTTACTACATAATCCATGTTTTGACAACCCTACCTAGGTGGGATAAGTGCAGAAGGACGATGATGACTTTACTAGACCATGCCATAAAACGTCATCGAACACAGTTTTCTGAGCTAGCTAGAACCCATGTGCATGATACGCTCTCACAATGGATAAAATCACGCATGTACTCGTACGTGCATTATATCTTAAACGGGAGTAATGTCACTTGAGATTCGGTACGAGTCGTGACCCAGATGGCTATTGACTGTAATAATCATTGGCTGGGGTGGTAAAAACCGTATTGCTTTCACCGTGCTTGTAGACGAGGTTTAGCTAATAGGTTATGTTAGTTTTATGTGAGAAGGTGCTGGCGAGCTGGTGTTTCACCACATGCCAATTGATAACCACCGCCCATTGACTTTTGCAACGCGTTTCGAGGTCGTGATACTTCCCTGGACGGAAATGCCATCCGCGCAACAGCGATTCGTGTTAGCACTAAGTTTAGCGTGCGTAGTAGTATACTGTTGTCTAGGAGAACCTTTAGTGCATCCGACGTAACTGTCCTTCCACGATCGAGTCGATGAGCACGTTGCGCGGGCGATGTTTGTAAACAGTCGCTTTTATATCGGATTGGTTATTCATTGCGTTAACCACCAAATATTATAAAATACCTCTTTGTTGTATTCCTTTTTTGAATTTCAAAATATTAGTACGCCTATTAGCCTAAAGCCTATTCTAGCAATTTATTACATATTTTTTGTTACTAGCATTGTATGGCAATTGATTTTAAAAGGACTTACAGATTTATAAATATTTACCGCCAATAAAAGGTTTATAAAGGAAGTCTAAAGTGTCTATCATACGTCGACAGTACAACCTACTATATCATCCAACGAAAGTATACTTCGAACTAGCCCTAACCCGAGATATTAATACCTCGGCCTGCGCTAGCCGGTTGAACATAACACCCCTCACAACTTATCTTTTATTTACTTAAGTTCTTGGTTTACACAACCGAATAGTAACGTGTTTGCTTGTGTTCTTGGATTACAATTAAGGAGAATTTATGACCGCTTCCGGCTAATGTCTGTTCACCAAGCAAACATATTTATGTACCATATTACATTATGCTTACACAATACTCGTTGTCCAAATTTGAAGATAAAATTTGATAAACTAATAAGTTCTGATGATGTTGTAATGGAACCAGTAAAATGCATTTCAACCGATGGCTTATGTTTTTCGTATTTAGAAAGTTTTAGATTGAAAAGCAAAGGTTATTTCGACACGACTTTTCACTAGACACATTACTTTTAATATGTCAATCTATCATTAAAACATACATTAACATTCTGTTGCTCTAATGCATTACAATTCTTTGTCCATTCATTTGATCCTTAGAAACATAATATATTACATATATACAATATATATGATACTGAATTAAATATTTCAATAATCAGATCTCATAAAAAAGAAGTAAAACGTAACAAATATTGTTACTGAACGGATCATGTTTCGTAAAATTTACTTTATTGTTAATTTGCTGTTTCTTAAATAAACAAGCACAAATATAGGTAACTAACATTGAACGCTTTCGCCCCACACTGCTTGGTCTAAGGGCTTGAATTATTTTTGACCGACTTTATAGTAGTGTTTTTTCTGTAATGTTTTTCGAGCGTATATAAGTATGAATGTATGTCTGAAATCTCTAAAGCCTAAACGTTTTGACGGATTTCAACATATGAGGTGTAATTAGATTCGTCTCAGTGGGAGTGGTATCTTTATATATATAATTCTTCTGTACGTGCGTATGTCAGTGAACTCCTAAACGGCTGGACCGATTTTAATGAATTTTTTTTTGTCTTTAGGTCGACTCGAGAATGGTTGGAATTCACAATTCGGTCCACTACATTCTTTTTTAATTTCTATTTTACGAAAACATGACGTATACAATTTTTTTGTAATGACCTTGAACCCAACTTCCTTAGGTTCTATTCGCCTCTGGATATGCTAAACAGGAAATGAGCCAGGAACTAGGGGAAGCGGCCTGAACCGCATTAGATAGTAGGCTTTTTAAGCACGATAGAAAAGCTATATATATTTACCAAAAGTATGCAAAAAAAATTCATTGCGTTTCAAATTTTTCATAAAATCATATTAAAAAAACGCGTCAAAAGGTTGTTGTTGCTGTGAATTTCCACTTATTATGCAAATCAGCTACAAAAATAGCATTATTACATGATTGTTGGTGTATAGTAAATGGAAGGTATGAATATTTTGCGATAGGCCTAATGGAGTGATTCATTAGGACGGAAGAGGAGATGCTGAATTTTATAGCATCATGAATCTTTTATGATACCCGGACCAGAATAATAAAAAAATGGTTCGCATTTTTATTTGCCTATGCATTTACTGTTTGTAAGATTCACTTAGCCACATTGATGAATTATGTTAAGTTATGTCAAATAATTTAAAAGAACTTATAAATTATGTAAAATTTTTTACAAAATTTCTGTTCAAATATATTGCTATAACTATATTTTTAACATTTCAATATCAAAGTTTGAATGGCGGCATCATCCTGGATGCTTTTTTTTATCAAAGTTAGTCCTAGTGAATAGGAATACATTTCCCCTCCGCATAGCAGTAACGGTCCTCAAAGAGAGTCATTGTTACATATTATAGAATATCAAGTAATAACTGTGAAATTGGTAACAGTTTTTTTTATATTCAGTATTTGTGTATTAATATCCCAAATATGCACTGCTATACAATTTCAATGTAAAGTGTAAACAGATAATAAATATGTATGTCCTGCAACTACACTAGCTGGCCAAAAAAAAAGTAAAAAAAATCCTAAAATCTGATTGCCGTGATCGTTAATATTATTATAGCGCCATCTATTGGATACTTATTCAATTAAGCCGATAAATTTACCTTACATCGCCATCTGTTAGAATCTTATGGAACTCATAGATAATTATAACTCTTTGTCACATAACAAACAAATAATTTGCTATAAAAAAATTCTCTAAAGTTGGATCAAACTGCACATAGTGTGCAAAATTTGAATAAAATCGGTTCAGTAGTTTAGAAGTTCATCACGTACAAACAACGTGACACGAATTTTTTATATAATATGTGTAAAGATTTACAGTAACTCAAACATGTTAAATGTTATTATCAATGATGTATATTAAAATATTCACATTATGTAAAATAAACCTTTTGTGTAAAGTGAGGTGGCACGTGATAAATGAATTAAAGAGGCACAAGCTCTAGTCAAGCTCTGCTCCATTAACGAATTCCATTATGTTGAAATAATGATGAGCCTAATAGTTAGGTACGCAACGGTGACCTTTCAGAAAAGTTAATGTGTCGAATGCGAAAAGCATCTTTAAATATTTTATGATCAAGGTTCATACTTCGGAGTGTAAGGTTTATTTTAACAAAGTGAAATAATACCACAAAAATAAGTTTCTGCTTTTGCTCAAATAGGGTGGGCACTTCTAGTTAAATTTCACGGCTTTACTGATGAACAACGCAGAGTGAAAATATGTTCACTTTATAATACTACATCTATTCGCCTCTAATTAAATTTACTCGAGCAACCTGAGTTCGATCCCCGGTGCCGGCACCAATGAAATTGTTAATTTTATGTGCCGACTTACGTGCTCAGGGGTGAAGGAAAATATCGTGAGGAATACTGCAAATTTTAGAAATAACAACAAAAAAATATATTTCGAACATTTGTGAAGTCCGCCAATTATTAGCAGTGGGGTCGCGTGGTGGACTATGCCCTGATACCCTCTGTACAGAGAAGGACTTTGCCCAGCAGTGGGATATGTATAGGTTACTTTACTTTAAAAGTAGCGAAGATGCAGTAAAGACACCGCTACTTCTGTTTAAACGTTTGCTCTATCCCTCGTACGGGATCATTGACGACATTTTTACAAACCTAAGCTCTTTTTTTGCTTTTAACTCGTTGTTTTTTGTATTCCTTAGGCGAGCCGCTTGTCTTTAATTTCTCTTGGGAAATCTTCAAAGGACTAAATTTGATTTCGTTTCTTGAAATGTATTCCCTATAATGTGCGGTACTTTTTTACGTTTCAATGAGATACATACAAGTATTCTTTGCTTTTTTTAATTAATACCAATCTAACGTTTCTAACTGTAATTTAAAGAAACGTTACCTGTGTAACGATATTTAGAAGGATAAGTATACTATTAATGCCACTTCTACGTGAATTACTTTCAAGTGTCACTGGATTATTTTGAATTAAACAACAAATTATTCGCATAGAGGTTTATTATTACTTGATATACTACAAAATACGACTTAGTTATAAAACTAAAAAATATATTCATTTGCAAATATGTGTCATCAATGAACAAATGCATAATAAACCTGAAATTTATTCACTACTTAGATAGTAGAAATTCAGGATGTATAGAATACTGAATTAATGTCATTGTTTGAATTTCAGCCCTGACTGCCTAACGTAGGTATTCATCACGAGGCACGATCCTGAGTCAAATACTATATTATAAGCGATTCTCTAACACTAATAATAATGTAGAATAAGCATTTAAGGGATAAAAAGGTTTATCGTGTTCATTCTATTCCTTATATCTAAAATTCTAACCGTGTCGTGTCAGAAATGTTACTTGCTTCTCCACGGTGAAGCAAAGATTAACTATCTCAAGGCCTAGAAATGACATTAACATTAATAAAAAATCGTCATAAGGAAAAAATGTTTGCTATCATATATTTTTGAAATCATTCACAGAATATTTAATTATTTAATAAATAAATATCACATGGCCAATTAATTGTGAAATTTTTTCTTAATTGGATTGCAAAAATAAATCAACGACCTACCGTCGAACGTTTGCGATTTTAATTCTTTCATTTTGGCAATAAATTGTCTTGTATCTTGTATTAACTGATGTTTTTGCTTTCAGTCCCGAGACTATTAAAGCTTCATCGGACGCAGAACCGGTGGGCTAGCCAGAACCCACGGGTTTGGACCCTCCGCTATGGGTAGGGTCGCGCATGTGCTCATGCGTGCGTTTAACTACTATGGTGTGTCATCTAAGGGCCGTCGAGGTCGCCGGTTCGGACCGAGACCCCGACGGCCGTCGACTGTGCATTTAGCTAATCGGTGGCTGGGAGCGGTGAGAACCGCCCCGGAACGCGGGTGTACCTTGTGTACGCGTTGTGTGGGTCTCGCCGTGCTCGGAGGCGAGGGCGAACTGGTGTGATTGTTGTTACACTAACTGTGGGTGTAGTGTTATCCGGCGGGACCCCCGGCGGTGGGTCCATCGTGTCTAAGTCCTCTTCGTCGACCGGGTCGATGAGGACGTTTCGCGGGCGACGCTTGTTAACGTTCGCGTTAGTGTCCGGTAGGTAGTTTGCTGCGCTTACCACCAGAGGGTTGGGATGATGCTGGGCTCTATCGAAGAACCGTTTTGTCAAATCTTTAAAATGAGCGCGAATCGTCGGGAGTCTGCAATCGCTGTGCAGGTCGACGTTGCGCTGATACCATTGCGCACCGGTTGCGCGGCGGATAAACTTACTTTGAACTACTTGCAATTCGTCAATGCGCGTAGGATTTATGTGTGCGAAGATCATGCATGCGTAGGACATGATTGGCCTTACGCAAGCTTTATATAACAATAATTTGTGCCTTAAGGGCATTTTACTATGTTTATTCGTTAAATTGTGTAGCCGGCCGGAGACGAACGCGGCTTTATTTCGGACTTGATTTATGTGCGTAGTGAAAGTCATACGCGAGTCGAAAGTGACTCCTAGATATTTGACCGTTTTCTCCCAGGGGAGAGTTTGGCCGTATAGTGATATTTGCCCCAACTTTCTGTACTGGCGAGGACCTTTGTAACGGTGTGGCGGATGGGGGTTGGGGGTGCTACGGGTGAAGTGAATCGCCACACTTTTTTCCGGATTAATATCGATTCTCCATTTGCGGAACCAATCGCCGAGGCGGTCGGCGGCGCTTTGGAGTCGAGTCGTTAATTGGCTGAGGTTGCGATCTGAGTAAAAGAGCGCCGTGTCATCCGCGAAAAGCGCGAGATTGACGTGGGGGTCTCTGGGTATGTCGCTCGTGTAGAGCGTAAATAACAGGGGTGAGAGGCAGGAGCCTTGTGGTACGCCGGCCGTGAGGCGGCGGCTTGTGGAGAGAGGGGTGCCCTCGACTCGATATCGAAAAGCGGTTCAACAAAAAGGCCCGGATGGTGTGTACGAGCCTATCTGGCACTTTGAGTGTGTACAGCTTGTAAAGCAAGCCGTTGTGCCAGACCTTGTCGAATGCCTTTGCGACATCGAAGAATAGAGCCCCTGTACTGATATGTTTCGGGTGGTTTAGGCCTTTTAGGATGTGCTCCGTTAGGCGGTATAACTGATCTGGACAAGAGTGTCTAGCTCGAAAGCCGAATTGTTCCGTCGGCAGAAGGCCGTTGGAAAATACGTGCTCTTTGAGCCTGTTTAACAATAGCCGCTCGTAGAGCTTCCCCAGACAACTGAGGAGGCTGATGGGACGATAGCTAGAGGGCTTATTGGCTGGTTTATTCGGCTTGCGAATGCCGATAACCGTGGCTTGCTTCCAGTCGTCCGGAAAGGAGCAACTGGAGAGAAGCGTATTGAAAATTGTCGCCAGTAAACAGATAAGCGGCCCAGGGAGAGCTTTTAGAATCTTATTACTTATATTATCTGGGCCCGGGGCGGATTTTGGTTTTAAATTTTTAATTATGTCTTGGACCTCTTCGGGGGTCACTGAATTTAGAGGTTCGCCTTCCGGTGGAAGCGCAGCCCTAGTCTCGATTAAGCGGTCCACCTCCGTTAGGTGGGCCGAATCGGTGTGTTCGCGCGATGGCGTACATTGCTGCTCTAGGTTGTCCGCAAGGCATTCGGCTTTTTCGGAGTCATCTAGGGCTACTGAAGCGCTATTAGAACTAACTAACGGCGGTAGAGATTCGCGGGGGTCTGCTTTCAGACTGCGGGCCAACCGCCAGTAGGCGGTGTGCGATGGCTCGATGTCCTCTAGGAGAGTGTCCCACGTTTTATGTCGGTGTTCCGATACACGATCTTTGACTTCTAGCTGAAGGCGTCGAAGTAGAGTACGGTTCGATTCCGATCGGTATCGGTCGAAGGCGCGTTTAGCTGCATTTTTTTGTCTAATTAGCAGTCGTAGGTCGGGCGGAAAGTTAAAACCGTCGGTCGCCCGACAGTTTCACCGTCCGTTCCGAGTCTGTGACTGCGGGAGTAATAATAGTTTCACGGAGACTCGCTATCGCTCGATTTGCGTCATCGAACGTAGCTATCGTCTCGGGTAAGTCTACTAAGTTCTGGGGGTCCAAGGCCTTGAGTTTGACCTCAAGACGATGCCAGTCCACTACGGATTTGGTCGGAGGGACCGCGCCGGCGTTCTGGCCCAGTTTACACAGGACGGGCCTGTGGTCTGAGTCTAGTTCATGGATTGTCTCTATCGACTCGATGTCGAGCGAGACCTCCCTGAATAACATTATGTCTAGGACACTCGGTGACTCAGGTAGGATACCTAGTGGGAGTCGCGGGAGCGACTATGCTGAAATTTAGGTTATCGGATAAGCTAAAGAGATGCTTTCCGTTGTTGTTTGGGATGCTGTTAATGTCCCATGAGCCGTGTTTGCAGTTTAGATCTCCTGCAATTATCACGGAAGGGCCTAAGTTTAGAAGCGTATCTAGGTCGCTTTGGAGGAGGGTTCTATTCCCCGAGAGGTAGGCTGAGACTAGTACAAGCGGCCTGTGGCCGGTGAGCGCTAACCTACACGCGGATGCCTCTATTTGATTTAGCTCTGGAATGTCGAGCGGGCAACAGTGCAAGGACCGTTTATAATAAATTAGTGTGCCTCCCAGACGGTTTGCTAACCGATCGTGGCGGACAATATTGTAATTTGCGATTTTGGGATCGCGTACGCTAGGCTTCAAGAATGTCTCTTGCACTAGGAAGATATCTACATTATAATCGCGAAGGAATTCCGCGATTTCATCCCTTTGACCCTTTATGCCGTTTGCGTTGAAATACGAAACAACCAGAGCCCGAGGTTTTGTTTTACCTGCGGTTGTACTTCCCATTAAGGTGCCTTTATGGGTCTAATTAACGACGCGGCGGAGCGCGGTTTTATTGCACGGACTATTGATCTTTATGGTTGGCTCGTAAAAGCCCAAAGGGCTTCCACAAGCGTTTTGTGCTGGCTAATTGCCCTAAGACGCTCGTGGCCAGATGTGGCGGCCGCTAATTTAGCGGACAATACGGCGAGTTCCTGTCTATTTATTGTATCCAATAAACTGCAAATGTTCGCTATTTGCGCGAATGGGTCGTCTTTGTTTTCCGCGAAAACTGACGGAATTGGCTGCACCTGCGGCCGCGGCGCCGTTTGAGAGGCGGGCAGGTGTTCCGCGATCGGTCGTGAGGCGACCGGGATTACCGGCGCGGTTACCTGCGCGGCCACCTGGGGTTTCGCCCAGGCGTTTACGACGGGTACGGGCGCGGGAATGAATTTAACGGGCGCGGGTTTAGGCAACGTCGATTTCGCGGGAGATTTCCTCGCGGGAGTTTTCGGGGCCTTAGCGCAGCCTCTGTAGCTAGCCGGATGACCGGTAGTGTGGCAATTTACGCAGTCCGGTGGATCTGCGCAATCTTTCGCCCTCGTGCACTCGGTTGTGCCGTGGTCACCGGTGCATTTGACGCACCTTGGGTGAGCGAAGCAGTTATTGGCCGTGTGGCCGAAATGTTGGCAGTTGTGGCACTGTGCCACAACACCCGATTTACGTGGGGGCTCGATGACTAAGTCACTGAGTCCACAGACCCTCTTGAGGTTGAAAATGGCCTTACCTTCCGGGGTAGGGTCAAGTTCCACCATGACCATGTCCATAGGGACACGGGTGCGAGGGTGCCTGAGACGGCGCACGGCGTGGACAGGGTATCCCTGAGTGCGGATGTCGACCTTAGCCATATCGACATCCGACTCTTTTGGGACGCCCTTTATTACGACCCGAAGTTTGCGCTCTTCGGGTAGAGAGTAGGTGTGGAAACCTACCTTAGCTTCGCGCAAGTATTTAGTTGCGCGACGGAAGTCGTCCGAAGAATTGAGGTATACGCGGATACCCATATGCGTATTCTTGGACCGGGGGGTCTCGGATGTTGTGGCGTTCAAACCACGAACAAACTTGGTGCCACTTTGCCTTATCTTGTATAATAATAGGTGGCGGTGGCTTAATTTTTCGCTCGGAGGCGAAAGTCGGTTCCGACTCGGCAGACGCGGCTGCCTTTTTGGCGGGCGTCGCGGTGGGACGGTTTGACGGGGCGGCCTCGCTTTCGGGGTCGCTGTCGGTGGCCGGGCGTTTCTTGCCCTTTTTCCGCGATTTGACGACGGTGAAGCCGTCGGCGTTCGCGTTATTAGCGGGGGTCGTTTCGACCTCCATGTCTGAGCCGCCGTCCGATTTTGAGTCGGGAACGACAGCGCAGAAGGGGGCCGAGTTGGATTGCGCGGAAGGCGCGTTGAGGTCGATCGCGGCGGCGGAGGTCGACGCGACGGGCGTATAAATTGTCGCAGAGGGCGACACAATAACTGGCGCAGAGGGCACCGGAGATGGCGGCGAGACGGCAGCCGGTGAAGCCGGACTGTCGCTAGTAAATTCGACGGTTAGGCGCCGTTCACTCGCGAATTTGAGGAACTTTGCCCATATTTCGGGGCATTCCTCCCGCAGGAACTCCTCTAAGAGGGAACCCATTGCGACGCTTGTGCCTTTGGGGCTTGCGCCCCACCGGCGTGTGTTTTTCTAAATAGGCCTCCCCACCTTGCGGCAGGGAGGTGTGTGCCTAAAATTGACCTTTAATCGCCTGCGCTTTAGGTGCGCTAGGGTGAGTACCTAGCTGTCGCCTAATGCAACAAGCACACAGATAAAAATTACAATGCCGCCTCTGAGACGAGAAATGTGTGTAGAATTCTACTTACGGACAGGAACCTGCCTACGAGCACAACACTACACTAACACTATCCGCTCGGAAGTCGGGCAAAGTTTCTTCTTTCTTCTGTAACGTTTCTTCTATCTTCTATAATTATTCTTCAATCTTCTTGCTTGAGACTTCCCTAACCGTAGACCGCGAAACACGACAACGATGAGGCAAGCAGTGCACACCGAGATATAAAGGAAATAATATATATAGCAACAACGGTTGCAAAATGGCTTCCGGGTCGGTTGGCATGGGCCCTCCGGCTCAGATTAACGTCCGTTCCGTGTGGAAGCACGAAGCGAATGGCAATAAATTGCACAATAAATGGCAATTTATACTAATACTCGGTTTACATATAATGAGCAAACGTGAAACTGTTTACTACCGTTTAAATTAAATTGCTGTGCAAATGCAAAGGTATAAAACCGTTACCGTGATGCGGTTTCCCTAATATATACATATCCGTAATGAAAGTAATTCAGTATTTTAGTGAAAAATTTAAATTTTTTGTTTTTGGTATATCCGTTTTCGGGTACATTTTATATTTGTATCTGACCTAAGAATGAAAGTATTCGTTGCTTTAAAAAACCTTTTTTCGATATACTTCAAAAATTAAGTTTACAGTTTTAATTGACAATGTGATATTAATCTTAATTTTGCTGTACTTAAGACTTTTTTGAGTGTCACGATAGCTCTGCGTCTAGGCAATTGTTTTCTTTACATTTAAACCTACTTATTTCATGTCTACATAACCCAGTTTATAGACAGGTAGTATTCTTTTACCTCGGGAAACAAGTCCGCATGAACACTAGATTTGTGTAAAAGTCATGAAAAACAAATATTGAATAAGTTTCATATAACAACCTTTTAAGTCCAATTTTTGGGATTTAATTTTTTATTTTTTATTAAATGCTATAGTATCCATTAATTTACTTTATGGAACAGTAGGTTAATATAATTCATGACCTCCTAAGTTAATTCATTTACACTATTGTACTGATATCGCATGATGCGTTAATGTACAACATTATTATTATTATTCTTATTATTTTTAATTTATTGGGACATAAAACAGTTATACATTACCAATGTACATAAAATGGAATTTCTGATTATTAAACTAAACGTATAACCCACACCAATGTCCGCAAAATAATATTAAGTTAAATAAAATAAAAAGAGTAAGTCGATTCCTAGCCTAATTTGTATATTACTTTTTAAGTATTAGCGTAACCATTTTAGTACTTGTATTAACCAAAATAATAGAACATAAACTTATAATGGTACTGGGTATAGCCATTATATTAATTGAAGGAATTAGTGTTTTTGTGCTATATAGTAGAAGCAAAACGACGGTGTAGCGTGCGTTTAAGGAAGAAGCACTTGAGTGTTCAAGGCGTCCACCACATTTGACATCAAAAAACAGTAGCCTCCAAATTAAATAATGACGACCCAAACAACTTACCGAAGAAGAAGAAGTTTCTTAAAGAAGAATCCGATATAGACTTCCCAGAAATCCTCAAGTTACTTCAGAGAATGAAACACAGCAAATTTGAAATAAACATTTCAAATGTAAAACTCAAAGGACGAATCATGTTTGATACAAATATGATTCGTTCTGTATTTTGGTATATAGTATATCAGGTATTTTGCAACTATGTATATAGTACGTTTTTAAGTTTTGTTTAATTACGTGCCTAATTGCTTTTATAAACTTTACACCGCATATCTTTTTTTTTGCATTTGAAAGATCGATTTCTGTTAGGGAAGAAAAAATGGTTTGTAAAAATTATGCGTATAAAGTTCACTTCTGACAGCGTTTAAGGAAACGTATATACCAAAAATAATTTATTTATGACATTAAAAAAGTGTTGCTACTTGCAGTAAATATGTTTTCTTCGATTAAAGTATTGAAATTATTATACGAAAAAGAAACATAAACATACCGTGTACCATATGCATGTAATTAATATAGCGTACAAATGGAAAGTAATAGCCTATAGAAGATGTTAAATATCAAAAAATATAATTAACAATTTTGTTTGTCCTAGATAAATATAAATCCCGATGATTTCAAATAAACATGTGTGATTATACGCATTCAATAGCGAGCCCCAATTCCTCAAGCAATTAAATATAATGTTAGTAGACGAATGTGGTATAAGATAATTGAAAAAATATAAAAACAACATATTTTTTCTGAAGAACGACATACGGTTCACATCGTAATTATATTTGTTCAGAATAATTGAGAGGCACCTCGTTTTTTATTCTTCTAATGTTTTTTTTTTTTTCAACAGAAGTACTTTCATGTTTGACGTGTAGACAAGAAATTATGCTTCATAAAACCGTAATTGCTTACATTTTACTGCGACATTAAATGGATCCTTACATGAATTTGGTGTAGGGTACTTACTGTAATTGTGCCTTTTTATACGTATGTATATACTTTGTAGCACCCGAAGATTTAAATGAGAAAATACAAATGAGTTTTGTCGCATGCAATCCTATAAAGTAATGATACAAACAAAACGACGACCCGATTGGCGTGGGGAGTGGTGACCCTGCCTCCTGCGCCAGAGGGTGTGGGTTTGATCCCCACTACTGGAAAAAATCTTGTGTGATGAACTTCGTGTTTTTCCAGTGTCTGGGTGTTTATATATGTATAATATGTATTTATTTACAATAGAAAAGTATATTTAAGTAAGTTTATCAGTTTCCTAGTACCCATAGTACACAGCCCATAGTTGCTTACTACGAGACTAGAGAACGTGTAAAACATGTATCAAAAAAAATTAAAAAGATCTATAAAAATCCGAGTAAACGGTCATACGGAACTTTACTGTTGATGTTGTTTAAATGCGATCTGCAGTTTGTCAAATTATAGAGTCTATATGTCTATATGTATTGGCTGGTCTATATTATAGACCAACCAATTCAAGATTTAGTAATGTGCATGATGTAAATATTAGAAACAAGCATAAATTAGTTCTACCCTCAACTAGATTGTGTAGAATAAGTAAATCTTTTATGGGCAACGCTTTTACAACAAAATCCCAGAAAACGTTCAAAATGAATACATGCAGAACTATTAACTGATAATTTAATTAAAGGTAAAGCATATCTACTATAGTAAATTACATATGTAAAGACTGCGATACAAATGAATATTAAGTGTTAAAATGTGGTTTAGGCATGTATATATTATGGATGTATAGTTGCATGTACGAAGTAAACTTGAACCCACGCTATCAATGTGAGTTAATCTCAATGGGGCCCGAAGTGCAAACAAACATGTGAAGTTGTTTAATACCGATGTAATTTTACGTGAAGTTTCACTTGCTTCCGGGTCTGTTGTTTCCTAAGTAAACAAGCTGAAATACAGTTCACAAATATTGTAGGAATTACATACGCCTCTTGGCCTAATGTTTTAAGCACTTTGGAGGTTGTGGGTCCCGAGTTTGATGTCATATGTTCTTTATGCAATTCATCAAGTTCATCATGGTAAGGTTGTATAAACACACCATCATAAGGGAAATCAAAATACTGAACATAATATCTTCATAGAAGAAAACATAACAGTAACAAGAAGTGAGTTTTCTTTTGTTACAATTCGTAATTCTCGGGTACCTTTTAAGGTATTTTCCTGAGTTAAATGTTCTAAAAAAAAGTTCTAAAAAAGTAAATACCTCTGTTTGTAATATAGTGTGGTAAGCGGGCGTGGCAAATAACAACTACGTAAATAAGTCCACACTATGTATTTAAAGTTCAAACAGAGCACAAGCGAAGTACAGACGTGAGCACAAGAGAAATAGAAAGTTAGAATAGAGGCAAGAAACAAAGGAAAGGCGATAAAAACATAAAAACAATAAGCTGTGTATAAGCACTCGCGTAACTATATCGTAAGGAAGCTGAGACATGCATTCGCCGTCGCGGACGTGATGGCACTGTTGGCCGCCGGCCGGCGCCGGCGCTTGCCTTCTCGCTGCTTCGAGTATGTCCTCTCTTTCCTGCGCCGCGCCCTTTGTTGACCGCGCGCGCGGCGTAGGAAATTTCCATATATGGTCTCCTCACACTCCCCCACCGAGACCGTTGCTTGCTACGGTCGATAGTAATCAGGGAATCGTACTGATCGACCACTGCTTGTTTTTTTAGTAGTAGCAGGTTCTGGGCTCTCCGGTGTGGGTTCGTTGGGTGGAGGATGCTGGCTGGGACTTCTGCAATCGGCATCTTTTGTAATATACGCTGGTTTGAGCCTGTCTATTGAGATGGTATTCTCTTTACCTCTGATGTCGATCTTAAAGGTTTTGTTGCCTCTTTGTATGACTTTGTAAGGGCCTGTGTATGGAGAATCTAATGCTCGCTTTGCTGGTCCTTGTCGAAGAAAACACGTAGTCAGCGTAGTTGAGGTCTTTGGGGATGTAGAAAGGCTTTTGAGCGTGTCGAGTACCTGGTACAGGAGTCAACTTCGATATGTGGTCCCGTAGTCTGGCTGCGAAGTCTGCGTAGTCGACGGTAGTGTCCTTCGTAGGCTCAAAGAACTCACCAGGCAGGCGTAGTGGCTCCCCATAAACCAGTTCTGCCGCTGAACATTGCACGTCGTCCTTCCAGGCGCTGCGGATGCCCAGCAGCACTAAGGGTAGGACTTCAGTCCAGTGAGTGTTGGTATGGCACATAATTGCTGCCTTCAATTGCCGGTGAAGCCGCTCGACCATCCCATTACATGCTGGGTGGTACGACGTAGTCGGACGGTGCTCGGAGCCGATGATTGCTGACACGGCGCGGAACAGCTCGGACGTGAACTGTGCGCCCCTGTCAGTGGTGATCTTGTTCGGGCAGCCAAAGCGGGCTACCCAACCCCCAACAAATGCTCGTGCGCAGGACTCTGCAGTGATGTCCGGCAGTGGATATGCCTCAGGCCAACGTGTGAAACGATCGATGACCGTGAGGCAGTACCTGTAACCAAAAGAATATGGTAATGGCCCTACTATGTCCATATGGACATGGGAAAATCTTGAGGAAGGAGTGGGAAATGGAGATATGGGTGATGTGGTATGGCGTGAAATTTTGTTTCTTTGGCAATCTGCGCATTCTTTTGCCCACTGACGGCAATCTCTTTTGATTCCTGGCCAAACGAATCTTTGCGTCACCATTTTAGTTGTCGCCTTGGCACCGGGATGGCTCAGTCCGTGGATTGCGTTGAAAACTAGTTTTCGAAAAGCATCAGTCACATATGGCCTTGCGTTTGCTGTTGATATGTCGCAATATATAAAAGAGTTGACATCAGGTAGTTGGATCCTCTTTAAATTGAGTCCAGATCCGTGCTGCATCAGGTCATTCATTTCAAGATCCATTTTCTGAGATTGTGCCAAAGCTTCGTAATCTATGGGCTTGCGAATCTCCTCCACTCTGGATAGCGCGTCCGCTACGACATTGTCTTTTCCCGCTATGTACTGTATGTCGGTGCTAAATTGTGATATAAAATCCAAGTAACGAAACTGTCTCGGGGAACATTTTTCTCTTGCGGAGTGGAATGCGTACGTTAGAGGTTTGTGGT
Organism: Iphiclides podalirius; assembly: GCA_933534255.1. Lineage (NCBI taxonomy): Eukaryota > Metazoa > Arthropoda > Insecta > Lepidoptera > Papilionidae > Iphiclides > Iphiclides podalirius. The sequence continues at coordinate 3,367,289 of OW152816.1, forward strand.
CTGTATATATGATAAATGCCCTGGCTTCGACCATGTGGCGGAAATGCCGTATAGCCTCGTATATGGCTAATAGCTCTCTGTCATAAGGGCTGTATTTCTTTTGCGCTGGCTTAAGCCGCCGGGAGAAGAATGCCAGGGGTTCCCAGGATCCACGATTTACACGCTGCTGTAGTACTGCACCAATTGAAACGTCTGATGCGTCGGTGTGGATGGCAAGTTCAGCATCAGGATTCGGATGTGCTAGATTGGCTGCGTGGGACAAACCTTCCTTGCATGCTTCAAATGCTTCCGACATCTCCTTCGTCATGTCAATCTCCTGTGAGGCCTTCTTCTTAGGTCCGCTAAGTACTAGGTTCAGCGGTGATTGTAGAGCTGATGCACCTGGTACGAATCTGCGGTAAAAGTTGAACATCCCCAGAAACCTTCGGAGCTCCTTCACTGTCTTGGGGATGGGATATTCCAAAATGGCCTGCACCTTTGACGGTAATGGTCGAATGCCTTCAGATGATACTTCATGCCCAAGGAAAGTGATGGTCGATACTCCGAATTCACATTTAGCGGCGTTGATTAGTATTCCGTAGTCTGTTAATCGTTGGAATAACTCACAGACATGTTGCTGGTGTTCTTCTTCAGTTGCGGAAAAGATCAGGATGTCGTCCAGGTAGCCGTAACAGTTGTCCATGCCTCTGAGTGCTTCGTCTATAAAGCGCTGGAACGTCTGTGCCGCGTTCCGGAGTCCATACATCATGTATGGGAACTGAAACAGTCCGAACGGTGTTATAATAGCTGTCTTGGGTATATCAGCTGAGTGGACCGGAATCTGGTTATATGCTTTGACCAGATCCACTTTGGAGAAAACTTTACTCCCAGATAATTGTTGAGCAAAGTCCTGTATATGCCGAATAGGGTATTTATCTGGGATAGTACGGGGCGTTTAAAGCGCGGTAATCACCGCATGGTCGCCAGCCGTCATCCTTTTTAGGAACTAAATGAAGCGGAGACGACCATGAGCTCTCGGACCTGGATGCTGTGCCGTTCCGCAGCATAGCCTCAAACTCCTTCTGTGCGATCTTGAGACGATCTGGTGGCAGGCGTCGAGGTCTACTAGATACGGGCGGTCCAGGCGTGGTGCGGATATGGTGCATAGTATTATGCTTGACTTCCGTAGGTGTGCCTGAAGGGCGAGTGATATGTGGGTAGTTGCGTAATATTTCTAAATACCTGGAGTCCCCAATTGTCACCTTCACCGAAGATATAGCCTCTATACCAGGTTGGGCTGGCACATTAACGGTGAGCGAGGTGTGGTTGTCAATCAGGCGCTGGTTTCTGCAATCAACTAGTATATTATAGTGTGATAGAAAGTCAACGCCTATGATCGCTCTTGCCATGTCAGCAACCACGAAGTTCCAGGTGAACGCTCGGCGTAAACCCAGATTAAGCTCCAAGCGAACCGAGCCGTAAGTGTTTATAATTGTCCCATTTGCTGCAAACAATTCATAATTAGTCTTCGTACGGTGCCCTCTAAGCGCTGTGCGCGGATACACGCACAAATCTGATCCTGTGTCAACTAGGAAAAGTACCTTAGAAGTGTTGTCCACTACGAAGAGGCGGCCCGGTTTTGATTGGCAGTCGTAGGCCGCTAGTTCCGGCTGCCGTTGAAGTTTTCCGCCTTAGGGTGGCTGCAAGGCCTGGTGCAGCGGCTTGCTTTGTCACCAAATCTGTTGTGATACCAGCATATTGTGTTGTATCCCTCGGCTTGGATGACGATCGATCTCGACGACGGAAGGGTGTTCTGCTTCTTCTACGACTACCACCGTCTCTGCTGTGTGATCTTGATGGCTGCGCGTGGTACTGGACTTTTAGTGAAGCTATTTCTCGTGTTAATTCTGCCATTTGCTTTGCCATCTCCGTAATGTAGCTTCTACAACCTAACGCACAAACCTGAGGTGCCTGTGGTACTATGTCATGTACCTTGTCCGCTAGGTCGGCCAACTCATTCAACGTGGCACTAGGTTGCGACGCGATAACGGTCTGTAAACTGGTAGGTAACCGGCTGGTCCACACTGTTTTCAGAAATTCTTCCGTCACAATTTTTACCGGCTAGCGTCCTCAAATGTCGCAAAAATTGTGATGGTTTCCTCTCACCTAGTTCCTCGTGTTTCAGCAGTTGCAACAGCTTTTTTTTTTTTTTTGCAGCTGACAATCTCACTATAAGCTCGTTTTTCAGTTCTAAATATTTATTTTCCGCTGGAGGATTATTAATAATTTCTTTTACTATCACAGCATATTGATGTTCCAATTGCCCAATTACATAATTAAACTTTGTTGAGTCACTCGTGATTCCAGACAAGGAAAATTGTGCCTCCATTTGCGAGAACCATAAGGCGGGTTCCTCTGGCCAAAATGGCGGCGCGCGTACAGAAACTTTAAACACTGAACCGTTATCGATGTTGTCGGTTTCGATGCCTGTAGGTCTGCCGCTTATTACTTTACCGGATCTATTTGCTTCCATTGTGTTTTGCGTTGTTCACTCGTAAATAACAGTCGATATTGTCCAACGTCGGGGTCACCAGTATAGTGTGGTAAGCGGGCGTGGCAAAAAACAACTACGTAAATAAGTCCACACTATGTATTTAAAGTTCAAACAGAGCACAAGCGAAGTACAGACGTGAGCACAAGAGAAATAGAAAGTTAGAATAGAGGCAAGAAACAAAGGAAAGGCGATAAAAAACATAAAAAACAATAAGCTGTGTATAAGCACTCGCGTAACTATATCGTAAGGAAGCTGAGACATGCATTCGCCGTCGCGGACGTGATGGCACTGTTGGCCGCCGGCCGGCGCCGGCGCTTGCCTTCTCGCTGCTTCGAGTATGTCCTCTCTTTCCTACGCCGCGCCCTTTGTTGACCGCGCGCGCGGCGTAGGAAATTTCCATATATGGTCTCCTCATGTAATGTAAATTAATTAATTCAATTTATAATAGTACTTGAATAAAAAAATAAGTTATATTTCAAGTAAAAATTATATAGTGTAAGAGCTATCGCGATAATATCTTATATGAAGAGGTGGCATAATTTTTGAAAATTACTAAATTAAATTGAGATAATTTAAAATGAGCGATCAAAATCCACAGCAGTTGTTTTTCATTTACAAAAAAAAAACCATATATAATCCGTTACAAAATAAAAATATGCACCTGTATCTGTGTTAAAACAAAATAATAATGGTAATTTAACAAACATTCTGTCAATGTTCTTGAAATACATACCAAACGTAAAGATACAAATAGGGTCGGGAATTTGTATTGCGTCCTCGGATAGCTGAACCCATCCGAGCCATTCAAGTGAGGAATACTTAGAATTTCCAAGGCACAGAGTAGTTATCTTCAGATAATGTTTTTGTTGTTCGCAATTTGCCAATACGTAGAGCGACAGTACTGAGATATCTATCAACTATTTACTAACCTATTTTTGTTGTGATTTTTCTTTCTTTCTTATTTTTTATTTTCATTGTTATATGGCTTCCAATTTTTCTTAGTGTCTATACTGTTCTAAATGACGTTTAACGATATTTTGATGAATTTTGTAGTATTATACTCACTTTGATATAACAGTAATTACCGTGTAAGCCGTTTTTTGTTTATTCTATATCAATAATACGGTATTGAGATTTGCAATTTGAAGTTGAGAAAATCATATTACAGGTAACAAAAAATATTTTCTGATTTATTTATTTATCTCTCTGTTTATTCACGAACTATATTGAAGGTAATTCACCAGTTTAAGCAATATGGCTTCACTTGCCCAATAAATTGAAGACGATTTGTAACGAACAATTGCTGTGTTCTGTGAATCTAAGATCGCAGTCGAAATAACAAATACATTAGATACTAAACAGAAAATAGAACTAGTAGCAAAAACATATGTACCAAAATATTTTTATAATATATATTTAAATGTTTATGATAAAATATTGGACATTGTTGTTCGAAGTTAATATTATAACTATTTCACGGATTTTATAACATTTACTTTTATTTTATAAGCGATATTCTGCGATGAGAAGATCCCCAAGTGTTTTCGTTTGCAGTAAATTTGAGTAGAGTTGATATTTTTTTAATCTTTTCCCTGTTATATTCAGTGAAATTAAGTTTTTGAAAACCTAAAAGTCTTATATAAATAAAAAAAAAAAATGAAAAAAACACCTCGGCACGTTCTCAATATTTTGAAAAATGTGTTTAAAACGTAGTGTAGGATTCCCACAGACAAGGTTGAGCGACCATCTCCGCAGGCTGTCTGGAAACAAGTGGATGCGATAAGCCGAGGATCGTACGAGACGGCGTGCAATGGGTGGACTTATGTCCAGCAGTGGACTGCATGAGGGGACTGCTAATGATGATGATAATGATATAAGAAGTCTCAATATATTGCACATATGTATACTTTTACTGTTCTTCTCCATCTCAAATTCGTTTTCTTATTATATTTATGTTTCGTATCTCTTCGTGTTATTTGTAACTAATTATTCGCGAGCCTGTAGAAAGTATGTGGGGGTGTATATATCAACTTTATTGCACGTACTTTGACCGGTAATAGCCACTAGCACCCAAATGCAGAACCGTAGCCATTTCCAGAACAATCCCTTTAGTTGTTATTTGTTGCCAGGAATAATCGTAAATGTGTACATTTATGACGGGACCCGGTCATTACATAAACCTATCATGTGCTGAGAATGTTTTCGTGTCAGATGTAAATAAATAATGAAATGTTATGAACAAACCACATAAGAACGTGTGTGGTCAGTATAATTCGTAATTGTTGCCTAAAGAAATCAAATTTTGGTGGTATACAAAAGAAAGACGATATTTTTAATGGCTAATAATTTTACTATTTATTAACAATAAAAAATAATGAGAATTTAGAAAAAAGTTTTAGAAAAAAGTCAAGAAAATTACACGTTGTTTAAGATCTAGCCCTCTTGGTGCCAGGTACGCTAGCTACATTTCGTCGCTGATAAGTTATAAACAACCTTTGAGGGACAAAAAACCAGATCTGTTGTCATCAATGATAGTTCTAAAACATAAATATTTCAAAAATTAATTTAAGCTCACTATATGGTTTCCAATGACGTTATATTATAATAAGGTACGAGTATGGATGTTAATTACCATAGATAATAATTGTTTTTAATTGATACAGTTAATGACATAGAGTTCTTAATAACTTCTTAATTCCTTAGCATTACAAAATTCATTGTTTAAAGTTGTGTATACTGTGACTACTGTGTTTAAGAGAGTTATTCTTATATTGTCGTATTGTATATATTCGTCCATAAAAATAAGAATAAATTTTCAAGACATAATAATGTTCATGATATAAATACTAGGAACAAACATAAATCGATCCTACCCACAAGTAGACTACGTAAAATAAGTAAATCTTTTATGAGACAATGTATACGTTTCTACAACAAAATTCCAGAAAACGTTCAAAATGTATCAAAAGCTAAATTTAAAAAAATAGTAAAGGACCTTTGTGTGTTAATGCTATTATAATGTTAATGATTATTTAAATGATAACACACTCTTGTAATGAACTGATCACCCCAGGCTCTTTCAATCAAAGTTCTTATATTGTATTTGTAATGAATTCATGTCAAACCGTTTATTTAAAAAAAAATTCAAAAATAGCCCGCTGAGTTTCTTTCGCCGGTTCTTCTCAGTATAGTGGCTTTCTTTTCCGAACCGGTAGTATTTTGACTATCAATAAGCGAGTTTAATACTCCTATGTTGAATAAAGACATTTGATTATATTTTTGATTTGATTTAGAAAAGTTATATTGTATTTCTGAGATGTAATAAAATTGGAGTGTCTGTTTGTAATATTAAAATAACCGCATTTTACTAAATGCTTATGGATGTATACACGGTACATATACCAAAATAATTTCTTTTACAATTTTTGTCTGTCTGTCTGTCTGTTTGTTCCGGCTAATCTCTGAAACGGCTGGACCGATTTGGATTGGACTTTCACTGGCAGATAGCTGATGTAATAAGGAGTAACTTAGGCTACTTTTATTTTAGAATTTTCACAGCTAGTGATTTATATAAATTATTTGCATCGCACTTTTACATAATTAACTATAAGGATAGTCATCCATAATACGGTTAGACGAGACAACATTCAAATAGTGAAAATGAAAAGCGTGTGCAGAGAACCGGCTGCAGAATTTTGAATGCCCATTGTTGCGAGATGAAATCTTGTGAAATTCCTGCTATTTAAACCAACATCACATAACAAAGAATTCACGTGGATGTAAGTTTTGCACGAACGTTGCATTCACTGTAGCAGTTCTGTCAGATTTGTGGCTGTCCGAGATTAAATTTTGTTTTCGAGCTTACCATAAATATCTACTCTTTGCTTTTTAAATAATGAGCTGAAAGAATTAAGACAATACATTGCTACCTATCTTTGTAACTTATATTATATGAATCAGTACCAAATAACAATTCTACGTAGAACTTTAACATTAGATGTTTTACCGTGGGAAATATTTTTGTGCTTAATTTTTTGAAGTCATTTGCTGTGTCAAAATGTAACTATAAGTTACAAGTTATTGTGAAGATAACTTTAGATAGATTATCTAATTTGGGTTAAACAAGAGGAAACAAAAAAAAAAAAAACAAGTACAAGTTTATTTTTATTTAGTTGCAAATATATCTATTTAATAAATAATTTAAGCGATACATCTCCAGAATGTAAAAAGAACACATCTCCAGAATAAAAAAAATATAATATATGTTTGCGACATATAGGTACTAAATATATTATGTAAACGATTTTATGTGTGTATTGAGCAATAAAATAATAAAATTTTTATATGCCTCGATATTCATAATCCAAAATATATGTTTCACCTAGAATTTACGATCGATCCCCAAAAAAGAGTAAGAAAATTTATATCCAGGTCTCCCGAATTTTTTCGTGTTCACGCAATGAAAAACATATTGCGTTAGTGACGCTAACATTTTGCTTAGTGTTAGTCCATTGCTAGAATCCAAATTAGCGATGTCAAACTAATAAATATCATTTATAAACGTGGTTAAGGATATATAAAACATAATAAGTAAACATTAATAATATTGAATCAAGTGGGGCTTCCATACAACAACCACCATTTTTTTGTCGTTTTTATAGATAATGGTACGGAACCCTTCGTGCTCGAGATTTTTAGATTGATACTGTTGTAGGTAGTCTTAGGAAACAATATCATAATCTTAACGGAAGTAAAGAGAATCTACCCTCCTAAGATATTGTGTACAATTACGAAGTAAAAATGTATGTGTAAAATAAACAGTCGTAACATAGATGCCGTTTTACTTGTACCTTATATTACTACATGGTGTCAGGTGTGGCAGATTAGTGTAAAAGTCAGTTTTGTGTGCAATTTTACTTACACTAAAGGGAATTAGACAATTTGGTGTTGTTACGAAAAACAAAAAATTATGAAGAATGCCTAACAATAAATATATATGCCTAACAATAATAACAATTTTTCACTTTCTTCCACTAGAAGATAGAAGGCGTATAGCAGATATTGTTTATTTAATTAACATAGCAAATGGTTCGGTCGACTGTCCCGAGCTATTACATAACATAGGCTTAAGAGTTCCATCCGCCGCATATCGCAAACCCGCAGTTTTACATGTATATCATCGGCTAGAACAAATTATAGGCAAAATTCGTTCTTTATTCGAGCAAGCAGATGTTTTAACGTGGTAGCTAAGCAACATGACGTTGATTTATATAATACTTCTGTCAATCAGTTTAAAAAATTGCTTAGCAACGCTTTTTTTTAAAAAAAAATATGACTAGAGAATATATTTTTGTAAATATTATAATAGTTATATATATAGTAGTCGTTGTAAAATCTACGTCCGGTATTCTTCTTTGTACGCTTATATACTTTTTTTTATATACTCTTTTTCTATCTAATTGTGGAAACTTTTAATTGGCCTTCTGTATTTATTATCTAATACTTTACTCATGTGCTAGCTGTTAGTTTCCCTAAAATTGTAAAATAAAATAAAATAAAATAAAAATAAAGAAGAAAGTGTGGCGAAGTACTTCGATAAAACAACCGTTCCCGTTAGCTCGGGAAGGCAATATAGCAACAAATTGGCGGTAATGGAAATCGGCTTTTGACGATTTTCTAATCGCTTCTGGAAGAGAGACGGCCCCAGCAAGAGAGAAGTGTGTACTATTTATGCATGTTATCGGAAAACACGGTCGTGATATTTATGAGGAGTTAGACATATGTCATGAAACGGAAAAGTATGGTTTTAAAATATTGTGTCAAAAATTTAACGAGCATTGCATTGCGGCATATATTTTTTGAAAGTTACCAGAATGATCGGTGTTTCGATAAATTCTTAGGCCTTTTGAAAATTAAAGCTAAAAACTGTGAATTTGGGTCATTGAAAAATAGTCAATATTCATATTAACACAATTAATTCGTGGCCTCAAAGATGGACAAATGAGATAGAAATTGTTGTCAAAGTCTTCTTTAACCCTAGAAGAGGCAAGCGGATGGTGCAGGGCTTCGGAAAGGGCAGGCGAGCAGGCCGTGTCTTGTAGTACACGGCACACAAGTGCAGGCGGCGTTGATTGTGTGGCGTATGTGGTACAGGCGAGTGGTAGGCGCGCCCAAAGAGGTGGTATAGCGAGAAATGCAAACTGGACACGTGGCTATGAACGTGGACGGATGCAGAATTATCGTGACCAACGTGAGGAGAAATGGAGAAGCGCGGGCAATCAATCGGACAACAGATTTCGTGCTAATAATAGCAATAAATGCGATAAGTGTAATTTGTGACACAGTGTTCGGGACAGATGTCGAGCGTATGTAGTAAATCGATGCGAAAAGATAGGACATTTCGCAAAGTGTTGTCGAGTGAAGTTTGCGCGGGAGTTGCAGGATGCAGGCTCCGACGATAAGGGTTATGAGGATTACGGTGAGGACAGTGAGGCGGACAATGGTGAGTTACTAATGTATAATATATGTATCGAGGCTTCAGACTGTGGCAACAAATCGTGGTATGCTGATATTATAGTTGATGGTGTGGTAGTAAAATTTAAACTGGACAGCGGTGCAGACGCTTCGGTAATGTCACTAGAGTGTTATAAAATGGTTGGATTTAGTGTAAATAATTTAAATAATGTAATACTGTGTTGCGAGAAATAAGTAAAAAAAGTTTATCCGTTGTTGGTTATTTCAATGCTTTATTGCAACATGGCAAATACTATAGTTATGAGAATATTTATGTATTAAATGTAAATTGCAACAACTTATTGAGTTTAAAGTCATGTATTAATTTAAAACTTTTGGCTAGAATTAACAGTTTAACATTGTGCAACATAAATATAGATGAAGAAGTTTTTGAAGGTCTTAGGCTTACCGTTAGTATGTAATATAATAAGAGACCCGCGCATCCCGCTGGTAGTAAATGGTGCAAGAAAAATACCAATAAAATTATGTCCTAGATTAAAAGTTGAATTGAATAATACGGTGAAGATGGGCGTTGTTAAAAAGGAGGACGGTCCTATAGATTGGGTTTCTAACATTGTAGTTATTGAGAAGCCTGATGAGTCGTTGCGCATTTGCTTAGATCCTAAGAATTTAAATAAGGCGGTCAAACGAAGCCATTTTCAATTACCTATGTTAGAAGAGACTACTAGCAATCTATCGGGAGCTAAAGGTGAGTATAGACTACAACATTTTCTGGAACATTTCTGTGTACTGTAACGTTCTTACGAATGGTACAATACACGCAAAAGCTCAGTTTCCAAAGCATTTCCATGTAATGTAACGTTCCTGCGAATGCTCGGCGTTATGTTACGGGTAAATGCTTACAGCGAGTGTGCATTTACCAACATTTCGTTGTACCTTGCGTTCATTCTTTTTTGAAATGTCGGACCTACAAGTTGCGTGTGCTGCGTTTATCTTGATGAAAATAGAAATCTTACTCACACTTATGGCTCGACGAAATGTTACACCAATATGCAATTTGGTTTGTAACGAAGAGGCGAGCGTGCTCGACGTTTAGTTCGTGAAAGGATGATACACTAGAACATATCATAGAGCGGCTCGTTGTTCTGTTAGAAGTAAATGTTATAGTCTATACTCACCTGTATTCTCTAAATGTGATGCAAAGAAAGGTTTTTATATGATGCGTTTAAATGAAGAAAGTAGTAAGCTTTAAACTTTTTCTACGCCCTTCGGCAGATATAGATTTTTACGAATGTCATTTGGGATTAATTGTGCGCCAGAAAAGTTCCATAATGAAATGTTCAAGATTTTTAAAATGACAGGAGTAGAAGTTTTCTGTGATGATTTATTGATATGGGGTCAAAACCAAAAAGAGCATGATGAACGACTGGCACAGGTTATGCGTAAGGCGAAAGAAAATAGGGTCAAATTTAACAAACAAAAATGTGTATTTAGTGTAAAAGAAATTACGTTCATGGGCCATACATTCAATGGGAACGGTATTAGGCCAAACAATAGCAGAGTAGATGCAATTTTAAAAATGGCAAACCAACAGACAAAAAAGGGGTCGAGCGATTTCTAGAAGTCACCAATTATTTGTTCAAGTTTATTTCAAATTACTCAAAGATATCAACGCCATTAAGAGAATTATTAAATAAAAATATAGAGTTTAGTTGGTTAACTGTACATGAACAAGCTGTCCTTAAGTCTAAGATCAGTAGTGCCCCAGTTCTAAACTATTATTCACCAAGTGTACCAGTTACAGTGTCAGTTGACGCAAGCGCCCATGGTCTGGGTGCCTGTCTTCTGCAAGAAGGTCGACCTGTGACGTATGCATCGCGCACGCTCACACCGACGGAGACACGTTACGTTAGAAGAGCTACTCGCCGTGGTTTTTGGATGTACAAGATTCCATCAGTATATTTATGGCCATGATAAAGTTACTGTAGAAAGCGACCATAAGCCGCTAGAATTCTAAAGAAACCGATGAATGAAAACTCCCGCTAGACTTCAGCGTCTGTTATTAAAGATACAACATTATGCTGTTGATTTGCAGTACAAGCCTGGAAAACTACATTTATCGCGGATACGCAAAAAGGTAAGGATGACTTAAGTAACAATATTGGAATGTCCATTCATGAGTTACATGTGATTAAAGGGATCTTATTTAGGAACAATTGTATCGTTATACCGATGTCATTACGCAGAGAAATGTTGCGTAGAATACACGAAGGACATCTGGCAATTGAAAAGTGTCAACGTCGTGCACGTGACGTAATGTGGTGGCCAGGCATGACGGCAGATATCGCAGGCGTAGTGCAGGGCTGTGAGATATGCCAGCGGCACCATGCTGCTAACCCACGGGAGCCTCTCGCGCCACATCCCGTGCCGACACTGCCATGGGAGAACTTAGCCGCTGATATTTTCGAATTCAGAGGAAAGCAATATCTTCTTATTGTAGACTATTTTTCAAAATTCGTAGAAGTGTGTTTATGAAGTGATTTGCAAAGTATTACTACTATTAAAGCAATGAAGAAAGTATTTAGCAGGTTTGGAATACCTAATAAAATTATTACTGATAATGGAATACAGGTCACATCTGAGGAATTTAAAATGTTTAGTTAAAAATGGGGTTTTGAACATGTTACTAGCTCACCTCATTACCCTAGGTCTAACGGCTTAGCGGAAAGAAACGTGAGAACAGTGAAGTCAATATTAATTAAAGCACATGAGTCGGGTGAAGATTGTCAGCTGGCACTCCTAAATTTTAGAACTACGCCACTAACAGGAGAGGAATATTCACCTGCCCAGCTGTTGATGAATCGCCGACTTAATACTAGATTGCCTATGCAACTTAACAAGATGCGTCCTAAAAATGTTAACACACGCCTAGTAAAGGAAAATCGATTAAAAATATTGAGAAACAAAAAGAATATTATAATAAGAGTACTAAGCGATTGAAGTCACTGCAACCGGGTGAAGCAGTACGAATGCAGACTAACGGTATATTGGAAAAGGCTAAGGTAAAAGAGAGCACGAGGTGAACGTTCATATTGGCTGGAAACTAAAAATGGTCGAGTTTTGCGTCGTAACAGGCAGCGTATAATGACTCTGCCGTCAACATCACGTTCAGACTCTAAAGATTTAACTAAAGATCATAATAAAATTAATTGGAACTCAAAGATTGATTAGGATTATTTTGAAAACACAGACAAAATTTTACTGCCGCGCGGGATAAGCGGGGATGCGCAGACGAAGGAACAAATCTCGCTGCCAAAACAAGCACGTGTCACTCGAAGCGGGAGAGTTGTTCGTCAGCCAGGTCGCTTCGAGGTGGTTAATTAAAGTTGAAATTAATTGTTACTTAAAACAGCCAAAAAAAAAACAACAATTGGAAACAAGAATTGGAAGATTTTAGGTTTAGGAGGTTTAATATTTTGCATAATTCTTAATATTGTAATTGTTGTTGTTAGATATTTATTCGTATACCTATATTATTCATAATTATAGCCTTCCTAATTGGATAGTTAGAATAGGTTTATATTATGTATTGTGATTATTATTAATATATACAATATAATATGTCAATGTTATTTGCGTCAAAAATTTATAACTACTAATAACTATATATAACTAATAAGATCAGTTATTCTTATTTGATATTTGTATGAAATTAGAAATCTTTAATGAAATTTAATTTATTTACTTATACTTTGTTTAAACGATGAAATGATAGCTCCTACATACTTTGGTGTATAATATTATATAATAATTTATATCATAATTTATATATTCCAAACTAAAACAGAATTCTATTTTTTTTGTTCATTAGGGAGAATAAAGATAGGGCGATTAATTGATTAATGTATTAATTATGATTATTACCTACTCAAATTTTGGTAAACATTGTACAAGTGATTATAATGTGACTTGAACTTTGAAGAAAGGGAGATGTTGTAGGATGCTTTAGGAAATAATATCATAGTCTTAACGGAAGTAAAGAGAATCTACCCTCGTAAGATAATGTGTACAATTACGAAGTAAAAATGTATGTGTAAAATAAACAGTCGTAACATAGATGCCGTTTTACTTGTACCTTATATTACTACAGATACCCTTATTACCTCACATAATGCTTTTCTTGAAACGTTAAAGCGCCGTATGAAACTATGCTATCATTCTGAAAATTGACTAGAAAGCTTTGGCTAAAATGTCCTCAATGTTTATACGTAATTAAGTAACGATGCTTGTAATCTCTTTATACTTTACATCAATTTGTAAGTCGCTTAACGATTTGTTTGCTTGTTATTTACCGATGTGGTTACAATCAATGGTTAAAGTGGTTACGACAAACATTTACGACCGGCGCAATTAATTGCACGGTGAGAAAATACCGGTGAAGATTTGTTAATTAAACGAATATGTATTATGTGTCTAGGGGGCGTCTTTTGACATTTTAAAAACTCCTTGACTTAAACTTAAAAACTTGAACCAATTTGAAAACAATTAAAATCTATTTTCCTTGATCTCACTTTGAATATTTGATAATTAATATTCTGTTTTTTCATCCTCTACCCCTTTTAACATACTGGTGTTTATAATATTATAAAATTATATTGTCCATATTTTTTTTTAAATTATCCGTAGGACCTATTTTTTATAGCAAATGTAGGTTTTTTTTCACATTGATGCCTAAAGTTTTGCTGTAATTATGAGTATGCTGAGTAGCGTTTTTTGATAAAGATATTTAAATTTGAATTTGACTTTTTTTACAAGACATAAAATATAAAACAGATTTTTGTCAAATGACCCCACAATTAATTTTTGAGCTTAGCTGTTTTTCTAGTTTGCATTTCTGTTTTTTGTATCTAATTTTTATTGATAATTATTTTTTATAATTTCTTAAGTTTTTATCAGATTCAATATAATAAACAAACCGGTCAAGTGCGGTCAAGTGCGGAAATAAACAAACCGGTCACTTATTTTGACATATAAAAATCACTAAGGTTGCATTAATTTTCAACGTTTTTTATTAATAATATTTTTATTTTTCGGAATTTTTCCTTTATTTGTGCTGAAAGACCTTGCTTTTTCCCAAATTTCGTGATTCTAGGTTAACGGAAACTACCATATAAATTTCGACCCAAAACCTTTAGGGTAGTTTGATCGGTAAGCTTGATCTAGAATTGTCAATTTTGGTTAAAAGCAAGTTCTCTCGAAAATAAAAAAAAGTTGAAAATTTCAAGTTTTCGCGAAAATCTAAATTTGCCTGTATCTTTTTATCGCGTTGACTCAGGACCTTGATTTTTATACACCTAATAGGGACTATAGGTCTCGGTATCTGGTAAAAAAATCACTTGCGAGGACTACTCGTTCATGAAAAAATAGGTAGTGACACTCGAACAGACAAACGGACAACAGTGATCTTATAAGGGTTCCTTTTTTTACCTTTTAAGGTATGGAACCCCAAAAAATCATTATCCATAGAATATTTATATTGAATACTTAAACTTATTTTAAGATATCGAATGTTTATATTAAAATCAACACCCTAAATAAATAACTAAGGACATACAGAAAATAATTACCCCATGGAACTTACATTCGTAATTGATTTAACATTCATATAAAATACACAATATTGCAATTCAAGAAACGATATTATCAACAGAATATGGTCTTTGAAGATTTCTCAAGAGAAATTAAAGAGGAACGGCACGTACTACGACTGAGGAATACAGAAGAAACAAAAAAATAGCCTCAATTTGTAAAAATATCGTCGTAAAGGGCGACGCCATTACGTGATACGACGAATACCACGTCCCTCAAAGAACTAACGATGACTTTATCCAGTATACACTACATTTAGCGTTTATCCTTTGATATACTATTTGAAATTCCATTTGACAGCTAATTTTATGTAACTCTCTGAATAGATCAGAAAGAGCTTCTTAATGATTAGAATGATCAATTCAAAGAGTTTAACAATCCTTTTGGCAACTCAAATAATATTTGAAAATCCATTTGACAGCTGATTAGTTGACTTATACGATGATAAGTGTTTCAGAAACCGGGCGTTAGAGTGTAGGTATTATACTAGCGGCTTCTAAATATCGATTATTAGTTTATTCGTGTTTATTTTAGTGATATTTCTTAATATAAACTTATAACTAAAATTAAACTAACAATGCCTTAAAGTAATATATGAACAAGAACAATTACCTATACCCAATGATATTATATATATAAATAAAAGGTAGATATGACTCTAGGGCACCGAAACTGAGGCACTCAAATTACACCAACTGATCTAATCAGATTGAAACTCTATAGACTGCTATCTCTTTCCGTATCATACGTTCTATATCATCTGACACATTAACTTATATATGTCATATAATGTAATATCCTCCTCCTTTTGAAGTCGGTTAAAGAGGAACAATTTTTAAATGCGCGCCGCGCAGCATGGACATGTGTCATCTAATATAGATGACACATGTCCATGCTGCGGGGATTATTAAACATTATTGCCTATACCCAATAACTAAGGAGTGTACCTTTTTATTGATGTTGAAATCTCTTGCGCCAGAGGGTGTGGGTTCGATTTCCGCTACTGGAAAAATATTGTATGATTAACATGGTGTTTTTCCAGTGTCTGGGTGTTTATACGTGTGTATATTATTATTATTTTGGGGGATATTCATTTGTTTTCTCGTCTGGTTGGGTTTATAAATAAAAATAAAAATATAATACATATTGCATATATAAAATAAATATTATGGATAAAAATAAACATATACATATAATGTTGTATATATAAATAGGACCCAACCAGACGGAAGCCCTCGGCAGGGGAGACCAAACGGCCGAGGGTTAGGGCGATAGGGAGAGAAACCGGCGGACGATGCGGGCGGTATCGAGGAGTCGCGGAGTCCCAGTCGCCTCAGATGTTTGGAGAGGCTGACTGGGATTAACCCATTCGCAGACACGACTATCGGGATAATTTCGGTCGGCACACCACTCCACATGTCGGTCACCTCGTGAGCCAGGTCCAGATACTTTGTCATCTTATCTGTTTCGGCTTTCACGAGGTTCTCGTCATATGGAATGGTAATGTCGACCAAAAATAGCCGCGACGTGTGCCCGGTCCATCACCACGATGTCAGGTTTGTTCGCGACAATCGTCCTGTCTGTGATGATGGGCCGGTCCCAATAGAGCCTGGCGCGGTCATTTACGGCCTCCGGAGAGTACTTATAGTACGGCAGTTTTCCATCCACGAGGCCGTATTTCAGAGCGAGCTCCTTGTGTAGGATTCTGGCTACTAGGTTGTGTCTATGCAGATACTCAGAGTTAGAAAGCATGGAACAACCGGAAATAACATGCCAAAGCGACTCCCCGGGATGGCAACAAGCTCGACAGATGTCGACGGTGCCATCCCTTAGGATGTGTTTCCGATAGTTGTTCGTCTTAATAACCTGATCCTGTATCGCACAGACAAAACCTTCGGTTTCCCCAAAGAGGTCACCGAAACGTAGCCAGTTGAGGGAGGCAGTAGTATCTACGAAAGGCTGGTAGAACCTCCCGTGGAGCTCTTTCTCCTTCCATACGGCCTCCCGGTCGGAAACGCTCAGTACTCCCGGGTCCTGTCATTGCTCGTTGGCTAAGGATAGAGGGGTAAGTCCTTTATCACAACTAATGACGTCTGTGTAGATTGAATCATCCGATCTCGCCAGGAAGTAGTTGCAGAGGCTGAACACCTCGCGATTGTGCATGGTAAGGGCGCTCAAAAAGCCCCTCCCGCCATGCTTCCGCGGCAGGTACAGCCTCATCACTGACGATCTCGGATGATGCATCCTGTGGGACGTCATAGTTGTGCGGACTTTTCGGTCCAGGGCTTTGAGTTCAGTTTGAGTCCACCTGAGTATGCCAAAAGTGTACATGAGGACTGGCATGACCCATCCGTTAAATGCGCGTGCCTTGTTCACGCCTGACAAATGGCTGTTAAACAACTTTTTCAAGCGTGCAAAAAACACATCACGAACTGACTGTTTCATGCCAGTCTCATCGATACACATGTTTTGTGACATACCCAGGTATCGGTATGTTTCAGCCTCAGAGAGTGTCCTTATGTTAACGGGCATAGATAAGTCTATGCCCTCCGTATTAGTGACCTTACCCCTTTCGACATGAAGGACCGCACACTTATCCGTCCCGAGCTCCATTTTGATAGAATTGCTGAAATCACAAGTGACTTTAAGCATTTCCATCAAATGGGAGCGATTGGAGGCGAATAATTTGAGGTCATCCATGTAAAAAAGGTGGGTCACTTTTTTCCCTCCTCTCCGAAGCTGAAATCCTCCCCCGAGCCCCTCAGTAACATGCTGAGAGGATTCAGGGAGAGGCAAAACCATATTGGACTCAAACAGTCGCCCTGGAAAATACCCCGTCGTATCCTTATCCGGTATTCCGCAGCCGTCATCCGCTCGCCTAGATGACAAAGGATCGTACTCCATTGCCCCATACAGTGCTCGAGGAAGTCTCTTACTGTACAGTCTACTTTGTACAGTTCGAGGACCCTCTTTAGCCATGTATGGGGCACAGAGTCGAATGCCTTTTTGTAGTCTATCCAGGCGGCGGAGAAGTTCCGACGGTTGCGTTTAACCATTTTGCCAATGACCGCGTCGATGAGAAGCGGTTCCTTGGTTCCACGACCGCCGCCCCGACATCCATTCCTGAGCAGGAGACATAATCCGATTCATATTAATATGTCGGGTGATTCTTATGCTCAGAACAGATGTCAGTGTCTTATAGATGGTGGGTAGACACGTAATGGGGCGGTACTTACTCGGGTCTGTGGTAACCTGATCTTTCGGAACCAAGTGAGTGACCCCAGTAGTAAAGAGGCTCGGGAGCGACCTCTGATCGAGAGCCTCTTGGAACTGTCGGGTGAGCACAGCATGACACACCACGAACCCATTCAGCCAGTAGTGATGCAGCCCGTCGAGTCCCGGACTTTTCCAGTTCGGGGCTCTACAGACTGCCTCAGATACGTCGTCGGGTGTTATGACGACGGGGTCTATACTCCCATAGACCCCGTCGTATATCTGCACATTGGCTCGCCACGACTTGCGTCCAAGGGCCCTCGCTGTGGTCTACGGGCTCTGACCATAGGCTGCGCCAGAAGGCAACAGTGTCGGCCTGGTCCGGTCCTTGGCCCGTTCCACAACTCATTGGTCGCTCCAAAGATTTGTAGAGCCTCTATTGGTCACTCTGGAAGAGGCGATTCTGGCTAAACCGCGCCGTCCTCTCGGAATATCTCCGAATCCGCTTCCCCCAAGCAGCGATCTTCTGCTTCAGGTCATCTATGCGCTCCGTTAGTTTTTGCGTAATATCCGGCTGGGACAAGTTGGTGTTGGTCCCAGCGAACGCCATCCTAACGGTGCGCACAATTCTGGGCCTATTATTGCCTGACCTGAAGCTTATCAGCCTGCCGATGATGGCCCTTACCTTTGCGATACGGTCCTCAATTCTTCTTCTCCATACTGGGATAGTGCTACCTGGTCTAGTAGCACGTCCAGTCTTGGGAAGTTTGGCGCCAACGATTCGGTATACTGCCAGTGCAGCGCCAAATAGAATTGAGTCCGTATCGCAAAGGTCCCGGCTAGCTTCCAAATAGGTTGCCAGCATCGGGTTGAGAGACCTTACGACAGACCGACTCCACTTACTCAGGGGTATGCGGGGGAGACGTGGTCGATTCTCGAGAGGCGTTTTCGCGCACCTCCAGAATTGCCTCCTCCAATATGCTTCTCATCTGCTCTATATCTTGGGCGACTATTCCATCATCGCACGAATCTACAGGAGCCGGGGGGTAAAACGCGGCCTCCGCTTCCGCTTGTAACCCCGCGAGGTCCGCAGCTTGCGGGGTCGAATTTCCAGCCACTGCATTTTCGTCCGATGAGGGAACAGCCTCCACTGCATGGGGAGATGCGTCTGCAGATGCGTTGTCAACCTTTCTAAAATTGGGCACCGGCCACCTCACTCACCAGACGAAATGCGAAAGTATTATACTTTCACTTTAACGCCGGTCTTCTGTAAGGTCGCGGTACTTACTCGGACGAGCCTGCGCATTCGTGCAACAGCCGAGGCTGCTGCGTGGCTCTACCACCCTTTAAAGAGACTATTCAAATATATAACAAAATTTCATAATAATATCTGTTTATACTGCTGTATATCCTACTGTTCTTGATAAATACGTAATAAGCGTTTCAACGTTATACTGAATACAGATTTACTTGCTTTGTTGGTAGAAGTTTTTGCATCCCGTTTCAAATAAAGATAAAAATATATTTTTATGTCAATGCTGCATATTTTTTTCTTTGTGAGGGCAGATGTCTGACGACTTGATGTCACTTAACCTGGGCTGTGGGACCTGCATATAGTGAGTTTTAATTTGTAATCTAACCAAAAATTATTAGTCAAATCTGAGCTCAACATTAGTTGTGATAGGAAAGGAAATCCTGTTTGTACATGAAGCATTCAAAATAATTCATAACGAAGAAAATAAAGTTAATAACGGACCTGAGCAAACGGGTAAATCCCGGCTATTATCCCAGGGATTTACCCGTTTTAATAAAAATATTTTAAGCAAAGCAATATAAGCATTTAGGGAGGATTATTTAAAATAAGGTTGTGTCTTCTAATTTATAGTCTTAGATTCTTTTTTCGCGGCATCAAAATAAAAATATTTAAGTTAAAAAAAATCATAATTTAAAAATAGTAAACTTTAAGAAAACCACATTGATAACGTATGAAGTTTTAGACAAAATAACGTACGAGTTTATCGTATCACCTTGTAGCATTTTTTGAAGAGTTTAATTTGTACATCTACGTTGCGTCGTGTTTGGTTTAGTAGTTTATGTTATTGCCAGTTTATTAATTTTTAGCTATTGTTAAACATTGATATTTATGCACTCAACGACTTATTTTCGTACACGAATAAATTGCTGTAGGGCAATAATCGTTAAATTTATTAAAACTTAGCGATTAGCGAAGTTGTTTTGTAAGCTTTTGAAATCTTCGTTTACACAGGAACTACCCTAGTCTGGAAAAACGAAGTTATATTGCAGAAACCTGGGCTCTGTTTTGAAACAATGTTATTAAGGTTTTCTGCGCGAGATGGCTTTTATTTAAATGCTGGAAAAAAAACAGCCAACAAGGGAATTATGGCTCAGTATCTAAAACAGCTATTTGTTATAGAAAAATATTCTCAGCAAATGCTAAAAATAAAAGTTTCATGTAGTCACCATGAAACTTTTATGTTTAGTCATCAATTATCAAATCATCAGTCAAATACTTTTGATTATTGATTGATTAAATGTCTTCTATTTTATTGTATAAGCTAATACGTGCATAATTTATAACAACATAACTAGTATTCAAAGAAAGTATATGTTCGACAGGGAGATGCAAAAGAAAATTATTAAAATAAAATTTGATTACAAACACCGTTGCAACTTTATTTATAAATTATTGAATGAAATTATTTTCAAGGGAAGTATCGCGTTTTAGTAAAATATCAAATTTTATGCAGCAAGTAAGATGAAGGAAAGGACTATACGGTTTTAAATCAAATCTTTAGAGAATTTTTAAGTAGAATGAATCGAGTATGTCAACAGTATGCGCTGAAAGTTACATAGCGCATTAGTGCTTATTCTAGCTTTGACATATTTACTTCAAAAGTTTCTAGCAAACAAATAAGAAGTATCGTTTATCCCAAAAGTAGAGCCCGAAGAACAATTTATCATGGAACATTAGCCAATGGCGTGCTCCAAGCTTTGAGCTAAAGCTTTGTTAGTATTTCAAAAGTTTTGCACGCAGTTGGTGTTGTTTATTTTGGAACAGAGTCTAATGCAATGATGTGCATTATGCAATGGTCATGCTAAATTTACTAAAAATTTTTACTGAAAACAGAACATCAATACATTTCTCCTTTCCTCAAGTGGAACAGAAAGGTTTTGTTCCACACAAGGTTATAGAAAATGTATTAGTGGATCAGTTTATTTTATTATGCTTTTGCCATGTATGTCACGATCTCAAATTGAGCTAAATGTGGATATTTCTTGTAAAGTATGAAAAAAGAAAAAAAGGATGAAAATTATTGTTTTTCTGAATATTATCGACATTATACTCGAAAAACGATTGTTTTGGTATTGCTCATTAAATATGTTAAATACTGATTCACAAAAAAATTAGTTTTGTTTTTTATATTAATTAAAATAAGCAAGTAAGGGTTTGACGATTAACTAAAAAGAATTCTGCGAAATACGCATTTATTATTTTATCATGACATATATGTATATATTTATATTGTTTGCGTTGCGCTACCTGTATTTTCTTGTTTATCTAAGAAAATACGATGTAATAAATCAGTAATACGAGTATCTGAAGTTTTTGAAGGATGATTCATAAATATAAACAGCAAGGATTTATACAGTGCGTCATAAACAAAATCTAATCTCAAACCAACCACAAACATGATAATTCTTAGACAACAAGTGCAACGTTCATGCAAAACTCAAATCCGCAGATATCCTTTGTTTTGGAGGTACGTTTACCCCGTTCAGATTTCACCCCGTAACAATGGCTGTGCCAAAACTCTGCAGCAATTTTTGACACGCTTTCATTTTTTCGCCACTTGAGACTATTTCTCCAGTAGCTAATGAATCGAACATCGTTCGATCCAAATTTTTAATATTCTTTTTTAAATTACATACTTTCATACTTCCAGTTAGTGTTAACTTTCATTTATTTTGTTCATTTTTTTAAAGCCCGTAGTGTTAATCGAATCCATAAACTATATACGGTACGATAATCATTATATAGTACGATTATAAGAATACCTTTTAATAGCGCCGACTACCCAAGTTTATTTAAGCCTTTCATTTGTCGGTGCAACATAATTGTTATTTCGATTGGCTATGTTCGATATAATATTATTCCATGGAGTTTTGGACAGGTATAGTTTGTAGTAGTAGTAAATTAAGTTTTGAAATGGCTTTAGAAGTCAAAATCGTCAAAGTTTGAATACTAACTTAACTTGACAGGTTCCATACCTAAGTTACTAATGTCGAATACCTAAGCTATAATTGAACCCATTAACAAACCTTTCATATATTGTCATAGTAATAAAAGGTTGTAAGAAGTTACAAGGTTATTGATTTCATTTCATTCAATCGATATAAATGTGATTTTATTAGATCAATTGCATTTCATGGATGCCAAAAATCGACGCTGTTTCTTTTGAGCACCCAGACGCTCCAGCCAAATGAGCTAAGCGCCTAATACCCTCAGATCAGAGGAGGCCTTTGCCCAAAAGTGGAACATTTATAGACTGTAACTTTACTTTTTTACGTTTTACTGGAAAGTACGAACACTGCGATTTATCGATTCTATGAGATCTCACCCTACGGTCATCACTGCCAATGAAATTTCAATAGGAGCGAAAATGGATGGGCGCACCTTTTTTGGTGCATAACGGTCTTACTCAAACTGTCTGTTTAGTACAGTTTGGGGGCTAACAACTACGCCTGGCACTTTGAAGCCATATCTCTGGTGGTCATTTTAGGCCGACGTAGCCACAGTCCACCACGCGACCTCAATGCGGAATAGCGGACTTCACATATCTTAGAAATATTGTTTTTTATTATTTCGCAAAAACAGAAACGTTTCCTCACGATGTTTTCCTTCATAGCTGAACACATGATAAGTCTTTAAAGTAACGTAAGTAAGTACTTAACATTAGCAATTTCATTGGTGCCAGCATCGGGTATCGAACTTAGTTGCCCTTGTATATTGAATTAAAAGCAAGCGCCCAGACAAATGAGCTATCATGGCTCTACTTTCTAATAAAAACAATACTATTCATAACGCGTGTTTTAAACGAAACAAGCTTTTAGCAATTATTTTCTCTTTGTCACTACGTTTATATATGATGTATTAATTTTGTCTAATAGTCGAAATATTATTTGGTGTTGCTGAGATTTTTCTGCTGTAGTAGGCCACGCAGCAATTTAGGGTGTTACGAGAATGGGAAGGCTCATCCGGGGAAGTACCACGGCTTCACAGAAGAACAGCGCGAAGTGGATGTATTATACTTATACGTTTCGTCTGACGAGTGAGGTAACCGGGGCTCATTAATGTTTTAAAGGTTCGAAATGCATCTGCAACTCCTACGGTGTTGTAGACGACCATGGGCGGCGATGATCACTAATTAATATCAGATTAACCGCCCGTTTGTCAACTTTTCGCAAAAAAGATATGTTTATTTATTGCTATATACATGCTACTATATTTATTTTAAAAATGTATTGAATTTGATTATTTAAACAAATAGCAGAGGGCTGCTAGCCTATCGTCCAAGGACGCGAGAGCTAGTGGGTTTGAAACCTTATGCTGTTCATATTAAAATAAATAAAATTCAAGCATTAAAAATGATACATGTTTGCGGTTACAATAATTCAAGTAAACAACGTATACGATAAACACAAAATGTTTTCATAAAACGGGCTTCATGATTTGAAAGCTTTGCAAATGCACCACTTGGTCAAAATCCAATTTCATTCTGGGTAAGAGCTCGCGGCGGGCGGCGCATTGGCAATGTCCCGTAAAGCAATCTGAAACTTTATTGCATTTTGATTCACAAACGTGAATATCGCAAGCCTTAGATTGTTTGAAAACAAAATATAGTTAGAGACAGAAAATGAAAATCATTTATACATATTTGGGAGACTTAACTCGAGCACAAAAACTTTATTAAAAATAAAGAAAGACCGAAGTTATAAAATGTATTTATTTTCCCAGAAAAAGGAGTATAAATAATATCAGATATTTAGAAAATGAAACATTAGTGATCTTAATAACAGCATAATAACCCTTAATAACAATCTGGAATCAATTAGAGATTGGTCGCACAGATTTGGAAATACCGTTAATCCTTCTAAATGCAAAGCTATTATAATTGGTAATTATATTAATAAGTAATTGGATTATGGTAGCCTTGTCCCTGTCAATTACAATGGAACGTTAACTCCATTCTCTGAAACTGCCAAAAATCTTGGCTTGCATTTGGACCAGTCGTTTAGTGGGGAAACACAGGTTGCTGAAGTCAGCCGGAAAGTTGTTGCCACCTTACGTTCTCTTTACCGCCTTAAAAATTTTCTGCCCCATAAAACTACGTTATTAACTCCAATTCTTAATTTTACTCATTATTGACTATGCTGTGACTATGATGTGTGTTACCCGGACCTATCCTAATCTCGTGTTAATAAATTGGGGCGCATTCTCAATAACTGTATTAGAATCATTTTCTGTTTACGTAATATATATACAGCGTGTCGTTACCATCGCGACAATATAGTTAATAGTTAGTAGTAAAGAATATATAGTTTCTAGCGTGTTATCGTAATAAGATAAATGCGAACAAAAATAATAATTTATAAATTTATTACTTATTAAAATTTAATTTTACTTACAACTACCACATAGTTTAGACCAAGGATGAGCAACGAGCGGCCCGCGGGCCGCTTGCGGCCCGTTAAACATGTTTATGCGGCCCGCCAAGCATTTCTAAAATTGAATTTATTTTATCGAATTTCTCCCATCAATATATTGTTATAAAATTAATTATAATAAAATGGTAGTACATACTGAACCGAAATATTTTTTGTTGGTTTTTCTGTTCTTTTTTTGTTTGTTTTTACCTTGCATTAAAATTTATATATGAAATCTTTATTTTTTTTAAATTTTATATTTAATATTTTAATATTTAGTATGAATAAAGTTTCGTAAATTATTATGTGCGGCCCGCCAAAAAAAATTTTAAATTTAAATTGGCCCATTGATTTGTAATCAATTGGTTGCTCACCCCTGGTTTATACAAAGAACTACAATATGATTTTGCAAAAACCTGAATGTTAGTTTTCCGTTGGGTTAATATCGTTCATCACGACTATAAGTATATGTATTACACACTAGCTGTTACCTGAGACTACGTCTGCGTAGATTAGGCTGAAGGCGTAACATTCAGACAGAAAGACAGATATACATAAAATATGTATGTAAATTATAGCCTTTGTCTGATTTTGACGTATAAGTATATTATTGTACACTTTAATTAAAATGCATTCAGTAGTATTTGCGTGAAAGAGTAACAAACATCCATCCAGACATACAAACTTTCGCGTTTATAATATTAGTAAGGATTGTAAGAATATAACACGATGTACATGTTTTGTGCATTGCATTTTTGGGCGATTGGTGTGTGTGAAAATGTTATGAGTCAGGGGTTCGAGATTTGAATGAAACGCCGGTGATCAAACCTTTTCTTTTTTCGTATAAAAATAACCTGCTGGTATTTCAATTTAAATTGAAAAAAATGACGCTAAGTACACCTTTAATGATCACATAAACATTTACATTCATCTTTACATAGTTATTCATCTTTATTAAACTAATCATCAAAGGTTGCATTCTAAGAAAATAAGAAAACTTCCACAGTTATAAATGTCTCAACGTTTTATATTGTGCAATATGAACAGAAACTTAGATTAGGAACGTATCGTGTTAGAACCTGCAATATGAACTCTTTTAAGACTCGTAAAGGGAGAATTCAAAAGAGATTTCTCCGTAATTGAGACACAAGCTAACAGTAAAGCGTTTATTTTTACACTGGCGAGGGCCGCACGTCAATGCACGCAGTGCAAGATGACGATTCTACCCTCATACAGGGTATCCGTAATGTTAGAAAAAATTAAAAACAATCTTTGAAAAAAAAAGAGGTCACAAGTACGTATCAGATTTAGATTTAGAATCAAATTCTGCATATGCTTTGGTAATATGTCCGTCGTCTATAAAATTACCCTGTATATATCACAGACTCATTAAAAACCCGCTATCTTTTTGATATGTACATATTTGTTTTCACTAAAATAATTTTTGTTACCTTTTTAATGCGCTTAATAACAAGCATCACGGATATTCTGATGTATAAGTTATTAAAAGCAAAACACTAAGTACTTAATGCTACAAATTAATTAAAAAAACAATATTGTCGGTTTCAAACAATATTTCGGATTTTTCTATCCCAATACAGGTACATGAAATGTTACATAAAGCCTTGATCCGAGCACACACAACATGAAAACGACTTTACGACGCCGCAGAGATTTGCTACACAAAAGGATTAAGATAAGGCAAAAAACAAAAATATTTTGCCCGAAAGTATGCCAATATTAACGAGATCCCTTCAATATTGGCACAATTTTGGGACAACATTCTTGATCCTCTTTGTTATACCGCTCAGTTTCGCTCGGTGGATTCTTGCTAAACTTTTACATGGGTAAGTACGCATTTGGATTGAACGAGCAATTTGTCTACAGAAAATAAGTATCAACTAACTGAAAACAGTGTAAAATCACCAGAATAAACTACATAATCAATATAATACAATAAAATACATAAATAAAATACATTACCGCTGTTTAAAAATTTTCAATAATCATCATCATCATTTCAGCCTGTTTGAGTCCACTGCTGAACATAGGCCTCCCCCATAGACTGCCACGAAGTACGATCCTGAGCCACCTGCATCCATCGACTTCCCGCACATTTGCACAGGTCGTCACTCCATCTAGTGGGGGGGGGGGGGGGGGGGGTTTCGTCCCAAAATTTTAAAAATTTTCAATAATCAACGTAAGCAAATATTACTCCCATTGGTTAAATAAATGGATATTAAAACGTACAATCATTATAATATTTTTTTTTAATTTTAAGTTAAAATTTTAACGTTTTTCTTGTTCTCTGTAATGTACAAGAAAATTGATAAATCTGTCCGAAGCTATTTTTACCATACAACTTTAATGTTTATAATATGAAGTAACATTTGAAAAGTAACATTTGGAAATATACCTATAATTTATCAAAAAAACATGTTTTCCTTTTTTCGAATTTTCAATAAACTTGATAAAAAACGAAAAGTTCAGAGGAAAAATTCATTAATAAAGATTATCTTATCCTTTAAACGAGCAATTCTTGTATATATATATAATCGGAATCTCGGAAACGGCTCCAGCGATTTTCATGAAATTTAGTATGTGCATAGATTCGGGGGCGAAAAATCGATCTAGCTACGTTTAATTTTTAGAAAATGTCCTTTTATCCCTGTTTTCAGGGAATGAAAAATATAATTCGAATATGACGGTAAATTTCGCCGCAATAGAAAATGTCATAATAGCTCGGTCGGTAATGGGCGCCCCAAAACAGACGGCCGTGGTTCGCGTCACGAATATTTACACATTTATTTTTTTTCGATTCCAGATCACTGCTTTCTTTATTTTTAATTTTTTGTCGATTTGTTATTTTGTTATTTTTTTCCCTTTCAAGTTCTTTCTTTTGTGAAAAACATCACTTCGTATTTTCTTATTATTAGGTCGGTAAGATCGAAAAATATTATGCATATTTCATTACTCAGTAATTTGTATCTAAATGTAATTTCCAAAATACACGATTTACCAAAAAAAAAACAAACCTCCTTGTACTATATATTAAAACGAATTAAAAGGTCTAGCAGACGCTAACACGGATTAAAAACATTCAAAGTTGCAATCATTTTTTGCATTAACACTCGTAATTATATTGTTTCGTTTAAGCTTAAACAAAAACCGCTATTTCCAGGTTCTGAACGGTTATAACTATATTACAGACCTGCATATTGTAAAATACTAGGCGAGATGATTGATTTAATACTTGGAAGAAGCATCATTTTTTATCTAGTGTAATTCAACTGACTATAATGAAAAGCCGATGTTCAAATATAACTGTATCTCAAATGAAGCGGACACATCGAAACGATATCTATGTAGAAGAATCCATAAATAACAAAACACGGTTTTGGGCCCTTATCTAAACGACTGTGCCGACATAGCTGTGGTGATCACTACTGTACTTGTCGATAAGAAAAATCTTTTAGGAATTGTTTACTTCAGGTTTGGTTTTCTGAAGGATTTCATAGTTCTTGTAACAGTGTAATTCAATATATTTAACCTGGTACTATCCCAAGGACTTCTAACTCGATTCATTTACTTTAGTATTAATCTAATGTATATTTATATATTGTGTATTAATGCAATGTATATATTGTCTTTTATGTTATGGATGCAAAATTAAGGCTTGTTTGAAGCCAAACGTAATTATTTTTAATACTTTTCAATTAATCTGCGAGTTGAACAAATAACTTAATCATTTAAGTATGTTTATACAAGCTTTGCTCAATTTAAGACTGGATAACGTTGTGTTAAAATATGTCCCGAAATATTTATTTATTTATTGTTATTATAATGATGAACTAATACATAACTTTGTGAAGAATACATAAGAAAAGGCAAATGGAACTGCAATCCAAATTCGTCTGCATTAATTATGCGCTTTACTTTAGAAGAAATAAAATAGCGACATAATTATAAGTTTCTCCATCAAAATATACGACATATTACTAAGTTAAAACTACAAAGATACCAATACCAATGAAATTAATATGGGACCACATGGGATAGCTTTCAAATAAAAAAAGAAACATCAAAATCGGAAAACTCAGTCATAAGTTCTGAGGTAACAAAAAAAAATACAGTCGTATTGAGAACCCCCTCCTTTTGAAGTCGGTTAAAAATGGTAGTATTAAAAACTTTTTGAAAACCAGATTGTTAAGTAATATTTCCTATTCACACAATATTACCGACTAAAACCCTAATAAAGTTATTAAGGAAAACTGTTTTTGTATTTGTGATTATTTTTTTAGTGCAGAGGCAATTTAGATTAAGAACTAAATTGTGAATTTTTGTAGATAAATGTTCACAAAACTTCCCCGTAATGCAACCAAAAAGATGCGCGTCATAAAGTTACTGCGTCTACCGGGAAATGCACTCTGACGCTTTAATCAACTAAGGTAAGCTGCAGAGATTATCGCGGCTCGAAAATCTCGCATAAAAGTGTCCAAAAAATTTTAATTTCATTTTTAGATTTCTTTATAACGCATTATATGTCAATAATACTCTTAGCATGGACTTATGACATTTTTAAAATTAATAGTCCTCGCCCAGTGATCGAAATTCGACCATAATTAAATGTACATGTCTTTAATGTTTTTTTATTGATTTAATGTATTTTTATGCATAATTAAAAAAATATTAGCGTTCTACATTCCTTTTCTATATAAACTATATGATAATAGATACTGATAAGAACACTTTATTAGTAAATTGATACAGTTAAAATGATACTACAAATATGATAATATGATATTTATGATAATTATGATAATTAGGTATGATATTTTGAGAACGCGTGGTTTGGTTGATGACCGAACGCGAACTGATTGATTGTCGCGGTATATTTTAATGCTAACAAAGTATTGAAGGACTTTAGGTAGCAACAAACAAAGCTGTTTGGTTCAATATTGAACCGAACACTATAAGTGTGGTAATTTTCATACTCCTCAGATATCAGAGATTATAGATGGTTCAGTAAATAATTTTAATTAAAATTATTCGACAGTTAAATCATTTGCCTCTCGTCGTAACTTGTAAAATTTTTCTAATGTTAATTAAACTGTTAACTTCATAATTACTTTTTATAATTATATAATTTTTGTAGAATGGAGTAGAAGAAAATTTAAATGTAATTTAAATGAACAACAACTGAAAGCTTCATAATATTACGTTTATTGCAAAAAGGAGAAATTTATATTTTCGTGAGGTGGCTGTGCAAAATTGCAAAGAAAAGTAATTAAAAATTGGAAACTAAAAGATAAGAGCAACTTCATTTTAGTTTAAAAGAATTGCGGTCGGCATCTAGGCAAAAGTTTGTATTTTATGTGGGTCCAATAGCGGTTCTATTGTTCACGTAAAGATTAAATGTTTATAATAGTTATATTCCAGGTCTACGTCACAACTTTTAACGAAATGTATAGGTTAGGTTTACTATTAAATTCAGCCGGAACTTTATTCACATGCTGCGTTAAAGACGTTCTTACATGGGTCTGATATAAAAATATTTATGGTCTAGCTACTACGTCTACGTAGAATAGGGTGAAGGCGTAACATTCAGACAGAAAGGCAAATATCCATAAAAACATATCTTTATATATCACATTCATGGTTTTGCCTTCTGTGGTTATTATGTATAACCTTTTCGCGTTACTGACCCACGAGCACACCACGTACAATTGGCCGTGGAAAAAGTAGAGATCTTAAGTCTACACAAACTGCCGTTAGGGTTTGTCTCTGAGACTTATTTAATGTCAACACGAATCAAGCTGCCGCGGGAAATTGTGTGCGCTTAAATTGGAATGGGAAGTTGTTGGGAATGAGTGGTATTCGCTGAATATTCCCAATTTTACCTGAGCCACTTTTTATGGTAGGGCCTCACAACACTCTTCGCTGTTGCACGAATGGGCACACCGATCCGGGGAAGTACCACGACCTCACAAAAGTGGACGTGTACTTCTGCGTTTCTGAGGAAATGACTCTACTAAGAATGTTAGAAAGACACGCCTGGCCAAGGCTCAAGGTTGCCTTCCCAAATTTTTAACGAGCTTCTACAGCCAAGCTACAAGATTTAGAGTTGGAAGCTCTCCCTAATTAACGACACTCATCAGACCTTGCACCTACCGACTCTTTTTCTAAAAGGACAACTTTTCTTTTGGAGAAGCAGTACGAAATGCCTTTGAAGAGTTTGTTGCCAGTTTGTAGTCCAGTTGATTTTTACAGAGAGTGCATCAATAAACTACCACTGCGTTGACAAAGATGCATCGATTGCATGGGTACGGTAGTGATGGTTTTGAATAACAGAAATAATAAAGTTTGAAAAAAATTACTTGCAATTTTATAGGTAAAGACCTATGATTATAATAATAGTGTGCATTCTGATAATAATAAAATACTATCGAAAGCTTGCTTGGTTGGCATTCGATTCTGTTCGGAGTAAGCGATGCATAACGAACATTTGAATGGATTAAATGATCGCGGTGTGCATTTTAATTAAATGTTACAATCGAATCGAAATTGAAAACTTTAGGCGGATGAATACGTTTCACTTACTATTGCAATAAAATAATTTATACTTTCTGATTTGCAGAATGTATGCAGATTTTTGCTAATTAATGTTCTTCTCATAAAATTTGAATTAATTAAAATCCTAATGTCTGACTGGCTTGAGTCATACGTGATAGGTTTTTAGGGTTTTAGGATTTTTTAGGGTTCCGTATCCAAACCGTAAAACGGGATTCTATTGCTAAGACTCCGCTGTCTGTCTGTCTGTCTGTCTGTCGTCCGTCTATCCATCTGTCCGTCTCCCACCAGGCTGTATCTCATGAACCGTGCTTGTTAGACAGTTGTCAAAAATATAGTATTATTTATAAAATGTCTAATCAAACTAACTTAACTTATACAATGTCATTAAAGTGGATTTCCACGTATTACGCCTGAATACAGACAGAATTATAGCACCACGCTTAATAACATTGAAAATGTAAAAAGTCACCCCTCTAAACTCTCATTTTCACCGAGGGCAACTTGACCTAATAACAAGCGCGGTTTTAGCACCCTTACAGTAATCAAGGGCGGAAACAGTTCCATTTATTTCATAGTAATTTCATTCTATATTTTACGTGAGTAAACAATTTAAATATAAACAACTCTATAATTTACTCACTATTACACAGTATTTTTGTTTAAATTGTTACTGTCAGTTTCGAATAAATTACTAAATTTAAAACATATTTTAGTTGCAAAGTGACCGTAACTCTAAATTAAAGGGGGCTTGTTAAGCCGTTTATTTCCTAATGATTTTAGCTAGAATATAAAATCACATTCAGAAAATCAGTTAAGTTTTTTTCATACGAGTGTTGTAATCCAGGTTATTAATGAGTCTAGTATTACGGCAGGGTAATTATTTCTAATTACTAAATCAATAAAGTGTTATCAATTTTGTATCTGAATCCTGATTTTAAAAACAAATATACATTCTTGACTTTATATAAAGACGGCGATGCCTACTAGACTATCATTCATGACTCTCAATAGTCTCATGTGTTGCATACAAAGTGAAATATTTTTATCTTAACAATGCAAAATTTAATCTCACGATTGTAATGAACTAAACTAAGAGCTATTACTTTAGTGTATCTTTTTATCCTCCACCCCAGCGCTTTAAATATAAGAACAGGTATTTAGTTTAAGCTCCCTCACTTGGTTACCTAATAAAGTTATTATAAGAATCTCAAGGTAGTTTGAAGCTTGTTGAACAAGCCTTCAGCTTGCGCATAATGAAGGTAGTCAAGAAATGCAAATTGAATATTCCGCAAATATATTTTAGCATGTTTGAGGAATGTTTACTAACTTACTACTACTAATTATAGAGGAACTCTACCGAAATTGGATTAACAATTTGATTGTCATATGAAACTACTCAACTGCATAAATTTCTCTTTTTCTAAAAAGAGATAGGTATAATGAGAATCACTAATTACGAGGTTAGGGAAAACCATTTTTTGTGTTATATTAAAAAATAATGTACAGCGGAAAATTAAGTACAGATTTCGGAATTCGACTTAAACTTTAGGCCTTATAACTTTAGTTTGCGTTTTATCTATCTAGATCTTATAATTTTATCTGTCCAAATTTGACAATGACTATTAAATAGAGTATTATTACATTTATTTATACTAAGTTGAGGTAGTATATGAAAATTCATTTGGTGAAAAATAATTTAATATAATTTTTTCCTAGTCAAAAGTTCGCTGAATATTAAAGTTTTCATATTGTAATACTCGGTAATCCATCTAAAGCCCCTTATATTGATTCCCACTGAAATGACGTCGGCACTGATTAATTTCACAATGTCAGTTATTACTTCTACGTTGAAGACATCCGAGTGTTATTGGCAATATCTTAATTGTGGCTAAATCGTCAAAGTTACAATTTGAAATAGGTAGTTTTAATGGCACTACAGTGCATCAATAGGCTGTTTTTTGTCGTCACTCTTGCTGAATAAGCCAAGGACGCATTTCATTCATATAACCAGTGTTTTACTCGCTGTTTATGCTACAGTATTTACGCTATGGACCATCAGAAAGTCCAGTAGTTCAATATTCATTTGTCAATAATGTTCAATGACAACGAGGGATTTACACAAGCACGATTTATAAATATTCAACCACAAATTCAAATTCAAAATTCAAATTTCGAAAACACATTTTTGAT
Source organism: Iphiclides podalirius (assembly GCA_933534255.1). Classification (NCBI taxonomy): domain Eukaryota; kingdom Metazoa; phylum Arthropoda; class Insecta; order Lepidoptera; family Papilionidae; genus Iphiclides; species Iphiclides podalirius. The sequence goes on from OW152816.1 coordinate 3,400,647, forward strand.
TTAAACAAATTACTTTAATGACCCGTGAAGTGCTAAGGGTTAACGGACGATATTTTGAAAAAAGAACAAAAATTTCATGTTTAATTTCATCGTATCCCCCGGTCGTACCGCGAACTTTTTGACCTTCCCACGCACGCTCTGGGGAAAATTGGTTTAGGCGAGTTAATTTGTCATGGCCCCTACCAATTATTTAAGGCAATGAAGCATTTTTGTTCTTTATGATATAACTGATAGCTGGAGAATTTCCTCTAAGGACGTATTAATATTTGTTTACGGGGTTTTGTTTATATAATATCAATAAAAAATCAACATAAATCCTATTTATACATAAATTTGTTTTCGTCTTTCTTAAAATTTTAAGTAGTTTAAAAAAACAATTTGAAGAAACATAAAAATGTAAATTCAACAAAATATTTATGTGTCATGTATAAAGTTTAAGGAGGTGTATACTTAAGATTTATTGTATGTACTGTATATGTATAATAATTAAAAAAAAACCGTGTGTTTACTTATGCACGAACGTAAGAAGTTATACTTCTTTATTTGTGAAAAAGCCATTAAATGCAAGTGGTAACGGTTTAATTAAAAAAACTTGGAATTATAGGCAAATGTTAACAAGTTGTTACTGGTTGCCATAGTAATACTTTGAAGTAGGTCGAAGTTGATGTTTGGTCTAAGCATGTCGCTTAGAATATGTCAGTGTGCGCGCTCATCGTAAAAATTTTACTATTATAAATTTTTCTAGAAGTAGAAGTTTAGCTTCAAAAAGCTTGGCGCTTGGCAAACCAATAACACAATCACTTAATTACGTATTGTTTTTATGATGAACATAGCAATTTTGGCGGAAAATAAACAGAAATATTACGTTACGTTGAATATCGTGATGGTCCACATTTTAGTACCGCGAAAAGTGCCAGCTAGTTAATTATTATAGTGCATGAGTAAAATAAGAAATAAAAGTTTAACGCCTGACATTAAAATGCCCTTATTCACGTTGCTTGAGAGGCTGTAACTGTAACAGTACATCAACAGAACCTATATTTTATTGTTATCTTATACCTGTAAACGAGCGAATCTTGTAAATATATAAGCGGAATTACGGAGGCTATAGTGATTTTCATGAAATTTAGTATGTGCGTAGATTCGGGGGCGAAAAATCGATCTGGCTAGGTTTCATTTTTTAGAAAATGCCCTTTTATCCCTGTTTTCAGAGAATGAAAATCATCATTTGAATATGACGGTTAATTTTTACCGAAAAAAAATGTTATAATAGCTCGGTTAGTAATCGGGCGGCTCCGAAACAGAAGGCCGCGATTTGTGTCACGATCATTTACACACTTATTTTTTTTACTTTTTTTTTAAATACCGAGCAAAGGTTGGTCATCCAGGTACTCAAGATTAACACAGGAATTTTGTCGCATAGTCATCAGAAATTTTATGTTATGTTAAACGTCGCAATTTAACGCGATATTTGGATACCCATTTCAATATTTGTAGTTTGTTACTCTTAAGTTATATTTTATATAAAAATGTCTACATATGGTACACGTGTAACAGATAAATCAAAATCAAAATCTTTGGAACGATAAAATCCACTCTTTGAATGAGGACGTTAATTGGAGAGGCGTCGATATTTTCGCTAACGAGATGTCAGCCAATTCGAATGGGGAATAGTAAATAAGGCGTGATGGATCGGAGTTCAAAGGTAATGACAAACATTATATATATTGGGCCTAATTACAGCTTTTCATTGAATATCTTCTGTGGAACTACAGAAGCACAGATGTGAACACAGCGAAATGTTTATTTTTCAATTTATCAATTACTATTTTCGTAAGTTTGGGAGTAGTTTACGAAAATACTACACATGTTAAATAAAACTAATTTTAATGATTTTTTCGCGTTTGAATTATGTTATAAAAACTCGACTTTTCCTTTTCGTTTAGCGTATTAAATGAAACAAATTTATTTAATACGCTATTAAAAAGTTAATGAAGCATTTCTTGTATTTAAACTACTAATAGTTGGATGTAATAAACATAATGCTCACATCTATTTCTATATCTTGTTTTGTCGTATAAAATTGATTGGTTAGAGTACTTGTTATAAATTCGCTATTTTAATATATTTTGCAAAAATTAAATTTATGTGTATTATTAGAGGCAAAGCTATATTCATTTTCGGAACATGAAACGATAGTGCCAGCCATAATTTTACATTAACAGCTACATACAATTTATTGTTATGTTACAGTAATAAATATTTACAGGTCTCCACAAATTCTCTGTTGCCGCACTCCCTTCAGCAGAAAAAAAATACAAAATATTTTTAAGCTACTTTTAAAGTCATGAATAAATGACATTTATGCACGCATTTAAAGGACTGTAGCTGTAATACCGAAGCGGATCAACTCGGCTATTATATTCAAATTAAATGCAATGGCAACACCATTATCAAACAGAAATCTTTGAAACGATTGAACGTTTCAACTCAGAACGTTTGAAACGAAAATTCGGACTAAATTTCGAATTAAAACTGCGGCTCAACTAATTGAAATGAAAATAAATGTCACTGTTATGGAACTGTATCCACTCACGAGTGTTGTTAGGGTGCTAAAACCGCTGCTAGTTTTCAGGTCAAATGGTACTCGGTGAAAATGGAATCAAGCGAGTTACGTAGCATATTATTGTTTTCATTAATTACTTTTGCGGTACAATAACGATAAATCAACCTTTGCTTTATCCGTTCCTCTTAAACAACTGTCATTGTAAATTTATTCTGATAAAAAAAAAACAATAATTTTTATGACTGTGTTTAACTATGGACGTATGAACAAAATGAATGTTATTTATTTTATATACATCACTCAAATGCTCATCATGTAATGCTTATTATTACTTTGAAAAGAGATTCCATTTGTAGAAGTTACAGCTTAGGAAAATTAAATCCAGAATTTTGAAAAATAGCAAAATGCGAAATTAGAACCCGATAATATTTTTCTCTTTTATTTTAAAGTAATCTGTCATTGTTAATGATTTTATGCTTGTGGATGAAATACGAAGTAAACCTCTTTAATAGTATCCGTTTTGCGTAATAGTCCCAAAATCAAAAAGCCTAGATTCAAGCCGAGGAAACTATGTATAGTGCAGTAATCAGTTATATGTTAGCCATGCTCGCAACCTAAATTTTATGGACTTATTTTGATGTAAATTCTCAATACGTTTGATTAGTCTTGAAAAGTAAATCACAGAAGACCAGCGTAAAGTGGAAGTATGACAAATACTTTCGCTTTTCGTCTGGTGAGTAATGTAGCCGAAGCCCAATTTTCAAAAGGTTGTCAACCCTCGGGTGTAGCAGATGTCCATGGGCGGCGGTATTCACTTAACATCAGGTGAACCGTCTGCTCGTTTGGCAACTTATCACATTAAAAAAAATTGTGCTTCGAAAAACATTTGACTTGTTTATGAGCACAGGAACTTTTGATTGATTACGATGTAAAATAGTAGAAATTTTGGACAACGTAGTGAAGATCTTTATAGTATTTAAGCCTTATTATAGTTGAATACTTTATTCGTATATTCGTTAAAATATTCGACTAAGGTTAACAACATAAGTTTATGAATTGAAATCATTATATTTCTCTGTAGATTTGCAAACAGATACGTGTTCCGAATTTAATCTGCTATTAAGTGTTTTCGTCAACTTTAGGGAAACCCTCCGTTTCTAGTAAAACGGACGACAATGGCAATTGGAGATATAATATCACGCTCTGACCCTCTGGTTGACGCTTTTAACAACGACCTGCCCTTTCTTGAATGATTAATGACGTGTGGGTTTGCAGACAAAATGTATCTTTCGAAAATTTCCCTTATGTCTAAAAACATCACGAAATGGAAATAAGTGACTTTTTAGCTCGTTTGGATTTGTAACGATTTTTTTTGTATGTTATTTAATTCTTACGTGATTTTTCATTTCAGCGCTGGAGATGTATAATGCAGGGTATTGGAGCATGAATGATGGCAAAGCGAATTTTTAGTGCTGCTTTACCACTGGTGGAGCCCAATTTTTCAAGAGGTTGTCAACGCATCTGTAACCCTCGGGTGTAGCAGATGTCTATGGGCGGCGGTATTCACTTAACATCAGGTGAATCGTCTGCTCGTTTGGCAACTTTTCACATAAAAAACCACATGGTCTGTGACATAGGAAAACATCATGAGAATATTTCGAAGATATGTGAAGTCGGTCTTTGGCTTTGGAGTCTAGGCTATGCCCTTATGCCACTGCCCAAAGGAGGTATTTGCATGCTAAATAACTTTTATTTTATGAAGGAGGAACGCTTTTTATGAAAACTTTAGCATTTTTATCTTGCCGGAGATATAAAATAGGAGGAGGAGGGAAATTTTTGTAATGCAAATAGTTGACGAAGTTGAAAGTTACCAGGAAATATCCTTTTTAAAAGGAAATGAGAAAAGAAAAACGAAGCTAAGAATTTTTATGGAATACGCTACAACTAAGGCATGGCTATTTTATACAGAATGAAGGTACATCATTGCTATAATCTTGTAATTAATGAGGGTTAATGATTTTTGAAATAAGATTTTGACCTATGACGACCCGAATGGCGTAGTGGGTAGTGTACCTGCCTCCTGCGCCAGAGGGTGTGGGTTCGGTCCCCACTACTGGAAAAATATTGTGTGATGAACATGGTGTTTTTCTAGTGTCTGGGTGTTTTTATATGTATTAAATGTATTTATTTACAAAAGAAAAGTATGTTTAAGTATGTTTATCAGTATTCTAGTACCCATAGTACAAGCTTTGATACTAAAAAATGTTATGTACAAATGTGAACTAAATATTTATTTATTTATTTTGGCGTGATTGGAAAAAATTATGAGAGTAAAATTTTAAGATAAAAAAGATGAAAGATTAATTGAGATAAATCAAGCATGATAAAGTTGTTTCACCAACTTTCAACGTGGGTTCAATTCCTGCGACAGTGTCGAAAGACTTTTCGTAATTTTTTCTACAAATTTAAATGTTTCATCTTAAATGTAGAGATGCTAATGAAAAATAAATGTTTTGTTCAAATCTGTAATCTCACAGCTCAGTGTCCGGGCACTAGCTTTTAATTTAGTTTACCCGAATTAGTTCTCAGGTTTCAGGCTTACTGAGTTTTAATCGCGGTGCCGACACAACGAAGTTGTTAGAAAGAAATTATGTGAACAGTTTTGAAGGATACATCTTGTGGAAATCTACGCATATCATATAACAAAATATTATTTTCGAAATAACAACAAAATAATAACGAAGATAAGTTAAGTCTGCCATTCCGCAGTGGGGTTGCCTAGTGGACTATGCCTAGTGCTCTCTGTTCAGAGGAGGCATTTGTCCAGTCCCAGCTAGTGGCATATACATAGGCATTACTTTTTTACTTTAAATTAAATTTATACTGATACTGATGTAACCCGAATATGGAAATAAGATATAGGTTATACATGAAATATAAAATTATGCACTTAGAGATCCAATCTTATCGTAGATAAACGTTACAATGCTTCTCAGGGCTTAACGGTCGAATGCAGTATAACAAGGAATATTTTCACCGAGTAGAGTAAATCCCAGTCCTTTATTGTAAAGTTTGCGCTTCAGAAAGACTTATTAACTTTATTTTATGTCATTACGAATTCCACTGAAAGCTTAAAGAAAGAACAGATTTCTTGCCAATATTATATTATTTATTATATTATATATCCTTTCTTGTTTAAAAAAAGGTCTTGTATACAACAAGAAAAAAGTAACATTTAAAAATATTATAACATAATAAATCTTAGGTCCATTCAAAATGATAAGAATACCAAGAGGAAATACCAAGACGATATAGTCTTAAAACATATCTTGCTTTTACCATAATCAAAACAATCTTAATTACAATAACTACTTGCAACTGGTCTATGTCTTTTAGAACAAAAGATCCACTTACAGACAGACCAATCAACACGCCCGCCCTTACCAAAGGTCAATTTGTTTTAAACGATCTGTGCAAGCGAACGTACACTAAAACCGCAACCAGGTTACCCTCGGAGAGTCTAAAGTGTACAGTTCAAATGTAAGTGCAAAAATATAACTCGATTCGTCGAGTGTCTATATAGAATACATACTAATATTAGTGTCTATGGAATCCACTTGACTTATCTCTTGTGATAAGACGGTTCGATCAGATTAGATAGACTTAGATTTGTCTTAATTGAAGCTCGAAAACCTTGTTTACGTGAAGAAAAAGTTTTGTGTGTTATTATGTTGTAACAAACGGATAAGCTAAGGATTTAAAAAGTTAAGATAATGATTTCGCACACGTTTTTCTTAACCATAAAAGTGATATATTATATTAAATAAGTAATCTTGAGTATCATTTTTGGTGTCTTTAAAACCATAGGCTGTGGCTTACGTGATTTACCGGTTAATAAAGAAAAGTAATCAAAGTAATTCTAGTCTGATTGCATTACAAATACAGTCAGCGTTTCTATGCATCTAAGCAAACCCTCTACGTTAATATTGACCAATACTCGAACCGCATTACGAGGTGCTGCAAAATTGAATCACAGTCCAAATAAAGTCCAAGCTTTAATAATCTAACGACTGAATGCAATTACATAAGTTAATACAAGAATGAGAGATAAGAGGAGTCGAAATGAACCCAATTGTTTGCATTTTAATTTTTGTATTAAAGAAGTTTGCATATTGATTAACATTTGCATTTTCATTCTAAAAATGTTTTGCATTTTCTTTCTTTCTTCTCAAAATCAAATTATTTTTACTACATGTATCATCATTTAATTATTATCACATTTAAATTCATATTTCACAATAATTAATACAGTAACAATAACATGAACTGGTCTCATATAGTCTTAAATTTTTGCCAAAACCAATGCATGTTTTTTCATGGATCACTACAAGTTTTTTTTAATGTGAAAAGTTGCCAAACGAGCAGACGGTTCACCTGATGGTAAGTGAATACCGCCGCCCATGGACAACTGCTACACCCGAGGGTTACAGATGCGTTGACAACCTTTTGAAAATTGGGCTCCGGCTACCTCACTCACCAGAAGAAACGCGAAAGTATTTGTCATACTTCCACTTTACGCCGGTCTTCTGTGAGGTCGTGGTACTTACCCGGACGGCCCTGCCCATTCGTGCAACAGCCGAGGCAAGTCAATGTTTGATTCCCTTTTACATAGGTTTATAAAAAGTAAAGTTAAAAAAGACAGGCCAATCTACATTTTGAAACAACCGTTACATTCTGACACACTAAAATTCAATTTGTTTTGGATGGACATTCGGAAATTTAAAACATTTCAACAAAAAGGCAAATTATTTTCTGTGTATTTATTAACGTCTTTATTAAGACAAATATTATTATGAAGCTGTTGTTCCCTTATTAATTCTAAATTTAGAATTAATTTTGTTTTGACACAATTTGAATTTCTTGTTCTATTTTTTAATTTTTTGATTACCAGGTGTCTTCTGATATTTATAGATACTTTTTAACATTCCTAGACAAAGTATAGTTATTAAAAGACGTCTGAACTTATAATATTCATTCATATGTACACTACTAATATTTTCATTGGTTGATATAAAATAAAAGAGGCTAAATTGCTACCAACCAACTTTCCTTTAACTAAGAAAAAAAGAGACGTTTAGAATATATCGCTATTGTAATGCTAAATATAGGATATGATAATAAGTGTAATAATTAACCGCATTGAATACTAAAAATTAACCAAATACGTTATCCCCAAAAATAAACTAAAACTCTTATGTTTACGACTTATTTGACTAGTAAGATTGAAGAGAAGGTTGTGAAGAAAGAGTTTTTATAGATAGTGCGGTTAATGGTTTATATTAATTTATATATTTTTTTTTTTATGTGAAAAGTTGCCAAACGAGCAGACGGTCCACCTGATGTTAAGTGAATACCGCCGCCCATAGACATCTGTTACACCCGAGGGTTTGCAGATGCGTTGACAACCTTTTTGGAAATTGGGCTCCGGCTACCTCACTCACCAGACGAAACGCGAAAGTATTTGTCATACTTCCACTTTACGCCGGTCTTCTGTGAGGTCGTGGTACTTACCCGGACGTGCCTGCCCATTCGTGCAACAGCCGAGGCTGCTGCGTGGCTCTACCACCCTTAAATATATGTATATATTATGGTATAATGGTATATAATATAAAGCACTTATCACTAATTACTGATTATATGGTTAGAATAAGCGGCAAATGTTACATGAGACACATGACACGAGTGAAATGTGCCCATGATGCACTAAATGACAGCGTTGGGCTATTCGGTTGCCTAAATCCGAACAAAGATGAATAAATAAACATTCTTACGATGACAGGATGTATATTTCTGTCAATATATCCCCAGTTAATTCTTAACGTGGATGTTTAGTAGACATTTTCAAGTAATGTGCCTATAATTTAAACATTTATCACCGAATTGTTGAAAATATATTAGAATTAAATCAAATTTTATGAACGTTGAATGTTGAACAGTGTTAACTCACAACGAAAGTGTGTTTCTTGTACTTCTTTCGCATCGCAGCGGGGCGATATTATATTATAAATTTATATTTATAGTTGGGAAGTTGAAGAGGGTCATAAGATACTCTTTACAGTAGAACAACAACTATTTCTCACGGGAAAACGGATCGATTTGTGCTTTTGGTTTGAAGTCATACTAAATTTTAATGCATGTTTGTCCGACTTTCAGATCACGCGGGCGAAGCCCCAAGTAACACCGACAGACGTTGTCTTGTACACAACACGACTTAAATCCGATAACTTAAAAAAAATTAAAGAAGAATTGTGAATCTAAGCCATCGACATCTCGAATAGACCTGAAGAAACTCAAAAAATTTCATTAAAATCGGTCTAGCCGTTTAGGAGGAGTTCAGTGACATACACACGTATAGTAGAATTATATATTGTATATAAAGATGTGTTGTTACTTAGTGAGATATTAATTTTTGATGTGAATTAATAAAATACGAGTATTACAAATAACAATTTGCTTAGTGTTAGCGTTCACCATTTTATTTTTTTTTTAGATTTATAAGTGTATTTAATTCTTTTTACGGATGCTGTGTATATCTCACATACATATATACGAAAATAGAACCTATAGTAACACACAAAACTTTATTATATTTTGCGGTCGGTGTACCTAAATAAATAAATAAATTTCCCTGAACTCTTAAAAATAACGTCTTTCCTATAGAGAATATAGAAAAGAAAAACCTTTTTTACACCTTTTAAGATATTCTTAAAGCACCAATGAATTCATCCAACTCCGGAATTCAAAATTATCTTTGGGGATTCAGTGCTTATAAAAGAAACTTGTAGGCCTTGTTAAAAGAGGATTGCTTATATCCTCAATTTTCCATTACCTCTTACTGTAAGAAAGGATCTGTACAAATAATTTCATTTTCTTTCCTTTTGTGCAAAAACATATACTTACAAGGAAACATAGTTTGTTCGCACTATAACATAATTGTAAAAAGCTAGTAATAAATCTAACTTTAAATTATACATGTAATATATATGGTTGAAGCTAACCATACAAGTGAATATGTAAATGAGTATAAGCGAAATAGTAAAAACTGTAAAACATGCTAATTTAAAATAATAAATTATAAATGATTTATCTAAGTTTGTTCGTATCAATCACAGATATCACTTAACATCAGATGAACCGCCAGCTCGATTGCCACCTTCTCACATAGAAAAATAATTTTATAAGTTAAAAGTTTAAATTAATTACAAGTTAGTCAAACATCAGCTTTTATTCATCATCACTCAGTTGTTTCACACCTATCCACAAAGACATTACGAGACACAAAGATACCTGTTGTATTTATGTCCTAGTTTAATGAAAATAAAATAATGAGAATAATGTTCTTAAATGCGGAAATAAGCTCCCTCATCTTTTCCTTCACATTTTTTTCAGTATAGGTGACAAATCTAGGAATTTATAAATAACGTATGTTTTGTCCATTTGAAAAACAAACATTTTATTGAAATCTGTCTAAGTGAATATGTTGAGAGCGTAGCGTAGCGAAAAAAATTATCATAATAATTCTATACATGATATCAAATAAATTAAGTATTGTGTTGACATTTCCCCTGGTTAAAAGTCCTTTTGAAGATTTTAATTTAGATTGTTTACCTTATCCTCATATTTTGTAGGTTAGAAAAAATTGTCGGATATGGGTACGGAATCCAAGCCATGGTGAATGGGTTTTTATCAAAACAGGTTTTATATTGTGTTGATATATTTATACTAGAAGATATACATATATTTATAAAAAACTTTTAAAACAATATGGTACTTTAAAAAGTACTATGACTCTATGATCAATGGGGTAGTCATAGACATAAGTCGTATTTCTTCAGATAAACACGAGATAAGGATGGTACATAACGAATCCGATCATGTATTTTAGTTAAATCCTATTATGATTGAGATTTAAATTAATTAAGGAATAATAATGATAATTCCAATTAAAAAAAAAACTTCAAATTACTAATGCTAAAAGAGAAAGAATGTTGTATGTTCAATTTGGGGTACAAACTCATCAAGGGTTGGTATCTTAAATTAAAGAATTTATTTGGCAATTTAGGCTTTAGTTGCTCTCTTGGGAGGTATTTGAATTAAGTACTTATACTTCCGTGGGCCTATTAGAGTATTTTTTATTCTTTATGTGGGTCTATTATAGTTGTTCAATCTATGGTATTCTTCAGTTTTATGCTCGATATATCTAATAAGTTCAAGAAGTAGGTACTCAATGTTTTTGACATCAATATTAGATATATTTATCGTCTGAAAGCTTATTCAACAAATAAAGCTTCGAATTTAAAAATATTGTTGCACAAGTAAAAAAAATCTGTGTACTTGTGCCACAACGTTTTAGTTCATATCCTTAAACTCATTCTTAACTGCATTTCTTTCGTCAGCTCGCTTCGTATACGAAGTGGTTGCAAGTTATTAATACTATGGTTATTGGATATAGTTACTACATACAAAAAATGGAAAAATGTTCGTTTGTTTGTTTCCAGATTTTTTTTTGTGAGACATGGATTCTTTTACTTAAAATGGCACTTCCATTTTATTAATACAAATCTTCACGTTGCATAGTTATTAATATCGACTTTGCATTAAATAGGTAATTGGTTATTAAATGACAAAATGTTATAGAACCTTTTTTTATCCTTTATATGTATTACCAGATGTAATAAAAACCTATCAATATCGCCTTGATGATCAGCAGTTCCTGTCCCTCACAACTAATCTGTGGAATCAGTTGTCATTAGCGGTATTTCTAAATCGATCATAGGACTTTTAAGAAAACAGTCTATTTCAGTCTTAAAATTTGGCAAGGCATTTGTAACTGCGCTAGTGTGGCCCCTCTAGTTCGCAGGTGGCGGTGAAATACACAGAGTTCAGGGTGAGCCCTTCACCCATTTGCGTTTTATTTTTTATAATGACAAAACAAACAGAAAATGAATTCGTCTTTGCAATTCAAATTGCCACATAACGTTATGACACAAAAATTTAAAATCTGTAATTGAGACCACTGTCTACGGCAGCATAAGGTAGATAAATAAGTATGATACATCTAGATATATACATATAAGAAAGTGTCGCCTGTCGAATAAATTCATAAAAAGTATCAGAGTTGTAAACGAGTTGTAAAGCGCCTGTGATGGGATTTTGGAATGGATTAAAAATGAAGAGAACTTAAGATTTTTCCCTCAATATGTCTAACGTGAATGTATAAGCTGTAAGGTTAGCCCATTCCCCATAAGGTATGTCATTATTGCTTTGACGCTATTACGCTAACTATAACAGATTGTACCTTAATTTTTAAGTCTAATCAGTCTATTTTTAGCATAAATGTCCAATTTTGTTAAAAAAAATAGTGAGTAATTGACTGTTACTCTACCTGATCAAAATTAGGTGTCAATGACACTTTGAATTAATTGTCAAAAGAACATCAGCTCTCCTCACACGTCTGGAGTTTATAAAAGTTACTTGCAAAGTTACTTCAGACGTCTGAGATCAACAATTCCTCAAGAGAGATCAATCAAACCTTTTAACAATTGAAATACATGTCTTTTTATGTGAAAAGTTGCCAAAAAAAAGTTGTGAAAAGTTGGTTCACCTGATGTTAAGTGAATACCGCTACCGCCGCCCATAGACAACAGCTACAACCGAGGGTTGCACATACGTTGACAAACTTTTGAAACTTGGGCTCCGGCTACCTCATTCACCAGACGCAATGCGAAAGTATTATATACTTCCACTTGACGCCGGTCTTCTGCGAGGTCGTGGTACTTACCCGGATGAGCCTGCCCATTTGTGCAACAGCCGAAGCCGCTGCATGGCCCTATCACCGTAAGTGTTTTGGTAGCATCAAATTTCGCAAGTGGTAGGATAAAATCAGCGTGAGACTCACTTGCTTCACCTTTATTAACCATTTTTTAAAGTACGTATCGTTTTGTTTTGTACGTTTAAATGGTTGCAGGTATTTTACACACTTTTATAAAACCTTTCACAGAGGCATGTCGGAACAGCTAAGTATACTCATTAAAATGTCGTCAAAGGATTGCAAAGAAGGGACGCATGCTAAGTGCGGGGCCCTTTTCATTACATCTTACGCTGAGTTAAAATAATGTAAGGTGTGTTGGTAACTTATTATAAAGTTGACCTGATATCCAAAGAGTGAATGAAATTGAATTGCTATAAAATTTTAATAGACAACGACGTAAGTTTGAAAATAAATTTAAGCAGTATTATTTATATTTTAAATCTCTATTTTATGCCTAAATCTTTTATAGTTTTCTTAATATAGTATAATTTATCTTGATCAATATTTTTATCTTTTCTAGAATATCCGTAAGGTTTTAAAAAGAACATTTATAAGACAAAAGGAACATAATCTCTGCACACAGTTCTTGGCGATATAAGAATAACAAATCACGTTTACACTTCAACGACCGAGCAGTTCCCCAGAGCATAGCTCCGCACGAGTTTTTATAGGCAAATTCAATAATTTAACTCCCATACTAATAGTAGTCTATACTCCTATACGAATAATCTTCTATACTTTATTATAAAACAAGACTCCACTATTTGCCTCAAACTTGAACTACACAATTTGTATTCCTTCTTAATTAGTTATTGAAGAGCAAACTATGGGATCCCACATTACAAGTACGTAGAATACTTTATGAGACCCTAAAACTTTGTATAACATCGATTAAATTGCTTAGGTTCTTGAATCAATTTGCTATAAATTTCGTTGTCATGTAACAATCAAAATATTCCCGCTAATGATTTCTGGAATATGCGTGAATAAAACACATTTCTAAATAAACTTTATTTATTTGGATTGGTAAATAGAATAATTTTGTGACAACGTGTGGGATCAATCTCGAGGATACAATTAAACTGTGGATAAAATAAAAACTATACTCTCATGACACAAATGGCTTCTTTTGAAATAATATGAGTATCATCAGGAATCACAGCATCTAAGATAAAGTTATCTTAATTAAGGACAAATGAAATTAATGTAATACATAAATGAAGGTCGAATTTACACTGTAGAGCTAGAAAAAAAGGCTTCCATACAACCGACAAGATTTTTTTTTACTGTTTATGTAGATGATGGTACGAAACTCTTCGTGCGCGAGTCCAACTCGCACTAGGCCCGTCTTATTTAGTTATCCGTCTGTCTTAGTACTAAAATAAAAAATAAAACATAATGTTTTAATAATAATTTTAATTTATTTTTCATTCTTGATCAACGTCGATGCGCTTGATCTATTTCTTTTAGTTTTAAATTACAGTTTAAGTCGAAGAAGATTTCATACATTTAATTTTTTCTCTATATCGAGATATTAAGTCCAGCAGATATAATAAAATATCCAATAACGCCACATGAAAAGGAGCTTTATTGTGCTACGTATACAAGTCTTAGTTTTCTCACACGGTCCTTACTCGGTTTTTTAAATTCATGGTTATAATAAGTATATACTATAATTTTAGTACTTGCCTGCAAGAGTTTTTGTGTAATTATCAATTTGACGAATGCAATTTCACCGAAAAAAAAAATAATTTAGTAGAAAGCTTTCATAGTGTTTGAAAATCAAGATGACAGGAGACGATACTGTTAATATTCAATTGCAATATACATTTGCTCATAAACTAAGCACAGTTTTCGTTTATTCGCTTTATTTTTTTTAAATAAAAGTAAACTTTGTTTACTATTTATTCGAATTAAATTTATGGCCAGAAACACGTATGGTACCATTTTGTAATTTGACTGTAAACTCTTATAACAAGCACATGTTGTGTGCACTTATAATTGCTATTAAAAATTAAAATCAAACGGGGTTCCCAGCACACGTATGAAAGCAAGCGGCCAGCGGAGTATCGCAATTATGTATGAACAAGGGGATGATGATTACTGGTTTATGTGGGTCATGTTTACGAACATTTAATTTATACTGTAGAATAATAATCAACACAATTAAAGATCCAGTAGTTTGTTCCTATGACAATGTTTCTTTCTCTATTTGAACAGTTAATATTACTCTTTTTGTTGGGGATAAAATGTTTATGAATGGAAAATGCCTTAGCCCTTTACGGATTCAATTATTTACGGAACGTAAATATAACATATCTATACAGAAGTCAAAAGCGTACATTCATCTCTTTTTACACGAAAAAAATAATGAGCGTAGGTGGGATAGTATACGGCTGCTTCAACGCGTTCTTACATTTACGGCAATGTTATTTTCCATGCTAAAGTGCAGCAAGAAAAAGTAAATTATGAGTTCACCTTATAATTATTTTTGCACTCACATGACTCCAAAGTTGCTTCATATAATATTTTTCATATCCCATGGCATTGTTCACCTTCTTTTGTAATTGTATTCTCATTCTTACTGGCTATTTTTATTAAGTTATTGGCAAAACCTATTAATTAAGAATCCTTCAGTTAAATCACTCACGAGGAAAACACACGAGTTCCTTTTTCATTTTTGTAAAAATGTTGATTAAAAAAAACCGCTATTGATATTCATAATTAATTGAAAAATGCAAAACAAACGGTATTTACAATTTTTCAAACTAGTTAAATTTTCAAAATTATAAATGCCAGTGAAGCAAAGTAATCATGAAATTAATAACTGAGAGAGGAGTTGGAAAGTTGTTTAACTGCGGTCTACGCGGCGTCGGTCCCAATAAAACTTGATGGAATGAACCCAATGGAAAGTCTTCTGCTTACGAAAGAGTTCAATTTTTGAATAGGTTTAATGTTACTACTCTCATTCTTACTAATATTATAAAGGCGAAAGTTTGTATGTATGGATGGATGTTTGTTACTCTTTCACACAAAAACTACTGATTAGATTTTAATGAAACTACAATAATATACCTTATGCATCAGAATAACACATAGGCTATAATATGCAAAAGATATTGTGTGAATTGTACGAAATATAGGTAATGATAAGTGTCAACTAAGTAGTGTATAATAAAAAGCTCATCGATAATTCCCACTGGCCGCGCGGGTGAAGCCGCGTATGACAGCTAGTTAATCATATTTTTCAATAAATTGGTTACTGCAAGGGGCACGGTAGGGTTGCAGATGCGTTGCCACCTAATAAGGTCAACGGCTACCACACTCACCAGACCAAACGCAAAAGTATAATACTTCCACTTCTGTGAGGTCGCGGTTCTTACTCGGACGGACCTGCCCATTAGCAAAAAACTGTTGCGTGGTCCTTCCATAGTTAAATATCGTCTTAAGAATTTCATTGCTCCTTATATAATTAAATCCTTAATAATTATTATAGTAAAGTGTTATCAGAATAATATGTTTCACAAGTAAAAAAACGTATGTGTGTACCATAGAGTAAAGTAATACTACAGAAACGGTGTGTACTCACGTAAGAAGTTATTCTTCTTTAGCGTAACGAAAAACTTGATCGCCTGTGCCAGTACTCTTTGTTTGTGAAAAATACAACAACTGCAATTGATAACGGTCTTATTAAATAACTTAATTTTATATATATTATTTTACATTTTTACATATATACTTTTTAAAAGTTTAGGTGCTAGACTAGTTTTTACCACCGCTTAATTGTCACCTAAAGTCTTAAGCGTGACACGTTTAACGTGTCCCTAAAAGTTAGGGATCGATTGTGAAAACGGTCATTAGAGTTTAAGATAAATTTCAAAAAAATATTATTGGGTGCTGTGGTAATACCATGACACAATATGATTAATAAATTTTGCACCTTTTCCTACTACCTATGTTTTAAAACGAAAAAAGTAACTCACTTTCTTATGCCATAAAATATGCCTTTTAACGGCGTAATTTGACATGAAAATATGGTTATTTTCATGTCATAGGGACTAGTGAAACACTCAAGCTATCAACGCTTTCTCTATAATTGTCCAATAATAATAGACGCACACAATTATACAACATTAAGGGAGCTTATTCATTGCCTTTACTTATTATGGCCTCATAAGTTGCATGTTATTTAATATAATTAGCAAAAGTCTGTCTTTGACAACAAACACTGTACGAAATAGCTCAACTTTGTCTCTGACAATGACTAATGAGCCAATAAATTTATCCAATTTCACAGGTTTGGTAATCGGGCAAATAACGTAATCTGTTGGCTTTGAACGTCTTGCTGTAAGTTAGAATCTAATAATATACGAGTATTAATTCATTTGAAACTATATCCGCTCCTGAATGCCCAGACAATATGCAATTCCAGATGTCCTGAGAAGAGGGGAGGCCGGCGGCAGATGTCCCTGGGTGGTAAGAATGATTCCGCACTATTATCTATAACGCAAATAAATCATGTCAGTTGTAAAGGAACCACACTTTAATAGGTTTTATTCTGTTTTTTAGTATTTGTTATTATAGTGGCTACAGAAATACATTATCTGTGAAAATTTCAACTGTCTAACTATCACTGTTCATGAGATACAGACTGGTGACAGACGTACCAACGGACAGACAGCTGAGTCTTAGTAATAGGGTTCCGTTTTAACTTTTGGGTACGGAACCCTAAAAATGGATCCGTGATATACTTCAATGACTGCTGATTTCTTCCGAGGATGTTCAAGAACTTATATGTAAATATAAGTCTCTTATATCGTATATCAATTCGACCTATGCTATGGTCCAAAATCAATTTTCCTAACGGTTCCTCAGTTTCAGGTGATACATCTCATAAAGAGAATCTCTTTTACATGTAAGATAAAATAAAATATACGATGAAATTCGGAATTTTATTTTTTTAAGCTGTAATAAATGTAAATACCTTAGTTTAATATTCGTAATGAGCCTCGTACTCCCCAGATACAAAGTTTTCTTATCTGTTGTTAGTTATTGGTGCCAGTAACATTCTTTTTCTTACTACAAACTTCAACAGTCACGTCAGTTATAATTTTTACCAAACCTCATTAAATGTTGTATTAGTGTCCTCACTTTATTTTCTTTTCTCTGCCTAAATTATTATAGTTAGGATTTGCTTTTTGATCTAGTTATATCTTAATACTAGCTGCTGCCCGAGACTACGTATGCGTAGAATAGGCTGAAGGCGTAACATCTAGACGGAAAGACAGATATACATAAAATATGTATATAAATTATAGCCTATGTCTTATTCTGATGTATAAGCTAAATTATTGTAAAGTTTCATTAAAATCCATTCATTAGTATTTGCGTGAAAGAGTAACAAACATCCATCCATACATAAAAACTTTCGCCTTTATAATATTAGTAAGGATTTGTAGTTAATTAATCGTTAGTCGTTAGTTCGTTAATAGCGACATAATATTACTATTGCTCTTCGCCAGTATACGTAATGCAAGTTGAATTTGTTATGCATTCGTATATAAACGAAGCTACACTTTGAAATGCAAATAAGGTAGAGGCTTCGAAATGCTTAAGACTGAGAGAGAGAAGTGGAATGTAATCTGTATATGAATTCAAAATTCAGAATAGAAAATTCCGTACGTCACCTTACCGTTAATTTTCTTTAGTACCTATCTTTTGTTTTGTGTATAATAAAAATATGTATAAATAAATAAATACATTCGATTTGATTCCACTTCTCTGTTTTGTAGTTAATTAAGTAAATATTTCTCACGAAAAATATACCATACATCACACTAGCAATCCTCTATGGTAATCGTGAAATAGAATAAAACTGTAACATTACTATTAGTGATGTTTGTATCCTGGCGATTGATTGGAATTTTTTATAAATAAAAGAGGATAGGTGGATTATGTGTAAAGAAATTCATATATTGTTTCATCGCGTTCATAATAATATGATTAAAAAATTATGAAGTAAATTTCATAAATTCCGAAAATAAAATAAAAGAAATTTAAAGTAATATTTTGGCTGTTGAATAAATTATTTTTACTCTTGTGTTTTGCATATTGGTAAAAATAAATAACGACGGAAACTCCAAAATTACTAACAAAAGCGATGATTCAATCATTCAACTGCAGCCTGACCAATGAATGGGTGTTGTAGTAGTATTACATAAAGACCTTCAGTTTTTATTGAATTACAAAATGTTTTCGCATACAAAGAAAAATTTAATTACGAAAATGGGTCGCTTATGAAATATTTAATAAATTGAATAGAACAATATCTTGAGATTTCTCAGAAAAAGGATGTCACAAGAAGACGTCGGATTATGGAGAAATGGAAAATATATTAAAATTTAGTCGTTCCAAAGTGAACAAAAGACGTAGAGCGATTTAATCGTTAAAGTTTATACTAACTACTTCTATATAAGTGTGAAATAATGAGTAAAAAGCATCATTTCAACTAACTAAAGGAACATCATTTTAAGGAGTGTTATTGGCCCTGAACTGTTATGGAGAGATGTTGACCGTTTTTTTCCATGGATGTAAATACCAGTTAATTTAAAAATGAGTACTTACAGATTTGCCTCTAGGTCTTTCAAAATCGCCGTTGTTTCAGCAAGGTCAGAGCACATAAGCAGTATTGGCGGATTTTTCACGAACTTAATTGTTTTTCACAAACTTATATTTACTGCGTTATACAGTATAAGTACTATATAAAAAAGTGTGTGTGTGTGTGTGTGTGCGTGTTTTTTTATGTGAAAAGTTGCCAAGCGAGCAGACGATTCACCTGATGGTAAGTGATACCGCCGCCCATGGACAACTGCTACACCCGAGGGTACCAGATGCATTGACAACCTTTTGAAAATTGGGCTCTGGCCACCTCACTCACCAGACGAAACGCGAAAGTGTTATACTTCCACTTTACGCCGGTCTTCTGTGAGGTCGTGTTACTTACCCGGACGAGCCTGCCCATTCGTGCAACAGCCGAGGCTGCTGCGTGGCCCTACCACCGTAGTGTGTGTGTATACTTACGATAAACAGACACTTTTTTATATAGTACTTCAGTATTCTTGTTGTTCTTCAAGATAGCGTTATCGCCTTTCTTGAAGAACAGCACCACCACACTTCTGCTCCACGCCTCTGGTGTAGTGCCACCCTGAAGGACGGAATTAAAGAGCCTCTGAAGGACTACAAGTACCGGTTCTCCACCTGCTTTCAGAAGCTCTGCTGTAATTCCGTCCTCTCCCGATGCTTTGCCATTCTTAAGATGGTTAAGAGCCATTCTAATCTCGCTCAGACTAACGTCCGGGATATTTTCGGAATAGTGTCGGATAAGCTTTGCTCTTGGGTCGTTACTCACATATATGTGTGGATCCAACGACGATGTGTACAGCTGTCCATAGAACCTCTCAATCTCACTCAAAACCTCTGGTCTACTGGAGATGATAGCCTAGCGTATGTGGACTATGAGAAAGCCTTCGATTCTGTCGAAATGTGGGCGGTACTCCAGGTTCTTCAGCGGTGCCAAATTGACTGTCGGTATATCGAAGTGCTGAGGTGTTTGTATAGCAAGGCTACGATGTCCGTCCAAGTACAGTCCAGTAGTACAAAACCTATCCAACTGCAGAAGGGTTTAAGACAGGGTGATGTCATATCCCCGAAACTCTTCACCGCTGCGTTGGAAGATGTTTTCAAGCTTCTGGACTGGAAAGGACGAGGTATTAACATCAATGGCGAATACATCACCCACCTTCGATTTGCCGACGATATAGTCATCATGGCAGAATCGCTGGAGGACCTGGGTACTATGCTCAATGACCTCAACAGTGTCTCCCAACGGGTAGGCCTTAAGATGAACATGGACAAGACGAAGATCATGTCTAATGTCCATGTCACGCCTATACCGGTTGTTGTTGGGAGCACTGAGCTCGAAGTTGTTGACGAGTACGTTTACCTAGGACAGTTAGTCCGGCTAGGTAAGTCCAACTTCGACGCAGAGGTCAATCGGCGAATCCAACTCGGATGGGCAGCGTTCGGGAAACTGCGGCAAATCTTCTCGTCGAATATACCTCAATGTTTGAAGACTAAAGTCTTCAATCAATGTGTGTTGCCAGTGATGACCTACGGAACCGAGACATGGTCCTTCACTGCTGGCCGTATGAGGAAGCTCGCTCAGCGAGCTATGGAGCGGGCTATGCTCGGTATTTCTCTGCGTGATAGAGTTCGTAACGAAGACATCCGCAGTAGAACTAAGATAACCGATATAACTCAGAGGATTAGCAAGCTGAAGTGGCGATGGGCCGGCCATATAGCTCGTAGAACCGATAACCGTTGGGGAAGAAAGGTTCTCGAGTGGCAGCCTCGTACTGCCATCGCAGTGTAGGACGACCCCCTACTAGATGGAGTGACGACCTGTGCAAATGTGCGGGAAGTCGATGGATGCAGGTGGCTCAGGATCGTACTTCATGGCAGTCTGTGGGGGAGGCCTATGTTCAGCAGTGGACTCAAACAGGCTGAAATGATGATGATGATGATTCTTGTTGTTAGCATAATTATGTATTTGTATCAATTTATTCTTACACCGACACCACACGGCAATTTATATCATCATAATGATAAAAATCCTAACCACATATTGTTTTAAATGCAAATAGCAAGTGGAAGTCGAAATAAAATAGACTATTCAATTACTTTTGTAACTTGACTGTCCAAACTCCAAATCTATCTCTTACAACAATATACAAAATAGCTCAATTTTGTCCCTGTCGCTGACAAATGAGGCAATAATAGTAACCGATTGGACCAACAGGTTCGCTAATCGAGTACTCTCTCGCCGAAATTGGAAAAGTGAAAGTAGTAACTTACGACATATTATATTCAAAGCTAAAACTTTATGAGGTGTATTTACCTTAGTATAATTATATCAGGCATGAAATATCGAGACGTAAACATTCAGATGAATATTTAATTTGTATAACGTTTAATGAAAGTAGCCGAAAGATATTTCAAAGATTTCTCAGAATACTCAATAAAGCAGCAAAATTGTGGAACGTTTATTTGATGAAGATGTTTTATTGATTCACTTTATCTTTGCTCCTGTTTATATATAACGTGCTATAAATTTAATAGTTTAAATAGAAATAATATTACATTAATACTACAATTTTCAATGCCAATTCAATTCAAAAGAATGCTAGTAACCCACTTTCTGTAGGTAAGGCAACGGCTCGTAAGGAAAACGCCTCGTCTTGTTAATATAGGAACCGGGCGTACACGCCTACTAGTCTATCTCTACTCTATCTAGTCTATCTCTACTAGTCTTACGGTAGTAGGGCCACGCAGCAGCCTGTTGCACGAATAGGCAGGCCCGTCCGGGTAAGTACCACGACCTCACAGAAGACCAGCGTATTGTGGAAGTATGACAAATACTTTCGCGTTTCGTCTGGTGAGTGAGGTACCCGGAGCCCAATTTTCAAAAGGTCGTCAACGCATCTGGAACCCTTGGATGTAGCAGATGTCCATGGGTGGCGGTATTCACTTAACATCAGGTGAAGCGTCAACTTTTGCTCGTTTAAAAGTCACTCTACAAGTCGTTATTAAAGTTACGATGCTATGTAACTAACAGCCGTTCGTTGAATATAGGAACCGGGCATTAGTCTCCCTCGCAACCTTAAGGTCGCAAGTCTGACATCCATCACAGAGAATCAAATAGCAAAAGTCAATTAAATACCTAGAGTAATATTACCTTTGATACCGAAATAGTTCATCAGAAAGTTGTCTATTTCATCGTTAGATCAATTATTCGTGTTCACAGGTGGGTTTCAGCCGTTTGCAGAGTCGAAACACGTAATGAGCTAAGTTGCCGACGTGTATTTGATTATTGAGTACTAAATGGATTCATTACCGCGGAACGTTCTTAATGTGCCAATTTACACTGCGTCTCAATAGACAGCAGCTTTAGCTTCTTTTATTTTATGATTTATAAGTAAAGGTTACAACCTTTCCGGGATGCTAGCAATGAAAATTGTGTACAATTAAGCGACATTGACAGATATTGAATAAGTGACACTTTTTTTGAAAGTTACAAATGTTTTCGAAAGTAGCCATTAGCGTATATCAAATAATTTGTAGAGTAAATAGGTACAGGTATAGGTAGGTACATATATAAGAGGTTCCGAGCAGTGATTTGATATTCTGTGTGGATGGCGAAATAGTTAGAGTAGTTATTACTCATCTTCTCAAATTCCGTTTAGCGCAGTATTACAGATATTGTCTGGATTAAAATTGTGTGTGACGTCTCGTGTAGTTTGAGAAACTAACGAAACAACTTACCCCTTTGAACGATATTTTTTGTTGAATAAAAACTTATTCGACTTACAATCTGTGTATCATGAGGTCAATATCTGTTACATAAATTACATTCCATTTTTTCTGCCCGTAGCATTGCGGCATATTATCTCTCAAAGGTGTTTTTAGTCGATACGCTATAACTACAATTATTCTTCATCAAATTGAATGCATCAAAAAACATTTTTAAGCTAAGACAAGTAGAAAAAAGTAATAGTTTTCATATAAAAAACTTTTGTTTAATTTTTTTAAAGAATGTTAACTATTTGACAATTCGATTAAATGAAAGGTAGTGAAATAAACTAAAACACTGTTAATTAAAATAAGATACGGATAAATATACAATAATATTTTGTTACCATTCTGTCACTTATCACGGTACTTTGCGAAAATTTTGCACGGGCAATTAAATATTGTGTTATAATTATTTAAAAGTTGTTGTGATTTATTTAAAAGTTGTTGGTTTGATACTTCGTGATATTTCCTACATCCTAGAGTGGGGGGTGGTTAGTATTTGTTTTTGAGGGGTATAAATTCAACTCGCACAACGTACGCGGGTTAATTTTTGGCCATTGGAAGTTAAGGCTGTTGCTCTGCTGGAAAAGCTAAGTGCTTTTGTTATCCGATTATTGAGTCATTGTTGAGTTCTAGTTATAAATCGGAAAGGCTATGTTTTATAACTTGCCTCTAACAATCTCTGCAGGGAAAGGTAAGTAAAATTGTTATCCAATATTCAGTCAATGTTGAATTATAATTGTATAAATCGGTAAAAGCTAATGTTAAAACATTCAAAACATTATTAGAGACAAGTTATAAATAACTTGTCTCTAATAATTGCTTCATTCTCAAAAATCAAATCGAAAACAGATCTGTATCAAAAATAACTTGTGCACAAAAATAAAGCAACGGGATTTGACTTGTTTGACGAAGACGCCATTGTGAGATTCGAATACTTCCCAGATCTATGGAAAATCCCTTTAGTGTAATGAATTCTGATTTTGAGAAGAGCGAATTGTTCATCCGGTTTCTTGACATTGGAATGTTAAGAAACCGAATGAACACAAATAACTGTTACAAAGTAAATACTTTTTATTGCAAACGTTTTAATGAGAGTTTAAGTCTTCGTAATACGTATCTGACAGAATATTTTAAGTGAGATGAAAAATAATTTTAAGTCTTATTTTCATGAAATTTTATGAAATACTTTCTCTTCTTACAAAAGCTCTGATGTTAGAATTGATACGCTTGCCTTTGATACAGCATTATTCGCTTCAAGCAAATATCAAATATGATACAATAATGCAAAATATGTTACAAATATGGGACGCAGATAAAATTAAAAAATGATAATGAAAAACAATTTGTTAAAGCTACTCTAATAGCAAGGGGGCAATTATAATGTCCAAGAATACATTGAGGACAAGGATGTGTGGCAATGACTACAATTCTACGGCTTACTTAATCTGAAATTTCACGTTTGTTATGTAACTAATCACTGAGGCTATAACAACGAATTAGACAGAATGTTAACTTTAAGTTTGATAAGATAGTGTAAACTTTAAAATAATATAGATGTTAAGTTCGATTGATAACATCTTTTTAGTTTTACGCGATAGTGTAGTTGATACTTTCCGTAAGTAAAGCAATTTTAGTGGTTTTATTATCCAATTTTCTATTCGATGTGAAAACCTAAGTGTTTACCGCTGTTTACAGACAATTACCGCACCGGTGAAGTTGTAGTTACCATTTCAGTGTTTCGTACTTAAACATGCAAAAATAGGTATTTGTATCATGTATTTTCTTAACTTAGTTTATGTAATTTCAATAACAATAATAACCAAACAATAAAGAAGCATTAAAATTTTAAGAAAACCTTTTTTACGGTTAAATGAAATACATATAGCCTGTAACAGGAATATGTAAGAATTTTCCTGCAGCGAAAGCCACTATATATAGCCGTATATTATATGCTGTTGGGGTAAGCACTTAAAATAAAATAAAACATAATAATTTATGTGTAGTACATATACATACTTGTTTATATTCTTTCTCATAATAGATTCTATGAGCGACCGTGTGAAATAAAGGTACAGTGCTAAGCACGAAAGCATGAAGTTATGAAGGTACGTTTATTTATTTATTTATTTAAAAATTTATTGTTGACACCCCCAAAATAAGGCGAAACAAAAGGCAAACTTAATGCTAATAAGCATTCTCTTCCAGTCAACCCTGGGAGTAGTGAAAAATTTGACGTAGGTGCAAAACAAAATCAAAAATTCTATTTTGAAAAGATAAAATAACAAAAAACATATTTCATACATATACTAAATGTACGTTTATTTACTTATTTATACTTTATTGTACACCAAAAATAAAAATATATAAAAAGCAAATTACAAATGAATATAAAAGGAAGTACAATAGGCGGTCTTATCGCTCAGAAAGCGATTTCTTCCAGACAACCATTGTGAAAAGAATATTTGCTTAATGAGACATAAAGAAGAGAGCAGAGGGAGGTGTACATGAATCACTTATGAACATCGGACGTAGGCATTTATACTTCAATGAGATAGTCAAAGATTTCGGGAAAACTAGGAAAGGAAAAAGGAATGCGTGAATTCACAGTTCCAAGTAATGAGCTTTTAATTGGTTTTTAAAAGAAAGAAGTGACTTAGCTTGTCAAATGTGAAGGGGCAAAGAATTCCACAAACGCACAGCTGTCACTGTAAAAGATTTTTTTGAAGAAGGAAGAGGAATGTACAGGAGTTTGGAGGGAGAGATTGGCAGAAGAACGAAGGGACCTTTCATGGGATAAGGAAAGATATTCGAAACGATCTTTTAAGTATTTCGGAGTAGAGGGATTAAACAACATACTGTACAAAGCAGAGAGAATATGGGTATTCCTGCGAAGGCGGATTGGGAGCCACTTGAGCTGTGTATGAAAATCGGAAACATGATCATATTTACGAAGCCCAAATATGAATCGAAGACACAAATTTTGAATCCGCTCAAGTTTATTAAGCTGTACTTCGGTAATGTCAAGATAGCAAATATCAGCATAGTCAAGGATGGGCAGAAGTAGTGAATGAGCGAGCGCAACTTTAGTAGCAGTAGGAAGAAAATTACGCAGTCTTCGTAAGGAGCCTATAGCAGAGAACATTTTCTTACTAGTCTCATTTATCTGTGGTGTCCATGTCAGACAGGCGTCAAAAAATATTCCCAGATTCTTCACCTTTTTACTGTACGGGATGTGTGTACCGTTAAGAATAATTGGGGGTAAAGAAGACCAGTCGATTTTAGCGACCAACCTAAAACTCCTGAACTGATGATGGCTTGAGTTTTCGTGGGATTGATAGTCAAACCATATGCCTTACTCCAATTAGAAATACAAGCCAAATCACCGTTAGTGCTTTCAATCGATATAGGCAGCTTTTCCAGAGACGATTGAGTATAAATCTGGAGATCATCGGCGTATAAGTGGTAGGAAGAAGATAGGTGAGAGCTTATCGTATTAATGAAGATTGCAAACAGAAAAGGAGACAGCACGCCGTCTTGTGGGTACGTTGTGTTGCTTTTAATTTTTTATTGTTTGGGTTGTTTGCTGTTTGGAAGCATTACAGTCAATCGAGTGTTTCTAGTACTAATTTCCTATCATATTTATTACCATCTACATACTACGTCTACATACTATATTAAAAAGAAAGCATCACATGCATCAAAATCACACAAACTTAATTTAAAAGGGATTCCGAAAGCCAATTGTTGTTTAGTGAAACAACTCTACTGAAACTTTACATATAAAATTGATATTTTTTCATACTGCAATAAATAGCGTATATCCTATTAATCAAATAAAAAAAAAATATTTGATCTATTCATTAAAACTTTCTGAAGTCTATATCAGAATTAAAAACAACAAATAAAACCGTCTCAGCAAGAAGCTTTCCTGTTGTTTACTCTTAACGTCGTGACGTTCCCAATATTGCTTGGATTTCCGTGCAAACACCGGACAACTCACTGCGGATGATCCGGAGCTTAACTGAAGGTTATAAAAGAAAGAGAGCGTAGTTTATATACAAAATGTCCATTAATGAAGTAACAGTCCGAACATACTTGCTAGGTATAGTTACACACACTTCACATAATATCGAAAAGTCAACACAATTTCTTTGCTTTGAAACAACATTGCTTTGCATCTAATATTAAATCTTTCCCCCGAAATTATAACTTTTTGAATCAGAATGAAATGACAGTACTATTTTATATTTAAGTTGATAAATATCAAACACTAATATGACCCTGATAAGTGAAAAAGAGGTAGTACAATGTCTTCAATTACAGACGACTGTATTTCTTCAATGATACGACTTATAAATATAAGTTAAAGTCCAACATTTAATAGTAGAACCGTGATAGGTGATTGTCCATTAAATATATTAGTGCAACCGCGCGGTGGACTATGCCCTGATACCCTCTATACAGAGGAAGCCTTTGCCCACCAGTTGGATATGTATAGGCTGTTACTTTTACTTTTTTTAGATGCTTAAAATCAATATCTCCGAATACAGAGGCATATTACGAACTACCGATCATAATCTTTGAAACTGGTCAGGACATAAATTATGTTGTGAAATAAATAAATAGGCATATTTTGAAAACAACGCATGGTCGAACATGAAACTAGTGGACTCCGAGTGGTCGAAATTCAGCCAAGTTTGAACAATACTAATATTAGGTACTTACATATGACACTGGCGTTTTGTACGAGAGGAATATAAAGTCAATTTTTTTTGTAAAATATATTTAATTAATCAAAGTATGCACCAATGTTATCTATGCACTTTTGCCATCTCATAGGTAGTTCATTGATCCCTTTACTAAAAATAACCATGGGGGCGAGAATCAATAAACGCTTTGAAGGCGATTTGGACTGCCGCATCGTAGTTGAATGTCCAAATTCCGGAAAAAATGGTAATCTGTTGGAGCAATGTACGGGGGGTACGGTGCATGTCGCACAAATTACAATTGTAGCTCATCTAACTTAGTGGTTGTTTATTGTGCAGTGTGTGGTCTTGCGTTGTCGTGAAGCAGCAGTGGCCTAGAGCGATTGACCAATCTCTGTTGTTCAGCAGGTTGTTCTTCATTCATGATTTGCAGTTGCTGACAATAGGTATCTGCCGTAATAGTTTGGCCAGATTTTAGACAGATTTTTGCGACTCACTGTGGGAATGAAATGTATGTTTTCTAGACGCTGCTGTAACCATTGAGCTAAGCAGTGGATGTACACCTCTACTTATGTGAGGTTAAACTTGAATTGAAAAAAAAAGAAAGTAAATATATAAAACTGCAATATATTTATTCTGAAATCATTTGTATACTCAGTTACATAGTTTGTATCATATAACCTTTGATACTGAAAGAGACATCACTAAGTTGGCTATCTCACCAGTAATTACTCCTGTTCACAAGTAGGTTTTACCCGTCTACAAAGTTCGAAACACGTAATGAGCGAAGTTCGTGGCGTGTATTTGATTATTCACCGCTCTGAGGATTAATTACCGCCATAGTTTATTAACGTGCCACTATTTATTGGAACCACGTATAGATCAATAACAGACTACAATAAACTAAAAAAATTTGTTATCTGGATTTGAAACTGTAACTCCGTGTTGTCTCTCTTTGTTCGCAACGAGGTAATCAGCGACTAGTGTGATCCTTGTTCCGTTGCAAAGACATGGCATTAGTTTTTATGATCATACACTTATACTTCTACTCATCGCAGAGATAAGCTTTCTAAGAAACGTCTGTATATACTACATATACGAGTGTTGGCCATAAGCCTATCCATGATAAGCATCATAAGCGAAATATAAGGATTAAATAGTTTTTGGAGTTTTTTAAAAACATTGCCCTTACTTGAGGTTTACATTACCCTGCGTTGTAAGGGCGTTTTACAAACATAAATTTCTTGTGGACAAACACCCAGATGCGAAGCAACTATCTGTAGTCCACACAAATAGTTGTCCCGTGTGGGCATCAAACCCACGACCCCCGACGCCGAAGCCAATACTTTGGCAACTGCGCCACGGAGTCATAAATCATCACATAATTACTAAAGTGATAATTCGCTCATAGTACATGTTTGGGTACCATCGACAAACCTTAACTGTGGTACCAATGCGAACCCAATGGCCCGTAGATGTCATCCCTTCCAGAAGCAATGCCTTAATGTATGTGACAGGATTGATTGTATGTGGTTATTGGTAATAAATTGAGACACTATACGAAACTAACAATGGACAGGTACTTAGAATCATTGATTAGCTATGGGTTATGTTTACAACGTAAAAAAAAATTCCTCTATAGTTTGCTTTATTACTTTATAAAATTGAAATGTATTTTAGGTTAATTTCTTTTCAATGTTTGAGGAGTAAATTGAGTAACGAGAGCCTACATACTTGAAGTGAAACGAGTGATGATTCACCATCACTCACCTCTCATCGTCACTCTGCATCATCAAAATGATGATGAGAAATATGATCATGACAATGGCAACACGAAATTCACTTCGTGTTGCCAACTTCACAGAGTCGTTAAGGCGGAGTCCCCCGTCTCAATTGCCCACGACTTTAGAAACCTTTCACGAACGTCAGGACGTATCTTATCGCTATTTTTATGCTCTTGGGCTACGTAGCCTGACGTTATCTAACATTAACAACAAAGAAAAGAATGCTATTAATAAAATTAAATATAAAGAGAATAATATTTGATCTTTTTCAACTTTACCATGTCACCAGATTCAGAATAGACGGACATAAAGAAATAGAGATTGCTCAGCGATACTCGCTTGTCAGGTCTACGTGCGTCAGTTGGCTAGCGACGCGCAAATATAAACGAGTAATGTCGGCTCAGCAAAGGGATTTAAATAATTTGTAGCGCCAAAATTTTGTCGCTCTTGCCTAGTATATACCACTTTTTTGCTTTTTTTTTTTAAAATTACCCTTACTTTAGGATAACTTTATCCTGTATTGTAAGGACGTTTTACAAACATAAATTTCACGTGGACAAACACCCAGATGCGAAACAACTGTCTATGGTTCACACAAATAGTTGTCCCGTGTGGGAATCGAACCCACGACCCCTGACGCCGAAGCCAATAACTTGGCTACTCTGCCACGGAGTCATCATATATATATCCTGTATTTTATTTATTCAAAAATATTTTTAGAACAAAATACTTTACTTTATTGAAACGGATGTTAATATTAAAACTATTTATTGTAAGCAACCACAGTTTAATTAATATACAAACGGACAGAGTTCCGCTCTTTGTAACACACAATCGTAAGAATGCCCCCCGAATTGGCAATTCGGGGTATTGAAACATTTTTCTGACAGTTGGTGGATGTGACGTCACAATAATCAACAGCGGCGCTAAGTCAATATTTCCGGTACTTCACTGTAATGGCGTGGCATTGCTTGGCATAGCATGATTTGGCTTGGCTTGGCTTGGCTCGGCGTGGCGTGGCGTAACATTATATATATTCTTTAAACATTTATAATAACGTCTCGTTTTTCAAGTATTATAATATTTACCACCAATAGTGGGTGAAAACATTTTTGTACCAGGATATTCACCGACGAAAACCTAACTACTCTCAATGTTAATAATTATATCTACAATCTCTATGGGAAGTTTTCAAAGATTACTTCAAAATTACATTGAAAAATTGAAGCACACAAAGAGTACATTGAACTCTTTCTCTCTATCCTATAGGATCCAACGATGGAAGGTTGCTAATCCAAGGAAGGATAATGTTTTATTAAATCGTAATTGTCTTTTGTAAGATACGAAAGATAAAAAATTGTCCTGACCGGTCTATTGCCTAAAATAGAAGAATAATAATATATTTTAGGTTTAATAGTTTATAGAATTAAGAAATGTACTCTCCATTTCACATATTTCGTATAGTATTAACTTCACTTTAGACGTTTACACTCCTTTTACGAAAATGTAAAACCAAGTAATTATGGGGATTTTTCTATTATTAGAAATAAGTCCCATATGTGAAAGCACTAATTATAGTTCCTTTACTATAGTTAGTTTTATTATAGTTTTTTTTTTCGTTATTTATTTTCTGCTTTATTGGAAAAATAAAAAAAGAAGAAAATAAATGTTGGTCTGTAGAGAGGTAAAGGATAGAGCTATGGACAGGGAAGGATGGAGGGTGTTACGGCTGAACTACTGGGTTACTGCACCAATAAGAGCCTAGGTCTTAAATTAAAGATAGATAACCGTAATTATATATGAACGTAAAGCATTAGCAGCAAATCACAACCGTCAACAGAATGGCAGAATGTTTTTTCTGCCATTCTGTTTTTGTACTTCGTTGTTCAATCGTCATGGAATACTACTAGTATTAGAAGGCATTTGAGATTTATTTTGAAATTTTATATTAATTCTTAGTAAAATACGGTTGCTGGTATTAAATGAAGGAGAATAGTATTTAAAAAATGGAACAAAAATTTACATAAATATATTAACAATAATAAATACTAACTAAATTACATGTAATTTTTTTTAAAACAAACCTATTAATTTGTGCTAGAAACGCTACCTACATTTCCTTGCTAAATAGTTATGCTTAACCTTTGCAGGAATAAGCCTAGGACGTGAATCTTATTGTAAAAATTTCCGACTCAAATTTTCTTGTAAAAGCACTATTTCCTATCTTTAATTTCCTTAATTATTGATTCTGTCTGAATAAATAGACCAATAATAATTCTCTCATGTTATTACGAGTTTACAAACTTAATTATGAAGTTAAGATTTATCAAATACTTTGGTATAAGAGACAGATCATTTCAATGCATCTTAATATAAAACAGTTTCCCTCTTATTTATTTCTTCTATAAAATATTGCTGCTCGTAGTAATGAAAGAAAAGTAAATTTTCTTTAGCTCCAACTACTCTTAAATGGGGTCACTCATTTGGAAGTTTTAAATGAGCTGTAGTTTCATTTTTAGTTCGGAATGAGCTCTCAAAGCCTTCAGATTTCTCAGGAAAAATATCATTTAAGTGTTCAGAAATTTGAATTTGTAAATATATATTTCTTAAATTCGGAGCCCAAGTCTTTATGTTGTTGTTCTTCTTTAATTTTAATTTATAATTTCACTTACATTATAAGTAAATATGAATAAAATCGTTTTGTCCTTGTAATTATCAAATTAATTATATCAACCATTTAATTTTCATGCAGTGATATAAAAGTTTGTGAAATGTAGTGAAAAAGTGAAAATGAGAGACATACTAATATAGACATATTCATTTTTGTAATGTTACTACTTATAACATCTAAATTATAAATTTTATAACTTGCAGCAATAATTTTGAGGCATACAGTTACACAGAGTATGCAAAATATATTACGTTATTTGTTTATTTTGCATACTCTGTCTAACTACATATCCAAACTACAAGAAAATACACATTATATTCATAACCTAAAGTACACATTATCTAAAGAAGTGAGTAAGAATTTAAATTGTTTATAGTGCTAATTTTTGCACTTAAGATTGAACATTAAAATATGTAGAAAAAGTGCGAAAAGATTGTCGCCGCTGTGGGAATCGAACCCACGTCTTCGGCATTCGCGGCCTAACGCTCTAGCCACTGAGCTAAACGGCTGATTGACACACCGACGAAAATCTTAACGCATTCTTCCACATTGTTTTCTTAGCATTTGAAGCAATGCTTGGCGCCATCTATTGTTATATCCTTTCCAGCATACAAACAATTTCGAATATCGTTTTACAACGATAATTCGAACGAGAGATGTCGCCATTGCTTTTTTATAAATTTAAATTGTTTATAGTGCTAATTTTTGCACTTAAGATTGAACATTAAAATATGTAGAAAAAGTGCGAAAAGATTGTCGCCGCTGTGGGAATCGAACCCACGTCTTCGGCATTCGCGGCCTGACGCTCTAGCCACTGAGCTAAACGGCTGATTGACACACCGACGAAAATCTTAACGCATTCTCCCACATTGTTTTCTTAGCATTTGAAGCAATGCTTGGCGCCATCTATTGTTATATCCTTTCCAGCATACAAACAATTTCGAATATCGTTTTACAACGATAATTCGAACGAGAGATGTCGCCATTGCTTTTTTATAAATTTAAATTGTTTATAGTGCTAATTTTTGCACTTAAGATTGAACATTAAAATATGTAGAAAAATTTTTCTACATATTTTAATGTTAAATCTTTCGTCAGGCCGCGAATGCCGAAGACGTGGGTTCGATTCCCACAGCGGCGACAATCTTTTCGCACTTTTTCTACATATTTTAATGTTCAATCTTAAGTGCAAAAATTAGCACTATAAACAATTTAAATTTAAAAAAGCAATGGCGACATCTCTCGTTCGAATTATCGTTGTAAAACGATATTCGAAATTGTTTGTATGCTGGAAAGGATATAACAATAGATGGCGCCAAGCATTGCTTCAAATGCTAAGAAAACAATGTGGAAGAATGCGTTAAGATTTTCGTCGGTGTGTCAATCAGCCGTTTAGCTCAGTGGCTAGAGCGTCAGGCCGCGAATGCCGAAGACGTGGGTTCGATTCCCACAGCGGCGACAATCTTTTCGCACTTTTTCTACATATTTTAATGTTCAATCTTAAGTGCAAAAATTAGCACTATAAACAATTTAAATTTATAAAAAAGCAATGGCGACATCTCTCGTTCGAATTATCGTTGTAAAACGATATTCGAAATTGTTTGTATGCTGGAAAGGATATAACAATAGATGGCGCCAAGCATTGCTTCAAATGCTAAGAAAACAATGTGGAAGAATGCGTTAAGATTTTCGTCGGTGTGTCAATCAGCCGTTTAGCTCAGTGGCTAGAGCGTCAGGCCGCGAATGCCGAAGACGTGGGTTCGATTCCCACAGCGGCGACAATCTTTTCGCACTTTTTCTACATATTTTAAAGTGAGTAAGAAAACAGATACTTGGGGGTACAGAGCGAACTTCTAATTTGACGATGGCAAAACCGGTATAAGTATTTGGGTTCTTTTTGACCTACATATAATTATGTCAATCCTTATATTCCCTCGTAACTGATAAATGCCTATACATGTTTTGATGACTATGTTGTTGGATTAGCCTTTTTATTGAGGAGAGTACCTGAATATAAAAAAAAATTGTGCTAATTAAATTGTACTTAATTTAATTTTGAACTAATTAATTGGCGCCTCATTTCACTTACTCACATTTTTATATTTGTCTTTTAATTTCATTCCAATCTCACGGTATATAAACAATTTTTCACCGTTTAAGTATTGTATTTTGTAATGGAAAGTTCTTTACCACTTTCTGAAATTAATTTCACCAGTACGCGGATAAAACCTTTTTAATATGTGTAATCAAATACTAACCATAAGCCTTGGAATAACAAATACATATACTGGTACATACATATACTATACAATAAGTTAAATTTATGAAAAAGAATCATATTTTTCCTGAGATGTCTGGAGGCTTCGGGAATTTCTTCACGAACTGAAATGAAACTGCAGCTTATTTAAAACTTTCAAATGACTGACCCCATCAAGAAGTAGTTGGACTTAAAGATAATTTTCTTTTATATATCCACTTTATTAAATTGACATCTTATGCTTTATTTATTTATTCAAACTTTTACACAAATAATATACATTGTGCATAGGTGGACTTAATGCCTAAGGCATTCTCTCCCAGTCAACCTATGGGCGACGCAGAGGCAAGAGGCAGGTGTAAAAAGTTTTAAATTGAATATTATGTAAACAAAAGTTATAAACACTTCGATTGCCACCTTATATCACTATCACAATTCGAAATCACCCTTTTTACTGGGGGAAGACATTTTACTGTCTTTAATTGGATACCAGCATCCAGTAATTCGTTATGTTATGTAACATACGAAAATAAAAATAAAATGTGGAACAACTTTCCATATTTTGCCAAAGTCATTTCAAAACCGTGTTAAAAACAGCGCACAAAACATTGAATGGCAGGAGATACAGCAGGTACAATTCAGTGAAATCAAAATATTAGCAGGTTATTTATTTTATTAGCTCAAACTTTATAGTTATAAGTACATTAACGGTAGTAAGGAATTGTAATCAGTATATTAGATTATTACCCTTTGTCATAGAAAAGAAATATCGTCATAAATGGCTGTTTTAAATTATTTTTATTTTGTAAACGTCTGAGGAAATTAATCACGACAGGAAATATTTTAATCGTTTCTGGACTTAAAATTAATTTCTGGACTTAAAATGAAATGGATGAATAAAGAGAGAAACTCTATCTATATTAGCATATTCAATTTTTTTTCAATATGATATCTAAGTGTGCCGTATGACGGAGTTTTCTTTGAAAACTTTCAAACTTCACAGATTATTTAAGTTTTTTTTAGAGAGTAATCTGGGATTTTGTCAGCGAATATCCTGATACTAGAACATTTTTATAAGGTTTTGCGATTGATAGTAAATATTTTATTTGATTTTAGAAAAACAAGAGGTTACAAAATTATGCATATCAAAAGATTAAACAGTATGTTAGGAATGATTTGATTTATTAAATAGGTATATAGAATTGCACATGGAAATGCTCTTTTAATGTATTTTTCCATCTCACTCTTTGGTTGTTAAGATATTTTAGATTATCAAAACACATGAAACGGATTATTATTGCCCTAAAAAGCACCTTCACATATTGCAAAAGCGAAAAAACTTTTGGAACTTATAAATTAATTAAACCTCTTTGCTTAACCGATTTGTCATTCGCTCCTATTTGCTCGTTGCCAGCCAACTGGCTCAAGTAAACATGACATGCGGGTAACATCTGTGTAACTTGGAATTTTATATTTATTTTTTTATGCCCGTTGTTACTGAAACTGACCGCATAGTAAAGTTGAAAATCTCCCGATTATTTATTATTATATTAAATTCTATTAATAATTATACTCATTTTATTAATGTAAGATATTATATAGAAAGTAAAAGTAACAGTAGTTATAAATGTCCCACTGTTGGGCAAAGGCCTCCTCTGTAAAGAGGGTATCAGGGTATAGTCCACCACGCGACCCCACTGCAGATTGGCGGACTTCACATATTTTTGAAATATATTTTTTTTATTATTATTTCGAAAATATGCAGGTTTCCTCACGATGTGTTCCTTCACCGCCGAGCACGTGATCATTCAGCACTTAAAATTACTTTAAATCATTGGTGCTGGCACCGGGGATCGATCTCATGTTGCTCGAGGAAATGTAACTATAAGCGAACGCCCGGACACTGAGCTATCACGGCTCTTTATACTATCTACAAATACGCAATGTGATAACATATAAAGAAGAGATAGATATGACACTAGCGCGAAACTGAGGCACTCAAATTACACCAATAGGCTAAATTCGAGTGCCTTAATTTCCGTGCGTTAGCGCCGTTTCTTCCTGTTATTTGAATATCATACCATTGGGTGAAGGTCGTTTCCTACTTGGATCTTGTGCTGAAGGCCAAAAGTAGAAGATACACAAAGTCTGCAGGAGGTAAGAGGTTAGAGTCCCCTACTATGGTTATCTATTATCCGAACAAATAAGAATCCAATACATCATTAAAGGTCTTAAATGAAAAGCCCAAAATATTGCGGCACTTTGATAGGCATGATTGAAGAAAACTTTACAGACTTTTTATAAAGCGTTCATAGTTACAGCCTTCAGCAAATGATTCATTTTAAGAACATAACTTGTCATTTGTTTTATGAAGAACTTATCTTGGCTGGAATACATAAAATTATCCGATATGAAAAACTGTAATAAGAGGCAATAATGGAGAAGACATAAAAAGGGCAGTTTTAAGCGCACTTATTTGAGAGAAAGGGAAAAAATGCAAGCAAAAAAGTAAGGGACAAATAAAATTTATCGTTTTCCAAGATTTATGAGACATTATTGCTTAAAAGCTCCGTGCTATATGGGCTTTTGTATTTCTTTTAAAAATCGTGATGTGAATTGGAATGGCCGTTTATTAATTTCATTTAGTTTTTTTTTATGCGAAAAGTTGCCAAACGAGCAGGCGGGTCACCTGATGTTAAGTGAATACCGCCGCCCATGGAAATCTGTTCCTCTCGAGGGTTACAGATGCGTTGACAACCTTTTGAAAATTGGGCCCCGGCTACCTCACTCACCAGACGAAACGCGAAAGTATTTGTCATACTTCCACTTTACGCTGGTCTTCTGTGAGGTCGTGGTACTTAACCGGACGAGCCTGCCCATTCGTGAAACATCTGAGGCTGCTGCGTGGCCCTACTACCGTAAAAAAAGTAGGAATTAAATTATAACGACCCAAGTTATCGGCGACGTTCCGTTTGTTTTATTAGATATTTATTTTTTTACAAAACATTTAGATTCCAATGTCCCGGTGTCTGTAATGGAATTGTAACTTCAATTTTCCAGAGTCCAATTGAGCCAAAAGTTGTTCCACTTGTTTGTTTTTTAATCTCATTTTTAACCCAATTTGGCGGCCACCGCAAAATATCTGTTTAAAATTTAACGCATTAGCCCCTATGGTATTGTCTTATGGTATATCCAAAGTATTATAAATAAAATAAATAAATATTTAGGACACATTTGTACACAACATTTTCTAGTCCCAAACTAAGCAAAGCTTGCACTATGGGTACTAGAAAACTGATAAACAAACATAAACATACTTTTTCTTTTGTAAATAAATACATATTATACATATAGAAACACCCAGACACTAGAAAAACACCATGTTCATCACACAATATTTTTGCAGTAGTGGGGATCGAACCCACACCCTCTGGCCCAGGAAGCAGGTACACTACCCACTACGCCATTCGGGTCGTCAAGCGGGTCGGGTATTAAAGCTGTGTTATTCCAAATAATATAAAGCAAGAAGAAGTATAAAAGTAATTTAATATAATAATAAAGACTTATTATGCCACCATTCTATAACAAAACTAAAGTCTTGTACAGTTTTGAAGAATTGAATAAAATGCCATTTTCAATTCAAACACATTCTCTTGAAACAGTTGCAAGACTTTTAATGAAGGGGACATTAAGAATTCACCGAAGTAGACGAATATTGTATGAACTTTATAGTTAAAAGTCATACAAGTATTCTGAGACATCTAAGATTATATTAAAAGTTATTGAAAAATATTTAAAAAGGGTCTTTTTGCCGCCAACACATCTTATGCTTTAAACGAGCAATGTATATATATGTAATTTCAGGGAATGAAAAATAACATTCAAATATGACAGTTAATTTCGCCGCAAAAAAAATGTGCTCGGTCAGTAATCGCGCGGCCCCAAAACAGACGGCCGCGGTTCGTATCACGATTAAACACTTATTTTTTTTTTCTATACCAGATCATTTTCTTTACTTTTTATTTTCAAAATACATGATTTACAAAAAAACCGAGCTAAGCTCGGTCCTCCAGGTACTTACATTTAAGCAACATGCTTGAAAAATTTAAAATGCTTCTAATAAAGAAAAAATGATTTTGCATAATATAAAAACTACAACGGGAAAAAAAATTGACTACCAGCGTAATATTGACTACTAAAGTGTTTGAGAAATTCTTTAGTGAGATTCCTGTTTTAACTACATTGTAACTGAATTCTTCTCCTGCTGTTGCCCAGATGTTACTTAAGGAAAATGTAAGTGCTTGCAACTTAGAACTGCAAAAGAATTGAATTTAAGAAATCGCCAAATCTATGGGCGATGCCTTTGAAGTGACTGCCTCAATAATAGATTTGCGAAATTCTTGTATCTTGTATTAACTGATGTTCTTGCTTTCAGTCCCGAGACTATTAAAGCTTCATCGGACGCAGAACCGGTGGGCTAGCCAGAACCCACGGGTTTGGACCCTCCGCTATGGGTAGGGTCGCGCATGTGCTCATGCGTGCGTTTAACTACTATGGTGTGTCATCTAAGGGCCGTCGAGGTCGCCGGTTCGGACCGAGACCCCGACGGCCGTCGACTGTGCATTTAGCTAATCGGGGCTGGGAGCGGTGAGAACCGCCCCGGAACGCGGGTGTACCCTGTGTACGCGTTGTGTGGGTCTCGCCGTGCTCGGAGGCGAGGGCGAACTGGTGTGATTGTTGTTACACTAACTGTGGGTGTAGTGTTATCCGGCGGGACCCCCGGCGGTGGGTCCATCGTATCTAAGTCCTCTCTTCGTCGACCGGGTCGATGAGGACGTTTCGCGGGCGACGCTTGTTTACGTTCGCGTTTGTGTCCGGTTGGTAGTTTGCTGCGCTTATCACCAGAGGGTTGGGATGATGCTGGGCTCTATCGAAGAACCGTTTTGTCAAATCTTTAAAATGTGCGCGAATCGTCGGGAGTCTGCAATCGTGTGCAGGTCGACGTTGCGCTACTACCATTGCGCACCGGTTGCGCGGCGGATAAACTTACTTTGAACAACTTGCAATTTGTTAATAAGCGTAGGATTTATATGTGCGAAGATCATGCAAGCGTAGGACATGATTGGCCTTACGCAAGCTTTATATAACAGTAATTTGTGCCTTAAGGGCATTTTACTTTGCGTATTCGTTAAATTGTGTAGCCGGCCGGTTATTTCGGACTTGATTGATGTGCGTAGAGAAAGTCATACGCGAGTCGAAAGTGACTCCTAAGTATTTGACCGTTTTCTCCCAGGGGAGAGTTTGGCCATATAGTGATATTTGCCCCAACTTTCTGTACTGGCGAGGACCTTTGTAACGGTGTGGCGGATGGGGGTTGGGGGTGCTACGAGTAAAGTGAATCGCCACACTTTTTTCTGGATTAATATCGATTCTCCATTTGCGGATCCAATCGCCGAGGCGGTCGGCGGCGCTTTGGAGTCGAGTTATTAATTGACTGAGGTTCTGAGGGCGATCTGAGTAAAAGAGCGCCGTGTCATCCGCGAAAAGCGCGAGATTGACGTGGGGGTCTCTAGGTATGTCGCTCGTGTAGAGCGTAAATAGCAAGGGTGAGAGGCAGGAGCCTTGTGGTACGCCGGCCGTGAGGCGGCGGCTTGTGGAGAGGGTGCCCTCGACTCGATATCGAAAAGAGCGGTTCAACAAAAAGGCCCGGATGGTGTGTACGACCCTATCTGACACTTTGAGTGTGTACAGCTTGTAAAGCAAGCCGTTGTGCCAGACATTGTCGAATGCTTTTGCGACATCGAAGAAGAGAGCCCCTGTCCTAATGTGTTTGGGGTGGTTAAGGCCTTTTAGGATATGCTCCGTTAGGCGGTATAACTGATCGGGACAAGAGTGTCTAGCTCGAAAGCCGAATTGTTCCGTCTGCAGAAGGCTGTTGGAAAATACGTGCTCTTTGAGCCTGTTTAACAATAGCCGCTCGTAGAGCTTCCCCAGGCAACTGAGGAGGCTGATGGGACGATAGCTAGAGGGCTGATTGGCTGATTGGCTGGTTTATTCGGCTTGCGAATTGCGATAACCGTGGCTTGCTTCCAGTCGTCCGGAAAGGAGCAACTGGAGAGAAGGGTATTGAAAATGGTCGCCAGTAAACAGATAATATTACTTATATTATCTGGGCCTGGGGCGGATTTTGGTTTTAAATTTTTAATAATATCTTGGACCTCTTCGGGGGTCACTGAATTTAAAGGTTCGCCTTCCGGTGGAAGCGCAGCCCTAGTCTCGATTACGTGGTCCACCTCCGTTAGGTGGACTGAATCGGTGTGTTCGCGCGATGGCGTACATTGCTGCTCTAGGTTGTCCGCAAGGCATTCGGCTTTTTCGGAGTCATCTAGGGCTACTGAAGCGCTATTAGGTCTAACTAACGGCGGTAGAGATTCGCGGGGGTCTGCTTTCAGACTGCGGGCCAACCGCCAGTAGGCGGTGTGCGATGGCTCGATGTCCTCTAGGAGAGTGTCCCACGTTGTGTGTCGGTGTTCCGATACACGATCTTTGACTTCTAGCTGAAGGCGTCGAAGTAGGGTTCGGTTCGATTCCGATCGGTATCGGTCGAAGGCGCGTTTGTCTGCATTTTTCTGTCTAATTAGCAGTCGTAGATCGGGCGGAAAGTTAAACCGTCGGTCGCCCGACAGTTTCACCGTCCGTTCCGAGTCTGTGACTGCGGAAGTGATAGTTTCACGGAGACTCGCTATCGCTCGATTTGCGTCATCGAACATAGCTATCGTCTCGGGTAAGTCTACTAAGTCCTGGGGGTCCAAGGCCTTGAGTTTGACCTCAAGACGATGCCAGTCCACTACGGATTTGGTCGGAGGGACCGCGCCGGCGTTCTGGCCCAGTTTACACAGGACGGGCCTGTGGTCTGAGTCTAGTTCATGGATTGTCTCTATCGACTCGATGTCGAGCGAGATCTCCCTGAATAACATAGGACACTCGGTGACGCGTGCTGGTAGTTGTCCACCGTAGGATACCTAGTGGGAGTAGCGGGAGCGACTATACTAAAATTTAGGTTATCGGATAAGCTAAAGAGATGCTTTCCGTTGTTATTTGGGATGCTGTTGATGTCCCATGAGCCGTGTTTGCAGTTTAGATCTCCTGCAATTATCACGGAAGGGCCTAAGTTAAGAAGCGTATCTAGGTCGCTTTGAAGGAGGGTTCTATTCCCCGAGGTAGGCTGAGACTAGTACAAGCGGCCTGTGGCCGGTGAGCGCTAACCTACACGCGGATGCCTCTATTTGACTTAGCTCTGGAATGTCGAGCGGGCAACAGTGCAAGGGCCGTTTATAATAAATTAGGGTGCCTCCCAGACGGTTTGCTAACCGGTCGTGGCGGACAATATTGTAACTTGCGATTCTGGGATCGCGTACACTAGGTTTCAAGAATGTCTCTTGCACTAGGAAAATATCTACGTTATAATCGCGAAGGAATTCCGCGATTTCATCCCTTTGACCCTTTACGCCGTTTGCGTTGAAATACGAAACAACCAGAGCCCGAGGTTTTGTTCTACTTGCGGTTGTACTTCCCATTAAGGTGTTTTTATGGGTCTAATTAACGACGCGGCGGAGCGCGGTTTTATTGTGCGGACTATTGTTTTTTTTTACGGTTGGCTCGTTAAAGCCCAAAGGGCTTCCACAAGCGTTTTGTGTTGGCTAATTGCCCTAAGACGCTCGTGGCCAGATGTGGCGGCCGCTATTTTAGCGGACAATACGGCGAGTTCCTGCCTATTGATTCTATCAAGTAAGCTGCAAATATTAGCGATTTGCGCGAATGGGTCGTCCTTGTTTTCCGCGAAAACTGACGGAGTTGGCTGTACCTGCGGCCGCGGCGCCGTTTGAGGGGCGGGCAGCTATTGTGCGATCGGTCGTGAGGCGACCGGGATTACCGGCACGGTTACCTGCGCGGCCACCTGGGGTTTCGCCCAGGCGTTTGTGACGGGTACGGGCGCGGGAATGTATTTAACGGGCGCGGGTTTGGGCAACGTTGACTTCGCGGGAGATTTTCTCGCGGGAGTTTTCGGGGCCTTAGCGCAGCCTCTATAACTAGCCGGATGGCCGGTAGTGTGACAGTTTACGCAGTCCGGTGGATCTGCGCAA
Source organism: Iphiclides podalirius (assembly GCA_933534255.1). Classification (NCBI taxonomy): domain Eukaryota; kingdom Metazoa; phylum Arthropoda; class Insecta; order Lepidoptera; family Papilionidae; genus Iphiclides; species Iphiclides podalirius. Next base: position 3,443,059 of record OW152816.1, read on the forward strand.
TCTTTCGGCCTCGTGCACTCGGTTGTGCCGTGGTCACCGGTGCATTTGACGCACCTTGGGTGAGCGAAGCAGTTATTGGCCGTGTGGCCAAAATGTTGACAGTTGTGGCACTGTGCCACAACACCTAATTTATGTGGGGGCTCGATGACTAAGTCACTGAGCCCACAGACCCTCTTAAGGTTGAAAATGGCCTTACCTTCCAGGGTAGGGTCAAGTTCCACCATGACCATGTCCATAGGGACACGGGTGCGAGGGTGCCTGAGACGACGCACGGTGTGAACAGGGTATCCCTGATTGCGGATGTCGACCTTAGCCATATCGACATCCGACTCTTTTGGGACGCCCTTAATTACGACCCGAAGTTTACGCTCTATTTGCGAAATTGCACCTCATTTATCTATAATTATTAACAGTCTAGAATCGGGCGTATTTCCTGATCTTATGAAACAAAATAGTAAAGTCATATGTTTATTTAATTCCGGCAGTACTTAGAACCCCAAAAACTAACACCTATTTGTATACTACCAACATTCGGAAAATTTTTCGAAAAACTTCTTCTTTATCAGATATTAGACATTTTAATTTAAACAAATTATTACAATCAGTTTGGTGTTATAAGAGGTCGTTCTAGTACCGATGCTAGTGTAGAGTTGATCAAGAATATATTTAAGGTTTGGCAAGGTTCACAGGATGCTATGGTCTTTTTTATATCTTAAAAGCTTTTCGATTGTGTCGAGCGCCCGGACATTGAGACACTTTTTACTACAATCTTAAATTGAATTAACGTTTGGCTAAAAGTTTTATATCTCTCTATTTTATACAAAACGGATAGAATGGCAAAGGGCAATAACTATGTTTTTTTTTATTGCTTAGAACTTTGCCTACTTACTGCTATCGCTTGGTATAAATTTTTATCCATTGTTGTGATCATCTTGTTGTTGCGAGTTTGTTATTACTTGTTCATCTGCATGACCGAATTTAATCATTTGAAATACTACGACCACTAAAAATATATAAAGGATTATCAATATATAAGGTTCAATTGGCTATTTTTGAAGAAAGGTTCCCCCAAGCTTTTCTTTCAAATCAATTCTTTATTTCTAATAACTTGTAAATTTTGTATCAGGTAATATGATTCTCAATTGCACAATTTAATTTAGAAACGTCGGAATAGAATAATATTCCTTTAAATATGAAATATTTATACAACATTTAGCAACTGCACTTTAAAATAAAGCAAACATAGGTTGTCAAAGTTTTATGAAAGCGATATCCAAACTGTGTTCGAATGAAATTCTATTGTATTTCGCATGGACGGCCGGACTTAACGTACACTAGAAATCTAATATATAAAATTCTCGTGTCACAGTTTTCGTTGCCATACTCCTCCGAAACGGCTTGACCGATTTTGATGAAATTTTTTGTGCTTATCCGGTATCTATGAGAATCGGCCAACATCTATTTTTCATCCCCCTAAATGTTACGGGAGTAGTCCACCCCTAAATTTTTTTTATTTTTTGTATAAAAGTTTTTGTTTCTATTTTTTTATGACACAGCATACAAAAATACATACAACCCTAAATTTTCACCCCTCTACGCAGACGTAGTCGCGGGCAGCAGCTAGTATTTTATAAAATGCATAAAACGACGGTGTCTTTCTGCTGTCCTGTTGTATATAACGAATACGTCGTAGACAGTGGCAAATAATGTTAATGCTTGTATTTATGAACAATGTAAAAGCAAGCAAGGAACTTTCTTTTTTTATATACTTATTTTTAATCAAGATAGGCGTTGTCAAGCTTTTAGTTGGCTAGTGTTCAATTCGTAGTTTTCGTAGATTCGGGGGCGAAAAATCGATCTAGCTAGGTTTCATTTTTAGAAAATGTCCTTTTATCCCTGTTTCCATGTATGGATGTCTATTTAGAAATTATTTCACAGCATTTTCTAATGAATCCCATACAGATTTATTATCATGGGAATACATTACAAAATGCTTTCTTTACATGGGATATTTTTTGTATTGGAACAATATCTCAGCATTTAGTGCACAAATACTTACAGACTGCGACAAAATACTCGGGAAATGTATTTGCAATCTCTATATTGAATCTTCTCCGTTTAAATATTTATTTTTCTATCTGCTTTTGAGTAATGAGTTTGAGAATCACCTCGTATATTTTATTTTAAGGTGACTGTGGATGTTATCGTTACATTCAATCTTAAAGGTCTTAAAAATAAAGATATTTACAGTAAAACAAATTTGTTCAAAATAATGATAATTACATTGAGTACGAAACTGAATAATTGTAGCTCAGGGAAATCGGATTTGTAATTATATTGAGAAGTCAACGCCATTCAACTTCAACAGTCTTGGTTAAGTTACTACTTAACGGATTATATTGCTGCATTTATAATTTAAATTCCCGCTATTTCAAGCATTTTCGACATTCATGATCACAGAGTTTTGTCGTTGGCTTTATATTATTCTACTTTTATTTATTTTCAAAATACCACCAATATGTTGGAAATATGCAAAAGTCCGATGGTGCCTCATCAGTTTAATCAATATCCCGGTATAAAGTAAAAGTAATGTAACAGCCTATACATGTCCCACAGCTGGGCAAAGGCCTCCTCTATACAGAGGGTATCAGGGCATAGTCCACCACGCGGCCCCACTGTGGTTGGCGGACTTCACATATTTTCGAAATATATATTTTTTTGGTATTATTTCGAAAATATGCAGGTTTCCTCACGATGTTTTCCTTCACCGCGGAGCAGGTGATAAGTCAGCACTTAAAATTAAAAACTTCATTGGTGCCGGCACCGGGGATCGAACTGAAGTTGCTCGAGTATATGGAATTAAAGGCGAGCGCCCGGACACTGAGCTATCACGGCTAATATCCCGGTATAATTAGTAAAAATTCTAAATCAAAATCAGCAAATTGGCCCATGAATTCGAGAGTCGTGCGAAAAAATTTAATTGTTTGTTTTGTTCCCATATACTGATTGAGATTGAGCTTTTCCAAAAACATTTTTTCCTAACGCGCATATTTTTTTTTTTCAAAAAAGAAATATAACTCCAATAACCCTAATCTTATATCTTCTATTTCTAAGTTATATGTTCTATTTAATTAACGAAATACATAAAGTAAAAAGCAAAGTATCAAGCCTATAAATGTTCCACTGCTGGGCAAAGGCATCCTCTGTACAGAGGGTAATCAAGGCGTAGTTCATCACGCGGCCCCACTGCGGGTTGGCGAACTACACATATTATTTTTGTTATTTCGAAAATATGCAGGTTTCCTCACGTTTTCCTTCACCGCGGAGCACGTGATAAGTCGGCACTTAAAGTTAAAAACTTCATTGGTGCCGGCACCGGGGATCGGACTCAGGTTGCTCGAGTATATTGAATTAAAGGCGAGCGCCCGGACACTGAGCTAATGCGGCTCACGTATTAAATATTTGCAATAAATTGCAAAATAATGTTATAGTTGTATATATTTAATGCATCGTTTATATCCTTCATGACATACATAAACATAACGCAACAACAGTTAATCGATAAATATTTTAAGTGTCGGCTTGATCAATGCAGCTCTAGTTGATGGTACTCATGAAAGTTACTCGGCCCCTTTAAAGTCATTATGAATTGGCTTTTTAATTAATTACACGTTACGAATATGCTACTACGTTACCGATGAGTACAATTGTGCGCGTATAAATCCAGAACCTATCTTATCATACAATTAACGGAATAAGTTCAATGAAATGATACAGCAGACACAATGCCATATTCATCAGGTAAGTGAAACGTGCCTAAAGCACTGCGCATTTGCAAATGAATTACTCATTCACGTAAGCATTAATGCATTTTTTGGAAATTAAGGTACTCGTTGCTCATTCAGCTCAGTCGTGCCAGAGCCAATGGCAATCGATTTAAATGTTATGGTAACAATGAGCTAATTATTATTATTGCTTTTTAAGGTTCCGTACCCTCAGAGTAAAACGGGAATCTATTCCAAAGACTCCGCTTTCTGTCAGCACGAGCCGTGATAGTTAGACGATTGAAATTTTCACAAATGATATATTTAAATAATAAAAATATTAAATAATAATAAAGTGAGGCTTCCATGCGAAAGACATGATTTTTTGCGCGTTTATAGATACGGAACCCTTCGTGCGCGAGTTCGACTGGCAATTGGCAAGTTTTTATTTTTTAATTAGCTTACTCACCCAATAGTTTTACATAATATTGTTTACGGGCCTATGCACGAGCGCCCTCGTGTGAATTTAGATATGGTTACTGTATGATCTATTGATAAAATAAATTCCTATATAAAAACGTAATTAAGGATCAACAAAATGTATCCCGACATTAATTCTGTTATTGATAACAAAAAATGAACAACCACAGTGCTTTACAGCAGATCAGTGACTATCTGAGTTCTCAGTAGGTGTGTAGTTCTAGCCTGGTAAGTGGAATGACGAATACCATAAAATATTTATTCTTAAATATCGGAAATTAAATTTCCATACGCGGTACATGTCAACAGGTTTCCGTACAAGTCTCTAACGGTATTACAGGGAGAAACACTTTTGTTTTGTAGGACAATTTAAATTTAATTTTAAATTATGATGCCATTTTCTACATGATACATTTTCGAAACGTGATGTTTTAGTTCGCTTAGCTCAGTGGTTGGAACGTCTGAGGACTGTACCAGGAAGACACGATAAAATAGTTTTTCGTCGTCCATAACACCCGCAGTTACGAAGTCAATTTTTAAAGGGGGTTGGTTTCCAGTTATATTAGGCCACGAAATGTTTATAAAATGCTCGTTTTATATCTTTTTGTGTGGCTTTTTATTTCATTTTTTTTTTAAGATTTTAATGTCAATTAGCGACAACGTAAATGTGCAATTTAAAGTAGTGGTGTAGCGTCGCCACATATAATCAAATCAAACATCAGCCAGCAGTTCCATAAATAAGAAAGCCTCCACGTACACACATGTGCTACCACATAAGCCGCAACGTTGATTGAAAACTTCGATAGTTTATCGGGAATCAATCAATAAGGGACGGTAAAGAGTCAACCACAAACATTGCAGCTAGCGTGGAATGTACTGCGTATGTCCGTTTAATTTAATTAATGTAAATTTAAAAGGTAACTTGGCAAATTCTAAAGATCTACGAAAGAAGTGTGATTCGTGTACATAACTTGATATTCCCCAGAGATAACAAGAAAGGAAAAATCTGGAACGTTGAGACATTTAATAAGTTCCCCATCCTCGTTTAATTAAACAGAAACTTAAAATAATGTGGTTTATTCTGCAGGAAGTAAAACTTTATCCAATGTTAATTGACAAATAATCCACTCCATTATATTCATATTAAAATATTAGAAAGCATTACAAAATAATCTTGTTAAATCTTATTTATTCATTTCTACTGGAATTCCTGTAAAAGTTTGTGAATGTTATTCTGGATGTGCATATTTTACTGTATGTGTTAAATGTCTTTGTCCCTCTAATGGTGTCCAGAACATTCAGGCTTAATATTTTCAGTGGCTGTTTATATAAATCCAAATTTGGACAACATGCCCCATGAAACATTATAGTCAGGAATTACAAGAATATATAGAGAATAAGACAGATTTGTCTTACTTGCACAATACAGTAAATACACACTTAAGAGATAATTAATAATATTGTTTTCCGAAACTTAAGGGAATATTTACGTTTTCGTTTGCCGTCTCTCTTTATTGTAAAATTTTTGTGATTACTTTTTTAATTGTTTGTTTAATATCCATTTACATTTTAATTTCTAATACCGATTAAAAATTAAAGTTAATAAAGTAAGCTAATACAAATTTTAACTTATCCCATTAAAAGTTTATTCGTTAATATTGGCGCTTTGTAACTCGCATTAATCCACTAAAACCCTTTTGAATAGTCTTAAATTAAAGTAACATGAACTGAAATGGATTCGAGTTGGCTTTGAGCTTAATTTTTTAATCTTTTCTAACTGCCAGCGTACAGGTATCATCTCATTTGATATCTTCGCTTATATATATATAACTAGCGGACCCAACAGACGTTGTCCTGTACACGCGACTTAAATCCGACAACAACTTATAAATGAAAAACAAAAAAGAAAATGAACTGTGGGGACACAAAAAAAACTTCATTAAACCGTTTAGGAGGAGTTCAGTGACATATGTTCGTTCGTTCGTTCACGAAACTGAACTTCTTTTTTGTTTTTTTGGATTTGAGTTGCGTGTACAGGACAACGTGTGTTGGGTCCGCTAGTCACTACATAGTATAAAACAAAGTCGTACCGCTGTCTGTATGTCCCTATGTATGCTTAGATCTTTAAAACGGATATTGCTGCACTTTTCTTTACTAGATAGAGTGATTCAATAGGAAGGTTTATATGTACAATACATTACACCGGTGGGAAGCCGGGGCGGGTCGCAGTTTGATATAATTTTGTTTTGTACATAAGAAGAAAACACGTCTTTTTAACTTAATCGGAATAGACACATATAGCTAATGCCATCAAAGTTTCAAATAGTTTAGCTTGACGTCACACGCCCAGCACCAAAGGCGGAAACTGCTTTTAATGTGTTAGTAATCTCAAGATATACATATCCATTCAGTCCTGCATCTGCGACATAAGAACACAATTAATACCAATCCAGCTTGTATCATCTAAACTCATGTATCGGTAGAACGAATTCAAAAATGTACACGGAGACCGTTTCATATACCTTCTTATGTATTTGTAAAGTAAAATACTAAAGAGATCGGTGGTTACCAAAGTTAGATGAATTGCGAAAGATTTAAAAAAAAATGAAACCCACGGCATCGTGTGACAAAACCTGCGAGCGATATCATGTTAATGATCACAATATTGAAAAACTGATACATTTTTCTCTAGGAATGTCTGTACAGAGTTTCTTCTTTTTTATTTAATTGATATATTAAAGGCACAATATACACATATGAAATATATGGCTTACCATGATATGTAATGAGTAACAAAGCCTATGTACTTATCTTATCACCATGCCCAATAAACATTTTTGTTTACCTTATATGCAATAATTGAAAACTAAGTTACGGTTGTTGTTGATGGAAGTGTCAAGAAGAAAAAGCGAAAACACTAGAGCAACCTGCTGGCGCTGGCAACACTGTATACCGGATATGACATTATTTACTCGAGCCAAGGCACAAGGTCGCATGGAGCAGTGGTCACTTGGATTTTGGCTGCGGACCCGGTCGGTGATATAACCAATAGTTCTGCTTGTTGTTATAATAGTTGTTACTAGTCAAGTTAAGTAATAGTTAAAATATTAGGATCAAGGTAAAAACGTTAGAACTCTTATAAATCTAACCTTACTACTTACTTTATAAGGCGCACATTCGGCCCCACATGGAGTACTCTTCTCATCTCGGCGACAAAACCAAAACATTCATCCACACCACCTAGATATTCAGCATTCTACAACAATGCGATTTTCATAGCATATCCTGCCTCGCACAACCACTCTGTGGAATCAGCTGCCGCCGACGTTCTTTCCTAACCGTTGCGGCCTGGGAACGTTCAAGAACAGAGCATGCTGTTTCCTAAAAGGCCGGCAATGCATTTGTGAACCCTCGGGTGTTGCAGGTGCTCATGGGTGGCGGTAATCACTTACCATCAGGTGATCCTCATGCTCGGTTAAACCCTGTTCATTGTTAAGGACTTGTCGCTTTTACCCTGCATTCGAATAAAATATTACGCAAAGCGCAATCACTTTTTTTCTACTTTTAATTATTCTATACTTGCATGTTTTCCTGATTCATTAAACTAATAGTATGAAGCACAATAGAAATAATAAAAAAGTTGCTACTTTCAAAATTGGGTTACAAATCAGAATATTTTAATCCTTCTTAATGTTAATTTCGTTCACATTTTTTAATAACGGACAACATATTCGTTACCCATTTATTTTCCCAACGCTTCCTCGTAATCTGTTTCGTTCGTTCGGAATCACTTCTATTTATTTTTGTATTGAAAATTTTCATAAGCTTGACTTCTGTACTTTATGAGCTTCCGGTGAGGAAATTGCATTTTTAAAACGGAAAATAACTGAAGAAGGAGCACTTATTGTTTGGACCATTTTTTAAATTATTATAGCAATATTTCTTACAACCATTGAGACAGAAATAATAATGCCGTTTATTTTGATCATGTATTCTCGCCGAGCTCTTTGGGCAGACATAAATTTTGAAATATTAAGTTACTTTAATCTGTCTATTTATAGTAATAATTATTTTTAACTATAAAATCAAAATAAATACTTAAATTTAAGAAAAAATACCACGTATAGGTTGCCAAACTATTTTTTTTAGAATTTTTGTCTGTGTCGGTCTGAAAATTTGCTTCTATAATCTATATAAAATGTCTGGTTAATATGCGTTCCGGGCGTAAACCTTAGGTTTTCGTAGGAAGCAAACAATAATATTGCCTGTAATATTTTTTGTGGTGGTAGAGCCACGCAACCGTCTTTGAAGGTCCGACCGGGTAAGTACCACGACCTCATAGAAGACCGGCGTGACGTTGATGTTTTATACTTTCACTTATCGTCGACAAAAAGTAGCAACTATAAATAAATAAAGGTTGCAAATATGAATAGGCAGTGATTATCACTCAACATCAGGTGAACTGCGAGCGCGCTTGCCACTTGCTTGTTTGTTTTTTTTGTTGGTAAATTGTGTACTTTGGAAATTACATTTATTACTGAGTAATGAAATATGCATCATATTTTTCGATCATATCATATCATCATATTTTGTTATTACTACCGACGTAATAATAAGAAAATATGAATTGGTGTTTTTCACTAAATAAAGAACCTTTTTAGAAAAAAAAATTACAAAATAACAAGTCGACAAAAAAAATAAAGAAAGCAATGATCTGGAATCGAAAAAAAAGTAAAAAAATAAGTGTGTAAATGATCGTGACACGAACCACGGTCTACTGTTTCGGGGCCGCCCGATTACCGACCGACAATTAAAACATTTTTCTTTCGGTGAAATTTACCGTTCTATTCGTCGAATGATACTCGTTGAATTCTGATTGCCTGAAATTATTGTTAGAGCCTGACTGCAGTATACTTTCACATTAAATTCTCCTAACATTGGATAAGAATGACATTGTTAAATAAGATTGAATGTTAAAAATTTCTTGTGACTGATTGTGCCTTATCCTTATATGTACGCTCGTGGTAATAGGCCGAGCCCAATCTCTATTGGGCTCGGCCTATTACCTGGCGGGGTCATTTCTGCGCATGGCTTCCGGCAAGCACTTACTAAATGGCAGCCTGTCGACTGTGAGACCGATAAGCTGCCAAATTGTAAGTGCTCATTTCGAAGCGAGCTCCTAACGGAGAATCCTGACTACAACGTTGTATTTGCGCAGATACTTGGCGTTAGAAAGCGTCGTTCTACCGGCGGAAATGACATGCCCAAATGTCTCCCCAGGCGAAAAGTCGATACTGACATCCTTTGCTACAGTTTACTTCCGCTAAGTGTTTTTGGCCAGGGTTTCTTAATCAATTACTGTGACTTTTGGGGCTAATATCTAAATAAATAAAACAGAATCAATTTTTAAAAGAGTTACGGCAGCAACAGTTTTAAAGTTACTTACGGACGACTTCAAGTTTATGCAAGGAATTAAAATACGATGGTTAATTTTATGTTTTGATTACATTAACAAGGAAAATGTACTCAATGGTGCGTTTTACAAAATTATGCAAATGCTTCTTCTAAAGTTATTTCTTAGATTATATGGAATGTTGATCCCAAAGATTTTTATCAAAAGATTGAAATTTGCGACAAAAATAATATACTTAATATAAATCATAGAACTGGAGAAATATTGAGTTAAATTATTTATATTAAGTATCTAAGATATTGGACGTGGTAGGGCCACGCAAGTGTTCAATGTTGCGCGAATGGGCAGGTCGGTCCGGGTAAGTACCACGACCTCACAGAAGACCAGCGTAAAGTGGAAGTGTTACACTTCTGCGTTTCGTCTGGTGAGTGAGGTAGCCGAAGCCTACTTTATTTAAAAATGGCAACGCATTTGCAACACCCGAAGAGTGCTAGAAATTTAAATCATCAGGTGAACCGCCAGCTCGTTTGCCACTTTCTCATATAAAAAAATCAATCTTATTTTTGTAACTGTTTTTGTTGTACTCGTATCTATGCAGTGACCAATCATCATAGCATAAATAATTGTATCTTAAATTGCAGGTTCAAAAGTTTTTGTTTTTACAAAACAATGAAAAACATCTGTTTCGTAAAATGTATTGGCAAAGTAATAAAGGCGTTGACAATTAGTTATTAATTCTAATTGACGAAATTGCCTTGGCACGTGACTGCCAACTCCTGTAGCTTATGGAAATGATTCGTTAATAATTTATGGAAGTGTTGAAACAGTTGGCTTTCAGACTATTTCGACAAGCGTTTATTCATAATTTTTCGAAAAACACAAAATATGATAACAGTTATTGCATTTTTTGATCAGCACGAATATATGTCGATAACAATTTTTAGTAGTAAATTCTTCAATGATAGCAAAAAAAGATATATTATATTTATGGTATCTTGCAAAGTCAGAATTTTCCCGTTTTTGAAATTTTATTTCCAGTTAAAATCATTTCTTTAACCCATATATTGAAAATAAAATAGCATTTTAGCTAATTTTAGCTTTTGTCAGCGGGAGAGCTTGTGATTTTAAATTGCTTTTAACAATTATTTAAACGGTGTAAAGGGTTATTGTGATAACCATAGCAAACGAACAGCGGCTTGATATTTCGCGATTTTAAACGTAGAGTTCATGAACGGTAATGTCCCATTGATGAATCATTCAATACAGTGGGCATTGGCCATATTTCACCATATGACTCTGGTGTCCATGAAGGTTAGGCCACTTGTCTGTTGTCGTCATTTAGCAGCTTATACATAAATGTCCCGTTTCTAAGTCATCCTCTGTACATTTGGCATTAGAGCATACTTCGCTATATGACCTTAGTATATGTCTATTGAGTATATTTGAAATATTTTTATATTTATCTCACTATGTTTATCTTCAACACCGAGTATCATTTGAGCGAGATAAAACAACAATTAAAACTGCAATTGACAATTACAATGTTGGTGCATAAAAACCGAACGTCAGTTACCGTTCATATATTATATTTCCAGACGATTAGTTTCATCGACGGTTTTTATAAGTTCTTATTTTATTTCATCTCTACTATAATAATGACGAAAATGATACTCCGTGGTGCAGTAGTAAGGTATTGGTTTCGGCGTCAACGATTCACAACAAAGGATAATGTTATCATTAAGTACGGGCAACGTTTTTAATAAAAAAAAGGTAAAAGAAAAGAGAAAAATAGAATACCAATTATATGATTAATATGTAATATAAAAATTAATATGAGTTTCCATCTAACTTAGATTATAGTTAATATTGTAGTTTTTATACCAATATGTTGCTACTATTAAAAATAACGTCTTATACCTGAGGTATTTTATATAATGCTGCACCTACTAATGATTATATGCATGCATTGTGAGTTCTCTCATAATATTTGATATTACATAAGATTTTCATAACTAAACTTATCGCAATGCCTAGTATTATGAAATAAAATCTAACACAGTATGTGTTACATTAGGCCTAAGAAACGTTTTCACCTAATACAATGACAGAACAAACATTACACTCAAACGCTATCGTAAATGGCTCTATTTGTACCCGTTATATCACTTCGCCTGATGCGACATTACAGTAATAGTTGTTACAAATGAAACCATTTTCGCCAAAGTTCGCCGCAGACATTTTCTATGATCAATGATATATTTTCATCTAACTTTCTAATTCCAATAATTACTTACATTGCGTAGAAATTTTCCCGTGGCAACTGGTTGTGGAAGGACTGATATCTTTGGAATTATCTCCATTAAGTTAATGAGCGATTATATAAGGATCATTTATGTAACTTGACACATAGTTCAGTATACTTATTTGTGCAGATCCCGATAAGTTAAAAAGCGAGAAACTAATTCGATATTGACGAAGATCAGAATGTTGTTTCAAATAAGTCCTTTAAGCCCGCTTTTTTAGATTGAGAAATACGCAAGTTTTAAGTCAAGTTTATCTCCACTATTAGGGATACATATGTCTCAAAAATCAAAAGCAAAGAATTTCTTCATTAGCGGTTTTAGAATCACCATAACGATGTTTATGTCTATAAGAATTGCCAGCGACATAACAAACAACTTGTACATTAGTAAATCTGTACAGCAATATTAATCATTTCGCATGAAGTTTGACAACCCTGAAAAACCTCACTTTCGTTGAAGCCGGAAATTAGCTCTAAATTTAAACTTTATATTAGATATACCTGACTGTTCGATTAATTATTTCTCCTTTAAATGACTGCCGAATTCAGGAATTGGAAAGTTTTGACGTGCGATTTGAATTTGACTTTCAACAAGCAAGAATGTACTTTTGCGAAATGCCAGTGAGTAGATTCAACCTCTACACATGTCTTTTTTGACATGGGAAAATACATATTACATATTATTATTATTATATATTTTATTGTACACCACAAAGAATTTGATACAATTAGTATGAAATAAGTCTTAAAAGCTAGGCTATAAGCTACATACCTTGATAGCTCTTATGTTAACAACTGTAAACAACAAAATTTTCATTGATATTCATGTTTTCCGTCAATTACAATTAAATTATCATTTGCTATCGCCTCAATTTTACAAAAGCTAAAATAATATGAAAAAATGTTTTTACACGTTAATAACCGTACGTTTTCCACACATGCGTTGTTAAGAAACGTACTATTTATTACGATCGTCTAGGGCGAGGCGTAGGAGGGTTTTGTGTATTGTATATCGCCGTTATCATTCGATACGCGGGAAATTTTTGTTCAAGTTAATTTGTTGCTTCATTAAATTCCGGGGAGGTTTTTATAGGTCTTTTTAATGAGAATTCAATAACACAAGAGTTCAATAACTGAATGTTATTGCAGAAAGAAAAGAACAAGATTTCTGACTAATTTATAAACAATGGCATGTATAGCACTTACGTTTAGTTTATATTGAAGAAAAAATTCGTTATTGCACATACGAGTCCTTACGTAAGTGAAATTGTTTAAAGCATGGTATTCTACGTATTTAATATGTTACCAGCTGGTATAACTTTGCACGGGTAGTTTTTTTACTTTAATATTACAGTACTATAATTAACTTTAATAAAATATTGGCTTTGGTTGGCGTTAGGCTGGTGAGTGGTCGAAAAAAATTAAATATATATTATATATAATAGTCAATACCAAAGCAAAGCAAAAAAGTGAAATCTTTTGAAAATAATATCGTGTCAATATTTGTTCTTAATAAAAAATGTTTTAAGATTTTACAATAATGTTTTGTCATTTTTATTGTTGAGCCTTTACAAATCTGTAATAATGAAACTCTAAAGCATAACATCGTTTCAAAAAGTAGACGAATATATTGAAATTTTGTGTGTTTTTAATGTCATGGTTTTTTATGTACTCGTAATGTGAACCGAGTATTTTGTAAAAAATATATTGAAGGGGATGTATAAAAACCTTCGAAGCATTATTTGGATATTTAGCCATGTATAAATCCTAAAAAAATAAAATAAAAACACAACAAGTAGTCAATAACAGGGCCGAGAATAAGTTGAACAAAATAACTTTCTTACTGAAATTGAAGCGTTGTATGAGAAAACGAGAAAGTTGTAATTGCTTGTCCCAAATGTTTAAATATATTTCATTTCGTTCAGTGAGATATTTTTTTAAAAGTGTATTAAAGGATGAAACATTATTATTAATTAAAATAATCATTACAAGACGCTGAAACTAAATAATACTCATATTTTATTTGTGAAAATATTTGAGGACACTTATTTTCAGTTGGAATAATTTCAGCGTATTCAGATGATTATTTTCTTTAAAGATAATGATTATAAGAAAAGCATAAAATTTCATCGAAACATGTGAAATCATGTGTATGATTTATAAATGTTTCAATTATTTCCTCTAGCATCCGTTCATCTCAAACTGTTAGTATTGAAAAATATTTTCATGGGGTGAAATTACTATACAAACAGATCCACCTAATTCCCGAGTTATTTTATGCGTTCTTTGTACACGCGTTATTCTTTTGTATTCGTGTACAACAAAACGTAGTTGGTAACGTTGGCAAAGCTTCCGTTACGTTTATGTTGTATTGATTTTAATACTTTTTTTTTATTTGAAAAATTGCCATGCGCATGAATGGGCGGTTTACCTCATATTTAGTGATTACCGTCGTTCAAGGATACCTACGACTCTTGAGGGTTTACATGTACATAAAAATTCTTTTTGACAGTCTTTGGGATGCCTATTTTCAGCTGGAGATCTGTAATTAGTTATTATGACGAAGTTGAATAAATAAATATTTTAGGTCCCAAACTAAGCGATGCTTGCACTATGAGTACTAGATTACTGATAAACATACTTAAACATACTTTTCTTTTGTAAATAAATACATATAATAAGTATAAGAAGTTTAATGAAAAACTTACGACACATGTAAATTATGTGTTTTGTAACAGATGATTTCTCGTTATATACGTTCCGAATAATGGTCCATCCATATTTCGCCAAAAATAAGATTATTAAAAACTACGTATCCACTAAGAATTACATTTTTAAAGCAGTGCAATACAGGGGTGCGAGGGCGAAGTCATCACTAGTCAAAACTAGTCGGTGCATACTCCTTTTGGACGTGAGAGTAGCGATTTATTTCTTCAAAAATTCACTCAATTAGGGAGTCGACCTTAGATGTCCGTACCTTAGACGACCGTAGATTAGACCTTAGAAGTCCGTTTGGTCTTGCGAATGTTAATGGGCGGTGCTTGTCACCTAACATCAGGTAAACCGCCAGTTCGTTTGCCACCTTCTCACATAAAAAAAGTTAGTAGTCCTTAGAGACATAAAAGATACATGAGATTATAATTAAGAGTTATAAATATTAAGCCATAATAGAAAACCTTCATTTCACAAATGTACCACCTGCACCGAGACATTTCTGTTGAAATGGGTACATGAATGACTTCGGAAGCTTTTAGAAACAACTCATTTCAAGAGTAAGTGCTCCGGAAATGAAACAGTCAGTATATGAATGTTGGTATGAATCACGAACTCTTTAAGGACACGTCTACTATGACGTGTTAGAAAATTGAGGCAAATAGATGCTTTCGTAAAAACACCTTCATATATTTTATTTATTGACCTTGGATAGAAAAATTAAAGTAAATTACTCTCATGAAAAAAATATTAATAGTAATTTTATGACCTGCGTTACTATGTTTCCGCCGTTAAAGATAGTAATTGAAAAGTTTATAGGTACTTATCACTAATTATTAAATTTTTTCAAGAACTCGAAAAGTATCCCTTTAATTTCTTTTTCATCTGTATATTATGGAGGCCTAAGCTGTTGTATCATGTCAGCGTCTTGGGTTTCATGACTTTAGAATAGTTCATATCGTATATAGACTTTCTCTCAATAATGTGAGTGAGGTCACGAATTTAAGAACCAATATATTATTCTTAAATACAATTTTTTAAACGCACTCCATTCAGGTAAATTAGAGTAAAATGCCAAAAAAAGCAAATGAGGAGAAATAAAATTTATCGTTCTCAAGGATTTTTGTTTCGATATTGCTAAAACGCTTCGTGTTTACTGGCTTTTGTATTCCTTTAGAGTCGTGATGAGAATTTAAATTATCGAATTTTCGAAACATGAACGAATAATACGAAATTTCGAATACACAAAGTAAAGAAATTTTACATTAAAATTTATTGTGATTGTGTTAATTAAATCTTTGTTCTTTTCCGATGAAAAATTATGAATTCGTTTTGAATTTAAGAAAAGATATTTGTTTTTTGACATTTTTACTTGGTCTTTTTAATAATTGCTCTATTTAATACAAAATAAAGTAAAAGGATAATTGTGTTAAAGCGAATATCATTTTTCTTCAATGTCTCGTAATTATGGCTCAAAGCGTAACTTTAAGTGATTTTTGACTTAGTGTTATTGTTTCTTCAATATTATACTTTTACTATTATCGATGTTTTTTCGCCGAAGTTTTTGTTTATTATGTTATATTATTTATTATTTTATTATACTTTTATTATTATCGATGTCTTTCCTTGGCTACTGCGCCATGGAGTCATCATGTTCGGTTTACTCACCACTGATTACTATTATTTCTAAATACGTCATATTGTTTTAAAAAGGTACATAAAAATGCCAGTGCTGTTAATAGGGACCAGTGTTCTAATATTGGAATAGGATAGAAATAAGAGGAAGTGTAAAATAAACTCAAAACGAAAAGCAAGCTCCTGTTTGTGGTACGTCATAAAGAAATCGTTTATATCGAATAGTAAAATTCTGACTAAAAATGAATTCAATATTGGGACATTAAGAAACATTTTTATTACATAAGATTCTGGAACACAATCTCAGAACAATTCAAAAAGCAGAAGAAAAAATATTCTATAAGTTATCATGTTGGTCATTATTCACTTCAACCGTTTTTAAGGGCTGAATGGGTAATTACACTTTCTTCGACGCTAAATGAAAGGGTTCAATTCTTACATTTGAAAAAAACTCATTTAGTTCGGGACTTCGCCTTAAAGTAAGTACAGGTTACTTATAAAATGCCGTTATAGTAAATTAATTTTAATATGTAATTTACTGTACTTACGTTTCAAGTATAACATTTAACGACCGAAAGATTAAATCCGAATTATCAAATGAAAGAAAAAACATATTCTTTTATACACATCATTCTATTGGGGGGTACAGAGTTGTCTTGGATAAGTTTTCGCCCGCACTTAGGAATGTAAAGGATCAAAGGGCCTATTATAAGAAGCCTTGATACAAACTGTGTTTTCTTCAGTTTTATTTAAAAAAAAAAACTTAGTGAACGCATCTTCTTAGAAAGTGTACAAAACAAATGATTTCTGTACACAATTTACTGATACGTGAATCATTTGCTTCACATTATTAAAAATGTATTAGTTTATAAATTTGGCGAATACAAAATATATAATAAGAAGTTTTTGGTAAATTGTAATTAAAAACAGGCTAAGTGCGTGTCGGACTCGCGCACGAAGGGTTCCATTATTTATTATCGGGAAATATTAAACACTAACATTTTTTTTATTCTGTTTATTAGTATTTGTTGTTATAGCGGAAATAGAAATACATGATCTGTGAAAATTTCAACAGTCTAACTATCACCGTTCATGAGACACAGCATAGTGACAGACGGATAGAAAGACAGTCAAACAGCGGAGTTTTAATAACACAGTCCTGTTTTACCTAACGTTGTACCTTTTGGGTACGTAACCCTAAATGTTAACAGCAATAATCCAACCTTGCTGGGGCTGCTGCAAACATAAATGTGTGAAATTCAGTCATCCCAAATGAATAATATAGTCAATTAAAACTTATTATATAAAAATAATTCAAATGAATTGAATTTTCCTACATTTCCAACATATTAATATTATTAAATAAATTATACGTTTTTCCTTTGATTAAAGTTTTCCTTAAAAATTTGAATTTAGATTGATTCGTAGCCTGCCCTTAGAAGTTTTTATTGGCAAGGAAAATTAAATAAGGTTTTGATGTCGGCCATCGAAAATCAATCCTACTTGAGTATTAATTTTTCATAGTAAAAACATAAATATAGTCGGATATTTTTCTATTAAGTATATTTTTACAATACTTTTCAATTGATGAGTTTAAGTAAACTTAATACGATGATGTTATCAATATTATTTGTTTATTTATTTATTTAAATCAATAAATAAACAAAGTATAAGGAATTTTATAACTGTAAATTAAACGGAAACTTTCGGAAGCTTAAATATTTTATATAATTTAATTTTATACTTAAATATTCATTGACGAAGGTCGGCTATAATGCAAAAGATTTTCGCTACTAATAAAATTAGTCGTAATCTATTGCTTTTTTTTAAATCCTGTGCTTCTTTGTAACCATCGTTAACTGTATTTTTTGTGTACAATAAAGAATAAGAATAAGAATAAAAAACTCAAGGTCTCCATATTTTAGGCATTTTATCCCCGCTTAAAAAAACATTACTAATGTTGGTGAAATATGATGATTAAATAGGTACTAAGGATAGTCGAGGTAATTAAACTTAGAATCATATAGTACTTCTGGTGTTGATGGTATGAACAACAAGATGCTCAAAGCAAATAACGAACAGACACGTTCTGGTGAAACTAGTTGCTAACATATTCAATTTAAATATTCACTTTCTCAAAATCCTGGGAAAACAGCTGAAATATGAATAACACTAATACACAAAAGATGACCCAAGTCCTATTGGCCAGTTTCTCTTCTGGGGAGTATTTATTAAGCTAAAATTACCACAGATAATAATTAATAAGTGACTCGTATCTTTATTAGACATAAACTACGTTTTAAGACATGGGTAGATCGCTAGGGAATCCAGTATCTATTTAACTTATTACGACTGTAAGAAACCACAGTGGTTCTCTTACTCATAAGCGCTCGAAATTCATAAGCATATTTCTACATCTCATGAATGTTTTCGACTCAATTTCAATCAAAATAATTTTAAGGAAAATCAGGCATATGGTGTGAGACAATCGTTTGAAATGCCTTGGAAGCTATCAGTCACAGCGAAAGCAGTGCTTTAAATTATGGAATGGAAGAACAATTACGGTGGTATTTCTTTAGTATTACCCAAGTGGGCATTCTGGGACCTCTTCTCTCTCTTTTTTTAATAATAAATGGTATTTATACTCTGCAATGCAAAAATGTTGACATTTTCTTTACTCAATCTTATTTGACAGTTTGTCATAAAGTAGAAGACGGAATAGCTCACATTTCAAGTTGGTAAGTTAGTTTTATGATTTCATATGACTGCCGCTTTTGCTCCAAAATTTCTAAAACCATAAAAATCTATTCAGCTTATTGCCCTTTTTAAATTCATTATAATTGTTTGTGCATGCAAATTAAATAATCTTACAAGAAAAACTTACGATTAAGGTAAATTTAGCAAAATGTCGAATTATTATGTGTGAAATGTGGAGTATGTATGTACAATCCATAAGTAAACAAATTTTTAGACACAAGATGTTTATTTTTTTATTATAACTTTAATTTAATTGTGAATATTTCGCGTAAAACAATTTTTCGATCCTTTTCCAATAAAGCAACTTTCCTCAAGAATGTGTTAGACATAAAAATTCAGAACTGTGCTCAGCAAGCAGGAATATTATAACGAAAGCGTTCATCGTATAGCGTAACGCTTAAAAAGTCCATCAATTTCACTTTGTCATGGAAAAAAGACGGGCTGATCGAAATAAACGTTCCTCGAAATTTATTTTAGGGCACGTTGTACTAAAAAAAATTGTAACGCTGCTCTTAGAACAACAATAGCTTTGGAATGAATGAATGAATGAATGAATGAATGAATATACTTTTATTGCACACAAGGAAATACAAGGAAGAAGATACCGGAAACATAGTGTACAAACAGGCCGCCTTATTGCTAAGGTAGCAATTTCTTCCAGGCAACCTTAGGGTATAGATATAGATAATAAAGTTGCGGGATAGTGGTGCAAAAATAATTACATTAATACATATGTAGAAAAATAAAATCATCATCATATCTATATAATAACAAATACCTAATATAAATACTAATACTATAATATATATACATATATACACACACATATATATACATATTAACGTAAGTATAATTATAACGTAATAAGTACTTATTAATAAGTGTGAAAGTAGCAAAAACTGACAACCAAAGCTCAGAGGAAAAAGGAACGTTGCGTTGAAATTAAATAGGAAGGGAAAGGAGATGGGCTTTCAGGTGCTTCTTAAAAGAGTAAAGGGACGGGGCTTGTCTTATAGACACAGGGAATGAGCTTCACAGCTTGGACAGTAAAAGAAAAGGCATAGAAATCAGTGGTATGAGAAGGCATAGAAAGCGACCGACTTGTATAGACATAGCTCAGCTTTGGACTTAGTGGATACCAACTATGTTGTATTTAAAATTATTGACGACACGTTGATGGGGCCGTAATTTAAAAGAATCGGCCAAGTGCGCGCCAGACTCGTGCACGAAGGGCTCCATACCATTGAGCTAGTCTTCCAAATTGTATGAGTGTCCATACAAAAGACAGGACTATCTTATTTGGCGTCAACTCTGTATGTATGGGGACACACTCTAATTTTTAAGTTTTTAATTTTTTTTAATTTTTCCTTTATTTGTGCTGTATTTGTACCTTGCCTTTTGCCGAATTTTGTGGTTCTAGGAAACGGGAACTACCATACAGGTTTTCGATCCAAAACCTATAGGGTTCTTCCGGTTGACCAAGAATTGTCAATTTTGCTAAATAGCAAGGTCTAACAGCGCAAGTAAAAGAATGAAGAAAAATAAAAAAAAAAAATTATGTAAATTTTTATACTTTTAGAAAAAAATAAGAAATTCCCCATATCTTTCAATCGTGATGAGTCAGAACCTTGATTTTTATGCACCTAATAGGGACTATTTACTTCAGTATCTGGTATAGATTTTTAACTTATTAGGTTCACCCGTTCCTGATAAAATCGCTGGTGATACACAGACAGACGGACAGTGGGACAAGAGAATAATCTTATAAGGGTTCCTTTTTTACCTATTGAGTTATGTAACCCTAAAAATTATGTCGAACATTCCCACTTTGCAACATCCAGATTTTATAAAGGCAGAGAAAATAGTATCATTTTCTCAGGGTTTATTTTTGAAGTAGTTTTACATAATGCCCAAAGTTGATAGCGTAATCCAATAGAGAAATAATTCCTTAATATTTCACGTAATTCAACAGAACAAACCTTTCTATTAGGGCCAATACAGTAATTATTGTAATTACCCTTAAACACTTTAAAATTTTTGCCAAATAAACGTAGCAAGTTTAGGAATTATGTCACGTTACTAATCGAGATGATACATAATACTTTTATGGCAGCTAGGTGATACGAAATATGTATTTTAGAAAATATAAATTTATTAAAATCACAAAATATCAGCAAACGTAAGGCACAGAACACTTCTACGAGCCATTATCTCAATAAAAATTTCTTATGTCTTATGTCTTTGCCAATAATAAGAACCGTGATATTCATATTCCATAAAACAGTGTTACTCTGTACTCAAGTTCGTCTAAGAAATAAAGAAAATAAAATTTCAATTATGAAAATATAGATTATAAAATTTAACCTTTTCACACTCAAAGTACAATATGAATATGAACCGTTAACATCATTCTAAGGACTTCAAATACATTAATATCGCACGAAATTATTCCCAGCTACATAGGTAAGGTCGTGCTATCTTTGGGTACCTTCATAAATGTGAGCATTTACGATTATTCACCTCAATAAATAACAGCAAGAGGGTTCTGATTGTTAAGGAAATTACGCATTTGCATTGGGATCCTGGGGGGCTATTATAACGGTCTGAGTACATGCAATAAAATTTTAGTCGACTCCTCCTGGCAGTATTATGTCAGCTAAAACTCATGAACAATTTTAAGTAACAATACGAGCTTTAAAATATATAACTTGACTGTTAAAAGATTGTAAATTTATAAAAAGTTTAAAAAAACCGGCCAAGTGCGAGTCGGACTCGCGCATGAAGGACAGATATACAGACAGCGGAGTCTTAGTACTTCCATACCCTTTGGTATGGAACACTAAAAATTTTAAACAAGAGAATTCTTTATTTTTAATAAAGACACATAAAACAAAAGTCTAAACAAGGTGGACTCAGGAAAATAAACATTCATTTTATTGACAGAATGAACGAAGGAAACTTCAACCATGGTCTTATTTATCAGGAGCATGACACAGAATCAAATTGGAGCAAGTTTTTCCACAATCTTGTTTAATGAGAACTTAGAATTATTAAAGCGAATAAAATAATTTTTTCTAACTGATAAGAAACCTGTATGTTTTTTTTAATGTGAAAAGTTGGTAAGCGAGCAGATTCACCTATTGTTAAATAATTAACGCCCATGGCTATTTAAAACACCTGGCCATTAAACCATTTCTTCTGGTGATTGAGAAAAATACCTCATTCACCATAAGAATTGTAAGAGAGAAGAAGTATAATACTTCCACTTAGCACCCGTCATCTACGATTTTTATGTGAGAAGGTGGCAAGCTAGCTGGTGGTTCACGTGTTGTTAAGTGATAACTGCCACCCATTGAAGTTTACAACACCCGTGGCGTTGCAGATGCATGCCACCTTATAATAAAGTCGGCCCCGGCTGCCTTACACATCAGAAGAAACACAGGAGTGTAACAACACTTCCACTTCAAGCCGGTCTTCTGTGAGGGCGTGGGAATTACCGGGACGAATTTGCCCGTTCGCGGCTCTACCACAGTTACAATACTTATAATATAGGATACTTCTAGATTCTTTCCCGAATGAGTCAGCCCTTTATAGCAAAAACAGAAGCTACTACGTGGCCCTACCACAGCAAAAATGCATATTCGTAAATATACATCTCGTTTATAAACGCCACCTTTGTTAATTTACGAATAACTTGAGGACAACAATTTAAATACCCAGTGTCCTCATTAAACTGCCTTCTATTCAACACTTCTATGCAAAACTTAAAGAAAAAGAAAGATTTAATATCTGTTAATTTTATAGTTGGCCACTACAATTTACTCAAGTCGGATAGGATTCTTCTTCTTGTCCACCCTCATCCACTATTGAACGGTCTTCACCTTTTACCTTTTACCAAATATTGTTTGTTGCGCGTTAATATGACTGCTGAGTCGCTGGTGCAGTTACTAAGCTGTTGGCTTCGGTGCCGTTGTGGGGACTTCGATTCCTACGCAGGACTAGAATATGTGTGATTCACAGATGTGAGATCATTGTTCCGGATCTAGGTGTTTCTTCTCAAAGAGGTTTGAAGTCAGACAGGCAGCCGGTCAAAAAAAATCTAGCCAAAACCACTTACATTATGATTCACATGTCGCGCCGACATGTAGCTGATTTTCACTTACCATCATTTGAGCCTCCTTCTCGTTTGCCGCTTTTTTCCCATAAAAAGAAAAAAAAAGCTGAGATAAGGGCAGAAGGATGATGGTGATGTTGCGGTTAATAAGATCCACATTCTGACCGAAGATTGTAATATCAATGTTGAAGCCACCACTGACTCACACTAAGAAAAGTAATAAAATAACTGTTTAGATTTGATTGTACTTCGTAATGTTTTTCAACAGAGAAATTAATAGAAACTACAGGAAATAAGCTCGGCACGGACTTAACTCGAATCCATTTCAGTTGGGTTAATTTAATACAAGACTGTTGTAACTCAAACAAAAGGGCTTTTAGTGGATTAATGAGAGTTACAAAGTACGTAGACATTAACGAGTAAACTTTTGGCCAAGGCGTAATAAACTTATGTACATTTCCGAAAAAACGGAACTATTTACTATTTAGCTCAAATGCCAATCTGTGTCATTATTGATTACCTTGATATTTGTAAAGTTAAAACATTACTCGATGAACTTCACGACTCATCCTGAATCAAGGTGATCACAGTCCATGAACGGTTGGGCTGGTATGCGACCAATAATTTACTTTTGAACGCCACTATGACTAAATGTAATGGGGAGTATACATAGATAAATAACCCGCGCCAGTAGTTATTAATTTAACCTGTCATTCACCGAAAACATTATAGCTTAAGCAATGGTAATAATTATTTAATTAACTTGCATTGTTGTCCCATTTTGGAAATTGGAAAAATATGTAAATCAAAGAGTTCGTATTTCTGAAAACGAATGCTTATAATTAAACCGAGTTATATAGAAGCTTTGAATACTTCATCCTGAACTAAAAGTGAAACCGAAGCTCATTTAAAACTTCCAAATGAGTAATCCTGAACTTATTTAACGAGGCGTAGGTGCCAAAGAAAATTTGCTTAACTAAATTCTTTCAATCTACAATCTAGCTGTAATTCCTTAGTATATAGGTAGGTAAATTAAAGTATGAAGGAGGGTAACGGTCTTTGAAGGGATATACATAATATCATTTGTCAAACTGTAATAAATTATTATGACTATATCAAGTTGTGGACTGTATATAATATGATTCAGTTTTTATCTACGTTCTGATAATCGCAAAGTCAATAATGATTAATTTGACTTTGAATATGTATGTAAATTTTGCCCAATTCTATTATTTTCAGAACTTATTAAAAATAAAACATGGATTTATTTGTAAAATATACGGAAAATGATAATTAAACAATCCTATAACGCTTCTTTTAGCTAACTCGTCGCATTATACAATTTATTCTAAGACATGGCAACTAAATGAGTGGTTCATCTTATGGAAAGTGGCAATATTCGTACATTTATTTATATTTAATAACAACAAACAGGTGCAATTCATCTTTCAGTGGCTGCTACCCTGAATTATTTCCATAACATTGCTGTTTTTTATTGTAAGGCAATATCGGTAACATTTCAATCAATTCTATTCATGCTTAGTTTTTAACAATAGCATGTATTATCTTTAGAAATGTGTAGAGCTGTCAAAATTAATAGGAATGTTCGATTCCAAACAAACGTTTTTTGTCGAGCGACAGTAAAAGCTTTTGACTCGAGTGCTTCATTACGTCATCAGTCAACGTCATTAGCACAGTCAGGGTAATTTGCTTTGAGGGATGCAATTGAGAAGGCGTCATGATTGGGGTTAAACCTAGGTTCAAACAAACAATTCGATGCTCGTGAAAATGATATAATTGAAGTAGAGAGTACAATTCCACTAGTTGAAATTGAGATTCGCGATATCGCTCTAATGTTTTGTAAGCAGTTTGTTTGTGACAATGTGATTTTCATAGAAGTAGCTGAATTTCACTGTTTTAGGACTTTAGGAGCACGAGTATCACATAACAGTCTCCACTGTTCCACGAATGGGCAGGTCCGCCCGGGTAAGTATCACGACCTCACAGAAGACCGGCGTGAAGTGTTATACTTTCGCGTTTCGTCTGGTGAGTGAGGTAGCCGTAGCCCACTTTATTAAAAGGTGGCAACGCATCTGCAAGCCTACGGGTGTAGCAAATGTCAATGAGCGGCGGTTATCAATTAACATCAGGTGAAACTTCAGCTCGCTTGCCACTTGCTCATATGAAAAAATTGTTTGAATAAAACTTAAAATTTCCTTAAAATGTAAGTTAATAGACATTATTATCCTCTACAAACTTACCACTTTATATTTTAAAGAATGAACGAGGACGCCACAGCTGGTAACAGTAAGTTACATCTAGTTATTGGCTCTTTATCACGAGGCTAATTTGAAAATCGAACAATAGTTCAAGAAGCTTCAATTAAAGTTTGTTAGCCAGTTTCAATAATCTATCTAGCTGTAGATTTCGTTACTGGAGATAGGATTTTTATGTAAGTATTAAGGAGCTTATGTCAAAAACCTATTGAATAGATTGATTATTGAAACCGGCCTGAAGTGGTGCAACAACGGTGATTAAGACTTATTTTAAAGACTGGAGCAGTTTTTGTTGATACTTGCATTTATATAGCTTTCATAATGATAGCGAATCCTCCCAATGTGAAAGTATTTATAAGTATCTTAACTAATAAGTTGAAATTAATAGATGAAACTGGACTGTTGACTTATAAAAAATGCTAATAAAGTTGAAGTGAAAAAAATATTCCAAACATAAAATGCCCATGTATTATAATTTTTTTAGAAATAATGGGCCTCAGTTACCATAGTTACTAAATGAAACGTTAAAGGGGAATAATGATTAGCACGCTTGTCTTCCGTACGCCTGTGGTACTTACCTGGACGATCCTGACCATTCTGTAGCAACAGAAACTGTCGCATGTCCCTGCGTACAGTATTGTATGTGCACAGATGTTTTAATCATGTGATAATATTTACCCATTAAAACCAAGACGATAGACTGAGAATTCTATCATAATCATACTCTTATAAGGAGCTGATACATGCGATTTTCATATGGGTAAAAGTATTTCTTCCGTCACTATTACTTTGAATATTATTGTATCTGTAATTGCTGTATAAATCGTCTGTAATAGATGCAAATAGTACGTGATAAACAAACATAAAGTTAGGAAACTCTTCTTTAAAATATAAAACGATTTATCTAACGTTTCAATGTGTAATGGCATATCAAAATAAAACAAAGAGTGCACGTTGACAATATTTTAGAAAAGCGATATCCAACTGCGCTCGGATAAAATTCAATTGTATTTTGTATCGACGTTTGGACTTAACGTTGACATAAAATATTTCACAAAAGGCGTAAAGTACAAATCTTGTGTACATTTATGTTGTAATCTAAAACGTATTTTACTAGCTGCTCCAAAGATCAGCAAATATCTCTATTTTGTATTTGTACGAACATAATAACCATACAAACCGAGATTTAATAAGCTAGTTGTTTTAGCACTAGCTGGGTACCCTTCTATTGAAAACAGTTCTAACTATATATTTACAATACTTTTTCGTAAACAAAAAAATGTTTTCAATTTATTATCCGGTGTATATATACTGGAATGTACAACGAATGGTACAAACTTATCGAGTTATCTACTCGAAAGCAAGCTACATAATATTGCTGACCGCGAGAGTAGCAAAAGTTTCTGAAGTTTATGATATCTTCGACAAAATTATTTAAATTGCCAAATTTGCCTTTTGAAATAGCCCCTCCAGTTTGGTATGATTTTGAATAATGTTTAGATCATTTGTACTTTATCAGTGGCATATTATAAAATTAAAATCACCACATATTTTTTTTTCATCAATCACCACATATTGTACTTTATTAATGGCATATTATAAAATTAAAATCACCACATATTTTTATACTGAAAGAAAAAAAAACTTCTTCAATTTAAAATATGGCTACATTGCCTATGGTCCTAGCTTTAGTTTCCGCCATCCGCCATTTTTTTTTACAATTTTTTCAGGGCCGTGCTACGAGTAGCTTATTGTCCGGGCGCTTGCTTTTAATTCAATAAACTCGAGCGACCTGAGCTCGATCCCCGGTGCCGGCACTAACGAAATCGTTAATTGTAAGTGCTGACTCATCACGTGCTCAGTGGTAAAGGAAAACATCAAAAAGTATTTCGAAGATATGTGAAGTCAACCAATTCGCAGTGGGGTCGCGTGGTAAAATGAGACCAAAATCTAACAGTGGGGGACACGACACGGTCTGAGAATGGTTGAATTCAGATGGTAAAAATAATTCAATGATGAAATTCAGATGGAGGTTCAAACCTCGCCTTGGATCGCAATCGATAACCTACCCAGAAGAAGGAATAACGTTGAAATTGCTATTTCATCCCAGACATACCGAAGCTGACATATCGATTAGAAATGAATAATTATGCAATCAGCACTCAAAATTGCAACTAATCATTTTAATGCTGCCGGCACCAAGATTTGGACTCAGGTTTCAAAAGTATATTGAACTAAATACACCCGGACGGACACTGAGCTATCGCGCTAGTAACGGCCGTAGTAAAAATATGTACCAAATACATTTAGGGAATATTTGTTTTCCAAACATTACTTAGGAGTAGCCTCTAGGGCGCTCAATTGCAATAATGGCTCAGACGAGGAGCGGAGTCTAAAGTTTCTTTATTTTAACGTTATATTGCGCCGCCAGCTATGCGCTTTTGCTCAAAATAAAATAAATTTTGACCAAGCGGTGCATTTGCAAAGGTTAAAAGTATAAGATTTTTTACGCAGAGTGGTTAGTTGTACCATTTGTTCCTGCTAGGCTTTTTTGCCCGTTTTAGTGGAGTGAGATCCGCTAAAATAACTAGTAGAAGGTACTCCTATTCGGTCTCATACAAAAAATATAAATTTGCCCATATCTCTTTATCGTGTTGAATTTATGTTGAATTATTTAGAAGAGTAGTCATGGAAGTATCTATATGGTTAGTTGTACCATTTGTTCCTGCTAGGCTTTTTTGCCCGTTTTAGTGGAGTGAGATCCGCTAAAATAACTAGTAGAAGGTACTCCTATTCGGTCTCATACAAAAAATATAAATTTGCCCATATCTCTTTATCGTGTTGAATTTATGTTGAATTATTTAGAAGAGTAGTCATGGAAGTATCTATATGGTTAGTTGTACCATTTGTTCCTGCTAGGCTTTTTTGCCCGTTTTAGTGGAGTGAGATCCGCTAAAATAACTAGTAGAAGGTACTCCTATTCGGTCTCATACAAAAAATCTAAATTTGCCCATATCTCTTTATCGTGTTGAATTTATGTTGAATTATTTAGAAGAGTACTCATGGAAGTATCTAGTAATAGATCCTTAGAAAGATAGTCAAGAAGGGATGAGTGTCAATTTATCGCTCAAGTGAGCAAATCAACAAACGAAAAAGTTAAGCTTTACCTTTGTATTGTAAAGAGGTAAAAATATTTATTTAATTATTTATACTTTATTGTACACCAAAAACATAAAAAGTGAGTGATGATTTATAAGATATTCTTTTCCTTAGTTACATAGAGCTAGTAATGCAGACATTAGTGTTTTATCAAATTAAATTATGTAACATATTACTATTGTCGTTACGCCTTCATCGTTATGTGCTCCAAATATTTTTGATATACTTGTACATAAACTGAAAACCATTGATGAAATTGATCCACCTTGTTTTGCATTTTCAATATTTGCTTCTTCTTTTTATAATATATTTATCCGGACGGACCTGTCCGTTCGTACAATAGTCTAAACTATATCATCGCGTTGTTTGCAAATTCATCAGTCAGTAGCTCGTATGCATGGAGGGCATCAGAAACAAATTATAATCTCAGACAAATCGGAATTTATTCACAGAATGAAATGTGAGAACAATGCGTTCCGTTCATAAATCAATCATTTGTTATGTGTAGTCGATTTAACTAGTTAAAATTTCATGAAACAAAGTCTCAGCCCTTCTCATTCCTCAACTGTCATGAATATAGCCAGTCAAGTTATTACTTCAATACTCGGGAGGTTGCAGAATCGTTCTCAACTTTTAAGAAGGCGGGCCACCGAGTAACCTTCACTCTCCAGAAAATACGCATAAAACGAAAAAAATATTTTGACTTTTCGTCAGTGTTTTGTATGGTCGTGTAACTCATCGTGTCACTGATGTCACTCGTGTCACTCACAACTCATTCACCCAACAGTAAAAGCCACTGCGTTGCTCTACTGCACATATTTCATTATGGCTTACAGAAATATAATCATTACCTCACTTTTTTTTTTTTTTTTCACGCAAAATGAGGACAATCTTTATTGATCTAATATTTACAAGATTAAATCTATCTAAAATTACATATTATCTAATAAACCTAATCCACGCGGCATGGTGCCAAGAACGCTAGCTGCATTTCCTCGCTGAATAGTTATGCTCAACCTTTGCGCGAGAAAAGAACCAGCTCTCTTGTCACCAGCCGCGGCGTTAAGCCTAGGACATAAACACCTTTACCTCACTTACTTTATACGCTCATAGGCACGGCTTCTAGAGATTTGAAAATGACTCTATACTATTTTTATAATGAATAAATTTTTACATATCCGATCGGAAATTTGGTTAACGAGACTTCACACTCAAATTCATCTTTTGGTTGCTTTTATTGACATATTTTCCCGGCCCGTAAATAAGACATCACCCTAACTGTCATTTACATAACAATGAATATTGCCAATAAGCATTAACTAAATGAAGTAAACAAGCTATAATTAGATATAAACAAGAAACTGGGTTGATAAAAGCATGCAAATAACACATGTTATTTCAACGCTTTTATTATTGAGCATATTGTTAGAAAAATTTAATGTTCAACTTTCGCGGACAGGAATAATTTTGTACAAAAAGGTTCATAGCCTTAATGACAAAAAGTCATTCGTTAAAAAATGCAGGTACAATTTTCATGCCCAAATACCGTAAAATTGCCTTCATGATTACAATTTTTCCACAAAAAGTTTTTTCGCGGTCGTTTATATTTAATAATTTCGGGTCGTGGAAAAAAGGAAACTTTTTTAAAACGAACTTTCATGTAAATTTTTGTGAATCATCATATTCTTTTACAGGTTAAACAAAATGAACGAGTTATTTAGATTAGATAACAATTATTCAAATAACACATTGAATTATTTTTTGAATCTATGAAATTACTTCATTGACGTACTTTGTTTCGCCTATATGTTGAAAAAATAGTTTAAATTTAAGTAAACAATAGTACATAGCGCATTTAGGTGTCCCATATTACAGTCAAAGGCCGGCTGTTATCAATATTTGTATTTACAAATGTTGTCAAAGAATACTTGCCTTGCGAAATGCCGTTACACATTTATAATTGAAACGGGGAATGTCTATTCTTCTCCGAGGCGTGCTCACGCGCAGTACCGGAGTCCCTCCAAATGTACAGAATGTGGCCAACGAGTTTCAGTGGGTAAGAACCCCACATATCCCTGTCATGTTGACATGGATGACAGGGCATCTTTCGAAGATTCCCCCCTCCCCCATACAAACGAAAAAAGGCGTCCCCTACAAACTGTAGCAAACCACTATCGTCACTAGCATCCATCGACTTCCGATACTTTTGCTCAAGTCGTTATTAAATCTAATGTGGGTAGTTCTACAATGCCATGGCCAGCACGGATATAGAGTTGCTAGTGCACAATCCTTGATTCTGATCTTGTATTGGTCTTTAATGGTTATTAAGTTGGCTCCTTTAAGTCTTTGATATTGTGTTCTGCATTTGATCGTTACAACAGTTTCTTTCTTTGAAGTTACCATCCATGTATTTTGCTTTAAATGTTGAATATAGGTGTTACGAGCTGGGGGTTCGGGATTGGAGTGAAACGCCGGTCATTTAAGGGCGTGTTTGCGAAATCTCGCGGAATCTGCAAAAATAGGGGGTTTTCAGGTACATTTTGCGGCAAAACGAAACGAATATAATGTAAGTAATAATTATCACATATAGATCCCTCCTTCATCTTCAAATGGTAGATAGTTTTTAATCGAAAATTTTGGTTTATAATATTGTAAATGAGAATTTTCGTGACCACTTCACTCAAAATGGACGATATCCTGTTGGGTTTAGGAACATTTTTTCTCTTATTTAATAACATATTTTTTTTATTTAAAAATATTTTATGTAAGCACACATGTTCAACTCAAAAAGGTAGCTACATTACGTATCAAAATTGTTGAAATTAGTTTCAGAAAAAAAATAAAGATTAAAATCTATTTCTTTCACATTTATATCTTACGCGTGAATCTTAAGTGATTGACATAAAGGTTATTTTACTGGTCACTTTTTTGATTTATTCCACAAAAATATATAAAGAAATATTAGTCGGCGCTCGGCTGCCGTCATGAGTGGTCACTATGTCGCTTATAAACAGCAGCTCGTGAGGAAAAAGATCGCTGTACGAATACAAAATATTTGTCGTAACAAAGTTGATACTTTACACATCATGTTCGGACTTCGGACTACGAACGACAAAAGTAAAATATAATTCACACTTTGTCATATTTTTACTAGAAATTAGTAGGGGTTAAAAATTCATATTTCGTTACGGACTTGATGGAGTGACCTGAAGGTGTACTTCGAGAACTGCTACTGGAACTAACAGACGAGATGAGTTATGTGTGTCGAGTTTGGGCTTGTTTTGTTAGGTATGGTGAGACCTTGCCTTCTGACTAGATGGAGTGACCTGAAGGTGTACTTTGAGAACTGCTACTGGAACTAACAGACGAGATGAGCTATGTGTGTCGAGTTTGGGCTTGTTTTGTTAGGTATGGTGAGACCTTGCCTTCTGACTAGATGGAGTGACCTGAAGGTGTACTTCGAGAACTGCTACTGGAACTAACAGACGAGATGAGTTATGTGTGTCGAGTTTGGGCTTGTTTTGTTAGGTATGGTGAGACCTTGCCTTCTGACTAGATGGAGTGACCTGAAGGTGTACTTCGAGAACTGCTACTGGAACTAACAGACGAGATGAGCTATGTGTGTCGAATTTGGGCTTGTTTTATTAGGTATGGTGAGACCTTGCCTTCTGACTAGATGGAGTGACCTGAAGGTGTACTTTGAGAACTGCTACTGGAACTAACAGACGAGATTAGCTATGTGTGTCGAGTTTGGGCTTGTTTTGTTAGGTATGGTGAGACCTTGCCTTCTGACTAGATTGAGTGACCTGAAGGTGTACTTCGAGAACTGCTACTGAAACTAACAGACGAGATGAGTTATGTGTGTCGAGTTTGGGCTTGTTTTGTTAGGTATGGTGAGACCTTGCCTTCTGACTAGATGGAGTGACCTGAAGGTGTACTTTGAGAACTGCTACTGGAACTAACAGACGAGATGAGCTATGTGTGTCGAGTTTGGGCTTGTTTTGTGAGTTTTTTTGAGACCTTACCTTTGAAATTGATGTATTGGCATGAAGGTGTAATAATACAGTAAAAAAGTTATTTAAAATATGGAACTACGTATTCTACATCAATTCTGTGTATAAATATTTGTGAAACATGTTAATATAAAAAAAAATTGAAATTTACATTATAATCATGAGTCAATAGAGTATAAATATAAGTCAAAGTAAATCACAAGTCAAAGTAATGAATTTTTAATATAAACATTCTACATTACTTAGACATGATTAAATATTTTAAATGTCTAATTTGACAGTGTACAGATTTTAGAATTTTCGTTTAAATTTAAATACTCCGGGAGGCCTATGAACCTATATGGTATTTTATTATAAATTCTTATTTCCATGCAGCCAAATGTTGGCCAAAAGTACACCACATGTAGAAAAGTTGTATGGATAATTAAAAATACAAGTAATACAAAACAAATTTGCACATTTGCAAATTGTAAGATTAGGCATGTCTAAAAGGTCATTTTTTTGTATGTTTCAATGAATAGGTGTAATAAACATGTACTTCAAAAGTTTCGAACGACAGCTATGTGGCAAACTTTTTGTTTCACGTTTATGACCCCATTTATCGTTTATTGTTTTGTCGTGTTTCGCACTGATCAACTTTTATGATCATGGATTCTGCCTAAAATAATACTTAATTTAAAATAAGTAAGAACGTCTTTAAAATAGGCAAAACACGAAAAAAAAATAGTTATGTAAAAATGTAGTGGGTCTCAACTTAAATTATCAAAGACTTATTTGTTATGGCACAGTTATCACATACAACATTTATACCTCTTATAACTCAATTGTTGTTTCAGATGCCAAAGCCTAAAACGATAAAATTTTAGCAGGCTACTACTTCGATATAGATAACAAAAATAATTAAATGATAGAGAACTATAAAGAAAAATCACAAAGATCCGACACAGAGCACCACGACTCCGTGTGGTCTTCCCTATCCCTAGAGTGAACATCAAAAGGCGGAGCCAGAACCTCGTGTCGGAGGTATAAATTGGCCTCGCGGGCTTGCTCCACCCAGGATCGACATAGCGACAGTTCTGCGAAGAGCATGGAAGAGTCAAATTAAAAATGAAACAATATTTTTTTAAGCTATTGCACAGCTTTTATCGCGGGCTTTGAGCGCGGCGAACGAATCAATAAATTCCGTAACGAAAATAAAACCTAACACCACCCACTCCGCCTACCACGCAAGAGGAAAGATTTGATTGTTTTTATGCATTGAATAGGCTCCTAAACCACTGAACAGATTTGAAAATTTCTTTCACTGTCTCGAAGCTACATTATCCCTGGATGACATAGGATATATTAAATTTTCAAAAAACTAGGAATCCTTACTAAAACTTGAATAATGTAAACCAAAGTGTACAAAAATTACCTAAAATATTGTTTGCATCGCGTGCGCTGCTAAAACTATTGATAATTGTATAAAATAATGTACTACGAATTTGCAGAACACATCATTATTTATAAAAAGTGTTGCGACAGTATATGTCTAACTATTATAGTTATGCCACAATAAGTATTCTTTTACTTTAAAATTTTGATTGAAATGCCGCCGCTAGAAAAGGCTCTTTATTTGTATCTTGGTATTAATTCTTATAAAAATAAATTACTTTATATTTAAGACTGTTTCAATATCTTTATATAACTTTTTGAATGATTAAATTCGGACATTCCATTCGAAAGATATCACAAGTTTAAAAATGTTAGTATATTGTAATTTAACTATCCAGAGCTTAGTGACTGATTTAGTAGTTCTTATCATTTTTGTAAATAATATAAATTAATTATATATTATTAATTATAATATATATTAATTATTATATTATTAAAATATTATTATTTATTAACATAAATATAAATATCAAAGAAAAAAATACTGCATAATTAAATAATTATAATCGCATAAGTTGATAAAAGATGCTATGCTATAGCTTTACCCCAGCTGAGCCGAGTGCGACAGGTTTTTTTTTTATAAATTTTTTTTTTTTAATTTTTACTAGTTTGTTTCCTTCGTTTTATTATTTCATTTTTAGTTTCTAGATACTAGCCCGGCTTCGTACGCCATGCTATTTCCAATTCATTTACAGAAAATTATTTTTTTTAACATTTAGCATGAATATTATTGAATCAGCAAAATGCATTCAGAATACCATACAAAGTATTTTACTCAATTCGTTAGCGGATTTTACCTAATTATCTGCCTACATAGCTACCTTCCTACGTACCCTACCATTACCTACCTATCAAGCTATCTACCTACCGCACGCATAATCAAACATGTATAAAACAAGCTTCGTTTACTTCATAAAAATTAATTAAAACATAAAATTAAATTATGTACATAATTAATTAAAACGCAAATTATCAACAGCTACGAGCTTTTAAATGAAATTTAATAAATTATACCTAAATATACAAAAAAATATTCAGTTTAAAAACTTGTTGAAAACAAATTTAACGTAAGCTTAAAAAATAAATGACTTTAAATTAAATAAAAGTATCAAGTTGCGTCAGTTACATAAAGTTTCGCTGCTTCGCGCTTGTCGCTGTGTGCGTGAGCCGTGCACGTGTAGTAGTACGCCTCTGTACCTAAAATTGAAGCGCGTGAATTCGTAAACGCGTCCTTAAATGTTCACTTTATTGTCGCCAACAAAGACGTGCAAAGTGTATTAAGGACATCATTGGTACTGTCAACTGCTTCGAAAGTGCTTTCTGCCAAACCCAAAGTTAAATCAATTTAGTGGGAAGCCCTTGCTGTCAATTGCTTCCGCCAACCAGAGAGTTCAATAAGCTAGTGGATCGCCAGCTAATTGGCCCGATGAAAACTGTACTGATGGGTCTATTCTTTAAGGAGTTTAATTAAGTAAAGTTATTTCATTCGACCTTAACCAACACACCTATATAAGGAACGAGATGAAGGGGCATGGGACGTTTCACCGACATATCCGACTGCAAATACGAAATTAAGAGTAGATGGCACCCTACAGCAAAAGATCTTTTTTAACGAAAATTCAATTTCGTCAATTTTGACAGCGGCGTGTATTATCATTTTGTACTGAATCATTAATTTTTATCATTTGATTTGTCAATTCTGGGAACAAAAGTTAGACATATTACATCTCTTGGCGATTAAATATAATTAGAAATCATAACATAAAATGCTATATCATTCTTAAAACATGTGACAGGGCCGTCAGTAATAAGAAGAAGAGTTTCTGTAAAAATACCAAGATATACTAACACGTTGAGTGCACTTGACATCATATCTTATAGAAAACGGATTCTGAGAGTATTGGAAACAGTCTTCATTTATCAATGTGATAAATACAAACATTGACGCACCTGTGAACATTGTAAGTATATTACACATTACATCCCAGGTATTGTAAAAAATATACAGGGAAGCTGTGAAGTCGTGATATCCGAGTGAACGCTTTTAATTGAATATACAATTATAAAAATTGTTAATTTCAATACCAAGTCTTATTAATTTGAAACATTATACCTAGTTAATGCAAGTTTTAGTCAAATTAATTGTTCTTAGGCAAGAATATGGGATACAACGTCTTGGTAATGCATAAAAATATAAAAATTTAATAATACCAGATTACAATCTGGCCTTATATTTTTTAGTATTGCAAACAGATACTCGACCAAAATTATACTTTTTTTTTTTTTTTTTTTTTTTTTTTTTTTTTTTTTGTTGTTTTTTTTTTTTTTTTTTTTTTTTTTTTTTCTTTTTTTTTTTTTGTTTTTTTTTTTTTACTAAACGATTTCTATAACTTTCAAAAAGTCCTTCCTTTTTCATAAAATAGATCACATTGGCAATTGGTGCTATGACATAACTTTCACTATAATTATAGCTTACCTGTAAAATAGACGTGAAAGTAAACTTACGGACTGCTCAGAGGGAGAGTAAATTTTTTTTACATTATGTTACATAAAACTGTCGAAAATATTTTTTTTTTACCCTTATTTAACATAAATGATCAGAAAAACTGGCCAGACACAATTTTGCTATAGTTAATAGAAATATATGTTTAGGACAAACTTTCACACAACATTCTCTAGTCCCAAACTAAGTAACGTTTGTACTATAGATACTAGATAACTGATAAACATGCTTAAACATACTTTTCTTTTGTAACACATTATACATATATAAACACCCAGACGCTAGAAAATCATTATGTTCATCACATAATTATTTTCTCTGGCACTGCGCCAATCGGGTCGTCATTATGCTATTTACATTTTGTAATAAGAAAATACCTTTTTACCCTATTTAAAACTCAGGGTTATTGAAACGTTGTGTCAAAAATTTTTAAATAATGTTGACCTCAACCGCTGGCCAAGACAGTGCGAAGGAATTGTGTGAACACAAGCCTTCAGAAGTATTTTGTAAATTAAAGAAAATATAACATTACAAACATGCAAATAAAGGAAATTGCAAACTACTTTGAACGCATTAAGAAGCTTTATCTTATTCTTGTGTATTGAATTGGGTATATTTATATATTTATTATTTATCGTACATTTCAATAAACCTTCATCTCAATTGTAACCTTTGGAGAAAACTTGACACGTTATTCAGTGTATCGCGATACATCAGAAAATGAACATGAAGTCTGGAATATATTTGTATTTCATATTGAGCTCCTCCCCCAGCGAAATTGAATTTTGTAGCTTAGTTGTACGTTCCACGAGAGTTCCCCCCGTATAAAGTGTAATGCAGATGTTTAACACTTTTGTTAGAAATGTAATCACGTATAAGATTTGGCAATGAATTAATTTGTCTCATATTTAATTCTCTGTCAGTGATACCGTGACGTGGTAAGATTTGAAAAATAGAAATCCTAAGTCTGCTTCATCTGGTGTATTCAGTGTTTGTAATTTTATGTACATAGAATTTACTTAATATATTATAAAAACAAGGCTAAATCACTTTTAGTCGTAACATATCAATGTAATAATCTACACATGGTCTTACTCAACTCATCCTCAGAGAACACAGAATAAGATTCAGGTCTCGTTCGTTAATCCTACCTCGATTAATCCTCTCATTAACTCATCTGCGTTTTACGACGGCAACATTCGCTCCCAAAATTATGAACAGACATTTGTTGAGCTGCTACGGAATTTAACTGGAGACATATTTATTTGATAAGCTTTAATGCATCTTAAGACACACTAAGTACACTGACAAATATAGCTTGCGTTATTTTACTC
This sequence comes from Iphiclides podalirius, assembly GCA_933534255.1. Lineage (NCBI taxonomy): Eukaryota > Metazoa > Arthropoda > Insecta > Lepidoptera > Papilionidae > Iphiclides > Iphiclides podalirius. The sequence continues at coordinate 3,480,955 of OW152816.1, forward strand.
TTTCCAGGATTTCGTTATTATTATATGTACTGGTTCGGAATAAATGCTACTGACCTGAGAAGAACCGGCGAAAGAAAGAGGGACAGTTTTTTTTACCAAATATTAAGTTCTTCTTGAAAACCATTCTACCTGGAGCGCTCAATTCATTTCTAGAGTGTGTTATCAGTATACAGGAAAGTGTAATGCAGTTGATAAAATTTGAATGAAAATAGTATTAAAAAGTGTCTGTTAAAAGAAATAAAAACGTTACCTAAACATTAAATAAAAATCATGAGAATTACTGGGGTTTTAAAAATTAAAAAAAAATAATGGTAAATCTCTTTGAAAGAAACAAAGAAACAAATGAGTATATCATTACTTTCTTTTACTTTGCTGCACTGATGTTTTGCTTTAAATAATTAAAACTGGAGCAGTTTCAGTTTTAATAGTCCGTGTGGGCAACATAGTAGCATGATCGTGCTCGGTTGCAATTGTTTGTATGAGAGCGAGAGGAGTGTGGTCCGGAGTGACTATGCGTGTATAAGAGAGATCGTAAACTCAATTTACACCGTTCAGTTTCCAATTGATCGAGCCATCGAAATACTGTCTCATTACATTCAAATTTTGACTTTACAGAAATGTTCGTTAACTTTCGTGTAAGTTGTAACGTTGTTCGTAACTTGGGGGGTGTAAGTTGCTCGCGTCCGTAGGATTTACCACCTTATCCAAGGCCCACCCTACACGTGTCCCCCGGGTGGTGCCAAACGAGCAACAACGCCGAGTCTTGAGCGGCGGTAAAGTAACCCGATCTGACGAGTCTAACAAGCTCGATAGTTGAAGGTAGGAAATGACCTCAACAACCCGGTACCTCGTGGTCATGTTCCGCGAGGCTGGGGGTTTTGGCTTAATCGCCCGAACCACGAGGAAGACAACCTCAATAATAAATCACCCCAATCCTAAGGTGAGGACTGTGCCGAGAGGGATGGCTGGAGGGATTCCAGTTCCAAACACCAACCTCGATGGACCTGGCTAACATCGTTGTAAAGTGCCTTCTTACATGGGATGGGCGTAACCTGTAAGCGACCACATCAAATCGACCCGTACTCGTGGGAACCAAAATGGATTCGCATAATAATAACATAAACAATAAAACAAGTAAAAACATACCTTCTCGTCAAGCCCTTGTTCCTGGGCTCTTTAACAAACAAAGATCCAGCTCGCTCTACATCGCAGAATACATACACTGCATCCACCTATGAAAAACCTTCAGATACTCCCTCAAATCTGGTAGACCTGCAGTCGTCTAACACCAACCACCAACACCCGCCGTGGCAGCGCGTACCTTCGTCAAAGAAAAGAAAAGTGTCACAGCGATCGCCATCGCATGACATAATCTCCACACAAAACAGTTTTAATAACCTTCCAGTAGATATAACGGAAAACACTAACGATCAGACTACTCCAACCTATAGATCTCCACCAACTATACTCTATGGAATAGAAGATTTAAATGAACTCACGAAACTTCTCGAAACTGTGATTAGTCCCGCCAACTTTAAGTACAAAATTGTAAACAAGAATAATCTCCGTATCATGTTAGACACAGCAAGTAGCTACAAAGAGGTTATCAATCTCATAAGACAAAAAGGATTAATCGGACACACATTTAATAGAAAAGAAGCGAAACCCTACCGGATCGTCATAAAAAACCTCCACCATAGCACTCCACATGAAAGCATTATTGAAGAAATCGAAAAAACTGGCAACGAAGTTAAAGGTGAAATAATAAACTCCCGCTATGTTCCAGATAAAAAACCCACCTCAACTTTCTTTGTCAATCTAGAACCCAATATCAACAACAAACTGGTGAAGGATATTAAGTATATCCATCACCAAGTAGTTAAGATTGAAGATCCACGCAAGAGGAAAACTCTAGTACATGCATACAAGGTGTCAACAATATAGTCACTCAAAAAATAACTGCATGAAACCATACAGGTGTGTCAAATGTGGCGAAGGACACAAAACCTCTGACTGCCCCAAGAAGGACAGAAACACACCCGCGAAATGCGCTCTCTGTTTCTGCGATCATCCTGCAAACTACAAAGGTTGCCAGGTCTACAAAGAAATAGCCTCGAGAAAGCTGAACCGTGGCAAAACGATAACTCAGGACAATGATGCCAAAGGCATGACAACACAAGCACCTGGAAAACTGACTAGAGGCCTACCGCAATCAAACCTGCAATACTGCTCTCAACAGATATATGCTAATATAACTGCAGGAAAAACTGACAAACCGCTGGAAAATACGAACGCCACATAACAAAGCTCTCTGGAACAACTTTTAGTAAAACAAAACGAAAAAATAGACCAACTCCTCCAACAAATCAGTACCCTGATGGGACTGTTGAACACAGTAATCAACAAACTAGCTTAAATGGCGACTCTAAAAGTAGCATCCTGGAACATAAATGGTTTAGCTCCCAACATCCATGAGCTTGAATCTATTATAATGATTAATAAGCTGGATATAGTATTAATATCAGAATCACACGCTACCGCGAGAAGTGTCTTCTGCGTTAAAGGCTATAACATCTATACCACTCCCCATCCCGACGGGAAAGCGCACGCTGGAACATCCTTGGCTATCAGAGCTAATTTAAAGCACTCAGTCTTAGAACCCTTCTCCACACCGCATCTCCAAACAACGTCCATAAAAGTTAAAGATCGTGCCGGATATATTACGTTCTCTTCAGTATACTGCCCACCTAGACATCGGATAACCTCTGAAATGTTCACCAATTTCTTCCAAACACTGGGTTCGAGATTCGTGGCAGGTGGTGACTGGAATGGTAAGCACACTCATTGGGGTTCTCGCTGTAATAGCACTAGAGGCCGAGAATTGAAGCGCTGTGTAGATAAGAATCATCTAAAACCACTATCGACGGGTGAACCAACCTACTGGCCCGATCCACAAAATTTGCCAGACCTCTTGGATTTCTTTATTACGCAGGGCATATCTCACCTATACACTGGTATTGAATCTAGCCTTGATGGATCCTCAGACCATACTCCAGTTATATTACTTACATTAGGCACAAGCCCACTGGTGAGAGAAAAATCCGAATCGCTCACTAATCGGAAAACAGATTGGGGAGGTTTCAGAGGTTACCTCGACGAAAATATTAATCTCCGGATCCCCCTCAAAGACAAAGACGAGATTGATGAGGCTTGTGGATACATCACGAATCTAATACAAGTAGCAGCCTGGAGTAATACCCGGTGTATTTAACGGTTCAATTAACTCTCACGAACTATTATCAGACATCACTATAAATGTACCTATAGCAAACACGAGGAACCGCAGACTTCTTTACATACCCAGAGCTCATACGAATTACAGGTGCAATTATTTTATGATTAGGACTGCTAAATTTATTAATGCACGAAATATCGACCCATTCTTTACTTCTCCAACTGTGGCTAAAAAAACTTTAACAGAGCAATATTTTTCCTAAAGATGGTTAACTAATTACTAAGAATTGAATTTGATTTATGTATTAAGTTTTTTTTTTCTTTTTTATTTATTCATTTTTATCATTTTTATCATCTTTTTTCTTTCATCACTTGCTCGACTTTTTTTTTTAAACATAATTATGTACTAAAGGTGGAAACTTGTAACTGGCTCTTTATATATGTTACAATATTGTTTTAAAATAAGTACCTAATTTGCTGTAAGTTTTCCTAATAAAATAAAATAAAAATAAAATAAAATATCGACCAATAAGCTTAACACCCGTACTATCTAAACTATGGGAAAGAATATTTTTTAACAGGCTAAAAACAGCATCGGATCACTGGTCTGTTATTCCGTCCCATCAGTATGGCTTCCGCAAATCTCATTCATCGATTGAACAAGTTCATCGGGTATATCACACAATTAGGCAGAGCTTTGAACGTAAAAAGTACTGCTCAGCTGCCTTCCTCGATGTGCAACAGGATTTTGATCGCGTGTGGCACAGGGGGCTGCTGGCGAAATTCAAAAAGAGTCTCCCACATTCCATGTTCACGCTTGTGGCATCTTACCTCTCTGATCGATCCTTCCAAATCAAACAAGGTGAAACGCGATCCAGTCTTCATCATATAAAGGCTGGTGTACCCCAAGGATCGGTTCTAGGACCGGTACTGTATAATATATATACGTGGCCACATATGCCGATGACATAGTGTACTTGTCTGTCGATAATGATCCTGCTACTGCTAGCCACAGACTTCAGGAGCAACTAAACGCAACTCACAAATGGCTGTGCAAGTGGCGTATACGTGCTAGTGCAGCAAAGTCTACCCACATCACATTCACCCTGAGGAGAGAAAACTGTCCCCCTGTAAGACTCGGTAACGATACCTTACCGCACGCGGACTGTGTCAAATACCTTGGTTTCCATCTTGATAGGCGCCTCACATGGAAACACCACATAAAACAAAAGAGAAATCAAATCAACCACCAGTATCGCAATATGTACTGGCTCATGGGAAGAAACTCGGTACTATCGATAGACAACAAGCTTCTTATCTATAATTCGGTGTTAAAACCAGTTTGGACATACGGAATGCAGATATGGGGTGTTACAAGTAAAAGTAATATACTCTGTCTACAACAAAATTGCATCCTGAGGGCAATGGTCCACGCTCCTTGGTTCACAATAAATGATGAAATTCATCAATATCTGAACGTGCCGACTGTCATATCTGAGATCGGGCGATACAGAAAAAAATATATAGAGCGGCTATCTTTACACCAAAATCCACTCGTAACTGATTTGCTGGACCCGACTGTGGTGGTCAAGAGACTTAAACGCGATCACCTTATTTAATTGGTAGGGGCGACGTTGGCTCCCCCGCCAGAAAAGCCATAAACCATCACGCAACAAATTCGCTTATGGTCTAACGACCGATTGCAAATTTACCAAGAAAAAAAAAAACTTTCGTGTAAACAGAAGTAGAGAATAAGTAGAATCGTTAAAAGAAAATTTTCTGGATTCGTGCACGCTTCCACTTAAGATTACGAGCATAAGTACATATATTTTACGGAAGCTATTCTTTGGTACCTTAGAATAGTTCTGCTTATAGATACCAGTCTTACAAAACAATGGCCAATATCAAGACGCCAGATTCTTTAAGGAGCTAATATTAGGTATCGACAGTTACTTATAATAGATATCTTTTGGTTTTTTTTTATCTTCGATCAGTGAGCTTGAATAATCTATTTTACTTTAAGAATATCTGTAATATGTTTATTATTAAAATAAAATTGCACCTTTTTAAATAAATGCTTGGGTTAATAACCTTAACATCAATGCAACAATTTGAGGTAGTCTCCTCGTTAAAATCCCATAAAGCCGTTCTCTCGGCGCATCATCAAATGCTATCGTAAAGAGTAACGATTACGACGTAGGGATTTTATCTAGCTCACTCAATAAACCTTTTCGTTTTATTTATATGTACAATATTATATTGTAGTCAATGATGGCCTCGTCTAGAGAAACATTTGCAAAACAAAACATTGCGAATTTTTATAAGTTAGTCTGTGCTTATGTCCTTCATAAATTTAAACAATTCCCTTTCTATACTACGAATGATATAATTACCTTCTTTCGATTTTACGGTAAGTTGAAAAACTTGCGAATAAATGAGTTTACTACTCCTAACTACTAGATAGATCGATAGAGTCTCCATCTTAACAAGGTAAATGTTTTTCCCACACGTCCGCGTTCCGAATTCTTTCATTAAAAAAGCTTAAATTATAATCGTAGTAAATTATAATCGTAACTATTTATATTAGTTAAAAAGATTTACCAGGCTTTTTAATCTTCTTATGATTATTTTTTAACTCATCGGAAGTACTGTAATACTAGGTAGGTAACTGTAAAACATTATGCTTTATAAGATCCGTGATGATTCACATTTCAGTGCAGAATGAAACGTAACTGATGATTACATGGAAATGACTACACACACGAGTTCTTACGCATTAGAATACTCATTTCTATAATTGTATCTTGTTCTTGATGATTGTTGGGAGTTGTGTCTATGAAAAGTCTGGTCTAGAAGGCGAACTTGTAATATAATCATAATACAAACATGTCAACATGCACTTCAATGTTATTTATGTTTACGCGCATAATTCTTTCCACCTTTTTCTAGAGAGAAACACCGATTCTTTTTCGTAAATAGCTTTACTGTCGACATTACCATTTAATGGATTGGTTTAAAAGGGCTTTCAATTTTGTAATGTAATTAACAGTTCCATGACGTTGAAGAGTTGTCTGATTTAATATATTTTCTCTCTCATTCATTTATTATTAGGCGCTCAGGGGACCTTCATCATTTTATTGTTCTCTCAGAAACTTCTTATTAAAAGGGGACTCTATCTTTATCTTCTTTAATATTTTATAGATTTTATGCAGATTAAATGCAGATCAAAAATTAAATATCATAAGAAATACCATCTGATTGATGCATTGATTTATTAAGATCGATACAAAGGGGTTATTCAATAGGTATATTTCAAATTCAATTATGCTCAAAGATACTTTAAGGATTAATTTTTTCGAAGTTTATTAAAATAAATTTAATTAAATACATAAATGAATTGTATAGTTGCAAATTAGTTACATTATAAAATAGCACCTTCCCTTTTAAATCAATTAAGAACAATGAAAAGGAAAAATAAATCATTTGTACTCACCTCCAGTGATTCTTACAACACCAATTAACATCGGAAATCAAGATAACCTTTGGTAAGTGTCCGTCTGTACTTATAACAGATATAAGAAGCCTCGTTATAAGAAGACTTATTTGATCCCTATTTTGAATCGCCTTTTTATTCGAAAAAAAGTTAGTGTACAAAAAACATTTAATCTCATTTATAAATGTATACATAAAAATGTATGAGTTCCTACTCATATATAATTATGTCCATTCCGATGAATCTTTGACATGACGGTGGTTCTGAAATTAAAATTTATTTTTTTATTTTTATTTTCACAAATTGTGCTCCTTTGTTGTCTTAATGTCAAAACCAACTAAAATATCATGATGTTGTCATCGATTTTTTCGTTAATCAGGAAACACAATCCAATCTCAAATAAACAATAATTAACGATATATAAATATTTATTTCGTTGATGTTAATTGTAATAGATTCATTATTTTGATTGATCAACGATCCAGTGCAAGAAGTATCATATTTTTACATTTCACACTTCATTTTTAGATTTTTAAAGTAACAGCCTCTATATGTCCTTCTGCTAGACAAAGGCCTCATCTGTAAAGAGGATATTTGGGCATAGTCCACCACGCGACGCAATTGCGAATTGGCGTACTTTACATGTCTTATAATATTTTCATTTTTATCATTAGTACGAAAAATCCGGCGGGATCTTTACATGTCTTATAATATTTTCATTTTTATCATTAGTACGAAAATATACAAGTTTCCTCAAGATTTTTTCCTTCATCCCGGAGCCATTGAAAGTCTGCGCTTAGAATCAACAATTTCATAGGTGCCGGCACCGGGCATCGAACTCAAGTTGAACAAGTATATTGAATTAAAAGCGAGCGCGGACATTGAGCTATTAAGAGGCTCTTAGATTTCTTTTTTTTTATGTGAAAAGTTGTAAAGTTAGCAGGCGGTTTACGTGATGTTAAGTGACTACCGCTGCCCATGGACATCTGCTACACCCCAGGGTTTCCAGATGCGTTGACAACCTTTTTGAAAATTGGGCTCCGGCTACCTCACTCACCAAACAAAACGCGAAAGTATTATATTTCCACTCACGCCTTCACTTGAGGTGGTACTTACCCGGACGAGCCTGCCCATTCGTGCAACAGCCGAGGCCACTGTGTATCCCTACCACAGCTAAGGTTTCTTATCACGCAGTTTCTTATCTTCTATATTGTCAATTAAGCTGGTTGTTCACGCTTTGTGATAGACAAATACACAGTTTTTCAAACAATATCTTAACCAATTACAACGTCCTATGACCCAGTTTCCTTTGTTTTAAAGACAGCAAGTGAACTAATTCAATAACCTGCTAACCATTCGAACCTTCAGACCAGTTGTGCCAACTTCAAACAAGTTAAGCTTGAGTAACAAGTTGCACAAAACTTGTCTAGTAGCAATTATCGTTTCATTCTGTATCGGACAGCAAGTCTTACTACGCTTTCCTGTTGAAATTCTGTCATAGTGAATGTCCCGAGTGTTCCATTTAACACAGTTATGCAAGTAAATTGCTAAGCTGTGAATTACATAATATTTCTGAAGGCTTCTTCATCAACGCTTTGCCGCTTGTTTATTGCTAATGGATAATTTGGTTGATTTTTATCGTTTGTATTTGTTTAGTTTGTTTTAGCTTCATTTGAAAAATTCTACTATAAAGACGGGAATCAACTCCCGCAGCGTTGAAAATTTTTTCCATCGATCTACGAAAATTCACTATGTGATTTGTAACTTGGTGATTCAGTCGTTTTTGGCTACTGGAGTACATACTAGTAATGTTCTTTAATTACATATACCACATCCAAATTATGAAGTAAATGAATGCCATACCTCATTAAATGTATGAGTTAGGGTGTTCTGTTTGAGAAACTTTGTTTAATCTTTTCGACTACTTAAGATTGTTATTGTAAGGTGGTGAAAAGATGGCCTTTAAAGGTTTCAGTATGTATAATTTATTTATTTATTTATTCTTTATTGCAATAACCTTAAGCAAGGATTGCAAAAGGCGATCCCTAGTCTTATGTCATCAGTGATTTGAAGTAACGCAGTTGTGGTGCTATGTCCAGGATGAAAACCAGGCTTTTCTTTATCTCGTCCTCACCAACAGGAGAGAAATAAAAAACTGGATTGTGTGGAAATTGGAAGGAAGCTATATAAGCTAAAATTTGAGCTCGGATTGTAGAGTCCATTATAGGAACAGAGCTAAAATGATGGTTAATATTATCTGGAGAGACTGAAGGACCACCAGGCATCTTCACAACTTTTATTTACCATATTCTACAACCTTTGCTACTGCATGAGTGGAGTTTATTAACCGGGAAGTAGGACGAAGAACCGGCATGACCTTGCAGAAGACATATGAAATAGAAATTTTTACACTGTTTCTTTAGATGAATAATGTAAACGGAGTCACACAATCTTAACAGATTTTCATAAGGGAATAAAAAGGCTCCCAAAATGGTTGTCTTTAAATGGATTATTTGTCAAACAGTTTCGAAATAAATAAACAAAGTTAACCGTGTAACTAGTGATGTTTAATATCGTAATAATAAAGTCTCAAAAACTTAACACCTTAAATTTTATCATCAACTTAAAATAACTCCGTAACGGAAAACATTCAAAAGCAAATTTCCTAATTAATAACTATCCAGGCGGAACCAGCCCAGCGAGAGTTTTTGTGTAGTCAGCTAATTAGGTGAACAAGGCTTTAATAACTTCTCAGTTCTTTGAACATATTTGAAGTCATGACATTTTTATTATTATTATATATAATTTTAATATCATTCATGTATATTTGTATGAAAGTTTGGCATTTCCAATAATATATCAATATTACTTACGGATGTACTCGAAAAGATTAGTTAGCACTTACGTAGCTTATTTTTTTTAAATATCCCTACTTTTGCCTGGCGGGCGGAATTAGGGTTGTATATTTCCAGTTCCTAGTAATAGACAAATTCTAGACTTACTTACTATACTCCCGGTTTATACATTGCGTACCAATGAAAATTACATTTGTAAACGATAATTCTAATGAAATATTAATCCAAATAATTAATTCTATCATTTACGACTGTCGATAATGTAGAAGCATAAATATACACAAAAATGAAAACAAAACAAAGCTAAAAGTTCCAAGAGTTGTTATGTGAATGCAAGAGACGTATAATTTTAATTTTAAATCCCCGATGTTTCGAAAAGTTAATTTACGTCCTTATATCATTGTTAACCCGGTTTACGGTCAGCTTTCGTAATAAATCATTTTTGCCCTCTCTACGGATATGGAGCATATGGTATATAAACATGAAAGGGAGAATAGTCTTGATAAACACGTTTTAAATATATTTTCATTTACCAATTTAAAGTTTCCGTGAAAATACAAAAATTAATTTGCACAGTTACACATAGACAACTTCATACATTTTTTGCCATAATCTTTAACTCTTTTCATTTAAAAAAAAGTATTTATGTTTATTTTTCACGAAATCTGTTTGTTTGGGACAGTTTGCATTGTTTTATTATTCATCGTTTCAGTAAACAACACACTGTAGACCAATTAAGGTCGGCTCAAGCGTTTGATTGAATATCTGTTTGTTTTGCACGTGTCAAGTTGGATATGCATAAACGTGAAGATTATACTTTGGAATGAAACGTAGATAATTAATAACAATTAAAAAAAAAAAATCACAAGCGAATGCAAAAAGTTCGCAAATTAATTCAATCAATAATTTAATGACACAATATTCAATGAAAGAGTGTCAAGTGTGTAAGTCATAGATTTGTAGTGTATGTAGTGTTGGACGTGACGTCCATTGGAACTATGCAGTATAATAATATTTGGCTGTAAAATCGCAAAGGAATGCTTTGTTTGGGATTTTTACAAATTTTTATATAGTGTTGAAATTTTTACAAAAATATCAGTATAATTCAACATCGTTAAACCTAATTTAAATGCAAAAAAGTTAGCGATGGCTGATTTTATATCAGTCTAATTCCATCTACCTAACGCATAAAAAAGTAAAAGTTAGGTAAAGAACTCAATCTAAATTCAAATCTTCAAAAAGACCTTCAATCAAGTAAAATGTCCCGAAACCATGTAATTTATTAAATATTATGGAGGTTGGGAGAATTTAATGATACGATTTGTTTGAATTTTTAATAACTTTGATGTTATTGTATACGAAATATAATTTTTATTCACTACTTGAAATAATTTATAAAACGATCAGCAAGCAGGTTATATGACTTTATTGTTATAAACACGACCGCCAAAAACATGTACGTTTAAACATGGGAAAAGATGTGAGGCTTTTTGATTGTTCTAGTTGTAAATATTTTATTTTAATCGTAAAAGTAGTAAAGCCATTCAGCACGTTTCAATCTTAGTGAATTGCATTTATTACTGAAAGTATCAAAAATTTAAAAGGAGAGCTAATCAGAGAATTGCTGCTCTACACTGGGAGCCGGTCTTTCTCCTGTCGCCAGAAAGGATTACCAATATGTAGATTGAATTATATTTTCTTAAATAATCAAAATAATTACTACCAACTACATAATTAGGAATAAAATATGAGAATAAATATGAAATCCAATGTCATTTACTACATCGCAATCGCTTCTTAATGAGACAACGTATGTGATCTCGAAGATCAATGTAAAGATATAACAAAATAACTCTTATTATGAAAATTGGGTTACTTTGAAATTGTGTGAATATCCTAATAAGCTCCACGAACAGCAATCTTCTTTTCGTATATATATATATATATATATATATATATATATATATAATGAGGAATAATGTAAACAAATATTTGCCGAATTGCTCTAAAACAGTTATTATTGCATTATGCTAATGCAATAATAACTGTTTAGATGAAATGAACAAAAACAATTCCATATCAAAAGCAAGTGTCGCTTAAATGGATTTTGATTTTGAACACCTACTCTCTCTAATCTTTGCCGATCGTACTCTTAAACTAACTTTAAAAATAACAAATATATAAAATATAAAAATGTATCTATCCGAAAATCTTTATAAAATACTCAGAAATAATACAGCCGTATTTATTTTTATTTGCGTTTATATTGTTTTTATGGGGCTAAAATTGTCAGGCTATTTTAGCATGCAATATTTAACACAATCCTTATCAATGCTACTTAGAATAGATCAGAAATTAAGCCACGGGTTAGGAATCTTGGCAAGGCAATAATTAAGATCTAAAATAGAGAGAAGGTTGAAATGAATTAACAATATTCCTGGAATAAAACCCATCTCTATTCGAATTATTTCATGGACTATTGTATGGTTGTTAAGTAAAGTGTACATTTGTAATCTTAAAAAATGATCAAATGCTTTATTAAAATTCACAAATCGGCAAATTGTATTACATTTTCGATTTCAGCATCTTTTATTTTACCAAATGATTTTACTTGACGCATCAAAAAAGTACGTACTTAAATAAAAGGCAACAATTAAAAAAGTGTAGCTAAGGCTGTCGTAAGATTCTTCTCTGGTGCCAGGAATCGAGTCTTCCGGTTATGCTCCCAAGTGCTTTTGGCACTAAGCTAAGCGGTCCGTCCACATCCCTATCGTGCGAACATCTTTACGCCGTAACTACTTATATGCTTATATAACATATATCTAATATGCTTCCTTTGAACCGACAATTGAATTCCCAAATGACATTTTTGCAATGAATATTTGGAACCTCAAGGCGCGGGTTTAAAGTGGCAAAATATTTTGTGACATTTTTATCTACACATTTTTAATTTGAAGTAAAGTGTGTGTGTTTGCTTTTATACATTTTCCTGTACACAATACTTGATAATAACTTTACAGACTTGTCGCTTGGAGTAGTTCACTTTGTGAAGTACAATTGTGTTGAAATTTTAATATTAAGTTATAAAGGCATTACAAAGTTAATAATTATTCACTCTCAATTTGCCGTAGCAAATTCTTTTGTAACAAATTTAAATATAGTTGTTAAATATTTTTTCATTGTCCAGATAAACTTTGCCTGCTGTAACAACACTATACAATCGGTATTCGTGAGATACATGTTCCGCGAAAAGTTCCCGAATATTGAATTCTCAAGTATTATAGTTTCATATAAATGAGTTGTTTCGGTTTGGACATAAAAAAAAATATATGCATTTATTTTGGGGTTAATTACAAAGTCTGATATTTTAAACACCACCTTCTACTATACATTATAAATAATTGATATCAAACACTATTAACGACGACGATAAACTATAAAGAATTGAATCAGAATAAAACAAATACATATAAATTCACAATATGAAAAAATATTCATATAACATTATGTAGGTCGTCAACAGAGAACATCCTCCTTATTGAAGTCGGTTAAACATCTTCTACAATGACCTTCTGAGCTGTACAGCAGGGTGTGTTTTCATGAGCAATTGATTCGTCTCCGAATTTTACACTCTGAAGTTTATGCCTTCGCTTAAGTATATCAAAACACCCATTTTGCGACGTGGTTTTTATATTGGCGAATGGACGATTCTCATAGCCGCGAATTACGAGCTTTGGTCAGTAAAACAGTTTCACGAATGGCCGAATTCGCGAATAGTAAAGTCGCAAACAACACGGGAGCAGTTGATCTATAGTGATTTTATAGAGGTTTATGGATTACTGTAAACATATTAACTGGGAACTTTAAAAGACATAGGGCTCTTTCATGTGCTTTTATTGTTTGTTTCTAGAACTGAGATTTTGTTTTTCTTAAATAGACTCGTTTGCTCCAGTGTTAACAATAATAAATTGTATTTTCTCATTTGCAGAATATTGTAAAAATTATGCCTTTAAAAGCCTTTATTACAATAAGGCGCTTGTTTAAAATTAGACTTTTGCAACGTTAAAGCTATTTGTATTAATAAGGGTTAATCCTGCTTTAATATGATGGTATTCACATAATTTTCAGTTTTGTTAGCTTAGGATTTTATTTTAATTAAATAATGAAAGAGACTGTTTCACTTTCACAACAAAAGTTTTTCACGCATTATATTCTCATATGTTAAAATTATGGATTCGTTGGGATAGTTGGAAAATTTGCCGACATGTGTTTTTCCGTCCGAATATCATGTGCGAATATATACAGGACAAGAGTGAATTTTACTGCGCATTTATCATCTAACACTGCATTCCCACTTGCCATCATGTAAGATAGGAGTCAAGCATTACGTAGCCGTTAATAAGAAAAACAGCGGGTAGTATTTCCACAGAAGAGTGGAAATTCTGCCCATTTACATGTACATACATACAACAGCAGAAACTACTTCGTGGTCCAGCCACAAAATTAAAAATTGTATGACAAAAAAGGTATGCATCTCCGGCAGGCCACTCGTTTCAAAATTTTACACCATAACAATCAGTTGTTATTTAATCTGTAATATGTCATAATACTTAAACAACAAACGTCAAACATTTTCATTAATTTTATGCTATTAAAATGCTTTAAATAATAAACTTGTTGTAACTGGAATCTATTTAAGGGGTCATTGGTCATCCGATGTTTACTGAAAAGTACAAGTTATGGCCAGTACCCCATACCAAAATGAAAAAAGGTGTCAATTTATAAAAAAAGTTACAATTTATTAAAAAAAAGTTTCAATTTATAAAAATAAAATCTTATTTAAGAATAACAACAATTCTTTTGAGAAACTGAAAAGAACTAACTTCTTCAGTATTTTTCTTTACGCTAATATGATATTAAACGTCTTTTTGTGTAGATAGCGTACACGAATAGATCAAACGCTGGCTTTACACGGGTTCAATTCTTCGTGCCAAATGAAAGCATCAATACACGACGCACATATACGGTGTTTTCTTTTGTCACATGAACAATAAAGCGTGAACACAGGTAAGCTCGCAAACAGCTACTTCAAAGCTTTCCTTACACTCTATGCAAGTATACAAAAAGAAATATTGGAAATGTTTCCTGATGTGTTATTAAAGGTATGTTTCATGGCGTTGACTACGTCACGTGTTCAATATGTTATTATTTATTTAGGACTTCATTCTCCAATGCAACACTTATTCTCTCACATCTATCAAACGGTGATAGGGCCACGCAGCAGCCTCGGCTGTTGCACGAATGGGTAGGCTCGTCTAGGTAAGTACCACGACCTCACAGAAGACCGGCGTAAAGTTGAAGTATAATACTTTCGCGTTTTATCTGGTGAGTCAGGTGGTCAGAGCCCAATTTTCAAAAGGTTGTCAACGCATCTGCAACTCTCGGGTGTAGCAGATCTCCATGGGCCGCGGTATTCGCTTAACATCAGGTGAACGTTCTGCTCCCTTGGCAACTTTTCACATAAAAAAAACTATGTAATGAATAAGCTAAGTCATTGCTAAGGCAACACACAAAACATGCCATTTCCATTACAATGTGCTAAGTTCCTCTCAGATTAGATTGTGGTCTCTGCATCTCTTCAAGAAATGTTATATGTCTTGTGCCATACCAAGTTTGTTTGCGGCTTCCATTCCGTACTGGTCCACATATTGCATTCTTGTTTTTACACGAATATTATGCAATGAAACTATTTTATCCCGTTTAATTCAAATTTAAAATTACGACGCTTCGAACGAACCCTTTCTAGCATTCGAAAGGTTTCGAAACGAATCCTATCGCTTTTTATCGGATGTATGCGTCGCTCTCACTTTGCGTTACATACATCTCTTTGACGCGTTCTTGAAAAAATAACCCATACATAAAAACATATTATTTTAGTGGTGAATTAAGGTAACAAGGGAAACCATTTTCAGAAAACCGGTCAAGTGCGATTCAGATTCACGCACGTAGGGTACCATTATCTATAAAATCTTATCCTATCTATAAAAGCGGTAAAAAGTCATGTCTGTTGTATGGCAGCCTCAATTAAATATTTTTTTATTCTGTTTTTTAGTATTTGTTGTTATAGCCGTAACAGAAATGTATAATCTGTAAAAATTTCGACTATCCAACTATCATGGTTCATGAGATACAGCCTGGTGATAGACGGACAGACAGACATACAGCGGAGTCCTTCTAATAGGGCCCCGTTTCACGTTTTGGTTACAGAACCCTAAAAACGATTGGTGAATTATCAAGAAACGAGAACCAAAAACCAGCACATGTCGAAGGTTTTGTTGTACCAAAATGCACCAGCGGGTACGAAAAGAAAAATGAACGAGAGGCATAAGAAAGATTTTGCAAGCTTTTATAACTTGTGGTGGGGCCACGCAACGGTATTCGTTGTTGCACGAATGGGCAGGTCCGTCCGGGTTAGTACCACGACCTCACAGAAGACCGGCGTGAAGTGTTACACTTCTGCCTTTCGTCTGGTGAGTGAGCAAGCCGGGGCCCACTTTATTAAAAGGCGGCGGTTAACCCTTAATATCGGGTTAACCGCCAGCTCGTTTGCCACTTTGTCACAGCGTTGTATTATCAAGTTGTAAAGTACATAGTGTTCTCGTGTCCACTAGAGCTCTACGACTTACGTCTGATCCGAATATACGAGTGGGAGAGATTGTCTATAATTTACTATTTATCCATACTAATATTATAAATGCGAAAGTCAAAATGCGTAAAACTCTGTTTGTCTGTCTCGCTTTCATGCCAAAACTAATGAACCGATTTAAATGAAATTTGGTACACAGACAGTCTAGAGCCTGAGAAAGGAGCTATATAATTGGAAAAACGTGTAGTAAAGGGTTGAAAGGTTAAAGCAAGATATTTATTTAAGGGCTTCAACGTGAGCGACGCCGCGGGTGAAAAGCTAGTTATATTATATATTATTATAGGATATTTATTTTTGTCAATATATCGAAAATAAAATCATAATTTATCGTAACAGTGTTAATATCCTTTGAAAATAATATATACCTCCTCTTTTCATTTCTCTACTCAAGTTGGATGGATGCCACTCGTAGTATTTTAAGTGTACATAACCTAAATAGAGGCCAAACTACAAAGGACTTTTCTAGCCTGCTTTTTTGTACGCATTGTGAAGGAATTACGTACTTTACCTAAGCCACCTTCGTCTCGAGTGCAGAGTGGCACAAAACTTCAAGAGAGATCAATTACGGTTTTAGACAGGTTTGGTTTTTTCACAGGAACAGAAAGTTACTCTGATGGTATAAATAAAAAAAATATATAAATGTTTCATTGCCAAGAGAGCAGAAGAAAAATTAATTCAATATTTTACAGTAAGATATAAACATCAATTATCTAAGCTTTAATTATATCTGAAAGTAGTAAAATATGTGGGATGTTAGATTAATAATTTCAATTAATATTCCCTGTGCAAGAATTGCTACTTTTACGAAACATTTAAATGGTTTTAATTAGAAATTAGGTAATTTAATTAATAATTCATTTCTATCATATACATAACAAGAATAACATTTATACAATCTCTCAGTATAAAGCAACTTATAAATGTAGGTACCTCGAGTTTCCGTGTAAATTACCTTTTTAACTTTTGAATATTCTTTTGTTTTAATTACTCTTCTTTATTGAGCTTACTGCTTTTTAGAGATAGACCTTTAGCTTTTAATTATGTTCCCATTTTATCTGAAAACATTTACAATATAAAGTGTGCTTTTTCTTTTCATTTCTAAACTTTCTAAGAGTTGACCAAACAAGTATTATTGTCAAAAAAGCAATAAAATGGATTATTTTGTCCATTAATAGCAAAATATGACGAGAAGCAGAAATCATACAGACAGTTGGCATACCTGACTACTTCATGTGTGACAATATCGGTTTCATGCACGTATGCACATATCTGAAATTATGGTAATTGGCCTGTTTATGGCCTGACAAAAATTATTATATTCTATCCATTTTATACACCGCAATAAATCTTGTACATAAAAAAAGTAAAGTAACAGCCTATATATATCCCACTGCTAGGCAAAGGCCTCCTCTTTTTTACAGAAGGTATCAGGGCATAGTCCACCACGCGTTCCCATTGCGGATTGGCGACCTTCACATATCTTCGAAATATATTTTTTATTTCGAAAATATGCAGGTTTCCTCACGATGTTTTCCTTCACCTTCCACACTTAAAATTAACAATTTCATTGGTGCTGAGGATTGCACCAGAGAACGAACTCAGGTTGCTCGAGTATATTGAATTAAAGGAGCGAATAACAATGTAACATTAAAAATTAATAAGATTTTATTCTCAAATCTTATTAATTTTTAATGTTACATTCATAAATAGAAAATCAATTTATTTCATAAAATATAAATATTTTATGTTCTTAGTATAATTTATATTATATACAAGAATTCTAAGTAAATGCGTTTGTCCTATAAAAGTTACACTTTATTCTTTTCTGGATTCTTCGTCCGCTACATTTTACTTATCTCACCATTTTCAAAACCTTTTTTCAATTAACAATAACAATGTTCGCTTGACGGTTAATCGTCTTTATTATATATATAGAATTTTTCTTACTTTCATTCTTCTTTCTTTCTCTATACAGGTCTAATTTAGAGGATCGGTGGTAATTTTTAAGAGCTTTAAATGTATTTTATGAGCGATAAAGAAATTTTGACTTAGTCTTTGAACACGAATTAGTGTCGTTCGCAAAGTAGCGAAGAATTAGGTGCAGATATATCCGTCTCCGTGCTTCAGGGTTATTAGAGGGTTATTAGGGTGGCTCTCTGTTCCCCAAACGCGACCATTGATTATCTCATAGGGTGACTTAATTAACTTACAGTGCTGAAATGTATTTTGCTTATCCTAAAATAGTACAGGTATATTCAAAGTTATTGTGGTTAAATTAAATAAATTGTAAATTAATCAATAATTCAGAAATTAGACAGTAACAAGTGTCTTTACCGAAAGTTCATAACTGCAATAATTACTGTTGAGCACAATATTACGATGCAGCAGTAAGCAAAACAAAACAAGTTTTTTTTCATATTTTGGTTATGTTCTTGCAAATGTAATATAAGTGGTAAATTAAATACATAAAACGTTTGTTTGCCAATTCTTGTGCATATTACATGTCATTAAATAAGAATATGTATGAACAAATTGAAGGTTTAAAAATGTTTACTAATCATCAAAATGCATACGGTGAAAAACTACAAACAGTAATTACGTTGAAAGCAAGACGGAATTCTGCAAAGGTGAAACGACAATAGGAAACATTTCATCGTCGATGCTTTCATTGTTCTTTAAAAATGAGCAAAGTCAGTCACGCTTCCTTCATGGCTTGGAGAAGGAAACCCGGTGTGAATGCGCCTTAGGGTAGGTAAAGCATGATATTTTAAAGCTCGCTATTACGATGCCTTACTCTTTTCTTGAATCTTTTGGCGTTTACCGGATGGTGAAATTAGAGTTATGTAAGTTTTCTATACATTACTTCTCTTTTAATACACTAATGATTTTAGTTGATTTTTTTTAATGTTCAAATATAAAGCACACAAGCTTTGTAGATTACAATATTAGATGTAAAAATTGGTTTCTATATATTTATATTGTTATTAAAATATTTTTTTAATGAATTGTGGATGCCTACGAATGTTATCAAATAAACATTTAATATTAAATATTTATTTCATAAGTAATGTTTTCTGTTTTAAGTCCTTTGTACAAAAATACGGAAAAATCTAAAAATAAATGGTTAATAACTCTTAAGTTAACTATGGGTAGCTAATTATAAACAAGTGCCTTATTATTGATTGATCTTTTCTTGAATGATTGAGTTTATAATTCGATTTATTAAAGAAATCTGTGACAGAACTTTTAACATTACCAATGCGAAAAAAGGCGGTAGGGTACAATTAAGAGCGTCACTACGACCGAGAGCGCTTGTATCTAGAAAATGGAGTTTCAATTTTGCTAAAAGTTTTAGAAACTTTTGCCGCGTTTCTTTCGATTCATTCACATATTTTTGGTGTTACCACACGGAAAAGGCATTTTTGTTCCTTGAATAATTTGTTGTTGGGAGCTCGTAAGTCATGACTTTCGATTTAGGAGAACAAGAATGTGTTCACTATCATAATTATAATCGGTGTTTACTGTACACACTTGCATTTACTCAACGTTTGTAATGTTGAAATAGTAGATTGAAAGTGTAATCCGTGCGCAAGGTATGATTTTATTATAGCCTCGTGTACCGTTGCATTTTCTATAGCACTTGTTGTGTGGATTTTGAATTTATCATATAAATTGCTTTGTTCTCATCCTTATATTTTGTTATAAGTTAAGGCTGCAAAAATATAAATGTCCAGTTTATATTTGTTTTAATATTTCAGGCACAATTTATCAGTAATCTAGTATCCGCAGTACAAATTGTACTATTACTTTGTAACAATTTCATGTTATAGATGTTATGGATGCCAGACATTAGAAAGACTTTATGTTCATAATACAATATTTTTACCGATAGTGGGGAATGAGTCCACACCCACGGGGGAATGAGTAGTGTAGGGGCAGCTAATTGACGTCAACACATTTATTTTGGTATAGAATGACAGGAATACTCTGACCTTATACATAGTTATTGCAACAATGCTTTTTGCCTTTGAAAACAGTTCATCCGATCATATTGAGGTGCAATAATGATCAGGAAGTCCATGAAGTTTTAAACTCCATTGATTGTAGTTGTACTATTGACCAATTATTGTAAGCATCTGACCAATTGTGTGTATTTGGTAACTTTCTGGTTTCTGGTTCATTTTGAGGTGCTATTCAGAAAAAGTTAACTTAGAGTTTGGTAATTTTTCTAAAGGATACGTAAATAGATTGACCAATTATCAAAATTAATAGACCAACAGTAGCGATTTTGTGACCAATTGAAATATTTTGATATCAGATCTCTAAGATTCATTTGAGCCAACGCATTTTTTCCGATGTCTTTGGAATTTTAAAATCTCTGTAGTTAGTTTCACAGTAATGACCGATTGTTAAAAATCACTGAATGACCAGTTCGCGACCTGTTCGGACTACTTTTAAGAGATCTAATTTCTTATTCGGGCAGCTTATTAGATGGGGCGACGAATCTCCGCAAGTTATACAAATACTACGAAGTACCTCGAATGTATTCACATGAAACCGCGGACTGATTACAATAATTAATAAATATTAATATGATTTAATGGTACTTACATTATTTTATTTATAAAATACATTAAAATTAGAATCACAAACTGTATTTTTCAGTTGCTTACTAATTGACTGTTTTTAGAACGTCATATTCCTACTTTTAGTTCGAAACATTCTATGATCATGGTGGCTATTTTTCAAAAAACGTAATCTTTAAATTAAGATGAGGAGGTTCTAGTACTACAAGCAAAATGAATCTTCAAA
This sequence comes from Iphiclides podalirius, assembly GCA_933534255.1. Classification (NCBI taxonomy): domain Eukaryota; kingdom Metazoa; phylum Arthropoda; class Insecta; order Lepidoptera; family Papilionidae; genus Iphiclides; species Iphiclides podalirius. The sequence goes on from OW152816.1 coordinate 3,502,055, forward strand.
TACTCAGAGCTTCTTATTATGCTATAGCTTCATAGATTCGTTTAGTAGAAAAGCTTGAACCACAACAAAGGCTTAAAGCTGAGCGACGGTGAAGGCTATGTTTTTCAAAGCCTTCATTACGTCATCAGTCACTGTCACTAGATCAGTCAGAGCCATTCGATTTGAGGGGTGTAATTGAGAGCACGTTATTGGGTTTAATGGTGAATTTCCTTGAAAAATAGCTCATACAACTAACTACCACTAAAATATTACATGAAAGATCATTTAATTGTTTTAATTTAATATTCTCGTATGGGCATGGTTTGGGCACATTAAGAGAAGGGATGAAAGTCATGTTACTAGAAGAGATACGAATGTGGTTGGAGGGTGTAAAGCTAGAGGAAGACCGAGGAGAATCTGGATAGACTGTGTGAAGAATAATATGTCTGTGAAAGGGGTGAGTATTGTGATGACGGCTGATAGAGGATAGTGGAAGGAAAGGACATGTTGTGCCGACCCCACCTAGTGTGAGATAAGAGCGGGAGAAAGAATTTTACATTCTTGTAAATCATATAGTACGTATTTGTATGTGGTATACACAACTTCTTAAGCCCACAGACACTATCACAATTTTATATCAATATTTATATAATTTTTCGCTAATAATTCGCTAATACTATGAAGGTAAAAAGCTTGTCCTTGAATATCTTAGCTACTTATTCCCATTGTAAAGGCTGAACGGACGTGTACGATTTGGATTGGAGGTCATAAAAACAAAACAACGACAGGTGTACATAGAATGCCCGAATAGCTACAACGAGGGTCAGCAGGTATCAATGCGTGAACATAATATCAGACGAAATGCAAAAGCTCAAAATCGCGTCAATTTTCTGTGAGGAGACTTGCACCGGCGAGTTTATCAAAGGAAAATCTGCTGCGTGGAAAAAACCGAAGACACAGCGACTTTTAAGTCTGGATCAGAACCACAAAATCTTTTTGTTACAGGTCTCCATGTTCGCAAGTTTTATTTTGGACACCAAAGCGATTCAATTCCTTGCCACCAATTTGCGTATTTTCAATATGTTCGTCCACTTATTACCGTTTTAAGAGTGAGTAAAATTCTGAAATTATTTTCAGAGCTTCGAAAAGCGAATTTCAAAAGGTCTGCAGCGTAAGAAAAATATTTTGACTGCAGAGCGGTAGTAAATTTTATTCAGATTTGAAAAATCGTGTGATCTTTTATTAAAAAAGCTCTAGAATATTCTGTGTTACAATTGTAATAGTTTAAAATACAAAGTTAAATAAATAGATAGTTATTTTATGCATCTATGCATCTATGCATCTTTGATTTAAAAATCTATTCACAGTAATGTAGTGTAAATATGTTTTTAATCTCATATCTCTATATTAATCAGGTATCTAATATTATTGTCGATTTTATCAATGTCATGTATCTTTTTTGGTAAAATAGATAGATGAATTAACTAAGTAATAAAAGAGAATTTTATTGTAAAATTTTATATTAATTTAAATTTCGCTCCAATGATCCAACGATAAAGTTCGATACAGCTTGGATTTAAGCTGTTTGAATTCTACAGTAAGCCAAATCAGAAGAGTGGGGGTGACCTGATTAAAATAGCCTCTCACTCCTATTCATTCACCTGATCAAAGAAAGGCTTCACGTTACTTTCTCGTCTTCTTATGTATTCGCATAAATACGTTTATAAGGTAAATTTGCTTGAACATGCCTATTTTTTGCAAAGTAAATGCACTTTTTTTTGCTCCGCGCATTTCTCTTATTTATCCAACCCATATTGATCGTATTAAGCGCTTATAACTTTGTTTTATTTACTTTGTTTATCTATAAAAATATATTGTTATTGCCAATAGCTAGATTAGTGTGTTTTTTCAATTTAATATGTATTTTCTAATTACATATCTTGTTAAAAATGTCAGGTAATCGACCGGGAAATGTCTTTATGTATTATACATTTTTTATTTAATTTTAAAGAACAATATCTCTAAAGAAATGTTAAACAAAAAGAACAGACCTCAATGTAAAAATAGACCTGAATAGATCGTGCTCATAAAAAAATTCTTTCTCATAAAACATAATGTTTTCTTAGGAGATAGTTATGCACGTACTAAATAATAAAATAAAACATATATTTGTCTCTTCTCGAACGCATGATCGAAAGTTACAATTTACATATTATATAACTCTTTTAACTTAGCTTTTAAAGTGCTATCGGAACTTTTAATGTAATTAGCAAAATTATTGTAATGCTTAAAAAAAAACCAGTCAAGTGAGAGTCAAACTCGTACGCTGAGGGTTCCGTACCTACCCATTATACTGCCATTATAAAATTGCTAAGTAATCACCACCAATTTTCACAGGAATGGGTGGACCTTGCAAGTGGAAAATACTGAGGTAAACCTGTAAGTATCAAAATTTACCTTAATTTTCTACTTTTTTAATTTTTCGGAACGTTTCCTTTGTTGTATCCTGTAAAACCTTGCTTTTTATCTAATATTTTTTGTTGGGAATATTTAAAAAATTATGATCATAGTAGTTTAAAACAAAATTGAAGATTAAACAATCTTGATTTAGTCATCAAATCAATTATAATCTCCTGATTAAAAACATTGTTGCCTTATTTCAGAATTTGCCTTATTTCAGAGAATTGCAGCACTGTTTGTTTAGCGATTTTTTTGCTGATGCGATTGCACCAAAAGGTGTTAGGAAATCGGCCTAAATACCATATTTTTTATGATATTTTTATTAGTTTCATTAAAATTAAATTAGTCTGGGCTTTTTTTCTTCTGCCAGGGAAAAGACGAAATTTAGTTAAGAAAATATTTTAAAAATCGGGGTTTTAAATTGCAACTGTATAATTTTCGCTCGTGTAATTGTTTAAGAAACTTTTGCCACTTAGAGCCTTTACAAAAAACAGTCAGGTACTGTAAATCTTCTTCCATTTCTAAATAAATGTTTGCTAGTTTACATAATAATAAAATTCCAACCCCCACAAAATCCACATAAAAAGTTGGTAAGTCCTGGTAATAGGCGATAGGTCTACAGTTGGTTGTTGCACGAATGGGTAAGTCCGTCCGGGAAAGTACCACAACCACACAGAAGACCGAAGGTGTTAATTGGAAGTGTGATACTTCTGCGTTTCCTTACATCTGCCAACATTGAAGAGAATGTGACTATAACAAATCTAGACAGAGACAAAGGCCTTTGACCTTAGAAAATTCATTGTGTAGTCTTCAGAAAAATAATGGGGGCCGTTAAAAAGTTGGGACCAGAAATAGAGTTATGGAAAAATGGTACAGTTTTTTACATTGAAATGTTAAACATTGTTAAAAAGTCCATATTAATATTATAATTAATATGGACTTTTTAACAATGTTACGATATTTTTACGTCATGATTTTATTACTTCTCTTATTTCTTCTGTTTTTTATTATATTATATTAGTAGACAATAGGCCAAACCAGTTTTTTTTTTTGAGATGGTGAGAAGACGCTCCATAAGAATACAGTTCTAAAGCAACCAATGCATTTTGCCCTACACAAGCAGGGATAAGTTTGCGTTGAGAGTTTTCCAATCGACCCAATCTTAATTAGAATGCGTCTGGTATCTATCTTAAAAAATTTTTAGTTCCATTATCTAAGCTATTTGTAATTTATTAAATAATACAAGTACACTCCACGTATGTTTGTACTTATATATTACAAAACAGTTTTACAAAAGTTCAGTGTAATTGTAGAAATTGTAGAAAAATAGTAGCGTAAAGATTTTATGCATTCTATAGAAAATAAAACATTCAGAGTGCACAGGAATAGTTAATGATGAAATGAATTATTTACATTATTTGATAGACAATTTTATTTTTCGAACTAAAAGAGAGAATGAATTGATCGCTCCAGGCTCTTTCAAGCAGCCCTTAAAATATTGTAAACATGTCAAATAATGGTAAATAAAAAAAGGTTCTATTGCCGGTTCCTCTAAGGTCAGTGGCTTTTATTCGAACCAGACTATAGCATTACACTTAATCATTTATTGTCGATAGTAACAATAAATGATTAAGTGTAATGCGATATTGGATAAAGATATTTGAATTTGAATCGGAATTTGCAGTATAAATTAAATTTTCCGAATTATGACCTCCATAAACAAATAACACGATTAATAACACTCAACACAACGTGCTCTTGTACAAATATGGTGGTGTTTAATTTTAAATAGAAATTGAGCCTTCTACAAAACGAAATTGTGTACTATATATTTTCTGACAATTAATAAGTTAAAAAAAAGTAAAGTAACAGCCTATACATGTCCCACTGCTGGGCAAAGGCCTCCTCTATATAGAGGGTATCAGGGCATAGTTCACCACGCGGCCCCACTGCGGATTGGCGGACTTCACTTATCTTCGAAATATTTTATTTTTTTTGTTATTATTTCGAAAATATGCAGGTTTCCTCACGATGTTTTCCTTCACCGCGGAGCACGTGGTAAGTCAGCACTTAAAGTTAAAAACTTCATTGGTGCCGGCACCGGGGATCGAACTCAGGATGCTCGATATTGAATTAAAGGCGAGCGCCCGGACACTGAGCTATCACGGCTTTTTTAATTAATAAGTTAACTTTATTTAATTAAAAATAATTATAGCTTATAAATGAAACAACTTTGAACATTACCATTCTACTAGATTTCAAAAAATTCATGATAACCACTTACTTATTAATAAACTGTGTAAAACATATTTAATTATAATTTTTAAACAGCGAAAAAACCTTTTGTCAAACTTAATAACTAAGTACACAAAAACAGTTTTCATTGGCTGCTTGTTAAAGTAAGATATTTTAACCACGAATTTACAAAAACCAGGTAAGGAACGTTTAGTAATAAATTAGACTTGTATACAGCACATTCAAACTCCTTTTCAAGTGGTCTTATGAATATTTCATCATATCTACCCGACTAAATCGCTCTGAAGAGGTAAGGGGGAAAATGTAGGAAAATTTCTCCTTATTGGGTTTACATACGTCCGAGACTCTAATTTAACGAAAAAGACTGAGATTGTTTACGTTGATCAAGAATGAAATTTACATTTCTCATGAAATACTTAAATATAATAAATGTTGAAATTAAAAAAAAAAACTTTTAATTCATTACTTTCATAATTTCAATGTCAATAATATCGTTTGTTTTAGTTCTTAAGCCTTAGGTTACTACAATCAAAGGCGCAGTCTGCTTTATTGGCTCTAGACTCTAGGTATTTGAAATAGACAACAAATAATTACTTTAAAAAACTTTTAAGTTAAACGGTTTTATTTTATGTTTTTTTTTTTTTGTAATTTTTTTTTTGTTAATATTGTATGGTCATCTAAATTAAATGTGTGTACCAAATTTCAGATCAATCTGACAACGGCAAGGTGCTTAAATTTCAATTTCTAATTTTGACCCAAATAAACAAACAAATTCCGTACGGGTCGAGCTAAATAAAACCGTTTAAAAATATTTTACACTTCGATATTGCCTTGTCATAAATTCTTCTTTTTTTTTTACACGACCTTATCATTTAATAATAACAGCCGCGAGCAAAAACTGTTTGTGGCAAATTTGTTATCACGCAGGCAATTTCACTTTATTTAGGCCGTGGAAAATTGTACGTATATTTTTAAATGAGCTGCCTTTTTGTTTTTTAAACTACAATTAAGTTAACATTCCCTTTAACTACTTTACATTTCACGATTGTGATATTTCTTGTACATCCTACCCAATAAGAATTTCTTTTGATTCATTTCTGAGGTTGGGTGATTATTATTATTATTATTATTATTACAAATTTTTCTTTACCAGTTTTAATTCCTCACTGGTTTTATCTATAACTTTTGTTACACTTGTTATTATCTATTTATTAAATTTATATTATTTATTGTGTCGATCCAAGGGTTGCCTGGAAGAAATTAAGTAATAAGGCTACCCATTGTATTTTATTTTCAATGTATTTCTTGCCACGGTGGTGGTATAATATTCATTAATTCATTTGAAAGTAATGTTATAAAAAAAATGTAGATATTTGGTATTTTGTCTGATTTATTGCTTGAAAAGCTATTTATATTTCACATGTGCTTATCGATTTTGGCTTCACGGTAAATAATGTTTGGTGGCGCACCAGATAAGAAAATGAACGCCGACGTATTATACCAGACCCGACTGTCATTTTCTCCTCACCCAAAATACAATACTAATGAAACGGGTATATCTACGGTATCCAACTTGGCAAGCAAGCTGTCTTAGAAAGAATTACGCCCCGGATAGCTAACCTACCAAACAAAATGTAAAAATAAAACACTTCCTCATCACGCTGGTCTTCTGTGAGGTCGTACTTCCCTGGACGCGCTGGCCCATTCCTGCAACATCAGAAGCTGCTACGTACCACATGGAAAAGTTTTGGTATTAATTTATTTATTACACAAATTTATTTTCAGCCCCGGCACCTTCCTAAAGATATTAATATTATTTAATAATAGCCTGATTTTTATCATTAGAGCATTCTGCTACATGGATATTCACTATTGATCCTACTACTTGTCGTAAAGGAAAAAAGTCGTAAAGGTATTGACTAAAATAGAGTTTCTAGTTACTATTACTGTAACAAATAATATAGTTCTAATTATTAAGCCCAATTAAATCTGTAAAATTACTTTATCTAGCAATGTGTAGTATTCACGCTTATACCAGAAATCATTAGCGGAAATACTTTGATGTTAAAGTTATAAACAAAAGAAATAAAATTGATTCAAGAATCGAAGAAGCAATTTAGTCGCTGTTATTCAGTTTTAAAAAGTATACAATAGACATACATACATGTAATGCGAGATCCCTGACCCGCAAATTACTCCTAAAGCAAATTGAGACGGTAAACAAAATGTACTGTTCAAGTATTTTTTTTTTGACACATTTTTTACACAGCGTTCTCTAGTTCCAAACTAAGCAACGCTCGTATTACGAATAGCTGATAAATATACTTAAACAAACTTTTCTTTTGTAAATAAATGCACATTATCTTTTCTTTAAATATATAATTCTTCTTCCGTGTGTATGTACACTCCTAAACGGCTGGACCGATTTTAATGAAATTTTTTGTGTCACAAAGTTATTCATAAAAGGTTGAAATTTTCGAATTTAAGACGTGTGTACAGGACAACGTCTGTCCGGTACATATACAAACACCCAGACAGTAAAATAACACTATGTTCATCACACAATATTTTTCCAGTACTGAGGATCGAACCCAAACCCTGGCGCAGAAGACAGGTACACTACCCAATAATGACTTAGTATATCACCCTTGTCGTCACCGAAGATCCAGAAACGCTTGAGAAAATTCCAACCCTACCCTGGCTGTGGCGTCAAGTGATTGAAAAAGAAACCTTGCTTAAAAAGTCTTTTTTTCTTTTATACCATGGTGTTCCTAGCGCAAAAGTGAAAACCGATGACTTTTCGTCCAGTATGATTTGAACAGAATTGAAGGAATGTTAAAGGAAATAAGAGCCCAATTTAACGAATTTAATGGACCCACAGAAGTATGAGAACTTTATTCAAATATCCCACAGGAGACCAATGAAAATCTCGATAGCTTAACAAATTCATTAGTTTAGGATACCAACCCATAATGGCCTGGCATCCCAAATTTAAATCTTTAAAATCCTTTCTTCTTTAGTATTAAGGGATTAAAAAATACTGTAATTATTAATATACAATTAAATCGCTATCACATTAGGATTTAATTAAGGAATTCGAATTAATTACATATAATACAAAATGCGCTAATTTTAGGATATTTTTCATAAGAGATGTTGAAAGTATATACTCATGATAATATATGGTAATTTTTTAAGTAAAAAGGTTCATTATTTTTACATATCTTCGAAATATATATCCTCTAGTCTTAACATATCTACAAAATATGAAACCTAATTTGTAGTAAAAAATGTTTTAGATGGCTGATTTTATATCAATATCCGGTTTAATTTTCCTAAGCCACAAAAAATTTGAAGACAAGGTAAAGAATTCAATCTAAATTCAAATCTTCAAAAGGACCTCTAATCAAGGAAATGTCACGAAAATACGTAATTTATTCAATATCATGGAGGTGAAAAGAATTTGTTATGGTAATTTATTTTTACTTAATAAACTTTGCTTTTGTTTAGAGTAATAGTCTCGGGTTTGGGGAAGATAGTAAGGTTTCACAAAATAAAACAAACGTGTTTTGAATTGTTCTAACTACTTTCCTTATTTTTTTTTTTACTAGAATCTTCTAACTACCCAATATTTCCCACTATACTTACTGTTTCGATAACTTAAACCGTTCGAGAATTGTGTAAATAGTTTTTTCACATTTAGCTACTTTTATAGTAAGGGATAATAATAAAAAAGTATTTTCATAAATTAGCTGGTCGTTATTTATTTATTTTTGTGATGAAAAGTACATTTTTTAATGCTTAAAGAAAGATTGTCATAAAAGACATATTTGATTTAATACTTTAAAATTTGTTTATATTTAGAGTAAATGCTATTCGCGGTGGCTCTCTTGTATTAGTTAGAACTGATATAGTCTGTAAAAATCGACAGGATATAGTGGCACACTCTGTCGAACGTTCTATTGAATTATCCTGCGTTGAGAGTCAACAGTATATTATAGTATGCGTATACCGGCCCCCCTCAGGTGATTTCGATCAGTTTGAGTGTGTAATGGATGATGTTCTTAAAAAACTATGTTCAAGTAGTAAATCATTAATAGTTTGTGGAGATTTTAATGTGGATTTATTACAAGTAACACAACCCAGTAAACGACTATTAAATTTATTTAACTCATTTGAACTTAAAAACCTTTTTCATGAACCAACTCGTGTTACTAACTTATCCTCCTCATGTATAGATAATGTATTCTGTCACAGTGATGTATATGATAAATATGTTATAAATCATCTGAGCACGGATCACTTTGGGCTAAAATTTTCAATAAATGAAAAAGCTAATACAAGCAAACTTAAGATCAAGTGTAGACCAGTCACTACTAATAGAATAAATGCTTTTAGAGATAAAGTGGCACATCATATGCTAAATAAAGATATAGGAGTCAATAACCCTAATGACTCTTATAGATCAATGGTTGACTTCCTCATATCTTCTTATAATGATACTTTTAAATCGCGCACAATTGTTAAGAATTCAAAATTAAAATTTAGTGACTGGGCAACAGTGGGTATATACAAAAGTAGGGATTCATTGTATGAATTATATAGTATGAGGCAGTGGAATCACGATCCTAACTTCCTTAAACGGGTACAAACATTTTCAAAAAATATTTAAAAAAGTCTGTATTCAGGCAAAATCTATTTATATAAGAAATAGCATAATAAATTCAAACAATAGAACTAAAGCCACATGGGACATCATTACCCGTATATCTGGAAGAACCAAGATATTCAGGGAACCTATAAAACTAGTTATAGGTAATACTCCCATAATATCAGATAACGAAATTGCGAGTAGTTTCGAAAGCTATTTTTTCAGACATTGCGGTTAATGTCACACGTACATTAAAATCATCTCCCGCAGACGCAATTAATGTTTTAAGAAATAATGTTACCCCTTGCCTACACACATTTAAATTTAATCACATAGATACTTATGATATTATAAAAGTTTTGAATTCTATTAATCTTAAAATACAGAGGATTTATGGGGTATGTCCATAAAATTAATGAGCACAATAATGCCATATATTGCACCACATTTGGCTTCTATTTTTAACAACTGCATAGATTCTGGAATATTTCCAGATCTTATGAAATTTAGTAAGATAATACCTGTCTACAAAAGTGGTGATAAAAATGATCCAGGCAACTATAGACCTATTTCCATATTGCCATCTCTTAGTAAAGTTTTTTGAAAAGCTAATATTAAATCAACTTTTAGTTCATTTTAATGTGAACAAAATCTTTCACGATGAGCAATATGGATTCACTAAAGGCAGATCGACAACAGATGCGAGCGTTGCACTTGTCAAACATATTTATAACGCCTGGGAAAGATCACAATATGCAATAGGTGTCTTTTGTGACCTTTCAAAAGCCTTCGACTGCGTAGACCATAAAACTCTCCTTCAAAAGCTAGAATATTATGGCATTCGTGGCATCGCCCTCAGTCTCATTGCCTCTTACCTTAGTAATAGAATTCAAAAAGTATCTATAAATGATGTTAATTCCGCTGGGTCCCAGATGAAAATGGGAGTCCCACAAGGATCAATCTTGGACCCATTATTATTTTTAGTATATATTAATGATCTCCCCTTTTATGCCAGTGGGTTGTGTGATGTTGTACTATTTGCTGACGATACATCGCTTATTTTTAAAGTTGACCGAAACGTATTAAATTATGACGACGTGAATAGTGCACTTTCACATATCCTCCACTGGTTTTACTATTAATAATATGGTATTAAATGCCAAAAAAACCAGATGTATTCTTTTTACCCTTCCCAGTATAAGAAGGAAAAGTTTTAGTTTAATATTAAATAACGTACCCATTAATCCAGTTGAGTCTGCTATATTTCTGGGAATTACAGTAGATTCAAAGCTCCAGTGGAGTCCCCATATATCATCTCTTGCGAATAGGCTGAGCTCCGCGGTTTTTGCGATTAGAAGGGTTAGGCAGCTAAGAGACATCGACACTGCCAGACTTGTTTACTTTAGTTATTTTCACAGCATCTTGTCTTACGGCATTTTGTTGTGGGGGTAGTGCATCAGATATAAATTCTATATTTATTCTTCAAAAAAGAGCTGTCCGAGCAATCTACAATATCGGAGCCCGGAATTCACTCAGAGATCTTTTCAAAGAGGTTAATATACTCACTGTTGCTTGTCAATACATTTATTGTAATGTTTTGTATATACGTCATAACCTTAATTATTACCTAAAGAATAGTGACAGACATAAAATAAACACTAGAAATAAGGACAAACTTACTACGCCATTGTTTCGTCTACAAAAGTAAATAAGTCGTTCATGGGGCAAAGTGTGCGCATGTATAATAAAATCCCACAGTCGATATTAAGTCTGCCGCTTGACCAATTTAAATGTAAAATTAAAAATCAACTGATGATTAAAGCATATTATACCATTTCGGAATATCTCGACGACGCCAATGTGTGGAGTTAATACTGTTGATACTCACGTAGGCTAGAATAAGACTATTATACCTGTATATTATATTGTACCCTGATATTTTTGATAAAGAGCAACTGTTGAGTTTCTTGCCGGTCTCTTCTCAACAGAAACCGCTTTCCGAACCGGTGGTACCTTACGAACCTATACACATAATCTTTGATGTAAAATTTGACGATTCATAAGAGCGCGCAAGCGTCTATTTGAATAAATATATTTTTGATTTTGATTTTGATTTTGATTTCGATAGAGCTTATATTAAACTCTAAAATTTGAGTATGTTTACTACTTTGGGCTCATTGATGCCATTCTAAAACCTAGATAATAAACGCTCATATCTATGCTGCTCTCAATCAATCCTAAATGTAAAAACAGAGACATTAGTCACATGTGAGTAAAGTAAAGTAAAGTATCAGCCTATATATACCTATCCCACTGCTGGTCAAAGGCCTCCTCTGTACAGAGGGTGTCAGGGCATATTCCACCACGTGGCCCCACTGCGGATTGGCGGACTCCACATATCTTCGAAATAGTTTTTTTGTTATTATTTCGAAATATGCAGGTTTCCTCACGATGTTTTCCTTCACCGCTGAGCACGTGATAAAATAAAGTGTCAGTAAATAAGAGTAAAAATCGAATAAGTCCAGTTCATGAAAAAGTATTTAAAGCGTAACAATGGATATATAATTAAAATAATTACTTGATAAAAGCTAAGACATCGGCCCAGTTACTTAGGCATTGTTCATTTAATTAGCTGGCGAAACAAAAGCTATCGCGCAGATAATGCCGCCTAGGCAATAGTTAATTAAAAAACCGGCCAAGTGCGAGTTGGACTCGCACTCGAAGGGTTCCGAATAATTTTCTATAAAAACGGCAAAAAATATTGTCTGTTATATGGCCCCGGCCGCCCCACTTAAATATTTTATTTATATTATTATTTGTTGTTATATCGGCAACAGAAATACATCATCTGTGAAAATTTCAACCGTCTAACTATCACAGTTCATGAGATACAGCCTGGTGTCAGACGGACAGACAGACAGACATACACTGAAGTCTAAGTAATAGGGTCCCGTATTACCCTTTGGGTAAGGAATCCTAAAAATCACTACGGAGGACTTTCAGTAACAATTCTATACGTATTATAGTAAGTTTTCACGCAATTTGTAATAGTACAAAAAATACACGTAACTTTAAATGAACTAAATATTCTTTTATTATACACACACATATATATATATATGTATATAAACCTATTAAAAGCTCAGTACTTGGAACTGTGAACTCACGCTTTCCTTTTTCTTTCCTATTTGTCCCGAAATCTTTGACTATCTCATTGACGTATAAATGCCTTCATCCGATGTTCATAAGTGATTCATGTACACCTCCCTCTGCTCTCTTCTTTATGTCTTTATGTCTCATTAGCAAATATTCTTTTCGCAATGGTTGTCTGGATGAAATCGCTTTCTGAGCGATAAGACCGCCTATTGTACTTCCCTTTATATTCATTTGTAATTTGCTTTTTAAATATTTTTATTTTTGGTATACAATAAAGTATAAATAAATAAATAAATATATATACAGAGAATAAACCAAACGTCGACGTCTACTTGACTAACTAGCTAGGCTACTTGCAAGTGTTATATCATTTTGGAAACCGTAATAAATTCGCCATTATTTAAAGATACTTGCCAAGCCAGCTAAGGACATTTTTTCTGTACAGAAATTAAAAATTGGACGAAGTGTTGACATTATTATAAGGTGGCAACGCGTCTGCAACCCGGTGTTGCGATGTCCATGGGCGGCGGTTGTCACCTATCGTCAGGTGAACCAACACTCGCTCGCTGATCACCTTATCACGTAAAAAAATAGCATTCTTAAAAATCTTATCATTATATTAATAATTATTATATTATATTATATATTATATTAGGACAAATTTTTCACACAAAGTTTTCTAGTCCCAAACTAAGCAATGCTTGTACTATGGGTACTAGATAACTGATAAACATAATTAAAAATACTTTTCTTTTATAAATAAATACATATTATACATATATAAACACCCAGACACTAGAAAAGCACTATGTTCATCACACAATATTTTTCCAGTAGTGGGGATCGAACCCACACCCTCTGACGCAGGAGGCACTACTACACTAGTACACTACTCACCACGCCATTCAGGTCGTCATTTCATTTCGTCGTCGTCATTCAATTATTTGATACTATTAGAATATATTTGATACTATTTGATGACTCTGTGGCGCAGTTGCCAAGGTATTGGCTTCGGCGTCGGGGGTCGAGAGATCGATTTCTACACGGGACAACTATTTGTGTGACCCACAGATAGTTGTTTCGCATCTGGGTGTTTGTCCGCGTGAAATTTATGTTTGTAAAACGTCCCTTACAACACAGAATAATGTTATGCTAAAGTAAGGTAAATGTTTTAAAAAATATATCCCAACGCAATGATAAAGTATAATATTATATACGATATGATGGAATGTGAGACATGAAGAAATAAATAAAACGAAATCCACAGTCCGCCGTTATAATTGTTGCGTAAAGCTCTAAAGATAAAAAAAGAAATTACTATTTTTGAACTTAATACATTATTTTATGTCGTAATGTGGACGTGGGGATATTGATTTGTTTTTTCTTCTTTTTCTTTTTGTTATTAAGCACAAAAAAAGATTAAGTCCAATCTTGATTGGACTTAATCTTTTTTTGTTGCTTAATGTATTTGGTTATTTTTTAAACTGATAAAAACAGTTATTTTCCCATATTATTTAAACTTCAATATTCCTTTTCTTTTTTCGCATACATAGTTTTTTATGGTCACCGTTTTTATGTCTGAGCAAATAACATAACATTTCTTGACTACCCGAATCGCGTAGTGGGTAGTGTACCTGCCTCCTGCGCCAGAGGGTGTGCGTTCGATCCCCATTACTGGAAAAATATTGTGTGGTGAACATGGTGTTTTTCTATTGTCTTGGTGTTTATTTATACATAATATCTATTTATTAACAAAAGAAAAGTATGTTTATCAGTTATTATGGGTTAATACAAGAGTCACTTAGTTTGGGACTGTAAAACGTTGTGTAAAAATTTGTCCTAAAATATTTATTTTATTATATTTATTTATTATTCTTTTATGTCTTGTTTAGGTATAGATATTTTAACATGACAGAAACGATGATTAATAAAAACACTCTACCTCCGTCACTTCTGTTGCAATAATCGCTAGCAATCGTACTCAAAAAATACAGGATAATCCATTCCAAGCAATACCTCCTCTTTATACACTTGTTTTTCCGCTTTCAAAATGCAATATCGGAATCTCATAATGGCCCAAGGCCGAACTTATGAATATTTCCTGAGTAAAAATAAACTGAAGAGATTGCTAACGATAAAACCAAATGATTTCCGTTGGGGAAAAAATATAAAAGGAATTCACAGAGGATTTTTTGTAATTCCTTTCATATGTTGCTAACCAAAGTCTAACAACAATTTATGTAAGTTTCCAATACTTTCTTCTTTTCCAAAATACATCATTTTACAAAAATTTTGCGCTGCCCACAAAGTTTTAATCAAGCCTATAATATTTTCTTCCAAGGCAAAAAGAATTACGAGTGTTGAACCAACACTTTTCAGTATGCGTTCTCATTCCACAACACTTTAAATTTTCTTACCTGTGTTTACCGCGGCGAATTAGGGTAATCTAAAAATGTTCACTGATGAGGATTTAAATACAAGATCAACGTTCTAAGACCAACTCTACCACAGACAGTAGGTGTATAACTGTGTGATATGAAAAATGTAACACCTGATCATAAAACGTTAATTATAAAATGTTATAACAAAAAAACTTCATTTAAACTACTCTTTTATAAGCTAAATTACATAATAACAAAAATTAAAAAAAAAACAAAAGTTTACGCCTTTCAACTCGAAAAGTGAGCCCATTACGGAAAAATAAAAAGAAAACGTTTAATTGGTGAAGCTTCCTATAAGAAATATTTAATATGTTAGTTATCTTATTTACAAGTTTCTATCATTATACATATTTACTGGGTACTGCAAAACTTTTGTTGATTTTGGAATACTTGTGCTGGATTTCAGGTAATCATTTAAAAAAAGAAACTTACCTTATCACTGTGGAAATATAAAAGCATTACTCGATAACTCCGTGGCGCATTAGCTAAGGTATTGATTTCGGCGTCGGCGGTAGTGGGTTCCATCCCTACACGGTACAAATATTTGTGTGATCCACAGATAGTTGTTTCGCATCTGGGTGTTTGTCCACGTGAAATTTATGTTTATAAAACTTCCTTACAACTCAGGATAATGTTCTCCTAAAGTAAGGGCAGTGTCTAAAAAAAAAGAGAAAGAAAATAAATTGCAATACTATATGGAAACAGGTTTATTTAATTATACATGTTATCATTTTAGTTTTGTTTATATGGATCATCAACACCACGTCAAGTCGCCGACAAGGGCAAACATTATTCCTTTATTACTGACACTGACGTGGTTAAATTGGAAGGCAGTAATTAAGGTCGGCACACATCAAGTTTGCGTTCACCTTTGATCTAGGATCCGCTCACGCCTTATTTACCAGTGCCTATTCAAATTCATTTACACCTTGTGGGCTAGAAGTTCGAGCCTTCCCAATTTACTTGTATACAGTACACTATTTTCTCGCACGCTTTTATTTAATGAATGGATTTCATCGTTCTGTGTCTATCTTACATTCAAAGGATAATGCCAGATTCTGCCCCACCAATTTGCATCGTTTACACAAAATATACATATTCCAAAATTATGTAATGAATATTATATGACGATTTGAAATTGAATAAATAATATAAAACTTGCGGATAAAAAATGTAAAAAAAAACGTAATTCAACCATCCTCGTCGACTTTCCTATTTCTCAGGCGGCCAATTGCATTACTTTCTACGCATAAACTCAACATCAATAAAAAGAAGTTGTTGCTTTGTAGTAAGTAAAAAAAAAGAAAAGAAAAAACAATAACATTGACAAATATGCCGTAATAAAGATATCTGTTTAAATTCATTATTATACGTAATTATCGTAAATCACACAAAATATTTTAATAATTATTGTTATGTTGTATTGCAAATATAACTTCGCTTCGGTGGTGGTGAAACGAAACGTCATAATCATAAATGTCAACGCCATCATATCTTTGTTTATGTTAAACGTAGTGATTATATTCTCTTTGATGTTGTTGTTCCGTGGTGATTTGTGTAGCGTTGACTGTTAACTGTGCTTTTTTGAACGTTTTTGATTTTACTTACCAAGGACTTTTACTATACCTTACGGATTCGATCTCGCCTATTCGGCCACTTTTGCGCTACTTTCCACGGATTCTGATAATTTCCTGCGATTTGGTTAACGATGTTGAGGTGTATTAATTGCCACCTGAATATAAACAGGATGCTAAGACATGCTGCGTCTTCCTTAGAGTCTACAATGCAAACTCTGCTCTCAACATGGACAACGTTGCAACTTGCAACAGGTATGTTTGTTTAAGTTATATTTATTTCTAATTAACTTTGTACCACGAGATAACTAGTATCATCTTTATATCACGGTATAAAACAAAATAATGTACCTACTACGCAATTGTATATTGTAAAAAAGCTGTTGTGGGTCAACTAGTAATAGTTAAGGTAGCAAATTAATTAATGTTTGTTTATTTATCTTTTAGCTTCCACCAGAAGCTGTAATCTGTCAACAATGCTTCTTGCAGCTTAGTGCACATTTTAGAAATGGAAACAAGAAGACATGTGAGATATCACACACTTGAAGCCAATCATCCATTAATAACTATTATACTTTCATGGGATTCACAAAAAGAGGCCGGTATTTTATTTAACCAACTAAAATAGCACTGAGGCCGCCAGAACTACCATTGATTGTGTCTTCTATTTTTTAAAGATACTAAGCAATATTTTCAAACAATTAATATTCTTCTTTTCCCTCCAACTAAGTGTAAGGCTTGTTGCTAGGTTAAATTACCAGTATTTGGGTGTATGTAGTTCATCATATTTGGAGCATGTAAAGCTGTAGGTTCTCTGCTTGTAATATGCTCCAACATTATCAAATAACCTATCACCTTCCTACTAGCACATGCTGGTGAAGTGCAGATTTGCAGACTTCACTCACCTTTGAAACATTATAGAGAACTCTTAGAAAATGTTTTCTTTCACAATTCAAACAAGTGATACTTAATGAATTAAAATGCATATACTGCTATAAAGTCAGAGGCTATAATATCTCCTGCCCTAATAGCTAGCATTAGTGTAGTTTCAGTCAGAAAGACAATATTTTAATTCAAATGTTTCATTTTATTACCTGCAGGTGATTTCAAGAGATGCAATTGCTTGCCATCTGTGTTGGATGCATGCTAATCATGATGCTTTAAGAGTTCGAGCAAAATCAGCAAGTCAATTCTCAGCAATCATCAGCACCTGAAGAAGCAAAGCCAATACCTCCCCCACTACCTCCACCACCATCTCCAACTCAAGATCAACAGGTTCCAAAAGTACTTAACAATGGATTTATTTTTCTGCCCCATCATAAACATACAGAGAATACATCAAGACATTGTATTTTTCAAAGCTGTGTGAATCAATCTGGGCACCTAATTCCTTTGTTTTTAAAGATCATGCTTCTCACATATATGTGCCAGTGAGTGCACATGTCTATGAATCACATTTATATGCCAATGTATGTGCCACATTGAATGATAACAGCAATTCTTGGCATTGTATAATGAAATACCGGTACTTGAATATAATAAACGTAAATGTTAACAAAGGAAAAACATGTTAGATATATGACATGTTAGAGCTTTGTTAGCTTTGTTAGATATATAGACATGTTAGAAAAACATGTCTATATATCTAACAAAGCTCAGAACTGGTGATAGCGATAATAGACTCAAGTCTTTTTAACATGCCACACTCTACACTAGTCTTATTTTTAAAAAAATGTGGAATTATTTCAAGTCATTTTGTTCCTAATAATGTGGGTTTGCAACATATTACTAGGGAACAATTAGCTCAGCGGAATTTATCAATACCAAACCATCTCTTCGGTGTAGCTATTTGTGATGGCACATACATCTTTATACAAAAAAGTAGCAACTACTTTTACAAGAAAAAAACTTAGTTTACATAAATATAATAGTTTAATAAAGCCTTTTCTCATTGTTGCCTGTGATGGTTATATTATTGATATGTCAGTCAGGCCCATATGCAGCAACACAAACTGATGCTGAAATAATGCAGAAATTATTGTAGAATGAAAATGGGCCAAATGCTCATTTTTTAGAGAAATTGATATTTTTATATTAGATAGATATATTTAGAGGTAGCATACACATTAAAGCACATTACAGGCAAAAAACGCAAGCTGCTGTGTAACATTATGCAGATGGGTTGTTGAGGTGGAATGGCCAATTAAAACATGATTTTAAATTATTTACAATTTTAAATTATTTTAAAAACATTATTTCACTTATATTTTATTTGACAGAGAATCTAGCAGTATCCATGCAATTGACCAAATATTGGGATACTGCTGTTGTGTTGTAGGCAATAGAACCATTGGCAGTTGTTGTCATGTAAGACGGTTATATGGTACCTTGGTTGGGCTGGCCATCAAATTGATCGATGCTCCAGGAGCATTTCTCGATGACGTATTAATTACTTATGGAGTTGAATAAATCATTAATTACTAAGGTGTTGTTTTATTTCCAATCAGTCCTAACAGTCTACCATATCGTTAAAGACGATAGAACAAGGTTTAGTAATACAGTTAAGAATTAAGATAGATCTTAAGCTACGCCATCGAGTTACGCAACAATGTGTCGGGTGATCGACTATGAGTGTTATTCGTGGTGATCTATGTAAGTGTTAGTATGGTTAATGTGTCGTGCATCGCGGTCGCTCATCTCATATACTCCCCATAAGAAACAGTCTGCACGTGTAGGGGTCGAGTAGTTCATTCTACTTTGAGTATCCTACTCCATTTCATAGCCATGCTTTTGGCAAGAACTTTTAACAATATAGTATTTCTTTTTATCAGTTTTACCATTATAAAATGTATATAACCTCAAATGATTTTGAAACTTCAACTTGGATTTAAAATGAAACCGCAAGTTTTAAGGACGTATGTTTAAATGTTTGGTAACCAGTTATAAAACAGCAATAAAATGCCGCATTAAGCATGCCTGTAAACGAATTTTAATAAGTGGGGCAAAGCTCCATACATTTTCTGGCATTGTCATTTTGAACGGGTGTAGGGAATCTTATTTAATTACTTGAAATATAAAAATATTTAATAAATCTTACTTTTAAAGCCATACATTTGAAATTGCCTTGTCGTAGAATCGTCATAGGCGACCAGAAACTTTATATTTTTTTTTTATTTAAATTTTATATTTTTTTATTTCTAACTCATCTATTATGACGAGAGCAATTAAAAAACTGAGATAAAGTTTATGGAATGAAATGTGCGGAATGCCATTAAATAAAACTCACAAATGTGCTCACTGTTAATTGTATTACATCAGAAGAACTTTAGATGTGTTCACAATATTTTCACCCTTAAAATAATGTTATTGTTAACAAAGAGACAAGTCGACCGTTGTGTTCTCAGCGGCGAGTCCCGAGGCAGAGGTAACTCCCCGGTCGCCGACCAATCAGAGGCGACTCGTTTGCAAACTGCGAGTCGCGCGCTTTTGCGCGCTAAATTTAAAATAGACGCGGCGGTTGTTTTCATCCGCCACAAGTTTATCATTGGCTAGATAAAGCCTGTCCACCAGCCGTTCTGCCTAATTTGAAAGTATCAAAAAAAGATTTTAAATTTTTGTACGGTTCAAAATTAAAACATTTTATTTTTATTATTAGTTATTATATTTTACTACTGAACATTATACTTTAAAAATAACTATATTTCTCCTATTCCAAGCTTTACCTTTCCTTTACCTGTCCAAGCTTAAGATTTAGGTGTTACGTCTAAATATACGTATAGTTCATTCTAGGATTAACAAGGTACAGTTGGGGATATTTGTATTGTTACTACATTAAATTTCGCAGAAATTAATATCTAACTTTATATATTGTGCGAACAGGTACATTCCACTATCAGATTATTCAATTATGCCTCACAGCCAGGAAGGATTTTTTCACGAAAGTAATAATTTTAACGTCACTGGGAAAGGAACCGGCAATCTTAGATTTCAGTCCGACGTTCCAACTACTAGACTATAAAATATATAAAATATGATAACTGATAAAAAATTTATTATTAAATAAAGTGAATGAGTGAAATGAAAAAGTTTTTTGAGTGCGATAAAAGCCCTATGATGCTATTATCGTTACTCTTTACGATACTGTTCGATGATGCGCCAGAAGAAAGGATTTATGTGATTTTAACGAGAATACTACCCTGAAACTATTATACTGATCGAATATTTTTATTTACAGGACTTTTTTTTACAAAGCACAACCATTTCAAAATGACATGTAGAGGAAAGTCACCCAATATGGAATACCATTTTGTTTCAGGGATATAAAAAAAAAACTTCATGGAAACTAAAACAGTTTAATGTAATTACTAATCAGTCAGACATTTAAATTTAGTAATTAACAGCCTTTAAGCAAATATATTAGTTACCAAATTAAAATCTAACACAAAAACAAAATCACAAAATCACAAATGAGTAACCAAATATGGAATAGGTACCCATATATGGAATATAAGCATAAATCATCATATCAATAACAAAAATAGACATAAATATCTATGAGATCAAATAAATTTAACTATATTGTTATAAAAGAACGAAGTTACTAAATTCACTTCACACACAAAGCAAAAGTCACAGATCCAAGTATCAAACTCTGGACCAGCACAATCATAATGTGCCCAGAGTCCACACATTTTAATCCAGCTTTCTCCACTTTTATCCCTTTGAGAAAAGGTTTGAACAGAACATACATTCTGCATCAGCAGAGTTAGGAGATACTTGGTCCATCAACTCATCATGTTCACTGTCTTCATCAAACTGGATGACGTCCCGTTCCTTCCGAGTCTTCTTCTTCACAATCATTTCTATTTTTCTTCGTTTGTTTGTTTCTCTTCGCAGTTTTCTCTTCTTATTCTTTGTCTTACTTTCTTTTTCTTGTCTCTTATATTTTTTTTACTAACCAATTTTGTAGGGTGAAGATGTTATGACTGTTGCTATAGGTTTTCTTTCAAAATGCTGTGCTGCTTTCAAATATCCCATTTTATTTCCCCGGAGAATTTTAAGCTTCTGCACATTTTTTCTTCATCCCAGTTTTCCTTGGTTGATTGTGAAGCAGACATTCTAAAAACAAACATAACATAATTTTTAAAGAAATAGTAGCAAGTACCTTAACATGTGAAATATAAAGACCTAATTAGGATATTCCATAATTAGATACCGACGACTGTCCATATTTGGATTTTTATACTTGTTTAAAATCATCTAAATATTTTTTCAAATCACAATATTTTAATGACAGAATATCACAAAACGTTGAAATAAACATAATATCGATATACTAAATAGTAAAACACCTATGTATAAATACGTAATAACTGGTAATACTCAATTATTACTTACCTTTAAAAATTTCTGCGTGACAACAAAACAAAAAACACCGGCCACACTTGTAGCGTTCGCGCAACTAACACGATGGTGTGAGTGAGGTAGTAAATAGACCGAATGAAACAGAAGATGGTCATGTGTTTCGTTTCATACTTATATTCTTAGAGAAATTGCTTTATTCCATATTAGGATACTATTCCATATTTGGTGACTTTCCTCTATTTCAATCCAATATTGTTTTATAGACAAGGTTCTACTGTCAGCTTAAAATAACCGAAATAATCGTCATTTTTGCAAACCGATTTTGATTCAGGTGAAGGAAAACATCGTGAGGAATTCTGCTATATTCGAAATAGTAACAATAAAAATCTTTGGAATATATTTAAAGTCCAACAATCCGCAGCGCGGTCGCGTGGTGGAGGTCCCTTTTTACAGAGGAGGCCTTTGCCCAGCAAAGGGATAAAACATATAGGCTTTTACTTTTTGCGTTACTTTACTTTACTCTACGATTTTAACTTCAGGTGGACCCGTTGCTACCTTCTATAGAGATTTTTACAACCAATTACGAGTATGTTTACTGTTACTTAGAGTAAACTTCAATTTTACTAATACTTAAGAAACTGCACTGCCCTAGTACCATTTAAGATTATCTAATATCTTTTAAATGTAATCCTTATTAATTTATTTAACATCATTTAGGATAGTTGTCAAGCACTTTGGCCAGCGCGTGACAACTTTTTTTTAGATTAAAAATAACTAACTTTAACTAAGAATAATGATTTTACAATTTACATCGACTCTATAATGTAATAATTTGTGACGTGGTACAAAAACTATGAATATTCGAATTAAAAAATATGAATATTCGAAGACACCTCATAATCGGATATCATTTACTATAAAAGAAAAAGAAATTCAAACTATACAAAAGAAAATTTATCTAAAATTAGGATATTAAGCATAATAAAACATTTTTTGATTTTATATGAGTCTATAATAAATATAAAAAACACGCATATAAAATAACTTGTTATTTTATAGAAATATTTCAGTGCCCCCTGAATTAAAAAAGTCCATCCGAAACACATTTGAATTTTAGTGTAGCACAATTCTGATAACGCTTTCATAAAAATGTAGATTGTGTTGTCAATTTAAATTTTACCTTTTATTGAACCAGCGAGTTCGCTTAAACTGTAAAAAAACATTTTACGTAAGAGACACCCAGTTTATGTTGTCGTTGCCGCTTTAAAATTTGATAACGAATAAATGATTGATAATACATTATGCGAATTAAAATCGCAAATGATTCTAAGCAGAATTACTAATGTTTAACATGTAAATATCTTATCCTTTAAACGAGCAATTCTTGTATATATATAAACGGAATCTCGGTAACGGCTCCAGCGATTCGGGGGCAAAAAATCGATCTAGCTAGGCTTCATTTTTAGAAAATGTCCTTTTATCCTATTAAAATTGCTCAGTCGGTAATCGGGCGTCCCCAAAACAGACGGCCAGGGTTCGTATCACGATCACACACTTATTTTTTTTACTTTTTTTTCTATACCAGATCATTGCTTTCTTTATTTTTTATTTCCAAAATACATGATTTACCAAAAAAAACCGAGCAAAGCTCGGTCCTCCAGGTATTCTTAATTATAAGATTTAAATTGAAATCCATATGAAGAAAATCAATTCAGGGAAATTCATTTCGACTCCATTACGAATTTACAGAAACTTTTATGCGGTTCGAGTAGTCTACTTTAAAGCAGAGGATTTGCTTAGAGGCACAGAAATGCTGGCTGTATTTGTAATGCAATCAGACTAGGATTAGTCCAAGAGCGCTTCGCTATTTATTTTCTTCTTTTACAGGTAAAAGAGTTTTAATCGAAACTGTGTTTTGAGATTTTCAATACATGTCTACTTTCCTTTTTTTAATTATCTTATACCTACGATATACATGTCTGGGAATGCGATTATTTTTCCGCACGCCCGTCATCTATACAGATTTTATTGGAGAAGGCACATGACGCAAGTATTAGAAAAACAAATCAAAATTACGCTTTGGACAATAATGTTGATAGTGCCTATTACAATTGACGCTGAATATACTTTGATTACTTCCAATTGAATGAACCAACGATCCTATGAGGACGAACTAAACTGAACAATAGTTTCTAATCAACTCACCGTTTTCAATTTTGAACGTAACTGACACCCCTCCAAACATTCATTTTCTTCTATTACAACAATATCAATTGTTTATTGTATTAAAACAATTTAAATTCTATATTTTATTACCACAATATCAATTTTATAATATTATATTGAGTAATTAATTATTGCTTAATTGTCATATTTGTCAACGTATACAAAATAGATACGCTTACCCAGGAATGAGCATAAATGTATAATATTACTCATCCCACGTAATAATACCGTATATTTAATATAAATACCACATTTTTTTACCTCTTACTATCAAGTTCGATTCTCGCTAAGTGCCTTAGTGAAATCGTAGCAAATTAACTTGCTATTTGAGCATTTTCTTACATTAAAAAATAATTTACAGTGCTTACGAAACTTCAAATACATCAAGCCCATAGGGAATCGAATATTATTTTATTTAATTTGACAGACTCAAATTATACCTACTTAAATTTGTAAAAGCTTTTGCTTCATTAGAAAATATTTTATCAATAACTTCACATAGAGAAAGCATTATTTTACTCACCAAAAAAAACATATCGATGAACATTTCAGAAGTGATGTGAATAGGAACTGTATTCATGCTAAAGGGGTCATATTGGTGAAAAGCACATAAGCAACATTACGGTGGTAGGGCCACGCAGCAGCCTCGGCTGTTGCACGAATGGGCAGGCCCGTCCGGGTAAGTACCACGACCTCACAGAAGACCAGCGTAAAGTGGAAGTATGACTAATACTTTCGCGTTTCGTCTGGTGAGTGAGGTAGCCGGAGCCCAATTTTCAAAAGGTTATCAACGTATCTGCAAACCTCGGGTGTGGCAGATGTCCATGGGCGACGGTATTCACCGGGCGGTATTCATCAGGTGAACCGTCTGCTCGTTTGACAACTTTTCGCAGAAAAAAAAGTACATATGTATTTCTGTGGTAGGGCCACGCAACAGTCTTAGATGCCGCACGAATGGACAGTTCGATCCGTGGAAGTACCACGAACTCACAGAAGACCGGGGAGAAGTCGAAGAGTTATACTTCTGAGTTTCGCCAGGTGAGTGAAATAACCGGGGCTCACTTTATTTAAAGGTGGTAACGTATCTGCAATCCATCCTAAGATCGCTACAAACGTCTATGGGAGCGTTTATGACTAAACATGCAGTTGCTTCTTAGATGATAAAGAACCAATAATGCGAGACTTTTAACATTATTCATCTTTATTTTTCCGTCCATTTATTCATCTTCGTCCACACAACTGTAACATATAAGATATTATAAATTTATTTACTACAAAATTATTGACAAATACAACTTACAAATAACAATACTAGCTCACGCGGAGTATAACATACATTTCCTAGCTAAATAATTAATAATATCCGACGGAATGCGGTGTCTGATACTATTTTATTAATATTTCTAACCACAAACTTATATCAATCCTTTACGAATTTAAAGAAGGACCAACACATTGCTACTTTTTTATTGGAAAAAAGCGGCAAACGAGTATGAGGTTTACCTGATGGTATGATATTTTTAGAATGGAGTAATTCAAATACGGATCATAATGGATCTTCCCATGAGATGGAGATGTTTTACTGCGGTAATAAGAAACCTATGTCACGCTCCAGCCTTTTAACTATCTCCAGAAACAAAAATCATACCATAAAATCGCTCCCTTGTGACGTGAAAGGAGGACAAACAAACACTTTCGAAATTATTATATTTAATTTTTTTTTAATAATGTAGTTTGGTTATTTTTTAAATTGAAACAATTATATTATATTATTCTTCTTTTTTCTGATATTATATTATGCTTTTCCTACCATATTTACTAAAAATTTACAACTTTGCCTTCATAGTTCTATTCAACATTACGTCTGTCTGTCTGTCTGTCTGTCTGTCCGTCTGTCCGTCTGTCTGTCTGTCCATCTGTCCGTCCGTCCGTCCGTCCGTCTATCCGTCTATCCCTCCGTCTGTCCGTCTGTCTGTCCGACTGTCAACAGATGATGATGATTTCTGTTGCCGCTATAACAACATACTAAAAAACGGAATAAAATGAAAAACATTTAAGTGGGAATCCTTTGTGCGTAACTCCAACTCACACTTGGCCGGTTTCTAATAGTAATAACCAGAGATCTTCAACACGTTTAAACAATCAGAACCAACGATTTCCCAACCTAAAACAAAGCTTTCTAGAGGTGGCATATATATATATCGGTGTGCATCGGAGTTACAAATTCAAAATTGTTAAAAAATCAAAATTAAAATTTAGTGACTGGGCAACAGTGGGTATATATAAAAGTAGGGATTCACTGTATGAATTATATGAGGCAGTGGAATCATGACCCCAGCTTTCATAAAAGGGTACAAATGTTCTCAAAATATTTTAAAAAGTCTGTATTCAGGCAAAATCTATTCATATAAGAAATAGAATAATAAGTTCAAACAATAAAATTAAAGCCACATGGGACATCATTACCCGTATATTGGAAGACCCAAGATATTCAGGGAACCTATAAAACTGGTTATAGGTAATACTCCCATAACATCAGATAATGAAATTGCAAGTAGTTTCGAAAGGTATTTTTCAGAAATTGCAGTTAATATCACATGTACATTAAAATCATCTCCCATAGATGCAATTAACGTTGTAAGAAATAATGTTACCTATTGTCCACACACATTTAAATTTAATCACGTTAATACTTATGATATTATAAAAGTTTTGAATTCTATTAATCTTAAAAATACAGGGGATTTATGGGGCATGTCCATAAAATTAATGACCACAATAATGCCATATATTGCACCACATTTAGCTAATATTTTTAACAACTGCATAGATTCTGGAATATTTCCAGATCTTATGAAATTTAGTAAGATAATCCCAGTCTTCAAAAGTGGGGATAAAAATGATCCAGGAAACTACAGACCTATCTCCATATTGCCATCTCTGAGTAAAATTTTTGAAAAACTAACTTTAAATCAGCTCTTAGTAAATTTTAATATGAACAAAATTGAGATCACAATGAGCAATATGGATTCACTAAAGGCAGATCGACAACAGATGCGGGTGTCGCACTTATCAAACATATTTATAACGCCTGGGAAGGGTCGCAAGATGCAATAGGTGTTTTTGCGACCTTTCAAAAGCTTTCGACTGCGTGGATCACAAAACCCTACTTCAAAAGCTTGGTTATTATGGCATTCGTGACATCGCCCTCAATCTCATTGCTTCTTACCTTAGTAATAGAATTCAAAAAGTATCTATAAATGATGTAAATTCCGCAGGGTCCCCCATGAAAATGGAGGACCCTGCGGAATTACATCATATATTCTTAGTGTATATAAATGATCTCCCCTTTTATGCCAGTAAGTTATGTGATGTTGTACTGTTTGCTGATGACACATCGCTCATTTTTAAGGTTGACCGAAATATATCGAATTATGACGACGTGAATAGTGCACTTCGCGTATCTTCCACTGGTTTACCATTAATAATATGGTGTTAAATGCTAAAAACACTAAATGCCTTCTTTTTGCCCTTCCCAGTGTAAGAAGGCAAAGTTTTAGCTTAAAATTGAATAGCGTAACCCTTAATCATGTTGAGTCTGCTGTATTCTTGGGAATCACAGTAGATTCAAAGCTCCAATGGAGTCCCGATCTATCAGCGAATAGGTTAAACTCCGTTGTTTTTGCAATTAGGAAGGTTAGGCAGCTATCAGAAATCGATACCGCCAGACTTGTTTACTTCAGTTATTTTCACAGCATCTTGTCGTACGGCATTTTGTTGTGGGGTAGTGCATCTGATATAAATTCAATATTTATTCTTCAAAAAAGAGCTGTCCGAGCAATTTATAACATCGGAGCCCGAAATACGCACTGAGATCTTTTTAAAGAGATTAATATACTCACTGTTGCGTCTCAATATATTTATTGTAATATTTTGTATGTTAAACATAATATTAATAATTATCTAAAGAATAGTGACAGACATAAACTAAATACTAGAAATAAGGACAAACTAACTACGCCATTGTTTCGTCTACAAAAAGTAAACAGGTCGTTCATGGGGCAAAGTGTGCGCATGTATAATAAAATCCCACAGTCGATATTAAGTCTGCCACTTAATGAATTTAAACGAAAAATTAAAAGTAAACTTATGGCTAAAGCCTATTATATTATTGCCGAATATCTTGACGACGCCAATGTGTGGGGTTAATACTGTTGATACTCACGTAGGCTAAACAAGACTATTGTACCTGTACTATTGTAAACTGATTTTTTTTAAAAGAGCAACTGTTGAGTTTCTTGCCGGTTTCTTCTCAACAGAAACTGCTTTCCGAATTGTTGAATGCTGTTAATTTCTTTGTAAAATTTTGACGTTTCATAAGAACGCGCAAGCGTCTATGTGAATAAAGATATTTTATTATTATTATTATTATTACATGAATTGGATTCCCTTTCTAAAACTAGACTAACGACACAAATCCACCTTTTCGTTGCCGAGATTTCGCATTCTGAAACCAAGCGCAAGCAAAAGAAATGGAAACATTTAACATCATTTTAATGTACTTTTGCCATCGCCATAATTAACTTATTTCTATATTACAAACCGTTCCTATTATTTTCTATGATTATCGTATTTGTTCAATGGCTTTGAATTTATTTCGCATTAACCCTGAAGAGTGTTTCTATATTAAATTTCGATCTCCGATATCTAATAACATGAGGGCGAAACGTAAAATGAAATCGTATTACGTCAGCATTCTCATTTGTAATAATCCTATTGCGAACGTAATATGTCACATGTGTCGCTAATAACCCTCCGTATAGAATACGACGTGATTTTGTTCAAATAAATGGAACTGGCAATAATGTGGAAATGAATTATCATGCCCGTTGTGTGCGAACATGCGAAAATTGTTAAGTAACCTATTTAAGTTTAAATTATCATATCATACAATTACTTATTCTGAAACCAGTTTATTATACATATGCGAACATATTGGAATATCGTACTTATAAAATATCGTTCATATTTTTACCTTCAGATTTTATTGCGTTTATTTATTTGTAAATTCTCAAAATTTCAAACGCTTTACAGTGTCCATCGTAATGGGACAGAATAAGTTGTTTTACGAGTAGGTCCTATAACTGCAAGACGTCAATCAAACCAGTATCCTTCAAAAATTCATTTAATAGGACGAAATTTAGCGACGGGAAAACAATCCTTTAGTTTCCTCACTCTGAACAGACAAAATGTAAAGCTATATCATTATAAATGCATTTTTCATTACTGTACTATTTTAAAGTAAATAAAAAACACATTAAGCCTTATAGCCGGGAGGTGTGCCAGCAACTTACGAGTATTCAAAATCAGTTCAGACGCATGAAACTTTGTATAACAAATTATGATGCTGTTGGAGAGTTCTGTGCAAAGTTGAGATAATATAAAACTTTGACCGATACAAAATTTATTAAGTTTTATAAAACTAACTTTTTTATATAACACATATTTTACAACTAATATGTAAATGTTTACATTTTGCTCCCACCAGCATTGTTAACAGCTCCTACTTTGTGAAGCTGTTATCTATTACGTATATCGATGAGAGATGAACGGGAAGCTCTATTGAAGATTTTGCAAAACAATTCCTTCGCTACATATCGAGTAAAGATAATTAAAAGTCTACGATTACGTTTTTATTTATTCAGTGTTATTTTTTGGAATTGATAGCCATGACATGTTTCACGTAGTATTTATGAAAGGTTTGAGTCTATTGAGCAAGTTGTTCCTTAAAAATATTGCGGCCGTCTTCGAAAAACTATTCATTTCACTCGACTTACCGTGTCAAATATTCGCTTTCAGTGATTCATATGATAAGGATATTTATATGTTTGCTGACGACACATCGCTCATTTTTAAGGTTGACCGAAACGTGTCGGATTATGACGACGTGAATAGTGCACTTTCGCGTATCCTCCACTGGTTTACCGTTAATAATATGGTGTTAAATGCTAAAAAAACTAAATGCCTTCTTTTTACCCTTCCCAGCGTAAGAAGGCGAAGTTTTAGCTTAACATTAAATAGCGTAACCCTTAATCCTGTTGAGTCCGCTGTATTCTTGGGAATTACAGTGGATTCAAAGCTCCAATGGAGTCCCCATCTATCATCTCTTGCGAACAGGTTAAGCTCCGCTGTTTTTTGCAATTAGAAAGGTTAGGCAGCTATCAGACATCGAGACTGCCAGACTTGTTTATTTCAGTTATTTCCACAGCATCTTGTCTTACGGCATTTTGTTGTGGGGTAGTGCATCTGATATAAATTCTATATTTATTCCTCAAAAAAGAGCTGTCCGAGCAATCTATAACATCGGAGCCCGGAATACACTCAGAGACCTTTTTAAAGAGATTAATATACTCACTGTTGCGTCTCAATATATTTATTGTAATATTTTGTATGTTAAAAATAATATTAATAGTTATCTAAAGAATAGTGACAGACATAAACTAAATACTAGAAATAAGGACAAACTAACTACGCCATTGTTTCGTCTACAAAAAGTAAACAGGTCGTTCATGGGGCAAGGTGTGCGCATGTATAATAAAATCCCACAGTCGATATTAAGTCTGCCACTTGATGAATTTAAACGAAAAATTAAAAGTAAACTTATGGCTAAAGCCTATTATTCTATTGCCGAATATCTTGACGACGCCAATGTGTGGGGTTAATACTGTTGATACTCACGTAGGCTAAAACAAGACTATTGTACATGTACTATTATATTGTAAACTGATTTTTTTTTTTTAAAAAGAGCAACTGTTGAGTTTCTTGCCGGTTTCTTCTCAACAGAAACTGCTTTCCGAACCGGTGGTAACTTACGAACGTGTTAATTTCTTGTAAAATTTTGACGTTTCATAAGAACGCGCAAGCGTCTATGTGAATAAAGACATTTTATTATTATTATTATTATTTATTATTATTATTATACCGAACAGATAAAGCTCAAACTCTAACGTAATTTCTTGAACAACATGTTTTTGTGCTGATGGCGACCTGGCACATGACTTTTCACCTTTTTCCATATAATTACACACCGTGTTTAATATATTACGGGTAAAATGTTCTGAGAACGCAAAATTGTGCAATGCCGCACAATTTAACGTTCTTATATCCTCCCACGTTATATTCACCACTTTTAGTTTTTGGCACGGATTTTTATCTTCTATAAAATAAAACCGGAGTTAAAGTTATCGCAACAAAAATTATGATTTAATCTATATATCTATACAGATAAATAAAATTGGAGTTTCTGTTTTTAATATTAAAATAACCGCTTTTTACTTAATACATATGGATGTATACACAGTTGTCAACTTAAAGTTAAGCGTACATAAGGCGAACTATCTCAAGGAATAAGAGAAAGAATCAAGAGGCAAATCAAAGATCAATTATTTTACTTGTATTTTTTATTATTATAAATTTTACTTTTAGCTGTGTGTCTACTACATTTAATTTCTTAGACAGTGGGACCACTTCTAGTGGAATACTTCTCAATCCACTAAAAGTGTTTAACACCTCTATAATTTAGCAGCGTTATATTCAAATAGTTTACAAATTATTAACAGATTGTTGGCTTAGCTTGCTGACATCCGCTTATAAACCAACCTTGCAGAAACACGTGTTTCTGTCGCATCGGCCGAGGACACGGGAACACGAAGATGCAATCTTCTACGACCCTGACGCGACTTGGCCTGCTTAGGCCTCTTCTTCTCGGTTCTCGGATGTTACGAGTTACGACCCCTGGAACGCTGGCCGGTAGTCCATGTCTCATTTAACCCACTCCAGATGCGAGCAGAGAGTTGCGGGGACAGGTTGATGGTTTTAGAGGTGAGCCACTCTCCCCGTCATCTACAACAGCGGGCGAAGAGGAGTGCTGGTAATGCGTTCGGACCCTATTTCTATCCTCCGCGACTCAGTGAGGCTTTACCGCTAATGCAGCAGTGGTAAGGCTGCGGGGAAAAAGTGAATGGATATTGCAATTCCCCGTTATTAAAATTGCAATAAAGGATTGTAAGAAAACTTTGTAATTAACAGCGTCTGGGTGCGTTTCCTGGAAGCTACATCTTCCAGGTAATCCCACTGCGTAGAAAAAGATTTTTATCAAAAAGGTTCTATATTTTTAATTATCTATCTATGTTTAGGTAGGTACTAGGCGTCAATGTTTTATGTCAAAGTTATTTGGCAAATGCGTCAAAGATGAATAAGGGTATGTTATGGATAAAGAAACTTAGAAGTGCATTTTCTTTTCCGATTTTCATTTTCTATTATCGATTTCATATTCTTTTCACGAGCGCTATTCGGAATATTTGTTAGCGTCCGACGAGTTTTGCGCTAGGAAAATTGAAACCAATGCGCTTCTATGAAGAATATTGCATACATATTTGATAAAGCACACTTGTAAACATCAAGAGCATACGAGTATTGTACAATATTCTTTAAGTGCAATGTAAAATGTAAAATTTTGAAAAATATTGGTCTATTCTTGGAATGTGACATAAAACATGTAACACATACAACGTGGCGCTACTATCGCGACCGTAAATCAACACATATAGAGGATAACTTTTCAAAATTGTTTTAACATTTACTTTCCTTAAACATAAATATTTACGTACATAGTTATAAACATTCCAAAAAAAAATAATTTTAAAACACCCGTACGTATAAAACTGTAACGTAAAGTTCATTTGTAAAGGTCACAAAACATATCAATAGGTTGAATGAACATTGAAATATGTAGAAAAAGTACGAAAAGATTGTCGCCGCTATGGGAATCGAACCCACGGTCTTGGGCGTTCGCAGCCTGACGCCACTAAGCTAAACGGCTGATTGCCACACCGACGAAGGTTGAATGAATTTAAAAGAGATAAAACATACTGTTAGAAGGAGAGACTTGAAATGTGACGTTGTGGCAACGAACGTTTTGTTGTCTTTATAGATTACTAGCTGTTGACCGCGGCTTCGCCCAAGCGGCCAAAGGGAATTGACAATGAGTTTTTATTATACACCAGAATATCTCGCAGATGGCTGAATTTATTCCTAATTAGTTGACACTTATCATTACCTATATTTTGGAATATATTTTAAATACTAGGCCGCTTACTAGGATATGTAGCATACATTTATAAATTAGAGAATATGGGAGTATTACAAAGAAACGGATCATCGAAGCAAGTGCTTTAGAAAATTGCCGATTTTATCAAGTTGTTTAAAAAGTACCAAACACTCAGTTTAACGAAATTGATAATGATTCTGAATGATAATTGATTCTGATAAATAATTTCACATTCATAAAAATTTGCTTCTCTTACGCCTTACTTCGAATCAATCCAATCCAATCGTACAATCAGCATATATTGTATCGAATTGATAAGATTCAAAATAGCGGACGTTGCAAAAGAATCTGGCTCGCATTCTGACATATTGATAGATGAAGAAAGTTATACATATAGGATTTCAAAGATAAGAAAAAATATAATAAATAAAAGTATACTTTAAAATAAACAACACTTATTAGCCAAAGCCATTTTAATATTAGCTCAGTGTTCGGGCGCTGGCTATTGTCAATTGTATATAGTAATATAAAATATAATTATAAATAGCCACTCTATACATAGATAACTTCTCGTAGTCTAACCACGGACCGACTCAAAACTACGGGACTAACGACTGGAAACAGATTGCACCTAACATTGATTCAAATGATTTTCATTATTTCTTAACTTTTTATCGGGTCAAAATTTCAAATCTGATTATCCAATAAAAACCGTCCTTAAAGTATAAACGTATAGCATAAACTAAATTAGCTTTCATTAAAGTGACGAAAGTGCATTGACAAAAGGAAATGATACGAAAGACCTTCAATATAGGTTTGGAAGAAACAAAAACATAATTTATTTTACTGATATAGAGACAGAATAATAGGAACGTGAATGGCTATTTATCACACGCAAATTTCTTTTAGAAATATGACTTTATAATGAAAAATCTTAACTGTTGAAGTTCAAATATAATTTTTATATTTTTCACGTTTTACGTGTCCCCTGCGAAAATTAATTTCTATTTTTGGTCTCTAGACCAATATCTACGCTTTTATTACATTAAATTTAAATTACATTTTCAGCCTTTGTAAGAAAACCTAATATGGCAAAAATTTCATGCATTAAATTTTTCCTCATATCTCTTAGGAGGGATTAAGTCGGTGGGTATGATAAAATATTCATAAGGACTAGATGAAAGGAAATATAAGGTACTATATTTTACACTAATTTATTACTAAGCGTTCCCTACCTGATCTTTGTAAAAATAATTCCTAATCTTTCTTAATCTTTGTATCTGAGAATCGATCAAGATATTATTTATTAATAAACCACTGAGTCACAGTACATCCATTGTTAGCTTTATTAAAACAGTTTCAATGTTATCCGAATTTGTAACAAGATGGACTCAAATATATTTGACTCTGAGCCAAAATAATATTCAGCTTAGTTGAAAACATCTTAGAGAATAGCGGCTTGGTTAGCCTTCTTCATTGATTCACAAATGACTGCTTTGTAATGATAAAGGGGCTCAAAATTTGTAGGATTCTACTAAGTTCTCGGGTACAAAGCTGTTAAAGATCCTAAGTACCACTTCATAGGGGCAAGATCGGCGAACATTCATCTTGTTAAACCCGACTGCGCCAGAAGGAGGGTTTTGTTTTTCGAGAGTATGCATGTATGTATAATTGTTTGGCACGCTCTGCAGCCTAAACGGCTTGATGGGTTTAAGCTTGAGAGGTGTCGTTAGATTCATATTTACTGTGAGTGTGACATTGGGTACATCAAAATAACAAAATACACAGAAACGCATACGGGTTTTTTTTAGTTTTTATTTTTTAATTATATTCTACTTTTTTTACGTACATTAAAGAACAACGAAAAGTTTTTTACTCTGTAATAATTTAAATTTTTTTCTTGATCGCTTCATTCTCCTATATTATATCTGTTCACCTTAATTTCGCTCATATTATAATTAAAAAAAAAAAACTGTTTAGTTACGGCTAAGTTTTCGATTTGACGGATAACTTTTATTGTATGGTACGCACGGGTTGTGGAGGAGATTACTATTGAAAATTTAAACAGGACGTCCGAGCGAACTTTGTTTATAGAATAATTAATTTGTACGCGATTAATTCTATAACCGTATTTTCATGGGGCGTTTAATTATTTGTGTCCAATGTCAACGTCAAATACAATATGTATGTATACACACATTTACATTGTACACATAAACATCTTATATGTAGATACCCGTCAATATTGTTTTCCATACAAAAATGCATATCTTTACAAATGGAAAAATCGAGTTCATTTTATAAATTTAATAACGTTTGATGTGAAATCAATCTATACTACTTAGCTATTATTTATTTAGCTTGGCGCGGTAGACAGTTGCCATTCAAATCATGCCTATCAATTTTAAAGTTCTGACGCTACACTATAGGCAAAGCAATGTTGTACTTCATAGTATACTAGCGACCCGCCCCGGCTTCACACAGTTGCAATGTATTAAACTTCCTTCCTTCCTCTATCTAGTAAAAAAATCGCATCAAGATCCGTTGCAATGTTTTAAAGATCTAAGCATACATAGGGACAGACAGACAGCGGGACGGCTTTGTTTTATACTATGTAGTGATGTACGTTCCTTGGATCCTCTTACCACAGACAATAAATGTAATAAATGGAATATTCTTTTCTTTTTAAATTCAAAATCTGGATTTGTATCAATATGGATATAAATGGATTGGATGGATAGAATTGGAAAAATAGACATAATGAAACAAAAATTGAATAATGGATCCTTAAAAGGTAAAAAAGGAACCTTTATAAGATCACTCTCTTGTCCGTCTGACACTGATTTTCTCAGGAACGATTTTAACATCGTTAATGTAGCATTGTACAACATTTAATTATTGTTATAATTAAGGATTTTCTTTTATATACTTCGCAATTCCATAAAACTTTTTCAATAACTATTTATAAACACTTTTTCGTTTTATTTTGAACGCCTTATATTTACTTCTAAGTGCCTGAAAATGGACTCGGTAATTGAAACAGCGCTTAAAACACCTGCCGCAATTTCTCACACTTGAAAGGCTTAAATACTGACGGTCTATAAGAGTATGTTTCTAAGAACAAAGAGTTAATACAAAATGAGTAAATGAACGTATCAACTTTGAACATTTTATAAAGTGTTTCAGATTGTTTTATGAAGAAGTTTTAAACAATTTTTAGTTTAATAAATAGATCCGTAGAGAGATTCAGATTGCTCATATACGCATAGTGGAGTTAAGAAATAAGTAGGTTTTGATCACGAAAAATTTTGTTGCAATCGGTTTTTCTCCTGCTTAAAAATATTACAAAAAAAATTTCAATGTTTACTCCATAGTCATACAGCTGTGGTCTCAAAGACAGATTTTTATCAAGCTGCATACTCTGGTTCTAGCCTTGTCCATAAACCCAGAATCAGAGAATACAGCTTAAACGTATCAATTTCCATCAAATTATATCTTGAGAATCAGCCTAATCCAGGTTGTTTAACATTTTTAAAGAATTTCGTGTAGGAATTTACGTAGGGATTAACAACATTTACAATTCAAATAACGCACGTGTCTACATTCAAAGATTCACACGTGGTGTAGTTTCAGATATTTTTCCTAAAGCTACTTTTTTACTACTACGCAGGCACTGTACCCCGCCAAAAAGACTACGATTAAAATTACATGAAAATTGCTCGAAACCAGTTCCATGGTAAAAATCCGACTAAACCGAAGATAATAAGTGAAATACGCAAATATTTAAAAAAAAATCGTGAGGCTTGTGTTTTATAAATGACTGGGTTGTTTATAGCAAGTAGAAATAAATTGGTACTTGATGGAAAAGGTTTTTCCTTCCTCTTCAATTTTAGCATTATTTTCACACAAAAACCAAAAAGCCAATTTTATTTTAAATAAAAACAAAGAGTTTTTTTCTTTTAATAATAATTTTATAAGTCACAGTGTAGACGTTATACGGTAATGCTTTTATTTAAATATTAGTAGCGTTATATTTACTCTGAAATCCGAGGATTATGTAACTATAATATCGATTTAAACGGCCGTGGAAAAAAAGCTGCCTTGCTCTTTCCGATATCATTTATCAAACGAATCCATGATGAATGAGCTGTCGCGAAATGAATTTTTGACTGTACAGTGACATGTTAATATATTTATTTGGCACAGTTAACGCTTGCCATTATTAAATCCAGTAACAGATACTGAATTTTGATTTGCTATATTAAGTAAACACGCAGAATGTCTCAGATTTAGGACATTGGGAGGTTTTTAGAAAGGCAAGAAAGAAAGAGGAAGCAAACAAGCAAGGAGCTCACCTCCCGTTGTAAATACTAAAAGTTGCCATCACATTTCAGATTTACAACAGAATACAAGATTGACATGATTACTAATAGAAAAATTTAGTATCACCCGGTACGAGAACAAAAAACATCGATACAAGCAATGACCATATTTTTATGGAAAAACACCTTAATTCAACAGTTAAAACGTAAATATATGCAATGCTCTATTAAAGACTTGGACTAAATTTAGTCTGTCGAAACTTATATTTTGTTTAAATAAAACCGTTCAAAAACTTTTAAGTTAAACGGTTTTATTTTCTGGTTTTTTTTTTTGTGCACTGAAAACTACAATATTGTATTGTCATCTAAATTAAATGTGTGTACCAAATTTCAGATCAATCTGACAACGGGAAGGTGCTTAAATTTCAATTTCTAATTTTGACCCAAATAAACAAATAAATTCCGTACGTGTCGAGCTAAATAAAACCGTTTAAAAAATAGGTTCGTTAAAACAATAACTTTGTCATTGTCAAAGTTATTGTGCCGCATCAAGATCCGTTGCGTAGTTTTAAAGATCTAATCATACATAGGGACAGACAGACAGCGGGACGACTTTGTTTTATACTATGTAGTGATGTCTAGTATGCATTAGTTTCAGCGCTTTATGGACAATTGTTCAATATACCTTTGTCTGTGTTTGTATAAACAAAAAGTATGCAGAGACGCGGAAAATATGAATTCAATGCGGTGACGCGTGAAATGAAACTGTTTGATACGGATTCTTTATGCATTACAGTGTTCGATATAGTAGCGTGTATAGTAGAATTTATTAGACTATGTTTGTTATGCCACAGTACGATTCACATTTTTCATTTGTACATATTGTTAAGGATCTCAATCAAAGATAAATCTTTGTTTGTTTGTTTGATTTCTTTATTGTACACTCAATATAAAATATACAATTTGGAGCAAATGACAAAAATAAGTAACAGCCTATATACGTTCAACACGTGAACCCACTGTGGATTGGGGGACTTCACATATTTTCGTTTTTTTTTTTATTTTTTTATTTTTTTAATGTTAAATTTAATTTAAAAATTAAATTTCGAAAATATGAAGGTTTTTTCACGATGTTTCACTTCACCGCCGAGGACATGACAAGTCAGCACTTAAAATCAACAATTTCATCGGTGCTGGCACCGGATCGGGGATCGAACTCAGGTTGCTGGAGTAAATCGAATTAAAGGCGAACGCCTGGACACTGAGCTATCTGTGTCTCTATTTACTAATAAAAATTAATTCCACCATAAACATATCAAGAATGGTTTTAATCAATTTCGTTATCTTTGGAAATTATAAGTTAATAATTTTGCAAGCTATTTTACTTTTCAGTTATTAATTAATTAAGTGAATTCATGCTAACTCCGAAACAAAAGAACCATTTTCGCAATCTTCCACAACAGAGCAACAAACATATAAATGGACTCCAAGATCCCTTCGATAAATTACTTTTCCTTTAATCTTTAAAATCTCGGAGTATTCTTTTGTTTTGATTAATATTCTTTATTAAGCTTTTGTGTAATATGTCTTTAACGTGAAAATAATTCTTATCCTCGATAAATTTGAATTGAAATGAACTCATCTCTAAAAGTCAATCAATGGTGGCCGCGCAGACAACGGCATATGTGGCTTTATAAAATACAATGTGGAACAATAAAAGGTTCGCAGAGGCCATTTCAATGCGTCAACACTTGTACCGCAATTGACATTTTCGCCCGTTGTAGTTCAGTTTAGGCAAAGGTAAAAAAATTGCAAAGGTCATATAGCATTTTATGATTATTTTATTATTTTTAGTTTTAGTCTGCAATGAAGATAAAAGTTATACCCATTGCGAAAGCAACACCTCTAGTTTATTTCGCTTAGCACCGCACACACCACATTCACTCTCTAATCTTACACCAGACACAGCGCGTCAGCAGACACAACTCTTTGGAATCGTGTTCGTCTTATTGTTATTACTATTTAACAGCGAGTCAACTTACGATCTTTTGTTTAATTACAAAACTGTTACCTTTTCAACTTTAACAACTAATGGTTTTCGTGCATTGATCATCTTCAAACAATAGAATATTGTATTTCTCATTCTAAACTAATAATGACACAATAACGATATAATCCAGATACGCAAAAGATGCAAATAAAATTCCCTAAATAAAAAGTCAATCATTGTTGTTAAGTAACAGGTGCCTTAGTTTGATCGAAGGCTGTACGTTTATATCTCAAGGTTCCCCCACCTGAAACGTACAATGCGGTCTTATCAGTATTTCAATTTGCCAGAAAGTCTCTGGCAAATCGAGGCTCGTCTCTAAAACTGTCCGACGCAGAAATCTGCAACATAGGGTAAATTAAACGTATCACGAATGGTAACCGAATTCAATTTTCGGCTATCGAAACATAGCCTCGGTCGTGATACGAGACCGGTCTCTTCTTGCGGATTTCTTTATTGGACCCGATTCGCACGATTCGCTCGATCAGAATGATCTTCGTAATGATCAGAATGATCAATTCAATGGTTTAACCATCCTTTTGGCAACTCAAATGACATTTGAAAAGCCATTTGACAGCTGATTAGTTAATTTCTACGATGATCAGTGTTTCAGAAAGACGACGTTAGTGGTGATGGCCCTTTCTGTTAAGTCATGACCACCACCTAAACCTCCCGAGTCTGAAACACCCGAGGAGTTTCAGAAGCGTTTTGAACTATTAACAGAATACGCCGATTAAAGTACTTACTACCCAAAACCCTATCGTATCTTCTTTAAGGAATCGGTGTCTATTCATAATTTAATACATTAAGCAGGAGCAAAGTTCCCTAACGAATCACGTAAGCGACAGTTATGCAGATTTAATTCGATACCTCGGTGCATTTTAACGAGACGTTCTCAGGGCATCAGAGAAGAAAGAGCTTTAAGTTTTATCCCCAAGGGCTTAATATAAGCTTTTATGCAAACTAGTGGTCGCCCAGTGGACGAAATTCAACTATAATTTACAGTTATACATGGTATTTTTTTATGCGAAAAGTTGTCAAACGAGCAGACGGTTCACCTGATGTTAAGTGAATACCGCCGCCCATGGACATCTGCCACACCCGAGGGTTACAGATGCGTTGACAACCTTTTGAAAATTGGGCTCTGGCTACCTCACTCACCAGACGAAACGTGAAAGTATTTGTCATACTTCCATTTTACTCTGGTCTTCTGTGAGGTCGTGTTACTTACCCGGACGGGCCTACCCATTCATGCAACAGCCGAGGCTGCTGCGTGGCCCTACCACCGTAAAATTAGGTAGTGTGTAATGTTTGATTTTTATTGATTTAATGTATTTTTCATGCAAAATATTAATATAAATAGATTATTAATCCTCTGAGCTATGTCGATAACCTTTATTCTACTGTGGATTTCTTCATTGCAGACTCTATGACGCGGAGAAATATCAAACATATAAGTTGAGCATACTGAAAGTTTCTGAAACTGGCCACTTACAATAACAAAATAAAAAGCAATAATTTTTACCTATTAGTTTTTACCACAAATTGTCATGGTATTTTTATTAACGTAATATATAATTTTATTAACATTATCACATTTCATAAACATTAATATAATTATAATCTACTATAAATACCAGTGATGTTCTTTATACTCGTACGTACTTAGTAGAATCATATCTATTTTCCCCTCGCAGCTTTCTCTCACACTTTATAAAATTTATATTAAGTATCAATATATACACGTCATGAGTATTAAGTGATTCCCATATTTTCTTTCTGAAACTACAAAGAGGATAAATAAAAATAAAACATGAATGTACAATTCTTTTAAATATTTACGTATTCACAAATACTGCAACCTCGCGTGAACTTTATATAGGGGCAAAATGTAGTATTCTTTTGATCGGGTGAATGAAAAAGAGAGGATTTGGTGTTTTTTACAATAGGATTTATCGAGCTCACATAAAACTTGTAACGAGTTACTATCGTCCGAAAATGATTTAAATTCAATTATTTTAAAACATATGCATAAAAATTAAACGGTATAACACTTAAACGAGAAGAAATAAAAAAAAATATTGAATAATGTTTTTATTCTTTTTTATGATTAACTGTTTTTTTTTTATTTTTAGTCTTTTTCTTCATATATATACAAAAACTCATAATTTAACGTTTTATTATTTTATCAAACAAGTAATTATTTACTAATCTGAATATGATAACGTAATGATGTTCTCTAATCAAAAGCTTTTACTATAACCCGGCTTAACTTTATTGTGAATCAAACTTTTTAAGTACCTACTTAATGTTTAGACGAATCTATAACATATTCAACATAAAATAAATTCTTACGTTTATATCATCTTGTCTTATTTAAAATTAAAGTCTTGTCTTATATAAAGCTTCCATAACATATTTCGCTCCACAAATAGTTCACATAAATACCCAGAGTATGATATATTTGTGTAAGTATATGACTAATTGAGGTAACCAACGATAGGTGCTTGTCCATTGGTTATTACTTACCATCAAATTAACGGCTGGCACAGATCACATCCCTACACAGAAAAAAGGCACGGTGGCGACGCATCTACAACCCTAATTATAATAACAATTAATTCAAAGGAGGAAAAGAATTAGGGAAAAAAGGTTGTCTCAGCATTACATTAATGATTTCTTATTTAAAAAATATCCATAGATACACATCATCATCTACACGTTGAGTAATAGTAGGGCATACCGCGATTTTGAACGCGTCGAGTATACTATTATTTAGCTGCCACAAAACGGCGCTAGCGTTTAATTGCGTTACCGTTTATAACACATGACAAAATTATTCATTGCCGAAGTATTTAAAATCAACAAACTATAAGCTAGTATGTACTTCACACACTTTACAATTGAATTAATTTTTTGCGATGCGATTCTGTAATTTAAACATAGCGTAAAATCAGCAAATTGTATTGCAATCATGATGTGAAATTTTGGAATTTCAATATTCATTTTCTTTTATTAGCATCTGACACATATATAGCATGTCAGTATAATACTCACGTGAGATTTATAAGCCACTCATAATACGGCATTCCCTTTTACGTCCAAAAAGTTCCCCAAAAGTCACATAAGCCGATTATTTGTGTAATCCATCAAAACTCTGATAATTATATTACACAGTTTACGATTTAAGTAAATGTTTGTTTTCCTTTTTCTACTCTTTGATGTAAACGGAATGAAGACAAGTTTTTTTATAATATTTAATTATTTGTCATTTATTTCAGCAGGATTTATAAATCGTAATACAATAAATTTGAAAATGACCAATATCCTAGCATTGGGGTATAATCTAACGAATTACCTATCTAATAAGAATGCTGATTCTTTGTTCCATATACACAAATGTAAAAAAATATTTCACAAACACCCGTAATTTCTCTTTGCAACCGTTTTGATTGTAGGCTTTAAAATCCTATTTATTGCAGAGAACTTGAAAATCTTTACAAGATCTTCGTTATTAACTAAGATTTTCAGTTACGACGTTGTAGCCATGTATTTTTACTTTTTATTATTACTATTTTTTAAAAATTCTTTGTTGTCTATATTATTCTATATTAATCGTTAATTTAAACATTAAGGAAATTATATAATGTTTAAATATTGATCAACACACTTTCATGTAATTACTGCCTTGATTAATGGTATTGAGAAGAAGAAAGAAATCTGAGGGTTTATTTTAAATAAGAATGAACCACAAACTTGTGTGATTATGATCGAAAAGGAAAATGCATATTTACAGCAGCATACTTTCTTCATGACTTGTTAAAGAAGCCCTAAAATATATTTTCTGTTTTTTCAGCTAGTCGCCTTCAGAGATGCACTCGACGAGATAAAGAGATCCTTGAGAAAGTTGAGCAAAGCATCCTTTTTCTTATATATAAGACTGTTGCTTGTTATGTTTGATGAAACATACCAAAACAAGGGAAATTGCAAGGAATGTATATACGTACGGTAGTTTATAGAAAACTTTAAAAAAGGAAAAAACATGTGAAAAGACAAATGATCATAAAAAACTGGTAACGCGCCCAGACACTTAACAACTAAGGTTGGCACTTATTTACAAATAAGTTATTAACTTTCATCTTGAGTGCAGAGCTAGCTGAAAAAAAATTTAACATAAAGAAAAAATATTTTAAATTAAGGCGTGTATGCTTTGTATATATAATATTTTCTCTTACATTACATGTATGTAGAAGTACTAAAGATCTTGCATAAGATAAATAAATAAATTAATTCATGGCAATATAATGAATAATATTATTTTATGCTCTATTTTAATAAATATTGTCCTTTTATGCTATGTACAGAGGAGGCCTTCAACCAGCAGTGGGACATGTAGACTGTTACGGTATGTAGTGTATTACTTTACCTTTCTATGAACTTTTGATGTTTTTCACGATGTCTTCTTGTTTGGATGTATTGGAATTTGATGTATTGGATGTATGTATTTGAATTTTTGATGTATTGGATGATTGGAATAAAAAGCTTTGATGTATTGGAATAAAAAGCTGTATATGAGAGTTTGGCTTGATTTTACTATATTTAAGAACCTAAATCTTTAAATAATTTAAATTATTTAAAGATTTAGGTTCAGACTGAAACTTAACCTAAACCATAACCTCTTATAGCAAAACCAAAAAAATATTAATAAATTTCATCCACTTATTCTCCATAACGTCAAAATTTTTAACATCTTACTTCAATTAATAACCATCACGATAAATCTTAATTAATTGCGAGTTATAACCGTCGTTATGCTGCCTCATTAGAGAAGTTTCGAAATTGCGTCGATGTTCGCCTTTAGGGCCATTTAATACTTCATTATATAAAATTTGTTTTGAGATTTAATAAGACGCCAATGCATGAAGAATGAAATTAAAGTTAGTTAAATAGAAAAACTTTATAATATATCAAAAGTAAGACCATTACTTAAAGATACTTAATTTTCTGCAAA
Organism: Iphiclides podalirius; assembly: GCA_933534255.1. Lineage (NCBI taxonomy): Eukaryota > Metazoa > Arthropoda > Insecta > Lepidoptera > Papilionidae > Iphiclides > Iphiclides podalirius. Next base: position 3,546,651 of record OW152816.1, read on the forward strand.
AAAATTATATTTCGCTTGCCCCGTGTAATCCCACGTGGGCCCATCACTCATCTAGTTTTGTTTGTTAACAGCTAGCAGCTTGCTTGTTCATGTTGGTGATACGCAAAACTATTTATTAAATAAAATAATATAATAATTTGAAATGTGAATTTTTGTAGATATAGGGACAACTTTAAGATTTACTTTAAGTTTTTGGGAAAACTTTTTTGATTCGAACCTGCGTTTGTTAGGTAACGAGACAAAACGCTATACCAATTAAATTAAGTGATCTCACAGCGCTAACATCTCGAGATGTAACCATTTCCTATTATATTTTTAGCAATGCTTAGCGCCATCTTGTGGCATACTTTACAGCATGAAACACCTTACAAATAACATTTCACGAAGAATATTTGTTCTTAGTGCTAGCCTCATCACCATCGTATAAACGGATTTAAATACAAAATGGAAACAAGTAAGTTCTTTTTTGGTTGATTGGTATTAGCACACACACAATTAGGCCTGAAATGTAAGTGATACTGTTAAAACAACCAACAAGAATGACTAGTAAGTCAAACTCTTGTGAATCTTCTGTTGGGGCAGTACTATAAAGTTAGTGTTGGTGTGTTGAATTTTTAGGATATGGGGACCCCAGCTCATAATTATATTTTACATGTTTCTTTGAAAAAAGTAAAAAAATCTATCAATTTTTTATTTTTGGAATATATATTTGGAAACACTCTTATCAATATGTTATATATTAATGTGGGTTTTACATTAGTGTGTGTATTAATATGCATAACCTTTTTACACCTACATACTTTTAGTAAAAATAAGTATCAAGTCAAAGAACTGAAATAGCATTATCACGCGAGAGACTATAATGCTATTTAATATTCTCAAAAACATTTTAATGTAATAAATTTTACGTGTGTAATTATATGGAAAAAGGTAAAAAGTTACGTGTCAGCCCGTTGTTTGAGCGTAAAAACATGTTTTTCAGCGAATCACGTTGAATTTTCAACTTTATAGATAAGTGATATACGGGTTCTTATTGAACGAAGTGCCGTAAACAAATATTTTACCTGGTATGTCGAGTGAAATGAATGGTTTTTTGTAAGATGGCGGCAATATTTTAAGAGAACAGCCTGCTCAATCGACTCTTACATTTTTCTGAAGACTCAGCGGACGTAATCCCTTACTTTTCGGATTCTGTGTAGATTGACTTCTCACCTACGCTATACGCGTACATCTCCATTCAATAGGTTGCACTAAACTATAAATAACTGTTGGAATATTTGAATAAATTCCAGTGCAAGGCTGATCTTCAATGACGCCACTGGTCACTACATAGTATAAAACAAAGTCTTCCAGCTGTCTGTCCGTCCCTATGTATGCTTAGATCTTTAAAACTACACAAGGGATCTTGATACAGTTTTTCTACTAGATAGAGTGATTCCAGAGGAAGGTTTTCAAGCGAAAAGTTGCCAAGCGAAAAGCGAAAAGTTCACCTGATGTTAAGTCACTCACCAGACGAAACGCGAAAGTATTTGTCATACTTCCACTTTACGCCGGTCTTCTGTGAGGTCATGGTACTTACCCGGACGAGCCTGCCCATTCGCGCAACAGCCGAGGCTGCTGCGTGGCCCTACCACCGTAAAGTTTATATGTATAACATTGCACCCGCTCGAGAACATCTACATTTATGAATTTATTGATCAGATCAAATAAATCCACACCATTACACAAGTTTACCTTATTCGTTTAAGCGATATAGATTAATAGTAATTTTTATTTACAGCATCATGTTATCGAAAAATAGAAATAATATGTCTACTCTGTCTAGTTTAAAATAACTTGAGAGATTTTACGTAAATAAAGTTCACCGTATTACGAAACGCGTATTCTATCAGTGTAACGATCTATACAGGGTCTTACTTAACTCGTACAGAGCACGAAATTACAGCCAAGCCTCATTCCTTAATACCACGTTAATTAATTCCCTCATTAAGTATCGTGTGTTTTACGACACCAACACGCACCCGCCATATTATGAGCAATAATTTGTTAGGATGTAAAAGCTATGGCAATTAGCTGCAGACATGTTCATTTGATAAACTCACAAGTCTCGTGAGAGAAATCATATAGTCAGACAAAGATAATTGGCACTGTAATTCGCTTTGAACCTTATTACATTACGTTATCGACCTCCATTGAATGCTATTTATCTAATTACTTCTATCAATCTTATCAAATCTATCAATCTTATCAAACCTAACAACAATTATTAAATGATTAACATAAATAGATAATACAATTTACCAAGTTGAAGAATTGGTTTTAAGCGAGCTTAGGTAAGAAATTAATCTTTGTTTTTGTTTTAATGGAAAAAAGGGGTCAAAAGGGCAGGAGGCTCACCTGATGGTAAGTGATCACGCCGCCCATGAAAATCAGCAACACCGTTGCCAGCCTTCTTGAAGGTTCCCAGGTAGTAAGGGGTCGGAAAGACCGACCGTCTTTTGTTATTATTCTGGTCCAATCGTTTTCTACAAGACCTTGTTGTTCTAAACATGTTTTTTATTATCTTTATTTTTATAGAGTTTTTACCTATAAAGATACGTCAACGGGACTCTGACGTGACTGTTTGTTGATTTGAACAAGGCCGCAAATACGTTTGATTGTTTCACTTTTGGGATTCGCCAAAATATTAAATAAAAGACAAACATCTAATAAATTTGCATTAAGATCTTTAGGTTCCCTTTTATGTTCCTTTCACAATCCATCAGCATGTGATGCACATTTTCCATTTTATTGCATACCTCACAATAGGGTGAAATTCCTTCCCTTTCCCATTAGGAAAGAAAATTTTGCCGATGGATAGTGCCCAAAACGAATTCTTAATTCCACATAATTTCCACTTAATTTACAATCATCAAACGTTCTAAATCATAAACAGTTTATAGTATGTGTTAACATTGTGTGTGATCATTGGTCACTTTAAAGAAGATGCGTCCGATATTGGTCACGTCTTTCTGTAATTATATAATGCAAGTAGTAATAATTAATGTCTTTAGACTGATAATTCCCAGACAGTTCAGAAATATATTAATCGGCATAGCAAAAATAGGTACGCTACTACTACATCATTTTAAACGTGAGAAGTATAACTTCTTTCGTAAAGTAATAAAGTATCAGCCTATACATGTCCCACTACTGAGCAAAGGCCTCCTCTGTACAGAGGGTATCAGGGCATAGCCAACCACGCGGCCCCACTACGGATTAGCGGACTTCACATATGTTCGAAATATATGTGAGTGAGAGTGCCTGCACCGGGGATCGAACTCAGGTTGCTCGAGTATATTGAATTAAAGGCGAGCGCCCGGACACTGAGCTATCACGGCTCATGCAATGCACGGCAATGTCTTCTTCTTATGTACGCACGTAAGAAGTATAATTTACTTATATATACCTACTTATGTACGCACGTAAGAATTTAAGCTTTTTTAGCGGAACAAAAGAAAAATAACCAAAAAATACCGTGAAGTTATACCGTTTCATCAAGTCGCTTTTTGGCTGTCGGTGTGGTGTGCGCACGCATCGTAAAAATTTTAGTCTCATACCAAACGCGCCAAAATAAGTAAAACTTCATAAATATTTTTGATACTTTTGTTTCAAACAGAAAGTTGTAATACCGTTTAATAAAATCAGCAAAAACTTTTCCATCAAGTAAAACATGGTATAAGTTATTCTCAATTATAACGTAATGAAACAATGTAAAAGGCGGTTTCGTGGGATTCGAAGTTTTAATAGGAAAACTCGTTGTACTTTCCGTCTGAATTGTAAGAAGAGAATAATTCCGAGCCACTGTAATATGGAGCTGTCGCAATTGCAAGGCACTGCGATTCAATTTGCATGATTATCCGTCTTTGAACGTTCCCCTTAAGCAAAAAGCTTTGAGCGTTGAAGAAAATACTCGCCGAGGGAAAGCGACTCGAAATTTAAATACGTACACACTTGTGAAACTGCTCATTCAGGCACATGTATTGGCAGCGGAAATTTTATAAAGTATCTATTGGTGTAAAGCCGTGATAGCGCAGTGTCTGGACGCCTTTAATTGATTGCACTCGAGAGACCTGAGTTCAATCCCCAGTGTTAACATCTATGAAATTTATAATTTTCAATGCTGTCTTATCACGTGCTGAACAGTGAAGGAAAATATCTTGAGGAAACTTGCAAAGCTTCGTAATAATAGCAAAATAAAACATTAAGCTTCGAAATAATAACAAATAATACTCTCTGTACAGACTCCTACATGGGATCAGAGCGCATAGTCTACCACACGGCTGAATGGCCAAATGGCCTCCACATTTGCCCAGCTGTGGGATATGTATCGGCTTTACTTTCTACTTTCTTGGTCTGGTTAGGTCCATTTTGGCTTATCTTCAGCGTATCGTAGAGTCTGTTTCAAGAGTAAACACGACTTCCGTTCAAATACTCTAAGTTGCAGAATTAAATCTGTTATATTCAAACTGTTCAACAGTGACACTTTCTTTGATTGTTATTGCCAAGCTCTTTTCTTCTTTTTTATTACTGCATAATTCTTTTTTCCTCTCAAATGCGGTAGTTTACCTGTCCAACCCGCCCGCAGCAGTAATTAGAAGAGAGTTAAATAATAGAAATATCTCGCGGCTAACTAAATGAATGTATTCAAACTATTGAGCTTTAAGCAAAAATCTTAAATCCTTGACCTCTGGTTATGATGTCACGACCTGAGGCAGGCAGAGACTCCCATTCACTGAAATAAGTTGAAGACAGCATCAAAAATTCTCTGAATTCTAAATCTTTCATTGTACTCGTTACAAGTCACGTAATTGATAACGTGGCTTAAATCACAAATTCCCAGTCGTGAATATAACTTATAGAAGCACGATATTGTGAAGCACGATTTAAATTTATTAAACAAAACCTTTTAGAATATCAAATTACGTCTCAATTTACATTACATAATCGTAACAAACTGCTATTATGATGATAGGCTTTGTTATATTTGCCTAAATAATAAATACTTTTAAAAATTCGGGCTTCCGATGATTAAAACATATTGTTAGTTTTTTCAAATCGAAATGGCCTTTTTTAACACTGGCCACATTAATTAGTCAATAAGTTTAATATTTCACGAAGTACGATCCATTTCGTAGGCAAAGGTCGTCACCTGGCCCTCCCTCGTTTTAATGTAGCCTGTCTCGAGATTGACTTCCACTTCATTAACGACTTAGTAATCTCTTAATTGAATCAAAAGTTAATTGAGATCCTTTCAAATAACATGGTTTCCGCAGTCGTTCCAGAGCCAAGAGGTGGGTCAAGGAATTTGCATACCCTGTACGGCATTGTTAGGAATTTACGAGTTTAACATCATGGTTGCTTTTACTCAAGTGGGATACTCCATGTGACGGATGTTACGGTTGAAATTTCTCTTCTTGTTTGTTGTGATGAATTTTGATGCTTCAGACTTACTTGATGGTTTTTGAAATAATAAAGTATTTATATATAAGTTATTTGCACACTTTAATTATTTTTTCTTTAATATCCAAGAAAACCTATTAAATATTAAGTGAATGTATAATGAAGATTGAGCAGTATTTAGTCGTGGAAATATTTTAAATAATTGTGAAAGGTACTTTTTATGTTTAATTGTGGTCATGTTTCAATTTAATATTCAAATTTTCGCATAACTCTTTTTTAATTTTGTTGAAATTTAAAAAAAAAAATACGTACTCTTCAAACTGCAACATATGCCTTAACTACATGTTGCAGCTACAGCAGTATTTTTTTTCTCTAAAACTTAAGGCTACATGCTAGTGTAACGACCTATTAATAATAATAAATATTATTATTAATTAGTCATAATAAAGATCAATTAAGATGAAAATAAAACGTTTAAGAACGTTTAATCACAATAAAAGTTAATAATATATACTTAAATTAAAGAAATATAAGTGTTAGTATGAGAAAATGATATTACCAAAAATTGATAAAAATAGTTAAAAATCACTTAAAATACTCAAAAAAGGATATTTATTAAAAATATAGCAAGATACGATCACTATTATGTCCATTAAATACAATTCCATACATAGTGATTTCTAAGGGAAGTAATATGTACCGTGCGGGGACACATTTGTATGACCGCACATATGTAAGTACAGAGGTCGATCGCGACTCCTAGTACTATAGTCAAAGTACATTGTATGAACGTCCCATACCAATATCATATGGAAGTAAGGTCTAATGGATAAAAGTAATAATATGTGAAGGCTCAGAAAAAATAATAAATATATAAATATAATGAAGAGCAATGAATGACTTGGGACTTTATAAGAGATATTACTATGGAGTTGCGTGGTACTTCTGTACGACGATATGGTCTACGGTAAACGTGGAACCATGAATGGATATGTCTTCAGTGGTGGACATATCATCGATAGCTGGTGGTAGTTGGCGTCTTAGTGACCATCACTATGATACGTTGACTGTCATTCGGCATAGTAAGAGTTTGGTGGTAGTTGGCGTCTTAGTGTGTTGCACTATGATACGTCGACTGATCATCTGACTTTGGGGAGTCTGGTGGTGGCTTGCGTCTTAGTGTATTCCACTATGATACGTTGGCTATTACTTGGCTTGGGTGGGGGTCCGTTGGTGGTTGGCGTCTTAGTGTTTACGCTATGATACGTCGACTATCATTCGGATCGTGAAAGAGTATGTTTGGACACTTCGTGTGTTCCGAGTATATTCTAAACTTTGGAGCCGAAGTTGATTGGAGTTATATTGGTGTGGTGTGAGGGTGCGCCACCTACGCGATAGTCACATTGATGCGTGCGGCTATATGCAGTAATGCGTCTTGTGGTATTTGCGGGGTGATCTGCGCCTAATATCATTGCATCGTATGATTCTGGTTGACGGAGGTTCGAGGTGATGATGTCTGCTGTGTATGCGGATAGGCTGTATGTTGGCGTGTTGACCTGCGATAGTTGTTTTGATGCATGTTGCATTTGGTGACATTGCGTCTTGCGATATTTGCTTGGGAGACGACGCTATTCATAATGGCCGAGTCTGCGTCTCGGTTTGATGAACATCTCAGTAGATTTGTCCAAGTCGGGTTCCTGATGACGGAACTGCAGACTGTCTGACCTCTTTATACGTTTTATCATTATTAACGAATCTCAGTAAAGTTCCCACCGTTCGAACGAATAATGGCAACTTGCTGGTGGGTGAGACAAACTTGATCGAAAATACAAAATCACAACTATGGCTATATCTGACTATTTCAATGGTTGGTGGAGCATATGCGTTTACCTCATGTGGATGGTAGCTGGCGGGAGAAAACCTCTCAAGGCTGCGGCGATGCCGTGCAACGTTTTAACCATACCCTTGGGGCTACGCGCTCTGCGACGAAATGTCGTGCTAACCTTTTTAATGGTGGTGATGCCAAAACACTAACAATCACGTCTGCAGTCGCGGCGATCTGGCAAAAGTGGTGGCGCTTACGGAGGGCTTATTATATCATAGGGCCAGAGTGCCTGATCTTTAACACATGCCCAAAACCGTATTGACGTACATTCACGAAGACTGGATTTGTCGTCGGCTTGTATGACGTTTACACGCATTGACATGCGCGACTTCGGTCAAAGTTTGTGCTTACGCACTGCCAAGGGGCCAAGCCCTCTTTATGCTGGTAAAACAGCTTTGCAATGGACTTCGGTCCTTTCCCCAACTTTTTGTCCCTCTTCTGGGGGGGGGGCGCAATATGTTGGTTGGCGCTCACCGCACACGGCGTTGGTGAGTGTTTTCATGGAGCCGTGTGCCTTCCCTACATTTTTTTAAAATGTGGGGGAGCCGTAGACTTGTATCGGGTGTGTAAAATTGATGTGAGCCCTTTTCAAGAGAGAAGGGATATTATTTTAAAATTATATTGTGAGCCCTTTACAAGCGTGAGAGGGAGTATACTATATACTCTGAGCCCGTCTCAAGCGAGTCGGGATTAGTTAATAAGAAAGCAATCTGGCATTATCTCTGGCTTATACCACGACTAGTGAATATTTATCTATCCAAGATCCACCTAAAAGAATCAAGTTACTAATTAAACACAACGTAAATGAGGTCCTACCGAATATGACGATCACAATAATATTTTATACGGCTAATTATTACCTTTAGAAAGATCCTATAGAAAGATCAATAAATTATCCTGGTCACGTAATGATGTTATATGATTTATTCATATAATGGGGCAGAAATATATAAGTTATAATTATATATATACACAATAACAGGGGGGTGCGAGTTACAATTTGGTGCCGTGACCAGGATATTAATAAATATGAAATAACATGCCGTAATACTAAACAGTTAAGTGGGCTAATATGCCTACAATTTGTTGCACGTGAAATGGAAAGGTGTCTTGGAGGATAGTGTTTGCTGGGGGTGGTTGACAGCCTGGGGGTGGTGTAGAGATGCTTAACATAAAACATTGTTCTAGATATCTGTATTAACCCGATACTAAGAGTGACAATTGAAGTTGAAGGGAATTATAAGTGACTGAAGTGACACTAATTAAAGTGTTTAATCGAACGATTTAAGTGCGAAGTGCAATAAAAATGGGTAAACCCAAGAAATCAGTTGCTGTTCCAAAGCAAAATAAAGATATCAAAATGTTACAAAAATTAATAAAGAAGGACTGGGATATAATGATGACTTAAAAAAGTTAATTGAAGTCATGAAAGTCAGATCAGTCTTGCCTATAACTGAATTATTCGTGCAAACTGTCTTCGAGGAAGACAATGATAAATTAGAAAAGGGATTTATAGGGAGTATGAAATGTATAATTAAAGTCAATGTATTTGAAAAAGAAATAGAAACACTAGTTGATACTGGTAGCGATATAACATGCATCTCAGAGAGTTTGTATTTACAACTAAGAAATAGCAATCAAAAGTTATCAGTAATGCCAGTCAAGGCAATGCAAATAAAAGGTGCTGTTGGGCAGCGCAGCACAAAGATACAACAAATGATTATATTGCCTATAAAGATAGGAGATGTAGTGTTTGAGACTCAGACACTAATCATTAATAATTTAATAAGACCTCTAATATTGAGTTTTGACTGGCTTAAGAAAAATAAAATTATAATTGATCTAAGAAATAATAAAATGGGAATTCAAATTAATAGTAAAAAACAAAACTTATTTTATGCCATTTGTGGATAATGAACAACGCATTCTATCAAGTAATTGCCTCGAGCAAGATGTTACTGATGTTATATCGAACATTAAAATAGCTTCTACTCTGGTAGAATCAGAAAAGGCAAAGCTCATTAATGTTATTAAAAAGCATAAAAATGTATTTTCAAGTAAATTGGGTAGGGCAAATTGTTATGAACATAAAATAGAAATGATTGACAACGAACCAGTTGTTACTAGATCATATCCAATTCCATATGCATATCGATCGAAAATGGAAGAGAAGTTAAATGAAATGGAGATGGCTGGTATAATTACAAGGGCTTCAACGCCATACAGTAGTCCTTTAACATTTACATTAAAGAAGGATGGTTCCATAAGAGTGTTGCTGGATGCAAGGAGCATTAATAAGAAAATGGTGGCGGAAACAGAGAAACCACCTATTCAATTAGATGTTTTAAATTCATTTCATGGTGCGAATTATATAACTACCATCGATTTAAATAATGCATATTTCCAAATACCTATAAATAAAGATGGTAGAAAGTATACTGGCTTTACATTCAATGGAAAGTCATATGTATATAATGTATTGCCACAAGGATTAAAAACTTCAGTTGGAAGTTTTAGTAGAGCAATGACTTTCATATTAGGACCGGAAGTTCAAGAATATTGTGTTAATTATCTTGATGATTTGGCAATAATAACAACAACAGCCAGAAAATCATTTGGAACATATTGATATTATTTTAAATAAATTAGATAAAGCTGGATTAACATGTAACTTGCAAAAATGCGAATTTATTTGTAAACAAATAAAAATGTTGGGATTTATTATCTCAACAGACGGAATTAAAACAGATCCCGATAAAATACGGGCTATACAAGAATTTCCAGCACCTAAAAAGATAAAGCAATTGAGAGCCTTTTTAGGCTTATGTAATTTTTATAGACGGTTTATACCGAATTACAGTGAAAAGAATTTTACCACTTTGTGAACTCCTTAAAAAGGGACATAAGTTCCAATGGAGTGAGAAAGAACAAAAGGCATTTAACAATGTTAAACAGTCATTTATTAAAACAATAGAGTTACATCATCCAGATTTTAACAAGCCATATTATTTGCAAACTGACTGTTCTGGTGTGGGTCTGGCCGGAGTTTTATATCAACTAAATGATAATAATGAAATGAGAATATTGGGCTATCACAGTAAGGCTTTAAAAGGTGCAGAGTTAAATTGGTCTGTTACCGAGCAGGAATTTTATGCAGTTATAAGTTGCTTAAAGAAATTTGAAACCTACCTTAGAGGTAGTAAAGTTATTATATTAACAGACCATAAAGCATTATTGTTTGTAAATAATATGAAGCTTTTCAATAGTAGGGTTACCAGATGGATATTGTTCCTAGAACAATTCAATTATATAGTAAAACATATATCGGGTAAAGATAATATTGTTGCAGATGTGCTTTCACGATATCCTCCTGGTGGCGATTTAATACAAGAAAATAAAAGCGATAGTTTTGAAATTGCTTACACTGAACTTGAACCTAATAATGAATTGATAGAGAAATTAAAGTCAATATCTCTCTATCAAAACCAAGATCCAGAGTCGTTGGCTATAATTGAAAAATTAAAAACATTACAAAGTTCTGATATTGCTAACTGTAAACAGTTAGAAAGATATAATTTAAAAGATAACATGTTGTATTATAAAACCGACTTAAGGGAGGTTTTATATTTGCCAACATTATTGAGAGAGGACTTAATAAGTCAAGTACATATCGAAATGGGCCATCAAGGTGCATATAAAGTAATAAAATACATAAGAGATAGATTCTTTTGGAAAGGTCTAACCAAAGATGTAAAAAGACAAATTAAAGTTTGTCATATATGTCAGTTAGCAAGGAAAAATAACATATCATATGTGGGACCTTGCCAATCAATTATTACAAATAATATTGGCGATATAATTATGGCAGACTTATATGGACCACTCGTATCAGGTACCTTTGGGTACACATTTATATTTGTTATACAAGATTCATTTAGTAAATTTGTAAAATTATATCCTTTAAAGAGAGCAACAGGCAAGGCAGTCGTAACTAAAGTAAAGAACTTTATGAATATTATAAAACCAAAAGTAATAATGACCGATAATGCAAAACAATTTATAAATAATCATTGGAGGCAATCCATGAGACAAATGGGAATAAAGCCAATTTATACCACTGTAAGAAATCCTAGACCAAATACAACGGAGCGTGTTAATAAAGAGCTCGGAAGATTATTCCGAACTTTTTGTCATACTAATCATAAAGATTGGGCTATTGTATTGCCAAAATTAGAAGAGTTATATAACAACTCATATCATGATAGTACGGGGTATACTCCATGTGAGATACTCTATGGAGAATCAAATGAGATGACTTTCGATAATGCTATTTCAAAGTCAAAACATCAATATAACGTAGAGCAGATAAGAGCTCAAGTGTAAAAATTCGAAGATCAAATAGATCCGATCAGAAAAACAAAGTTATGAGCAAGATTGATTTGGCTTATGAGGGGCCATATATAGTGGCAGCTATACCATTTAATAATGTATATACATTGGCAGATCCTCAAACAAATAAAATAAGAGGAAATTTTAATGCAATACATTTATTAAAGTATTTTAAATAAAAGGAAAAGGGTTAAGTCGCCCTCTCAAATATTAAAGTTTTAAAGAATGTCTGAAAGACATATTAATGTTATGTTAATGTTGATTTTTATTTTAAAGACTCAATTGTCTTAACCATAATTATAAGAAGCACTGTAAATATTGTAAATATACAAACATTGTTTATTTTAATAAAGATGGGAAATTGGGTCAGGGAGAATGGCTCAATCACATTTATTATGTGAAATATCCCGAACTAAACAACGATCTGTAAGACAAATAACTTTTGTCAAATCATATATGATTATAATAATTAAGAAAGACAACAGTCACCTGTCCAATAAAAAGATGGACAATTTTAACAAGGAACCAAAATGAAAATGGTAACCTATATCACAGTATAAGTGTGATTGAAGGGGAGTTGGGGCGGCCATTCCCTTATATTTATTATTATTAAACAGAAAGCAAATATAATTATAAAATGGGAAAATTTTCCATTGATGACATTACTTTGCAAGTCATAAATGTAAAATTTGGGGGTGGATTGTAACGACCTATTAATAATAATAAATATTATTATTAATTAGTCATAATAAAGATCAATTAAGATGAAAATAAAACGTTTAAGAACGTTTAATCACAATAAAAGTTAATAATATATACTTAAATTAAAGAAATATAAGTGTTAGTATGAGAAAATGATATTACCAAAAATTGATAAAAAATAGTTAAAATCACTTAAAATCACTTAAAATACTCAAAAAAGGATATTTATTAAAAATATAGCAAGATACGATCACTATTATGTCCATTAAATACAATTCCATACATAGTGATTTCTAAGGGAAGTAATATGTACCGTGCGGGGACACATTTGTATGACCGCACATATGTAAGTACAGAGGTCGATCGCGACTCCTAGTACTATAGTCAAAGTACATTGTATGAACGTCCCATACCAATATCATATGGAAGTAAGGTCTAATGGATAAAAGTAATAATATGTGAAGGCTCAGAGAAAAAATAATAAATATATAAATATAATGAAGAGCAATGAATGACTTGGGACTTTATAAGAGATATTACTATGGAGTTGCGTGGTACTTCTGTACGACGATATGGTCTACGGTAAACGTGGAACCATGAATGGATATGTCTTCAGTGGTGGACATATCATCGATAGCTGGTGGTAGTTGGCGTCTTAGTGACCATCACTATGATACGTTGACTGTCATTCGGCATAGTAAGAGTTTGGTGGTAGTTGGCGTCTTAGTGTGTTGCACTATGATACGTCGACTGATCATCTGACTTTGGGGAGTCTGGTGGTGGCTTGCGTCTTAGTGTATTCCACTATGATACGTTGGCTATTACTTGGCTTGGGTGGGGGTCCGTTGGTGGTTGGCGTCTTAGTGTTTACGCTATGATACGTCGACTATCATTCGGATCGTGAAAGAGTATGTTTGGACACTTCGTGTGTTCCGAGTATATTCTAAACTTTGGAGCCGAAGTTGATTGGAGTTATATTGGTGTGGTGTGAGGGTGCGCCACCTACGCGATAGTCACATTGATGCGTGCGGCTATATGCAGTAATGCGTCTTGTGGTATTTGCGGGGTGATCTGCGCCTAATATCATTGCATCGTATGATTCTGGTTGACGGAGGTTCGAGGTGATGATGTCTGCTGTGTATGCGGATAGGCTGTATGTTGGCGTGTTGACCTGCGATAGTTGTTGATGCATGTTGCATTTGGTGACATTGCGTCTTGCGATATTTGCTTGGGAGACGACGCTATTCATAATGGCCGAGTCTGCGTCTCGGTTTGATGAACATCTCAGTAGATTTGTCCAAGTCGGGTTCCTGATGACGGAACTGCAGACTGTCTGACCTCTTTATACGTTTTATCATTATTAACGAATCTCAGTAAAGTTCCCACCGTTCGAACGAATAATGGCAACTTGCTGGTGGGTGAGACAAACTTGATCGAAAATACATTATACTCAACGTCAGAGACACTGACAATTAATTATATGTTGCCAATTATAAACCCTTCTGATGGCTAAACATAAAAATCACAACTATGGCTATATCTGACTATTTCAATGGTTGGTGGAGCATATGCGTTTACCTCATGTGGATGGTAGCTGGCGGGAGAAAACCTCTCAAGGCTGCGGCGATGCCGTGCAACGTTTTAACCATACCCTTGGGGCTACGCGCTCTGCGACGAAATGTCGTGCTAACCTTTTTAATGGTGGTGATGCCAAAACACTAACAATCACGTCTGCAGTCGCGGCGATCTGGCAAAAGTGGTGGCGCTTACGGAGGGCTTATTATATCATAGGGCCAGGGTGCCTGATCTTTAACACATGCCCAAAACCGTATTGACGTACATTCACGAAGACTGGATTTGTCGTCGGCTTGTATGACGTTTACACGCATTGACATGCGCGACTTCGGTCAAAGTTTGTGCTTACGCACTGCCAAGGGGCCAAGCCCTCTTTATGCTGGTAAAACAGCTTTGCAATGGACTTCGGTCCTTTCCCCAACTTTTTGTCCCTCTTCTGGGGGGGGGGCGCAATATGTTGGTTGGCGCTCACCGCACACGGCGTTGGTGAGTGTTTTCATGGAGCCGTGTGCCTTCCCTACATTTTTTTTTAAAATGTGGGGGAGCCGTAGACTTGTATCGGGTGTGTAAAATTGATGTGAGCCCTTTTCAAGAGAGAAGGGATATTATTTTAAAATTATATTGTAAGCCCTTTACAAGCGTAAGAGGGAGTATACTATATACTCTGAGCCCGTCTCAAGCGAGTCGGGGTTAGTTAATAAGAAAGCAATCTGACATTATCTCTGGCTTATACCACAACTAGTGAATATTTATCTATCCAAGATCCACCTAAAAGAATCAAGTTACTAAATAAACACAACGTAAATAAGGTCCTACCGAATATGACGATCACAATAATATTTATACGGCTAATTATTACCTTTAGAAAGATCCTATAGAAAGATCAATAATTTATCCTGGTCACGAAATGATGTTATATGATTTATTCATATAATGGGGGAAAAATATATAAGTTTAATTATATATATACACAATAACAGGGGGGTGCGAGTTACACTAGTTAAATTACAATTACTTATTATGAATTACTTTTCTAAACAATATTCAAATACAGTAGTAATTAATATATTATGAACATTATAAATACTTACCCTTTCAAAGTAGAGACTCGGTCTGCAACACCTTACTTAGAAACTCACCCACAGAACAATTTAAAAGGATCTATTCCCTTTTGATTTAATTAAGTGATAAGCGTTCTCTTTGATAAACTCAAACCAGTCTTAAGCCAAAATACATTGGAAAATTTTTGGCTAGGCCTATGTGTACTGTACTTCCTCGCGCCTGTCTGGTGTAAAATATGGTTCAAAGAGTTGTTAAAATATCCTTTAACACGTCGCTTTCTCACAAAAGTTGTAATGAAATAATAAAATAGAGTTTACAGTTTAATTTTTAAAAGTTATGTTTTTAGCCTCTTTGATATTAAAAATTAGAGCCAGCTTTAATTATTATATTATTATGTAATTATAAATACTTACAAACCTTAATAACTTTCTAACTACTAATGTTCCATCTGTATACAGTGGGTCTATCTGAGTACACTTATTTTTATTTATATATAAGATTTATATACCGTACACATTAATGCAAATTATTTCAAATGGATTGGAATCTTACATAAGACATTTCATCTTGTAGATCGTGAATTTGGAATTAATCAATGAAACGTACAAGTAACGTAAACTGTCTTTATGGACACTTCGCTTAAATTAGATTCAGGACCATTTTATGCGCCAACATAAAAAGACAGGTGTATGTTCGCATGAGTCACACATTTTTTTTTATTCACACAATCAATTCGAAATTAGCGTTTAAGTTCGGGTTTAACAAACTGTTTGACCCCTTTTCAACACATTTCATCATATGGAATAAGCATTGTAAATAATGATTATTTATTATAACATTAAACATTATCACTACAAATAATACGAAATGGCCATAAACTAACATCAAAAATAAATTTAAATATTAAAAAAGAGACCTCTGCAGAAAAAAGAGACCAGACGAGTTAAATTAATTAAATAACAAATTTCAATATTACAAAAGAAAACTCTCAAGAAAATAATAGACGAGACGAGTTCATATAATTAAGTTAGATTATTTTAGTCACAAGAACAGGGGTTATACAAACTTCAGACATGATAAAAGATGGAATGATAACGAATATTCCGAAGTAGCTTTAAACTACTAAAGGAGAAACTGAATAGATTTGGCCTCTTCATTCTCTACTCTGAGAAGGTATACTTACAAGAAAATGTAAATTTTTTATTTATTATTTTTGATATTACGAAGGAATGGTGAATATCTAGGAAAAAGTAGGTTTCAGTTTTGAGAGAGTTTTCAAATCTTATCTAATTTGCTTTTCGTACAATTAATTTTCAATATTAACACATGAAAAAAGTTAAGGCTGTATTTATATATTGCCGAGATTAATGAACAAAACGCTAATTTACAATGTATGAAAACTTTGTATCACAGAAACTCAATGCAGATACGGAACAATACAGAATTAAGTTTCCATTTATAAGATTATATGGGACTACGTATTTCATTTCATATATTGGAAGAAAACTTTACGAGTATAAATGCACTGTGTTATCGAGCCCAGCCCATATTTTAGCGTTAATGGATCGACTTCCTGAAGCCAATATGCTTCTTTTAACATAGCCGCTGTGTCCATACTCCAAATATTTTCATTTAAGTCATATAAGTTATTTTTAAATATTTATAAAATGTATGAGTTATTATTTATTACAGTTATGTGGTTTTTATAATTAATTTGTA
Organism: Iphiclides podalirius; assembly: GCA_933534255.1. Classification (NCBI taxonomy): domain Eukaryota; kingdom Metazoa; phylum Arthropoda; class Insecta; order Lepidoptera; family Papilionidae; genus Iphiclides; species Iphiclides podalirius. The sequence goes on from OW152816.1 coordinate 3,563,425, forward strand.
AATTTTACATCCTATTTTTTTTTATTTGATAAAGGGACAAACGAGCTGGCGGTTCACTTAATGTTAAATGATAACCGCCTCCCATGGACATTTGCAAGACCCTTAGGGCTGCAGAAGCGTTGCCACCTAAAAATAAAGTGGGCCCCGGCTACCTCACTTACCAGTGCCAAACGCAGAAGTGTAACACTTCTACTTTACGAATTACTGGATGTAGATTTACATATTAATGAGTTATAATACATATATAATATGCTTTGTCCTTTGATATGGCGTACGTTTTCCCTCCTCGCGCATTTGATGTTCATGTATTAATTAACAACCTTATCGTAATATAATTTTTTTCATATGGATATATCACAATATCATTGTTACCATCAAATTATTCTAATCTATCAACGTACAAAATTACAATAATTATGTTGTTCACGAAATCATCATAAATTATCATATAATATTTTCAAACCACATTAAAATTGCATTTCACTGCAATAAAGTTAAAGCGAGAATTTTCAAACAAAAATATCGCTGGGGTTAATCATTCTTAACGCGGAAACAGCTTGAAAGCTAGGATAAAATTTGAAAAAGAGAAGTTAAGTACGTAACGTGTTTAACGTTACGTACTTAACTTACCATGCTTAAAAATACTTTATAATGTTAAACTTTGCGATTATGTTGCGGAAAAAATAACAAGGACATGGGTTCGTATACAACTTTATGACCGGTTCACATGCACTCCATCATCGAACCCGGCCCAAATTTCAACGCTAATGGTTCTATTTCCTGCGACCAACCTGACAACACACCCACATCGAAATATTTTCATTGAATATTTAAGGCAAAATATAACTTATATTTTTAGTGAAGCAGTTAATGCCATTTACATTCTAAGATGGGCAGTTACTGAGCCAAAGGTCAAACAAGCCATTCGCGAAACCCTTAGACATTGTATCGCAAGTTTGATTCCTAGGCTTTTACAACAAATATTATTATGTATTCTGGTCCTTAAGTAACGTTTTATACACACTAGTAGCACACGAGAAAATACACAGATACAGAATTATCCATCCGGAAATCGAACGTGTGACTTGCGACAAAACCAACTGGACGGGCAACCGGACTCCATGATGTAAATTGACTCTAGCCTATATAGGTTCTATATTGATAAATACAACAATTCAACAATGTCTTTCCGTCCATGAAACGGTTACTTATATGACCCTAAAATGTCGCTGGTGTTCGCCCTACTGATGAACAATGGGCAAAATTATATGCATTTCTTTAATCATTGACTTATTTCTGATCTCGCAACCTAGATTCATAACCGGTGTGACCTCAAATCGATTAAAGAATCCTGACTATAAGGCACCGCTGACTGCAATTGATTATAAATAATTGTTTCTCGGGTATAATTACATCGAAACTGTTAGATTCTATATAACTACAAAATGGTAAGATTCGTATATCGTATGCATACTCTGAATTGCCAAGAGTCACATTAAAACCAAGTTATACTTTACAGTAAAATATGTTAATAGACATATCAGAATATAATTATTCGCGTATCAGAATATATAATTAGAAACTACCTAATGTATATATTTGGGGTAACAATAATACATATTTTTTTAATTATACACAGAGTTTCAATGTTTTGATAAGGAATACGTTTTCGTTCCTCATTAACTGTTGATATACATTAATTACGGAGCGTATCTTGAATTATTATGAATTTATCTATACCGCAAAATGGTTGCATTTATGATTCTATATGAATATTTTCTTCAAAACAAATTTGCGCTGTGAGCGAAAACTGTAAATTAAAAACAATTAAGCTAAAATATAATTTTGTTAGGTTGTATATAAACGCCGTTAGAATGGAAGAAAGAGCCTAGCAGCTGTTGCATATAGAGAAAATTACCAATCCAGATAATTAACAGAAATAATACATATTTACTTCCAAGTGTAAGTTTTTTCCGGTGAGTAATGTTCCTGGGGTCAACTATTAATGATTTGCAACGCACTGCAATGTCAGAGTTTTTGAATATCCCTGATGGCATTATTTATCAAAAACTATCAGGTGAATCACTCACGAAACCTATAAGAAACACCGAGCACCTCTATGCTTATTGTATGATCTTTAAATAAAAATAAGAAATGGTGATTTATACATATATCTCTTAATTGAAATTATTACCTTCTTATTTTTTATACGTACGGCCACGCAACCGCTTCCGCAGTTTCACAAATGGGCAGGTTCATCTGGCATCCGTCATTAGTCATTCTCCTCATGCTCCACGACTTGACGGGGTTATATTGTATTGTAACTGCGATGCACAATTCTCCCTACCATAGCTGGAAGCCTTTAGATTTGCTGCTCGTTAGCAATAGATCTCCCTGCTCGCTTTATGTTCCAAGGAATCTGGTGGTTGCTCATCTAGAAGCGGCTGCTTAGGCAGCTAGCGCCGGCGGGATTATGGATGTGTACGAGTGTTCCCGGGGCCACTGCCGATATGCGCCCTAGGTGAAGAATCGTGGTGGTTGCCCGCTCTTGCTCCACCACAAAGGTATGCACAAGTATCACTTATACGTATCCAAAGTAACGTATGCAAAGGTATCCACCACAAAGGACCACACAGTAGCTTCCGCTGTTGTAATGGGCAGGCTTGTCCGAGTAAGTACCACGCTAGAAACCCGGGGTGAAGTATAGTTATACTTTCGCGTTTCGTCTGGTGGGGTAGCCGGGGCTCACTTTTTAATGTCAGCAACGCATCTACAACCCGTCAGCTTGTCTGTAGGTGGCCAGGTGCGGCGGTAAATATTTAGCATCAGGTGAACGGTCAGCTTGCCAACTTTTTAAATTAAAAGTCATTTCCCTCACGTAAACAAACAGCTCGTCCGGCGTGAAATAGTTACAGTTTTCCGGTCCGCAATAACTAGGGCCCAATTTCTAAGGTTGCCACAAGATTTTGTTTGGTTGTTTTGCAAAGCCACAGCTTTCATTAATGTCCATGGGCGGTAATATCACTTAATATCGGGTGAACGCCTGCTAGTTTGTCTTTCACGTAAAAACTTACACTAAAATTTTACACGTAAACAAATAAAACGCAAGTAATTAGGTTAGAATTAAAACAAAAATTAAAGATAGTGCTTTATTCATTACAGAATCTATACAGACTTTACCGAATTACAAAACATCAACAATTTTAAGACAGAATGGGGTGACTGGCATCTCGGCGGGAAACGTCTAAAAGCCGCATTAAGCACATATTCGTTATAAAGACGGTTAAATAAAATTATTTGCAACTTAAACGGCTTCATACTAATATCAGTCCTTACTTAATTCCTACCATCGCCGATTATTTAAAATGATTATAAACCACTGCTGTGTTCAATTTACCGTATACAATCAAATGAGGTAACTGATAACAAATAAATAGAGTAACTTAATAGCTAAGGCGGCGGACACACCGGTTGTTTTAAATGAATGTAACGCGATAGCTGTACTTGATGTGTCCGCAACCGAAATAATTTTCCACTCTTAGTTAAACGGAGGTTGCATACCTATTATAAATAATGTTCTATCGAAATCAAAGCAACGGACGCTAGGTTCTTAATCTATTTACATTGTTAGTCACATTAATGATAACGAATCTGAAAACATTCTATAACACCGATAAGGATTTAACCCCTGTTCAAAAACCTCTAAGACGATAACATGAGTGAATTTAAAATGTGGTTGACACTACAAGACAGTTTCTTCTGGCTCTACTAGCTATTAGGGATTTATAAGTCGGCTTTTGGGAGAAACTTTAGGTACAGTCACAATCTGCTACTGTTAATGACGTGACGTTCGGTACAGACAGAATCTTGCGTTAAAAATCCAAAGAAAGACACGGTTCTCTGTAAGCAACCTCCGATGTAGAGCGTTGATGGCGCGGCTACACTGCGTTTCCTGCGTTGTGCATACCGCCATTGACGCTAAGTGGGATGGTATTAAATTCGTCCTCGAGGTCTTCGTTTTTCCTGTATCGAGAAAAAAATACCAACAAGTCATCATTTTCAACGATAAAATTCAGTAAATTTGGAGATTGACGAAGTTTTTGTTGTTAAAAAAAAACTGTGTAGATAAAATACATTGAGATTTTCGTCGGCGTGTGTATCAGCCGTGGCTTAGTGGTTAAAGCGTCTGGGCGCGAATCCGGAAGACGTAGATCCGATTCCCGCAGTGGTGAAAAACTATTACATACGATTTTATCTACAAATTTTAATGTTTTGTCTTAAGTGCAGATAAAGGTAAAATAAAAGTACAGGTTTAGTCACACGAAACTAAAAACTTCTAATGTTTACACGAAAATAATTCTACCTGATCTAAGCATGTGTCTTTTTTACTATTAAAGCCATTCATGATCAAATAAATACCTTGTCAATATTCTCTTAATTGGACTGTAATTAGCATTAGACATTACAATAGTTGCCATGAATTAAAATGTTTCTTAGTTTTTTTTCTAAACTCATTTACAGGTTAAGTACTGTAATAAGTTTTTTTTTTAAATTTAGTACAGATGAAAAAACTCGTGGTATGATATATCCATATAGGATTGCCTATACACGACACGACATAAGTTGGATCACGCAACAGTTTACCACATTGGCGAGGTTTACTCAAAACTTTAAACATTATATATTTAAATAATTATACTCCTAGAGTATTAAAACATGTAAAAAAAAACATCTAAATATTTTATCGTACACAAAATATGATTTTATTTACGTTGTAGCGCTAGTGAACATAATTGGAAATCCAAATGGAAAAAACTACAAATATTACTAAAATATAAATGTAACTACGTGCGTATCTTAACGTGAATTACGTTATCGTTAGTATGAAACTAAGTCGATTTCGTTACAATCAAATTATTGAAAATTATATAAGAAATTTGTTACGGAATTTATTGCACTAAAGGTATTGGAATCTTGACCCTTCAACTTATGCGCCGTGTTTTGTTTTATGATAGCGTCCGCAAAGCTACGTCGTCCTCTCTTCTAAGGCTATCCCTATAACGCGAAATTTCAATAATTGTTATGATTAAAATTTGTATAAAAAGTACGAAAAGATTGTCGTCGCTGTGGGAATCGAACCCGTTTAATTTTGCCATCTGTTTAAAAATATGCTAATGCATTAGGCCAGTATTTTAATTCATATCAATTCGCACGAATCAAAGTTTGAAACAATTTGTAATGTTCAATTGTCAGCACTGCAGTGACTGAGCGAATTTGAATGGGATTTGAAACGCAGATAGGTTATCCGCGAGAGCTACTGGAACAACACATTAGATTTTAATCTCTTTGATGTTAACTATTTCATTACAACAAAAGCTATGCGGTTGTTGGACAAAAACTATAGATAGAATAAATAATAAGTTAACTAGGGTGTTGTTTGCACGAACAAATAGTTCAAATTCGTTTCCGCCACAGAGGACAGCAACAATCATTGCAAATGGATGAACTTCCCGTCCTGTGATATCGTTCAAAGGTCAAGCAAGGTCGTGGCGACTTTATGTTAGTAGATTTTTATTAGGCACATCGGTTGTTTTATTGTCACACAGAAGAAAAAGATGGTTTGAGAATTCTAAAAAATATCATTTTTCTATTGGTGTTAGTCACTAATCAACGTCAGTCGTAAAGATGCATTAATAAGAACATAATTGACACTTTAGTTAAGTGGTAATTTACTTCTACAGACTTTGTTGGATTCAATCGGTGAATTATTTTATCTTCTCAAATGTTTTTATTTTTAATTGTTAGTTATTATTAAGGTCGCAATATCATAAGAAGACCTTAGAGGTAATGTTGTAAAACCTTTCTGAATTTGCAGTGGTACAGTATAGTAGAAAACTCCATACCGTTTCCTATATTTGTATATGATTAGCACGATGAACGCGTTTCCGATGAAGAGCGCCGCTATCAGAAGCGATGGAATGACGATGTCTGCAAAAATGAAAATCATTTATAACATTAGTACTATTATCATCGCCAATTCCAATTTCAGCGGTCTACATTCCCCAAATTACGCCATGAAGCTCCGTATCTCACTTTAGTAATTGCCTTCTATTTATGTTGTTACAGATTCCATTTCATCGTGAACTCTGCTAATTATTTATTGATTACTTACGTAAAAAGACATTAATATTTGAACACAAGAAGGAAGTCGCCGGTGGTGGGATTTTTCTATTAGAAAATATTAATTATTTATTAAAAAAGTTTTCAATTAGCGTGGTACAGCTGGATTCTTTTTATGTGATAATTTTCAATTTATTTTAGTATTCTGCGTGAATATAGTCTATGGATAGTTATATAATGTAATAATTTTTGTCTAATATTAATTCGTTTCCAGACAATATTAAATTCGACAAAAAGGTTTACTATAAACCAGATGAGGCCAACCATTGGAAATAGTGAGGTGATATCGTTTATATCAAGGTTACCGATACTTATATTTAAAAAAAAACAAAGTTTATGGATTGCAAAGATATTACCTCAGATTCAACATATGCCAATCAGTTTCAGTGTATATACTACGTCGTAGCGCTACGCCATATCATTAATACGTGGACATTACTTAGAAATGAACTCACCGACAATCATGTTTGCTTCGTTGTGCGGCAGTTTTGTATCTTTCTCTGTAACTTCCGGTGACGAATCGTTAGCGACGACTTTAACAGTCGTCTCTTCTAAAACAAAAGAATTATAATGAGCATATAGAAATAGAACAATCGCTATTTATTTTAACAAAAATACAAGGACATTAAGTTTATTATAAACTCGTATATTTTCTAACCAGATGGGTAAATAGTTTAGTTAGAGCTTATTGCTGTATACCTAGTAATGTTTAACGCCACTGGAATTCGACAAACTGAATCACAGCCTCAAGATCAGAACAGCAATAACCAGCAACCCGGATTCAAATCCCGGTGCCAGTACCAATGAAATCTTAAATTTTAAGTGCTAACTCAACACGTACTCAACAGAGAAGGAAAACTTCGTGAGGAAACCTGCATGTATTTGAAATAATCACAAAAAAATATTTCGAAGATATGTGAAGGCTGCCAATTCGCAGCGAGGTCGCGTCGACTTTATGACCTAAACTAGGGGCATATATATGATGTTACTTTATATTATTACACATTATTATAACAAATATGCATATTATAAATAGAGTTGAGGCAGAGTTTCTTGCTGCACGTCAAGAAAACACACATCACTGAACAGTGAACATGCTTATAAAAATCGTTGTTTCTTAAAACTTTAATAACTTGACAGCTAATGAAGATATCACAATATTTTTAGGAAAAGGCCAAGTGTCTAAGAAACCTCCGGAAGATTACCGGAGCCGCGATAGCTAACTTCGGGTGGTATCTTAAAATTTGTTCCTGGTCAAACTCATCTAGATCATTAAGATATTTCGGTAAAGGTGCAGATTTCTTACGTAAATTGTTTTATAATGCCTCGAACGTTTTCTTTGTAAGCCTCGAATGTGTGGAGACTGTTCTCACTCAGTAGTTACATATTATTCTGTCACATCTATGTAATTGTCAATGAATGACAGATATATTCAAAGCAATAAAGAACTTCATATTAACATAAAAAAAAAATTAAAGAAAAAAAAACAAAACGTCTTTTTTTGGTCAACTTCGCACTAAATTACTGATCCAATATTTGTTTTATACCAAGTTTAGGAATGAGTATAAAATATTAAAATCTTCAGAGCCTATCTTGAAAAAATGTCTTCGGCCGATATTTCCGAAACTATACACTTTAAGGCAAAAGTGATAGAAACCATTATTGTAGAGAATCAAATTTCGCTTCTTTCGTTTCCAATAAAATTATTCATAAAACTTACAGCTTACGATTTATGGCTCGTTTGAGAAACAGCTCTTTCTATTTCAGCTGCTATCTTATAACATTGTATCAGTAAAAAATGGTCTATCCATTTTAAAAGGTTGAATGATTCTTCACAATATTTATTTGAATTTTTTTAATGTAAACATATCTTTGAACATTTACGGACATTTAATATTGGACTACCGGCTGCACTGTAAAATTTCAAGCTATGCATAGAGTATAATGATACAAATTGGAGTGATAAGACCTCAGTAATTAACCTCGTAGGATAATGAACATAATTTTTAAAACAATAACGGTATTAAGACTGATTCGTCATTCATTTCCGAATTTCAATAAACTAAATTAATGATTAAATCTAACAACGATTCGTAAGTTTCACCACAACACTTCCTTCACAATACATTATCTGTGCAAAGACAAACTGAGATGAACTTAAGAGACCCCTCTCACTCGTGAAGCGTCGCTTGCTTTATGACACAGAATTAATAGCGTCTGCTGGAAACCCTCGCAACGCCAACTAGGTCGGACGTAACGCGATCCCGTGAAGGATTTTATCAAAAGAAACTAAGAATTTTACTTCATCTTAATGTATAGAGCCGTGATAGCCCAGTGTCCGGGCGCTCGCCTTTAATTCAATGTACTCGAACAACCTGAGTTCCATTCCCGGAGCCAGCACCAATGGAATTGTTAATTTTAAGTGCTGAATTACCTCGCGCTCAGCGGTGAAGGAAAACATCGTTAGGAAACCTGGATATTTTCGAAATAATAAAAAATTCTAAGATTATGTTAGGTCAGCAAAACCGCAGTGGGGCCGCGTGGTGGACTATGCCCTGACACCCTCCGTACAGAGTACGCCTTTACCCAGCAGTGGGAAACTTATAGGCTGATACTTTACTTTTTAATTTATACGCTACGCACATGTTATAAGATTATACTTCATAAAGTATGAGAAACTATCTTTAACTCATTCAAAACTTGTTAGTTCATTATTTATTTATTCGTTCATTATCAAATCAGCCCATTGCTGAGCGTACTTTTTCCCAAGGCGCGTACTACATTAAACCGAATTGACACTAATACTATAATTGTATTATTATCGACAAAATATAAATGTAACATAGAACACACATGTCCGTGTACTTCGCTAAGGATCGTAAGCTGAAACATATTTTTTATGTTACGATTAATGTAACTCAATTAAAACAATGAATATTGCTACCGATCAAGAAGTACAGAAGGTAAACCGAATACCTGTAACCGACACGATTCTATGTTGATACCGTATTAATTATTAGTGATACAACTGTGTAGTGTTGAAACTCGACTACGTTACAGTAAAGCAGTTCCAATCTCCGCAATTGCCATGAGACAATAGCAAAATATCGATAAAATCTATCGAAACCCATCACTAGTGCTATCATGATGTATTATGGAATGAATTCGGTGTATTACATAACCAATCAAGGGTAGAGGAGCTTCGATGAAGAGCTGACGCTGGCCGGCCGGAGTTACGTTTAACCAGTTTAATTATTACATTGTTATACAGCGACGCCGCTAGTGATGTAATAGATGTGATAAATATTACACATATTATCACACATCGATATCCAAAAAAGTAACTTGTCTTCGCCGGTAAAAATTATCACATTCTTATATTGTCGTTGAAACATCCAAGCCCTAAATTTTACAGCTTTCACTTAGATACTTATCATATATGCACCGATTAAAAACTATCGTTTAGTACTCAACCAATTCCTTGAGCTGAGTATTATAAAAGCTTCTTGCAAACTGAAACCTTAAGATAAATAATTACAAGGTTTTATAACATCAAAAATTGTACGATAATTTCTAGATGTTTTTATTACTACTTTCTTTTTATTAAGATTGTTGCCTTTTAAATGACTTTACAAATGTGCGGGAAGTCGATGGATGCAGGTGGCTCAGGATCGTGCTTCATGGCAGTCTGTGGGGGAGGCCTATGTTCAGCAGTGGGCTCAAACAGGCTGAAATGATGATGATGATGAGATGACTTTACCGCAAACAATCTTACTATCTCATGATGCATAAAAGTATAACCCACATCTCTATTTCTTTCTGACTCATTTCTGAGATCTTTCGATATCGACGAAAATCTAGCACATCACTAGGCGTTGTCGACTCTTGTTCCCGCTCCTGAATTATTACTTTAGCGTTAAGTTGACGACGGTTGCGATGACGGCGGGATCTCTGCGTAATTGCTTGTAAGACGGCGCGATTGGCCCCCTTTGAGAGATCTGATTGTGCCATCGTGAAAATTCTCAGAATAATATTTGGCATTCGCTACGTAACCTATTTCAATTTTTCTACCATTTTCCAGGCAAACGGGTTCTTTTACGTGATAACTTGTCAAGAGAGCAGGCAATTTAGTTTTTTAGCGAATACAGCCGCCCGTGGACATCTGCAACATCTGAGGGTATGCGTTGGCAACATTTAAAATAATGGGCCTCGGTTACCTCACTCACCAAACGAAAGGCGAAAGTAAAATACTTCCACTCTCCGCCAGACTTTTATGAGCCCGTGGTACTTCCCCCAAGGAACCTTATTGTGCAACAACAGAAGCTACTACATAGCCCTAGTAGAGTAAAGGTTAAAGTTAACAATTTTTCTGTCTATTTCGTAAAACCTCTATTAATCGTTTCCATTCATTATTAACATTTCATTGTTTTCTTGCTATACATAAACAGCCCCATTTCTGACATTGAAAAAAGTTGGTACTCTACTTTTACTATAATTGACACATTTCTAGAACCATGAGCAAAAAGTGCACTCTCTTGAAATTTCTATCCAATTCGGGAGACAAATTGACTTTTTTCGAGTCAATCTATAGATTGACATAATTTAAAAAAAAATCAAGAGTACTTTAAAAGAGCCGAAGTAAAAAATTGCCACAGGCGAAACAGCGCTGCACTATTTTTTAATTAATAAAAGCGCCAACTGGGGCTTTCGAACATCGCGTAAATTCAAGTGGTATTATTACGGGCCATCCCTCATGTTGCTGAGAATGAGATCATTTCAGTGGCTCCCAGTCATTATGGTATCGTGTGCACACTCGAAGTGACGTATCACTAACTTGTGAACAACCAAATTGATACAATGCAAATAAGGATAACTCATACGATGAATACAATAAGTTAATAATTAATTCGAATACCTGTACTTTGTTTTTAATTAAGAAAAATACTAATTTTATCACGCACTGGAGAGAACCTTATTACTTGTCTATCCTTTCTCTTTTAAAAGCTTTTATCACAAAGATTGATATCGGACGAAAATTTAATTTATTCAAAGTAACAAAGCCTGCCGTAGTCAATTACGTGAGAACTCGTAAGACATAATCCATTCATCCATCTTAACCACGCGATGCATGTTTAGAATGAACCACAGATATTTATGCGGTAGTATTTCTTAAATGTAAGGTTGCGTTACTATACTTCAAACCAAAATCAGTAAAAATTGTCAAGCGTCATTTGTTTTGGAAAAGTGACACGTTTTAAATGTAATGAATTTTAATATTCACTCACACGTTTATATGTGTGATTGAAGGACTTTGTTTATTATTAAATCATTTCGCTATAAAGTTTCCTCATAATGTAAACGTATAAAATTGCAATATCCGTTTAACCCTACGTGTTTGCGGCTTTATAATATTCCTTCTCTTTTCTTTTCTAAAATCACCCCTATCGTTAATCCTGTCTAACTATATCTGTAAACCAAACATCTATTACCTAGTGTTGATGAAACGGAAGGCGTAGTTTTGAAAGGTCTCCCACTAGATAGACCAACTATATCGCAAGTCACGGGGTAACCGATGGATGCAAATGCACACTCCTCCCTTAGTTAACGCACGCATGAGTACATGCGCGGCCATTGTTTCGATCAAATTCGTGGGTTATAGCTAGCCCACGGGTTCTGCGTCCGATGAAGCTTTAATAGTCTATGGACTGAAAGAGCTAACATCAGTTATAACAAAAAAAGTAATGACACGAAAAACACCGCAAATTGCAGTGTCCTTTATGGTGTTTTAAGAGGGAGGCCTTTGTTCAAACGGTGGACGTCTTCCAAATGATTATGTTAATGAAGATGATGGTGATGATGATGAAGACAATGATGATGATGATCAAATCGCCAGAATCGTAACAACTTCCTGTCGACCATACAAAAACTTGTCACGAGCGGAAGTCGAACTGAGTCACTTATCAACTGCATTTTACAATTTGTGTAAACTACTTACACACTCACTACACGTTTGTATCTTATTAGTTATATTTAAACAATAACTAGCGTAAATGAAATAATGACACTGATGATAAAATGAGAATCCCAACGCTGAAAGCATGGTTATATTGAAACGTGAAACGCATAGCGAGCATACGGACTGCGTCACGCCACAGTCGAAAGATAAGCGGCAATTTAATTTAACAGCGTTAAAGTTGACAATGGGCGGACGACGAATTGGTGAAACACGCGAACTCCGATAAAACGGCACAATGGGTCAGCCCTGCGGCGTGGCGACTCTACGTGCTTATCTCGCAATAACCGAGTCTTTGTCACCGCGGCTGCTAACATGCTCATTATGTGGTAATTACGATATCATATGACCATAGTTCTTGACTTCAACATTACAACCGGAACACTACAAACATGAAAGCGATTGACTCGAATAATCAGAATGCACTAATCAATAATCATCCGAATCGTTTCACGGCGACTCTTTATTCAGTATTATTTAATAAGAGATATAAGGTTATTAGATTTAGTTACACTATACCGAGATCAGTTTTAAGAAGTGGTAATACTGAACTCTTACCCGAATCACTTTACACGCAACTTGTGGAACTTAACCCCAATCTTTGGCGTAAAATGGAAGTGATACACTTTCCACCCGTTAAACTCATGGATAGTCCGGTTCCATGGGTAAATAATGTCAAATACTTAGGTGTCTTCCTTGACTCTAAACTCAAATTCAGACAGCACGTGACTCGGGTCAGGAACCGGGCGGCCTTCGTACTAGGTAGCCTGTATCCCCTTTTAAATAAAACTTCAAAAATGTCCCTTAAGGCAGTAGTTCGCCCCATCATGACATACGCGAGTCCGGTCTTTGCGCACATTGCCCCGAGGCAAATACATCGGCTTCAGGTCATCCAGAATCGATTTTTGCGCAGAGCTACGGGAGCCCCGTGGTTCATGCGGAACATCGACTTACATGTAGATTTACAGCTGCCAACCATCGCTCAATTCCTGAAGTCAGCGTCGCGCCGCTACTTCGAATCCGCCGCCGCGCATCCCAATCCGTTAGTTGTAGGTGCCGTCACCTACAAACCCCTACCGCTAGGTTCGTTCCGTCGCCAATGGCGCAGACCACGACACGTACTCGATTTCTTTGACGATGAGACGAGTATCGCCATCGACAAAATAAAACAATTACGCAAACACATCAGATCACACCGCACTCGCCGGCGAGTGCGGCAAACATATACTAGGTTCCGCCACGTACCTGGCAGGTTTTCCCCCGTTAATGATAGAAGCGTTGCTGGAGTTTTTTCCGCCACTTCTTCTCCCAGCGCCAACGCTTTCCGAAGTGGCAGTAATTTTAGATCTAGAAATTCTCCCAGTCAGATAATAGCTACCGATCGAGCCGAAGTCCGGCCCTCTCGGGCACCCTCGAATCGGAATGCTAAACGCGTATTGAGTGACAGCCCAAGCCGAGGTTCCCTCTCGGAGACCCTTGAGCCTGGTCACTCCATGGAGCGTCCGCCAAAGCGCCCTAAGAGCTTGGCAGCCTCCCAAACCGGTAATAATAATAGAGTGACGGCCCGAGCCGAGGCTCCCGGGAGCCCTCGAGCTTAGTCACCATAACGCGTAATAATATTACGCCGAGGTTCAGGCTAGGCGCCCCGAGCGCCCGGCCACCTCAAGTCCGGCGAAACCGTAAAGGCCCCTAAGGCCAACAGTAGCTCATCAAGCCCAAAAAAAAAATGATACACTTCTGCGTTTCGTCTGATGAGTGAGGTAACCGGAGCCTACGTCAATAAAATGTGGCAACGCATCTGAGACCCTAAGGGTGTTCCAAATGTCCATGGGCGGCGATTTACACTTAACATCAAGTGAAACACTAGCTCGCTTCTCACATAAAAAAATCGCTGGTACCTACGCCGGTAAGTTGGTACCAACGTTTGAAGTGAGTGTTGGGGCCATATTTTTTCTATACAAACCATCAGCATTAGATCTGATTTTGCTATATTTTTCAGGTTTATTACATTTACAATTAAATTTATTAACGCACTATGAAGGGCAATCATTGGTTAACAATACGTTCATTTATTTTCTAATGCAGTTGTTAAGTTTAAACCCTGCTCTAAATTTTAGTTGAATTTGTGACGACCATAACTTATCTGAGCCCTGACAATATAAACAATTTTACTTACTGAAATGTAGATGACAGATATTTTTAACGGGCAAATTGAAAAATAACAACCAACTTGTATTGAAATTGCAAAGAGTAAACAAAATTTTCAATTTGACGGCAAAATACGACGAACTCGAAATAATCAATAACTAAAAACGAAGACATTATGATTCAACTGTTTCATATTGTGTGTGAATAATCATTAATAATTAACAATGATATGTCGACCCGATTGGCGTGGGGAGTAGTGACCCTGCCTCTTGCGCCAGAGGGTGTTGGTTCGATCCCCACTACTGGAAAAATTTTGTGTGATGAACATAGTGTTTTTCCAGTGTCTGGGTGTTTTCATATGTATATTAATGTATTTATTTACAAAAGAAAAGTATGTATATCAGTTTTCTAGTACCCGTAGTACAAGCGTTGCTTAGTTTGGGACTAGAGAAAATGTTGTGTAAAAAATGTGTCCGAATTATTTATTATTTATTTATATTAATTTATAGTTTGTTTATGATTTCACCTTTTGAGACACCTTAGATTTATGAGAACACCTTTACTTGCTAACGTTCATAACATGTCTGTTAACATGTATGTTCCCATAAAATATTCCGAAGGCATATTTTCAAATGTCAGTAGCGTCATAAGAACTAATGGCTCTCTCATTCGATAAAATTCAAAATGGATAGAGGAAAAGACATTGAATGAAAGCAAATCGCCTGAAAATCTGTTTCCTTTCTAGCAGAGCATGTCAATCAAAGTGAAAAAATATTTTCTGTGAAATTCCTGAATATGGAAAGCGACTAAAAATTTATTGTATTTTCTGAGGTACTTTTAAAATGTTGAAAAATTTTAGGGATAGATAAGAATGAAGAAATGCTTTCGAATACGTAACCAAGATGTAAAAATAGTATCAGCCAAATTTATTCTATTACTTTGGGTTTCTTTTTTTTTAAATACTGTCACATCCTTTTTTATCAGGCAATTACGGAAAGATTTCGTCAACAAATTATGCAAGCTCATTTTTACAGGAACAAAACGTAGGCACGCACTATGCATCCAGTATAGAAAAATATATAATGTAGTATCGTCACATAAATAAATTTCACGAAGAAAAATTGTTTATTTTAAAAATAAGAAATATTTTTTAAATCATCTATCATCTACCATCCAATATTATAAACGTACGCCTTAAATTTTCTTTAAAATTTAGAGAACCGTCGATATTGGGGTCATTAACTAGCTAGTGATTGATTACCTTTATTACGATTTTTGATAAAACTCGTTTAAAATTTAGACGTTCGCGTTAGACTAACTTGGGCTACACTAGACAAAACACAGTCATAAAATAGAAAGCTTTAAAAGCACGCGATATAACCCCCAGGATATTAAGACTATATTATATTTTTTTTATTTAATAATATTATATACGATTTATGACAGAGGTATAACCATTCGTCATAAAAATAAACTGAAGTAATGTAATTAAAAAGTTGACATTAAACCTTTACTTGCTAACAAAAATCACATTAGTTTGGAATACATGATATTGAAATAAAACCTTATATATTTCCACGCAGTCAACCTGATGAAAAGTTACTATGTAACTAACAGTTCCATTTGTCCTTAATGAATAATTATGACGCTAATACAAAGGAAAGAGATTAAATCTTGACGACTAGTACTTGCCCCAATTGTTTTCGAATTGAGCATGAGAGAAATAAAAATTTTGTTATTCTGGTGATAATTAATTTTATTAAATAAAGAATAAAAATTGGAAGGTTTAGCTTTTACAAACCAACGATATTACTTTTAATATCGTTTGAATAGAAAATAATGAGAAATAAATGCTTGGGTCAATGTGCGGCGAAACTTTTTATTAGATTTCTTTCTGTTCTTGAATGAGTTGAAAAGTTCACCTAGTATGGATGTTTGGAATAAAAACTGAATTTAGAATGCCTTTTCGTTGTCGTTTTGAACCATTATTTTGTATTTTTCTAGTAGTGTGATACAAAAAAAATTTCGCATTGAGACGTAAGTGACATAAACTGTTTATGAAAGCAGTTGTAATTTTACTTTGTTGTAAATTTACTTTCATAAAACGTAAAGAAAGTTTAAATAAAGCAGGGAGAGAATTTGGAGTAATTTCAAAAAAGAAAGAAGAAAGCAATGACCTCTGACGACACGACGCTTTTAGTGCAAAGCAAAGCTAAAATTAAAATATCTGTGAAACAGCTGACGCCCGACGGGCGAATTACTAATACTTTAGGAAATACAATAAATTAGTATTTTAATAAAGAGCCTTGACATGAAATACTTTCCCGAAGTGCTTCTTGAAAATTAAACAGCAATTAACGACAGCCGTTTAATAAGTCTATGATTATGCACTTCGACGGCAAATCAGTACCTAATCGTAACGCTATTATCGAGGAAATTTTTATCGTGTATTGATAAGAAGTCTCTAATTGCAAGTTGTATGAAAAATATAGCACGCACACAAACACAATTGTATTGAGAACATTAAGCATAAAAAGTCTGTGTAATATTTTTAATCCAAGCGTTAAATAACACATTAGAAGATTATTTTTTGTAAAATCTTAATATTCCTTACAGTCACTTTAATTTTATGGAAAAATCGCTATAATTTGTTTAAGTCACTACCAAACACAACACGAACGATAAAAAAATCGCCTAATACATAATTAGAAAAAATATCGAGCGAGACCATGGAATGTAACGTAACACACTATTAGAAATATTTTGTATGTAAACTCACTGCGTGTGCCGACACGTGGTTTCTTGGGCAGAAATTATCACAAGCGTTCAGTGTAGGAAAGAGCGCTACAACGACTGACCACGGAATAGACGTTGTACAGATGGAATACCCTTGTATTTACCGAAACGTGGTTGAAGCAAAATCCCTTTACTAGGCGATGAAAATAATAATGCGTTCGTAAGCACAAAAATACGTTCTATTGTAACGGTATAAAGTTCAAAATTTATTACACTTTTGTGGTTCGTAAAGAAGTGTTCGGAAACCGGCGAACCTCATGCTATCACGCTCTTTTCCTGTTAGATTAATACCATCCGACAGAGACGCACGTTGACTGACACGCCAATGCGAGTATATTCACCTAAGTAGTGAATGACCGTGAAAGACGAACAACCCCAAACTTTCACGTACTTACACGCTTTAACATAATAATTTTTTATAAGTTTAGGTTTCATAAATTTTTAATAGCTAAGCTCAAATTAATACTTTCCATAAAAGACACGTCTAGTAAGTCATTTTAGGAGAAGTTAAAATTTCAAAGTGAGACAGAGCTTTATAATTTATAACTATTAAAGCTTTGAGCTAGAGTAGTATTCATGAAAAGAATTATAACTTATTTACAAAAATGTAAATAAAAATAATCCATTAATTTTGGATAATCGTACAATAGACGGTTGTATTATGATGCTACTATTACTCTCTTAATCTTTAAAAAATTTAAATTTTGGGGGAAAAAAATTCTCTTTTTATTTAAATTGACCTAAAATTTATTTCACATAATATGTGGAATACGCAAATCATAATGAGAATTAACAAATGAGCAATGGACTGATAACACAATTGACTTAATGATTTTTTTAAGTATTAAGAGCGATTCACTTACCTATACATAAAGGCACAGTATCATTCCACCGATTATCATCAAAGCACCAAAGCATTCTTGCCCTCTGGTGCGTATCAGCGAAAACAAAATTTACATTACACATGTAATGAGCAACATCTTCGTTACGGTACACAAGATAACCGTCAGATGGCGCTGGTAATGTAACGCATCCCATACCTAAGAGATGATGTATTATGATTATATGTTTGACATATTAGTGATTCATATTTAAATTATAAAATATTAAAACTTTTGACTTGTATAGTACAACAAAATTTCTATTGCAATCATATTACATAAATTTTTTCATGCCATCTAGCGAGCCACAGCTGAACTAACAATAATGCAAGTAACTTCCTCATTCTGCGCATCCAACAGATGGCGCCGTATCAATAAGTGTGACGAAAAAATTATTTCAATAATGAAAGAAACTAACTTTCTTCATAGTAAATTATTTATAAAATTGTAATAAATGTTATTCTAATATTTATTCATGCTATATATTATAAGTCATAAGAGCTCCGAGCTCTCGTACTCACTCGTCTTGTATCTTGTATTAACTGATGTTTGTGCTTACAGTCCCGAGACTATTAAAGCTTCATCTGACGCAGAACCGGTGGGCTAGCCAGAACCCACGGGTTTGGGCCCTCCGCTGTGGGTAGGGCCACGCATGTGCTCATGCGTGCGTTTAAGTGTGGTGTGTCATCTAAGGGCCATCGAGGTCGCGGTTCGGACCGAAACCCCGATGGCCGTCGACTGTGCAATTAGCTAATCGGTGGCTGGGAGCGGTGAGAACCGCCCCGGAACGCGGGTGTACCTTGTGTACGCGTTGTGTTGGTCTCGCCGTGCTCGAAGGCGAGGGCGAACTAGTATGTTTGTTGTTGCACTAACTGTGGGTGTATTGTTATCCGGCGGGACCCCCGGCGGTGGGTCCGGCGTATCTAAGTCCCCTTCCTCGACCGGGTCGATGAGGACGTTTCGCGGGCGACGCTTGTTGACGTTCGCGTTTGTGTCGGGTTGGTAATTTGCTGCGCTTACCACCAGAGGGTTGGGATGATGTTCGGCTCTATCGAAGAACCGTTTCGGTCAGGTCTTTAAAATATTCGCGAATCGTCGGGAGTCTGCAATCGCTGTGCAGGTCGACGTTGCGTTGATACCACTGCGCACCGGTTGCACGGCGGATGAACTTATTTTGTACTATTTGCAACTTGTACAAGCGAGTAGGGTGCGTGTGGGCGAAGGTCATGCATGCGTAAGACATAATAGGTCGTACGCAGGTCTTATATAATAATAATTTGTGTCTTAAGGGCATTTTACTTTTAGCGTTAGTTAAATTGTGTAGCCGGCCGGAGACGAACGCGGCTCTATTGCGAAAGTTATTAATGTGCGTATTAAATGACATACGTGAGTCGAAATTGACTCCTAAGTATTTGACCTTTTTCTCCCAGGGGAGCGGTTGGCCATAAAGGGATATTTGCCCCAAATTTCTGCATTGACGAGGGCCATTATAAAGATGTGACGGGTAAGTACTTCGTGTGAAATGATTCGCCACACTCTTTTCGGGATTTATTTCTATTCTCCATTTGCGGAACCAGTCGCCGAGGCGGTCGGCGGCGCTTTGGAGTCGAGGGGTTAGTTGTCTAATGTTGCGGGCTGAATAAAAGAGCGCCGTGTCATCCGCGAAAAGCGCGAGATTGACGTGGGGGTCTTTAGGTATATCGCTCGTGTAGAGCGTAAAGAGCAAAGGTGAGAGGCAGGAGCCTTGTGGTACGCCGGCCGTGAGGCGGCGGCTTGTGGAGAGGGTGCCTTCAACTCGATATCGAAAAGAGCGGTTTGACAGGAAGGCCCGGATGGTGTGTACGAGCCAACTGGCACTTTGAGTGTGTACAGCTTGTAAAGCAAGCCGTTATGCCAGACCTTGTCGAATGCTTTTGCGACATCGAAGAAAAGAGCCTCTGTACTAATATGTTTAGGGTGATTTAGGCCTTTTAGGATATGTTCCGTTAGGCGGAATAGTTGATCGGGACAGGAATGTCTAGCTCGAAAGCCGAATTGTTCCGCCGGCAGAAGGCCGTTGGTAAACACGTGCTCATTGAGCCTGTTTAATAAAAGCCGCTCGTAGAGCTTCCCCAGGCAACTGAGGAGGCTGATGGGACGATAACTAGAGAGCTGGTTGGCTGGTTTATTCGGCTTGCGAATGCCGATAACCGTGGCTTCTTTCCAGTCGTCCGGAAAGGAGCAACTGGAGAGTAAAGTGTTGTAAATGGTCGCCAGTAAACAGATAAGCGGCCCAGGGAGAGCTTTAAGAATTTTGTTACTAATATTATCTGGGCCCGGGGCGGATTTGGGTTTTAAGTTTTTAATAATATCTTGGACCTCTTCGGGGGCACTGAACTCATAGGTTCGCCTTCCGGTGGAAGTGTAGCTCTAATCTCGATTACGCGGTCCACCTCCGTTAGGTGGGCTGTAACGATGTGTTCGCGCGATGACGTTGTCCGGCTGACTAGGTTGTCCGCAAGGCATTCGGCTTTTTCGGAGTCATCTAGGGCTAATGAAGTGCTATTAGGCATTGCTAACGGCGGTAGGGATTCGCGGGGCTCTGCTTTCAGACTGCGGGCCAACCGCCAGTAGGCGGTGTGCGATGGCTCGATGTCCTCTAGGAGAGTGTCCCTCGTTATATATCGGTGTTCCGATACACGATCTTTGACTTCTAGCTGAAGGCGTCGAAGTATGGTTCGGTTCGATTCCGATCGGTATCGGTCGAAAGAGCGTTTGGCTGCATTTTTCTGCCTAATTAGCAGTCGCAGGTCGGGCGGAAAGTTAAACCGTCGGTCGCCTGACAGTTTCACCGTCCGTTCCGAGTCTGCGACTGCGGAAGTGATGGTTTTTCGGAGACTTGCTATCGCTCGATCTGCGTCATCGAACGTAGCTATCGTCTCGGGTAGGTCGACTAAGTCCTGGGAGTCCAAGGCCTTGAGTTTGACCTCAAGACGATGCCAGTCCACTACGGATTTGGTCGGAGGCACCGCGCCGGTGTTCTGGCCCAGTTTACACAGGACGGGCCTGTGATCTGAGTCTAGTTCATGGATTGTCTCTATCGACTCGATGTCGAGTGAGACCTCCCTGAATAACATAATGTCTAGGACACTCGGTGACGCGTGTTGGTAGTTGTCCACCGTAGGATACCTAGTGGGAGTCGCGGGAGCGTCTATGCTAAAGTTTAGGTTATCGGATAATGATGCTTGATGAGAGATGCTTTCCGTTGTTGTTTGGGATGCTGTGGGTGTCCCATGAGCCGTGTTTGCAGTTTAGATTTACTGCAATTATCACGGAAGGGCCTAAGTTAAGTAGCGTATCTAGGTCGCTTTGAAGTAAGGTTCTATTCCCCGAGAGGTAGGCTGAGACTAGTACAAGCGGCCTGTGGCCGGTGAGCGCTAATCTACACGCGGATACCTCTATTTGACTTAGCTCTGGAATGTCAAGCGGGCAACAGTGCAAGGACCGTTTATAATAAATTAATGTGCCTCCCAGACGGTTTGCTAACCGGTCGTGGCGGACAATATTGTAATTTGCGATTCTGGGATCGCGTACACTAGGTTTCAAGAATGTCTCTTGCACTAGAAAAATATCTACGTTATAATCGCGAAGGAATTCCGCGATTTCGTCCCTTTGACCCTTTATGCCGTTTGCGTTGAAATACCAAACAACCAGAGCCCGAGGTTTTGTTCTACCTGCGGTTGTACTTCCCATTAAGGTGTTTTTATGGGTCTAATTAACGACGCGGCGGAGCGCGGTTTTATTGCGCGGACTATTGTTTTTTATGGTTGGCTCGTAAAAGCCCAAAGGGCTTCCACAAGCGTTTTATGTTGGCCAATTGCCAGATGTGGCGGCCGCTATTTTAGCGGACAATACGGCGAGTTCCTGCCTATTGATCCTATCTAATAGGCTACAGATGTTTGCTATTTGCGCGAATGGGTCGTCCTTGTTTTCCGCGAAAACTGACGGAGTTGGCTGCACCTGCGGCCGCGGCGCCGTTTGAGAGGCGGGCAGCTGTTGTGCGATCGGTCGTGAGGCGACCGGGATTACCGGCGTGGTTATCTGCGCGGCCACCTGGGGTTTCGCCCAGGCGTTTGTGACGGGTACGGGCGCGGGAACGTATTTAACGGGCGCGAGTTTGGGCAACGTGGATTTCGCGGGAGATTTTCTCGCGGGAGTTTTCGGGGCCTTAACGCAACCTCTGTAGCTAGCCGGGTGGCCGGTGGCGTGACAGTTTACGCAGTCCGGCGGATCTGCGCAATCTTTCGGCCTCGTGCACTCGGTAGTGCCGTGGTCACCGGTGCATTTGACGCACCATGGGTGAGCGAAGCAGTTATTGGCCGTGTGGCCAAAATGCTGACAGTTGTGGCACTGTGCCACAACACCTGATTTACGCGGGGGCTCGATGACTAGGCCACTGAGCCCACAGACCCTCTTTAGGTTGAAGATGGCCTTACCTTCCGGGGTAGGGTCAAGTTCAACCATGACCATGTCCATAGGGTCACGGGTTCTGGGGTGTCTAAGTCGTCGCACTGCGTGTACGGGGTATCCCTGAGTGCGGATATCGACTTTGACCTTATCGACATCCGACTCTTTCGGGTCGCCCTTGATAACTACCCGAAGTTTGCGTTCTTCGGGCAACGAGTAGGTGTGAAAAGGCCGCCGCGGCCTATCTTATTTTCGCGCAAGTATTTCGTTCGCGGCGGAAATCGATTCCGTTGAGGCAAGGTATACGGGGTCGCCATCGGTAGCGGGGTGTTTTTCGACCCTTTTTCGCGGATTTTATGACGGTGGCCGTTCAAACCACGAACAGCGGGGGTCGTTTCGACCTCCATATCCGATCCGCCGTCCGATTGTGAGTCGGGTACGGCGGTGTGGACGGGGGCCGATTGGGGTTGCGTGGAAGGCGCGACGGGCACGATCGCGGCGGCGGAAGTCGACGCGACGGGCGTTTCGGATATCGCTGAAGGCGACGCATTAGCGGGTGCAGAGGGCACCGGAGATGGCGGCGAGGTGACAGCCGTGGAGGCCGAGCTGTCGCTAGCGAACTCGGCTAGGCGTCGTTCATTCGCGAACGCGAGGAATTTCGCCCACACTTCGGGACATTGCTGACGTAGGAACTCCTCTAGGAGGGAACCCATTACGAGCGCTTGAACCTTTGGGGCTTGCGCCCCGCCGGCGTGTAGGTTACTAAATAGGCCTCCCCACCTTGCGGCAGGGAGGTGTGTGCCTAAAATAAAACAGTTATTCGCCTGCGCTTTAGGTGCGCTAGGGTGAGTACCTAGCTGTCGCCTGTCGCAACAAGCACACAGTTATTAAATAAAACAATGCAGCCTCTGAGGCGAGAAGTGTGTATAGAATTCTACTTACAGAACAGGCCTGCCTTCGAGCACAACACAACACTAACACTAAACTATTGCACTGTTTGCACAAAGATTTAAAATGCAACCGAAGTTGCGAGTAGCGTCTAATTCGGGTGGCATGAGCCCTCCGTCTTAGATAGAGGTCCGTTCCGTACGAGAGCACCGAGCGGAACGTCGTACTCACTCTTATAATGTAATAAAACTCCTCTTTTCGGGAAAGCACCCTGTGATTTGGTTTCAACTATTACTTCCACGGTATTTGTTGTGGATAACAGCCGGACGGGCAAATCCACTTGCTCACACGTTGAAAGAAGCGTCTCCCCATTGGAGTCCACCACTATCACGTAATCTGTACATTGCGGTTCAAACGGACCAATACCTGAAAACAAAATCAGGCCTTTTGTAAGTCGCAACTCAAATAATACACAAAAAACTCTTAACGCTTATTAAATCAAATGTTTTAAACTTTTAGAAAGCTTTTGAAATTAATATTTATCCTATGTATTAACTATGCTTATATTCTTTTGTTATATTAAATTAATGTTATATTATATTATTTATATTCATTTCATACAATTTTGATCATAATGTTAGATAGATAAACTTACTGCGTAAACTGACATCCAGTAGAGATACTCGGATACGCTGCTCAGGGTTGGACCTTAGCCGCCAGCGGCATTCGTCTCCCACATAGAAATGGGGAT
The DNA here is from genome assembly GCA_933534255.1 of Iphiclides podalirius. Lineage (NCBI taxonomy): Eukaryota > Metazoa > Arthropoda > Insecta > Lepidoptera > Papilionidae > Iphiclides > Iphiclides podalirius. The sequence continues at coordinate 3,587,528 of OW152816.1, forward strand.
ACCCTGGGGTCCGTATGTAACCCTCACTGTCGGGCCCGGACGCTGCCACTGTTACCTCTCGGTTACAATAGTGCACCGCTAAGGAGTCTGCAATCAAATTGAAACGCATGTAAACTGTGTATATGTATATAAAGAAATTATTAATTATTACGCAGCGTTGTTAATTTATTATATTGTAGAGCCGGAAACGACGCTAAATTCAAACAACTTTGGAGACAACGTATTAAAGAACTAATCATTTGTATGGGCGAAAGTAGTGGATGAGTTCGAAGCGACACCATCCATGTCAAAATAAACATGTAGCTCATTAAACACCCCGTCTTCAAATTTAATCGAGAATTTTGGAACTTAATCAAAAAGTTTGATTGTTGCACAGTTAAAGGGCAATCCCATCACCCGGACAATCCCAGTTGGAAACATCGTAAATAATAATCGTCACGTATTTTTCGACTTTTTACGACTGTCAACGCGCCGTTTCGGGCACGACGACTAAGTGCATAATAATGCGGGGGATTTATTAATCATGCCAACACTTGGATGGACGGGACGACTCTCGGTGCTGTTTACGGCGGCTTTGGGTCGTTAAGGGGAATATTTTGGCGCCGGGCTTCTTTGTTCTTTCTGAATGTTCTTCATAAAACTCCGTTAAAAGTACGTTATGGAGAAAGGGCGAGTTTTAAGGATGACAGTATGAACTTGGGCGTTGCATTATGACTCCGAGATAATTTACTGTAGTAATTTTAAAAGCTTTTGCCATTACGAATGGACTCGTTCGGAGTATCGCAACACCAAAGAAGGGTTTCTGGTGAGTGGGGTAGCAGGGGTCCATTCTAGATCAATATATTTTCTACTTCTTTTCTTTCTCCTCTGTCTACGATTAGAGACCATTGTATGGCAACAAGTTTGTTGGATCATGGAAAGCGTCGCCTAATGCTTCTCTTATTCTCTACATTTTATCTCTTAGCCCCGTATGTAACCTTAAACTCAACATATCGTGTTAAAATATTTACAGTTTTAGTTATCCGATTAAATAATGATTTTGGTGACTTTGAGCAAAATAACTCCATGTCTAAACATAATAGAACATGACATTATAAACAATACTACACAATATCGTTTTTTGTATTCGTTTTTCACTTCGTCATAAGTAATCCTCGGTAGTATAGTGGTGAGTATCCCCGCCTGTCACGCGGGAGACCGGGGTTCGATTCCGCGCCGGGGAGACTTTTTTTGCTTCTTTTTTAAGTCTAAATATTAATAAGTTAAATTACGAAGTATTTGTTTTCTTCGAAATTTTTTATGGTACTGGTATCTTAATATTTGGATGAATGATGTTTTGTTATTGTAATTTTTCGAATTTTTCTCACTCATAATACTAGCGTAATACGGTTAAACGCAAAAGGTTCACATTACAAATTTCAAACAAACTTTATTAAATTAAAATAATAAAGATTAGTTGTGTGAATTAAATTTTTATCAACTTTCTTAATGATCGGTCAATAGTCTCGTTGAAAAATGTCATCAATTAACTGGCATTAAATAAATTTAATAAGAACGCAAAAAAATTAAGCTCGACTTTTCATCGGGAACTTGTTTCGTAGTACTTACTAATAACAACTTCAGGAAAATGTTTCGTAACCGACCGACTCAAACACAGACATGCGGTACGGCGCAAGACGTGGGCTATGACGCCATTAATCAATTCAAGATATTCAGGGAAACGTCGTCACCACGGATCTATGACGTCATTCGTATGCATCACATGTTCTGGCACTTCGCCAGTCCCGAACACCAATATGTGATAAATTGTCGTCGTAAGATTCTTTAAGAACATACATTTTCCATGGAAATTTTTTTGCAGTCATGCAAAATATGTTTCGATAAAAATATTCAACTTTATATCCTGTTTCAATAAAAATATTTCCAATAATGTAGGTATATTTATTTACATTCAAAGTGTTTAAATATTAGTATTTTATGCTAGCTTATCTTAAGTAATAATAATATAAGCCCTGAGATTACTTTTCCGTTTCAACGCCTTTTCAACATTATAATAATTATAATTAAAACCACTTTTTATACTGTGCCATGCGACCTTATTCTTTTAGAAATGAAGTCGTGTAAATGCTGCTAAAACGTCCCCAGCACAATTTTGTTACTCCATCATCATCATCATCATTTCAGCCTGTTTGAGTCCACTGCTGAACATAGGCCTCCCCCATAGACTGCCACGAAGTACGATCCTGAGCCACCTGCATCCATCGACTTCCCGCACATTTGCACAGGTCGTCACTCCATCTAGTGGGGGGTCGTCCCACACTGCGAAGCCCAGTACGAGGCTGCCACTCGAGAACCTTTCTTCCCCAACGGTTATCAGTTCTACGAGCTATATTTCCGGCCCATCGCCACTTCAGCTTGCTAATCCTCTGAGCTATGTCGGTTACCTTGGTTCTACTGCGGATGTCTTCGTTACGAACTCTATCACGCAGAGAAATACCGAGTTATAGTTATAGTTACTCCATATAGTAAGCGTAATAAGTTTACTTAGACGTTTTATAAGTTTATATTTATATTTCATTATCATATTATAAATGGCTTTAAAATCTATTTAATAAATTATACATTAAAATTAACCAGTATCTCGTTTCAGTTCTCATATAACATTTGACATTCAGGCAATTTTAAGATAAGAACTCAAAGATTAAATATGACTTAACTAAAAGTTAAAAATTTTTCTTATTTTATTGGGTTCTAATATTTTTTTCATTCATTGAAAATAATATAAATTTGATTTAAACTTATTATTATTTCCACACCTCGTCCCGAATCATTCGAAATGTCGGTGGTTACGTATCCAGAGAATGTTAGGTAATCCGCAGTTTAAAAAACGCTATACACAGTCGTAAAATAGTTTAGATATTTACAAGACTTGTAACAAAATAAAATGTAACATTGCGTATTCCGTTAGTGTTCAATTACAGCTGGCATGCATGTGCGAACTTTAATGTCAGATCCACAACACGAGGCACCAGGGCCTCAGTGGGGATTATTTGATGGCTTATGGTCGCGAAAATGTAGCGGACTAACCCCCGTCAGACCATAAAAAAGTTGTATAAGCAATGGTATTTACACATTTAATTTCAAATCGGATATGTCTCATTTATTGATGTAGTGCGCTGCTTTTTTTTATTATTTTTTATCAATCAAATCAATGTACGTACATGGATGTACATCCATTTTAGATATTTATAATGCTTTTTTTTTATGTGAGAAAGTGGCAAACGAGCCGGCGGTTCACCTGATATCAAATGATAACCGCCTGCCCATGGACATTTGCAACACCCGTAGCGTTGCAAATGCGTTGCCACCTCTTAATAATGTCGGCCCCGGCTGCCTCACTCACCAGACGAAACGCAGAAGTGCAACACTTACTTTACGTTGGTCTTCTGTGAGGTCGTGATACTAACCCGGACGGACCTGCCCATTCGTGCAACAGCCGAGGCTGCTGTGTGGCCCCACGACCGTAATTTTGGAGTGCACGTAAACTAAAAAAATGTCAATTACATGGAGTCTATATCGATCTTTATTTATTATTTTTTAAGAATCGGATAGTTCCGGTGACAAATCTTTGATTCACGAAAAGAAATTAATCTGAGAACTATCCAAATGTATTCCACGTGTTAGATGAACCAAGATGTCGCTGTGGTACGGCCACGCAACAGTGTTCACTGTTGCACGAATGGGCAATGCCAACCCGGTACGTACCACGACCTCACAGAAGACCGGCGTAAAGTAGAAGTACATTTCTGCGTTTCGTCTGGTGAGTGAGGTAGCCGGGGCCCACTTTATTTAAAGGTGGCAAACCGTCACACATGGAGATTTGCAACGCTACGGGTGTTGCAAATGTCCATGGGTGCGGTTATCACTTTACATCAGGTGAGCCGCCAGCTCGTTTGCCACTTTCTCACATAAAAGAACTACACGCTAAATCTTACTATATAAATGTTAATTAAAATATCCAATATTTAAAGAGAAACGTAATTTAAGCTTCAACATTATTTATGTAAGTTAATAGCTAATAATTACACTGATAACGGGCGTGGAGCGATAGCCAAAACGGCCATAAACTTCCACCGCAGAAGCTAAAAGCTTGGCTGATAACGCCGCAATCCACTAACATCGAGCATTGGTCGACCTTGAATTAGGCAGAGGTTGTAAACCTGTCACATGACCAGTAGCGATAACGTATAACGCTATCCGAAAACTATTCATTGTGTTGGCAGTAAATAACGATTTGCATTCGGTCCTTTTACGAGGGACGACTATATTAATGTCAGTAATTTAATTTATTCCTAAGCTTCGTTTTTAATTTCTTTTAGCGTAATAAAAAAAAATACAGAGTAGTATCAACGTAGAAACGTTGACATGTATTTTAAACTTGCTACGAACTGCTACGATGCACCCTTAAATAATGTCCGTAATATTAAATAATTAAATAATGTGACTGCCGTTATGTGAATAAATAATATAATTTCGCACCTCCATTAATTAGTTAAAATTTGGACTCAGTGGCGCAGTTGCTAAGCTATTCTAGCTAGTCGTGGGTTCGATTCCCACACAGGACAATTATTTGTGAGACCTTGGTGGTTAAAGGGTCTGGGAGCGATTTTGGAATACGCGTATTTGATTCGCGTTGGGGCGAAGAAATTTTTGTCCATTTTTCTACAAAAACTTTTAATAAACTCATACATTTTTTTTATCCATAAGATAACCAAAATCCAAAGATAGCCAAAACTGTAAGCGATCTTTGGCTTTTGGTTTTGTGCCAACCCCTCCGATGAGGGATGAGGGCAGCATGATGATTTTTTTATCCATAAGAAGCAAGGGTGAAGCCTATAATTTTATACAATATTTGGATAAAATTCCATCCCTTTGGATTAAGTTCGTCTGAAAATATAATCTAAAGGTTATTTTTATACAATATTTGGTGGGTTTTTTTGGTAGTTATTTTATTCAATAATGGTTAATAGTAAATTGCATCCCTTTTGGTTTAAGAACCTCTGAAAATATAGGCTAAAGCTTAAACCAATTAAGTGCGTCTTAATGAGAAACATCACCACACAATATCCTATCAGGTATCGGAATAGTTGAATTTACTAAAACAGCTAGGAAAATAACAAAGATTTATGAATTCATTAGCACAACGTTTGAAGCACTTAATTTAATCGATAGAGTGACCCTCAAATGTTAAATATCGATTTCGATAACTTTGATATCACATCGTATTAGAGATTCTATTTCAGATAGGTCGTCATTTCCGTAACACCATTAGTCATATTTCTATCCAATTTGATGATATCGCTGACAACAAAGAGTAGGAAACTAAACAAGAATATAAGTGAAAAATGTATAAGTGAAAAACGTAATAAGTGAAAAACGTATCTAACTTTTATATTTCTCTTGGAAGTTTGCTTGATCCGTATTATTGAAAACTAAAGGAAAACTTCCTCTGCCAAACCCAATCTATGTCGAAATTAACTTTAGCCAATACAATACTATAGTTATAATTGTGTATGCTTTGATTTATTATCTATGAAGAAATTTATGATGAAATATATGACCTGAAATGTGAATTATTGTAAATTTCATTTTAAGTTTCATCTTAAGTGTAGTCTAGTAAAATAATATTAAATAAAATATTAATGAAATCAATGAAAATCTTTACTACCTTTGACGTTACAATAATGAGCTACTTTCCCACGGAGTAGTGAGTGATTTATAGCAATTTTAGATCCATTACACAAAGCTATTAACGGTGGCTCGCCGCCCCAACACAATCAAATTTGCAATGATACCCGACTTAGTTGCGAAAGGGCGGGAATGGGGGCATTTCGCCTGTTTTACACAAAGCTTGATTATGCGATGATTTTTTTTTTTTTTTTACACTATTATTTCGTGTTCCCAATAACGCACGTGGCTTCCAAAAACACTCCATTAAAACACCCCAGTTGCAAAATTTTGTGGGGTAGTGTGTCAATATGAATGCAACATTACTGGAATCATTATATAGAGCATGTGTGTTTGAGACAAGCTCTTCTGAGAACTATATTTAAGCTGGCTATTTCATCAATTGATCAGCACGTGGGATCCCAATGGTTGGAGATTTTTGTACTATGACGTACTAGCTGCTGCCTGCGACTATGTCTGCGTAGAATAGGCTGAAGGTGTATAATTAAGACAGAAAGACAGATATACATTATATATATATATATATATATATATATATATATATATAAGACCGGCGTGAAGTGGAAGTGTTATACTTCTGCGTTTCGTCTGGTGAACGAGATAGCCGGGGCCCACTTTGTTAAAAGCTGGCAAAACAAAACAACGGCAGGTAAACCGCCACAACACTTGCCATCTTCTCATATAAAAAACATTATAGGGGTGGAGATAAAAGAAAAAAATCAAAAGTTCTTATTCTAAGAACTTGCGCTGCAGCTATTGCAAGTTTTAAAAGATAAGAATAGTTCTCAATAATGTTCAGGTTGCATCGGTCAGGTAATACGGAATCTCGGTATTTTTAACGCTATTGTTTTTTCTTTTCTCTTTGTCGTCTTTAGCACCTAAAAACAGTTAGGCCTCAGTATCGAGCGTTGCTTAATACGCTTTTAGTGTTTAAGTAATCAAAATAAATTTATTTCATTTTCGATTTGCTAGCGATAGTTAATTTAAGATTTATTTGCAATCTTTTAATTCATTTTGCTAGCTTAGGTATAGAATACTACGTCTGCGTGTATGTGGCAACGGAAATTACGAATCGAAAATTAAAATAGGCAAAGCTTTTAAAAACATGTGATCTTTTAAGTTATATTATGTACATATGTCTATATTCCCATGGTTTCCAAATTAGTATAGTATGCTGCTACTTTTCTTATCTTCAAGAACACTTATTTAACCACAAGCTCGTTACCCGAGCCTTCCAATAAATGTAGCTATTCACGATGCTCCGTTCACACGAGGTCGGAATTATCGAAATGTGTGAAATCGTCAGACACGTGCCCTTTGTGAAGGCCCATTGTGAATTATGACCCTCCTGAATTGAACACTGTAAACTAAAATTATATACAATCAAATATTACAGTTAACTTCTGCACATTTTTTTATTTTCCGCTTTTCATGATATTTTTTAAACATCTTTAAAGATTTTTAAAGATTTAACGGTGGTAGAGCCACGCAGCAGCCTCGGCTGTTGCACGAATGGGCAGGCTCGTCTGGGTAAGTACCACGACCTCACAGAAGACCGGCGTAAAGTGGAAGTATGAGAAATACTTTCGCGTTACGTCTGGTGAGTGAGGTAGCTGGAGCCCAATTTCCAAAAAGGTTGTCAACGCATCTGCAAACCCCGGGGTGTAGCAGATGTTCATGGGCGGCGGTATTCACTTAACATCAGGTGAACCGTCAGCTCGTTTGGCAACTTATCACATAAAAAAAAAATCTATGAAAAACAATTTCTATCCAAGGTACACGAACAAAAGATATAATAACAAATTAATACCCTTTTTATAGAACCGAACGTGAAGTTTTAAAAACACTGGAATGCCATAAGGTTTCCATTATTACTTTAACACTTTACAAAGTAAAAAAATGTTACAGATAAGGTTGCAATTTTATAAATCCACATGTGTAATAATATTTCATCTCAGTCCAAAATAACATACAAAATTTCGATAGTAACTTTATCCTTGTGTCTTTTAACATATTTATACTACTCGTAGCAGAATAAATTTTCTTGTCTCGAGCTTAAGGAACAACGACTTAAAGAAGGACGCTTTGAACTTAACTCATCACCGACCATACACTTCGATTATTCAAATATTTTTTCTCAATGTCCTTCGAAACTTATACATCGTCTGACTGCAAAAAGTGTATTAAAGTAGTTAGAAACTGTAGCAGGTGATTCGTAATGATGACATTATGAGTCAGATGGTTCTTTACAGTCTGTGAAATATTTTAAAGTCACATCGTGATCAAATGGCCCGCAAAAGTATGAACGCACAGATCAAATAGCAAATAGGTACAAACATACAAGCTCTCTCCTTTGATTATACATAAAACAAGACTATTGTACATGTACTATTATATTGTAAACTGATTTTTTTTTAAAAAAGAGCAACTGTTGAGTTTCTTGCCGGTTTCTTCTCAACAGAAACTGCTTTCCGAACCGGTGGTAACTTACGAACGTGTTCATTTCTTGTAAAATTTTGACGTTTCATAAGAACGCGCAAGCGTCTATGTGAATAAAGATATTTTATTATTATTATTATTGGGGGGATATTCATTTGTTTTCTCGTCTGGTTGGGTTTATAAATAATAAATAAAAATAAAGATATAGATATATATTGCATATATAAAATAAATATTATGGATAAAAATAAACATATATATATATATATATATATATATATATATATATATATTTTATATAATACATATATAAATAGGACCCAACCAGACGGAAGCCCTCGGCAGGGGAGACCAAACGGCCGAGAGTTAGGGCGAAAGGGAGAGAAACCGGCGGACGATGCGGGCGGTATCGAGGAGCACCGCCTTCTGCATTTGAGCCTGGAGCGATCCGTCCCGGAGTCCCAGTCGCCTCAGATGTTTAGAGAGGCTGACTGGGATCAACCCATTCGCAGACACGACTATCGGGATAATTTCGGTCGGCACACCCCCCCACATGTCGGTCACCTCGTGAGCCAGGTCCAGATACTTCGTCTTCTTATCTGTTTCGGCTTTCACGAGGTTCTCGTCATATGGAATGGTAATGTCGACCAAAAATACCCGCGACTGTGCCCGGTCCATCAACACGATATCAGGTTTGTTCGCGACAATTGTCCTGTCTGTGATGATGGACCGGTCCCAATAGAGCCTGGCGCGGTCATTTTCGAGCACGGCCTCCGGAGAGTACTTATAATACGGCAGTTTCCGTTCCACGAGGCCGTATTTCAGAGCAAGCTCCTGGTGTAGGATTCTGGCTACTAGGTTGTGTCTATGCAGATACTCAGAGTTAGAAAGCATGGAACAACCGGAGGTAACATGCCGAAGCGACTCCCCGGGATGGCGACAAGCTCGACAGATGTCGACGGTGCCATCCTTTAGGATGTATCTCCTATAGTTGTTCGTCTTATTATTTATTATTATTATTATTATGTTTATACATGTTGTATATCTCGAAATATTTAAGATATTTCGGTATGATCAAGATCACGGGCCTAAGCCAAGTGAGCTTCATCTTATGTTTCGGGTGGATTATTCAAGTCTTCCTGTAAAAATTTGCGTACAATTCGGCATGTGTTTAGGATTAGTGCTTTTTCCATGGTTATGTAGGTGTTTTCAGATATATTTAAAATTTTTAAAGATTAAAGTAGATGTTTGGGAATTACGCCTGTACTGGATAGCACTAGTGGCAAAATGTATGCTTTGTTCATTTTCCAAATTCTAAGAATTTCTTCCTTTAACTCTGTGTATTTATTTATTTTTTCAGTAATGGTTTTGTGAATGTTATTATTATTATTATTGGGGGGATATTCATTTGTTTTCTCGTCTGGTTGGGTTTATAAATAAAAATAAAAATAAAGATATAGATATATATTGCATATATAAAATAAATATTATGGATAAAAATAAACATATATATATATATATATATAAATAAATATTTTATATAATACATATATAAATAGGACCCAAACAGACGGAAGCCCTCGGCAGGGGAGACCAAACGGCCGAGGGTTAGGGCGAAAGGGAGAGAAACCGGCGGACGATGCGGGTTATTATTATTATTATTATTATTATTATTATTATTATTATTATTATTATTATTATTATTATAAATGTTATAAAGATGTTGATGTTGACCCTCAACATAAGAACCGCACACGCCGGTTAGTGCAAAGAAAGAACTTCAAGAACACACAAATTCAATTTACGATGCAGCTGTCTATTCCCTAAGCGCTATCGATATGGGTGAAACACTCATTATCTAAATTTACGATTTCGATAAACACGGACTACAATAGTTGTTTTGTATTAAACTTTACGCCGCAACTCACAGTTGACGCTATCGGCGAAAATGCCCGCCGATCACAATTACTATGCGTTACACATCTGTCCGAATTTGACGCACAAATCAATTTCACGCCCCCGCGCACATGTGTTGCGATTGTTCGCAGGCAACCCGGACTCAATTTGATGGCTTTTATATAAGACTAGCCGCGTCCCCGCCCGCCTGATCCTGTCGAAACGAAGCATTTAAATTGGACGTGTTAGTCTGTAGTTAGAAAGTTTACCATTGAGTTCATGTTTGTATATATACAGCGTGTCGTCACAACCGCGACAATAAATGAACACACGTCTAAAGCTACTTGCCAGTAATAATAAAAAAATATAAACGTTAAAAAATCCATACTTAAAAAAAATATTTTTCAAACAAACTAATTAAGTAAAAAAGGAACAAAATTTGTGACCTATACAACTACAACTGACTGATTTATACATTGAGAGACTTTTTCATTCGTTGCCACAGCATCGCTTTACAAGCCTCTCCTTCTAACAGTATGTTTTTTCTCTTTTAAATTCATTCAATCCATTCATATGTTTTGTGACCTTTAAAAATTAACTTTCCAGTTTTATACGTAAGGGTGTCCTAAAATTGTTTATTTTAGAAAATTTAATAACTCGTTAAATATTGATGTTTATAGAATGTAAATGTTTAATATAATTTTAAAAAGTTATCCTCCATATGTGTGTCGCGGTTGTAACGACAGCTGTATAATGATATTACCAGTTGCCCTTTTGTCTCTTTATCTTATGAAGAAAATTATACATTTGATATAACTCACCATCAAAACAGGCGTATTTTATGGAGACTACGCCCGGCGGCCAGTCGACTGCAGGAGGGTAATCTTCTTCCAACAGAAAATTACAATGATTCACGCCCGTACATCTGTAACGGATAACATTTGCTAATTAAATATTTGTTTATACACACATTGGCAGTTACACCTTTTTTGTGTAAAAAAATCCACAGTTTACCTTACCTCAGTATATAACCAATCTTGTATCGATTTACGTTCTTCTTGGTCGTTCTCTACTAGTAGACGAAAGGCAAAAGTAAATAAGATAATTATGCCATTATAGTTAATGTTCCTTGTGAAACAAGAAGATAATGATACTGAATGGCTGATTCCAAAACAGATCAGAAAGATGTTGATTATGATAACTAATAGATAACAAGAAATATAATTATAATGTTGTTTTATTTAAACGTTTTCTAAAATAACATTGATATATTTTCTAAATGAAAAGGTCTTAGAGACCAGTTTTAATTTACTCTTCACTACCCAAAATCTTTATAAACAGCTCCATCCTTTTATAAACGTTTTTAATATCATTTAGAGATAAAAATACTAAACCAAATACATCGTTCATCTTTTCAGGCTATTTAAAGATGCTTCGAGCAATAAAATCGAAATATCATTCCGTATAAAGATCAAACGTTGTAAGAATTCATAAATTCCCAAACCTTAAAACATCAAAGGTTCTAGGTACACAAACACAATTTCAGTAGAATTGCCACTTACACTAAAAGATTCACTAAAATATTTTTTGGTTAAATCATTCTATTTATCAGTTTCAAAATCTGAATAATTTTCAATTCAAAAAAGTAAAGTAATAGCCTATACTTGTCCCACAGCTGGGCAAAGGCCTCCTCTATACAGAGGGTATCAGGGCATAGTCCACCACGCGGCCCCACTGCGGCCTTCATATATCTTCGAAATATATATATTTTTTTGTTATTATTTCGAAAACATGCAGGTTTCCTCACGATGTTTTCCTTCATCGCGGAGCACGTGATAAGTCTTAAAGTTAAAAACTTCATTGGTGCCGGTACCGGGATCGAACTCAGGTTGCTCGAGTATATGTTGCTGTCACGGCTTGTCATTTATTAATTGTCAATTAATGTTTATTTTTTTTTTATGTGAAAAGTTGCCAAACTAGCATGCGGTTCACCTGATGGTTAGTAAATACCGCCATAAATTGACATCTGCCACACCCGTGGGTTACCGATGCGTTGACAACCTTTTGAAAATTGGGCTCAAGCTACCTCACTCACAGACGAAACGCGAAAGTATTTGTCACACTTCCACTTTACGCTGGTCTTCGTGTGAGGTCGTGGTACTTACCCGGACGGGCCTGCCTATTTATGCAACAGCCGAGGCTGCTGCGTGGCGCTACCACCGTAAAATTTGGCAAATTCATTAAAATTAAGATTGTATCCTCAAGAAGACTTCATTGCGGATGTTATTAAAATTATCACATATATAAAATCATTACATATTTTTATCTTTATCGTTAAGATCCGAAAAGAAGATCCACTAGAACAGGTCCAGATGTCCATGGTGCGGATCACGTATTAATATTGCCTACATTTCCTTATCGGCAACAAATCAGTATTTACCGAGAAGTATTTCTGTATTCATTCAATATTTATTATTAAAAGAAAAGAGATGTTGGAGGAAATGATTACTGTGGTACGACCACGCAACAGTATCCGCTGTTACACGAATGGGCAGGTCCGGGTTAGTACCACGACCTCACAGAAGACCGGCGTATAGTAGAAGTGTTATACTTCTGCGTTTCGTCTGGTAAGTGAGGTAGCCGGGGCCCACATTGGTAAAAGGTGGCAACACATTTGCAACCGGTGGTTCAAATGTCCGTGGCCGGTGGTTATCACTTAACATCAGGTGAACCGCCAGCTGGTTTGCCACTTTTTCACATAAAAAAAGGAGTACCCTTTTAAAAGTATTAAGAACTTGTCTTATCGTATCGTAATTCTCACTGTTGCAGAAGCGATTTATTTTGTTGACTTTCATGCTATTACTATCAATTCAAGTCGAGTTTTAAACATTAAGTTTAGGTAATATTATAATATAATCTATATTTTCACAATAGATTCTAGCACTTAGCAATTTATTAATTATATATAATGGACATATGTTGCAATAAAATTATCTTATAACTTTAACACTTGCGTATACGAAATACGACGACAATATAAGCAGTTTCGTCCAGTGCGTGCAAATAAAAGTCAACAAGATTTATTTGCACCCGTGACCCAAAGTTGGTCGACCTTTGCCTGATCGTAGCATAACAGATTACCTACATGCGTGGACCAATGGAAGGGGAATTAGTTTGTCTCTAAACAATTTCTGAAAGGTAAATATTTCAATATTGCCTATATACTCCTGGGCAAATATTGTACGTGAGACAATTTTATAAATATTGATTAATTACATACGTTAAAAAATTAATTACATACGTTTTGCAAATATTTCAAATGAATAAAAGTAGATGGTAAAATTAATAAAAGCAGTATTTTCTGGATCGATTTTCGATGATATTCTCAGACACAAAAGCTTTAATATAGATAAGCATTGAAAACAGTTAATCATAATATCCATTTTTATTAAATTACAACTAAAAAAATTAAACTTACTAGTAACCCGCTAATAGATCTCACTTGTGAACCTAATGGAGTATTCGTAAGATAAACTTGGTTTGACAAATTCAGGCAAATTATTTATCATCACTACATAGTATAAAACAAAGTCGTCCCGCTGTCTGTCTGTCCCTATATATGCTTAGATTTTTAAAACTACGCAACGGATTATGATGCGATTTTCTTTTGCGACTTTGCATAATATAGTAGAGAAACTCTGATAATTTTAGGTTTCTAATGCGTGGTCGGAAACAAACGTTCAGCACTGCACCCATTCGACGCCGGGGCTAATTTATCTTAAAATAAACACAACTTGACATATTTTTAGTTGTAAAACTTATTTTGATTTGAGTATAATTAATGAGTGTAAAATTTTAAACATAAGAACTTCTTGTAAGTCTTTTTTTATATTTATTTACATCTGTGACGAAACAAACATCATACATATAAATAAATCGAAATCTATTCATTATATGGTCGGTCCTTTGGACGTTTGTAATGTGTCCACATTTCTAAGTTAGATTTACGAAAGAATAAAAATAAAATGTTACAAAACGAACTAAGATTGAATTCAATTACAGCTACTCTTATAAAATAGAAGGCTATAAAAGACTTGACTAAGAAATAATGATCTCAATGATATATATCTACATCATGTTACATCTTAATCTTGCAATTTTTAATTACCTTTCTTGGTACACTTAATGAGAAACTCGCGTATTCTAATCATGCAAAATTAGATTGCATATTCTCGACATTGTTTCTATTTGGGTCATGAACTTTTACAACTACTAGAAGAACATGGAGCACGGTTGTACTTGGCTTACTTACCTCAGTTGTTAGTTAGAGCAGTCATTGTTCCTGGGACGGAACTAAGGCAAAAAAAAAATAAAGTTATTGAAGCCTTACTCTTTCTTTTGTATATTTAACTACTAGCTGCTACCCGCGACTACGTCTGCGTAGAATAGGCTGAAGGTGTAACATTAAGACTGAAAGACAGATATATATAAAATATGTATATAAATTATGTATTAAAATAGCCTCTGTCTTATTATGATGTATAAGCTATATTATTGTAAAGTTTCATTAAAATCCATTCTGTAGTATTTGAGTGAAAGAGTAAAAAACAAACTTTCGCCTTTATAATATTAGTAGGGATGTATTACTCTCCACAGTTATTAAGTTATGAATAGAAAAAGCCCGTGTATCTCAGTTTTAGCATAAATGTGAAGTAAAATAATTTCTAAAAGCAACAAAAAAACTTGTTAGAAATAAATCGTTAAATGAAAATCTGAACTCTTCATTAACTATAAAAACGGGTAAAATTATTTTTTATGTATGCTTCAGTTTCGGCTTAAAGATATCATTGCGAAAATGCAATGAAAAAAGGGTAGACCTCGAAACTTTTTTTTTGTGAGGTCGTCGACCGCTTAGCCTAGTTGATGAAGCGTATGGGCGCGAAACTGGAAGTCGTAGATTCGAATCCCACAGCACCGAAAGTTATTGTTCATTTACCTAAAAAATATCGCAAATGATCTGGTGTAGAAGGAAAAGTAAAAAAATAAGTGTGTAAATAATCGTGATACGAACAGCGGCCTTCTGATTTGGGGCCGCCCGATTACCGATAACTTTTGTTTTTGCGGCGAAATTTACCGTCATATTCGAATGATATTTTTCATTCCATGAAAACAGGGATAAAAGGACATTTTCTAAAAATGAAACCTAGTTAGATCGATTTTTCGCCCCCGAATTTACGCACATACTAAATTTCATGAAAATCGCTGGAGCCGTTTCCGAGGTTCCGATATATATATATATATATATATATAATTGCTCGTTTAAAAGATAAGATTTTGTGGATTAAATTAAGATTCGAAAAAAACACTTCTTCCAAGTCGAAGAAAATCTAATAACAGTTTTATTTGTATTTATGTAAATATCATTTTTGTTTGTTACAATTTTTTTTCCGTTTAGTTGTAAATCGTTTTAAGTTTATTGAGTTATAATAATTATTCTCACACACACCGCTAGGGTTGAAAGAGGCGTGACCTATTAAGATGTCGTGTTAAAATTAAGTCATTACTGCAAACAGTAAGATTGCTAACGCACAAAGTTTTGCTCTAAAGTCGTTAGGAAACGAGGGTTGAAAATCATTGTCATTCAACTGCTATTTGTGTCCGTAATGGTGTCGAGTGGTATTCGCGCGTTTAACGCCTTCGTCAATGTATCGTCTCCCCGGAATATGGGGTTAAGCATTTATTCACGACACAGTTATGCTCCGGTATTAGCGACTAATTAAGTCTAATTAGTTCGTCTGTCACCACAAGCCAATAGCTAAAGCGTTTCTATTTGAACCTCAATGATTAATATACTCAGAAGTGGCTGTCGAGTCGTGATTTGAAGTCAAGGGTTCGTGTCCTAAAATTTCAAATTTTTTTAATAAAAGTAGTAAAGTAAAGTAACAGCCTATACATGTCCCACTGCTGGGCAAAGGTCTCCTCTATACAGAGGGTACCAGGGCATAGTCCACCACGCGGCCCCACTGAGGATTGGCGGACTTCACATATCTTCGAAATATATATATATTTTTTTTTGTTATTATTTCGAAAATATGCAGGTTTCCTCACGATGTTTTCCTTCACCTCAGGTTGCTCGAGTATATTGAATTAAAGGCGAGCGCCCGGACACTGAGCTATCACGGCTCCAAATTTTGCTCCAAAATTTTTTAATAGTTTTGTGTATCTAAACCATTCTCCTCAAATCCACCTGAAGACACACAAAAACACCATTAAAATCGGTCCAGCCGTTTAGGAGTTCAGTGACATACACGCGTACAGAAGAATTGTATATATTAAAAATACTATTCATTCTTAAAACGAGAATGGTAGGTGATATAAATAAAAATATTGTTACAAAAGTGTCATTTAACTTTCGCAAGACACTTCTTCTCGTGGCATTCAGTATTTGGCTCGGATTATCCCCACTCTTTCATTGTACTTACGTACTAATATCGACTTTGGCTTCGATATCGTATATAGGTTTTGGGTTCACTTCTTCGTTAATTGTTTCGGTTCTGATTGCAGACTCCCGACGATTCGCGAATTTTTCAAAGACCTGACCAAACGGTTCTTCGATAGAGCCGAACAGCATCCCAACCCTCTGGTGGTAAGCCCAGCAAATTACCAACCCGATTCAAACGCGAGCGTCAACAAGCGTCGCCCGCGAAACGGCCTCATCGACCCGGTCGAGGAAGGGGACTTAGGTACGTCGGACCCACCGTCGGGGGTCCCGCCGGATAACACTACACACACAGTTAGTGTAGCAACAAACACATTAGTTCGCCCTCGCCTGCGAGCACGGCGAGACCAACACAACGCGTACACAAGGTGCACCCGCGTTCCAGAGCGGTTCTCACCGCCCCCATCCACCGATTAGATAAAATCACAGTCGACGGCATCGTGGTCTCGGTCCGCACCGCAACTTCGATGGCCTTTAGATGACATGTCGTAGTTCAAAGCACGCATGAGCACATGCGCGGCCCTACCCACAGCAGAGAGCCCAAACCCGTGGGTTCTGACTAGCCCACCGGTTCTGCGTCAGATGAAGCTTTAATAGCCTCGGGACTGAAAGGCCAAACATCAGTTTTTATAAATATTTCGGTTCTGAGTGTTGGTACATTTATAACTTCTGTATGTAAAACGTTATTAAAAACTGATATGCTGGGCTACATATCTACGTTTAACGATTTAACTGTGGTAGGTAAACGCAACAGAAGACCGGCGTGAAGTGGACGTGTTGTTCTGCGTTTCGTCTGGTGAGTGAGGTAACCGGAGCCCACTTTATTAAAAGGTGGCAACGCATCTGCAACCCTGCGTGAGTTTCAAATGGCATGGGCAGCGGTTGCCACTTAACATCAGGTGAACCGCATTCTCGCTTGTCACCTTCTCACATAGAGAAAAAAACATGATTGCCGTCTATTACAAAAACAATACACTAAAATTAATTATCGTTTGTCTTGTCCAGTAATCAATTTATATTCAATAATGTTCTAACGATACGGACAAAATAAACTTATGTGAAACGAAAACTTTGGACCCCTTTTTAAGAATTTTCCGTTCACGGAGGGATGTAACATCGCA
The DNA here is from genome assembly GCA_933534255.1 of Iphiclides podalirius. Classification (NCBI taxonomy): domain Eukaryota; kingdom Metazoa; phylum Arthropoda; class Insecta; order Lepidoptera; family Papilionidae; genus Iphiclides; species Iphiclides podalirius. The sequence continues at coordinate 3,605,231 of OW152816.1, forward strand.
TAGTTAATGTTTATATGGTGAAGAAGTGCAATATGTGTACAAATCCATAAAATGAAATGATCGTTGTTTCCGTTCATATTGTCAATATCAATTACATAGTAGTATGTTGTTAAAGAGTAAGAATAAATATTGGCGCCATCGAATTTGTATTCGATATCATATTGCCTGAATGAGTGCGATTAAATTTAACCAATCATGATCGAGTCGATCGAACAATGGCCAACTGGTACATATAAATATAGATTTTTTAAGACGCATGAATTATGCAACAATAGAATTATAGGAGGCCATTTACTTCATATAGTAAAATCCTATAATTTATTGCGATAAAAATTACAAACCATTAACGTTATCACGATAAAATCCGGTAAATTACGACCGAAATCCATGCAAGGACCTCGTACCCGCATCAATTACGAACGACTAATCTCTATCTGGACAAATTGGTTTTCAGGATTTTCCTCAAAGGTTTTTTTTTTTTTCTAAATACCATAACTTTCATAATTCAAACTAAATTATTCAAAAACTATTATAAACTTATGTTTCCCCGTTATTGATAATTATATAAATTGAACAATGTTTTAAGAAAAAAATACTCATTTCAAAACTTCTTATTAAGAATGTATGACAATGCCATCTACTGACAATTTGTTCAAATGAAAGATAATGAACTAGACTGAAATTTATTGTCATTATTATAAATAAAATACCTTTCATTGATAAATTCGGTGACGTCAGGAAAAATATGGTTTTCTGTTTGTAGTACCATGCGTGTATTGTTATACTCTTCATATTACTACAAGGACACTTTGATGGGCTGATGTGAGCAATTTTGAGAACGATAAAGAAAATAAAAAACTGCATGCATGCCGCATTATAGAAGTTTTAACTTCCACGTTTGTTTCAAATTGTCCATGAGCGGTAGTTATAACTTAAAATCAGATGAACCGCCAGTTCGCCGGTCACCATCTCAGCTAAAAATCTGTAGCCTGGCCCTACCAAAGCGAAATTTAAAACAGTTTTTTAAGACAATTTTAAGTCAAAAAATATAAAAAATGTTATGGAAATATAAAAAAATATAAAAAATATCAAAGCTATCGTATCAGCTAAATCAAATTTATTGTAGTTTTTTTGCAACTTGCAGACTATTCCTGCTAAACTGTTAAGATTTGGTTGGCGACAGCTTTTTTAACCGCGTTATTGGAGTGTACTAGTTTTATTCCCTGAATGCTTCAACATATCATATTCTTCTTCGCAATAATAAATGCAATTTTTTCCTTTGTGTAATATCTTAACCAAATGACATGACAATTTATCTAACAAAATCAAACTTAATATTGTATTTTTTTTTGGTGCCAAAAACGGTAGTACTTAACCTTTGAGAGAAAAGTCGAGGATACAATTCTATAAAAAATAAAAAATTATAAAAATAAAAAAGTAAAGTAAAGTAACAGCCTATACATGTCCCACTGCTGGGCAAAGGCCTCCTCTAAAGAGAGGGTATCAGGGCATAGTCCACCACGCGGCCCCACTGCGGATTGGTGGACTTCACATATCTTCGAAATATATATTTTTTTGTTATTATTCGAATAATGCAGGTTTCCTCACGATGTTTTCCTTCACCGCGGAGCACGTGATAAGTCAGCACTTAAAGTTAAAAACTTCATTGGTGCCGCCACCGGGGATCGAACTCAGGTTGCTCGAGTATATTGAATTAAAGGCGAGCGCCCGGACACTGAGCTATCACGGCTCCTCAAAAATAAAAATTATATAACATAAAAAATTGTTGTACCTCACGAAACTTAAGTTTCTACAGCAAAAGGCAAAGATTCATAATCTACATAAAGAGCTGCTTGTTTCGTTCCGTATTTCTTTTATATTTAAAAAAATAAGTACATAAAAATAACAGAGCATACATACATAAAAAAGTGGCAGGTTTTGAGTCGTCAGAGTTTTGTTTGTATAAAGCACAACATTTTCTCTCTCGATTTTGGACTTGTAATAATCATATACCCCCTGTTCAACTGTAACACAGATGTGAATGAAAAATATAGTTGATGAAGCTGCAATTAAGAGGACAAAATATTTTAATTGCGTCATTTGCACCGTACGTGTCACGCGACCATCTGAATATTCAAGTGTTCCCACAAGAGCTCTATTAACACATTATTTATTGATAACAGATGCGCTTACGTTTCCACCATTTCATCTTAATAGATCTAATTGTACACAATAAACTCATTACTTGATAGATTTTGCGTTATAATAAAGAATGTCTTAATTGCAAAGTAATGAAACTCTGATAAAGTAAATACAAATAACTTCACTTATGTTTATTATTCCCATATTTTATACAAGATACCGATAATACAAATTATTTTACCATTTATATAAAGTAGTTATTATTTACGTTGCAGCTTAGAACCGATTAGTACAATATTTTATAAGGAATTTATTTCGTTTCAATACAATTAACGACGTAGTGTATATTTATATGCTAATAGTCATATAATATTTTTTCGTAAGCGAAATGACATAAAGTAATAAAAAATAGCATCCTAACAAAGGTACAGACAGGGTTTTTATTGTATGAAATGGTAACAGTGATATTGCTTTATTAATGAAGTAACACTGTATAGTTTTATCTCAGGAAAGCGGGTGAGCCATCATTGTGTGTGTGTGCACGTGCATGCTTGCGTAAGCTCATGTCAGGAGCCTCAGTGTCGGAGAGGTCAGGCAAATCGATATTTAGTTGTGTGTTCGATTATGTTACGTATAATTAATTAAGTATTGAGTTGCAGTTTAACAACCGATAACCGTTTGGGAAGAAAGGTTCTCGAGTGGCAGCCTCGTACTGGCCATCGCAGTGTAGGACGACCCCCCACTGGATGGAGTGACGACCTGTGCAAATAAAAAAATTCAATGCAAATAAAAAAACGTTTTCACATAAAAAAAATCAACTACAAGTACAAGTATGTCTCACCCGCTTTTGTGAGATGAAAGAATTGTACCCGACAAGCAGATTTGTAGAAAGACGCCTTGAAAATGAAGACTGTACTCTCAATTTAATACATAAAATGATGAGTCTACAGATAATTAAAGAAAAATCACTAATGAAATAATCAACAAACAGAATTCGGGGGTCGCTTAGATTTCGAAAAAAAAAATTATTTAGAAATTGTTATTTTCGCTAAAGAAATCCGCCATCAATTAACTGTTCATAACTTGCACATTTCGTCAGTTCCTTATAAAAAATAAGTTTATTAATTAACAAAAGATATTTACAATATTAAATGTAACGAAATGTTATGGTGTGGTATCAAAAACATAGGCCACGTGGCATGGTACACAGAACGCTGGATACTTAATATGTAACCAGCCGCAGCGATAAGTCTAGAACGTAAACTTTTGAAAAATTACGATGAACGTTTTTTTAGAGACAAACACTAGAAAAACACTATGCTCATCACACAATATTATTCCAGTAGTGGGGATCGAACCCCCACTGTTTGGCGCAAAAGGTAGGTACACTACCGACTACGCCATTTGAGTCGTCGAAACCCAACCAGGTTAACCCAAAGATTTAAGGTTTCAACAGCAATGGCGCAAGCAGAAAATTTGAAGAAAAGGATTCATATTTACGTCACTTAATTGATTATCTGCCCCTAATGCGGCAATTAATTTCGGCAAATATTTAAATTGTAAGTTTAAATAACAAGTAAGATGTTGAGTATACCTCGGTCGATAATTATTAATACACATTTTTAGGTTTCAACTTTACTGCTTTTATATAACTATTTCTTGTAACCGAAAATGATTGAAATGTCTTTTTAAAACAATTAAATGTTTCATATCTTGCTATTTTTACAATAACTCTATATTACTTTCTCCTAATTTAACGATAAAGTGCACAAACTTTTAATACTTACTTTCGAAGGTTAAATTCTGAACAGTACTCGAAATAATCCAAGGCCCTTGAAACAGTTTGCCAAATACCCACGAAGAAATTGTTACGAAATAATTTCCGTTGTATTGCTGGCAACCTGTTTCTCAGGCCTTGTAACACTTCCTCAAGTAATGCATATAACTTCTCACTTGTCCCTGACCTGCGTCCTCTTGTTTGCTGTAAAACAGCAGTTTAACAAATTATTAGTAACATTATTTTTAACCTCTTTTTTCACCTTATGTATGTAATACGTCGATTGACAAAGGAGCATTCAAGACCATGTTACTTTGGCATTAAATAATGGAAAACGAAAACTCGAATAATCTCGTTGCATTATTGATATAAGTAATTAAAAAAAATATGTTTTGCAGAAGAGTCCATAAAAGAACGGGCAAACGATTCCTTTATTTTATATTTATATTTTATACTATATCATAAAGCCCAAACCGAAAATGAAACTGAAATATGACGTCGATTGTTAAAATGTCTGAAAAAATTCTGTTGCATGGATTAAACTCGAGTAGCGAAAAAAAAAGTATAAAATGTAAAATATGCTATCCGTGTATGATGCCGGATTGATCACTAATAGAATAATAAAATTACCAGCAATCAGGATATGCAGCAATCACAAACTTTAAATTGTTTATAGTGCTAATCTTTGCACTTAAGATTGAACATTAAAATATGTAGAAAAAGTGCGAAAAGATTGTCGCCGCTGTGGGAATCGAACCCACGTCTTCGGCATTCGCGGCCTGACGCTCTAGCCACTGAGCTAAACGGCTGATTACCACACCGACAACGAAAATCTTAACGCATTCTTCCACATTGTTTTCTTAGCATTTGAAGCAATGCTTGGCGCCATCTATTGTTATATCCTTTCCAGCATACAAACAATTTCCAATATCGTTTTACAACGATAATTCGAACGAGAGATGTCGCCATTGCTTTTTTAGAAATTTTCGAACCCTTTCGTTCTCCACAGCTCTCGAGTCTAAATACATCGGTTCTTTTAAGTTATGTTTGTTTTAATTACATTACAACAGTTATTAGAAAGTAAATATCGTTAATCCCACTGTTTCTTTGGACTTTGGACCACGCAACAATTTTCACTGTTGCACGAATGGGCAGGTTCGTCCGGGTTAGTACCACCACGACCTCACAGAAGACCGGCGTGAAGTAGAAGTGTTACACAGCTGCGTTTCGTCTGGTGTGTGAGGTAGCCGGGGCCCACTTTATTAAAAGGTGACAACTCATCTGCAACCCTACGGGTGTTGCAAATGTCCATGAGCGGCGGTTAGCATTTAACATCAGGTGAACCGCCAGCTTGTTTGCCATTATGTCACATAAAAAAACTTAAGAAAGATATTATTGATCCATGTGACTTAGAATGGTTTTTTAAAATGTGACTTTTAAGTCCACAGATGATATTTTCCAATGTTTATATTGATCGTAGAATTTCGAACTACAAAGATCACACAGCTTAAATTAACAATTAATTTTAATTACCAAAGTTTTAGTGACTACGAAAGTGATTAAAAAGAATTAATGATGAATAATTCCGCCTCTGTTGTATAAAGTATAAATAAATAAATAAATGATGAATAATTTATAACGAAAAAAATGTAAGTAATGTTATATACGGTAACTTCCGAATAAAACAGTCTGTTTTAGATTAAAGCTTTAATGTAACCTTACCATCTTAACTTGTCGTGATGTCTTTCATCAAATCAAAGCATCATCATTCGGTCAAATCATCATTTTTAGACTACTTCATTTGAATTTGAACATAAAAGCGTTGTAAACCACTTCCGTGGTAACACATTTGTTTCTTCTGCTCTAACAATACTTAACAGTTATTTCAGTGTTGTCAACAGTTTGCAGGTTACCAGAGTCTTGGAATTGTTCCAATGGAATGACAGCATTCGTCTACTAGCAAGAAACTGTCACTTGATGGGTCACGACTTCCGAACACAATGACGAATGAACTTAGAAGAAGAATAAACAATAACGAGGAATTTAGGCAAATTCAATAGGTATTTGTACATTCTATAATAAATTAAGATGCCAGAAGTTGAATACAGATAGGAATTCGAATGCCAAAGTGATGAATAATACTCGTGATAGATTAATGTATAAGTTGTACTTATGTTATTCTATATACGTGTATACATTTTATATTACTAGTAACAATTCATTTAGCTGATTTCAAAATCATGAATTAGGTTTTTAATCTAAACTGATGTTAAAATGTTATGAAGCTACGTTAAGCTGCTATCTGAGAGTATTTTTTATACTTTTTATTGACTTTTAGCGCTGCGGGATTCAAACTTAGGTCTTTTTTTTGTGAAGAGTGCTTACAATTGCGTTGACAACCTCTAAAAAAGCTGGCACTGGTTTTAGCTCACTCACCAGACTAAATGCGAAAGTTCACGCCGGTCTTCTATGAGGCCCTGATACAAACGCAAACTAGGCAAACCCCGATCAAAGGCAAACTAAATGCTTATAAGCATTCTCTTCCAGTCAAAACTGGGAGTAGTGAGAATTTCTTGTCGAACGGATAAATACGAAGTTAAATCATTTCTTAACTTAACTTTAATTAGTTGTGTTTTAAAAGAACATATTCGTTAAATATTGAACCAGAATCAAATAACATATAGAAGTAAACGCTTTGTTTACAGTCAAAGGTGTTATTGATCAAGATAATTTTCTTTAGCAGTACTCGTACGTGAATGAGTGCTATTACGACGCATTAAGCCATTTTGTGAAATAAACTGCGCACTGGAGACACGTGGCCTCCCCCGGATAAGGAAGCCCTTCATTTTTTTTAAAGCCGACGTGTTCGTAACAATGCGCCGGATTTTATCAAGTTTCCTTCTTTTGCTCTATATGGACGCTTTTATGCGATCCCAACTATGTACTCATTCAACAATCAACGTATTACATATATGCACATATATTAATCAATGTGTTGTAATATATACAGCGAGTTGTTACAACGGCGACAACAAATAAACATACGTCTAACGCTACTTGCCAGTAATCATTAAAAAAATACATAATTTAAAATTTTTTTTTTCAAACAAGCTTATTAAGTAAAAAAGAAACAAAATTAGTAACATCCTATACAACTAAAAGTGACTGATTCATACGGTACTTTTTCATTCTTTGCCACAACGTCTCCTTCTAACAATATGTTTTGTCTCTTTTAAATTCATTCAACCCATTCATATGCTTTGTGACCTTTACAAATGAACTTTACGTTACAGTTTTATACGTAAGGTGTTCTAAAATTGTTTGTTTTGGAAAATTTAATAACTCGGTAAATATTGATGTTTAAAAAATGTAAATTTTTAATACAATTTTAAAAAGTTATCCTCTAAATGTGTGTTCATTTATTGTCGCGATTGTAAAGACACGCTGTATACATATAGCTATGTGCGCGACTTCGTCCGCGTGGAGTTTAAAATAAATAAATAAAAAAAATCTCAAATAAAAATAGCCTAACTTAGTCCTTATTACGGCAGCTATCTGCCATTGAAATGCCCGCCAAAATCGGTCCAGCCGTTTCAGAGATTAGCCGAAATAGACAGACAGACAAAAATCGTAATAAATGTTATTTCTTTTATCGTTATTTCTTTAATGGTAATAAATTTTATGCATTTAGTAAAAAGCGGTTATTTTAATATTACAAACAGACAATACAATTTTATTTATCAGTATATAAGTATGTATAAATACGATCGAGTTTTACGCGCAAAAATGCACGGACAAAAAAATATTTTTCTACGTACATTTTTGTTATGAATAATGTATCTGATAGCGAGAGTATAATAAGTTCAGCCGAAGATACACTTATCTTATTAGATCACTCAACGTAAGTTACGGTCGGCTATCGGAAACTTTATTCGTGAGTGTCGGCAAAAACCTAAATTAGTGTAGATAATATGTGACTGAGATTTCTGGAATACTTCCAACGTTTTGACACCGTTCCACGAATACGAAGCAGACGTTCAATGATATCATTGCGAGTTCCCTGACAGAGACGTAGTGACGGATTGTCTCAGGCAAGCGGGCGGACTTGGTGAGACGTTTATATAGATCGCAAATGATTTCTCAAATTGAAAACATTATTAAATACTGTCGTGTGTAACAGCTTTTAAGCAATATAATAATTAGATAAATTTATTTGTGACCTTGGCTTCCGCTGTTGTATGAATGGGCAGACTCGCCCGAGGAAATACCACGGCCTCTCGGAAACCGGCGTAATGTGGATGTATTATACTTTCAAGTTTCTTCTGATGAGGGAGGTAACCGGGACACACTTATTAAATGGTTGGCAAACACATCTGCAATCCGATGTTGTGTTAGACACTTAACATTAGGTGAAGCGCGTGCCCGCTTGCCAACCTATATACCTACAAAATTTATTCCTAACATATTCGCCGAATCGCATCTTCACACTAACACTTCGTAGCTAACACTACATAGCTTCGTAACTTTCATAACGAATTGATGATAAAAAGAGTGTACGCCCAGTTCCTATATTAACAAAACGAGGCGTTTTCCTTACGAGCCGTTGCATTACCTACGGAAAGTAAGTTACTAGCGTTCCTTTAATCTACAAGTTCAAACAAAAAATCCAAAAAGAATCGTGTAATGTCTAAAACGCATAAAGTACAATGTGATTGTTGGATAGAGGAATTCTAAAGTACTTATGTCATTGGAATCGCGTGAAAGGACGCAGGTACGCCGACCGCAGTCAGACGGTTGTGGTTGTGATACTATGGTAATAATAACAAGTAATAACGATGTCAATATTAACTCGCTAAATGGTTTATGATTGTGTAAGATATTTTGTAGAATTTCCCGCATTAAATGTATCCTTTATAGCTTAATTAATTCTATACATAGATGTATATTGGTGTGTTTTTGTGTAATTTTATAAATACACATTTATGTTTACACATTACATACGCAAGCATTATAAGCTTGTGCTTCTCAGAGACAAATTAATAAATTAAATCTATCTCCATTAATTCTTTATTAGTTCTATCTTATTACATTTACTTAATTACATGAAATATCGACATGCGCAAAATTTTTAACAAACTTTTAAATTATATAACTGACAGATACTTGATTACTGATGTTATATCATCGTTTAAAATGGTTTTAACCTAAAATATGTAGACATAACAATGTACCGGAATGGGTAAAATCAAATAATAAATTCGATTGATGATGATAAAATTTTCATGTCAAATATTTCGTGAAAGTGATTGTTACTTGAATAAGTGATGTATAGTTGAAATTTGAAAAAAGATAAAAATAAATGAGAATAGTCTACGTCTTAGCCATTCTTATTCAATCACTGTCTTAAAACCATACCGATAAAACTGAAATTTAAATTAGACGGAATGTAATGGTAATATACTAGAATACAATTTTGTTTTGGTCAAACTAATTCATTTATTTTATAGCTAGTAAATTGTGAATATTGTGAACGCAGTGAATACATATTTTATTTTCGCAGATAACCGTCAGAATTGCAATTAATTTGTCTAAACTAATATGGCTCTGAATTATCGACAGTTTAATTACTGCACCAATTAGATTGAGCAAAAATCTGTATTAAAATTAACGAAACAATTAAATGAGATAGTATACTCATTCAATTTTAAACAGTAATTTCGAAAAATTTATGGTATTACATTTTTATTCTAGTATATTACTTTTGTAAATTCTCTCGCGGTCGTCTACCGATCAGTAATTTATCTTAAAGGAACAAGTTAACGACGCAGTTGCTTTTGCGGTCGATTTGGCCCTAAATTTTATGGATCAAGGTTTTTGGTAACAGGCTCAGACACAAAACGTTTGGGCCTTGATAAGTTCGCTGAAAAGATGTTATAGTAAGAGTGAATGTAGAAAATATAGAAAGAGAAGTGAAAGTATATACTTTAACCACATGAGTTATAGAACTTTACAGTAAAAATAGCAAAATATAAAATAAGAAACAATTCTAATAAGGCTACAACAATATTTTTTAAGATGTACTACATTCCACAACTTACTTTACTTTAACTGGTGATTTTGCTTTCAGTCCGTAGATTGTTAACCTTCATCGAACGCAGAGCTCGTGGACTAGCCAGAACCGGCAAGCTTATCACGTCCCTCCGTTTTGGCGTAGGGCGGAAGAATGTCATCAACAGCCTGTAGAAGTTTGGTACAGACCTTGACACCTGATCGTCGATAACTGTATTATTCGGATATTTTTGGCGGATAGAATAGTTGGTCTCGCCGTCGAACTCGTAGGCGACGAACTAATTGGTTATGTGTATTAGCCATCGGTGGGTCAGACGTACATTTGTTATCTTTCTCGACTAGTTCAATAAGGACGTTGCGCAGGCGACGTTTATTAACGCCGTTATTTCGGCTTGGTAATTCTGTGCGTTTACCACCAGGGTGTTGAAATGATTTTCAGCTCTTTCGATAAACCGTTTGGTTAACTCTTAAAATTGTTCGCGTAGCATCAGGAGTCTGCAATCACGTTACGTCACGTTGATGCCACCTAGCATCGTTTTCGAAGTGAATGAACTTATTTTAAATTAACTGAAGCCATTTTTATCAGGCTTACGTGAGCAAAGATAATGCAAGCGTAGAAAGTTATATTGGCAATGGAAACCACAACCCCAGATATCAAAGCCAAAAGCTAGTTTGTAGTAACTACAAGTCATCCTTTGTGCTGTGCCTATTACATTCGTGCAAGTACAAGCAAGCAATAAGTTGACAAAGTATTATCGCAACATTGCGTACGGTACGGCAGCGCATAAAAACAAAGATATTTGAGACATAATTTTAAGAATATATTATAGTTATATTATATTATAATATATTATATTATTATATTAAATATCCCCCGTACACAACATCCCTTCATGCAGCTTTAAAAAAAACTACGTGAGTTTGCGTCAGAATCATATGTAAACTTATTCCGTTCATTTGTTTTTGAAACGTTATGAACGTAAATCCGTGGAATTGTAAATATCTATTTCTAACTCAGTCTATATTTATAGGTAACACATGAACTTCCTTCTACGAAGAACAAAGATTGTTACAGTTTTAAACTTCCACAAACAATACAGTTGGCAGCGGGCCAACCGATATTGATGCCGATTCGCTCAAGGCTGGGTAAGCAAATTTAAGGGATTAAAAACACATTACGACTGAAAGTAAATTGCAACCTATAAAATAATGAAACATACATAAAGTAATAAAATATTGAAATTAGGAGAATATTTTGTAGACCTTAAATAGTTTAACATGACAAATGCATGGGCAGATAACAAAAGGAGTTAGTCTAAAGCTAAGAAAACATAATTTTAATATTTATAATAATTACGGTTGTGCATATGTATTCAATTCATTTTTTTACTCATAATAGTTCATGTTCAATAATCGGACTAATCCATTTCAATGTTTATACAGTTTAAAATTTTGATTTATTTTAAACTATTCTTTTACTTGTTTCATTTTTATCTGTGAACAAAGCTGCAGTGAAGTTCACAACAATAGGTATTGGATTTTCATGTAACTGGAGAGCAGTTTTGAAACTCAACAGCTTGCGTGCTAAGAGACGGGAAATGTAAAAAGTTCGCTTTGTGTTCTCGTTGAAAAATAATGGCTTACCATTTAGATAACCGACGTTTTTCATTTCACGTTAAAGATATATCATTTGATATAAAATTTAATTTTCAATAACAAATTATGTGATAGTTAATTAAAATATTAAATTATAATTTTATCTAGCGGCAATTTGCATAACATAATAATACGGTCAATAATAATAGTCGATGAATACTGGTAGCTCTGGATCGTCATTCGTGACAGTCTGTGGGGGAGGCCTATGTTCAGCAGTGGACTCTAACAGGCTGAAATGATGATGATGGCAACAATCTGGTTACAATAGCCAATCATGCTCTTCAGTTGTACACTTAGAAATTTTACGAATATGTATATCGTTGTTGAATTTACAATAATAACATTCTCTAAAGTTCTAATAAAATTAACATATCGTTGAATGTAGTCATGTCAAATAAAGTCATTTATTCAATCCAAATTGAATGAAGGAATGAATGTTCTTTATGGCACACACCATGTAAAAATACCATTAAAATTACAATTACGCATTGTACAATGGGCGGCCTTATTACTTATTAAATAAATTACCAATCTGTTTTTATCATTGCGCGTAGCTTCCTAACACCAAATGGCACCGGATAAGATTAAATGGCTCCTTCTTTCATCTCATCTAGCTTGCTTACCACGATCGCTATAAATCTTAGCCGACAAATACTCTATTAACTGACGTCTACTTAAAGCCCATTATAGGTCAAGCACCAGTTACTATCTTATTCGTTTTACAGTGGCTCACTCATTCGAAGTTGCACGGAAAGCTTCTTTGATAATACCGTAATGGGTAAGATACATAACATATTGAATAGAGACTGACAACAGCATTCACGGTAATACAAAGCAGATGGCTAATCTATTGTCTACGATACATTACTGTTCGTATTATACAATCATTTAAAACACTGGTTAACTCACTTAAAAAAGGTGACTTTAGGACGATACCAATTAGTATCTTAATTAATATTATCTCAAATACGAAGATAAGAACTATGAACTTATCTTGCGGATTAAAAATGTACTTTTTACCTTTTTTTCTTACATATTTTTAAGGGGGGTCCCCATAAAGAACAGGATTCACATGTTGTTAATGGTGACCTTGGCTGACCTTGGTGGGATAAGGGTAGGAGAAAGAAGAAGAAGCAACTAATTATAAAAGTAATAAAAATGTGTTTTCATTTAAAGACTGATATATGTATGTTACTAGGCAATCCGTGTGGAACTCAGCTATATTTAGAGTAATATAATGTACAAAAAAGTGTTTATTATTGATATTTTATTTCATTTATTTTTAAGAATAAACTTTTCTTCTTCACTGTCTTTCATTGAATCATGATATTATACATATACGTAAATGGAATTATCATACATTATTTTCAAAAAGCTATTTCATGAAAACTATAAGTTTATTCCACTTCGTCAATAGCGGAACTTTAAAATGTATGAATCATAAAATTTGATGAAGAAGTAGAAAGTTATTGCATTCGCTACACCTAAGATGTTTATACTAATCAGTATCATCTCATCGCCGCTTGCAAATAACGTTACATTATTATTAGTACATCAGTTATTTGTCTCATCAATCAATCAGCAATTCAAGCAATATCGCTAGTTGCGTTCCGACAAAAAACTTCCGATTTACTGTTTCTGAGTTCGTGGAGGAAATCTACATAAATGTATATGAATAAAAAAATTAGTCCTTTGAGTGATATTTATCAGTCACCCTGCACTCATTTTACTTATCAACAGCAAATTCTCACTGTCATCGAAATAAAAGTGTTAATAAGAGAAGATACACAAATGACTAACAACACATTACCGTCTTGTGACGATATACCTCAGGCCGCTGTGTGTTCGCCTTTACCTGATTTACAGACTGCATTTGGATCAATTTCTAAGCAATAATAACATAAGACTGACATTCATTTTAAATATATAGATGGAGATGACCACATATCATCCTGACCAGATAAGTAATTTATTGAAAATGCAGAACTTTTCGTTCTATTAATGAATAAATGAAATAAGTATAAATCTTGTGGAAATCAAAGTTCATTCCTAACTCGTAAATGGACCAATAAAATACCTCAAAACAACTTTCTTACAATAAATATTTGCAAAAACAACGGGAAATATGAATAAAGAACAAGACCATCAAAATTAAACTGGACGAAGTTTGTAAACCAGTGTTCTGTTTGACATTTGAGCTGCAAGTCTGTAGGAAAGTCGCATCATTATTGGCTCCGAAAATACTCGAGTTAATACATATCGAGACAAATGGAACCATTCGTTTGTTTGCTGACACCGAGACAAAGGCGGGGGAGTGGAGAATTGGTTTCGAAAAAAAACTTGTACTCTTAGCAATTCGGATCATCTGTAACCGAAGACTTATACAGCCAAGATAAAGAAAGATTCTTGAATATTTAAGTTAATTAAATGAAATAGATACGTTATGTAAGTTATGGCTACGGAATATATTTTTCTAATCTTAATGATAACTGCAAAAACATTACCCATGTATACTTGAATAGAGGCTTCAGTTCTTTCCAAGTTCCTGTTAGAATAATCTGCAACATCACATTTTTCTAAACATTTACTAATCAGAGCCGTGATAGCTCAGTGTCCGGGAGCTCGCCTTTAATTCAATATACTCGAGCAACCTGAGTTCGATCCCCGGTGCCGGCACCAATGAAGTTTTTAACTTTAAGTGCTGACTTATCACGTGCTCTGCGGTGAAGGAAAACATCGTGAGGAAACCTGCATATTTTCGAAATAATAACAAAAAAATATATTTCGAAAATATGTGAAGTCCGCCATTCCGCAGTGGGGCCGCGTGGTGGACTATGCCCTGATACCCTCTGCATAAAGGAGGCTTTTTCCCACTAGTGGGACATGTATAGGCTGTTACTTTCTCCTAATCACAAACTGGACTCATTGCATTTTACACCAGAGGAAACTTCTTAGGAAAGTTCTGTATGATATGATGACATCTCGCTGTTTTTTTTCTCTTCGTTGATATCAACTTGAAGAAATTCTACAACTGATGTTCATTTAAAATTTATATCATGCAATCAAGGAAGTCAGTTCCTCATTGATCTTCATTAAACTCTCTATAAAAGGTAAAATTATACAGCAGATGTTATATAGAAGCTCGGACGCTATAAAGCTGATAACTGCGTACCGTATCACATAAATATCACAGTTCACACAGTTGGATCTTTCATTTCCATCATCACCACGTCTAGTGGGATGGTACTCAAACAGATGGTACTCAAATAACCAATATGCTGTACATAAGATTAAAATATGCTGAAGGAACAAGGATACAATAGTAGAAACTTACAAGTATAGAAATAGAAGCTGACAGCATTCATATTTATGAAGAGGAAAGGGGCACAGTTCCAAAATGCTTAACAATAAATTCGAAAAATGTTATAAAAAATTCTACAATAACACAGAAAACACTTTTTTGTATACGATGTGACTTCCGCTACGCGAACAATTTCATAATAAAGCCAAGCCAGACTTCACTGTATTTAAAAAAAACAATTGTATCTTACCTTATCCGTTTTGTCCTCAATACTCGATAACCTCTCGACATCATACGACTACTAAGATCTATTAAATATGTATGAATCAGCGCACGTTTATTAAAAACGCACGCGTATCGTTATCTCCGTAGAAAGTGGCACAATCAATAGCCGTGAATGAAATCAAAACCTGTCTTACGAGACAGATGCCGTTTTCCCTTTTAGCTAACTAAATAACTATGAAAGTGTGGCGTGTGAAACAGATCGGAGGTTTCATATATACTATTAATATAACAAATATACTTTTAATACCAATAGGAACGGCAAAACAAGTGTTACGTAATGTCTAATATAATAGATTTACGGATTTGCCTTAATTCATAAATATTTTTTAACAAACGGTATGAATCATTGGTGTTAATTAAGAAATCCTTAAGTGTTAAGAGTATCTGACTCTGTGTCAGAATATCTGTCAGGGTATCTGTTAGAGAACATAGTTCATCTGATGTGTGATAACAGAGGACCGCCAATGACAGTCATGACATCAAAGATGTTGCAGTTGTGATAAGTACCAAGTTGCTTTTTGACCCTACAGTTGCCAAATTACGCCCTACAGTTACGAAAAAGTCTAATTAAACAAATCCATTTCATACTGATCTTCTGCTTTGATACTTCCCCTATCGAACTATCATTAATCGTTGAGAAGAAACATTTATGTACTCTGATGTTGCCCTATCACTTTTATTATTATCACTCTGTCTTTTCTTTTATAATTGTATGCTTTAAAATGTTAGTTATATTTAATTACCACTTACTATAATATTTATTTATTAATCATATTACTGTAATGTTAGTAGGTTGCAGATTAGCAGGTTATTTATCTGGTAATAAGTCTTAAAATAGCAATGGAGATCCACAATACACTTGAGACCAAGCTTCACAAAAGTAATCTATTTTACGCCGCTCTTCATTAATATAAATTAATTTACTCCTGCCTAAACTGACAGACAGTAATTCTTTGTTAGTCTATAGAAAGGTATTATACAAAATGTCTGAAGTATAAGTGATTCCCATAGAAAGGTTTACAAATGTTTAGTGTAGTGGTCAAAAGGTACATTGATAAAATCACAACTATATTCTATTGTATTAGGATGTGCTGCGTTTCAAATATTTTTGCACTTTCGCGGAACGTAAATAAATTATCAATTCTAGACAAACATAAGACCAAGATAAATAACGATGGTAGGTCCACGCTAACTGTGATAGGGCCACGCAACAGTTTTCACTGTTGCAAGAATGGGCAAGTCCGTCCAGGTAAGTACCACGACCCCGCAGAAGACCGGCGTAAAATAGAAGTGTCACACTTCTGCGTTTCGTCTAGTGAATGAGGCAGCCAGGGCCCACTTTATTAAAAGGCAGCAACGCTTCTGATAGAATCGATCTTTTACTTTAATTGTGGAACTGTTATTTATTTATCCTTTGACCGGGAATGTATGACGTATAATAAAGAAGTTGTTGATAGTTCCCTTTGAACACGCGGGCGTAGGCGCGGGTAACAGCTATTACTTTTATGTTTCACAACACCTAGTTTGTATTCAAATTTCGAAAACTATGCTATACAATTTGAAAGTACATCAATAATTCAATAATATTCTGTGGTTGGTACATCACCATGGGAAGTTTATTTAAAAATAGCACATACGAAATAGTTAAATCGGGTCTAATGAGGTCTATTCAAAATATCGAGAACGGAGCATGCCAAAGTTTGGACATGTAAACCAAACATGTACCAGTGACATATCAGTTCCAATACTGGTGATTTGAATTAACCCGGAATAAAAGTACTGGGCTTTATGATAGGAGTTTGATTCCTTTTTTTTTCTTCATTTTCTCAGGTAGTCATGCTCTGTCTACCTCAGAACTGGCTGTAGACGTCTTGCAATTTGAAGAAGTTGGGATCAAGTTCCATCAGAGTACGTAATGTGCTATTTACGTGTCTCCAACGGTATTTTTTTAACATGTGGGAAACATCGCAAGATAATGTTTCAATATATAATTCCGTGAACGGAGACATTATACACAGCATTCGGACCGCTGATCAAGATGCCAACATCGATTTTCTGGAAGTATCTAACGAAGCGTTAACAAAGGTTGAGGTCATTTGCATTCTCATTTCGAATATGTGCCGTCGCCTTCATATTGCATTGTAATTTAAACGCACCAGACCTAGACAATGGCAGACGACTGGTCTTAAAATCGCGTAGTGTTCTTAAGGTTACCATTTTCAAACTGGTTGTAGCTGACACGCCACATGGTCATCTCGACCCTGGATCATTTTCAAATGAATTACTGCTTTGATTGAAGACGTTTTGGCACTTGTTAACCTGAATTTACTGATACACTTGGCTTGAGGTAGCCGGATGCTGAGGGCGAACTCAATTACTATTGACTCTAGAGCTCCCGAGGGAGCCTTGGCTCTGGCCGTCACGCTCTTATTATAAGTACCGGTTATGGAGGCTGCCAAGCTCTTAGGGCCCTTTGGCGGGCGGTCTATGGAGAAAGGGCTTCCGAGAGGGGACCTCGGCTTGGGCTGTACACGTTTAGCATTAGCTGTAGTCTGACTAGAATGATTTCTAAAGCTATCGTTACTACCATTGGGGCTACCGTTGGGGCTGGAAGAAGAAGTGATGGAATAAACTCTAGCATCGCTTCTATCATTAATGGGGGAAAACCTGCCACGTACTTGGCGGAACCTAGTATTTGTTTGACGTAATTACTTAATTATTATTAATTCCTATTTATAGCTTTAACGAGTGTTGTGACACTAGCAGCTCGTTCTAGTAAGCTAGTGCAGGTAAGAAACTTTACTTACTTTTACTTTACTAAAATTATGTTAAATTTTAAAAGTAAAGAGTTAAATTTGAATATACCAGTACTGTTCATTTTTATCAGATGCTTGTGCTGTGTTAAACACTCCATCTGTACTTCAAGCTATAATTTAATCAATATCTGTATTTGAAGAGAGACATAAAATGTGGTTCCGTGTTAAAGTGACATAAATGTAATGAAAATGTCTTGTATATTCTCATGTTGCGCCTTTATCGCTCAAGCATGGTGAATTTTACAACGCAATAGTTATAACGTTGAACAGTATTACCAATAAAACAATCAACTCAACACTCACTAAACCTTATATGTAACCGGTTCTGAGCATCATGCATTACAAATTACTTCAGCTGTATTTATTATAAGCAACAAATATAACTTTTTACTAACTTTTACTTTTAGTTTTTTTTTATTAGTACTGCAGCTTGGCTTCGACGGTGTGTATACTGGATTTGAATCCCGCAACGGACAAATATTTGAGCTACTGACACACATTTAAGAATGTTTGTGTGCGTATGGACGCAAAATAACATATGCATGTTATATATATGTAAATCATGCCTACAACTTCAGACAATCTTATCCTGCAGTAAAGTAACGTTTAGTAAAAGAAAAGTTAAAACAACATTACTGAAATATTGCTAAAACAAGTATTGTCTATGACTTAAGTCATCCTCGGTACAAAACACTGTAGCGGCTTACGGTCAACGGTACACGACTGCTTATCTAAGCAAATTGCATCGATAAACAAGATTGGAAGCGTTTGGCCACGAATAGGTCGAGCGGACCGTTACAATACCGGCCCAAGCGAAGCACTTCGTAATTGGATGATTTTATGGCAACGTGCTGGACGTTGCGAGTAACTAGTAGTTTTTCATGTGAGAAGGTGGCACGCGAGCTGACAGTTCACCGAATGTTAAGGGATAACCACCGCCCATAGACCTGCAACAACCGTGAGATTGCAAATGCGCTGTCATCTTTTAAGTGGGCCCTGATTACCTCACTCAGCATACGGAACGCAGAGGTGTGATACTTCGACTTCACCGGTCTTCTGTGAAGCCGTGGTACTTCCTCGGACGAACCTGCCCATTGGCTCAACAGAAAAGACCTTACCACAGTAAATTACGTAGTGTTGAACTTAGCTTAAAACACAGTCATAACTAACCAAAATTTTAAACCAGATGAGCTGACAATAAATCCGATAGGTAAATTCTGTAATATACGAGCACTTCTCGGCAAGCGCTGCGATGGCATGTAAGTGAACAAAGTATGTGTGTGCTTATATACGCACGTAAGATCACATCTTCCAGTTTATAGTACCAGTATCACCTATATTATAACAACCGTTAGGTAGTCATTATTGAAAAGCCTAAAGTAACAAAATAATAAAACAAATTAACAAAACAAAAC
Source organism: Iphiclides podalirius (assembly GCA_933534255.1). Taxonomy (NCBI): domain Eukaryota; kingdom Metazoa; phylum Arthropoda; class Insecta; order Lepidoptera; family Papilionidae; genus Iphiclides; species Iphiclides podalirius. Next base: position 3,624,692 of record OW152816.1, read on the forward strand.
TATATCTATAAGCTTTTGTATAAGTATTTGGGTTTATCAAAGTATATAAGAAAGTTTTTGGGTGTAACATGCTTACAAATTAAATAATCTGTGAAAATAAATAAATAAAATACGCAGTGTACCAATAGAATACCTCTTAAGGCGTACAAACCTTGAGGTTTAGGCATTCTATTCCGTAATCAGGTTCAACTACGAGCTTATCGAAAATCTTAGATCACTCACCGATAGCTCAGCGGCGCTCTCAGGTTAACGGATGAGCTTCTGGCGATCGGACGCCGCCCCCTCTCGCCGTCGCGCCAGCTTGCGTAACTCCTCGTATACGAGAGAAGGCCGCACACATCACTGGCGTTAATGAATTCCACAGTCATGTCAACAGTATCGTTCGCACCGTAACCATAAGCGTCTGTCACATATTTGGTGTCATTGAAATCGGTAAGGTTCCCGCTCGGCTTGAGTTCCGTGACATTTTCAAATATGGAACGATTCGTCAGCTCGTAAACACCATTCTGCCTCGGACTAGAGTACACATAGACGCGGTCCAGCTCGGAGTCGTTCTCCGTCCTCACGGCATAGTTCTCTGGCGCCCTGGTGGCGTTGAGGTCGCGATAGTCCTCCATGGAGGTGTACCAGGCTTCCAGTACAGCGATGTGCGAGTCCAGCTCTCGGCAGGTGAGCCGGATCTCATCCTCGTGGCATCGCTGCTCCTCCACAATTTCTGCAACGAAAAAATATTTTGAGTCATAAATGTCAATCGTGAACATTTTTCTATTTAAATTTAAGGAAATTAATCGAGTGGAACGTTCAACGGCTTCGAAATTCAAAATTTTGAGAGTAAAAGCCGTTGAACACTTCGTACTTATAAAATAATTTCACCGAGCGTCTATTTAATTCAATAGTACAGCATTCCCGCACGCAGCCCATTATCCTTCTTGCATAGAATATTATATCGGCGGACCTTTTGGTTGCGTTATAAGGTAGCCCATTCACGATTCTAACTTAAGCCATTGTTGCATACACTTATTGTTTACTTCACCAACCAAATCGGCACGGGTCCCTAAAATTCTTGTTGATTCTCTGTTCCCTAGGTTATTTTATTTTTTGGCATTTAATTAATTTCTTATTTTGTGGTTTTAATAAGTTAAAGATTATTTGAAATCATGCCTCAAAATAAGGTGCTATTGAAAATTATGAGGAATATATAATAATTTAACTATAAACCGTTTTTTCGTATTTGAACGTTGACCAGAACTTAGTAATGTTGGTTTAGCCAACAGAGATAGAGTATGATGGATTTAATGTTTTATCCCATACGTCGCGTATTGTATAATTGTATGCAATATGTTAGTAGTACTTCGGCAGTGCAAGATTTTTTATTGATTTTTCTTTAATGCAATGATATTAACATATGAGATGACTTATCTTACTCACCGTACTGAAACTGTCATCGCGCGGAAGCGTAAATGATATAGTCAACTTCAATAAAAAATAAGAGAAACACAAAACTGCGAATGTAAATCGAATTACTAAATTGTTTCATTTAATATAGTGATTTAATTTTTCGTAACAGATTAATTTATCACTTGATGATGATTATCGTACCAGAGAATATTCGCAATTCAAAGAAAAGATATTTATTTAAAATGAAATTAAAATAATAAGGAAATGTTGCAATTTTTTACGCGAAGCTAAAATCCCTTTACCATGTACGAAACAGTAAACTCTTGCATTCGCCACCCTAGAATCCATCTTCCTTTTCTGCAATATCTCTCATCTGTGCAGCTTCACTGAGCTCCCATCCTACCCAAATATTACCATGGCAACCGGTCAAAACAAAATCTCTTTGTAGAAGTTTACCAGTGGCCATTGACCTATCGCGTCGCTAAGATCACGCGCTTATTGAAAAGATAGGACCAAGAGTACCAAGAAATTCATAGCTCAAGTTATAATGGAGTTCTGTCGCTAATCCCGAGTATTAAAAACGGCATTACGGTTACACAAATTCATACCTAAATCGTACGGAATAGAGTGCTTTTCAGGTGAATGTTGGTTGATTGGGGTTTGCCAAATAAGCCAATCTTTCGAGAGTTTAAATGCAGCCGAGGAGCTATCGTTTATTGACAAGGAAGAAAAATGGGGACGCCGACAAATCATGTCTATTTATTTTACATATGACGATTGTGTTCATCTTTGACGATTTAAACTATTTAAATTCAAATATAACAAATATGTAGCATGTAAAATATACTAACAAATATATTTTTCACGTAAAAAAAAATTAATGTTAATACTTTTTATTACTACAGGATTTAAAAATTATTTTATGAAACTATTTTATTACAAATTTATCGCGCTTTATCTTCTTATCCATCCGTCTGGTGTATGTTGTATCTTGTATCTTGTATTAACTGATGTTTGTGCTTTCAGTCCCGAGACTATTAAAGCTTCATCTGACGCAGAACCGGTGGGCTAGCCAGAACCCACGGGTTTGGGCTCGGTGTATGTTGCAAACTTTGCAATGCAAAGTATTAAAAGCGTCGGAAAATGAACTTTAGAACAAACGCAATGAATCCGTAAAAATATCTGTATTAAAATTTTATTTTGTTCAATTTCCCTTTTTTCCATATAATACCACATGGACTTACTGTGACCAACAATGGTGAATGAACATGTTTTTTCATTTACGCTAACAATGTCATTGAATTACAATTTAACTATGGCTCGGCCATGCAGCAGACTTTGCTGTTGCACGAATTGGCAGGCTCAAAAGAAAAAAGAAGAAGTATTACACTTCGTGACGTTTGATTAGTGATATATCCGTGGATATATATGCCTATTACAATGTCGAGGCATTGAGGACAAGGAAATGACACTCTCTTAAATATTGTGTTTTGTATACTTAAATAATTTATAAAAAATATATAATATGACCGTAGAGTTTCTTGCCGGTTCTTCTCTTGCAGGTCTAGTTTAGTGAACCGGCGGTAGTTTTTGACGTTCAATAAGAGCTTAAGATAAGCCTATCTTTAATAAAGATGGCTGACAGCGGTTACACTTAGCATCAAGTGAACCGTCGGCTCGCTTACCATTTACTCAAATAAAAAAAATACAACCTCTCCGATGACATAAATGACAATTTATCAGCAAGCAGGAGCTTTATAGTTTTACCTTTTATTGCTTATCGTGTTTTTTTTTCTTTATTACTTCCATTTCCACAAATGATATTTGCACATGTGCGTATCGAACGTTGTAAATGATCATGCGTGTATCACATAGGCTTTGCTTTGATTTTTTTAATCGTCGTTTTGAATGGACGGGTGGGTTCGTACGACTTTAAAATTCGAGGTACAATATGCCTTGTCGTGAGATGGCTTAGTCCGTGTGAGGGAGTTGGAGAAAATCAATTCTCCTTACAAATACATAAGTGCCCGTGTTGGGGTGCAGCCCTATTCCAAAGGCAGGGGCTTGTAAATGCAGCAATGTCGGTAGCTTGTTTCCATTACACCGCTCTATTTATGTCAGTCTGCACCTAAAGAAATAGACTTTAATAATATAATTCTTTTATTTTATTTTTTACGATGATAAGATATAATTTTTAAGGTACGTTATTGAATAAATAAATCAATCGATAAAACATCATTTCAACAATAGCACGTCTTTTTATTATTATGTGCTTAAAGTATTTAAGGTTTAATTTCAAAGTCAATGTACTACATACATAATAATTATCAACTATTTCATATACTTTTTTCACCCAATGATTATATCTCAGATAAAATTTTTGATTATGAGGTGTTGTTTCTGACCCATAATTGAACCTTTTACGTAATCGTGACGTGACGTATGTTAATGGAAAATAACTCCCTAAAATGACCCAGTTTTGGGATTCATCAATGAATAAAACTACTTCTCCGCACGTAAACACACAATGAAAACAATCACCCATAAAAGCTACTGTTCTCTTTTACTGCCGGTAAAACAAATTGGGTTGTTTACATCAGCTTCGTGATCAGTTTGGTATGCAAGATTGTACACAAACTACAGAAGCTATACAACAACGAATAGTTTCCTATATCAGTTTTACACCTAAAACACAGTGAACATATTTGTTGATATTGAATATGTATACATCATATTTTACCTGAAAATTTATAAGCATAAATTAATTTCTTGACTTTATGCAAATACTTAACTATGTTAAATGAAATTTTACGGTTTTATTTTAAGTTTAATTTTGATTTTAAATTCCGATGCTACCGAAGTTTAAATTACTTGTGCATTATTTGTGAATTTAGACCAATAAAGATTATTATTAAGATCTCTACAGTGTTCATAATCACGGCACCCCTGAGATGCTTTTTCATCCAAAATGTCATGGTTAGTCCCGAATATCCTTCTATTTTAAACACCACTATAGTTTAATAACACAATATTAAAACATATTTTTATCAAACAATTCTCATTGTAAATACATTGAAGTTGACTTATATTGACTTTACAATGGAACTAATCAGTGTTCTGCTCTGAACTTAATAAGGTTTCTCACCCGAGAGCTGCGCATACATTTCCATCAATATTTCCAGCAAAATTGGGTTGCCTCAAGAGCGGACCTCGAGAGTTGACAGTGGACCACTTCTAAAGCTCTTGCGTTGAGAACTAGACGCTTTCGAACAGAGGCCAAGCCAAAAATGTCAAAAAGTTTTGCATTTTATTGTGTTCGCTGCATTTTTAGTTTTAAGAAACCTACCAACGAAAAACCTTTTAATTTCAGACCCAAGATTCAAGAGTTAGGTCAACTCCTGAATCTTTGAATTGAAATCGTCTTATATACAACAATCTGGTCGTACTTCCCAACTGTCCAAAAAGTTTGACAAACATCATTGAGTCAAAATCAATGAAATCAAACTCGCTGTACCTATCTTAAATACATTAATCTATTTATCATTAATGGAAAAATAAGTAATATTTTATATACGGCGTATAAGCTTCCATGCACAAAGAAATATAATACACTACTGTATACTTGTAATGTACTAAATATATTTAATAATTACAAAAAGAACTAGATGACATATGAATAAACCGAACGCTCAAACCACCTGTTTAATTATAAAGGTTCGTGTCAAATACCAATGATGTTATAAAACTAAATACCGAGCAAATAAAAAGAGGGTTAGTTAAAATAACTTATAACAATTGGTGATTACCATTAACACGTGTTGATCACTAGATATACGGGCAATTAATCATCAACCGTGGAATAACCCCTGGGAGGTGTTTCTCCATCAGCGTTCTGCAGTTACTATGATTGACGACGTGTACAATTTATAGGCCACATTGGTTCCAACTAACAGCAGGTAATAGTTGTGTTGTTTTTTGTTGGCAAACAAATTACTGGGTGTGAACTTTAAAGAGGAAGAATGATGCCGGTCGTTGAACCCTTTAAGATATGGTTGAAAAAGAAATTGTAGATTATTGTAATTATTCCATAGAGCTCTGTAATCAGTTTTAATTAAAATTATATATAGGCTTTTACGAAACGAAATTTCTGTATCGTTCGGCTATATGACAAATCTAATTATATAAGTGATTCCGCTGTCCAGAATACTTTCTTGTCTAAATGGGATGCAGTAAAATATATGTTAAGTTCAACATTTGACTTGACCTTTGACCATTACTTTTATTTGATACTATTTGGTATTTTATTTTAATTGGTCGTATTTTGATCTATGTTATTTTTATAAACATCATAAATCTAGCGGCTCTTTATATAATAAATAATCTTAATAGATCATACAAATAAACACCCGATCCGGATGTATGTTTGTACGGATATACATACATACACATGCATCCGTCCGTCATCTTTTTCTGGGGAATTAACGTCGTTCTGAATCAGTTGCATGATGTAAATCTACGTTAACATAATTTTTTTTTGAAAGAAGGTGGCAAGTGAGCTGGCGATGTAGCTGATATAAGTTATAACCGCCGCCTATCACCATTTGCAACACCCATAGGGTTGCAGATGCGTTGAACTTTTATTAAAGTGGGCCCCGGCTACCTCATTCACCAGGCAAAACGCAGAAGTAAAACACTTCTCTTCTATGTGTTCTGTGAGGTCGTATTACTTACGGATGGACCCGCCCATTCGTGTATCAGCCGGACTGTTACGTGACCCTACCACAGTAGAATTTAAAACGTTTGCTCCAAATTAAGAAATGAAGTATCGAACATACATTGCTAATCAGTAAAATTCTCTTTTATCAGATCATATACGTGACAAAATATACGTAAAAGTACTTAAAACTTAACAACGCGCACGTGTGTATGATATCAAATTTATCCCAATCCACGCATCTGTGTGGCGAAACTTTTGAATAGGGTCATAATGGGAAACCCTCTAACAAAGCGTCCTATTCTATCAACAACGCATCATCTCTTCCCTCTATTGGGTCGCGTTCGTAGAAAAAAATAAAGCCATCACAGCGGCATTAACAGCTTTATGTTACAACGGTTATCAGTACGGGACATAACTGACAGCTAATACAAAGGGGATAATTTGCCAGTCGCACATTTAATCGAGTTAACGTTTTCTAAATTGTTCCGTTCACACCTGGCTTTATTTGGTTGATATTCTTGTATTTTCATTAATCAATAACTATCACAATCTCACATAAACCTAGTACCATAACCATCTCACATAACCATAGACTGCAATACATTCGATTGAGTACGGCCGTCGCCCGAATTGAAAACTGAATGGCATCGCTGCTCGCCATACCAATAAAAGTTTAGCGGTTACAAAGGCAATAATAATGTTCAAGTTGTATTTGTGTATTTTGTTGTGTAAATCAAAAGAGCACACCGCTCTGTTACACAGAGATACGTCTCTTATTATATATATATCGATAGATTTGTTAAATGCTAAAATACATGATTATGATTTAATACTGTATCCTGCGACGTCAAATTAAATTACAGCAAAATGTACATTCTAAAATTGACTATGTAAATATAATATGTAATCTCTGTAGCTAATAAACTGATTCAGATTTTTTTCAGTCGTAATTGTTTCAATTATGCCTTAGGCTATTCACATAAAAGTAGATTTCTTTATTTTCAAAAGATTATATCTAAAGAAGGGATTCTTCTAGAAGAAGGGGTGGGGGGTGTTATGAAACCACAATTTCTTTACCACTATTAAACATAACACTATTAAACAACAACAGTGGTTGGATTGAGCCTTACACCCGGCTAGAAGACCGAGAATGATTAGGATGGACTGTGTGAAGAACGAATTGTTTCTACATTAATTCCACTGGATGCACACTGCAAAAGGTGGACATAATTTGATAGCACGGTGGCGAAACAAGACTCTATATTTAATAATGACTCAAATTAAAAGTCTGAGGCTGTGGTGATTTTATCTCGATGGATTCGCTGTTGGTTTTAAATCATATTATAATCTTCGCCTCTCACATAAATACGGCATGTGCCATTTCTTAACCCCCTTAAACCTTCAACAGGTCGGTCTTCTCGGGTGCTTAAAGCGGCTTTATGTCATCGAGTTACACACGGAAAAGTAAGAAACTTGTAGAATACAACCTCCTAAGAATTCGCAAACTGCGATAGTTAGGAGGATTCTATAATGTATGTATTAATAAAGGAATTTGACATCACATACTATACGAGTGCTAAATACTATTGGACTTGTAGCATATAGTTTTAAATATTTGTACGCGAGGATACGCACCGATACAAATTATTCTACAGTTAAAGGGATTCCGGGGGCGTAATGCGAATAAGCCCTCATTAGCCGACTAACCGTAATTTGTCGGCGTGCGCAAAGGTGAGGATTGTTTTCGAGTATCACAAGCGGAATAAAACTCAATTATTTGAAATCTTTCGTACCATCCAATCTTAACTAGGTAGGCAGAGGGGGACAACTCATTAATTTCAAAGAGCAGAGAAGCTATTGTAAATGTGTGTGGATAAATGAACAAAAACATTCGGCGCTGCGGGATTCGACCCTGCGTCTTCTGGTTTTGCGGCCAGACGCTTTACCAACAATGCTAAGCGGCCGATGACATTACAGCGCGAATCTCGAGATCTATCTACGTTCGTTCTTTTGGATTTTTAGCTATAGTTCGCGAAAGAGTGCATCCTTTACAGCATACAACACCTTACAAATAACATTCAACGATGAATATTAGTAACGAGCAGTAATGACCTAATCGCAAATTAGAAAGAGGATCTATAGGATTTCCCAGCTAAAATACAATTACATAAATATGCTGATAAAAATGAGAAAATTGCATTAACAGCAACGAAGGCATACTCAACGTCTGCGTATTAACTCATCATTATTTTCTACAGCAACCTTTGTCAGGCCTAATTCAGTCCAAAACATATATTCTCACATTCGCTATTATTTGTTTGTAAATACTTTTGAATGCGTAGAAGAACACTTTGAAGTAATGTTTAAAAGGAAGCATGTAGACCTTGATGTAATATTTTAAAAACAAAAACTGTTTTTTTAAAATAAACTATTGCTAAATTACCTATTAGTCCATCAGCGCCGAACATGTACAAAGCCATACACTGAAATAAGAAGTGCGTCCAACGCGTTCGGGACGCCTTCAACATTTTTTCCAATTCACGTCATTTGACATTTTCCACAATAACTCACTGTACTAAAAGGGGAAAATTAAAAATGTATTGTATCAACGACCCAACTAAACACTTAAACCTCACTAAACACTATCAGTACACGAATTATAACAAGAGAACTAACAATTAAAAATGTCTTATTTACATTTGCATCGTATGCGAATACGCGCGCAGCATTTTCTAAACAAAACGCCACAACACGACCATTTCGCGTCAAATCTAACACCGTACTGAATAAGTTCAACAAGCTCGAGTTGTAAACGTCGTATTCGTAGTCGGTCGTAGCCCGTAGCATTTGGGAAAGTCCAAGATTGCATCGATTTCTCATAAAAAGTAATTGGTTTTACGATATGGTAAAATTTTGATTGCTTTATAATCGATAATATTTTGTAAAAAAGATCCGTCTATTCAGGTTATGTTCTGTATGTACATTACGCGATTAGTGTGGACAACTATTATATGATGCTGAATACGCCCTTAGTTTAAACAATTTTAACTCCGACTTTTAAATAAAATCTTAAATAGATTATTAGAAACCTCTTATAGAAACCTCTATTTGGATTCAAAAAAGAAATTCTATGGATGTGTGGTCACTTAACGCCTACAATAGCTTACTTTCAACAACGTGATGTTTGAAGCGGTTACCAATATATCCTTCGCAATCATTAATATTTGCGAAAATTTGTTTATAAAAGTAAAGCAAAGTAACAGCCTATACCTGTCCCACTGCTGGGCTAAAGCCTCCTCTATACAGAGGCTATGAGCGCATAGTACCACCACGCGGCCCCACTGCGGATTGACGGACTTCACATATCTTCGAAATATATATATTTTTTGTTATTATTTCGAAAATATGCAGGTTTCCTCACGATGTTTTCCTTCACCGCGGATAAGACAGCACTTAAAGTTAAAAACTTCATTGGTGCCAGCACCGGGGATCGAACTCAGGTTGCTCGAGTATATTGAATTAAAGGCGAGCGCTCGGACACTGAGCTATCACGGAAAATATGTTTATAAATCAACTCATATTTCAATGTGTTTATAATCAACTGATATTGCAATGCATGATGAGGTATTTGTTTATTTTGACAACTATATTATTTTTGCAATTTAACATACAAATAACATACAACCTAATATATTATAATAACAAATTGAAATATTCATCAAAGTAATTTCAAAAGCTGTAACCATTTACTATTACTACATGTTTTGTATACAATACACATAGTTGCTACATCCCCAGTAACCATCGTAGTGCACCTGAATCAATTGTGCAATAACCGGTGCTTCATTCAATAAAATCGACCACCGGCAAAGCGCGGCCCCTTAGTGTCTTAAGAACTTTTGTAAAACCTTTATTAAATACTAGCTGTGCCCGCGACTTCGTCCGCGTGGAATTTAAAATAAAAAAAAATCTAAAATAAAAGTAGCCTAAGTTGCTTCTTATTACATCAGCTATCAGCCAGTGAAAGTCCTGTCCAAATCGGTCCAGCCGTTTCCGAGATTAGCCGGAACAAACAGACAGACAGACAGACAAAAATTTTAAAAAAATGTTATTTTGGTATATGTACCGTGCATTATTATCTATAGTATCCATATGCATTTAGTAAACAGCGGTTATATTAATATTAGAAACAGACAGTATAGATGTATAGATTATTTCATATTAAATCGTTTTTTTAAGATCCTCCACTGCGCAACCTTAGTTATAACTAAATTGTTTAAAAACTTAGAAAATATTTATATTTTCACTCTTGATAAAATCGGATGAATTACTTCTTCCAAAAAGTCCAAGCCAAAATGTCTAAGTAAATCAACTACTGTTGTTGTGCCAACACTCGATTTTCGTACCTATTTGAATTCATCTCAAAAGAAACACCGCTGCTTATAGAGGATGATTCGCATACATTTTCCATAAAGCCTCTTGATATCAAATCGTATTATTTTTAATCATTCTAAAATAGTAATAAAAAGAATCTTAGTTTATTACCAACTGCGGTCCTAAGGCTTATAAAAAGCCCAAGAACAAACTTTGCTAGATGAGGCTTTGGTCTGTATACATTAAAAAAAATATCCGGGTAAACAACAGGTAACAAGATAAGAACGTAGCCTTCTATCTACGTTGCAGCCAAAGACAAGTATTTTTCAAAACTACTATGAACTTAAAATTCTCGCCCAGCAAATCAGAAGTAATCTGAGCGACATCCGCTTTCCCAAATCTCCAAATTATCAGAGTATCTTAGAGTTTCAAAATCGACAGCTCCAATTGCATTCTCACGAAGAGTTGCAGAACTATCGTACCTAAAATCGATATTCGGAAACATTAGCGAAGGTTTGTAGAACTATCGAACTATCGAATCGAGAATCGATGTCACGGTTCGTCGGAAACATTAGTATGGTCGCTTGGCGGGCGAAGGGCCACGCGTTTGGCATTGCGGGCACGCGGCACTTGCGACGTGCCAGGCCGGCCCTTTAAACGAACGAAAACGCCGTCCGTGACAGTTATCATCTTGCTCTATCGATAAAGAAACGCGTTTATTTTATTTTTACGTTACGTGACCATTCGCCCATTATTCGGGAATTTAGTGGCGGACGCGATTAGGGTCGCGGGTACGGGACTCAGTGGCATGCACCAATGCGTTTATTTTTTATGTGAATAGTTGACAAACGAACAGGTGAATCACCTAATGATAGGTGATTACCGCCGCCCATGGACATCTACAAATCCTGAGGAATAGCAAATGAATTTAAAAAGTGGGCTCCGACTGAGTCGCTCACCATACGAAATGCGAAAGTATAGTACTTTCAGTTGTCGCCGATATTCCACGAGGCCGTGGCTTACGTAGACGGGCCTGCCCATTCGTACAACATCAAGAACTGCTTGCTATGTGGCTCTACATAGTTTTTACGTTTTTCATATTTCTAATGTCCATCGGTGCGATGAAATGTACGACGACGTAATAAAAAAAAATAAGAAGGTGTTTGCAAAGGCGACATCGACTTTTTTTTATTCTTTGTTCTTTTCTAAAAACATTGCCCTTACTTTAGGATAACATTGTCTTGTGTGTGTAAGGTCGCTTTGCAAATATAAATTTCACGTGTACAAACACCCAGATGCGAAACAACTATGTGGGTCACACAAATAGTTGTTCCGTGTGGGGATTGTACCCACGACCCTCAACGTCGAAGCCAATACCATGGCAACTGCGCCGCGGAGTCATCGATTAATAATAACACATTAATAGTACCTTTCTGACTTAAGAAAATAAGCTTTGCTCGCCTCACTCACTGAATTCAAGGGATTCTGTATTCTACCTCACAGGGTGATGCTGCCCCACTGCAGTAATCCTTCCTTACTAATATTATAAAGGCAAAAGTTTGTATGTATGGATGGGCTTTTGTTACTCACGCAAATACTACTGAATGGATTAATGAAACTTTACAATAATATAGCTTATACATCAGAATAAGACATAGGCTTTAATGTATACATGTTTTATGTATATCTGTCTTTTTGTATTAATGTTACACCTTCAGCCTATTCTACGCAGACGTAGTCGCGGGCAGCAGCTAGTTACTAACATTTACTTACCATCCAAGCAGGAGTATCTGATGTAAATGAATCCAGGTGACCAATCGATGGATGGCGGATGCGTTTTCTTTAAGATAAAGCTGCAGTGACTGACGCCAGTGCATCTGCGAAAAAATAGCATAGGTCATTAACGTCCCGGGAAAAGCCATAACAAAAACAAAGTGGAGACCAGTAGTGATGGATGGACCTCAAATCTGGCAAATAGCAAGAATGTGTCTTTGTCAACGCGTTTATTTTCTCCTCACGCTGCAACTTAAGCTGCCAAATGGATTTGAATTATATTTGAAATCATATTATTTTAGTTACACTGAACATAACAGATAACACTTAATAGGCCTTAAAATTAAAGGGGAAAATTCTTCAGCGTGTGTTCGCCCACCGTTGGACATACGCCTCTTATTTTTCTCCATTTAGCACTTCGTTTCCCTTGAGGGGGAAAATTAGAAAAATACATAACAAACCTTAATACATATTTTATGTATATTTGTCTTTCTGTCTTTTTGTTACACCTTCAGCCTATTCTACGCAGAGGTTGTCGCGGGCAGCAGATAGTAGCTTATAAAGCCAGCTATTTTATTTAATAACATGGAATGTTTGATTAACTGATATCAACCATTAAACGATATAGATAAACTATTTTTCTGCAGGTTAAAGTGTAAGCGAGATACTTGGCAACTGAGATAGTTGCAGAATTGTCAACTGAGTAGTTCCTAAATATCAGATTATTTTCTAAGTATCAAGATTACTGACGTTACACTAGATGTTATTCGCTAGATCAACTTTTCAAGTAACACTACTAGCTAAACATCTTTATCAGAAGGTTAATAACCTAGTGCATTGTAAAATTGTTGATTGATTAATTTTAATCACCCAAAATTTTAAGCAAAATAACTCTAACCGAAATATATCATGAGTTCTTAAACTAAAGGAACAGATAACCGGAAATGGGATTCGATGGGATTTCACTCATCATACTTTTGAATTAGATGCCTCATGGTCATAACAGTCAACAGAAACGACCAGTAATAAAAACTAATGGCATAGTTTTTACAACAGCCACCGCTCGCTTCAATTATTGACAATGATACGGTCAATTAGTGGAGCAAATGGCTCTGCGGTGGTCTCTTTTCGGTTCCGTACCAAAAGGGTAAAACCTATTACTAAGACTTCGCTGTCTGTCTGTCTGCCCGTCTGTCACCAGGCTGTATCTCATGAACCGTGATAGTTAGACAATTGAAATTTTCACAGATGATGTATTTCTGTTGCCGCTATAACAACAAACCCTATAAAACAGAATACAAAAATATTTAAGTGGGCTCCCATAGAACAGACATGATTTTTTTGCCGTTTTTTTAGGTAATAAATAATGGTACGGAACCCTTCGTGCGCGAGTCCGACTCGCACTTCGCTGGTTTTTTTATACAAACGGCAATTAAAAAAATAACCTATGAAGTTAGACCGTAACGGAATCAATATAGTTTCTTCTATAATAGTTTCTTCTATATATAATAGTTTCTTCTATTCACGTAAAACTAGACCGCAAAGAAGTTGTGACTTTTTAACTTGAGTAATCCGAATAAAAAACAAACAGTCACGCCACTCCATTCAGAAACCGAGACATCAAATCTCCCAAATCGAACTCTTTATCAAGCTAAAAAGTAAAATCGGTCGTCGAAAAAAGCATTAGAATTATTAACCTAACAGAATAGACTATTCACATTTTTCCCCTCTCTTATTTTTATAGTTTTTTTTAGTTTTGTTTTTAGCAGCTTTTGTTTATAGTTTTTTTTTTTTTTAATCTAGTGTAAATTAAGTTGAAAACATTGTTGCCATGATATCGTAGCATGTTGTGTACGCATAGTTTTGTCTGACAGTATGTAATTGTTTACCTAATTAAACTTTATTGTGATGTGTATATTACTGTTTGCTGTTTTGTGTACCGAATAAAAAGAAATCTTCTAGAGTTTATTGAGGCGAATTTGATCAACGCGATGAAACAAGGGCCGATTGACGAATCGGGCTGGTATTAGGGCAGTAAACAACGTACAGTTATCAAATTTACCTTCTAGGTGCAGCAGTACTGCGTAGCGGAATACTATTATAACAACAATACTAAAAAAAAAAACCAAAAGCATCACAAAAAAGTTCAGATAAGAAACCTGTTTTGGCCCCATTCATCGACATTAAAACTACTCATGCGTGAATTTTAAGCACGTGTACAACTGTACACACTGCACAGCCCACTTGGGCAGCAAAACGGAACGCGGGACTTAGCTAAATGGCACCGCTTCCGGGCCGCAAGTGTGTCACGTGCCATCGCAACGCTTCCGAAAACACTTTAGTGGATAAATGGGCTATTTGTATCACTTATATGGAGTAAGTAAGAATGACTAGTAATGCTACTCAGGCCAATTAGAAAATACGCTTATATTTATTTTACAGATGTTCTACTTTGTTACGATTTGTCTTTTTATATAGATTATTTTTATTCAGTATTGTATGTGACAAGATCTTATAGTAAATAAGTTTTCTTATAATTTTCTTTTCTTACTTTGAATGGTTTATAAATATTTTTAAACTGTTGTTATTTTGGAAATATGACTGATATTTTGTTATTATTATTATCTATCATCACTCAGAAGAGGTTCACTGTTGAACTAATTCTTCCCCCTTAGAACACCGCAACGAATGACACTGATATTTGCATACATTTTAACATTTTTTTTAAACTTAGAGGTTGCTTAAATTTATTCTTAATCATTTTTGGACAATCCACAACGTTCGTCAATAGTGCAAATTGGTTCAATGTTGAAAAAACTAAAAACTAAAATGTCGTCAGCCAGTTGTAAGTAATACCCCCTATATTTTATTCTCACAAAATTGTCTAATTTCATCCGTTCGGGGCCGTGTTAAAACGCGTTCGTAACAGCTTCCTGTCGAATATATAGCACGCGCTATCATCGTTATAGAAACGCAAAGAGCGATATTGTAACAAAGCGTGACGCCCTCCCCCTAAATTCATCGATACGGCTTGCAAACGGAATAATTGGGCGTATCTACTAACATTCGCGTGCCCCCGTTTTGCTCCTGTACGGCCTTGGCAAAGCACAAATCGAAGCTTTGTGCCCCAAAAGGGAAATGATCTGTTTTCTGTTGCATTAAACGGTGTTCATTCAAGTTCAGAGTATAGGGAGTCGGTTTTTTATCGACTGCGTTAGCTGTCCGTAACTCAATCTCTCCATTTTATGACACAACTAAACATATTTCATACAACAAACTATCTCTACGGAACATACGATAAGGAAAATCAGTGCGTGTTAATTAATTATTTCGACCACAGTCTACCATAACTTCATGTTTTTGACATGCCTAATTTTGAAGCGAAAAGTATTTTAAATGCTTTTCAATATGTTACTGCTTAACGTAATAAAAGACGTGTACATGTTACATTTCTGGAATAATATCCACTGAGACCAAGGAGTCAACTGGGGAACGGTTAGTAGGTACAAGCAAATTTAAGTCCCAGTACTATTTATAAAACTACAATGCTACTTTATGAACCATACAACTAAAAAACTGCATCAAATTCGCACAAGCTAACGCTAAGATTTTAAAATAGCTAACGCTAATGGAGTGCAAAGGAGAAAGAATTTAAACGTAGAAATCAGATGCATTCGTTAGCATTCATTGAACGAACTCAACTGCCGTAGTTACGTAAGTATGTCGAGAGATATCGCTGTTCCTTTGAACACCATTAAGCCTATACAAGAGTTCATACTCGAAGTTTATAAAAATATTAGGTAAAATTTTAGCAGGCTACTACTTCGACATAGCAAAGAGAAAATTACTATAGTAAAAAACAGTAACCAATTAATGGAATGTATGAAATTTAAAAAATATATTATTTCATTATTAAATTTCAGTGTTCCATGCGCTTCGCCAGAACACTCGCTATGTCGCCCTTGAATTCAAATTCAACACCCAGGACTTTTGTTCCACTCAGGACCGACGCGAGGTTCTGACTCCGCCTTTTTATGTTCACTCTAGTTGTAAGGACCACAAGACCACATGGAGTCTTGTGATTTTTCTTTATAGTTCTCTATTATTTAATTTTTTTTTTGCTTGCTCTATTGAAGTGGTAACCTGATAAAATTTCACCAATTTATCTTCAACTTAATCAAAAAATAGTAAAACGGAACTATATAACGCTTAATAATCTTGGCCTAGTTTTAGCAGCGTACCATTACTGATAATTAATTATAAGTAAACAACTGTACCTTTATGGACATTGGATAATAAAACGAACAATGATGACCAATAAGAGCAAAGTTACAAAACGCCATGTTCTAAAATAGGGATCCGTCTATATTTTTTATTATTTTTTTAGGACACATTTTTACACAATATAGTCTAATAATTGAAAAAAAATTCTGCTTTGCACGTACTCTAATTTAATTTTGATTCTATACATAATTTTGTGCCAAACGTTTCAAAAGGATCAGAAATTTAACAAATATATTCAACAACTTACAAATTCTGACATTAACTTTTTATAACTCTTAATATAAACAAGTGTTTTCATTCACCTCTAGCTACCACAGAATAAGCACGTATTTAAAGCATGCATACGTAATACATCCGTGTACGAATATATCGTGTCAACAAAGCGAATTACTCGTGAAAACCAACGTTACGTTAACAAACCGCAGTTCCGTAGAGAACAGCAAATTAGACGAAGCAGGGGAGTGTCTTGAACACGTAATGTTGCGCATCGAGATATGTACAGCAATGACGTATTCTTTACATAAAGTAAGAATGCACAACGAACCATGACAATTTTTAATAATAACATAATAATTTTTCCATCCATATTCATTTTCACCTTTGTACTTGAAATTTCTTATTATTTGTTTGATGTGTCACCTAACATCAAGTACCTGCGACATTCTTACATAAATAAAAAAGTGCTACTTCTTTTCTCACCCTTTTAAATACTCTATTTACATGTATTATAGTGTGTACGCATCGTATAATATTATTTAAAGCGGTAGATACTTAGAGTCCTTACGTAATATACAGCTTCAGAGTATATTGGTTGAAACCTGATACCTATGGAGCGTTTAAACATTTCATTTGAGGTTGAAGACGCGTCGTACATCCTGTGTTTCATTGGAAATCTCCGAATCATCATAAATAGGACACAAAGTAGGTAACTACGGAACAAATACAGTCCAAAACCCGAAAGTTTAAATCTACATTTAATGATATGAGGTGTAAAGATCGTAAAGTTTTGGTATCGGAAAGGAAAACTTCAAAATTTTCTAGAATATAAGTTACATTTTTAAACGGCTATGTTCTATATGTTCGACTGTATGTATTTTTTTTTGTGATTCGGGAGACCTAAGCCCGAACTCAATGGCTGATCTCTAACTCTCTTTTTGGTAAACATGTGGTATGTTTGAACTGTGGGAACTTTATCCTGTTTCAGATGTGATTAAAGTAAAGTAAAAAAGTGATCTGCGAACACGAATAAGGGAAACACCTAGATGCAGAACAATTAGCAGTCTATAGAATCCATGGCCTGCAACATCGAAGCTTAACCACTGCGCCAACTGACACATAAAAGTCTTCGACAACAATATAAACGCCTCTATTAAATATTCATCAAAAAGTATATAACGTGTAAATCAAAAGACAATCCGAAAACAGCTGTTAAACCTCTATAAGTCAAGATTTTATCTTGAATATTAAATCTTGAATCAATATTTAGAGATCAAATGATCCGATAAATTTTTAGTAGGAGTAGATGAAACAAGAGCTATGCGCAAACGGTGCAATGGATAGTAGACCCTCTACTGTAGAGGGTAGAGTAGTAAAAGGCAGGTGTGACCTTCTTGACATGCTGCATGTGTCTAAAATAGTAACTATCCTAAAATGATTTACCGACGGTAAGGTCAAATATATCCAGAGTAGTTAATAAACATTTTACTAATACGAAATAATTTTAATAGACTATTGTTAAATTTCGCTGTGGTTGTACAACAGCAGCTGCTCTGATATCTCTGAGAGCAGCTAGTGTTGTACAACTGGCGACAGGTTCGTGCATCTGCAACCCCTTAGGTGTAGATAAGCATGAGCAACGTTAACCGCTGAACATATAGTGAAGCAAAAACCATGATGCCAAATTTTCAAAAAAAAAATTCTTTTTACAATCCGTTTTTAGAAAAAAGAAATATTTTAACAATTGAAAACGTGAAGTATTAAACAAAGCAAACGTCTAGTACAGCCAAAGAAAACGTTGCTTCTCGAATTTTATTACCGTTTCAACAGTCAGTGGTTTATTTTAGGAAAAAAAATTGTTGGTTTTCTTTAAAAACCAGAATGACTAATCCAGTGACCTAAACTAATGTAGGCCTGACTACAATTTTTAAAAATTTTACACCACATGTTTCATCGAAATATTACAGTTGATATTAATATGGAACACTTTCATAACTATGTTTGCTTTTCAAATAATTTTTTTGGAAAGATCTGGAAGACAGCGGCTAATCTAGATTCTAATCTTAGTGATTCTTTTTTTAATAATTCAAATACTTTGAATTATATAAATAACTAACACCTAACTACTGACTTGATTCAGAATAATATTTTAAGAAGACTTTTAGGGTATTCATGTTACAAATGCCACTTGTTAACAAGAACGGGTTGCACATAAATCATGAAATGCTAAGACGTGATTTACTACTAACTGGCGTTTGGCGGAAGATTCATCCAAATCATCCCCTGTCACCCCCGTTTTTTCCGTAATTTTTTGTAAGCAATTACCAGATGATTTATTGAAATTCCTTAGAATTACTAACCCGCTTTATTTTAATGTCATTATGGTGACCACTTGTGTTTAATTTTTAGATTAAAACGCCACGGATATAATTTTTTTTGTCTATCTCATTCAATATATTATTTTGTCTCTTGTGTAATTCTCATTTTATCATATTCTTATGGTGCAGAAAGGGCTTAAACAATTCTTTTTAGAATGACGTATAAGGAACAAAACGAAGAAAAGTATGCAATTACTACAAGCCGCTCAACACTTGATAGTGTAACAAAAAATAAAAAAAAAACTGCGCCCCCAGATCATGTGGATGATCTCCTGCCCCAAATAATTATAACCGATAGGACTCATTATAATATTTTTAACTCTGAATTCATTTTATATTTTACTATTTAAAAATCGAAGTCAGAGAATTATAACTAACTATTAGTAAATGTT
Organism: Iphiclides podalirius; assembly: GCA_933534255.1. NCBI lineage: Eukaryota > Metazoa > Arthropoda > Insecta > Lepidoptera > Papilionidae > Iphiclides > Iphiclides podalirius. The sequence goes on from OW152816.1 coordinate 3,644,224, forward strand.
TTACTTATAATATATAAATTGTAGATAATCATCTGTTAGTACATATATGGAAAAGTAAAATCTAAATTTTGGTTAAAAATTTTCTTCAAAAATTAATATAAACGTGTTACATTTTTTCAACTCCGAAACTTAAAAAAAAACATACGTTTGATCTTATTACCAATATCAATATCATAATAATAGGTAAATATTTGTTACAAAATCACGTATATGGATGTAACTTGACCGGTTACGACACTTGACTTCCTATGGTTATAATGATATTATGCTTGCTTAATTCTATTTTTGCTGCAGTAATGGCACATGTAGAATGCATATAAAGTGCTTCTTGTCCGGGAAACTTAATTCTCATTAAAGGACCTCTGTTTCAAAATCGCTTACACTATTATAAAGCATCACAAAACACATGGCGCATTCAAACGAGCCGAACATTATGTTGCTCCGTTTCATTGCATGAAATCTAATGAACGCAAGAATTATTTTATATGAGTCATTTTTATTGTACTGGAAGTCATAAACACTATGTATGTACATAAATAAAACTTTTGTTAGCTTATTGCTTTTCATATTTCAAAGAATATAATAATGTTCTTTACTATGACATAATCAGGATTGTGCTTAGTGGCGGTTTTTGGGATAAGCCTATATTCAGCAGTGGACTCAAACAGGCTGAAATAATGATGAAGTTGAATGTTGTTCTTAAAGGTTTCCTGGTTCATATCATATGGTGGTTGGGCCAATTTTCCTTAATTTCCTCCTCCGCTTCAGTCTTCTCCAACATCGTCATCGTACCTTGTTTTGGGTTTTTCAACCGGAAAGGGAAGCTGTAGTGGCGAATTGCGGACAAAGTCGGGTGGCCTTTTTCGTGACAATATCATCGCAGCCTACTGTCCGATACCTTGTCACCGTTATCGCATATGCCAAATCTTCCTCGCACGGACTCTTATAGTTCCTTTTCTGCCGCATATCCATCTCATCATCTTCATGTTGACAACTGAAGTGGTGTGCTTGTTCCTTTGGGCTACGGACCAAGTTTCACTGCCGTACATTGATCTGAACCTTCGAATATAGCACCTGTTACGATACATCAGGGAACAGGAACTTTGACCTTATTTTTTTTCTTTTAACCTAAGCGGTACCTGATCACATAAAACAAAAGAATCGCATGAAATAAATGCAAATCAGTCGTTGCGGCCAAGAAGAAAGTGTCTACCTCACGCTACGAAGACTGTTTAATTTATAAGAGCTACTGTTGCAGACTAATAAAATATTAACATGCAATTTTTATAACTACCCATTTGTTACATTCGTACTTGAAGTAGAAAATAAATAAAACTTCACTTAAGATTGATGCTATATTGTTTAGTGCGAGTCGATATAAAATAAATTTTAAAAGCTCTCTTATTTTTTTTACATATAATGTTCACCGACGAGCATTAAACTAACTACAACTACACTTTCCTGTATAAATTCTGTTATGAGGCAAATTTTGTAAATAAAACGCCATGCACTCCACAGCTTTTTTCCGGGAAACACTCTAATAACCATCGGAAACATATATATCACGCTCGCAAAGCTCTTATTAAAACCTATAAGATTATTTTTTTGACCTCGCAGGCAGCAATAAAGCTGCTGGCTCAGTGCCAATACAGAATTTTTTGTCCTGAAACGGAAAATACTTTTTACATTTATGACATAATATAAATATCTGTACATAGCAACAGTGAGAATTAATTCACGTGCAATGCAATGGTTTCACAGTTACATATTACTTATTTTTAAGATATCGAGATATATCATGTATTGTACTGCTGATTTTTTATTCGATTTGAGAAGGAGAGATTCTAGTGTACAATTTTCCTGCCTTACTATTTATCTTATCGCTTGGAAATAGTCCGAAAAGAAAAGCGGTTTTTTTTTTAAATTCACAAATATAATCGTCTATATGGAAAATAATTTCCAAACACATTAATGAAATACATAGCGTAAAGCTTACAACTTTACGAAGTGTTATTAAATTGGGCTTATCGGAGCTTATTTAGAAAACCTTGTGAAGGTGGAAATACAAAAAGTATTATACAACGTATATAATTTACAAAAACCGGAACTTAAATAATAACTATATACTATATACCGAAAAAGCCACGATAGATAAAACTGTTTAATATCCGATTGACCTACATTGCATCAAGTACTTAATACTTTTATCAACTATTGAATACGTTTTGGGTCGCCTTTTAGGCCTATAAGCGGGTGCTGAAAGCTGCAATGCCAAGTTCCCATCATAGTATGGTGGCCATCTCTTCAGGTGACCATATCGTCGCAGCCTGCCCCCTTATATTTTGCCGATGCTTACCGTATTGCGTGTTTCATCGAAACCAAGAGGTCAGCACCTACATTAAGCTTCTTAAGCGGTATGGACGTTTTGTGAATAACTTGCTTTTTTTTTTATCTTTGCCGTTGGAACCGTGAATTTTTCAATTTCACATGCATCAGTATCAGAAGATCGATAAGCCGATAGAAATTGCCAACATTGCAGGCACTACCTGATTCAACTTTTTTGTAAGAACATTGGTAAAAATTTAACGGTGGTAGAGCAGCCTTGGCTGTTGCACGAATGGGCAGGATCGTCCGGGTAAGTACCATGACCTCTAAGAAGACCGGTGTAAAGTGGAAGTATAATACTTTCGCGTTTTGTCTGGTGAGTGAGGTAGCCGGAGCCCAATTTTCAAAAATTTGTCAACGCATCTGGAATCCTAGGGTGTAGCAGATGTCCATGGGGGCGGTATTCACTTAACATCAGGTGAACCGTCTGTTCGTTTCGCAACTTTTCACATTAAAAAAAATGTACCTAATTTTAAAATGCCATCTTTTTTAGCCGGAAAAGTTTTCCAAGATCAGTGCTTGCTATTTTACAACACACCATGAGAAATATATCATGATCGATGATTTCTACAAATATACTTAATGGGTGACCATAAAAAACATGTTAACAGAAAATATGTTAACAGGCAACAAACGCACATTATTAAAGTCATAAAATATTATTTAATTTCCATTGATTGATATCAAATTATACGGAGTGCACACATTATGAACAAGAAAAGATTAATCATTAAACTATCATAAACAAAATTTTAAGCGACATTTCCTAATTTACTTCTATTTCTATTTATTAAACAAAAACAAAATGTAATAAGGTCTAGTTATATTTTCAATTGAAATTCATAACCTCAATTGACGAAATATAGCATTCATTCACCTTGGTCGATTTCCTGGGGACTAATTAGACCCCCATTGGTTTTATTATATCTAATTGGACCGAGGTTGCTACTGTAGTTTTACATCCAATCACAGAATTTCTTCGATTAAAATGAGCCGTGGTAGTTTTTTATTAGATTAATTTGCTTTGATTTACATACTAATTGACTAACGACTTACGTACGTGCCGTGTTTAATTTTGATAATTTTGGTACATTTACCGTAAATAGTTAAAGAAAAAAAATTAAAGAAAACCTCTCCAATAACTTAATGCCGCTAAAGTTAAAGGAACTTATAGAGGCCACCAATGTCGAGTAATGTCTTGAAACTAAAATGGAACTATTTTGAACAAGAATGGAAATGGATTATTGTATAAGTTTATTTCTTGGACTTTCACAATCGTAACCGTATCACTACAATAGAAGTAGATAAAAGAAGAAAAGCAAAACGTGATGAAATCCAATAAACTGAACATGACAAAGGTTTTGCCGCTTTCCACAATCGTGAAAGATGGCGTTTTTGCTGATTTATCCGAAATCTGAATCGATTCCCATTAATCTGTAGGTATACAAAAATGAAATAAAGTTTTGAAGACTTAACTACAAAATAAAATATATAAAATAATATTTGTACTTATGTTCGCACGTAAGAAGTTATACTTCATTTCATTTCTTTATTTTTAATTCTTGTTTCCAGCTTTCATGGTCACGAGACAGACTGACCATAAACGCTGGAAAAGGTTCGAAACGTCGGGAAATATATTCAACATTAAAACAAACCACACAAACAACAACAACAACAAACCACCGAAACAAAAAAATAACTAAATATTTTATACCCTGTGCCAGTACTCAGTCTTTGTTTTTAGACACTAAATGCAACTTGGAATTATAGACAATTTAAAAAAAGTTGTTATTGGTTGCCATAGTAATACCGTAAAGTTAGTCGAAGTTGGTCAGCTTAATCATGTTGAATCATGTCGCTTTTGGCTGTCGGTGTGCGCGCGTAATGAAAAGTTTTACTCTAATAATTTTTTCTCAAACGAGTCAAAAGTAATATAACTTTAAAAACTGTTTGCAGCCTTCATGAGTACTTCGGTACAGAGACATTTGGTTTAACTGTGCCCGTATTTGCAAAATGCCAAACTTTCATCAAGTCTTTCTTTATATCTGTAACAAAGTGTAAATTAATAAGTCGAATATTAAGTGAAGCAAATTCGCAATAAAAAAGAACCCCATATGACGATAACTACATCAAAAGATATAATAGAATGTTTTTTTTAAAGACATAAGATTTTTTTATAGACATAAGAGTTATATCACTCGTTAATTATAAATCCATTTAACAACACCACTAACAAATAAAGTCAACGCAATATTTTGAAATGGTTAACACTTACACTAGTGAACCAATTATCCAATAAACCACAAGCTATAATTACATTCTAATTGCATGTACCTTACAAGTAAACTACCCATATCTATAAAAAATATTTAAAAAATTTTTGTAGAAAAATAATCTGAAAAGTTTGAATATAGAGTATCAATCTTAAGTAAAATAAATGTTATATCATAGGTTTGAACCTTTAATATGACAGTATGAGTCCACTGCAAAACATATGCCTCCCCAACAGACCGCCACAAAGCATGATCCTGAGCCATCTGCATTCATCGACTTTCCGCACAGTTGCACAGGTTGTCCCTCCATCGAGTGGCGTATCGTTCTACACTACGATACAATTCTTTCAATAAACAACAACATTTCTAATTCCTCCCAACAGGAAAAATAAATACGAGTGTGTTACAACTATTTCGCAAACTATAACGGAACACGCACTCGGTCATCAAACACTGGGGGCTCCAACCGCAACTTTGCGGTCGAATTGACTGTCAAACATGTCAGAGTAAATACAATTAGACCCTTGAATTGTGTTACACTGACTACAACGATATGTCATATGTCTGCGCATTTACATGTAATATGTATGCGTGTGTATGCCATTTCAACCAGGGTGATATACGCGCAAAGTTCTGTTGCTATAAACTGAATAACATTTGGACACAAATGATGGAATGGATGTTGCTTTGTTGGATCTAAGTATTAACAAGGTTTGTTGAAAATTGGCGAGAAGTTTATGTTATTGGCTGTAGCAACGAACATAATGTTGAACTTTAGTTTACCATTACCGGTTCAACCAAACTTCGTGTTGACAGAAATATAGTTTATAATCCGGTACTTTTATTTTATGACGCTTACGAAAAAGTAGAAGCCCTGAAACAAGGTATTAATGGCGGATTAATACCGTGTTTCAGGGCTTCTACCCTGAAACAAGGTATTAATGGCGGATTTTCTCTTTGCAAGGTCATTTAGAACGACGTTATCCCTTGTCTACTAATCAATTTTTCCTACTAATCAATCCATCAAATTTTTGGCCTGAATTTTCTACGACCCTATAAGAAATGGACTCCAAAACAGTCGTTTTATATACATACAGTACCCGGAGGATCGAGCTTTGCTCGGTTTTTTTTTTTTGGTAAGTCGTGTATTTTGGAAATTACATTTAGATACAAATTACTGCATAATATTTTTCGATCTTACCGACGTAATAATAAGAAAATATGAACTGATTGATGGTTTTCACAAAAGAAAGAACTTTAAAAAAAAAGGGAAAAAAATAACAAAATAACAAATCGACAAAAAATTAAAAATAAAGAAAGCAATGATCTGGAAATAAATGATCGAAAAAAAAGAAAAAAAAATAAATGTGTAAATGATCGTGAACCACGGCCGCCCGATTACCGACCAAGCTATTATGACATTTTCTCTTGCGGCGAAATTTACCGTCATATTCGAATTATATTTTTCATTCCCGGAAAACAGGGATAAAAGCACATTTTCTAAAAATGAAACCTAGCTAGATCGATTTTTCGCCCCCGATTCTATGCACATACTAAATTTCATGAAAATCGCTGGAGCCGTTTCCGAGATTCCGAATATATACATATATACATATATACAAGAATTGCTCCTTTAAAGGATAAGATACATGCCAGTACAATCTAAAAAGGGAGACTCATCCTCTGATAAATACGGACCACATACTCCAATGCATAAATATTTAAGTAGAATTGAATAACAATTAATGAATAATTAATGCATCACATTTACTACGTAATTGGGCGCGACCAATTGATACATTTCGGGTGGAACTGTTGTCACCACGCTAAAATAGCCGAGCTTTTATTATGCAAGTTGTGTTTTAGGTACCCCAATGGTTAATCTAGCAGCTCGTTTTTGATCGCCCGCTTCTACTAAGAGCAACCTGCGTTTAGAACAAAAACGTTAATACTTGAAAATAGATGAGACGTAAGACATCGTAAACAATCGCTATCTCTATCATTTATTCCTTATTTAAAATATGTGATTAATGTGAAAAGTTGTCAAGCGCTAGCGATTCAGATTATCATGTTGCCCTTGATCGACCTAAATGGAGTCAGCACAACATGTGATCATTTATTTTGGTATTAGCTAGGTTCTTTACGGCCGGCCGTCTACCTAAGTCAATCCTCCTTCGAAACAGACAGCCGTCATCTGCGGATCGGAATCAAACCGAAGACCCCAGACGCCGAAGCCCTTTTAGCTTAGCTACTACTTAGCAACGTATCAAACCAAATGTTAAATAAGAAGAACTGACTTAAGAATTGCAAAAGATTGGCTACTGTGGGAATGATTTGTATCGACAATCGACCGTGTTCCGTGGTAATTTCATTCGGACCACAATCGAAGAGGATGTCACAATTGAGTGTATCTATCGGCCATTATGTCCATTCAGTACCAATTGGTGTACTATGGACATCTGCTTCGAATGGCAACATATTTTATGCAAATTAAGAAAAAAATTAATATTAATCATTACAAAAGATTTATATTTCCATAACGTTGCAATCAAAATTTAAAAAGCGAAATTGAATTTATAAAATCTATTAAGCTGTTTACAAAACTATATTAACCATGTTGAAGGGATGAAACAGTGACTTAAAAACGTTGTCAACAGAACATAATCAAAGTGTTTTACATACACTATTGTGAAGCGAACTTTAATACACTTAAATGTTTAAAAACTTTAGAATCTTTGAGTTAGTTTGAAAACTTACACCGCTGATTGAGTTGAAACGTTCAACGGCCTAGATATCGCTTAACGATGCTTACCTGCGGACGGAATTTTAACAGCAATAGTTTATCGTCCAATTTTAGATGCAATGCAAGTTGTGCAACATGCGAACACGCTTAATATGGTATAATAACAGTACGTTCTTCATCGTACCCTGGTTGAGATATATTTAATACACTTGAAAACTCCATGTGGATAACTCTAACAAGTTCGGAACGAAATTTCAATACAAATAAAAATATGTAGTGAAGTTTTTATACGTGTTATTAATGCATACACATGATGTTAATTTCTTTGATTTGATCAAATTATCCAACTAGTGATATTTATTTTTAACTACCTCATGGATCTATCCATGTATCGATATCCCCTAATTTTAGCAAAATTTAAATGAAAATTGGCATTTGATTGAGGGTAACATGCTTTTTTTGTAACTATTACAACTATTTTCAGAACATTTTCTATATTTTGATATGTTAGCTAAATTAAAAAGCATTGCAAAACATGCAATATAACGAATGTAACGGCCGCTTAGCTTAGTTGGTAAAGCGTCTGGACGAAGACGCAGATCCAAATTCAGCAGTGCCGAAAGTTTTTGTTCATTTAACTACAAAAATTTACCAAACAAAAATAACAAACGTTATGGTGGTCTGAAAAACAGTTGCTCTTGAAAATAAGCGGACCTAATTAGAAAAAAATTATCTGCTGATCACATTTTATCAAATAATAAAAAATACAAATAAAAATAACTTATTGTTTTTTACATTAATGTTGCCTAAAAAAATAGTAATATGTTTTTTTATTTTATCAGGGTAAATGTTTGGTAAGCTTGTTCAGAAATGGGGACTGCTACCAATAATACTCGTACGTATTATTCATTGCATCTATGTAGTAGAGCAACAACAGCTTTCACAGAAGGCCAATAAGAAATGGATATTTAGTATTTGTACTTCTGTATTACGTTGAATTAGATCACTGCTTCAATGTCATTTGTCTGTCCTTACTCACGATCAGATTAACCGATAGTGTAGCTTAGCTCTATCTTGTCTAATTGGCATCGCTTCGAAGTTCGAAAAAAGTACTTAAAAAATTATATAAAATTTACACGCAAATCAAAACCCCTTAGTTACACTATGTACTAGTTTCACACAAAGTAAGAAGTGTTAAATTACTTACCGATTACTCAACGGTGCTAGCAAATTAACAGAGGTACCCCTCGACGCAGGATGCCGCCATTTACTGGGATTCTTCCAAATAGCATACCTTTTCGAATACGAAAAAACAGTACACATAACACTCGCGTTCATAAACTCCACCAAACGTTCTACCGTATCATTCAAGGTCATAGCGTCTTCATTAAACTTCGTAAAGCTTTCTTCCTTCACGTTGCTATAGTCCGTTGCGTTATCAGAAACAGAACTGTTCAACAACTCATAGACACCGTTATTATTTGGACTCGCGTACACATAGACCCGATCTAGTTCCGTATCATTTGCACCACTAGTTTTAAGTTTAGATCGAGTTCGAGTTCCATTCGAGTTGTGATGGTAATCATCCAGCGAGGTGTACCAAGCTTCGAGTACAGCAATGTGGGCGTCAAGATCGCGACAGGTCAACCGTATCTGGCTATTATGACACCGCTGTTCCTCCACTATTTCTGCAACAGAAATTATTTAAATTTATCAAGACTGACTAAGCATCTAATTGTTTATGTGATTATTATTTAGATAATTCTCATAAAGCCATGAATCTAAAAATATTATGGCTTGTTTTACGCTAGTATTCACTGCTTCGTTTTTACTTGTGAGGTACGCATTATGAGAGATATTTAGTTTTTTTGGAATTCCTGCCCACTATTTCTGCCTCGCATTTGTATCTGCCATTTGCGCCACGTCCGAAATTTTTAACTTTTAAGACTAAAAAGTATCTATATGGTTCTCGCATGATAAATCAAATATATAGGTTAGGTTAGCTTTTTGTTAAAAGTAAAATAAAAATTCCATTTACATGACTGACAAATCAAGATTTAGTTTTAGTGAATTATTAGGGTGTTAACTTTTTTTTACACAATTTATCTTACAACAATTCTCTGATTTTAGTATTCATCATGTTACTCTATATTTCACTTTGAGTCTAGTGCAGGTTGAGATATTTTGTTACAGCAACTTTATTACATATTAATAAAAGTACAGCCACTTTGCGCAATAGTATCGTATTCGTTATGTGATCAGTCGTTTAACGATATTTCATATCTTAAGTTTACTTATTTATTGTATATACTTCTTGAAACGGACACAAATATTTATTAAACTTCTTAAAATTAATAATATAATTATATTGATTATTTCCGAAATTCTTTTTTCACAAAAATCATTTGATACTCTTCTGACAAAACAAACGTTTCAAGGCAATCTATATACCTGCAAAATTATGAGTTGATCCAATTGCCGCCTGATAAATTACGAGAGCTATGAACATAAATTCTGAAGTCGTCGTTTGATTTAAATTATATAATCCAATACTGTTGGACCGACAGAACCCATTTCACAAATCCAAATTGTTTTTTACTATCGACCCGCACTGACTTCGGACGGGTGAAATGCAATATACATATAAAGCTTCCTTTTTAATCACTCTATCTAGTAAAAAACGCATCAAGATCCGTTGCGTAGTATTAAAGATCTGAACATACACAGGGACAGACAGACAGCGGGGCGACTTCGTTTTATATTATGTAATGATAATCCAATACTGTAGTACCGACAGAACCCATTTTACAAGTCCAAATTTTATTTTATTTTTTATTTGACGACCCAATTGGCGTAGTGAATAGTTACCCTGTCTCTTGAGCCGAAGGGTATGGGTTCAATCCCGACTATTGAAAAAATATTATTCGATGAACATAGTCTGTGGGTATTTATTTATCTACAATATGTATTTATTTACAAAAGAAAAGTACGTTTAAGTGTGTTTATAACTTACCTAGTACTCATAGCGCAAGCTTTGCTTTGTTTGGGACTAGATAGCGCTGTGCAAAAATATGTCCCGTAATATTTATTTATTTATTTATTCATTATCGTTGGTGCATCAGTTAAAGATAGTGTAAACTATTGATCGTCTACAGTACCACCTAGGAGAACATCTGATGGAAATGTTTATTTATATACCGATTTGCGTTCTTTAAATAAATTTATTATGTTTTTAAACTTGACAATTTTAAAGTAGAGTCTCAAAATAAAAAGGCCTAATGGATTCAGTTCCATAAATCCATTAATGGCGAAATAGGCCGACTATACAGATGTTTATGATAATTGACACGCGTTTAATGAAAGGTATGCCGGCTATTTTTTATGGACGATAAATTTCAGGCGCGGATCGGCATTATTTTAGCCGTGGCGTGATTCAACCGAGCACGCAGGCGGTTAATAAAATCGTATAGCTTTCGACGTGATTCACTACAGTAAAATAAACAAAACTATATCAAATGTTGATAATCTATCTATATATATATATATATAAGAGATCTCCACCGATAATTGACTCACCACAATATCTCTGGAACCATAAAGCGTAGAGACTTGAAATTTGGTAGAAATATTCCTTTCGCCGAGTAGAGGTCATCTAAGAATGGATTTTACGAAATTCAACAAAACAACGTTTGCCGGATCAGCTAGTTTATAATATTTTCAATACCTTAAAAAAATTTAATGGCATAAATATGTAAAGTTTTCATAGTTATTTAAGACAATTATACAATTTTAATAATGAGATGCTCTAAATTAACGATTAATAAGGCAATGTTCTTTCCAATAATTTTCAGTTATTATATTTATTATTGTGCACACACAGTACAGATAATTATACACTGCTCTACCACATTCTGTATAACATAACTGTCTATAGGTCATAACTGCCTTGATCGCAAAAAAATCTAACTCTACAGAAGAAATGTAAAAGAAGAAAAAAGTCTTACGGATTTTTTCAGTGAAAGATTATTTGACTTTTTGCTATAAATTCTATATACGACGTTGAATAATTTTGGTAAACAGTAATTAATTGTAAAGTCATAAGAAACGATTGAAGGCTTTGTTAATCATAGCATAGATATTTGAAAATCTTCAAATACAAATTAAAGTTTATTTAAAGTTTTATCGTTGTCCCAAAAGATTTATCTAGAGTCGAACGCAAATTGTCTTATAACAGAAACCAAGCCTGCGAATATTCGGAACGGTCAGAAACTACAAAATATGTCATACTGTTGGGATTTGTGAGTGATACATCAAAATCACACTCTCAGTATTGGATAGAATTCGACTGAACGCGCCAAAACCTACAAAGCATTTGTACCATGCAAGTGCGCAATATTCACCCTTTTATCCATCTCTCTTTGTTGCTCTCATTGCTTTTATACATCTCACCTACTCTAACTGACCCCGATGCGTTTTGGATCCGAATTAACGTTGCTATGGCAACCAATTGAAATACCACATGTATTTTTAACACTTCGCCAGTGATCATTGATCCATCCAGTCCATGCTAAAACTCAGCTCTTTTTTACAAAACACGACAAATGCTTAGAACATCAAAGACCAAATAATATTGGTCTTTTCCTGTTAATCCCGAATTTAAGCTCGTTCAATTTATTAAAGGAAATTAAACGTTAAGCGAGCGGATTAAAGTGCAATATATTTTAATCAACCTAAGAAGGGACGAAATATATTTACTGGACATTTTGGGGGCTTTGTATATTTTATCCCGAGGCAGCAGTCTTCATTAGGGGATATAGTGAAATGGGGTAACGACAAATCATCTTTTTTGTTAAGACTCGGCACTTATATGAAAGATTTGAGTAAGTAATAATATAGAAATTAGTAAAAAAAAGCATGGGAGAACTTAACTCATCTTATGCACCTCAACACACATGACATTAATACACATTTCTTTTTAGTATACATTTGGGGTAAAATTTAACCCTTATCATTAACTATCTGCTGTCGTGCTTAAGAACTGTAATGTTTCGTAAGATATTTTAATACGCTTTCAATGTAACAAATGTATCAGCCAACTTAAGCCTAGATGCTAGAATTATTTTCTTATACAGCGTGTCTTTATAATCGCGACATAAATGAACACACATATAGAGGATAACTTTTTTAAATTGTATTAAACATTAACATTCTTTAAACGTCAATATTTACAGAGTTATTAAATTTTCCAAAACAAAGAATTTTAGAACACAATTACGTATAAAACTGTAACGTAAAGTTTATTTGTAAAGGTCACAAAGCATATGAATGGGTTGAATGAATTTAAAAGAGACAAGACATACTGTTAGAAGGAGAGGCTTGCAATGCGACGCTGTGGTGCGAGTTGTATAGGATGTTACAAATTTTGTTTCTTTTTTACTTAATTAGTTTGTTTGAAAAATATTTTATTTTAATTATGGATTTTGTTGACGTTAATATTTTTTTTATGATTATTGGCAAGTAGCGTTAAACGTGTGTTCATTTATTGTCGCGATGGTAACGACACGCTGTATACCTACGGCACACGTGTCTGGTTCGTCATCTCTGGTAATACTCATGTGATCTTTTGTAAAAATCTCGAATTCGATGCCACTGCACCTTTAGTGGACATTTGCAGTGTTTTCGTGACGAACCTATTCAAACAACTACTTAGAGAGATAACTTTAACATAAAATCTGTAAGATTTGAACCTGAGCTTCAGGATTGCTTATCCAGACGCTCTAAGCTCCACTTAACGGCCGATATTAAGCATTGCAAAACATGCAATGAAAACAAAGTAGATTTTGTTTCGTTAAAATTTTACTGCGGTGACGTCAAGAGACATCTGCTTTAAAAACTTTAATTAAAAACCACGTAAAGACAGTACTGAAATTACTACAGTGTCAGCAGATTTTTTGGCAAAAGTCAGTCACAAAAATGAGAAGTAAATGTCATAAAGGGTATGGGAGCCCCACTTAAATATTTTTTATACTGTTTTTGAATATTTCTTGTTATAGCGGCCACAGAAATACATCAACTGTCTATCTCAGTTCATGAGATATAACATGGTGCCAGACGGACAGACAGACAGACAGCAGAGTCTTAGTAATTGGGTCCCGTTTTGCCCTTTAGAACCCTAAAAAGCACTAACAAATTTAAGCATTATAAATGGAAAATATTTTAATTACTGTACTTTAAAACATGCAAAAATATACTTATCATCAAATGAGGAATTTATTAATAAAATAAATTATTATTTTTAGAAATAAATCTCCCTCTACTCTCTCTCCTAATAAGCCTCTCTAATATTTCAATAAAAAATTTTACTGTCTAAGCGTAATCTTTTAAATAAAACTCTTAACTATTATGATTTTTTAATTTTTTTTTGTTTGTTATTAAAATTCCGAAGTATTGAACCCCACAGTACCCACGACCATGGGACAAATGGCTACTTTAATAACAAATGCAACACCTAAAACAGTTTTATTTACAACGTGTAGTATTTGCGTAAAGAAATGAAGACAAATACGGGAAAATTTTTCATATCTTTATAAACGTGATAAAAACACACGTGTTTATTTTCGTTCGATATAAACAATAGCCGCAGGTGGATTCATAAAGATTCATAAGCATCGTTCACCCTTATTGTTAAGTGAAGTCAAAGAGTCTACATTGAAGAACTTTTGAAAACGTCACGATGAGTGTAGAAACGCCTCTAAGTGATGTTTGAGCGAAAAATAAATAATCTTTAGGGGTGCGTTCAGGGGTAACTTTCGAGAACATACTGCGATTTTCTAGGTCTTATGTCACGCATATATATATATATATATATATATATATATATATATTTTACATTGTACTACGTTTTTTTATGAATTTATGTGATTGATGTGTTTAAATGCGCATAAATAAATAAATATGTATAACATCTGAACCCTATAAGATAAAGTTTTTGTTTAATAAACTATATAATATTCATATATGTTAGAAAATGTGTTTCCGTGGATCAAAATAAATATGACCATCTTGACCAATTACACAGAGAAGTAGAAGTGGGCGATACAAATCGTATCAGATATGAAATCTAGATATTCGTTCGTTCAATATCTATGTATTTTATAATATCTGATATTTCCGAAATCTGATATACCGAATACTCGCTCGCTCACTATACCGACACGAATCGCGATATCATACGGTTTGCCACAATATCTGATTTTTAAACAGATTTCGAGAGACAAAGCGCGTGAGATACAAATACTCACTAGTTAGAGCGGGACGGCAAGTAATGAACGATATCAGATATCGAGCGACAAAGCGCGTGAGATATAAATACTCACTAGTTAGAGTGGGACGGCAAGCAATGCACGATATCAGATTTTTAAACGGATTTTGAGCATCAAAGCGCGTGAGATACAAATATTACACTAGTTAGAGCAGTACGGCAAGCAAGGCACAATATCAGATTTTTAAACAGATATTATGAATAAGTTAAGTAATTTTGAATCTTAAAATCATGCAGATAAGATCCGTTTTAATTAAATACTACAACGATATTATTATATTTTTATTTTTTTGTTTAGCCTTGAGCCGTAACGGGCGACAAAGCGCGCAGTTAAGTAATTTTGAATCTTAACCGCATGGAAAAAAAAAATTTTAGTTGCATTTAAATACGAATTACGATATTAACGATGTCTTTAAATTTTGTTTAGCCTTGAGCTGGATTGCATTGGTACCTAGCACGTAATAGTTAGGGATGCCAACTTACTACTTAAGAATTTTCTGCCAAAATTAAGGAAGAAAAATATAAATGGAAATGTTTTAGGAGGAAACTTTTATTAGTTAAATTTTTATTAGTTAAATTTTATTCATATTTTTGGAAAAAAATAAAAGTACACAAAAAGAAAAATATAATTTAATAGTTAGTGCTGTGCTGCTTGGGTGGAAATCAGACCAAGGCTTATGTGCTTTGTGTGTATGTTTTAAATTCTTCTGCCCTAAGTTATAATGCTGAATGTATTATGTCTTACACAAATTATAAAAATATTGTCACTCATGATTGCGTGTTAAGAATATGTTAAAGTCAATTATGAAGCGATATATAAGATGTTAAAATCAATCATTTTTATATTACTTCAATTTCTATTTTTAATGAAATTTTTAATGTAATCAGGTAATGTTTTAATTTTACCTTAATAGTATAAAAAAATCGTGATTTAAAATTTAGTCAATTTTAGTGGGTTTTCGAATTTATTTAGAAGTATTCTTTTGGAATGAAACTTTTAAATACGCCTGCACAATTTATATTCCGAATGAGTATAAAATATCGTTGAAAACATTTTTATCTTTTTTTTTTTTACACCATTAGAGCTATGTGCAAGTTAAGATCAACTGTAACATGTAAACGATATTTCACTAAACACAGAATATTGATTTAACATTCAATGTATATTTATGACAAGTTTATGATAAATAAAAAACATGTCTCTTTTTCCTAATTCCGACGTGATATTTATAAGCTCACCAATTCCTCTATTTCTTTTAATCACCTATAAATAATTCAGCAGTATTTTTCTTCCATTTTTTTCGCTCCGTTTAGCAAAGAGAGTAAACTAAATGATTGAGACTTACTATTAACGTCTTTTTTTTATTTACTAGCCAATAGAATACGTGTATTATGAATATATGATGCTGTAAAAATTATTATTCAAGAATAGACAACATCCATTAATTTCTTTTTCATTTAAATAACGCAAAAACAAAAATCTTTATAACCAAAATGCATTAGAAATAAAAAATACTGTCTGAGAATAATACTGTGTTGATCAAAATGTTCTCATTTCAGAATTGTGGATACCTTCCAGCCAGAAATTTTCCAGAGTACATCACTATTACGGCGCGAAATATCAAATAAATCTGTTAAGAAAAGCCAGAAGCAATATTCATCCATTACACCGTATCTGTGGGATGGCTAGAGCGATCGCTCATCGCGCCACACCGCGCCGTCTGCGACGCGACGGCAAAGAGAACAAACATTTAGATATGTAAGCATCCTTTCGTCGTCACAGATCCGCGTCGGGAACAGCACGAGAAGAACGAAAACCAATGGCGGCCCTCCGCCTCTTGCTTTCAAAAGTTGGATTTTTAAAAAAAATATTTCACCGCTAAAAATCCTGTTGAAATACGTTACGTTGCGTTTCCTCAATATGTATTCACTCCAGTTCGACTCTATCGAATGGTAGCGTTGTTTTTTGCATATCAATATATTAACATTGTCATTTTATATTACCACCAATTAATGATAGTATAATGATGACGAAACACTAATTTTATTTAAATTTGATTGTATGTAATAATTTTCAAAAATTTACGCAAATATTTTAATATTAACATTGACTCTATTCCAAAAGTTTTTGCATTTTTCTTTTTCATTTTAAGCAATAGCGTCAGCGCATCTTTTTTTATGTCAACAAGTTTACAGCACAAATAAATTCAAATATAGTTTTAGAACAATATTTTAATTTGTTTCTGCTCACTTGAAATATTCAACGGAAAGATTTCTCTTTAAAATTCCAATGAAATTTTTATAATAAGTTCGTATAGCGCTAATCTCTGCCCCTGTTAATCTCTGGATTTAATTAATATTTTAGCAATAATACGTGTTAGGCTTTCTGGTAAGCATCATCATGATATTCCTGCCCTTACGCTAGGTTTGATGCTGACCACACATCAAATCTACCAATGCTTTAGTGGGATTATTTTCTCTTCATTCCATTCGCAAATGTGCAGCTATTACAAAAAATGTGTCCGTACCTCATTCCCTTTTCATTTTCCTGATAAAAAAACCATTCCCGGGAACGTGCAATTTTAATATTTAATAAGACGCGAGGCACCAGAGAGGCTAGCGCCCCGTTTTTGCTGATTAATCCAGATATTTGTGAATATTATTATAAACAACACTCTACAGGGGTTTACTGTAATGGAGTAGTGAGGCTAGATAAGACTGCTTCGCACCAAAGTCATGAACCGGGAAATTCATCAACAAACTACTATTAATTTATTTATCTTTATAGAATATCTTATATCTTTATAGTACTGTCCTAAATGTATTTTGTACTGAATTGTACGGACATAAATGTGGTCCATATTGGCCCTAGGAATCGCCGCAGAGTGACAGATAGCTTATATTCATTTGCATATAACACTTATGTATAATCTCAATAAATGTAGATGTTTTTATTATATCTCGTACTAATACTCGATCTCAATAATACACAGAAGCATACGATACAATTTTTAGGTTTATGTCAGTCAGGATATTCAGATTCCAATAATCATGCATCATCTTTCCCTTCGTTCTTTGATGTATTTATTAATATATTTTATCCATTTTTCTCTACTCAAAACAGAATACAATTCACATATAACGACATATCCGACCAGTAATTATACTTTGACGCTTTACTACTAGAACCAATTATTCGTGAAATAAAATTAGGTCAATTATTCGTACATTGTCCTATCTAGTCTGTCATTACAATGAAATACAATAATAAACGCCTTTTGTTTTATTAAGATAAATAAATTAAGAAATGGCAGACAATGTAAGACTTTTAAGCAATAAATTATTTTAGTTTTAAATATTATTCTTATATAACTTATGATTTATTTGTTAAAAATGGAACATGTGTGGGCTGCGAAATTATTTCATTATAACAATAGAGAACCCACCCCAACCTTGTATTAGATTCTAATAGAGAAATATCTCGCCGTCTGTTCACTGGATTGCCTTTATAAAAAATGTTACTCTCAGAAACAACATGCAAAATAATAAGCTATACATGTCAATGTATATTCGCAATTCAATTGCAGTGCAGGGCCAGACCCTTTTGAAAAGGAATTGAAATTGTTTATACATGACGACTTCGTTAGAATTTGTAAGATATATGTATAAGTTACCTAAAATATTTATAACATTTATACCGTCACTGTCACACAGATACACAGAGTAAGCCTTGCCTTCAATGAATTAAAAGTTTTAAATTGACTCGATAAATGAACAAAAACTTTCGGCACAGCAAATTTAAAACTGCGTCCCCGAGGTAACCGAAAGTTTTGGTACAACTTTTATACACAATATTTTAGTTCCATTTTGAGACTAGCACTAAAAATAAAAAATAATCCTAAAATATATTAGGGAAAGCTTGGAAGTAAATAATAATATTTTTATTTTTTTAGGACACATTTTTACACAACGTTCTCTAGTCCGAAACTAAGCAACGCTTGTACTATGGGTAATATGGTGTAACTGATAAATATACTTAAACATACTTTTACCTTGCAAATAAATACATATTATACAACCCAGACACTAGAAAAACACTATGTTCATCATAAAATACTTTTCCAGTAGTAGGGATCGAACCCACACCCTCTGGCGCAGGAGACAGGTACACTACCCACTACGCCTTTTGGGTCGTCGAAAAGTGGCACCACTGTTGGTGCCTACGGAGAAAATAAGAAGTGGTAAGTTGATAAGATATGGGCACATTATGAAACTGAACCAAAATAATGTAAAAGCTAAATGAAGACCGGGAAAGATTTGGATAATCTGTGTTAAACAACTCTATGTGTCCATATGTCTATATGTCCCACTTCTGGCTAAAAGGTCTCCTCTATACAATGGGTATTATGGCATAGTGCCACCACGCGACCCCACAGCGTATTGACGGGCTTGATATATCTCCGAAATAGTGTTATTATTATTTAGAATGATGTTTTCCTACACCACTAATGCCCAGTTTCCGAAAGGCCAATCAAAGCAGCAATCACATAACACTATGTCAAAAATGATCAGCTGTTAATCTCTTGTTAAACTGCCTTGGGTTTCTGGAAGGTATGTTCAAGAAAAATTAGCTAATCACTGTATAACCAATGATAATGAATGAAATGAATGATTTACTTCAACTAACTCTTTCTATTGTATAGCTGTCCCTTTTTAAACAAAACTTAAATTAACGTCACTATCCAGTCCTGTCACCGTGTGATTGCCAACGTAAAAATCCGAGCTATAATAAAATTTAATTTATATAAATACATGCAAAATGTCAAAAAAAAAACTTTACAGAACGTGAAAAAAATGAACTTTTATCCATAATAAACAAGTACGTATTATAAAAAGAAAGAATCCATATTATTTATTAACTTTTGAATTGCATTTTGTATTTTTTCTAATCACATGATATGTTCGCATAATAATAAATAAGAAATAGGTAATAGAACACATGAATGTCCTAACAACGTATTAGGGAATTATGTTTATTTTTAATAAAAGCTAAGATTTTTGATAAATAACATTTTTAACCAACGATTGATCGTCCAAATTGACAGATTACTTAATAAAACTTTTGACAGCTCGTTGACCACCGAAAAACGCTTTCAGAAACTCGATTTTCTGTTGATTGTCCGTTAATCAGTGACTAATTGCAAATCAAAATCAATGTTGTTTAAGACGTTCTAGCAACTCAGATCATGTTAAACAACGATTGACAAGAGATTTATCGTAAATTAAAATTGATTGAAGCTATCGTGTTCAGAGAGTTGACGTGAATGGCAAGACATCTCCCGGGGCCCTGGTAAGTATGGGGGTTCCACAGGGATCTATTCTGGGGCCTTTTCTCTTCCTCATCTACATAAATGACCTGCCCTATCTTGTAAATAATGATCATGAGATAGTATTGTTTGCTGATGATACTTCTTTAATTTTTAAAGTTAAACGACATTCTTCAAATTATGACGACGTTAACAATACTCTCTCCACTGTAGTGCATTGGTTTAGTGCTAATAACTTAATGTTGAATAGTAAAAAAACGAAATGTATTAAATTTACAACTCCCAACGTAAAAAGTGTAAAAACTGATGTACTTTTACATGGGGAAGTGTTAGACCTCATTGACTCGACTGTATTTCTTGGCATAACCGTAGATGCCAAATTGCAGTGGGGCCCCCATATTAATAAACTGTCGAGTAGACTTAGCTCAGCAGTCTTTGCAGTCAAAAAAATTAGACAGTTGACTGATGTGGATACGGCTCGTCTGGTATATTTTAGCTATTTCCACAGTATAATGTCTTATGGCATTCTACTTTGGGGAAATTCAGCCGACATAAATACTATTTTCATCCTGCAAAAGAGAGCTATTCGAGCGGTTTATAACCTGGGCCCCAAAGACTCACTAAGAAACCTGTTTAAAGAAATAAAAATATTGACTGTAGCTTCGCAGTACATACTTGCTAATGTTATGTATGTCCACAAAAATAAGAATGACTTTCCAAAATTTAGTAATGTGCATGATGTAAATACTAGGAACAAGCATAAAAATTAGTTCTACCCTCAACTAGATTGCGTAGAATAAGTAAATCTTTTATGGGACAATGTATACGCTTTTACAACAAAATCCCAGAAAACGTTCAAAATGAATCCGTTGCTAAATTCAAAAAACTTGTAAAGGAACGTTTTGGGTTGGGAACGTGGGAACGTTAATGGGTATTATAGTATTAGTGATTATATGAATGATAACACACTCTGGAAATGAATTGATCGCTCCAGGGCTCTTTCAAGTGGAGTTTAATAGGAGTTTAATAATTGTACACATATTTGTAATTTTTTGGCAAGTAAAAAAAAATAATGTCCCGCTGAGTTTCTTACGCCGGTTCTTCTCAGGTCAGTGGCTTACTTTCCGAACCGGTGGTAGAGTTTTTTGACTATCAATAAGTAAGTGAATGCTTCTATATTGAATAAAGATATTTGACTTTGACTTGACTTGTTTGCGCTTTCGGAAACTGGGTGTAAGTAAGTGATAAGTAAGCATCTATAATTAACAATTTCATTGTTGCCGGTACAGGGATTCGAGCTCGAGTACTTCGAATTAAAAGCCAGCGCCCGGACTGAGCTATCACGACTGGACTGTGTGAATAATGTTAACTCTGTGAAAGGGAGTTGAGTTGACGGCTTATGGAGAAAAGTGGATTTTGGGCCGTCCCCACCTTGTGTGGCACAAGAGTACGAGAAATAAGAAGATTCAATGTATGTCTTGTTGCAATCTAGTGAAAATTTCTCCATATTCATACATTTAAATTTGTAATATAATAAGTTTTATCACTACCATGTTAGCACATAATACAGTACAAATTTTGTGACGTTTTGAGTAAAATAATTCTTTAAATTCAAGGTATTTCATCATATCTGCGGCAACTAATTTGTCTATATATCTTCTTCTTTCTTCTTCTTCAGAGTGTGTTCGCCCACCGTTAGGCATACGCCTCTCCCATTTTCAATTGTCTATATATACGAGTATAAAACGTTATCTAGTTCACCGCTACTGCTGGTCATTAATGAAAATTCTGTACACAAATTCGATTCAAATACTCGTAACACAACGTGGTTCAATTTAATTTCAATAGGTTAATACGGCGTAATTGTATTCGATTAAGTGCATCCACGAGCACAAAACT
The DNA here is from genome assembly GCA_933534255.1 of Iphiclides podalirius. Classification (NCBI taxonomy): domain Eukaryota; kingdom Metazoa; phylum Arthropoda; class Insecta; order Lepidoptera; family Papilionidae; genus Iphiclides; species Iphiclides podalirius. Next base: position 3,666,172 of record OW152816.1, read on the forward strand.
GTTTTCCATTTTATAAGAATTGACCGATAACAATTTTAACGTTTTATGTATTCACACATATTATAACAAACTTATTTTTGGAATTGCGAAGCTGTTGATTTCGCTTTTCTAATTTTCGATACCTTTTTTCATTGTTTTGGTTTTTCTTTAAAAAATGTACTTTATAAGACGTAAAGTAAATAAATCATTAGCCAACAGTGGAGTCAACAGTGATATTAAAAATTTTGTTCAAGTCAGAAATGTTTTTACAAATCTGAAGCTATGAGCAATAACATAAGAGGTCTTTTGTGATCCTTCTTTCTTCTCCATAGTCTTAGACTCTTTCTAGTATTAGAATATTTAATACGCGATACTTATGTCCTAAAAGTTGCTTGATTGAAAGAGTAACAAACATCCATCCATACAAACAAACTTTCGCCTTTATAATATTAGTATATCAGTAAGGATAGTAAGGATAATCTACACTAGTCCACTTAACAACAAAAGGAATTCTTAATGCTTTTTTTCTCGTTTAGGCAGCAAACACCATTTCTAACATTATATTATATGTGAGTCGTGAAAGCCCAGTATCTGAGCGACTCCGCTTTTAATTCAATACACTCGAGCAACCTGGGTTCAAATCCAATGCCGACACCAACGAAATTGTTCATTGCAACTTCAAATGCTGACTTGTCACGCGCTCAGTAATGAAGCAAAACATTGCGAAGAAACCTAAATATCATGGTAATAATCCTGGAAAAAAAATATTTTGAAGATATGTGAATTTGGGCAATCCGCATTAGTTTAATAGGGATGTCCTTTGCCCAAAAGTGTGACACACATAGACTTGTGTGTCACTACTTTTTTCTTTCTATCATATAGATTGTTGGACGGAAGGCTACAGCAAATTACATAATATCGTAATCGTGATCATTCGATTCGCTATGGTTTATATAACTAACAAAAAATAAAGCAAAATAATAAAGTATAAAGCTAAACAAGCATAGGGTTAAAATTTAAGCTGACACATTTTCAACCTTTATTATAGAAGTTTTAATGATCACTAATAAGTAATTTCGAGTTAAGTATATACTTACTGTATGTATACTATATATATATATATATATATATATATATATATATATATATATATATATATATTTTTTTTTTTTTTTTTAAGACATTCAATGCAACGTATAAAGTGTTTGTTTTAAAACATGCGTGTTTTCCAGTGACTATCACTCGACGAATCAATGTTATAGATAACTTCTAGGTATATATGCGCAAGCCATTAACTACAGAGCTATTAAAATACCTGAACAAAGCCAACTACAATTTATAACTTAACCCCCTTACTTAAACTTGACCCCCAAACGAGTTGACAAAAATGGCTTTTTGCCAAACTCAAAGCACAAAAATGATAGGTGATGAGACTGTTGCTGCAAACTAATGGTACTTGAATTTGAACCCGAGATCTCGAAGTCAGTTAACATGTCAGACACTGAGTTATCGTAAACTAACTAATGTAACTAATTGCTAAAATAAAATTTTCTTTCTTAGAAAATTAAAAAACAGTTAAATTCTGTAATGGTACTTGAATTAGAACCCGAGATCTCGAAGTCAATCGATATGTCAGACACTGAGTTATCGTAATCTAACTAATGTATATCGCCATAATCAATGTACGTAACTGACGCATATTTACCTATATAACAGTTGACAAATATTACGCGGACTGTCAAAATAAGCAATCCTAAGTGCGTCCACCGTGCACAGTGCTCCTTCAACATTTTTCCGTATTCACATCCTTCAACAACATTTTCCACCGTTGAGCATCACTAAACCGGGAGCACAAAGCACAAATCCATTACGATGCGACCCAGTTACATATAGCGCTGACAAATCATCGTTGTTTAGCAAATAATCAAAGGTTGATTTACGAACGAGATTACGCACGTGTTCGATCGAGACGAACGGCACGTCCGTCCCCCGCGAAAGCTCACGCGATACTGAATTTTCTCTGAGCATTTACCGACTCTACCGTGGTTGCATTCCGTAGCAACCCGTAGCGCCTAGATTTGGAAAATCCGAATTAGATCGATCGATTTTCGCCAGGTACTTTGAGAATTACAAATATAGCTTATTTAGCACCTAATTTATTCGGTAATTAAAGAGAACTGTTCAACGTAGCCATTTGTTTCTTTCACGTGTGACCGCATAAATGTAAAACTAACCAATTAAAATGCGACGGCAGTTAACGGGGTTGACAGTGGACTACCAATACAATTCCCAGGGAACTGAATGGCATCAGCCGTTAATGGAACCAGTACGTCTGGGAATCGATATCTCCTCATTAGCACGTTGCTACGTGCGTAAACATACTGTAACTGTGTGTACCATGGTATAGCTATCAAAGAGCTACGATTTTCGACAATACTAGCACATACAAACGCAATTATCTGCCAAATTAAATGAAGTTTTGTTTGCTAAAATTCAACACCAATGGTATAACAAAAGTATATTTACTTTTATGTTTTTGGTCTCAGTTATAGCTTTTGATACAGTTTTATCAGTGATTGCAGCCGCATGCTTATCTCAACTTAACTTTTGACTATGAATGTTGGCTATAAGCCATTGAAGCCAGGTATTTAATCGTCAGTGGAATAGAAATTGATTGTTTAATCCGTGTAATGGGTAAAACGAAACCAGAAAATCAAACTTTTACTGTTATTATGCAACAATTTATTAACCGTTAACTGCATGCTGGGCTTTTTTTTACTATTATTTTGTGGTATTAAATGGTGCAGCAGTTTATGCTATGTATGATATTGGCAGTAATGTTTTCTAACAATGTTACATAATTAACATGTGATCTTACAGCTGTGCTCTGAACTGAAAAGCAAGCTTTGCTGTAAAAAAAGTAACATCAAATATAACGGTTCAATAATAAAACAAAATGAAATTTGTGAGTATTAAATTGCGAATACTCTCGTTGTTCAAATGAAAACATCGTTACCATGACTTCAAGGACGATATATTCTAGTTTTTGTAGAAAATATTTAAAGGACCTGATATTCAAAGGAATGTTAAGCAGTGTTTCTTGTCCTCCGTTAGAGAATTTTTTTTGAATTCGCCACTGATCTAAAAAATTGAGAATTAACAATTATCAATCTATAAAAAAGAACATCACTACTCGTGTAGTTAAAATCCTTATTTTTTTTTGAAGCAAAAGTTCTCGAGTAATTTTTTTTTTTTGTGAAAAGTTGCCAAGCGAGCAGGCGGTTCACTTGATGTTAAGTGAATACCGCCGCCCATGGACATCTGCTACACCCGAGGTTTCCAAATGCGTTGACAACCTTTCGAAAATTGGGCTCCAGCTACCTCAGTCACCAGACATAACGTGAAAGTAATATACTTCCACTTCACGCCGGTCTTTTGTGAGGTCGTGATACTAACCCGGACAAGCCTGCCCATTCGTGCAACCCGAGGCTGCTGCGTGGCCCTACCACAAATGTAAATGATAAAATATTTCTACGATGAAAGTTGCTACGAGTTTATCCTCAAAAATTTTATATGAAAAATTGGCAATCGAGAAAGGTTGACCTGATGTTAAGTTATCACCGCCGTTAATCAACATATACAACACCTCGGGTTGATGGATTGGAGATGCGCTACCAACCATTAAAAAAGTGGGCTCCATTTACAAAACGCGAAAGTAAAATACTTCCACTACACACTCGCTAAACAACAGAAATTAAATTAATTTGTTTATTCCGTACAACATTTTTCCGAAGTTGCTAGTTGAGCGAAAGCTTGGATATATTCCTTGTTTAAAGTATGTGTATTTGTCATTTAATTAAACGTGAGATTGCCAAGACTGGTTAGGTAAGTGGAAAGTCTTGCTTCGTTTCGCTTATGGTGAAAATAAACTAGGAATGCCTACGGCGTCCTCATATGTCACGTTTCGGACTAAACGAGCTCGATTAAATGTGATTTTGGTGTTGCTCAATGTAATAAAACTGCAGATTTTAAAGCTTTAATCTAAACTACCTCAAATCCTGTAACATATGTATACACGTAAGTCATGTACTGTTTTAACAGTTATTCAGGTATAGTTCATAAAATCGATTCCGAAAAGCAATAAAACATAATTCTTTTTATTGCTCAAGTTTTATTGCGCAAATTAAAAATATATTCTTCTTTATAGCTTCCTAGTACGAATATAAACTTTGTTTAGTCGGAGCTAAAACAAGAAATATTAATGGGGTTTATCTCGCGTATGTATTCAATTATTTAAGGTTTAATCCCACACGTATTCGTTTTTGGGAAATTTGTTTCTTATTTCTGTTTATTTGTCCGTGTGAGAATCCTTCTGCTATCCTTTGTGTTCACATACGTTATTTTATGCTATCTTCAAACTTAACTTAACTAGCAACTAGATTTTTATTTTACATTTAATTTAAAAAGAACGGAAATCAAGAGAGATACAACTTGTAATCGTAATATTGGGTTAGCAAGAAAGTCATTTTGGTCGTTTATTCTGAAATGAAACTCAATTTCTTCTGTACAAGAAATACCTGTTACCTTTCATTTGTTCCTTTTGACATCTGACTGATGCCTCTCTAGTAAAACTTCAGAGCCTTATCAGAACAAAATGTAAGCAAGTGCGATTTGAGATCACCCTTATAACCGAAAGTTTTAAGTTTAAATTAAATAAGTTTAAATTAAGCTTAATAATTAATAAGTTTAAACTTTTTATAAACCTAAAAATAAATGATAATACCTAAAAACTAATGACGCGAGGTCGAAACAATCATCATTTGTACGTATTGAAATATCGCTTATACTGATTTCCTTCCAAATCATGAGGAATCGGAAAACGATTTCCTTAAAAAGTATTTTTACGTTTTTTTGCAATTGTTAGGGTCCGTACCCAAAGGGTAAAACGGGACACTATTACTAAGACTCCGTCTGTTTGTCTGTATGTCTGCCTGTCCGTCTGTTACCAGGATGTATCTCATGAACCGCGATAGTTAGACAGTTGAAATTTTCACAGATGATGTGTATTTCTGTTGCCGCTATAAGAAATATACTAAAAATAGAATAAAAAATATTTACAGTGAGGCAAGCAACAATTCGTTTCTCAGTCGCAGTGCGAGACTGTGTGTGATTGCGAACGCATCCCACTCACTACAACACACAGACACACAAACAAACACAAACTAGTCGGTACAGACAGCGATTGGACGTGAGTTCAGCCGTTTCTTCATTAATAATTTCTCACTTTAATTATTTTAATTAGTTATTATTATATATGCACTTTTTTTTCGACCTCAACTTCGGAAGATTGACCGTAACGCATTTCATTTGACATCAAAAACTTCACATATCAGCTATTTGTGACGTCGATACAGCCTTCATTGAAATAAAAGTTTTGTGTTTTGTATAACACCGTTTCGATACATTCAACACATGATTTCGTGTATGACGCATCATAATAATATCATAAAAATAAAAACATCACGGAAAGAAACTAGGTTGTAACGACACGTGGATATGCGAACCAAATACCTCTTGCCCTACTCAAGTGCTCCCACATCGGAGCATCGACTCATTATTTATTGCATACTAAACATTCGGTAACGTTTATATTTTTATACGCTCTCAGACGGTAAAACATTTGTTGATACCGAACTTATATGTTTAAGAGTTATCGCCACAAGACATATTCATAATTTAATAGGACATTAACAATTACTTTAACTTATAAACGAGTACTCATTATTAAATGAAGCCATTTTTACAAATTTTAATGCGTGCAATTTTATAATGACAAAAAATGTAAGAACGATAAACTTTTCTGACAATTTATATATTATTTAACTCACATTTAAATTTCATCTTGAATGCAGATTAAAACTAAAAATAAAAAAAAATCGTTAAGTTTTAACCTTTACCATCAGTAATAAGCACATAAAAAAGGTAGAGTAGTAAGTGAGTAATTAAATGATTCTCCATTATATTTTAATAATCTCGAGAGTTCCCAGATTTATTCTAACAACTAGTAATAATAAACATTAATACTACTGACAAATACTAATGACAAATTGTAAAAACAGCAGCGCAAGCATCCTTTTGTGGTACTTCGAAGCTGTGTTTGCCATTTGTATAGTAACCAGATGTACTGACTTAACTATTGCGATGCTGCTTAATCTCAACTTGCGGACCGACTGCATCTCAAGATTAAGTACTCTTAATCTAGAACTTTGTTTAAGTTTGCATTTATCAAAGAGAAAGTTTAATGGTTTTTAAAGTTTTTATCTTGTTACAGCAGACATATTCGTAAACATTTCCCGCTTCGTATTCAAGGAATTTAAAATCTTTCACAAAATGACAGTTGGAATTACATACTTTTGTTTTACTTGTGTTTATGTACATTTGATCAACACCAAAAAATTATTTATAATATTGACATAGAACCTTAGACTGGCTGTAAAAATTATGTTATATTCAATTTAAAAGAAATACCTTGATTTATAAATTGTAAACTTTTAAAATGTGGGCCCCAGTTACCTCACTCCCCAAATGAAACACTAAAGTTTAATACTTCCCCGGATGAGCCTGCCCATTCGTGCTAACAGCAGAAGCTGTTGCGTAGCCCTACCCACACGGAAAATGTCGAATTCTAGGGATAAATGTAACAATAATCAAAGCATCTTAAAAAAATAATACCTAAACATATACTCTTTCAACTTATACATAATAGCTTATAGCTATTTTATCGAACTCAATAAAATAAACAAATGACAGTAAAACCTAGATACCTCGTACACAATATTTGTCACATTTAACGACAGTTCAGGTTTTTATAATCATAAGGGAAAATACTCTAACATAAATAGGATACCAAGATGATTTTAACGCCCAACCCTATTCTCTATTGAAATTAGGGTGTTTTTAATTTGAAAAAATTTTGAAGATGTATTATATGGAAAGGAGGAAGGCAGGAACGCTGATGAAGACAACCAACTCCATCATCAATTTTGTAACTATTAAGCATCCAGAATATAAAAAAAATCAAATAATTGATAACGTAATTAACAATCTATAACCTGAGGTCAAGCACAAATTACATTCAATTAAACCGAACTCTAGTTTCAGTAAAATATGACGATTATGTTTAAATGCCTTAAAACTAAGAATTTTATCCTTTACCCAATCGTCTGTTAAACTTACGTTCAAAATTTTTACCAATTATATCCACTAAAGGACATCACTATTATATTTTATTTTAGACGGCGACGACGCTGAAATTAAAAAGGGTGCCTTTTGTTCAGGTTCATTTGCCACTTTTTTGTTTAGATGTTTAGACACAGTGGCAACACGCCGCGAATGTGTTAATTAAATTCTGGCCGCGTTCCGTTACACGTCGCTTGTCTTCAACAACATGAGCTGGAAAGAGAAAAAAGACGAGTTCATGCTTCAGCGTTAGGTGGTGAGTATGAGATCCAGGATTAAAAGTGTTAAATTTTAATGTATAAGTTTTATTAAGTACTTTATACATATTTAATTTTTTCCTGTATATTTCTCAAATACCCCAATGAAATTAAAACTCTATTTTGACGGAGTTAAACTTCTATTTATATGTAAACCTTTTGTTCATTAAGTCTAGATATCTCCAGATTTTTAAGGTACTCTGTCTGTATTAATGGAAATATTTAGTCCCATTCACGTTAATACTCACGCTAATCTTATAGAGTACTAAAGCATGACAACTAGTTATCCATAATGAAAATGCTTCTTGATACTAATCTAATTTATTTTAAAAGCAATACTATAGAAATATCTAAAATGTTTTTTGCTTCACTATGTATTTCCGGTGTTTAGCACAATATAATTTTATTAATAGTTTTATTTGTTCAATATTACTAACACAAATCAAGCATATTTGTTTAATATGTTTTGAATATTGAGATACACATATATTCGGATAAAAAAAGTTTTAATTTTACAATCGAAGGAAAACAAATAAAATTTAGACTCATGTGGAACATGATAAAAATAAAAAGTTAAGACAATTATTTATAGATCGGATATTTACGCTCCATTTATAAGGTCTTGGGCGTGAATAACACATTGCTCTGAGTGTTGAAAAAAGATACTTAACGATCTATATGTCGCGCTAGGGAAGGAGACAATGTTATTAGGTAAAAACTTTAATATCCATTCAGATTAACTATAAAGTAATGCAATAACAATAGCAGTTAAACTTTATACTATTTTTTCCATCACAAATAACAAAAATCCTTTTATACAAAAATTCAAGTCGTTCTTAAACATTTGTATTTTAAAAACAATCTAAATTGTCGAAAATGTTATTTTTCCGAACACTTCGACAGGATTCATTAAAAGAATGCGTATAATGAACGAACATAAAACTTAAGCGGCGTAGAACTATTTCATCTATGTGCAAACCGTTTCTTGTGCATTTCTCAAACTTTCAAAGCATCCGCATGGCGTGTATCGGGCTGAAGAATTTTGTGAGAATGTGAAACTTATACGCGGACTGGAAAATGGAAAGGAATTCAATAAACATCGTAGAATTACAACATACCTAAATATACTTTTATTTTTGCTTTCTCTGTACAGCTATAACTAGGAGGAATAATGATCAGTTAAGAATAAATTCACATTAACGGATTTAGTTAGTTTATTACATAATATGTTACTCTGCAAACAATGTTCATGAATATGTTACCTTTATCTACTAAGTTCGTTTTCGTCGCGCGCAGATTTTGGTTATAAAACGGCAAAAAATTCATGTCTGTTATATGGGAGCCCCCTGAAAAAGTTTTTATTTTATTCTGTTCTTTAAAATTTGTTGTTAAAGCGGCAACAGAAATACATTATCTGTGAAAATTTCAACTGTGTAACTAGGTAAACACGGTTCATGAGATTAAGCCTGGTGACAGACAGACAGACAGCGGAGTCTTAGTAATAGGGTCCCGTTTTACCCTTTGGGTACGAAACCGTAAAAATTAATTAAGTAGAGAAATTAGCAAAAACAAATAACTTTTTTATGGATAAGGAGGTAAACGAGCAGGTGGATAAGTGTTCACCGCCGCCCATGGATACTCCCAACACCAGAAGAATCATGAGTGGCCCTTGAGGTAGGAATAGGCTTCCTTCTTGATGGTCCCGTAGTGGTATTGGCCCGGAAATACCTCTGGCGACAACTGATTCCACACCTTAGTTATGCATGATTCCGTAACTTACATAACTATTGCTCTACGTAATTATTGCTAGTGTTTGATTTAATTATAAAAAATCTACATTATATTATTATTTATTACATTATTATTTTACCCGCGGTATAGAGGAGGCCTTTGCCCAGCAGTGGGACATGTATAGGCTGTTACTTTACTTTTTTACTACATTATATGGCCAACTGTGACTGCTGTGTGTAGGAGCCACTATATAAGAATATAAGTGGAATTACCAGATATAATATGTATTGTTTCGATTGGCGCAGTTGCAATTGTATAATAAGAACAATGTACAATTTGTACATTTTTAAGTAACCGTTTCAAAGCGGTCATCGTAACCATTAATTACAGCTCGGAATGTTGCCAGACTTTCCACAACGGATAATTTATTTACCACTACCACCAATGGAGCCAATTTCCTCTGTGGTTAAATGTTAGAAATGTGAAGCAAAAAATTATTTAAATTTGCGTTTTATTAATATTTTGATAACAGCATTATTCTTGATTATTTAAACATATTAAGATGTTATATTTGACTGACTGGTTTAATTTGATATTTTGATAGATTAAAGGCGTCATTAACATGGAAAACTCAATATCGGGCCCTAAAATATCCATATGTGACCATTTTCGAACCAACCGTAAGTAATGATATGGTTTACGACGGTAAGTTGTATTACGACAGTAACTTGTATTTTGTCTAATGTTACTGCCATTTTATACGAATACTAGCGGCCCGCCCCGGCTTCGCACGGGTATTCAACAAAATGTTTAAAACTAATAATTATCATACACAAAAATATTCCGAATATTTCGTCTTTGGTGCATAATTTTATGAATTTCTTCATCTTTTAATGAAATACCCTTGAAATTACGTCATGAAGATCGAAAGACCGCTGACCAGATAATGGTTCCGCTTTAATTACGGGACATTCGGCGTTACACGTAAAAGTGACAAAGAAATCGGGTCTCCCATAGCTTCGGTCATAAATCATCGCATCTTTGGTTTTTTTGTTGACCGATATTTGATGAGCCAATGTCTTGATTTGAAGCGTCTCTAAGATGAAAAATAGAAGTGTTATACTTCTACGTTTCGTCTGGTGAGAGAGGTAGCCGGGGCCCACTTTATTTAAAGAGTGCAACTCATTTGCAACCCTACAGGTGTTACAAATGTCCATAGGCGGCGGTTATTACTTAACATCAGGTGAACCGCCCGCTAGTTTGCCACTCTATCACTCTATCATCATTAAAAAAATCATGTTTTATTATCTTTATTCAATATAGAAGTATTACACTTACATATTGTCAAAAACACTACTACCGTCAACATTTCAATAAAAACGGCAAAATAATCATGTGTGATTTATGGGAGCCCACTTATTTATATTTTTTTTGTTTTTTAGTATTTGTTGTTATAGCGGCAACAGAAATACATCGTTTGTGAAAATTTCAACTGTCTAACTATCACGATTCATGAGATACAACCTGGTGACGTATGGACAGTCATACGGACATACAGACAGACAGCGGAGTCTTAGTAATAGGGTGCCGTTTTACCCTTTGGGTACGGAACCCTAATAAGTCCCAGTAATAATGCAATGGCTTAAAACAGGTAGCTCTAACCATCAACCTAAATGCATACAATTGCATGCATGTCACAGTTTTGTTACGCACTGTACCTTGCTGAGGAATAGTCAAATAAGCGTCTTCTCCCATTACGAAGATTAAGGGATATTGTAGTGGATCATACAATCAGTGTAACTCAGAGACCCTTTTAAGTTGGCCGTGTCTACCGTGCAACAGTATATCTCTAGGGCCTTTTTAGGGTTCCGTACCCAAAAGGTAAAACGGGACCCTATTACTAAGACTCCGCTGTCTGTTTGTCCCTCTGTCAACTGGCTGTATCTCATGAACCGTGATAGTTACACAGTTGAAATTTGATCTGGGTGTTTGTTTCCTAAGGAGGTTTAACGTCAGGCAGGCGGCTGGTTGTAAAAATATATGGCCAAAACCGCTTAAAACATGATTGATGTTGTTCCGACTCCACCTAGGTGGGATAGGCGCAGGAAGATGATGATGACTTGTATACTTGTCCCTCTATTTTAAAAGTTCGCGTCAAACGAAGTCATTTGAAAGAGGCTATTGTACTTTCGGATGTTGGTTAAAAATGTCCAGATGGTGAATGATTATTTATCAAAAGATTATCTATTGGCTGTGGCGGCTCCTCAATATTGGGGAGACTATCTTTTCCAGAAGCACACCACATACCATTTGGTTCATCGACGCATTTTTAGGCAGAACACTGAGTATATCTTATTCATGGCTTCGAATTGGACAGAAGACTGTTGAGCATAATGCAAAAAAGCTGATCTGTTACTGTGAGCTAAAACTCGATTACGAACTCTAGTCGTTGACATTTGTTGTCTTTCTCTCTAATCTCGTCGGCGTTGGAAATGCTCAGAGCTCGATTCCCTAGTGTGAATTTGTATATTTATATTATTTTGCTCTTCAAGCCACTGCAAACACTTTACTTGACTCTCTCCGACTTGTAAGACGATTTTCAGTTTCCGGTAAAGATTCTTCATTACGACGTATTTTTCATGCCCTCGCTTGGGAACTTTTTCTAGGAAGATGAGATCTTGATCTTTGGGCATTTTAAAATTATGTTGAACAGGAATTACTACTAAAAATTTTATTGAAGAATTATAAGAAGTACTAAGTCAGTCACTAAGCTGTTTGGATAGTTAAATAATTTTAACAATTAACAATATACTAACATTTTTAAACTTGTGATATCTTTCGAATGGAATGTCCGAATTTGATAATTCAAAAAGTTATATAAAGATATTGAAACAGTCTTAAATAAGAAGTAATTTATTTTTATAAGGATTAATACCAAGATACAAATAAAGAGCCTTTTCTAACGGCGGCATTTCAATCAAAATTTTAAAATAAAAGAACACTTATTGTGGCATAACTATAATAGTTAGACATATGCTGTCGCGACACTTTTTGTAAATAATGATGTGTTCTGCAAAGTCGTAGTACATTATTTTATTATATCATCAATAGTTTTCGCAGCGCACGCGATGTAAAGAATATTCTAGGTAATTTTTGTACACCTTGAGTAACATTATTGGAGTTTTAGTAAGGATCCCTAATTTTTTTGAAAATATAATATAGCCTATATCAAGCAGGGATAATGTAGCTTCTCAACAGTGAAAGAATTTTTTAACTCGGTTCAGTAGTTTCGGAGCCTATTCAATACATACAAACAATCAAATCTTTCCTCTTTATAATATAGATTACAACAATACCTAATAATACAATAGTTGCAAGCAAGAATTTTATAAAAATTTTATCAAAAGTCACCATGAAGAAATATTCCCTCGCAACTTTGTTTGACAAATTCCATAGAATGAAATTGATTGATAAATTGCTCTCCACACATACAAAACTTACTTATATGGGAAACTATTACGAGTATTCGAAAAGCCTATTGAAGTTTTAAGTTTGCAAATTATCATTTTTCGTAACCTCAAAACATGTTACAGCTAAGTAAAAATATTTCATTACGTTCTAGAAATAAAACTATGTTAGAGCGAGATAAACGGCGGTTCCAAACTGTTCTCCTTTTCATTATTTCTTTTACCCGACTGCTCCAGAAGGAGGGTTGTTTTTAGAGAGCATCTATGTATTCATACAGGGGGCTTTTCTAAGTGTATCCATTTTTTTATTAAATTCTTGACATGAATAATGTTATATAAAAAGTGATAAATATTTAAAATCACTCGTAATTAATTTTTTTTTATGTGTAAGTTGCCAAACGAGCAGATGGTTCACCTGATGTTAAGTGAATACCGTCGCCCATGGACATCTGCTACACCCGAGGGTTACAGATGCGTTGACAACCTTTTGAAGATTGAGCTCCAGCTACCTCACTCACCAGACGAAACGCGAAAGTATTTGTCATACTTCCACTTTACTCTGGTCTTGTGTGAGGTCGTGGTACTTACCAGGACGGGCCTGCCCATTCCTGCCCAACTACCGAGGCTGCTGCGTGGCCCTACCACCGTGGTAAGTAATAATAATTAATTACATTCATTTGAACTTATCTCAAAAAGTGCGTGATTTATGGGCAACTCATTTATTTTACGCGGGATCATTCATATATAACACGCACACAAGTTCGTTTCAAAAGTATACGACGCATTTATGAATGACTTCCGCATTGCCAACAAGTTCTGTTTTTTAGGGAATATATTTTGTCTTTAATTCAATAAACGATTATACTACCGAGTCCGAACCTCCTGTGAGAATTTGGGCACCTTCAAAAAAGCTACCCTGTATATGTATGTATGTATATATAATTGTTTGGCGCGCTCTGCAGCCTTAACGTCTTGATGGATTTTAGCTTAAGAGGTGTCGCTAGATTTGTGTTTACTGTGAGAGTGACACTGGGTATATCAAAATAAGAAATCAAACACAAACGCAGGTGGGTTTTTTTAGTTTTTTATATTAGTGTAATATGGAATTGTAGCCTCTAAGTCAAAGTCGTGCAATGGTCAAGTGAAATAATTACGACAAAAGAAGCGGATTTAATTACACGTGTGTTATAATGAAGTTTAATTAAATATTAAAAAAAAGATTCGCACGATATAAGCCATAGGAACGCCTGGAAGTGAAATATAAGAATCAGCCACAATTTGGCTTAGCCCAAGAACTCGATAAGATTATTTCACTCTACTAAGTTTGCTTAACCGACAGTGTATTACAACCAGATATAGAGCATTTTGGGCAAGAGAATTTTTAATTTGCTGTATATATCTAAGCGCTCCATGCACCCTATATCTAAGTGGTCTCAAAAACTGTATAAACATTGTATCAACAGATCAAAATTTTTGTACCTATTTCGTTTAGTATTTTTTCATTAGCAATGAGAGTGAAATTAAATGTAAGTTATAAAAAGAATAATCAGTTGCTGATTTGCAACATTCATTGATATACAGAAGAAACCGAGCACCAGCATTGATAGCAGTAGCACTTGGCCCGTTTTTAAAATTATTCCCGTACAAGAATGTCCTCTTTATCTCTACGCTCTATAACTGTGGACGTAGTTGTACAATATAAATATATGTTAATGTATAATCTGCAAATGAATCTCAAATAAGTGTATAATCTGTTACTTTGACTGATGAACTACTAAAGATTTCAGACACCAACAGTATGTTGTGGGTCGTTACATATTTTATTCAAAAATAAACTCGTAAACGTAAAGGTAGCTGCAGCACATTGCATTGTTTAAAACTCGTCGCTCCCAGAGAGAGAGAGACACGCAATTAAATTCATACAAATCCCTCGGGTGTAAAAGAGCCTTCGCGGCACTCTCCACGCCACTGTCGTCAGTTGGCGGGAACTGAATAAAACATCGCCACTACTATCAAATTTAAAGAAAAAGTTAAAGAAAATTCTATTCAGTTTTTCTCAAAAAAGGAGGTATCTACTTTAGTATTTAAAAAATCTTGAGTAATCTTTCTTCAAAATCAAGTTTAATTCAAATAAGTTTAATTTGTTATTATAAATGGAGTACTATTGCATGATGTAATCTGGGTAAGCGATTTGTTTTTATTTTTGAAGTTCCTTGATCAACCATAGTCTTCAGTCGGTTGTAATTATGAAGAGTAAAATCATTTTTTTTTTTTGTTTTAATGTGAAAAGTTGCCAAACGAGCAGACGGTTCACCTGAAGTTAAGTGAATACCGGCGCCCGTGAACATCTGCTATACCCGAGGGCTCCAGATACGTTGACAACCTTTGAAAATTGGGCTCCGACCACCTCAATCACCGGACGAAACGCGAAAGTCGGTACTTACTAGTTGCAAAACCATCACAAGGAGTGGTGAGTGTAGTTACATAAGTAAATAGGTATAGGGCTACACGCGAGAAATTGAGGTGGAAATGACTTGCCAATCGCACCACGTGTCAAGAGCTACCGCACCTCTGGGCACTCCAGGTGAGGGTTTGCTCGCAAACGTTCATAAAGTATTCATATTTCCTACATATGGATCGGAGTTTATTTCGAAGTAATGATACATTTTTAAAGATAGGCGTTAGGAGTAAGTAACGTTACTTGAATAAAACATCAGACTAACCTTTCAATAATCATATCTAATTCCATCGAGTGAATGTTGACGACATTAGCATTTCAAAGTTTTTATTTTTACTATATACTTTTCTTATTCTTTTATACTTTTCATTCATAATTTTTTCTGTATTCCTAGTTCTTTTGTCAGTCTTTTTAATGCCAAAAGTTGATGTTAAATAAAAAAGTGTGTGTGTACTTATGTACACGCGTTAGAAGTTATACTTCTTTAGCGTTACAAGATAAAAATCTTTTAATTTGTTTTTCTTTCGCCTAATTCTACGTTTGTAGAAAAAACGACATTAACAATAGAAATAAGGTATTTAATACATTGAAAGTTTTATTATAACGCATTATCTAGTAAAGTTTATTTAAATATCACAAAATAAATATCGTGAATACTGTTGTCAGTTCTCACGCAAACATATAGATGTCTAGCTAACTTCAAGGTGTCGGTTTTTCGTGACGGTGTGCACGCACATCGTAAAAATTTACTCTCATCATTTTTCCCTAACGCGCCAAAAGAAGTATAACTTCAAAAGAAAGAAAAAACGATTATTTAGCTTTTATTATTTTTTATACATACAAGAACAAAAAATAAGAAACATACAAAAAAAATTTAACAATCATTGTTTTGGGTTCTACGGCGGTGATGAAGGCCCCCAATAATAGTTTTTCTCAAATATCTTCCATTTACATACAAAGAGCAGTTATATTTTGTTATATGTAGGTATAGATTATTCAGTGGTGGCTTTTTAATAGTTACTATAGACATGTTCTTACTAGATTTGTTTAACGACACAAATATCGCATCTAATTAAACTATTGACAGAATTATGCACCACCATAAGTCGTGTCGTTTACAAGCATCGGGCGACTATAGATAGGAAGACGGAAACCACATTAAAAAAGAGAACCCTATGGTACCTATGTTTTCCTTACTTAAGATACCTAGTATAACTATCTATAAATTAATACCGTATTTAAGGAAATACACGAACCAATATGTTAAAGAAGTAAACCTGTATGTACTACATTTATTTATCTATGTTTCAGTCGCTCCTAAGTAGTTTTTTTTTAATTATCTTAGCGTTACTCGGCATGCGCTGTAAAGAAAAAAAAGTACACGACAGTTTTTGAGGATAGTGTTATATTATTACAGTGTTATAATACATATCGTACGTTTACCTAGGTACGTACTAAGGTATCCTCTCAACACTACTGCAGCGAATAATTTTGAGCCGCTCTTAATCATAGAACTTTCAAATTGAAACTGCTCGCACTCGGTTAGTACGAATTTCAAACCTGGAACATATAACAGCCCAACTAATCGCAATTAGTAGATTTCTATTAATTAAATAGGACTTATAACGGAAAATAGTCCGTATTCGTTGTAATAAATCCATAATAAAGTTATTGTGAAATTCGTCATCATTATATTATGTCACCTTGAAACAGTTATCAGTTGCAATTTTTGTCTTGTAAATCCAAAGAGCTACGAGACACATTGTTCAAACCCATGGATAAATTTAAATAAACTTTTCTTCTTCTTTTTTTTACGTATGTTTTGAAGAAATACATGAAAATAAATTAAAGTACATATACAGGGTGGCTTATCTAAATGTATCCATTTTTTTATTAAATTATAGACATAAATAATGTTATATAAAAAATGATAAATATTTAAAATCACTCGTAAGTAATTAATTACATTCATTCGAACTTATCTCAAAAAGTGCGTGATTTATACGCAACTCATTTATTTTACGCGAGATCATTTATAACTAACACGCACACAAGTACGTGCACAATAAAATTTAAGTATTTATGAATGGCTACCGCATTGTCAACACATTCTGTTTTTTAGGGAATAGAATGGCATTTTTTTTGGAAAAAAAGCTTTGTTTTTTATTTCAATAAACGATTATACTACCGAGTTTGAACCTCTTGTAAATTTACACACGGGCACTTCTCAAAAAATCTTCTTGTATATCTTATAAAAGATAATCCCTGTCTACAAAAGTGGTGATAAAAATGATCCAGGCAAATATAGACCTATTTCCATATTGCCATTTCTAAGTAAAGTTTTTGAAAAACTAATTTTAAATCAACTTTTAGTACATTTTAACATAATATGGATTCACTAAAGGCAGATCGACAACAGATGCGGACGTCCCACTTGTCAAACATATTTATAACGCCTGTGAAAGGTCACAAGGTGCAATAGGTGTCTTTTGTGACCTTTCAAAAGCCTTCGACTGCGTAGACCATAAAGCTCTCCTTCAAAAGCTAGATTATTACGGCATTCGTTGCATCGCCCTCAATCTCATTGCCTCTTACCTTAGTAAAAGAATTCAAAAAGTATCTATAAATAATGTTAATTCAGCTGGGTCCACGATGAAAATGGGTGTCCCACAAGGATCAATCTTGGGCCCATTATTATTTTTAGTATATATTAATTATCTCCCCTTTTGTGCTAGTGAGTTGTGTGGTGTTGTACTGTTTGCTGACGATACATCGCTTATTTTTAAGGTTGACCGTAATGTATAAAATTATGATGACGTGAATAGTGCACTTTCACATATAATCCACTGGTTTACTATTAATTATATGGTTATAAATGACAAAAAACGAGATGTATTCTTTTTACCGTTCCTAGTATAAGAAGGCAACGTTCTAATTTAATATTAAATAAAGTACCCATTAATCCAGTTAAGTCTGCTGTATTTCTGGGAATTACAGTAGATTCAAAGCTCCAGTGGAGTCCCCATATATCATCTCTTGCGAATAGGCTAAGCTCCGCTGTTTTTGCAAATAGAAGGGTTAGGCAGCTAACAAACATCGACACTGCCAGACTTGTTTACTTCAGTTATTTTCACAGCATCTTGTCGTACGGCATTTTGTTGTGGGGTAATCTGAGATAAATTCTACAATATTGGAGCCCGGAATTCACTCAGAGATATTTTAGAGGTTAATATACTCACTGTTGCTTCTCAATACATTTATTGTAATATTTTGTATATACGTCATAACCTTAATTATTACCTAAAGAATAGTGACAGACATAAAATAAACACTAGAAATAAGGAGAAACTTACTACGCCATTGTTTCGTCTACAAAAAGTAAATAGGTCGTTCATGGGGCAAAGTATGCGCATGTATAATAAAATCCCAATGTCGATATTAAGTCTGCCGCTTGACTAATTTAAACATAAAATTAAAAGTCAACTTATGGTTAAAGCATATTATACCATTGCGGAATATCTCGACGACGCCAATATGTGGAGTTAATACTGCTGATACTCACGTAGGCTAGAATAAGACTATTATAGCTGTAAGTTATATTGTAAACTGATACTTTTGAAAAAGAGCAACTGTTGAGTTACTTGCCGGTCTCTCCTCAACAGAAACTGCTTTCCGAACCGGTGGTACCTTACGAACCTATATATATAATTTTTGATGAAATTATTTGACGATTCATAAGAGCGCACAAGCGTCTATTTGAATAAATTTCTTTTTGATTATGAAAAAGTATTCTGAGCAAACATATCGACAGAAGATAAGGTTCATGTATTACCCGAAAAATTCCGCTAAAATTCTGGAATAAAAAAGACATAGGTAAGTAATATAAGAATACTATTGAGCGAAAGATACGATAAGTAGGTATGTGACATAAAATATCTAGATTATCGAATATATTGTAAGACATTTATTGACTTAATTTTTTCCATATTACATATACATATCACACCAAGTTTTTCTAAGATATTCTCAGTTATTCAGAGATATCCATGATAATTATTGTAAGATTAGACAGCTCCAGGTTCCCGCCTTGTCGTGGCGGAGGGGCTTAGATGCCGTAGCTTGGTCACCGACGGCAAAGCGTGGAGGAACCCACACGCCCAAGAGGGCCGCTCCGAGTGGGCTCATTGACCCCATTTTTGATGCGCGCAAGGAGTGTGCGGGGCACAGGTCTCTCCAGTCTCTGTAACCAAGGTAACGTCACGGAGGAAGAGGAGTGTCGGCGAGTCTCTCCCTATCCTGCACTACTCAGCGGTGCTGCACCGCTGATGCAGTAGCGGTCGGCTCGCGGGAAGAGGAGTGTCCGTTATGCCGTTCTGCCCTAACCTCCGCGGCCGAAACGTGGTGAGTGACGGAGCCACAGACCAGAATCGCCACTGGAGGCTTGGATGCTTGCTGCTTATTAGGACTGACTCTCCTGTTTCCCGAGTCCAGTGGCCAGTGAACTCAGGGGAGTTTATTGGTGGTTTTAGTCGGTGCGAGTCGGAGATAATTCGTCCTTGCCCACGCGCGTTTGGCATTTCTCCCACGTTATTAAAAAAATAAATAACTAAAAATTATTTAAAGCTAATTTTAAGGACTGTGTAAATATATCCAATTTCTTATTGGAATAGAGTTTAACACTCAAAATTGTTAAGAACTCAATTAAAATTGCGCTCCGATTAATTAAATGTTACAAAAGTAAACTTCGTAAATCTTAAGTCTCTAATTAGCTCTCTCTAAAGATCTTTAACTTTAAAATGTATAAAACATCAAAGAAATTTTAAATAAAAAGGTATAACCTATTAATGCTGATAACTAAAGTTTAAAAAATATACTGTAGACCATGTACATGCACACGTAACAAATGTTCATAATAAATATTTTATACAATAAACCGCTCTGCCTATACAAGTAGCAAATGTGAAAAAAAAAATAAGAAATGTGCCCACGTAGGTAATATTTGTTGGGCTTCTGTAACTGATATCTATTTCAATACAGTTATGTGTCAGTGAAAGGATTTACACTTCCGTATATGTTATGAACTTGCGACATATTTAAAGACTGTGTATTTGTAAAATACCTATGGAGTCACGTTTGGAGAATTGAGCCGTGAAGAATACTAGATCGATAAGTTTAGAGTAAAGTACCTAATAGCTCGGCTTCAACTTGTTTGGCACCCAATATCCTTGCTTCCAAATAATTCCCAGTCACTTTAAACATTTTGAAGCTGCTTGTTGGCCTCACTCCCAATGATCCTACCAACTTTTCTTGACTTTGACTCGTTAGTCTTCATCGAGCAATTGATCTTGTTCTTCATCTTCAATAACTATTGGTATTTCGCGACTATGCCGGTATTCTACGCAGAAATCACCGTATTACCATCATTGATCTACACATTCCAATGTTTACTTATTAAGGCAAGTTATTTAATGCTAAATACTGATCACAATGACTTTTTTAATTTAAAAAAGGGGGTAGACCGCCAGGAGGCTCACCTGATGGAAAGTGATCACTACCGCCCATGAACATCTACAACATCGGGAAGGGCTTGCAAATGCGTTGCCTGTCTTTTAGGATAGAATAAGCTCCCTTCTTGAAGATAGTAATGGTTTTGAAGGACCGTCGGCGACAGCGGGTTCCACAGAGTGGTTGGGCGTGTCGAAAATGCCTTAAAAATCGCGTTAGTTGGAACGCTGGACATCGAGGTGTTGTGGCGTGAATTTCTGGACTTTTGGACTCACAAAATTACATACAATTTTATTGAAATGACAGAAAACTCCCTAAAATTTATAATACCCAGCGTTTTGACAATATATTTTATAAGTTACGCTTTTCTGTTAATTCGAAATGGTAATATTAGTAAAAATTACATAACGCTTATTTTCAAACCAAAAAAAAAAATTTCAATGTCTTTACAAAAATATGCCTGCAGTCACAATGTTTAAAAATATATATTTGAAACTTAAGGTAACAATCGCAGAGCCGGCGAAATCAGAAGACGCAGTTTTGAATCCATCATCGCCGAAAGTTTTTGTTCATTTCTATAAAAATTTACAATCTAAAGTCTCATCTTAAGTGCAGAGACTAGCGCTAAATAAATAATAGTTTTTAAAAAAACTAAAAAAGACGCTTTTTTTTTTGTTAATTACACCACATAATTTAAATTTATTGAAAACTAGCGAACTCCCCGCTTTGCATGGGTGCAATTTATTATACATATGAACCTTCCTCTTGAATCACTCTAATTAGTAAAAAAAACCGCATCAGGATCCGTTGTGTATTTTTAAAGGTCTAAGCATACATACAGACAAACAGCGGGCCGACTTTGTTTTATACTATGTAGTGATGCACAGCAAAGAAACGTTTACATTTCAAGTGACATTTTACCACAGTCACTTGTTTTGCCTTCCCGGAACCCCTTAACACTTAAACTTAATGGTATGGTTTTAAAGTTCAAATTGATTTTTAAGTATTTTTACGAACCTTTTGTACGGGAATATAGAAAAGTTTTGTTTTTAGACTTTTTCAGGCAATTTTTTAAATTTTACTTTCATAAGAACCTTCTCCTGATAATAACAAACACAACAAAAAAAAATGAAATCGGTCTAGCCGTTCACGCGTGATGGCGTGACCAAGGGAAATAGGAATTCATTTTTATAAATAGGGAAGATTATTTTCTACTTTTTGTTATCTACAAACGCGTGTTTTTTATTTTTTAGAATTTAATTTAAATTTTTTGGTTCTGCTAATTATGAGAGCGTGTTCTTTTATTTTTAAACATTTTTAACATGATACTTGTATCAATTGTTCGATTATTATTTTTTTATTTAACGCGTCACAGAACCGACACGGAGCAATCCGATTGAGGTAGATTAGGTTAGAAGGATAAAACGGGAAGAAATCACGAGGGCTATTTTTTATAACCACCCAGAAATAGGAGCAGAATTATTAATGTATTGACAATAACAAAATGGCGGATTTCTATAGTGAAAATTGTAATTTTCACCATAGAAATCACTTTTCAGAATAAAAAATTAATGTAGTAGTGTAACGAAAACTATAAGCGACCGGAGAATTCTGCTTGTTGATTAATTCATTAATGATATTTCTCTATCGTTTATAAATTTATTTGAATTGGAATATGCCACTTACGGTGGTAGGGCCACGCAGCAGCCTCGGCTGTTGCACGAATGGGCAGGCCCGTCCGGGTAAGTACCACGACCTCACAGAAGACCGGCGTAAAGTGGAAGTATGACAAATACTTTCGCGTTTCGTCTGGTGAGTGAGGTAGCCGGAGCCCAATTTTCAAAAGGTTGTCAACGTATCTGTAACCCTCGAGTGTAGCAGATGTCCATGGGCGGCGGTATTCACTTAACATCAGGTGAACCGTCTGCTCGTTTGACAACTTTTCGCATAAAAAAAAAAAAAAAATATGCACCCGTCAACGTCTTTTACATTTAAAGGTCCTAATCAGGATAAAGTGAAAAACTATTTAAATTATTGCAATGTCATGGATCATTGATGAACTGACCATACGTCCCGTATTGAACGGGACTGTCCCTTTTCTCGGACAGCTGTCCCTTTGTCCCCAAACAAATCTTCGGGACGCAAAATTGTCCCGTTTTCCGAAACCGCGCGAAATTTTAAAACCACGCTCGTCAGACATGATCATGAGCAGCGTGGAACCGCTGTGTTGACGATTGGTTAATCCTGGTTATTCATCGAGTGCACGCGCTCTCTGTTACCTAGTAAAGCGATGAAGAGGAGAGGGAAGGGGGCTTTTGTTTCTTTCAATGGGCTAGCCACGCGCATGTATTTCATACGATGCGTCTTATTTAAAATACCTTTATTTAAGTTACCTTCTTTATTAAAAGAAACTGATTCCTCTAAGAAATGTTAATGTTGTTAAGAAACCACCAATGTTGCTTTAATAAAAAATAGTGAACTGATTTTTTTCTTAATATCTATTAATTTTTAATCTTTTCGGAATAAAGAAAATTAAAAAGTTATGTTTATTTTCATTGTAAACCAATGTCCCGTTTTGAGTTAAAAAAATGTGGTTTAGTCACATTTTTAACTTGATACAAAAAAAAGGTCATGAAATTTCATCATGTTTTTATTAATCGGGTATGATAAATTTTAACACCATCATACATTGACGGATATGTTTCCATTACAGTTAAAGAAGCATTATTATTTTAAACCTTAGTTGTTAACCTTACGAGGCTAAAAGCAGTTACGATTATTTCAAGTGATTTACATAAGTTGTTATTTCCTCAATTCATCCATTATATCTTAATTTCTTAGCTTGAGAAGACAAAATACTGAGGAAAAAGCTTTTTACAAAAATCTACTTCCTAACTTGATAAGGAAATAACTCACTATGTCTTACATGAATAAATGAAATTTGAAGAACAGAAGTTCTTATGTTATAAAATAGAACAAAGTGATTTTGTTTAAGTCTGTAACATGTCATTAACAAAAAAAAATATGCATGTATATTGGCCATAATAATGCAACAGATATACATATTATCACAAAATGCAAGTAAAATAAAGGTAACAAGTATAACACTACCTTAGTACAATTATGAAGCATGGTATGTTTTTTTGTTGTCAAAATCTGTCTTATATTGTTGTGAGCATTCATGAACATTTCTTAACGTTACATTATATGAAAATATATAGGGGATGAATTTTTAGTCAATTTTATTTTGAATTCAAATCATGTTATTTGGAATCATTTCAAAAGTATTACAAATATAAAAAAAGATTCCAATTCAAGTAATGGAAAAAAAATGTTGTTTGTTCAACATAATATCACTTGACATCAAGTTTCACATATCGATAGTGAGAAGTAATTTTTAGAACACAATGACAATGTCTAAAACTATTAAACAAATGCTTAAGCTGTTCAGACCTCAACTGAAATGATATATTTCATTACCATACATTTATTAGTTTTCAGTCTATATTTACTGCCTTGATGTGACCACATAAATACAATTTAAACAATATACTTCTAGCTTAAACAAAAGTAATGTGACAGAAATAGCATTAAGCATATTTCACATCTGTGGCAGGAACTCTATAGGAGTAGCAAACTTGAAATCTTCAGGAAAGAGTTTTGCGGCAAATGGATACATAAGCTTGTACGACTGACGAATTGTGACGTCTGCAACACCAGCAATATCTCCAATTTCTTTTTGACTGCGTTTGTCTTCTGATGCCTATAAAATATAAAAAAATACTTTGCTATATAATTACCAGGTTTTAATATAGAGTATGCAGGCTTTCTGTATAAACAAAGCAATTTATAAGTATAATCAATCATTATGCATTATTATCATATTTTCATATAATGTATTATTCTGATAGTCGTGTGTGAGAATGGGTTGATCTCAGTCGGCCTCGCCGAACATCTGAGGCGACTGGGTCTCCGGGACGGAACGCTCCAAGGTTAAATGCAGAAGGCGGTGCTCCTCAATACCGCCCGCATCGTCCCCCGGTTTCTCTCCCTTTCAGCCTAACCCTCGGCCGTTTGGTCTCCCCTGCCGAGGGCTTCCGTCTGTTTGGGTCTTATTTATGTATGTATTATAGACAATATTTATAACTATATATTTATTTTTATTTATAATATTTATTTTATATGCTTTATATTTCTATATGTTTTTTTTTAACCCAATAAGAAGAGAAACCAAATAAATATACCCAACATATATTAATAAATATTTTCGGATACAACATTCTCCAGTCCAAAGTAGGCAATGCTTGTACTATGGGTACTAGAAAACTGATAAACATAATTTAATATACTTTTCTTTTATAAATAAATACATATTATTACACAAACAAGATTAATATTATAATAATTAACCTGTGATGCCATATAAATAGCTGCTGCTGCAACTGAGATTGGACTTCGTCCTGACACAATGTCCAACTCTCCAGCCTTCCGTGCAATATGTGTTGCCGCTCTTTGGACAGAATTCGGCAAACCAAGGTTTGAACAGAACCGAGACATAAAATCTGCTGTTGTGATAAGATCCACTGATGTTTCAAGGGCTTTGAGAATTAATTTGAAACACCTTCCAATTTCTTTTTTGCTTATTTTGCTGACTGCACAGATTTCTTTAAAGGTCCGTGGCACACCTTCCTGTCTACATGCAATGTACAGACATGCAGAGGCAATTGCATCATTGGCTCTACCTTTGAGATTTTTGCCATCATGCACCTAAAAAATTGACATTTCATTATTTAACATACAGGAAGTTTATAAAAGTAGTGAACAAAATAAATATGCTGTATTATTAAATACATGAGTACTTTTAAGTACTAATGGGATTTATACCATACAACGGGTGAATATACTTTTAAATACATACATTTCAGCAGAATCATTATATCATATTATATAATAATATTATTGTCTTAGTTGAAATGTTATTGGCATTGTTAGTATACATATTAAATAATTATATAACTCTTACCACAAGACCTATTAATTTATACATACATCATTTATATTTAATGACTACAAGGTTTTTGATGTTTGCCCTTGTGAAGCTTATGCATGTAATATGTCCTTACAATGCAGGACAATATTATCCTACAGTAAGGGGGCAATTTGTTCAAAGTGAAGACTAAAATATATCTTCTAAGTCGAAGTGGTTGTTGGAATTTACTACCCAACATACTTATGTGAAAGGGCCAAACAAAATACATCAGTTATTAGGCTTAAAAGGAATACATTGCTTTATGCAAAAGTATTGTTAGTTTTGTAGCTATTCCCATATTTAAATTAAACTTTTATAGCGTTAATAGCACTTCAAATGAAATATTAAAATTTGTAAAAATGCTGTGGATGTTATAATCTAACCACGTCTTTCAGTTTCGCACCCAGTCGCTTTAACAACTTAGGTGAACGGTTGATTATTACACATAAACTCGACCATATTTTAAAATCTCGACCATATTTTAAATCTAAAAAATTAATTTTTGTACCTGTTTAAACAAATTGTTTGCTCTGTCCACAATTGTTTTAGGTAAGTTTATTCGATCAGCCATTGTATTAATTTCTCGGAATGCATTTATTAGTGCTCTATCTGTGCTGCTGATATTTCGACGGTTTTGATATTTTGAAACCCCAAAACTGTCAAATGATGCATCGCCACGTCCAGGGCCTATAATGGTAGACAAATCTCCACCAGATAGCAATGGGTTTTCTGGTCCACCAACACGAGATGGGTCCACTCCAGATTTCTCATTACTAAATGTTCGCCATTCTGAGCCAACATCTATAACTCTGTAAGAATAAAAAATTATGTTCTTTTCAATTGATTTTTAATCAAGAAATGTATGTTGTACTAGAATTAATTTCATCACAAAAACACAAAAAGTGAACCATTATCATGTAGGGTAATTTTTCAGCAGCCCACTACTTTTATATAGCAAACAAAAGAATAATTTAAACGACAGAGAACTATAGAGACAAATCACTAACTAAGTAATCAATGAAAAAAATTTGATAGTCGTCTATAGTTTTCGAAAAAAAAAAGTAATTAAATTTTTTTTTAAATTGTTATTTTCACTAAGAAAATCCGCCATTTTATTATTGTCAACATTTTCACATGTAAAAACCTTCCGTAAAACACTGTCTTGTCCACACTTAAAACATTCAAATTTTCTTACAAGAATTCATGACAACACAAAAAATTAAAAAGCACTGAACGAATTGATTCCGATTGGAATAATTTTTTATTAAAAAATAAGACTACTACAATAATGTAGGTTAGGTAAGGTTAGGTTACATACATATTTGATTAATATAAAATGAGCGGGAAATACTTTTGGTTATAAATTTGATATATGATTTGGCACTAAAATATTGATACAGCCAATATGCTAATATCGATTTCGAAACTCGATTACAAATTTTATAAAATCTTGTTGTTAAAAGCCCTTAATGTTACCATATATTGTAAACTAATTTAAATTATGTGTATTATAAACTGATTTAAATTAAATTCTAAATTCTCCTTTACGTAACTCAAGCTGATGGTTTTATACGTGATTTTTATAAATCTATGATAATATGATAATAATGGACTAAGTTACATTCAAAATAAGTCACAGATCCGACACAGAGCACCCCGACTCCATGTGGTCTTGTGGTCCCTACCCCTAGAGTGAACATAAAAAGGGTGAGCCAGAACCTCGCGTCGGAGGTCGTCGTCGAAACGAAGGCTGAGTGGGTGAAGCGACACAGGGGCGACATAGCGATTGTTCTGGCGAAGCACACGGAAGAGTCAAACTTAATAATTAGGTCATATATTTTTATATTTCTATTGTCTCTATAGTTCTCTATCGTTTAAATTTTTCTTCTGTTTGCTATATAAAAGTAGTGGGCTGCTGAAGTTTTACCCATTTTTACAACAGAAAAACAACCAAGTTGAAGACATATCTCAATTTTTAATACAGTATACAATAAATCGCATGAATATGTTATATTTATAACAAATGGAATAAGGTCTTATTTTGATGAAGGTACTGAAAACTAAGAAAAGTAATGAAAGCCATCCATAGCAGAATTGTACAAAAGAGGAGTGGACAGCTTGTACCAAACAAGTTCAAATATGTCTGCTGTATAACTAATAAATTACTCATGTGTCGCTTCTGCACAGTTTATTAACAGCTACCTAATATATTGTAGTAGTAAAGTATAAACCAAGCAAAAGTCGGAACTTAAAAAAAATTATAGACATCTCCATTTTTAGATAAAATTTAGATAAACTAATTGGATTAAAAATCTACTTTAAAAAGAAAGTATGCCAAAAAATTGAAGTAACCCAATCAGGCAATAAGAAAAAAGGTAGTGTAGCCTCGAGAGTGGGATCAGGAGATAAAACAAATTATGTCTTTTTGTCATTATAAAAATTTTTGTCACGATAAAATCGTAGAGCTGTTTAAATATGAGTAAATTCTCTATTCTTTTTAAAATTAATAAAATGTGCGTACTTTCTGTGAAAATAACAAGTTTTAAATACTTTTTCTTCTCGTAAACTGAATGCGACCGGAGAATATTAATTCATTAGTGATTTTTCTCTATAGTTTAAAATTTTTTTATTATTCGCATCTTCGAAAACACTCTGAAATTTGTCAAAATGACGTTCCATCTCACGTTTCGTAAGATTTTTAAATTTTAAAAAATAGTTAATTAAATTTTTTACGCGTCTCCGGCAAAAAAAAATGCATTAGGGTGCTTGGTACGAACCTTCTTAACCCCTACAAAGTTACAGTGTACTTAAATTCGGGCGACTCGATTCAAAACCCAACCCGAAATGACTTATACATCGCGTCTTAAAAAACATCAACAGCCTTAGGGTTGACAAAGTTAATTTTCAGAATAATAAAAATAATTACTCATACAAATGTAAGAGAAAAAATTACTAATTGCATTTTTATAACATATTTATGAAAAAAAAGCAACTTCCCCGAACCAACCGTAAGTGTTGGGCAATACGTAATAATGAAATTTACCTGTCTCCAACAACGAGGCCACATTCTGAGCAAATCATATCACCAGCTCTGTAATCCTCGATTAGGGGTGCATCGGGATGCGCATAGCACACCACTTTATTTGCTTCAATCCTAAAGAAACAACAGAAAACGCAAGCATCAAATAAAGTATTGTAGTACTCAGTTATCAACTATAAAAATTTATCGAGTCTAAGCTAAATCTATTACTCGTAACCACTTACTTAATATATAATTATAATTACACATTATTCGCCCCATTAAGAACAAATTTACTTCAGTACGAAAGAAACAAGAGCAAAAATAAATATTAGTAACAGACCTCGACGTGCTCGCCATTATTATCAAGTCCTCAGACAACAGAATGAGTACAGAATAAAAAGATTTACGGCATACGTCAAGGAAATGTCATAGATAAAAGAACAATTATCTTACAGCCGAAAAATTGGTAATTTCTAAATTAACTTTATTGGAACATTATAATTTGATATATCAAAAGGTTCTTATAATGTCAGGTTTCATCAAGAGATTGTGTAAAGTATTCCATAGCTCAAAACCACCACGGTGCCGTCACCAATGAAGTTTTTAACTTTAAGTGCTGACTTATCACGTACTCCGCGGTGAAGGAAAACATCGTGAAAAAACCTGCATATTTTTGAAATAATAACAAAAAAATATATATATATTTAGAACATATGTGAAGTCCGCCAATCCGCAGTGCGGCCGCGTGGTGGACTATGCCCTGATACCCTATGTATAGAGGAGGCCTTTGCCCAGCAGTGGGACATGTATAGGCTGTTACTTTACTTTTTTTTTTACTTTATTTCAAATTTCTTTCCTTAGCAGATAGACGAGTTATTTCCGACATGCGGCTGCCTTACCAATACCATACATTGCTGGACCGATTATCCTTTCGCATCTCATCAAGTCATCTACGCGGCACAAAATTATTTTATGCTCCCCTGATAAAAAAAATATGCTATTACTTCTATACCGCATAGGTGTATGCTGTACTACAATAACATGTTTGTTAATATTGATGTATTATACATATTATACTCGTAACCAATTTCTAAATAAAATCTCTCTCTCTTTCCCTCTCTCTCTCTGTCTCTCTCTCTCTCTCTCTCTCTCTCTCTCTCTCTCTCACAAACCCGCACGGGCGCTCACGCATACACAAGCACGCACGCACGCATGCACGCACGCACGCACATCACACACACACGCACACACACGCACACACCCTCCAACCTCCCGTTGTACAAACGTACAAGTATACAAAAAAAAATTATTTGTTGTAACACCTTAAATGGCTAAATATTTTTGTGAATTATATTTTGTAATGTGATTATTGTATGTTGTGAAGTGTCCGAATAAAATAATTTTTAATGTAAGTTCGTTGTTAGGTGGGTGGTTTTGATAGCTGCTTCGACACACGTCCGTAGGCAAATATCATATATGTGTATTCGGGAGAAAAACGTAGCTGTTGCACGACAACGACTCGAAACCACCCTCCACTCCACTGCTTCTTCACGACCCCTATTAATGAAAAGATAATAATTCAACTATAAATGGGCTTTCGGTATCTATTCCGTAACCCCGCAAACCACACATTTGTGACAATGCTGTCCTATAAAGTTTTGATGATCCCCAAGATGAATGGGCACGTGCGTTAATCAATGTAATTCTGCTGCCGCTGTTTGACAACGTGTCGCCGCAAGAACGCAGCGGTAAAAGCCCGAATGGGACAATTACTCGTGCTTAGCAGCTTAGACAGACAATGTCTATCTACCTAGTGCCACTTTAACTCCAATGATATTCATTGTCTGACGGATCAAATACATATGCCATATGAATAGATTAAACATTTTCAAAGGTATCAAACACATCATTGACCTCGTCGAAAATGAAACGTTGTGTAGGTGCGTAAACCTCTGATTAAAAAACTGAATTCTCACTATTGTGTAAACGACAGAGATTTAAGTTGTCACCTTGGCGGCTTCTAATGCTGTAATCAATGAAACTGATGGTGTAATTAGGAACGTGCATCGCAGCAACATTCACCAATGACCCAACTATCAAACAATTATGGCCTAACTTGAACGCTCGGCAGAGACATTGACGCCCGCCTCCTGATCTTTACATCTCGGCTAATGGGTCAATGGTTGCTGATTCTGATCAAGTTTCTCCACCACAGATCACCGTATCAAGTAACTTTTAGACGATACACATATATGTCATGATTAAACATGAACAGTTCATACATATAACCTTTTATATATAAATATGAGTAAAATTTTGTAATTAAGTTTGACTAATGTATTTTCACGTTACTTATAAAATATAAATCGTGATTCATATAATTACTACTGATAGTATTTACATTTGTTTCGAATATTATTTTTATAATCTACTCACAGCTTATAGTATATTTGACGTATTTAAAATAGCAGCCACAATCAATCAATTAGAACTAATGAAAATTACGTATTAATGGTAACCACCTATTATATCGATTCATTTAATTTTAATTAAACGGTTTACAGTTGCAACTACCGAGGATATTTATAACTTCGCAGATAAGCGAACGATATTAACACCAATCTCAATCATGGGCCAGCCACGTGAAAGACAATATTTAGCTCAATCAATTGGGCATATACAAGTGCACCTTAACAACAAGCATCAAATGTGTAGATAGATTCATCATTTACTTGCTTGTGAGAATAAGTTTAAATTAAAGAAGATATTTTTAAAACAATGTACAGTTCACAAAGCGAAAGGCATTATTGTTTGTTTTTTATTTCCTGCTCAAACCGAGATAACATAAATGATTCATCCTTTACGAAAGATTACTATCAAGAATATATGTAGGTACATATAAAGTATAAAATATGTAAAATATTTAAAAAAATCAGTACTGAAAAGATACCATAACTTCAGTGATCGCTACATAGTCTGAGGACCTGCAACAAAAGGTTGATTATGCAGTGTGGTATAAAGTATACAACAGTGTTTAAATTGTCAATTTGATTGGTGCCATCTGATTCGTTCGTGGGTTCGAGTCCCACACGCGACCACTATTTGTATATTATATATTGTATATTGTATATTACACTATTGTATATTGCGACCACAGATAGTTTTTTCGCATGAATCGTGAAATTTATGTTTAAAAACATGCTTACAACACAGAATAATATAATCCTAAAGTAAGGGCAATGTTTTAAATTAAAAAAAATAATAACAATTGGCAGATGCGATAACAAAATTCTGTAGTTTTGCGTCACAATTTAAAAAAAGATAATTTTCACTATACCTTGACCATTATTGAAGGCTCGTTTGCTGATATAACATCAATAAAATCTGTGTGTCGTTTATTCAACGCAAACAAGCATTGAGACAGCTTCATTGCATGTGTAGGTTGGTAAAGCTTAAATTGTTCTGCTATTAAGGGCATGCAATGGGCATTTGTACCTAGTTTTATACCTAGCCCGTGTGCGTCCACCGGTTGCCCTTGGTTTAAACGGGACGACTTTTAGGTAGACTCGTTCAAATCAAACAAGCAAGTAGGCTTAACTCTGCATCGACTTGGTATATCGTATAAAGAACGAATCGTATAAAGAACAATGCTGTTTAAAAATCGGTTTCGATGAAACCCTATCGCTTATACCTATTACCTTAAGTATGTTATATCAAACCGAGAATAGATCTATTTTTAAAATGTTTATGATTTATTAATTCGATTTGTACTTTAACGAATCTTCTTAATTGAATAATCGAATTTTCCTGATTGAAATTCGAAGCAATTTCGTCGCGTTCTCTTCCAACTTGCTCGTTTTCGTTTACGAAATGTTTATGATGAGACACTTAATAAATACAATTATAAAATTTCTTCGTTTTACATGTTTTGATTCAAAATGGTTACATAAAATCTAAACAAAAATGAAAAATTTACCTATATTTATATATCTTCATTCAATATCATTATCGTATATTGTTCTGATCTGTTTAGGCTTTCTTTATGTTGAATCCGACTTCTTATAAGTAGAGTAAAGCGAAAGGATTCATTTTCATTAGAAGCAATTATTTTACAAAATATAAAGCAATAGGTGTTGGCTTTAAAGAAACAATTAATTGCGTTATCAAGTGTCATAACACGTTGTAAATGTGAACATTACTAACTTAAGAAATATAAAAGGTCATGGCAGGTCATTACAAGTTCATGTTTTAATGGTAATGATTCGCTAGAGTGTAACAAAAAATTACGAAGAGAATAAATGATGACTTTAAGCGCGTTTAACGTACTAACATATTAATGTTAGTACGTGCTATTAGGTTCTATTCTTTATTTTAATGTAGTATGAATCTAATGAAATAAAGGAAAACATAATTAACCTTATTTTGTTTTACAAACAATATTTCTATTAATTCAATGTAAGTTTTTCAAAAAAAAAATCATCAATTATTTTATTTTGTTATTGTAAAAATCATTTATGTTAACAAATTCCTGTTCTTCCTGTTCACAAATGCCTATTCTTTATAGTTTAAGCTGGCCATTCAAGGATAAGACGTACGGTGCTTCTAAGCAGTGATTTCCGATGGCGGTGTGTTTCCACCTTTAAATGTAGTGTTGTTACTGAATAGATACACGGGTCACGGAAGCGTCACGTAGCACGTGCCTAGCCATTTGCATATTCATGCATCGGAGTCCCGCTTCCACAGCCCAACGATAACTAATGATTCATTCGCTGCGGACCATTATCGATAGAGACGGTGAAAAACACATCCCTGATGTCGAAACGCTTCCGTAGCGATAGGGAATGACGTCACCTTTTGCTCGAGATGTAATATCTAAATGTTTTCGTTGCAAAACGATAAATCGCTTTGGACTCTCTCAACATTAACAGTTCTTTGGTACGAAAGAAGTAAATACATAGTCACATCAGTACAGCAAAATACTTCCATTTTCAAAAATATAACAGCTAACATTTTCGTAAGTATACAACAATAAGACATAATTTAGCTAACATTTAAAAGTTTTATTTCATTGAAACTTTAGCAAATCGTCGAATATACCTCAATATTTGAAACTAAAGTCTTCAATCAATGTGTGTTGCCAGTGATGATGTTATAAGAAACCGAGACGTGGTCTTTCACTACTGGCCGTATGAGGAAGCTCAAAGTCGCTCAGCGAGCTATGGATCGGGCTATGCTAGGTGTATTGCACTGAAGTAAGCTCGTAGCACCGATAACCAACCTCGTACTAACCATCGCAGTATAGGACGACCCCCACTAGATCGAATGATGACCTGTATAAATGTGTGGGAATTCGATGGATGCATGTGGGGATCGTGTTTCGTGACAGTGTGTGGGGGATGCCCAATGTTCGGCAGTGGACTTTAACAGGCTGAAATGATGATAATGATAAACCTGTTTTCTCTATCGCTAAATGAAATTATCTAGACTAGTGCAATGAGAGTCCATGCGAGTTCAAGCTGTTATCACCACCGTCGTTGTCATCTTTAAAAAATTAACGGAATTTGTGAGTATTTACACAATAATTGAGTACTTATAAGAAATCCCAATAATGAAAATCTTTTCTTTATAGTGTATAGTATAGGTTGAAACCTATAAAAAAATTACGGGTTGTGCACTCAAAACAAAACTTATTTTGGCGCATTAGACATTTTTAGATGGGTACTAGGGTTATTGGGTTATGAATTGTATTTTATTTATGAATTGTATTATATTAATTATTAGAAACTTTATAATAGTTACATTTAATATTCGTTAACAATTTCGACAACTCTTGTATCATCATCATTATCATTAAAATTATTACAATATAAAATAGAAACTACAGGTTCATGGCAACTAAAATAGGAAATAAACAATTTTGATTCGAACTTATTTAAATATCTTGTGATCATCAATTGTACTTTTATATCTCGTTGTGCTAATATTGCGTTGATTGGACATAATAAAATCAAATTGTCTGTTCAAAAATTCAATTAGACACACACTATAGCTGCGACTCGTGACGTTGTCGTGAGTCCCGATCTCATATAAAAATATGCGTACCGCGATAAAAGAAGTTTTCACTTCAAAATTTTTTTGTAATTTGTGCACGCTGGTCGAATCTGAAGTACGTTTTTTTCGCTCTTTTTTTAGTTACGATTACGAATAACCATGCCATATCCAAGACATACGTTTCCCCATTTTTATATTAGTTGGCAAGCTCCGTTGCAACCAAAAAAAATTGCAAAAAAAGAAATACATTAAATAGAATGTCATTTATTTTTACCCGTGACAGCTTAGTGGGGGGCGCTCACCTTTAATTCAATTTACTCGAGCAACATGAGCTGGCCTGTAGGTGAGGCTCGGCCATCGATCCCCTGAGCTGTACCAATGAAAATAATTTAATTTTAAGTACCGACTTATCGCCTGCTCAGCGGTAAAGAAAAGCATCGGGAGAAACCTGTATATTTTCGAAATGATAACAAAAAATACGTTTCGAATATATGTGAAGTCCGCCAATACGCAGTGGGGTCAAGCTGGATTATGCCCTGATACCCTCTGTACAGAGCAGGCCTTTGCCCGGGAGTGGGACATTCATATGCTGTTACCTTAATTAGGCAACTACTTTTTACCATTTAGAAATAGATGACTCGATGACCGAATTTAATGAAACTTTAAAGCAATACAGCGAGTGATCCTGTCAAATTTATAGCGATCGGATCGAAAATTTTTTTCTTGATAATTATGACTACCCTTTGCCATTAACTTGGCAACGGATACTACACATTCTCTCATTAAACAATTTTACAGATTTAACCGTGTTTATTTATGAGCCGTGATAGCTATGAGCCTAGATAGCTTAGTGTCCGGGCGCTCGCCTTTAATTCAATATACTCGAGCAACCTGAGTTCGATCCCCGGTACCGGCACCAATGAAGTTTTTAACTTTAAGTGCTGACTTATCACGTGCTCCGCGGTGAAGGAAAACATCGTGAGGAAAACTGCATATTTTCGAAATAATAAAAAAAAATATATATATTTCGAAAATATGTGAAGTCCGCCAATTCGCAGTGAAGCCGCGTGGTGGACTATGCCCTGATACCCTCTGTATAGAGGAGGCCTTTGCCTAGCCGTGGGACATGTATAGGCTGTTACTTTACATTTAACCGTGTTTAATTTATAGTAATTAAATTACCCATTTTCATGGGTAGTAGAATCCATGTTGCGTCTTCTTCTTTTTCTTTGTTGCTTCTTTAATAATAGTTTCGGACTGGTCAGACTCGGGTAATGTCAAGATTTGATTATATATTTACATAGATCTAACCGACTCAGCATGACTATAAGTATGACTATAAGTAATATTGCAAAATTCTCATATCTAATTGTTCGCCTGCATATGTATAACGATAATTCTATATTAAAACGTAATTAACTCGCTGAGCTCACCAGCAGCGTCGAAATAAGTTAAAAAGATATAAAGAAGAAAATTAGTATCTAATATGCAATTAAATATTTTATTCATATATATTTATATATATCATTAAAAGAAAAGTCATGAAACAAAGAATTCAGCAATCGTTATTAACTTAAAAATAATTTTATATTTATAAGTATAACCAATAAATTACTGTACTTTTAGCATCAAATTGGTTGTGTTTTACTTATATATTTTCGTTATTTGGTATGAACTACTTATGATAATTGGTTCGAACACAAAATCTGGGTCAGATTTAACTGTGGTAGGGCCACGCAGCAGCCTCGGCTACTGCAGGAATGGGCGAGCTCGTCCGGGTAAGTACCACGACCTCACTGAAGACCAGCGTAAACTGGAAGTAAAATAAATACTTTCGTCTGGTGAGTGAGATAGCCGGAGCCCAATCTTCAAAAGGTTGTCAACGCATCTGTAACCCTCGGGTGTAGCAGATGTCCATGGGCGGCGGTATTCACTTAAAATCAGGTGAACCGCCTGCTCGCTTGGCAACTTTACACACAAAAAAATTCATGTTTTTGTCAACAAAACAGAAATTCTACAAATTTTAATAAATAGATTCTGGGAAATAATCTATTCAGGCGACCAGTTTGTACCAATCCTTGACCGTTTCATTGGGATAAATTACCGTGGGAACTTACTCTGTTTTAAGTACTAAGGTTGTTGTTAGAAACGATGAAAGACAATCTTCCAATGGCAACAACTAGCTTTTGAAAGTATTCTATTCACGTAGTACAAATTATGAAAAATCTTAGATATTCTGGATTGATTTTGATTTACGTAATTTGGATAATTACGTAATTATCCATGATTTACGTAAATATCATCCAGTGGTCGTCATTCAAAGTTTACATAATATGCACCTTTTGATTTTCTACGTTCCTGCTCCGTATAAACTTACCATAGCAAACCATATAAAACCACAAAATTTCAAACTGCACAAATTATTCGCAGTACGCTGAAAAAAGGGTAAAAATATTTCCTTCGTGTATTAATATAGAATTCAGTTTGATATAGAACGTTTAGCAATATGCGTCGTTTCAGTAACACAAAGTTTCATAACAGTGAAATTTATAATAAGCAATCAAATGGCAATGCCAGCTCGGCTGCTGCCAAGGTCGTAAATTCGTAATCGATCTTGAATCGGTTGGAATAATGTTGCGTATGCATGACCGCTAAATGAAAAAAAAAATAATCGTCGCTCGTCAATCTCTAAACTAAACCATTTCGTATTAAATTTGATGCCTGTAAGTTTTTACGTTTATATATCTTGTACTTTTTTTTAATTGCATAGTTTATTTGCAGATTTAGCAAAATCGAAAGTTTCTTTAATCAGTATTGGCAACACAAGAACCAGGAGAAATGCAAAAATATAATACATACCTACTTCCAATTTGCGCCGGTCTTCGGTGCGGCCGTGTTACCTCTCTGGACGATCCCGCCTCAAAAGGTGCTTCAACACTTGAGGTGCGTTGGCAATATTTAAAAACGTGGCCCCTAGTACATCATGCCTCAGAAAAAACGCGAAAGTATAATACTTCCACTCCGGTCTTCCGTGACGCCGCGGTACTTCCCCGGACGAGCCTGTCCATTCGCCGGTGTGTCCTAAATTAAACTTTATATAAATAAATATATTCGGTTTTATTGTGGGTTAGTAAATCGTGGCGAGAGCCGTGAGCTCAGTGTCCGGGCGCTCGCCTTTAATTTAATATACTCGAGCAACCTGAGTTCGATCCCCGTTGCCAGCATCAATGAAATTGTCAATTTTAAGTGTTGAATTATCACGTGCTCAGCGGTGAAGGAAAACATCGTGAGAAAACCTGCATATTTTCGAAATAATAAAAAAATAATATTTCGAAGATGTCTGAAGTCCGCCAATCCACAGTGGGGCCGCGTGGTGGACTATGCCCTGATACTCTCTGTATAAAGAAGGCCTTTGCCCAACAGTGGGACATGTATAGGCTGTTACTTTACTTTTTTTTAATCTTACTTTTTACTTTTTTTTTTATGTGAGGAAGTGGCAAACGACCGATTCACCTGATGTTAAGTGACAACCGCCTGCCCATGGACATTTGCAAAACCTGTAGGGTTGCAGATGCGTTGCCACCTCTTAATAATGTGGGCCCCGGCTACCTCACTCACCAGACGAAACGTAGAAGTGTAACATTTCTACTTTACGCCGGTCTTCTGCGAGGTCGTGGTACTAACCCGGACGAGCCTGCCCATTCGTGCAATACTGTTGAGTGGCCCTACCACCGTTACTTACTAGTACTTACTTACTTTTCAGTAAATCTTTGGTCAATACAAATTTACTTTTATAATGACCGAACAGTATATGTATAATGCATATGTATGATCTGTCTTATTGTGAGTCTTAATTTCAATTGGTACGATGATAACCAGATAATTTTTCATGGTATGAATTAAGAACTCAAAGACCTTCTCGTTTCTTCGTCTAATCCCAAGTAATTTATGGAGTCCAGAGTTTATTAATAAGTCTAAGGTACTTCCCTAGTAAATTTTAAGTATCAAGACTTATATTCATATGCAGGGCCGGCGTGACCTTTTGCGAGGTCGGTTTTAATATAAAATTTGGAGGCGGAACCTAAGATAAAATTTTACAACGGAGAATTTTTTATTTACAAATACTGTTAACTATTTCATATTAATCATACGATAAATATTATCAAAAGTTTAATCCAATAAGAATGCTTTATCTTGGCTTTCGCGATAAATCTGGGGAGTATTGTAATAATTTCTTTACACAAAATTTATTCTTTTTTTGTAGTAGTAGGAGTATCACTTGAATTTGTATTTGGTTTAAAGTTCCAAGTCCATGCCTTTCACTGCTGGTCATCGCGAGGCTTCTTGACCGTCGTGCCTTTTAGTGAATTTTAATGCCTTTATCCTAATTATTTGAATGTGGCCTAGTTATGCAAATATCGACGCACTTACATGTTCTCAACCGAATTTCATACAATATCAACATTTATAGCAGAAAAAGAGTTATATCTTTTTAATTTTAAATAAGCTTCCGTTCTTATTAAACATTGTGATAGACGCTCTGTTTTAATCTTCACAGCATAACGACTCTTTTAATAAGTCTGTTACCGATTCTACGATAAAAAATACATTATTACTATAGCAATATTCAAACTAATACCTAGTTTAAAAAAGTTCCCACTATTTTATCAGAAGTAAAAAATCTTAACAATGTGATGAATCTTAGCTCATATAATATTTAACGGCGTTGGGGCTACGCAGCAGCCTCGACTGTTGCACGAGTGGGCAGGCTGGTGTTGTCGAGTGGTGTGGCAGGTTTCAATAAATATTGAAGGTAGCCTGCATGGTCCTATATAGGTAGTGTATCAGCACCTTCGGATTCTGGCGTACGTATCTGCGGTACAAATAAGGAATAAATCTAACTAAATCCCCTCTAATTGAAAGAGCGGCTGGTTTTCCTTGAGCATTTAGATCCTACTTATATTGACTCGTGACCTTAGTTCAAATGCGATGCCGATGCACTGTGTAAAATTTTTGCAAAACTGACATTACTATGCAACTGGTTTGCACAACACTCACTCGCGAAACTGCCATATCGAAACAGGCCTAAGGTTTTCTCGTTATGTTAAGAGTTATTTCTGTAGTAAGTTTTTATTGACGTATTAAGCAACTTTCTCGTGTAAAATAACATCATTTTGTAAAACACTATTTTAATGATTTTATAGCGTTGCTTTCGTGCTTTCATTTATGTACGTTAGGTAGCTAAAGCTTATAGTGGTTGGCAAAGCCTCTGATTCCGTGAGTGTCAATCGCTAGCTGAGCTGTCAACTCTTGCAAAATGAAATAAAAATAATAGTCATCGTATATCTGTATAGATAACAACGATATTGTCCTGATAAACGAACGCAACGCGATGATTACATCCTCGAATTCGCGCTCGGTTTACGAATATAATGAAATTGAGACGATTTGGCAATGACACGATTTGAGCTCAAATTAATCAATCAGCCTTTATGTCAGAGATGAAATCTCTACTTAGATATGTTACCTATATTAGTTTGATAAAATTTCGATGGTGTTTTTATTGTGTATGGGTTTTCATATAGTCGTTTTTTATTTTTTTACGAAAAATAAAAGAACGTCTTCATATGTTTATCTAGTAGCAGTAGGTACTAGAACCTAGTGGGATTAGATATCATCGTGCGAAAATATGCCCAGATATATTATTATCCGCAAACAACGATTTCTCAGCTGCACTTATACATATTTGATAAAATTTTACAATAGACTTATAGATGTGTTCACGAGACAGTGGCCCACGAGGATCGGTTTCGGGGGCTTGATTATAACTTTCATAAACAAACGAAGCGACCGGATCACGCGATGTAAATAAGGAAAAAGTGATACAACGAAGGCCGTAGGAAGACGACGTTTGCCTCGCGCATACCAATAGCGATAAGGTTTGAATAAAGAAACGTCAATCCCGTAGCACTCATGCCATCCGTATAGACCACGACTATCGAAGATAATTAATTATCTAGATTGCCTTTATAAGCAGAGAAAATTGAAGCCGGAATGTTAGAACTAAGGTATCAAGATCGCTATACATCAAATACCTGGACTCTGATAAATAAATCCCCCATTATTTTCGAGCATTCGGGTTTAATCACCTCGGTGTTTTTAGTCGCGACACAACTAATTTGTTATCTGACTCTGCGCGGCCATTAATTTAAAAACCATTACGACTATTGACGCTGGATTGGTAGTTTCCGTGTAGCTTTGAATTTAAATAAATCTGGATTATTGCCACAGATTATTATTATTATATATTGATTACTCATTTTGTTGGATGTTTTAATATATTGCGATTTATTATAGTAACAAGTAAAATTTAAAAATGGTTGATTGTAATTATTGAGACCTTCAGTGATTGTACCATATATGTGTATTCGCATCATATTGAATTTTAACATAATATACGAAAAGTACGTGTTCTGTACATGTATACACTTGTCACAAAATTTGGTTTCTATGTTTAACGGTGGTAGAGCAATATTATATATAACGGTTGTCTTAACTACTCGAGCAATATTATTTAAAATATTATTAATTGCTTATCTTCTAATAATCGTCTATTTAAGGTATCTACCTGCATTGTAAACTACATTTATAACATCCGGTTTACATCTTACACTGCCAATCTCACTCGAAATTCGCATATGCAGTAAAGTTTTTTTTTTCGTATTTCGTAGTCTCACCTCCTACTGATTACGAAATCTACATTATCAAAATATGCTGATAAACTATCTTCGGAATAAATATTATGTGCTATGCGGTTTTCATAATACACTAAAATGATGATTTGATTTCATTTGATTGGACATTAATTTAGCAAGGGAAGGGTTATATTTCTGGTGCTTACGTGGATAACGTGCTAGTAAAAAAAACCGCATCAAGATCTGTTGCGTACTTTTAAAGATCTAAGCATACTTAGGGACAGTCAGGCAGCGGGGCGACTTTGTTTTACACTATATAGTGATTTTGTTGCCGATACATGTATGTGTTAAAAAATATTTTTATCGTATAAAATAAGGCAAAAACGCAAGCGGCATATGGACACCCGTCTGCGCCAAATTTCACAACATCGCGAGAGTGACCGATAGAATACGATATGGAAGCGATTAATCCACACCACACCGGGACCATGGGGTTATCGTAAAATACACATACGAAATGACTGTGTGACTTGCACTTCTTTCGGACGCTTTGTGTTTGATAAATGAGTCACGCTCCTCGTTTCAAAAGGTCCACAAATGGACGAAACGTTGTGCAATTACCCTATTGCTATTCGATATTACCCAAACATGTACCAACGCGATACAATTAGTTCAAACATTTTCCCACACGGGTCTCTGGCGACGCTGTCGAACGCCTCGAACAAAGAAATTCGATGGCCCGCAAAGCAAATGACTCACGTATTCGAATAACATTTTATCTGTGCTTGTAAAACAGCATGTTTCATCTTATTTTTATCACCCAGCCGTTTCTGAACCTAAGAAATTAACTAAAGTACATTTCTTTTTTTTTTACTAACATTTATGAAAGTATGTAGACGTCTAAAATCACTCAATTATTACATGATTGAGTGATTGTAGCCTTTTTATTCCTCAACTTACAGAATTTTTGATTAAAGTTACTCATTTACCCTCGATTATATAATAATTTATAAAATAAGTTATTTAAAAAAAGCTTTTGTAGATAACTGAACTAAAAAATAGTAAGTAATTTTCAAATAGTTAAATTATGAATAGCGTGGAGTCAATTTTTATATTTTAATGACTCTATACAGGGAGGCATTTGTAAGTGTATCCATTTTTTTAATTAAATTCTAGACATAAATAAAATTATATAAAAATGATAAATACTTATTTAAAATCACTTGTAATTAATTAAATGTATTTAGTTGAACTT
The DNA here is from genome assembly GCA_933534255.1 of Iphiclides podalirius. Classification (NCBI taxonomy): domain Eukaryota; kingdom Metazoa; phylum Arthropoda; class Insecta; order Lepidoptera; family Papilionidae; genus Iphiclides; species Iphiclides podalirius. Next base: position 3,708,860 of record OW152816.1, read on the forward strand.
ATCTCAAAATGTGCGTGATTTATGGGCAACTCATTTATTTTACGCACGATCAATCATAACTAACACGCACACAATTTCGTTTCAAAAGTATACGACGCATTTATGAATGACTACCGCATTGTCAACAAGTTCTGCTTTTTAGGGAATGGAATGGCAATTTTTTTGAAAAAAAAAAGTTTGTTTTTATTTCAATAAACGATTATACTACCGAGTTTGAACCTCCTGTGTGAACTTGGGCACCTTTGGAAAAGCCACCTTCTATACAGTATGGGTAAAGTAGTCATATTATCCTAAAAAGCACCCCACGCTTTTCTGCTATAATGCAAGCGAAACTAATATAAGCGTGTTAAAAACGATCTCATCTCAATTACTTTTTTTAGTAGGATAATATTATCCTGTGAGGTGAAATATTTTGATTTGACGAATTTCGAAAAATTCTCTTCTCTTTGAATTGAACTGAATTTCTCTTTATTAATTCCCAAGATAATTATCTAAATAAACCGAAAAAATATTTGTCCTAAAAAATTTAAAGTTTTATCCCCCTCTCCAACATGTATAATTAACAATGTCATGAAAAGTGATTACTAAAGAGCAAATTTTTTTTCTATTGGGTAGTTAATATTTATATGATTTAACACCCACATTGTCCTACAAATTGCGTGGTACAACGTCCTAGTCCTATGATCAAAAGCTGTCAATGCCACAAGACAATTTTTTTTATTAGTAACTGTAGGACAAAAGTATTATGTGATAGATTAGAAAATGGGCCTGGGACCCCTGAATAACAATTTCATTTGTTTTAAATATTCCGCCATATTTTTAGAACTAAAGACTACGTCTTACCGTAAATTAATTGTAAAATTAGTTAATCATATTGAATTTGGAGTTTTGCAAAACTTCTGAGTGATTTAAACATTTATTTTTGAACGCACCACATTCTGACACACTATATAAAACTTAAGGAGCTTTGTGCTCGCGGAAAAACTGTTTCATGCTTTATGGTCTCTGCTTAGTGATAGGCACCGTACGCTTTTGCGAGCGCGATAGGCAGTTTATTGATTTTTGCCTCGGAAAATATTATAAAGCATCAATAAAAAACGTCTATTGGCTGTGCCTGCACATTAATGTTAACTGTATGAGTCAATAACCAATGCGTCATACATCGATAGTTGCCTATTAAAAAGTCTCGATACTCTATGATACATCATTATCTATATCACGTGGCTCGAGTAAAACGATGAAATTATTTAATTTAGTCGCAACAAATAAAACCGACGAAACAAAAACACATAATTACATCATCAGCAACAAACTTCCCCGAATCGTTTTCCGAATTTTCCTATTCGTATTATATTACTCGAAATAACTAAAGGTATTTGTATCAACGCAGTTAGAATAACTCGAGAGCAAACAATGTTATTTATACAGGATGTTACGCAACCTATCAATTACGCGGTAGTAAGGCTGTTGTGCGTACGCGATTACGTTACGTTGATAAAGTTTTTGCGCGCTCCGCAGGGCTTCCCCGTTTATACAAGGCCCCTTTTCTTATATAAATTATAAATAACTTGTAAAACTTTGACATTACAGACGTCAGTCTGGTTCGTTCCGCTATTGATCCTTACATAAAGAAACGATTGCGGCCAATCAGTCTGCGGCGAAACGTCACGGATTTCAAATCTACTTATACGTTATCTGAATTTATCGTGGCATTGTATCAGATAACTTTCAGTTGATGACAATATCAAATGCCTAATCCTAGAGAAACAATTGGAAGTTACACGCCGCGTCCTAAAATGTTAAAAAGATTTTGACGACCGACAGCCGGTGTTAAGGTTGGAGTTTTTAGCTATTACGTGAAAAAGCTAGAGATAAGTAAAACAAAAAAATATAAGATAAAGTTTTCTAAATTTTATTTTGTGAAAAATAGTGAAACGAGCAGGCGGTTCACCTGACGTTGAGTAAAGACCGTCGGCCACGGACATCGACAACACCCGAGGGCTTGCAGACACGTTGACAAATTTTAAAAAAGTGGGCGCTGTTACCTCACTTACAAGACGAAACGCGAAATTATATTACTGTGTGATGCTTAACGCTGGCCTTCTGTGAGGCCGGGGTACTTCCCCGGACGAGCCTGCTCATCCGTACAACAGAAGAGAGAAAGAATTATCACCAAAGTGTTAGAAGATCTTATTTGTAATCTACTGTCGACTTTTTAATGAATAATAAAAGCTATTCATAATGAGAAAAGCAATCTCGGTCTGTTTAAGATGACTCGCGATCGCCGTTAATTTTTTTTAATGAGTGCATTGACCTCAACGCGATCCCATATACTGCCCCGTTCCACTTCCGACATACGCGTCCCATGCATCACGTCCCGGGAATGCGGGGGTCGCGTGTGACCCGGGGGCGGACAAAGCGCCTGACTCATCATCGGCCCACAGGTATGGGTGATTCAGCGGAGAACGGGATTCGTGTACGTAACAGAAGCACCCGCTCTGCTCCTAAAACAAGTTCAAACAATACAACGCGTTCAACTAGACACAACAAGTACGCTCCTGATACACACGCTTTGTCATTTTCAAAAGTACTACTGTGGTAGGGGCCATGCAACAGTGTTTGCTGTTGCACGGGTAGTACCGCGACCTCAGAAGACCGGAGTGAAATAGACGTGCAACACTTCTGCGTTTCGTCTGGTGAGTGAGGTAGCCGGGGTCCAATTTATTAAAAGGTGGCAACGTATCTGCATTCCTACGGGTGTTACAAATGTGGTTGGCAAATTTCCATGGCCGGCGGCATTAAATCAGCGTGAAGCGCCAGCTTGTCTGCCACTTTGTCACATAAAAAAAGACTGATACGTTTTTCCAGAATAACCTTTTACGACACTATCTGAGCTTGGTGCAAGCCATTGGGACTTACAATCGCGACCCTAGTAATGCAAGACCGACACCCCTACCACTAGGCAATCACCAACATATAATTCAACTAGCGGCCCGCCCCGGCTTCGCACTTGTCCAATGTTTTATACATATAAACCTTCCTCTTTAATCACTCTATCTAGTAAAAAAAACGCATTAAGATCCGTTGCGCAGTTTTAAAGATCTAAGCATACATAGGGACAGACAGACAGCGGGACGACTTTGTTTTATGCTATGTAGTGATGTAAAACGTCCAATATACACTGATATGAAGGCCTCTCGCAGAGCTTCGAAGTTTTGTTGCAAAATTTTGTAATTTTCCTTGCTGCGTAATTGTATGTTGCGCTCGGTACACGGTCGTAGCGAGGCAATAAAATATACATCGCCACTATTCGTAGCTTATTTATATTTGCCGACTTTGATAGGTATTTCCCGGGGTATCAAAGTCGGAACGCTGGAGTACGATGAAATTTAAAACAAGAAATCGACCTAACCTATCGGCGTTTAGCCAGTATTTTTTAAAATAGTTAAAAAGGTTTTGAATTAATAATAACATGTATATAAGTCATTAATAATAACATGTGATGTACGGAATTTAATAAACATTGAAATATTTGTACTTACATGCAAAATGAACTATCGTTTATCATTTTAAACATAATTATTTATCATTTAATTATTATATCATTTTAAAAATACGTTCCTATTTATGTCAATTCTATTTCTATACTACATCGGATTTATCTTTTATTATGGTCACAGTAAAATAGGAAAATGTATCTGAACTACTGCGTATATTTAAGGATAATTAGTATTTAATGGCTAGAGACCACTGCTAGACAACAATGTAGTGCTTTTACAATTAACTAATTAGTTCGTCCACGCCTACGAGCACGGCGAAACCAACACAACCCGTACACAAGGTACACCTGCGTTCCAGGGATGCACCAATTTTTTTTATGGAGAAAACGGGGCAAACGAGCAGGAGGCGCACCTGATGGTAAAATTCCTTGGAACACTCTCCGTGATAAATGCGGTAGGGTGATCCAACATCTCTATGCAGAGCCAAAGGATCGAGCTGATCGGAAAGGCTTTGATCGTCGATAACCCTAGCTGCCCTACGTTGAATGCGGTCAAATGGAAGACGCTGGTTTTAAGGGGCTCCCGCCCAGAGATGAGGACAGTACTACATGTGGAGGCCGAATTTGCGCTTTATAGAGGTTTAGGTTTAATTTTCTTCTAGATAATAATAAGGTTAACGCTAACTGTGCTATACATGTGATCTAATCACTAGATAAATTAATATGTCTTTAACTAAAGTAATGTACCAATCCCTTTATGTGCTTCCAACAACGTATAACAAGCTGCTACTCCTAATAGTTCTTTAAGTTGTTCGCGAACTTAAGCATCTTAACGAATAAGCAGATTCGTCCGAGGAACCTTCCTCACAGACTGCTGGCGTAAATTGGAAAATCGAAAGTGACATTCCCCGTAAATAACGCACACATGAGCACATGCGGACACACACACAACGCGGAGGACCCCACGCTCTCTATCTCAAGAGTTCTACATTCGATGAGGCTTTAAAAGACTACGGAATGACAGCTAAAACATCAGTACGTAAAGTAAGTAAAAGTAGAGAAATTAACGACGACGGTATTAATTCCCGTCTAACGGAATTTTCATTACCATTACCACTACAATCACGTCCGATATTACGTTTGTAATTACGTATTTAAATTGCCGACCCTCTATGAACGGTGCACGTACGCGGAATTCCGCGAGGCAACGTGTAAAATAATCTCTACTCGACTCGACACCTTGGCGGAAGTGCTTCTCGATTAAGGTTCAAGATGGCCGAGTTCCGGGTTCGCGCTACCGCATTTGCCATTGCCGAGCAGTTCTACAAAGCACGCGTCTCGATACAACATTAGTCGCTTCCAGCTTGGTAAACTATCCGGATGCAACAGGTCGAGATAGTTCCGAGTATAAACAAAATTTAATAGGAATCTTCTACTCTATTCGAATGTTCGAAAGAGGAGTTTCCAGCATACTGTTTTATCGATATCTAAATATAAAGTCACCTTTCAAAAAGACTAGTTTTTCTTAACATGAGTTTTTAAATAAAAAAAAGAAAAGTTTTATTTGCTTTCAACTTCTGCCCTGAACGTCACAATATGTCTAAATATATATATATATTGGACTAAAGTTAATAAGTAAAATGAGATACATATATATAGATAAACGATAATAAACGATAAACCATATAAAACATTAAAATCGTTCGCCACCATCTTAGGTTGCCAAACTGTCTCCTTACAGTTAACATAAACGAATGTAACCGGCAATAACTTATTAAAAATGAGGTACCATTAATCAAAACATCCATTTTGACTGCAGTTTCCCTTCGGGCTAAGTGACATAAGGCTTACAAACCATCGGCTTATACCTTTCATTGTAAGAAGAAAAGGCAAATGAAACTCCGAGCCCAAGACCAGTTTAGACAACCTACGCGGAATAATTCAAACGAGTAATACAAAAAAATGTATTTGTATGAAATTGTAAGCAAACGAAGAAAGAAAAATTCAACTTTCCGAATTCGTAACGTTCCATAGAATATAGGAGAAAAATCAAAAATTGAAATAACGAGTACTTAACCGAAAACAATGAGAAATCGCTGCTAACATTTCGCGGGAAGCCCCGAAAACGACCTCTTTCAATTTGAAAGGGTTAACCCTCGGTTAAGACGTTCTATTGTGGAGAACTTTCCGTTGAAAATTGAGCATTGTGAATACATAATGAAATACGACTTTTACGGCTTTCCACTTTACGTAAAAGTCAATACCAAGCTTAAACAGACACGTCATTAGGAATATGATTATTAGAAAATAAATTTTATCAAACAATTGCGCAAATACCTAACTGAGAATTGATTAGAATATGATTAGGATTTGTTACCGTGGTGAAAGGATTGGCCAGTCAGTGAGAGAAAATCTCTGACTGTGGCCCAGGGTGCGCCGGACGTACGGACTGTGTATGTACATTCATCGCTCGGGGAGGCATCCTTTCATGCATTCTAGTGTGTGTTAAACATAGGTATTTATATTATGTCATACGATTCTTTTAAGTAGTTAAATTGATAGAAACGTAAAAAAGTATGTTACTTTTTTTTATGTGAAAAGTTGCCAAGGCGGTTCACCTGTTAAGTGAATACCGACGCCCATGGACATCTGCTACACCCGACGGTTGCACATGCGTTGACAACCTTTTGAAAACTGGGCTCCAGCTACCTCACTCACCAGACGAAACGCGAAAGTATTATACTTCCACTTGATGCCGGTCTTTGGTGAGGTCGTGGTACTTACCCGGACGGACCTTCTAATTCGCGCAACAGCCGAGGCTGCTGCGTGGCCTTACCACCCTAAAATATATCTATATAACGTTGCAGGGAAATTTTTATAAATCATGGAAAATGTCGAATGACAAACGCAAAATTCCTTTGTAAGAATGTGTCTCTCCTTCCTCTTAATTTGTAAAATTTTTGTGATTGTTAAGGATCTATTCTTCGCAACAAATTACTAAATCTCTGCGTCACATTATTCACTTTTCTTTTAGGAATTTGTATGAAAATCATAATTCTACTACATTTGCGTCATAATAAACCATCGTTAATTATAGGCGGAGTCCTATTAAATAAATTCTACCATAAATAATATATCATATTGTAAATATTATCCAGCAATTGATAAAGGTATTTAAGCAGTTGATTGCCAATAAATTAGTTTGATGACTATTTATTTAACTTTCTTGATACGTTAAACAATAGTAGGTAGTTACCTAGTTAAGAGTACCTTTAGTTAAAGGTAAATGCAAATAAGATTAACACAATAATAAAGAAATGCTTGGTATGTCACCGAACACCTCTTAAACGGCTGGACCGATTTTAATGAATGTTTTGTGTGTCTTCAGGTTGACTCGAGAATGGTTTAGATTCACAATTCGTTTTTTTTTATTTATAAGTTGTTGTCAGATTTAAGTCGCGTTGTAAACGGACAACGTCTTTTGGGTCTGCTATTATATATATAAATATGTATGACGTATGGGCTCAATCATCACAACAAAGTAGTAGTTCAACGAGGAGAGTACTTACCTTTATCTATCTTACTATCTTATCTCCTAAGCTATGCCTTAGAATCTAAACTTGGTGAAGCGAAGGTGGCGACTTCTAATTCGCCACCTTTGAAATTCGCTAATAGATAGCACAATATCTAATAATCAGTTTAATAAGGCCATTTGCATGCATCACATCGGCAGACTGAGTCACGTGACTTTTAACTCTGTGTCATTTTGCGTCGACCGATGACGTAACGAATGTTGACTTTCCAGAAATTTCCTCGACGCCTCCCTAGTCCCTTGTTCTACGTGATTTTACAAGCGCGCGTAGTATTCCGCCGAGCCCTAGTGACGTAGGCAATTGAATGGTCTTCGATCTTTGTTCGCTTACACAACATTGGCCCCCTCCGTACCTCGAAACTTAGTACGAAAAAATTATTAAGCGGCTAGTGACGTAAATTCGCCGCCCTAATGGTAATATCGTGACGTACTATTGAAACAATGATATTTTAATAAAGATGACGCATGTCCATACTGCGTCGCATTAAAATTTGTTCCGCTTTACATTACGTGACATACTTATATAGGTGATACATACATATATATATATATATATATAAGTGAATGTGACATATGATTTAGAACTCATGATACGGAAAGAGATAGCAGTCTATGGAATTGCAATCTAATTACACCAACTGGCGTAATTTGAGTGCCTCTGTTTGGCTGCCATAGTGTCATATCTACCTCGTATTCGTATATCTTTACGATGAGCAAACGATCTTATCAAAGTCGAAAAATATTTATCCAACTAGCTGTTATGCGCGGCTTCACTCGCGTGGCCAGAGGCAATTAACAATGGGCTTTTGATTATACACTACTACTTATTTGACACTTATTTTTTACAATTCACACAAAGTCTCTATATGTATATTATTCTGATGAAACTTTACAATAATGTAGCTTATAGCTATATTATTGTAGAGTTTAATTAAAATCTATTAAGTAGTTTTTGTGTGAAAGAGTAACAAACATCCAATCCATACATACAAACTTCGCCTGTATAATATTATATTATATACATTAATATTAATATTATAGTAAGGAGTAAGGAAGTAAGGTAATGTAAAGATTTAGGCAAAATGTTGTCCATGAGACTGATACTTTTGTGATGACGTAAATGTATTTTTTTTTGTTTTAGACCAAATATCGTAAATAAATAAAAAAATTGTATAAAACAGTTCAATTTTATTCTAGTAAATAAATTTTACACATAATATTAAATAATATAATGTAATCAGAACTAAAGTGTCCTTCTGGCCACAATGTTCTCGAAGTCATTTACCTCGAGCAATATATTAATATTTGTATAATAATAATATTTTATTGGTTCAGGAATTCCGAACTAAAAATATGAATGAAAAAATATTAAAGCTAATTCTTAACCCAAGTGCCGGATTAAGCAAGCGCGGGGTAGCAAATTCTTTCAAACAGCCCTTGAGCAGAAACTCATAGCAGAGTTCTTAAGTATGAAGTGGTAAAAAAGAATTCAATTCTCCTATTTACTTTATTAAGTAAGTTTCGCTCAAAATGTGGCGTTCAGATAGAGAAGACTGGGTTTAAATATGCGGGGCCCCTTTTCGCTCGGGCCCGTAGCTTAATCCGTAATACGGCACTGAACTGAACCACGTGTATATTTGAAATTTTATTGTTTGAACAGAAAACTAAAAAAGAGTCGGTATTTTAACATTATGAACTGTACCAATTAAATTATTTCATATACTTGCACAATAGTTTAAAGTGACTGTATTGTGCCGTCACTTTTCTCCGTAATGGGCTGACACATCTGATCTGACATAGTCATTCAGCGTCCTAATACTATGGACGAAGTTTATAGCTTGTTAATTAATAAAATTAGTTAAGCAATATTAAAAAGATAATTAGGAAGGACAAACCATTTATATACATTTCAATGAAGCCAAGGGACACTTTGTTATGGAAAAATAATTTAAAGTGTCACAGTTAGTAGCTAACATTTTTCATTCACAAAAATCATTGAAAATATGTATTTTTATGATCTTTAACTATTTTTATAAACTTTTCCTGTTTTAGCTTAAAAGTAAAAAAATCCTTCATGAAACACTTGACTGTGAAAAAAGCAAACAATCTTGAGGACTGACTAACTTGTCATGTGTTTGAAGGTCATGAAAAATTAAAAACTCATCCATTTGCGCAACATTATACATATACTGTAAAATATTGTGCAACTAAATTTTCATTAAATGATATGAAACATGACTATAATGGCAGTTTAGCGTCAGACACCCCAACGGCTGATTCGATTTTGTCTAAAAAACTTCAGCACTGCTCCTCCATTTTAATTGGTAAGTCAAAGTAAAACGCTATGTCTTAAATTTTAAATCGATTTCCTTTTCTGTAATCAATACTTAAATATTGTTTTATTAGTGTAATAACACTCGTATAGTTCGTAAGATTCCCGTAAATGTCATCAAATTAATGTAATTTTTACATTTATATATATATATATATATATATATATATATATATATATATATATATATGTATGTATACGTTACGACCGTTACGACCTGGGAACCTTCAAGAAGAGAGCGTACTCTTCCCTAAAAGGCCGGCAACGCATTTGTAAGCCCTCGGGTGTTGCAGGTGTCCATGGGCGGCGGTGATCACTTACCATCAGGTGAGCCTCCTGCTCGTTTGCTGCTTTTTTCCCATAAAAAAAAATATATATATAAAAGATGGCAACGCAACTGCAGTTGCAGATCTTTTAATTAAGTGGGCCCCGGCAACCTCATTCCCCATAGGAAATGGGGAAGTATCACACTTCTACTTCACTCCGGTCTTCTGTGAGGTCGTGGTACTTACCGGACGGACCAGCTCATTCGTGTTACAGCGAATATCTTTATATATATAATTATTCTGTCATGTCGTCTGTATGTCACTGAACCTCTCCTAAACGGCTGGACCAATTTTAAAGAATTTTTTGTGTGTTCAGGTCGATTCTAGAATGGTTTAGATTAAAAATTTTTTTTCGAATTTAAGTCGTATGTACAGGACAACTTCTTGAACTAAAAGTTACTAAGAGTTATATTTGATATGGTTCGCCGTCATTCGTTCAATCATCATTCATTTAGTTGTAATTATTTCCAAGTGCAATTAAGAAAATGGTGTAATTAATATTTTTTCACAATATTTCACGTTAAATACGCGTTTGCCATAATGCGCGAAGAAATTAGGTTTGCAAACATTTTTGCAATTCATTGCAAAATATTGTGCCTCCATATTACCATTAAGCAAATTCGCTTAACAATATTTTATTTTGAATACAATTAATGGGGAGATATATTATAAACATTTGTCAATCGTAATATACGTATGCCAGATAATAAGTAAACTCAAAACATACATGTATATTTGGCATAATGATATCAAAAAAGATTTAATATAACTATTATATACTTCGTCCAATGAGTCTTAAATTCCTTTATTCTAGGATTCTCAAGGCTAGCATAGTGGGAATTAGTTAAACCATGGTTTATGGCCGCATTAATTTCATTTATAAGTCTTAAGCTTAAGGTATATCAGCGTATTTCAGATTTTCATACAATAAAAAATTATAATTAGTAAATTTTTCTACTTTATTTGGATTTCACCACTTTTTTCTTTTATTCATTTCATTTAAATATTTAGAATGTAAAGAATTTTTATATAACTTGTGTAAGTAATTTTGATAAAAAGTAAATAACCGAGATTTATACACAAATAAATATTAGGAAATTTCTGGAATCAGTATTCGCAGTATAATACTTTCGCGTTTCGTCTGGTGAGGGAGGTAGCCGGAGCCCAATTTTCAAAAGGTGCGCATCTGCAACCCTCGGGTGTAGCGGATGTCTATGGGCGGCGGTATCCACTTAACATCAGGTGAACCGTCTGCTCGCTTGGCAACTTTTCACATAAAAAAAATGTAGAAATCAAACTACTTCAGTTCTGTGCACTGTGCAAGAATACTTAGAAGCAACGAAAATCTTACGGTACAAGTAGTTTCCAATATGGATCGCTAATCACTTGAAACATTTCACTGCCCCAACCTATTAACATTTATATGCTTGAAATATATATTTAGCTTTTTTTAAATAAAAATATTTTTTTAATGCATAATGCATCATTACTGCATAAGCTCTCCAGTTATAAGCAATTGTTTATCTAGTGACAAAGATTTTCATAATACCCTTACTCTAAAAAAAGTTAAGGTTAATCTGAATAAAGATTATCCTTCACTGAAGAAGCGTTGACACACTCAAATTATACGTTATCGTATAACCTGATACAGAATAATTATCTGTGGGGTACACTTGTTCTACCCCTGTGAGAATTGAACTCGCAAACGCCAAGACCTAGCTCGATTGAATAGCGGTTTGGCTACCGACGATCATTCTGGTGAAACGCATACATAAAAATCATGACACATTTAATGCTATATTATAAAATAACATTGAGGTTAATGATAAAAAATTTATTCATTTAAAATCATTCAATAATATTAAATATAGTTTAGTGATTTATTAGAACAGGGGTATCAATTTTATCCAAACCACCGATCACGAAATCTGCCAAATAATATGTCGTTTTAATGTCCAGCAATTGAAAAAGTACTTGTTTGTTACTTTTACTAATGAAAATAACCGAACAAAGAGATATATATTGTGAAACTTTGCGAATTATCGACCATGATAACCTATACGTATACGCCCTTCGTAAGTCTTCAGGGTTAATTTTAATGGTAATATTTATCGTCATTCCTTATTTATATAAATCTTATATTACATAACAAATTTTAATATTACCATTTTTATTTATTATATTAGATCAAATAATAAAAAAATATATATGGGAATACGCATATTCATATAAAAAGAATACTATGCGTTATTCAAAAGTAAAATAGTAATTTTAAAATTGTTTCTAATAGCAAACATCAGTTTAAAACTTCAAATCTTTTTAAAACGAAAACAGTGTAAAACTCTCGACATAAAGATTTTCACAACGTATTACATTTTCGTTAAATGCAATTACTTATTTGTGTTGTTAAATTTATTGTTGTGAAAAATATTGAAACAACACATTTGACATCATTGCATTGCCAAACGTAAATGAATGGTCTATTGCTGTCTTTTTCCAATGAGCAGTAAATACGTATGATAGAAAGAGATAGCTGGTGTGCCTAGGTGTCGGCTTTAAACCGCATGGCGTATGCTCGCGTACTACGCAAGCCGACGGTGTGTCGACATTGGACGTTGGATCGGTTGCCGGCCCGAGGCTTCGTCCGAGTCCTCCGAATGCCCGCGTCAGCTCGTCACGCCAGCGCTACCTACTCTACTCTCTGTTACTCAGTCTCGCAATGGCGTTAGTCGGAGTCGGTTGTGTGTTCGTTTAGTTTTACAGTAACCCGAGCGGACACCGGCCCAAAATATTGGCCTGTCTAAACTTGCTCGAATTACAACGGTGTATAATCCAGTAATTCCACAAGCATAAAAGCGATTTTCGCCGCCACGGACAGTCAAATTTTGGTACGATATCCACTCAGGACTATTCATTTCAAGGTTCGTACTATATTTGTAGGTATTTTACAATTTCCCCTAGTAGTTTGATACGTCACTAATTTTCTGATTGCAACGTGTTGAAATGAAATAGTTTCGTGAATTATTAATTAACAGACGTGCGTTTTGTTGCAGATCATGTTCATCTCATCATAGTTCCTCTTCGTTTTAAGTGTTTGTGCGTGTTTTGTGAACGTTAGTGTATCGTGACTGTGACAGTGTTTGTGTTGTGATGGATCCGGGATCCCCTTCGTTGCTGTGGCCGCTGCGCTTGAGCAAACCTGCGGCGACGGTGGCTGTTAGTTCGAATGGGGAGCATAGCAAAGCGGAAGATAGGCCGCAATCGCCGACGCTCGTCGACCGGTTGTCAGCGGCACCTTCGCCCTCAAGTCCAGCACCCAGCAATCCAGCGCCTCCCCAGCACCAGTTCCAAGCGGCGCTCGTGGCTGAAAAATACCTTTTGTTGGAACAAGTCGAGGGCTCTTCGCTTTGTCGATGTGTGGACGTGCGCACGCAGGAAGAATATGTTTGCAAAGTAAGTTTATACGCCCCCGTCATAAGTTCATTAATCGTGCTAGTACACTTCACACTCGCTGTTTCTTCTCGTGAACGAATCTCAAACGCTTAATATAATTTCCTAAAGCTTACTATAAATTCTAAAACAACACTATCAACCAAAAGTTTTGAAAGAAATATTTACATGATTTGTTTGAACAGTGTGTCAGAATCTTGCGAGATTTAAAAGGTCCTTCAGAGGCTTTCGGGCATTGTCAAAAAGAGCGATCTATCATTACACGGCACTCGCGACTCGACTGGGATACGTACGTAACGTCGCGTGTTGAAATTGTGCCGGGTTTCAACAGCAAGTTGCGTAGCTTTGTTTGATTGATACAGTGTGTAATCTCTTGTCTTCACTCGACCTCTGGTCCAATTTGTAAGTAGTCAATTAGCGACACTGAGTAATTTCCTCTCCGCTAGTATTGGGATATCGACCATAAATTTAGCTTTGTTTAATAACTTTTACTGAGTTTCCCAACCAACACCGTGACCTAGTGATATGTTACTATAAAAAACAATGGTAGGCACCAAAATCCATTGTAAAATAAATCGTCTTAAAAAAAATCTTGAACATTCAGATAGCATTTCGATTGATATGCACAGTCTACTTAAATTGACACTATAATGATAGTTAATTAAACTTGTAGCATTAGTTCAGTTGACACTAACTTAAACATCCGGTAGATCGGGAAGGGTTCGTTTTATCCCACGGGATTGAGACCCCATGGAGAGATAAGCCCAGTTGTGTATAATGAGCCCACATAGTGTGGCGCTTTCGTTGCGAATTAATCATTCGTTCTAATAAAATAAAAATACAATTTATGTTACCGACGACGTTACGTTGACTATCGTGGGAATTACGTCTACCCGGAATAGCTATTAAACAGTTTAATCAGAGATAAAAGTTGACGCATCGCGTGCTTTTTATTTACGTTACCCGCCATTCTTATGAAATAAAACAGTTGTGCGCTGCGCTGACGTGTACACGTCGCCGACGATGAGGTAGACTTAATAATGAAAATAATTAAAGTATGCCTCTTTTCGCGAGAATTCGCGTGTATTGTTCACAGCGTTTGCGCTTAACATCGATGTCATACTTTATATGTCATGGCCCCGCGCTGCTCGATCGCACTTGTAGGCCACCGAGCCATCGCCGTTTTTACAATGTCATGTATCGGGCTTTCGCAATCTGCTAACGAACAATAACTATTATAATACCGTTAATAACGCTTTGAAAACCGCGAAGTAGGTAATTAAGTCGGCGGGAGTTTTAGTTCTTGTTTTTTTTTTTAATTCATAATTTTTCAATCGTGTATACGAACACATTCTGAGGCTGCTCTGAAGAAGATTAATAGAAAATTAACAAGACGCGAAATGAGCACATGAAATAAGCTTAAAATTGTGTTAACAGTGGCCCGACGCAGAAACTAGTTGTGAAACGGGTTATTTCAAACATCCTCCACGGGGGCCGGGTAGGCGACGATTTTAGGCAACACAGGATATATAGAGCCAGTGCTAACAAAGACACATACAGGTATTGTCAAGGCGCAGAATAGGCACTTCCCCCGTGAGAACTTGGCAAGGTTAAGTGTGGCAACGTTATCGTTGCTAAACGCCCGAGTGTATTTACAACACCGCCTGTTGCCGACACGCCGGCTACATTTGTACCGCCTTAAGCCATATGCGATACTGGCCTGCGCAATTTGTTTCTTTTTCTGTGTCTATCGCTGCATTCTTTTTTCGATCCTAGAAGAATTAATCTGTCGCACATTAATTGAATACCGAATTGATCGGCACACGTGGACGCCTCGAGCACCGCCGAAAATAAGCGGTGACCTTCTCATTGACATTGTGAAATAGACTTGATAACGCACCGATCGCCGAATGTCACAGCGAGGCTAGCGGGCCCCCTCCTAACGTCCCCCTCTACTAGCTCACTGAGCGCGCACGTAATAGTTGTTGCTGCTCCATTGCCGCTCCGAGATCATTACGTACACTAAAGTGGTAAACTCGGCAGGAGATGTAACGTAAACTTGTAACGAGGCTTTAAAATACCGTAATGAATCTACAAACAATCTAAACGCTTGTACGGTACTTATCTAGGATTGTGGCATTGCTCAAAGAACGGTGCCCGCGTAGTCTTGCGATGACAATATTGTAAGTACATTGTTATCGGCGATCGCGCACACAAATTAACCTTTTGGTTCTTACGCCCGTTGTGTTGTACATACATCACAGTAAACATTTGAATTTCAAGAGACATGGTTCCTTCCATATTACGACGTTCGAATTTTAAATGATTTTTCGTAAACAGATTCGATATCTACATTTTTGAGCCTGGAAATTTTAGGCAGTTGATTTTTCACGAGCGGTAACACGCATTGCAACAAGGCGATTAAATAAATATTGATAAGAGTATGTAGGTTAGTTGCCGTAAACCGCATTTGCGGCCAAATATTATCGAGTGCCGCGCAAACGTTGCGAATTCTTATCGTTCTCGATTTTTACGCAAACACTCCTACAAATGGGTCACGTTGTATTTTCGTAAGGCACCCGGAGCAAAGAATACATGCATGTAATAAATTCCGCGTCGATAAGTCTGCGAAGGCCTACGTAGAAATAACCCGAGACTGTTATTTATACGTTGATCGTGTTAAAAAAGAAATGTGACGAAGCACGCGGCGTGATTCATCATTTGTGACTCGGAGGATCTCATTTGAAATTTGCGCCCGTAATGTCGTTGACACTTCGCGCCGGTTCGAAAATAAAATGATCCCAAAAGGGGCAACCCAATTTTCATTTAAAAAAAGAACTTTATATTTTCATTGTTTAAAGTTGAAAAAGTAATTCGAATTTAGAACAGAAAATAATTTCATATTCGTTAAAGTTATCAGACACAAAAATATTTTTAGGGGTAACTTGTAAGTAACATTACATTATGTAGCAATAAAAACCTAGACAGTAAATACACGATTTTATTTATTCCTTCGTATTAGACCGTTTGAATTGTCCATTTTGTTTTGTGTATCTTATTCCAAATATAAAGCCATGAAGTTCCAGCCCTTTTAAAGCCAGCCGCTTTGAAATACTCCCCTTTTGATCCTTTGAAATAGGATCAATCGAAGTCTACCAGGATCGTTCACCAATAGCTTCCCTTGTTAGAATGTATACCTTTCAACCGTTCCTACGAAATAAACGGCTTAGTCATTGTCACTGTATTCAGTGTGTAAAATTATTGCAAAAAGACGCCAAAAATTCTAACATTCCAAGGGTTTATTGCTGATTAGTGTGTATATCATAGTGTTTTACATTTTTTTATATATTATAAAGCAGCCGTGATTTGGCTGGAGGATTTGTTGCTGGCCGATCTGAATTAAAAATAAATTATTTTTAGCCTGTGCCGTTTTAGACTATGTGATGCTCTCGTTTAGGTGGTGTCTCGCGACTGCAGCAGCCTGCTACAGGCGCACTACCGGCTCGACGGCCACCCGCACGTGAACCCCATCCACGAGGTGCTGGTGGGCGACAAGAGGGTGTACCTCGTCTTCCCCCGCTCGCACTCCGACCTCCACTCGTACGTGAGGGCGAGGAAACGGCTCCGGGAGCACGAGGCGCGGAGGCTGTTCAGGCAGATGGCGGAGACCGTCGCCGCGTGCCACGAGCAGGGAATAGTATTGAGGGACCTCAAGCTGAGGAAGTTCGTGTTCGCCGACCCGCAGAGGTGAGTCCTTCCCGCCAAAATGTATCGCCGTTTTACAAAACTGCCGCTGCCGCGTGCGCAGTTTCGAGATAGCATGAGCACAGATAACATGCGCGGCCCTAACCACAGCGGAAGGCCCAAACCTGTGGGTTCTGCCTAGCCCACCGGTTCTGCGTCAGATGAAGCTTTAATATGCTCGGAACTGAAAGCGAAAACATCAGTTATTACAAGACAAGTTTCGAGAGCGTCGGCGTATGAAACGTAACGCGGCTGATAGGCTTCGTCCTAAATGTTGCCAGCGAAACTGCTGACGCAACGCTCCTGCAGCGATATCTCCCGGTGCTCGCAACGCGCCTAGCCTCGGCCCGAGATCTATGCCTCGGTTAAGTAACTGACGGGGGGAAACGGAATTGCGCGATTTTAGATTGCAGACGCACGCTCGCCGCGCGCACAGCGTTTACACCGGTGTAGCCGAACGAACCGCTTACGTAATCGTCGATGGACGAAAACTGTCGCGCCCTAGCTTGTTACGGCCTCGCCCACGCGGATGCGCCGTGAGAAGCGACATTAAGGGCCCGTAAAACTTCGGAAGGCCGACGGAAACGTGTCGTGTCTCAAGTAGCGCTTCATTTCCTTTGTTCCACCGATAGCGCCGCGTGCGACCGCGATAAAGTTATCGGTGAATACATTATTCCAATTCACATGCGCCGATAAACGCACGGTAGACGTTAGCGACTGCTCGAGAGTACCTAATAATGAAATAAAATGACACTAACACTTTTAAAAGTTAATACTTTTTTTTATTTTTAAAATTAATACTTTTAAAATAACTTTCAAATAATTTTCCAAATACAGTACAACACTGGCTGTATCTGAATAAAGGTACATATATGCACAAACAGTATATACGCACGAATAGGATACTTATTCGTAATAAAATAAAGGAGGCATACGAACATAACGCACATTTATGCAAACAAATAACGTTTGCAAGTACAATAACGCACAGCACTCGTGCGGTAGAAGAGCGTAAGTACATCCATGCACAAAACGTACATTGATACGTAGGAATAACGTTTCAAGTACAGCAACGCACAAAACTGTAATAGGACAATCGCGCGCGATTGCCCAACGCTCATTAATTACGGCGCGGCCGGTAGGAACCGGCGGATTTTCGAACTTTTGAAACGTTATCTGGCCTCCATTGTTGCGAATATCTCCGGCAATGCTAGCGGCTCAAGGCGAGCGGTGTCATTGCTGCGCTGTAGCGCAATGGGGTCATGGGTCTCTCGCGCCCGCGACCCAACACCCCAATCTCAATTATACGGGTACCTGCCCCCATCCCGTCAGGTGATCCTGCCCCGTACAATGAAAGTTATTAACTCGTACGCATTCTAATAGCTTAACGATAAAATCCACGTTTTTTTTATTCCATCGTTCACCTGTCCCGCATACCAACCCTTTTTCGATTGTTTATTCGTTGTTTTTTTTTTTCCTATTCCTCTCTTTCAATAATTACGTGTATTGTGCTACTGCGTACAAAAAAAAAACGAAAAAATTCCGGCCTCGTGTTTATCTTTACGACTCCGTATGATTCAGGCGTCCTTTTCGACCGACGTACCAAACGCGTTGCACTCCGGGACCGTGTGCTTTGATTACGTACGCCCACCGGGGTCAAAATCCGACCTTAATGGTACACTCGACCCGTCGAGGTCGAATATCGGACGCGGCCCGCTCGCCCCTTGAATGTCGAAAAGCGACAAGAGAAAGTAGGCAGAAAGTCGCGCGGATCGAGGGAGTATAAAACCGCCGTGTATTTGCGAAGCGGCATCGGCTCCGTCCGCTTTGAGTGGACGGAGGAGGGGGGAGGGGGAGGTAAGATTTAATACCCCTCAGTGGCGCATCGTCAAAGCGCGCGTCGTCAAAAGCTGCCCCGTCGTCGGCGGTCGCGGTGCAAACGCAAAAACTTCGCCCACCCCTTTACGTAATAGCTCTCGGTAGAAGACGCACCGCCGGGACTCGAGGAGCCTTTTAAGTTACATCTCAAAGGCCGGAATGTTTCGCTTATTACGGACTTAGCGGAGACGCGGCGAACTTCTTACTTTGCCTTTATTTATGACTGGCTCGTACCCTCCGACTGCGCACGGGTTGGATTAATTTGCACATTACGTATTTTTATAATAAAAAGCAGGCATTAGTACCTGCTTTTGAAGGAATCCATTAAACAGGTACTGAGTTTAATTAATTTATCGCCTTTTTATTCAGGTATAATGTTGCTTGCATGAGAGAAGTTTTATTCAAAAATCGGCACCATCATTTCAGAGAGGCTAAAAATTTTAACTTTATCTAGAACGGCGCTCGAATGCATTATTCCGATATCCGCGCATTTTCGCACACGCGTCGTTTTACACGAAAACCGTGTCAAGTACGAAACGGTCGAAATCTAACCGAACTAGCGGATTTGACGAACGATACGAAACCTCGGGCGCTTGTTTGAACGATGACTGTTTACGAAGACGCCTCTGGGAGCGAAAAGGGCGCATTTTGACGACGGTCATTAGCGTTTCGGCGAAGCCAGGTAGCCGGCGTCGTCCGCCAACTTTCCCACAGACCCTCGCCGCGAACGCAGCTGACCCGTACGTCTAATTTATTCTAATGATTATGCATCGAGTGGACAGCTGTTCTCAATCGTGAGAAGGTGCGACAAGTGCCCCCGCCCTAATGTCAAGACACCCTCGATTACGAATTCGGCTAGACGGCGCGAAACTCCGTCTCAAAGGTAAACAAGAGCATTAATATTGATCCCGCGTTCCCTTTGACACCGACGGAGGACTTTCTTAGCGGTAGTTTACTGGAGGGAGGACGAGTTTGATTTACTTTCGAGTCTCGCGACGCGATATGAAAGTTTCATCGGCCTGATTGAAGTTCTGCGGCTTATCTAACGAATAACACATTCGCAATCGACGTTTGAAATGCTTCACATGTCCGATACAAATTGTCAGACGTTCGTGTATCGAAATTGTTTATGTATATTTTTTTCACCTTGCTACATGAAAAATATATTTGACGGCGAGGTAAATAAGCAAGTAATTTGTCGAAAAGGTTAAAAAACTTAACGCATCGAAACGTTTTTGGTTAGCATATCTATCTTTGCAACCGAGACACTTCGGGAAGGAAGCTGTCGATTGGTACGCTGGGCGCAGGTAGCCGCGGACCCGAGATAATCACACATCAAACACACTGCCGTTGTTCCACACATACGTTGTTCGACACTCGTTCCCGGAAGATCCGTTTAACGCAGCAAACGATACACTGGGCCACTTTCGCCCGAACGCCGGATGTTTCCTTACGCGCCGCCTTTGTCCGACCTGGATATTGTATCCGACGGGATGTCTGCGGACGGAAACGCACGTGACAGCGGCCGCCGTTGTCGCTCCGCGTCACCGAATACAGCGAGTTACTTACGTTGACGAGCCCGCGATAGCTTAGGGATGTTGTAAATAAAGCAGGTAAAAAGCGGTCGCCCGTATTAGATCCCGCCTACGCTAAAGCGATTGTTCAGATACAGTTCCAGGTAATTCGAGACGCTTAAAGCTAGAAGTTTATCAACCGACTTCGAAAAACGGAGGCTCTCAATTCTTCTGTGACATACAAATCGCAGTTCAGTTGTATTTTTCTTTGTATTTGATCTCTCGGAGCTCCGTAATTGGGTTGGGTTCAGCTTCCATGTGGTCCGATATTAATTTCGTTGGCATTGGACCTTGAACTCCGGTCGTACATCGGGGCCCCAAAATCAAATAGAAAATGTAGAGCGAATGAATTATTTGAAGTCGGGTTTTATTTTTTGTTAATTAAAATATACCTGTATGGTCTTTAAACACAGCTGCCATGTGATAGGTGACCGACAACAGTAAATACAATTAATACTTGATAGTTCAATCGCCAATGAGATCGACATAGGATATCATATGTACATACACACAGAGCGGCGTTCACCACCCCAAACTGTTGAAAATAATCCGTTCGTCGGAGATGATCTTTATCGCTTTCTCTACACAAAGATGCTCGACTGCTATTTGCATCGTCTAGATTCTGTGAGAGGATGTAGTTAATCTTGAAAACTTTACAGTCCCCACGGCCGGGGAGCAGACGTAAATGAATGGAGGAGATAAACGTGTGCGTCTGTAAAGGTCGATTTGGCGCGAAAGCGTTCGCGAGCGCGCGGCGCTAACGGTTGGGGATATTTATGGGACGCCGCCGGCGGATGTGCCAAATCGGCAGACGCCGTCGCATACCGGCCCGTTTGCACAGACGTCGCGCATTGCTCGCGTGCGAAAAATCACCACTGCAGCACTGAACCGGTCTACCGCCAATCAGGGTGACTGCACACGATGGTGCGAGCGCCAAGGCGTCCTACAAGATTGCCTAAAGCCACGTCGCGTCGGCGGGCCGTTTTCAAAACGTTTTGAAAGCCGCTTGCCAAAGGCGGCGTGGTGCAAGCGGGTGCCTCCGCCTCCCATTTGCATAACGCCGGCTCGGTAATCCGCCCGTGCTCGGTTTGACAGTTGTATAACCTGGCCGAGTTGTCGCGGCTGCGGTGTCGCAACTCGTGGGGGTGCGAGAGCGTCGCGTTTCCCCGTGGTTCTCAGCGGCCGGGCGTGCCGGAATCGCGGCGGTTGGCGGCGGCGCGGCGGCGTCCTCGCGCGGGCCGCCGCCGAGGTCGCGCAAGTGTGCCAATGTCGCTCGCGCCCGTGCGGAACCGACGCCCCGCGCCGCTATATATAGGCGCCGTTGAGCCTTCGCATCCAATCGAACACACCCGGAACGCTTCCGTCCACGCCGACTCCCCCGTTCTGTAAATAAGCGGACCCGAGCCGGTCATCGCTATTAACGAGGCGTTCGCACCATTTTCGGGCGCACCGGACGCGGGCATTAGTGCAACGCTCCCCGGGGCGCGCACCGGACACCGGTGTCATCGTAAAACAAATCCGGTCCGCGCAAAAACGCCGGCGCGGTGTTGGAACGCTATGGGCGGTTTTTGCTCGGCACGGTGCGCGGTTTTTGCCCGCCCGCCACGTGCTCCCATCGCGAGGCTACCGCCGTGTATCGCCGCCGAGAACGGCTGCTAAATCGATCGCGTTGCAAAACAAAGGTCCGCGCTGACTTGTGCAAGCGGCGCGCCCGCGCAGCGCCGACATATCTGCGCATTTGCGTAACCGCGCACTCCGCTTATCCGACACGAAGCCAGTGCGTTGTGACACGCGCCGTGCGCCACCGACATCTGTTCCATTCGGCGCCCAATCGTGAAGCCCAATTCGCCGCGAAATTGTAGTAATCCGATTGCGTTGCGATGAATGATTTAGGAGCGAGCGTTCGAAACGGTGCAATTGCCCTGTCGTCGCCTACAGTGATTTGTTGGAAGGCTCCATTGTATTAATGTGTCCCGACTTCGCAACTAAGTGCGACACTAAACTGCGCACTAAGCAAGATCGAGACGTGCTAATAGGGTCTACCGGTGGGCAACATGATATCACCGGCTGACTCACCGGTTCGTGACTGAGGACTCGCAGTGAGCTGGCGCGGCTTGAACCGACTTAACCCCGCCGGTAGCGTTCGGAGCGTTGCAAAAAGCGCTCCGTGATTCGTGAGCTTCCCAGGGGGATGCGACCGGCAAAAAGCGTGCACGCGCCAGCAATTAGACGCGCCACGATGCCGCCCCGCCGCGTCTGGGTCGCGCAAGAGCGCTCTTAGGGAACGAAACTGCCTGGGAACAGATTTCGGAATCCACAGACCCCCAGTCCAGCCTTAAGCCCTTCGCATAAGGGCTCCGATTATCGCCGGGCGGCCTCCGATCTCTCGAATCACTGCTTAATTGTTCCGCATGGCCGCTGGCGGGGAACGAAGGAGCGAGGAGTCGTGTCGGACACGCGACCAGTCCTGCATACATTACAGCGCGCTGTACGGATCGCGTTTCGCCTTGGCAGCGAGCGAAACGGCGCCGTTTTGTTTCTCTCTTACGCTCGATTTTATTGCCCGGCGGGACCTGGCGCGGCACCGCTTGCGACGCCGCGTCGCCTGCATATCCGCGAAGGTCATCGACCTCCGAAACGCATGCACACGAAACAATTGTTCCGATAGACCGAACACCGTCTCCGATAATCCAATGAACTGACACCACCTTCGCTCCGCCGTCCTAATTGGGCGTGAGTCGGCTATTGATGAACCCGTCGTGTATTTCGTCTTCCGCTTCCTCGTTACGCGCGCGACTCGCATACGGATCGCATTGTGAGACGAATTGAATTATGGGCATTGGATCCATCGTGTCGTTCCGGTGCTATCGGACGGGTGGATTGTACTCACCCGACTCGTCGCGGTGTTTTGACCTACCCCGTCTGAGAGCCCGCGTAAACAGCTGCCGTGCTTAAACCATCTTTATTTATAATAATCTACCATAAGATGGTAAACGGATCGCGTCACATCCTATTATGTAGTTACGATAGTCCAACTAGAACATTGTGTCGGCTTTGCTCTCACAGTTTATATTATATAGTTTCTAAGTAACAAATTCGTTTTACTTTAACTAAAGTTTGAATCTATTACTCTGTATCATGTCTAGAATCGGTTGTGGGACGGGCGATTACTCACCCACACCGTACATGCACACAAACTTTATACCTAAAATTAGTATGGAATATCACACGTGAGCAAACTCTTGGAAGTGACGTCACCAGTTTGATGGATTCCGGTCGTTCTTCGGAAAGTTTGTGAGTGCACTCGATGACGTCACGCGGGCACAATGGCCCGGAGGGTAACGTTGAGGGTGCAGGATGAATCACGAAATCTATTAGGTCACTCCCCTCGACGCTATATATATCGACCTACCAAAATACCCACGTGGCAACAAACCTCCCTCCAAAACGAGGGGACGTTACCACTTAGTCATATAATACTCTGATTTCACTACGCTTCTATTTATAATGAAAAAAGGTCGATTGGGAAACTCCTTATTCGCTAGTGGATTTCAAATAAGAAAATTTGGCATTTAATTCAGTTTTTCAAACGCGTGTGTTATTAAATTAATACTGAAGTTAGTAAATGAGTGGAGTTATTAGTTGCATGCTTCGAAGGTTTACTAGGCGCAGTCACTAAACTGTTGGTTTCTACGTCGCGGATAATGGGCTCTTTTCCCATACGGCGAAAATATTTGTGCCGCTCTCGGATTGTTAAGGATAAAGTATTTGTCCTTTTGATCTAATGTTTTTGTAAAGGGAATTAAAAAATAAAATTCTAATCTGTACATAATATGATATTTTGTATTCATTAATTCACGCTTATCATTATTACACATACTTAATGTTTTTATTCGCATCGTGACGCACAGGAAAAGATAACGACACGAAACTGCCACTGTGAAAGCAGGAAAAATACTTATTCAAAGATAAAAAAAAAATCGAATACATTTTTTGCACGAAACAAAACAATTCCAAAGACTCGCTGTAAATATCGCCCTATTAAATTGAGACCTTTTCGAAAGGTCTCTCGGTGCGAATGTTTATAAATACAAAGTTTTTACGCTGTTGTAAGAGCGTACGAAGCTTCTTAAAAAAAAATCCCGACGCGGGGCGACCCTCGCTACCGACTTAAAGCCATAAATCTTGGCTTATGACCCATCTTTATCAACGCTCCTTTCTTTTTTGTAAACACAGTTCAATAACTCGCCACCGTGGATATAAATCAAATTCTTCCATATTCCGTTGACGATTTAAATTTCGAACGTGTTTAATTATTAATTTTCGATCGGGTTTAATTATCTGTCTGTGTTTTTTTTTTAATCTGTCGTCGCGTGGGCAGTTTACGCGCGGTCCGTTTTAGCAGACCGTGATTTCACTTCAACCACTGACGGAGGCGTAAGAATTACCGCCCGCCGTTCCCTGTTACGTTCCCCGGAGTAATTTCGATCTGCCCACGATATGCGAGGGCGGTCCACCACACTGTTTAGGGAAAACACTGGCAAAACATAATAAATATATACCGCAGGAAGGGACGGACACCCACGCACTTCCACCTAACAACCTCGGAATGTAAAATCCGGAATGGAACCAAGAGTTCAGTATGAAATGGGTCCTCCATTCTCGCTTCCACTTGCGTTGAGGAAAAATCTCGTCGCGTAAAAGGCCGTGATTGACTTCGATGGCTTGAATATTGAGAATAATAAAGTCGCTGGTTTGAACAACTGTTTTAGGGTTCCGTACCCAAAGGGTAAAACCCTATTGTCTGTCTGTCTGTTCGTCTGCCACCAGGCTGTATCTCGTGAACCGTTAGAGGAGATTCTCAATTCGACTGTATTTTTTTTTATGGGGAAATAAGCTGCAAACGAGCAGGCGGCTCACCTGATGGTAAGTGATCATCGCCGCCCATGGACATCTGCAACACCAGAGGGCTTACAAATGTGTTGCCGGTCTTTTAGGAAAGAATACGCTCTCTTCTTGAAGGTTCCCAGGTCGTAACGGTACGGAGAGACCGCCGGCGGCAGCTGGTTCCACAGAGTGGTTGTGCGAGGCAGGAAATGCCTTGTTAATTTATGTTTGCTACCTCAGAACTTTCGATTGTGTGAACCGATTTTGATGATTCTTTTTTAATTTGAAAGCTGGTGCTTCCCATGTTTGGTCCCATATTAATTTCATTGGTATTGGATCTCGGGCTCCGGAGTTGCGTAGGGAACCCCAGAAAATCAATTATAAAATGAATACAGAGCGAGATGTTTTAAGTCGTTTTTCGCTAATGAAAACATTGATTATGTCTTTAAAAAACACGCGGACCGGTTCGCGGTCTGCCGGAATTATGATCGAAACTCAATATGCGACCGCGATGCACCACAAGCGAAAACATTAACGACCGCCTCCATAGACGCAGTCTTATCCCTACGTTTTCTTTGGAAAAAATAAGATACTTAACTCGATATATTAATTCAATTACCGTTGGTAATCGTTTCGTTTTTTCAAACGCTTATTCGATTAAACGATGTGGGTCGGCGTTATCCGTGCTTTGTTTCATTCTGACCAACTGTAACGTTTGCTTATTTCTTTCGATAATATGTGTGTGCGTGATTGTACACTGGTAATGGAGGGGCAATGGCTATTAAAAAAAAAACGTGTACGTACTCTGTCACATTACGAGACGAGACACGGGCACAGTCGCTTCCTGATTTCTTGCATTCGCGCAATCGACTTAAACGAAATCGCATTCAGCGAGCGTCTTCCTTAATGACCCTTTGAACGGCACATTCCTAAACATCCGACTGCGTACAAAAAACCTAAAGTTATAAAAAATCAATTCTTGGCAGCAATGAAATTGTTAATTTTAAGTGCTGACTTATCATGTGCTCAGCGGAGAAGGAAAACATCGTGAGGAATCTAATATTGTCAAAATAATAACAAATAAATATTTCAAAGATATGTGAAATTTACCAATCCGCAGTGATGCACTATGACCTAATACCATAAGGGGAGATTAGGTCTTAGGCCGGCGGTGGGTTATGCATAGTATGTTTCTTTCTTTATCACTTAACGTAAGGTAAACTGCCATCTTGCTTGCCACACACTAGCCTAAAAAAATTATCGTATAAGCCTAATATAACCTTATCGCAGCCTTACAGAGATCTGTGTACGGCTCGCTTTGTTACCCGTAGCGTTGCAAAGCGCATATCGCGTAGTAATTGTTGCTTCACAGAAAAGCGATTAGTGTTGTGAATCTGTGTTAAACGGATACCGGTTTTTACGGATCGCGATAACCCTAATGTCGCCACTAAAGCACTTTACACACACGGAATACCCGAAACGTCACGTGTTAACTTGTGACTTTTGTTCACACTTCACATGTCGCACGGGGATAATGATGACAACTTTATGACGCATTTTTATATATGTCATGACCTATTTCGGTGAATGCGAAATTATTTTCCCCGCTGCTGCCGTTTTACCGTCACCGTCACCAAGGTGAACCACTTGGAATTGTCCGAATCGAGCCACGCGAAATAAACTTGTCTAAGATTGACCCGACGGTTTTGATACCGATATCTTGAATTTCGAATTAAAAGTTTTATCTTAAAGGTACTAATTTATTTGCACATTGTTCACCAAAAACATAAAGAAGTGCAAATTAAAAATGAATGTAAAATGAAGTACAAATTGTACAAATGACGAAAATAAAATAGAATGACACTTTTGGTTTAAAGCATAGTTTCTTTAATTCAATTTAGTTGCTTCTCATCCTATATGTGTTTTCCCTTGACGTATTACGGCTTGTTGAGAGAACGAAAACACCAATTTCGCGCGTTTGACATTAGTGCGACTGTTAGAGAGGGAAGGACGGTTAGAGCGAGACGGACCAGAGCGAGGCGCAGTGGACCCGTCGCTGTGTATGCGCATCCTAATCTCTCGACGCCAACGTAACGCGGTTCACGGTCAGCAAGAGGAAATGACGCAAGCGCGGGCGTTGCAACAGACGGACGCTTGCCAAAACATCTCGAGCGGTGTAAAAAAAACATTAATGTCTTTCTTCTTCACATTTCTTATTTGTCGCCCGTATTCTCTTCATCATTTTATCTGATAACTCTCGCATCTCATGAGAAGAGGAAGCGGCATCGCCTCGGATATTGTTCCGTTCTTCTACAAGTTAAAAGAATTAGATCAACTCAAATTTCGTTAGGTTGATTAATTTCACACAAGTAAACTAACAGCCTAAACATATAACACTGTTGTGCAAAGACCCGAAAAAATGGCCTAGCCAGTTTTGAATTTTAGAAAAAACCACCTCTGAATGTACCACTGCCTGAGTTAGCATTTTTTTTTAAAAATGCTTAAATTAGCTGATAAAATGTAGACTGGTGTTTGTTTGCAATAATCATCTGTATGGCTATAGTATACCCATTTTATCGAATGTGTTCATTCGTCGATAATATTTGCGAAAAAGGCCTCGCTTTGTTAATGGTTTCAACTTATCCCGCGCCCTATCGACCGGTTCTGCAGCCCGGTCTAGCTGTTCGAGCAAGGGTCATCAATATTCTGCATGGTCCAAACGCGAATTTCGCTCTTATTTTAGGCCTGATTGCGCACAAAATCCCTCGCGGCCAAACAGTGCAACCGAAACTGGTTTTCACATCGCGTTCTAATTACAACTCGGCCGAAGTTCTTTGCATTAGTAAATCTTGAATGTTCGCATTACACCGTCATATTGCTTTTGTCCGTTTTCCCGATATGGGAAAGGCTGATGAGTCGTATTAAAAGAAAAAGAAACTACAACCGATATCATGTTTGAAAAAAGAATCCGTATCAAATTATCAAAAGTTGCGACAAATTGGAGCGGAATACATCGGAAACTGCAAAACTTATAGGCGACTCTCGCAATGACATTGAAATGCAGCGGTGTTGCGAAATGTCAGTTTTCGTGGCGGCCTCGCGGCCCGAGATCGAAGAATACGTATAATAAATATGAGAGCGTACGCGGCCTCAGTTCGCGGTCGCCGCTTGCGTAACACGGCGAACTAACAATGCCCGCGTTTGATTGCCATAGATGGATGCACAACATTGCCAAAGTCCCGCGCGTACATGAAACTTTGCTGTTTGTGTAGCGCATGCTAGCGTAGAACATTCATTCGTCATAAAAACGACTCAAAGTTCGCGGACTACGTGTTATGAGTAGACGAAAAAAGGAAGAGTCACGCCCGTTTAGACGCAGCGGCGGATGATTTTTGACATTGTCACGGCCCGATAAGGTGCTCAGTGCCAATGGCGGTCTTACCGCGTCCGAATTTAAAGCGCAAATTGCGCGCGCCATTCCTAGCGCTGATGATCCCGCCCGTAATTATGAACTCACCGACGACAATAGATTTGGCGTCGCACGACATAACGAGAGTTCGCCGCCTCGAACCAATACTCGCGGAATCGGCGTGTTTGAACGGATAACAATTTGCCCAGCAACCGAGTCGGGTGATGTAATCGACGCTTGTAACGCCCTTTACGCGCCGAAGCTGTACAAAGTGGAAGTTTTCGGGAGCGCAGCGGCTGGCTGCGGAGTCTCGTGACGTCACGGAGCTACCCCAAGGATGGTGGTGCGTGACGCGGCGGGCCGTGGGCAATATCGATCGCGGATGTGCGGGCCGTACGCTAGGTGGTGACGTCAGCGGCACGCGGAAGCGGTTACGCACCGGCGGCTCCGGCGGCTCGTATCGACAGCACCGTGGCCAAGGACGCCCGACACGGCCACCGCGCTCGCTTGCCATACTGCCGTCACCCACCCGCTGCCGCCTCCGCTCCAGCTAGCCCCATAACCGCTACCCCATCCACCACTGAATTGTTTCGTGTACAAAACGATCAGTTACCGATCAAACCACTGACCCCAGCTGTAATGTTACTTATAAGTACGTACTTTTCGGGGGAAGTCTTACTAACCCCATTAACCTAAATTCCGCACAAATTAACCTCTACATCGACCTCAATTCCGTAAGCTGCCTCGGCAAGCTTACGTCGATGAATCTGATATTTCAATCTGCCATAAATATAGACGAAAAAATTAAATAAAATTATTTAAGCTGGCGTACGATCAATACGGGTTGAGTAAGGCCATAACGTATATATATATATATATATATATATACATATATGTATTCAGGATTTTGCATACAATGATATCCTCACGTTAACCTTTAATCGTGTTACAGACAAGGTGACTTTGTACATACATTGTGATGTAATTATCACCGCTGGGTGCGAATGTGTGCTAGTGACGTGACACCCTCGGCGGAAAGCGCGAATGATTTGCTGAGGTTTCAACGTTTCGTCAGACATCGATAGCGAACGATAATAAACTTTAGCGTTTTCAGATACAGTCTGAATTACCTTGTACAGGGCGCCGTGAACATTTATAGCAATATTGTAAACTAATGTAATTTATTAGAAGAAATAAATTACGTTACCAACTGGAATTCACGAATATTCTAGAGCAGTAATCTATTATCTTATAATAGTTTCCATTTGTGTCTTATGACCGGTTTTGAAAACGACACTTTTTGTTATGGCGTCTATCTAATTATTGACTATTAGTCGCAAATGTATACCATATTAAGTTGTTTGATCGTGTGTACATACGTACATCACTTTGTATGTAAAACGGAGAACCGTTGGTGATATTTTGCAACAGATAAAAAAATACTGTTAAATAAACTAAAATATAC
Organism: Iphiclides podalirius; assembly: GCA_933534255.1. NCBI lineage: Eukaryota > Metazoa > Arthropoda > Insecta > Lepidoptera > Papilionidae > Iphiclides > Iphiclides podalirius. The sequence continues at coordinate 3,739,016 of OW152816.1, forward strand.
GGACCATACGTGACAATAAGAGTAAAAAATTGCAAACGCAAAGGAAACGCGTTCTGTATTTCAAAACGTTGTGTTCATGATAGCCGCGTAATGCTTCCGCGTACAAAATCATTGTTTATCACACGTCACGTCCTGCTACCGAGAAATCGGCTTGCGGAGGAAACTTATGCGTCTGGAAACTTGCTATCAGCCGTCTCGTTGGAAGCCTCGGCGTATGAGGAAAATGAAATGGTTTCGTTATTAGATAAGTCGTATTAACATACGCTATTATCGTTACACTATGAGAATCCGGCGGCCGGCCTCCGCTGCGCTCGGTTCAATGTCAGTTGCGCAAGCGCCGCTCTTCCGCCTTCGGCCGCGTCGCCCGACCAGGAGCGGGCTCGGTTCCAAATTTAAATTCTAACGTTCCGCGTTCGAAGCCATCCTTAGGATTTTTGTGTTATTCGAATTTCAAACGACGGACCGTTCCATTGATTGTGACGTCACAGTATCGAACTCGTGAACCGAAATACGTGATCGGATTCATGCGCGGTACGTCCGCTTTCTTGTTTGTTTATCAGTCGGCCATCGACGTGACTTTACGACGATAATGTTCACCAATTTGCGGTATTAGCATTCTTCGCATTGCCCTGAGAACACATTTTCTGTGTTTTGTATATATATAAACGTGCAACCTCGAGTTTCCGTACGATAATTTATTTTATTTACAAATGTATGAACGACTTCGCTTATTTCCACGTTTATTGTCCTCTAAAAATACCGTATAACTTACCGTAATACCGTATAACTTGCCAGCCGAGAAACAATCGAACGGTCCCCGTAGGGTAATTTTCAATTACATACCACCGCATCTGATGTTATGCTTCGCCTCTTCCTGTACCTTCGGTATCTCTCTCCGGGCGGTCGTAAAATTTCATGACGGAAAATGATCGCTAATCAAGGAGCGAAACATAACAATAAAGCATACGCGGGGAGCCTTCCTTTGAAATTGCCAACCGCAGCGAATTGAGGCAATTGCAAATTTCGATTTTATTAATCGCATTTCCCTTCGATTTGATTTTGTTTCGGACGCTATAGATGCGCTTAGAATACGCCCCCAATGCGACAAATAAATCTTACGTTAACACGAATAGGAGACGATTGCGCATTTATAAATAGCTTCGCTTATGCATGCGACCAATATAAAGACTAAATCAATTGTGAATATGTAACCGGAGATTCTGCTACGCGGAATTAATGTCTTCGTACCATATTTATCTCTAATATTACGTCAGCGTACATGTCTCCTGAGTAGTATTGTTAACTTTCGATATAATGGTTTCTTGTCACAATTAATCGCTAGCTTCGTAATATTGCGATGAGTCTGTCACATTATCTTACATGACAGTTGTCGTAACTGACCACCCCATATGGGAATATTGATGTGATACAAAAGTAATGCGACATTCGTAACACCTCCGTTTTGGCATTAGTTACAATTCTATTTAAACACTAGAGTGTTCCGACCTAAGGCATTACAATAGCTTCGCTGGCTGTGCACATATCACTATCGTTTCTAACACTTGTAAATATCTGCAAATGTTTGGTGTTTTCTAACTCTTCAGAAACTTCATAAACATATAAAATGCTTTTAACGAATCCTTGCCGTGTGAACCTAATAATAACACGTATTAGTCCTCAAATAAATAACTATAAAGAACAATGTCCCTTCATACCTAATAGTTAACTTGCCGGGCCTGGACAAACGCAATTTTTATTCGTCTCCCGTCTCGAAGCGATACAATGTCGGCCATCTGCCGTGTAGGTTCATTCCCGTTTGTTGAGTCCGTTTCCGGCCACGTTACATCCGGCCCTCGAGAGTACTCAATCTCACTCGATCTCGTTTCACCCCTGCTCTCGTTTGGAAAAAATCGAGTGCCATGAGAAACTCCACGGCACGGCGGAACGAGTGCGTATGGTTCAGCTTTGTCTACAGTCCGACATTTTATCCCATTGCGGACGTAGCTATAGTATACATTAATATAAAACCTAGGTCTATTACGACGCGAGTACGTACATACTTGTCTTTGAGTGACCACACGCGTGATTATGAAATATATTACTACTAGCTTTGAAGCCCTTAAATAAATGTCTTTCAACCCCTTACAACACTTTTTTCCAATTAAAAAATATGTCCTTTCTCAGGCTCTAGACTATCTGTGTACCAAATTTCATTTAAATCGGTTGAGTAGTTTTTGAGTTAAAGCGAGACAGACAGATAGTTACTTTCGCATTTATAATATTAGTATGGATTTAGACACAAGGCATACACTCAAATATGTAGTTAAAATTTTTTATATAGCAAGACAACTTAACCGCCCGTGTTTACAGATATATAAAGAGATCAAAGATATATTATATCTATTATATACATACTAGCTGCTGCCCGCGACTACGTCTGCGTAGAGGGGTGAAAATTTAGGGTTGTATGTATTTTTGTATGCTGTGTCATAAAAAAATAAAAACAAAAAGTTTTATATAAAAAATAAAAGAAATTTCGGGGTGGACTACCCCCTTAACATTTAGGGGGACGAAAAATAGATAGTAGCCGATTCTCAGACCTACTGAATACGCATATAAAATTTGGTAAAAATCGGTCGAGCCGTTTCGGAGGAGTTCAAGTTCGAACCCCGTGACACGAGAATTTTATATTTAGACTAGCTGCTACTACGTCTGCGTAGAGGGGTGAAAATTTAGGGTTGTATGTATTATATTGGCATAAAAAAATAGAAACAAAAAGTATATTAAAAAATATTTTTATAGGGGGACGGGATCAGACCTACTGAATACGCATATAAAATTTGGTAAAAATCGGTCGAGCCGTTTCGGAGGAGTTCAAGTTCGAACCCCGTGACACGAGAATTTTATATATTAGATTATATTGGCATCACAGTATATTAATATTTATGAAGGGATTCGACAGCATTTAGTGCTGCGGTACATTCTAATTCGTTGTTATTTGTACTTTGGTACGCGCATCGCTATAAAAGTGTTTCAATTGACATGGAAGTACGTAAGAATTGTTGCAGCGGCTCGACCTTACAGCGTTATCTGCCCTGATAAGAGAACGACCTTTGATGTATTAGGTATCTCGTCGCCACGATAAGACGCAAGAACGATGACCGTATTGACTGTTGAGGTAGGGAAAGCGAATACTCCTTAGGAATACTTAAATGAGACCAACTAATAATAGTGTATATATTATGTCCCACAGCTGCGTAAAGACGTGAAGACAGAGTAATTAGAGCATAGTCCAGTAGGCGACCTTACGGCAGACTTATTCAAAAAAACTCCTTTTATATGTATAAAATTTACAGTTTACTAACCATGTTTTCCGTTGCCGTTTCATCTTGTGACGATAATATTATATCACTTAAAATTGCAAAGAACAATTTAGTTAAAGCCGGCACCGGGATTTGAATATAAAACCGAAGTAGTAAAAATACTGTACTAATAATTAAGGACAGCCTAGAAGAGCAATTATGCAGCAAATTAAGTATCAATCTTGAAAGATTATATTATTAAGAAGAAACCGTCTTAGCCCTACGGTGTGTGCGTTTTATAGTTTCTGCCTATCCCGAGGAAACAATTTGTACGCTTTAATATATTCTGTTTTATAGCATCGTCCCTTGCTTACTATGTTACCTGTTTTTATTAGACAACTTTGTTTCTAAATTTATTAAACTCTGTAAATGTGAATCAATTACCCTATATCAATACGTTCTTTACCCTATGAAAACAATAGACCATAATATTTAAAAAGATAACATATATGGACACGCATTAATAATATCAACTATTAATGTAAAATCGGTACTGAATTTGAAAATATATGAATATATATTTAATATGTTTAGTCTAGTTTCTATTCGATACTGATCTATGTATAAAAACATGAATATGGAAACTTTATGCATTGTCCGATATAAAAGTCGAGCTAAAAAGTGTCAAGGTGTAGCATGCAACATGCGATTGTCCCGTCCGCGGCGGGTTAATCTTTCGACAATTGCGTGAGCGACGGGACAATGATAGGGGCTTTTGTTAGCGCTTGTGAGCGCACCTTCGGGCGAGCAGATGTTCCGCGGAACAAACGCCTTACACCCGCGATCTCCTACGCATGACTCCGCCGAAATGGACCGCGCAGACGAAAGGCCATTGTGCAAAGATTCACCTATTCAGCGTTCAAAGAAACACCTTTTTTTTTTGCGAAGACAATGCGTTGCACATGCAATACAGCCTACCTGCGGAACGCACGTGTTCGACATTCGCATTCTTAGCAGACAATAGACGATGCACCCTTGCCGTCCCGAATTCAACCTCAAGGTGTCGTGAACAAGGCGCCTTTCGCTTTGACCGACGCGATGAATAGGTCGACTTCGTATATAACATGTTCCCTCGAGGGACTTGGGTAACAACGTCTCGGCTTTACACCGACTGGTCTATTTTAGGCGCACTATTTCATACAATACGAAATCGTAAGGTGATGTAAGTAAAATAGTAGTGTTTATATTTTTAATGTGGCACGCACACATGTTCAAAATTATGGAAAGTGCGCGAAATGGAGACATGCGTCGTAATTTTGAAATACCTACTTTGCGCAATTCCTTTTGAACGTTTTTTATAAGCTACAGATGTTATTCCAGATACGATTTGTTTTATCATATACAATTTTTCTATGTTATACGACTCGCCTTTCACCCAATTTAACATAACCACTAAGGAATAGTATTACAAGGGAAATCAAGAGAGCGTAAAATTATGATGGTACCTGAAAGCAATATCTAAGCTATTGTTTCCGTGTCCAAAACAGGAGTGCGCTTGTTTGGACACCTGATGACAACTCTATCTGGACGCGCAGGCCGACATTCGATACCGGCGTAAGGTCAACAAAGTTTCGTTACTATCGAGGAGCGAATGTTTATTCAAATGCACTTATAACCAGTCTCAAAGTTTGGCTTTCGACATATGTGGCGAGGTCAATATTTGCCGTTTTTCTCTCTCCCATTCGATCGAGCTTTTGTGTGGCACAACTTGGTCGCAACGCTGTATAATATCGCCTATGCGATACAGAGTATGCTTACAAGTCAATTTATTATACGGCCGCAGACTAGGCTGAGCGAAGCGTACATTTGCCCGTATTCGCAATGAAAAACAATTGAAAACGCAGACGAACGGCGCGGTGGGATATTACGCTATCGATTTCGCCCGTTATTAATTTTGATATCTGTGTTTCGTCTGTCCTTTCCGCAACAAAGAGGAAGCTTGCGCGTAATTGTTTTCAAATTTCGAACGAATGTAATTCCCAACGCGATCAAAACTGTTCGATATTCTTAATTTGAATTCGTACCGTTACGCGAACTAGTTCGCGGCGATTTTCCTTCCATATGGACGTCGAAGTTTTTGTGCGGGGGCATGTGCTCGAGCATCTGTTTGGTCAGATTAGTGTTGTTTTTTTTTTGTTCCCATTCGAACCGCATAAAACATTTGGAATAAGTGACACGGCACATGGCTCTACCTGGCTTTGTCTGAGCACAATGCTGGCGTTAACATCTGCCGTTCATGCCGCGACAGCCGTGTGCCTCCATCAAGAATACTTCGGCGGCCATACTCGGTGTATTTCGTACGGAATTCTTTCTATTCGTTATTAAACCAATTAGAGGTCGACAGCGATCGAAGGTTAATGCGTTTATTTATTTTAAACACAATTGCACAAGCCGCCAATTGCATCAGCCGCGCACGAGTGCTCGGAACCCCCAAAGGTTACAAGCGCCAACCGAAATTGGATATAACCTCTCGTCGAATATCGGGTTTTCGTAGCGCGTTGGGACATTTCAAACTGCACTTCAGCATAACGATGCCCTCGAAAGCGGGCTCGCGAAACGGGTCTATTAAAATGGTATCAATTTTTTATTACATAATTGTTCCGAGGCGAAAAAAACTTCGCAACACTCGAGTGTTGCGAAGTTTTTTTTTTAAATTAGTTAAAACCTTCGCCGTTGTTTATACATCCAACAATTAAACAAACCGTCTTTAAATTAGTACAATGCGTAAGTGTCGAGAAACAGTTCAAAAATGTTTTACTTTTTTTTAAATACTTCCAGCCAGCAACACAATGCTCTTGCGTTTTTATAACAAAAGAATCGAACACTCGATGTTGAACGATAGAAACAATTAATCGAGTGGTCCGGACGCTGCGATGCAAGTTGTGAAACAATCGGCCGCGTAGTTGCCAAACAGTTGTGTGCTACCGCTTTTGTAATACATCTGGATCGTTTTGAAACTTATTAACCTGTTTGTTTTGCGCTCAATTGCGAGCACTCGCTAGTTTCAAAAGCCCCTCAAAGGACTTTACCATTGTCCTCGGTTTTAAGTGTCGGGACAAAGGGACGCGTCTAACGATCGAGTTACCTTTGTTTGTGTCTGACTCTAATTAAACAAAAGACTTTTATCTTTTCGGTGCTCGCCTTTGTGAATGTCTCGGGCAGGTGAATGAAATGATGCTGCAGTAAATAACGTCGGAATTGTCATTTTGGAGCAACGCCTCATTAAATCCTTGGCAGACTGTGCGTCGCCTTTAACGGTCTATGTCGTAAAAGTACAAAATTCGATATTACAAAAGGCAATGTACAAATGCAGCGGAACCGGCGGTGTGCAGTTAGCTCATAGTAACGAACGCTCCGCGTTTTGGAGCGGTGTTTTGCCGCAACAAATCCTTGGTGGAACCTTAACCCACTTGGATTATTACGAGTGCGCTGTGCGCTCGCCTCCGCCGGCGCCGCTGGCAGCGCTGCAGCCGCTTGATTTCTTTTTACCCACATTTAGATTTCGAACACAAGAGTTTTTTGTAATAAAAGATTGATGTCTTAATAAGTTCGATTTTTAAAATTGTTCGAATTCAAATGATGTTGACGTGTTTAAGAATATATGGAATACGCTTAATGTCAGCGTTGCAACGGTCACAACCGTCGTATAAGCAGGTGCATTTGCGACCTTGCGCAATAGCTTAGCTACACACTATGTGACATGTACACGTCTGGAAGCATTTATAACTGTAAACGTTTACTTTCGTTTGCAGCCCTGTTTGAAACGTGCCTTGCACTTAATTACTCACTACAAATAGCTAATGATTCAACTCTAAAACTATCCCGTACTAAAACAATGATATCATCGTGAAGCGCATGAGAGCGTCTGACGCAGGCCGCGCATTTGAATATCCCCTTGATTGACGTAAACGGAGCCGATAGCGCTGCCAAATTATGTTTTTTCGCCGTGGCCTAGTGATCTAGTAAACCAATGTCAAAGGTGTAATAAGCGGTCTTTGTTGAGTGCTGCAGTTTGTTTCGTGTGAAAAATTCCCACGTCGACACACACGGATGGAGATTTCGTTCGAAGTTTAATAATAATTTCGAGTGAAAGTTTACGGATCGACACCCGATTCTCCCGTAGGGGGGTGTGTATCGAATGCGGCGCGCCGTCGGCGCTGCACCGTTGGGGCGTGACGGCCCGAATACTGGGTCAAGCACAACGGTGCTTCGGCATTCATTGTCAACGCGGCCCGCAAGCGGTCGAACTTGACGTATCGGCGAGTTCTTTTCGCCCATTCCATAAGGCCACAGCAGCCGCTGCACTCGATTGCGACAAACCGACGTCTCACATGTTATCTAATAGCGACGCAATCTAAGCAGTGCAGTGCTTGAGGGGCGCTTACGTCGCAATTCCCCGTTCGCGTTTTATCATAGTCGAATGCGAATGGCGAGCCCCCCTCCCCCTCTCCTGTGGGGTCGTCGGCCGCGCGCTCCCAGAGCCTCCGCCGCGGGAATGATACACGGCTAATGGCCGAGTGCGTTCACCGCGTTAGAAAACCCACCGCGGTTCCGCGCTTTCTTCGTTGCATCACCGCATTGTGCCGTTTCGCGCGCTCTCTTCCGCCGCGCTGATGTTGTGCAAGCGACCGTCGCCTACCATCGAATTCGAAATTCGAAATGGCACCGTTCGAAATTCGAACGCGCAGCTCCGGTTGCGAGTAGCCGCATCGCGATTACGCCGCAATCCGATATCCGCGCTTTCTTCCGCCGACCGCGCCGCCCCGCCGCGGCTTTCGCAAGTTCACCGACCTTTCGCCGGCGTGCATCTCGGCCGCGGGCCGTGACATAATCGCTCGAGTTTAGAAATTACGATTTCCGCACTTTCCGCGTTGCGTCACCGGAATCTAGAAAAAACAATTCGGCGAGGTGAACGACCCGGTTCGCGGACCCTATGCGCGATCGCCGCGTCGACATTCGCGCAGAGCGTTGCTCCTTCCGTGATCTCATCTCTGCGGCGCAACGGGGTACAGTGAGCGTCGGCGCGTTCTCATGTTTCGGGGGTCCACTGTGCTATGATTGGTACGGTACGACGGGGACTTTCATCGGCCTGGTACCATTTCGCCGGGCGAACGGTACCCGCCGCCGTGAAAGTACCGCTGCGCGCCACTCGCCGCCGCCGCGTCTTCCGAGCCGAATCGCGAGGGCATCGTCCGCCGTCGGCCGTCCGTTTATCAACGCGATCAAATCATATTCGATACACGTTCTCGATCCGTCTCGAGCGTTTGAAATTCCGATACGCGAAAGGCCCATGAACTTTCGATGTTTTGAACTAGAAAAGTGCCGGAGTACGTTTTCCACGCCGTTCATATCGGTTCGTTAACTTGATCGTAATCATCCTTGCCCCGCTGTTGTTGTGATTTTCAAAAATACGGGAACCCGTTCCGAGCGGGTCGCATTCGCTTGTTTACTCGTGGTTTCAGATAAACTTAACGGTAGAAACCTGTTCTCTGTTTTGACGATTCCTTCCTTTTATTATTTGCGAATACAACGTGCTATTTACAAACACGGCGTTCGAGAATTTTCGCTTATAGCTATAAAGTATACAGTATTACTACAATTTGACGAGAAAATAATCCATCTTTGCGTGTTCAAACTGAGTGAGATGTACATTGCTGTTTTGATGAGAAGGGTTAATGTTACGTGTTTAACTAAGCCGCTGTGTATGATGTACTTATGTCGTCGTTTGAAATTGATTTCATAATGTAGGGCTTTGTGCGTTATTGTGGGGCAACGCGACCTCATTAGGGTCGCCTCAGCGGAGTTATTGAACCATCGGGTCGATTCGTTCTGTTCCAAGATACGGATCTCGAAATGGATTCGAGAGCTTTAACATATACGTTTTTTCCATAAAGTGCTTTTTTTTTAATTCCAATTCAGTCCATTACGACCCTACGATTTGAAAATGTTCACATTGTTTCTCCTATAACAATGTCGCCTTTTCGCGTGTTTAAGCCATTTTTTTAAAGGGCGAAAATAAATTTCGAATATTCTATTTTAAAAAATCTTGTAATATTTTCATGACTAAAAGGTAATTTGTATGAACAAAAATAAACTCTACAATTGCAAACGTCGCGTGGTACTACGAAAGGCTAACATACTCTTCAGTGCTTAGGGCGAAACCAGTTGAGGCAGGTGCCGATTTTTCCGCTTGCAGGCCATCGGAGCTGCACACAATGGAACCAGTTCGTATGCACTACATAACAGCCTGTACGTTTATAAATGGAAATTGTGAACGCGTTACTAGTGTGTCGCTCGCCTAATTACCATCCGAATACAAATATAATACCGAGTACATTTTCGCAACGTACGCCGATGCGCTGATAACCCGAGCGATATTGCGTAACAAGCGAACTGCGCTGATCTTTACGAATTCGGCCTAATGCTTCGCGTTTTTTTTTTTTCGGGTAAAGGGCGGTTGCCAGTATTACTGACAACTTTCTTTTTTTTTTAAGTATTGAAACGTCGCGTTAATAAATAATTGTGCCCCAAAACGTCCTATCAAATGACCGTTTATAATTTCGTTTAGCATTTGTAACACTTATCAACCCAATCGAATACAAATGTGTTCATAATAAGGAACTGGTTTCTTATCAATGTAAAGTCAACCTAGCTACTACCAACGTCTATATCATTATATTTCGATCTTATTTCGTTTTATCGAGTACATCACAAAATAAACCCGCCTAATATTAAACAAACAAACGTGGTGAAATTATTTAGTTACATTTCCACGATAAGATTCGAGTGAAATGCCGATAAGATTGCTCTAGCACTCAACCAGGACGCAGTAATACGTCTTAAGTAACATTATTCAGTGATTGCTTATTTCATGTACAAAATTCAAGCAACCGATAGCATTGTGAGCGAAAATGTATGCCGTGCCTATTTCATTCGTGCGCAAATTTATGTGTCGACTAACGTTCGCGGAATCTACAGAAAACAAAATGACAAACGTTACAGGAAAAAGGAAAATGAACATATATAGAAATGAACAATGATGCTTTAAAAATGTGGATAATAGATGCGTAGTCTGGAATATGTGACGTCATCCATCCACGACGGCATCTTTTTAAAATGGCCATTGTTTTTTTTTATATAATAAACACGCCGTCGCCAGTGTTTGTATACGTGTGCGTTATCATTATATAACATAATGAGTTAATTAAGTAATAATGTCATTGCAAATCGTCGGAGATTAAACCTATTTGTCGTCCCACGCGTTTCTGCAAGCACAAGGCAGAGCGTGTTTCGTAAGGCGAAATCGCAACATCGCTTATTTCGCGTTTTCGAAACGCCCCTGCGTCATCCGTTCCTTTAGGTTTGCGTTTTGCATCTGTGTAAAGTTGAATAATTAATCGAGTTGTTTTTCTTTTAATACAAAACTGCCAGTTGTAACGGTTACTAAACTTTCTCATTGTGGTGAAATTCGAACCCATCTGTTGCGTTGTTTCTATAGATTAATCAATGGCAAATGGCGACTTGTGTTATTGTTCTAGAATTCGAATGTTCCGATAGAATGCGTCCAGTAGAAAATGGATCTGTCAATCGGTTGGTGAGAGCTCACTCCGCGCCCGCCTACGCGAGATACAATTGTTTCGACACGTGTGCAAACAACATTATGAAACAGACCACCGGCCGGCGATTTAATACGTTGCGATGTACTCGGAGACGTTTTGCAAATCTGACGCGGCAGTTACAAGAGGCGTTACTTAAGGCCCCGCCGCCCTCCTGCAATGTAGAAACGTACGAAATAACACCGAGCTCTCGAACTTATCCGTATATACTTTGCAGTAGAGTCGGAGCGAGATCCAATACCGTTAACCAACCGTTTGCAATCCGCAGTACAGTTGCTATAACATTCGCAACATGCACCGCCCGCTATATCGCAAGCTCTTGCGGCTAACACTGCAATCGTTCTTTACGATTAATCTTACAGCCGTACGAACTGCCCGTGCGGATTTGGAACGAGTTGTTCTATTCTTAAAATCCATTCCATTTTTAGAAAGACCCAATCCGCGCTTACGTTAATGGACGAAGAAGGAAACGAGATCCGCGCACGCAAACCAGGATACAGATGTGCCCCGGTCAAAGAGGACTGAGCGAATCCGCTGTGGATCCGTTTGCGCCGAACGCCTGGTGGACAATGGGGCGTGCATAGTTTCGCGCTTCCGTCTCCTAATAATGCGCGGGAAGCGATCGCGTGGCGAAACAATCGCGGATTCCGGCCGCGTGCGGCTGCGCGGATGCGGCGGATGTGAGCGCGGCTTTATCGGCGCATAAAGGCGGGCGCACACATCCGCGGATCTAGACCGCATCTGTCGGCGCGCAGCTGCCCTCTCCGCGCCCTCACCTGGCGGCAGGTGAGGGCCGCGCCAAATACGCGCCACGTAAAGGACCTCGCGTGGCTCGCTTATCTTTGTTCGACGACGATTTCTATTTCGGTCCCGGGTCATAGTAAGTGACAAAGCAGACGACATAGCCCTTACTCTTAAATCAAACTATTCAAAAGGCACATCTCTGCACGTCTATGAAATGGATTTGCGTCTTTGTGCTGTCGAAACGAGCAGCGGCCTTAGCCGCCCAGAAACTCATCTTATTTAGTGTATTTATTCAACAATAGCTTTATTTGACGACGATATGGGTGAAATTGCTTTACAGCGCAGCGTTTCCCAACCGTTGCAGAAGTCGGAATTGTAAACGTTATGATGAGTTATGAAAGTGATCGTGCAACCCGACCACCGTGTCAGCTATACCGTCTCTCCGTTCTCGTCCTAGCGGCGGAATTCCTAACGGTAACTTCGAGGAAAATAACGCTGTCAATGGTCCTGAAAGATCGGGGGCGCTGATGAGATAGCATCGGACGTTTTTCGGCGAACCCTCGTCCCAAAGGCCGACACGTGCGCCGCCCGCGGACGGCGAAAGTGTTTCGAAACGCAACGCGGTTATATCGGGAAAGAGTCAATGAACGGAAGTGTTTCACCAGCGGTGACATGGGCCCGCGCATTTATCGCGCCTTGCGCAAGTCCGGGACCGTTTGCCCAATTCAGCTGTGCGCGGCCCCTCCGCCGCCATGTGTCGGCATGAATGGGCCGAAATGCTGCAAGTGCACGGGCAGCGGTAGATACGCCTACGCCGCCAACGTACACTTTCTACGGCTCTTTCTCTGTGGCGCGGCGGTCGATTGCAAAATGCCGGCGGGGTCGCGCTTTCTTCGCTCGCGACTCCGTGCTGGAGAAATTATTGCGACACGCCGCCGCGTACACCGACCCCGCGTTAGAAAGTCGACCGCTCACCGGATTTAACACTCGGTGCGGCCACGTAACGGTGTAATTGCGGCGGCCTCCGTGACGGAGATCGATGGGAATTCGGACGGCTTTTGGCGACGCACTGGACGCTTTCTTCGTTGCGCAACGTTCGCGTAACGCGCGGGTCATCGAACGGCGGCTGTGTTTCGTAAACGCTGCGGCGGGCAGGGAGCCGGCGGTGGAGGGCGCGCGGGCAATTGCGACGGGCGCGGTTTGCGCAACGGGCGGCGCAGTTGCAACACGGGAGGCGGGCGCCGCTTGGACCGCCGCCCGCGCTTGCAACACGCCACAGCGCAACGAGCCCGCCGCCCGCGCCATTGTGACACGCCCGGATAAGGCCCGCGGCACACGATCCGCTGGAGCGGAGCGGGAGCTCCGCGTGTCGCCGGCCCATCGCGCCGTTCGATTTTAAAACTAAAACAATTTTGCAACCGATGCTCGTTCACATCAGCGTTTTCGCAAGCGGCCCAGCGGCGCTCGGTTTCAAAACGTTTGCGCGCCGACTTGCGTTATCGGCGCGGCGATAAAGCGCACCGCGCTCCTGCCGCGCTCGCGAGACCTGAATTCTGGAGCGTGGAAGCTAACGCCGATAAACGCGGCGGCGGCTTTAGTGCGCCGCCCAGACTTCGCAACGTTTCGCAACGGTGGCCGGAGTTGTGTCGGCCCTACGCGAGCGGAGTGGACGATGCAGGCACATGCTTGCACCCGGCTCGGCTATCAATCAAACTTGGGGCGTCGAGGCGGAATTGTGCAACGAGGGCCGCGGTATAATTGGACGCGGCCGGGACGGTTTCCCAACGCATCCCGGCATCTCACCGGTGGGGCAACCGTTGCGACAGCGCCTCCCTTCGGCGCTCTGCGAGCCGCGGCCGCACCGTCCGGCGAAGGCGATTGTGCACCGCCGACGCTTAGGCGACATTTCGCAATGGCGCGTATCGGCGGCCGCTTGCGCAAGCCGCGCCGATATAAGCCGAGCAGGAAGTGCATGCGTGTGCGCATCTGAGCGGCCCGCCGCCATTGTCCGTTGCGAAACGGATTCAGGGCTGCGTTGGGCAACAGCGCTTGTGAAAACGCCTCCCGACGTCTCCCCGTCCCGTTTCCCGGTCCTCGCCGGAGCGAAGGTCGCGGCGGTGTGACGTCACCGCCCGCAGCTGAAAGACCGTACGGCCGAGAACGCGCAATCGCGGCCCGAGGCGGTTGCGAAGCGCACGTGAGTCAGTTCGTTAATGCGCCCGTTTTACATTCGGGTACGTCACGAACGCAATTAGACGCCGGAACGCGCCGGCGCGGCCCTAACTGGCGGCTAGTGGGGTCGCTAGAGCGGTGTCCTTTCGCCGCGTCGCGTTCGGCTTTTCGGGCCGCGCTACGTGCGCCGAGAATCCTTCGAGGCCGGCGCTCGGAGCGCGCTCGGAAATCCGGCCAACCTTCCGACCGCGTTGCGACAGCGCCGCAACTTATTTACCACGTTGCGAAATGCGAATCGATCGCGGCCGCAGCCGTCGTAAGGAGCTTTAATTGGGAACGATCGCGCGGCGAGGACGCCTCCCTAGGCCGAAATACACCTCATATCTGGACCACAGCCACTCGGAAGGTGCGCAAACAGCGTGCTACACGCGTCGATTCGGCCTCAAATAGAGTGTGTCACGCTCGTCTAGGCACGTGCCGATTATCTGTCGGGCGCAACTAGCCGACTAAACTAATAACTGTCTCCGAGCATTCGGGCTCCGTAATCCGTCCGTGCGGCATTTCGAGCGATAACCGGCGCCGAGTTGCGACACCGTTAACGAGAGTAACCTTTAACGGGTGCCAGCCGCCGCGCATTGTCACGATCTCACAAATGTAGCACGCCCAATAAATCACCGTTCGTCGTATCTCGCTACTGAACTTGCAGCCGCGTGCCGCATCGCTAATCGCTGCGATACGTACAGCCCTAACAACTTTGTTTGTCAAGCGGAGATTCGATCGAACCCAATACTTATCGACACCAGCTTTCGTAACGCATGCCGAGACTGGGGCGATGTTTCGACGCTACAGAAACGTCGACTCGCTCGTCTATGGCGATCAAAGCCCTCATTTTAAGGCTGTAATGAACTTTCGCTTTAAAAATAGATCAAGGAGGAACCCCTCGTAATGTCGATCTAACCAGAATTCCCCTTCGCTTGTATTAATAAACGCGCTAAATATATCCCATACGGTGATGCACGTCGATTGAATGCGTCGGAACGCCTACTCGACACCTGCCTTTCAACCCCGTGAGTTTCATTCCACGCTTCTAAATTACTTCGACTCATACGTATATGGCTAGTATGTAAATGTCTCAAAAACTCGAAAGCCGGGCGGAACCATCCCATAATTCCAAAATAATAAAGCACCCGACTTTACTCTAAGTCATACTTTTGCGAAAGTGGCATGCAAAGAAGTGATTCACACGATGTTACCAACCTTTCAAAACGCGCGCCGGTTACCTTTTTCCATAGACGATATGATATAGATAAACTTTAGTCGGATCTAATGTATCATTCGAAACGCTATCGTTACGTCGAGGTGCCCCATTCGTGTGCATTCGATGCGTTTCGAAACGACATGGACGCAAAATTCGGTGACGAAATGGGAATCCATTGCCATATCTATGGCGTTGGCAGTGATGCTGCAATCACAAAATACCCATAATAATTAACACAAAAGACGCGCTAACCGCTCTTTAATGACCTATATTATAATAACCAATAAGAAAAATAAATAATAAGGGAAAATTGTAATGTTCCCACAATAACTGCAATTACTCGAGGCCCTAAATGTCCAAATCTTGCATTATCTACCTGTACTTCATAGGCTATAGTGACTCACATACTAAATGTCACATTATGGGATATCGGAAATGATTTATTGAAATCGTACGCGATTTGAAAGCGCGCAATCGGACTAAGATACAGACAGGAAAACGTTTACAATATTGTATTCGTTATACGACAAAAATATATAAGTAAGATATGTGTGTGCTTTTGTCGTAAGATCTCCATATCTAAACTTGGGTTTCGTTTGTTGCAGGACGACGTTGAAACTGGAGTCGCTTGAAGATGCGGTGGTCCTAGACGATCCAGAGGAGGATCTACTGCAAGACAAGCGCGGTTGCCCGGCCTACGTGTCTCCGGAGATCTTGAGGGCCCATCGAACCTACTCGGGGAGGGCGGCCGACATGTGGTCCCTCGGCGTCATCCTGTACACGATGCTCGTTGGAAGGTATGTATCAATAAAACAGTACAAAATATACGTCTGTCTATCTACTAATACCGTAGTATAATACTAATCAAGTTATTAACGTGTATATATAGATTAAGAGCATAATTGCTAGTTGGTATATGATCGCAAAACAACAGAAAAACAAAAAAAAATTGGACAAGAGAGTAACGCCCAAATAAGAAGTTACATCTTGAATACTCGAATTAGTCAGCGACCTCTCAGACCGCTTAATCTCTCACGAATAAATTATTTACGAATAGGTCACTGCGACAGGCTCGTGTAAAAATGTGTAATTAGTAAAGTCAAACAAAACAATTACGTTCGTCGCAAGCGTTCAGTTTTTCTGTTATCAGTTTCATTTAAAAAAAAAACGTTCCGCCATATAACATGATCGTATCTGACATTGCGAATACAAAACGTCCTTTCGCTTACACTTGCGGCCGGCTAGGAATGCGCCCTATTCAACAAATAGGTTACTGGGTACAATTAAGCGCATAAATTGGGGGCGTCTTCACCTGCCGCCGTGGGACTTACCGTCCGACCGTTGGCAGGGGACGGTCACCTGTCGGCCGTTACGCGCCAACGGCGGCAATTACCGGTGCCCCGGGCCCACGTGGAATCTTGCGCACCTGCCGCAATGTGGCGAAGACGTTGCCGCCGCCCCAGGCGCACCCTCGCGTGCACCTGCCCTCTTTTGTTTTTCTTTTCGCCCCCTCCCCTCCCGCACCCAGTCCAGTATCAACCGCGAGACGGGATTTCGGCGCAATCGGCCCGCGTCACCTGTCGCCGGAAGGGTTCCTCCGTACCTGGCTTTTTGTCCCGCCGCCCGCATCTGCCGCGCGCCGGACTATCGCTCGTCAGTGCGGCGCCCGCTACTAAAAACGCAACTCCCGGCTCTCAATGTTGCGCGGTGACGATGTTATCGCGCGCGGACGGCCCCGGATAGGTCGCCTCATTAAGATCGCTCATTCCCCAGTTTTTTGGCGGTCCTTTTTTTGTGACGTAAATAAATCTTAGAGTTGGGTTGCTTGAATTCGCCTTAAGCCACACGTGGTCTAGAGCAGTTAGAGGCTTCAATGGTTCAGTTCCGTGCAAACTGAACGATAAAATTTTCTCTTTCGTTTTAAATCAATCGATGCTTTTTCACTATCTTTCACCGTCTCTCTTGAAATCAAGTAAAACGTTCTACTTATTTTGGATATCAATCGAAATGTAACTGACCGTATGAAACCACAACATTGAATTTTCGACGCGACACTACGCGTCCACAAATGTTACAATGATAATTACTAGCCTAACCAACGAGGTTTATTCGAAGTAAAGTCTGTTTTGCA
This sequence comes from Iphiclides podalirius, assembly GCA_933534255.1. NCBI lineage: Eukaryota > Metazoa > Arthropoda > Insecta > Lepidoptera > Papilionidae > Iphiclides > Iphiclides podalirius. The sequence continues at coordinate 3,756,299 of OW152816.1, forward strand.
ATTAAATCCATACAGTGTCTAACGGCCGCTTCCGCTTGTTGCAGGTACCCGTTCAACGACTCCGAGCACGCGTCGCTGTTCGCTAAGATCTCGCGCGGCTACTTCGTGGTGCCCGAGTGCCTCTCGTCGCGGGGCAAGTGCCTCATCCGCTCGCTGCTGAGGCGGGAGGCGTGCGAGCGGCTCAGCGCTAGGGACGTGCTCCGCCACCCGTGGCTGGCGCGCGACCCCAGGAACGAGCTGCCCCCGCGCGCCGCCGCCTCCCTAGACCGCCTCGTGCCCGACGTCGACCTGGACGACTGCGTCTAACCGAACAATCGAGCTCTGTGAACCGATTAACGGCCGCGGCTGCGCCGAGACGAGACGCACCAGAGTAGGGACGTCCGTACCTCGCGAAACGGCAAGTCTGTTGCCGTTGCGTCGTGCCCGACGTCGACCTGGGCTACTGCACCTAACTATGAACGACCTTCGTGGATCGCGGGCGATTGAACGGTCGCCGCTGAGCTGAGTCGACTCGCGAGTGGCTCGAGCTGTCACCGTAGTGTAGGGACGTCCCTATCGCCGCGAATCGGCAATCGCTGTCACGCCGCGCCAAATAGGGCTAGGTGATTGTAACTTAGTGATTAAGCTCCAAAGCGGTGTCCGGCGGCGGCGGCTGGACCGCACCGCCGGCCAACTAATTTATAGCGCGGGCCTTGGCGGCCTCGGCCTTGGGCCTGCAAACGCCAGGGCCCCCGCCCTGTGCTAACGTAATGACAGAATAAGTGAGACTGATATCGCGTACTTGTGATCTATACTATGCAGCGATAAGATCCATCATTGTTGTGAACGGTCGCGGCCGAATTCGTCCGGCCGCAACAGCTGTCGATGATTCCCGCTGAGCCCCGACTTAATCGTATCAATTTCACACCAATATAGATGGATATATTGCATTGAAGTTGTTTCTATAGGATTAGGTGAATTACCTAGGTGTGTATATTTTGTATTTATATGAGAAAAAAAAAATAATTAAAAGATTAAAGTTATATCGTGTAATTGTGATCTCCACCGATGTTATTTAGCGTTTATCTGATTGCCATTACGTTTTTGCGCTGAAGCGGTCATATTTCTGTTCAGCCACGATCAGTTGCTTCCATCATATTATAGTTATTTTGATTTATATTATTATATTTTTTTTAATCTTGATTATTCGGCATATATATGTGCGTGCGAAATTATTGTTTTGTTGTATCTTATCGTAGCGCGAGGAAATTGTGCTTTTCTTTTTTATACACACACATATATATTCGCATCACCATGTACCGAATACGGTCGTTAGAATTTGGTCTGTGCCATGTATTTAATTTAAAACTAATTTATTGTTGTTGTGATTAAAGCCGCCGCTGGCACTTTTCCTTCTGTTACTAAATTGATGTCTCGTTTGGTACTTGGTGTTGAGTTTTTTTTTCTTTAATTAGTAATCAATTGTTTTGTTAAATCGTAGCCGTCTAATCGAATGACGTTCTACCATTAAATCGTTTACGCAATCGGCGAAAAATCATTTTGTTTCTTTCTTTTTTTGTTGTTATCCTTATTCCGTTCATCAGACATGTGAAAGCCGGTACTTCGTGCATTGAAAGCGTGGCATTGAAATAGGTAGTCAATCTTTCATACTGTTGAAAGAGAATTGTACAATAGTAGTGTACTGTAAATTATACTATTAACTACTTTAATTTATACAAACTGTACATAGAGCTAAGATATTTTAAGATTATCAGAAAAAAAAGAAAGAATAATAGAGGGAATAAATAATATAGAAAAAAATGATCGTACTTTAATTTACACAAGATACTCCTTCCGACCTAATGGCATCACCTGATACATACAGCGTGCGGTTACAACCGCGACAATAAATGAACACACATATAGAGGATAACTTTTTAAAATTGTATTTTTAAATATCAATATTTACCGAGTTATTGTATATGTAATTATACTTAATAGTCACTCTTGCCTATGTTTAAACAACTATTTTTTTTATGTGAAAAGTTGCCAAGCGAGACGGTTCACCTGATAAGTGAATACCGTCGCCCATGGACTACATCATCTGCTACACCTGCGTAGACAACCTTTTGTAAATTGAGCTCCGGCCACCTCACTCACCAGACAAAACGCGAAAGTATTATACTTCCACTTTACGGCGGTCATCTGAAGTCGTGGTACTTACCCAGACGAGCCTGCCCAATCGTGCAACAGCCAAGGCTGCTTCGTGGCCCTACCACCGAAAACAAATTGCATACAAATATTTATCCACATAGTAAGACATGATAGTCTAAGGCCCGGTTTCTGAAACATTGATCAACGTAGATGTTAACTAATGAGCTGTCAAATGGCTTTGCATGTCGTCTTAGTTGCCAAAAGGATGGTTAAACTCTTAGAATTGATCAATTTGATTATTAAGATGATTCTGATAATGTTAATTTGTCAGCAGACACTGCCATAATAAGCTATTTAATAAGTCATTGTATTTTCACACTGCTATGTCATTTAGAGTCAATATAATTTCAACTTAGCTTGTTTTAAATGATGAAATATAAGTAACAGTGTTTGAGAATTAACAGTGTTAATTGGCGTATTCAATGAAACCGCCAAAAAAGAAGAAGTTAATATTTGATTTCGACTTTGGCCAATAAATCTTTAGTAGACTTAAATTTTACTTATCACATTTTTTTGAAACTCATTCATGCTAATAATACTTGAGATATTTTACTTACTGTATAAAAATAATTCACTAACTGGTTGGTCGTATAATAAATAGGTTTCAACTTAGTTCTTGTGATGTCACTACCTGAATAATTAACCTTCACACTTCCTGTAATAAAATGGAATCCTACTTAAGAATTTAAATACATAAATTACTACCGTGTAATACAACCAAGATGAGAACTTTGGACTTACCAATCTATTATAAACAGTGCTAATTGTTCAGCAGACGCATTAGCAATCACTATATATTATTTCTAAAAGGTATTTTTATTGGTACGCCATAACTTCCCTAATTCTTCATCAAATTAATGCTTCAAACGTCATTTTTGTTGCACGAATGGGCAGGTCCGTCCGTCCAAATAATGCGATGTCACACTTGTGCATTCCGTTTGGTGAAAAAGGTACAAGGGACCAATTTTATTAAAGCGGCGGTTATCACTTACGTAGAGCGAACTGACAGTTCGTTTGCCACTTCTTATATAAAAAAAGATCGAAAGATTTATTAAAAAAAGTTGTTTAATTCTTATAAAGAATTTATGATACTGCCATCTTGACAGTATGTCTAAATGAAGGATAACGAAGTAGAGTGTAGACAGATGCTACCATTCCAAGAACTGTGCGATGATTTCGCACGGATCAACTAGTAATAATTTACGTTAACATTTCTAATGAATCTATTAATGTTGCGCCATATCACTTTTGTTGCTACTTTATTAGATTTCGATTACAATAATGATTGTTAACTTTTAACGGGAAAGTCCACAAGAAACTCTTCTACCTAATTTACACAGTCAAAATGACTTGTCATGTTTAGAGAACGACGTAATACTCCTCTGATAATATGAAGGTTATTTGTCCAAGACAAAAAAACACGCAAGATATACGTTTAACATAGTCACGTTTAACGTGAGTAACTAATCTATTTATTTATTTCACTAAATAGTTTTGGTGAATATTCGCGAAATCGCTCCATTACGAGTAACTTAATGATGATTTTTGAAAATCCTGTTTTAGAAAATGACAGCCATATCTTTAAAGCAAGAGTGATTAGGCTTTTTAACGGTTTTATCTAATGCGTTTAGCACCAATACTTACATGATTACTGAGGAATTTAGCCATTGAGTGCGTGGTTGATGAAATTTTCTAAAGCGAAAAGAAAAAAAAATGTGCAAAATTAATTTATATTACGGCTTTAATTTATGGATTGAATGGCCAAAGCTCACAAGGAAATGCTTACTTCCGCAATTACTAAGCAATTTTAAATTATTATTTAAAGTATACTCGTGTCGAAATCGACAAATGAAAAGAAAATTATTGTATCACATTTTATTTATAGCTAATATTACAAAAAAAAATTAAATACCATCAATAATTACACAACTTATGAAATTTAACGGCTAATTAGGATCGTAAACAACATCATCATTTATTTAATAAGTACTAATTTAAACTTCGCGTCGAGAGAGTCGCTCGATTTTGCGTTTTAAAATAAATTTTCCGTTCAACGTTAATTGCTATGTTATGTTATGTAAGATATTACTCATCGAATGACTAGGGCCGTAACTAGTTTAAACTTTTTTTAAACTCAAATACTTGATAAGGGTGTTTCATAACGAGTTTCTCAGTCCCAGCGCGGCGTTGTAGCCAGCTAGAATTAATCAGCAGCGGCTTGCGAGTGTAAATATCAAACAACATTGTCTCAAATATTGCAAAATATTACGCAAATTTACACAACTCCTGAAACGTATACAACATGTCCTCGGAAGTATTTTTTAAGAATACTCTGATAGGTTGTTATTTTTGTTTCGATTCCATTTATTATTAATACAGCAGACATATATTTTCAATTTAACTTACCAAAGACTCGCATAAATTATTTTTCTTTATTTATACAAATAAATAGACGGACACAGAGTGAAGTATATATTAGTTTTATTTCAGAATTTCACATGATCAATATTGTTTCGGGACCAGACACGCAGTGCGATTACGGTTTTTGTCATATTTCGAAATACCATTGTAATAGGTTAAGTCAAATTGATGTCGCACTTTATTAATTGTTAGACACAAATTTAGCCATCATCAAAAAAGTTGGGAAATAACGGCGGTTGTGTTACTTAAGAAAAAAAAAAACAACTAAACTTTTTTTACATAAAATTATACTATGCCACAGCTCCTTCAGCATCAGATTGTATGAACACTGGACCAGATTCTGTGTAGATAGATTTTTAGGGTCTAAAGATCTCACTACGTTAGCAATAAATGATGCTTTCGATATAAGCCTTCAACGACCCGGCCATCGTAGATATTACATTCCGTTTGACATAATGGCGACCTAGGGTAGTTGAGGAGTATCGATGGAGTCACTGCTTTTTATGGAAATAGTTGGTTCTATATACCACAGCCAGTTTATTGTAAGCGCCTAAGGGGGCTATTGTAGAGCGGGAGTTTGGGGGGAAGTTATAAGAACCCATCGAAGGCATAGCGCTCGTTTAAGGCATAGGGCTAGTGGAAAGCGCTGAGGCGCCCGAAGCCGATCGGGGTGCATGACGGGGGAGGGTTAGACTTTATTGGAACCCATCGAAGGCATGGGGTTCGTTGAAGGCTGACGGGCGGAAAAAGGGTCCGATTGGGACGCGTGATAGAAGGGTAAGGGGGGCTGGGGGCTGAAGTTATTAGACACCGATCGAACGAGCCCCTCGCGGGCCCGATTGGGAGGGGTGGTGTGGTGGAGGGGTAAGAGGGGCGTGGGGGCGTTCGGGGCTCAGTAGAGGCGCTCCGCCTGCGAGGGCCCATGCACGGCCGCGTACTCGGCCATGCGACGCTCCAACTCGGGCCTGAAATGGCGAATGAGCCCCTGCACCGGCCACGCGGCGCCGTCGCCCAGCGCGCATATCGTGTGCCCTGCGGACGGACCGGGAGAGAAATTTGTAGAGAAAGTGCGAAAAGGTTGCCGCCGCGGTGGGAGTCGGACCCACGTGCTCGGCATTCGCGGCCTCACGCTTTAGCCACTAAGCTGCGAGCTTAAGCGTAAAAGGCCGGCGTAAAGTAGACACAATAAAAACTTTCGCTTTTCGTCTGATGAGGCGGGACATCTGCAACCCTCGGGTGTAGGAGATGTCCCGCCTGCTCTTTTCGCCGCAACTTTTCACATAAAAAAGTTTCAATGTAAGCAAAGTATCAGCCTATATGTCCCATTGCTGGGCGAGGAAACTTCTGTCTGTCTGACCCTATGTATGCTTAGATCTTTAAAACTACTGAACGGATCTTGATGCGTAATGTTTTTACTAGATAGAGTGATTCAAGAGGAAGGTTTATATGTATAATGCATTACACCCGTGCGAAGCAGGGGTGGGTCGCTAGTGTGATTTAAAATTTCAAATTAATAAAATGCAATGTCTCAACAAAAATTTTAAGCGCCTAACACTAAAAAAAATATAAAGGAAACTAAAAATAGAATTACTTATTATTCAGAAATTTAAATTGTTTATAGTGCTAATCTTTGCACTTAAGATTGAACATTAAAATATGTAGAAAAAGTGCGAAAAGATTGTCGGCGCTGTGGGAATCGAACCCACGTCTTCGGCAAGAAGACCGAAGACGTGGGTTCGATTCCCACAGCGCCGACAATCTTTTCGCACTTTTTCTACATATTTTAATACTTATTATTCAGTCAAACTGAGACGTTGCATATATTTGATGTAATAGTAATAAGATTTGAAAGGTCGAAACTAATTATAAGCGACATTCAAACTCGATATTCGAAGATACATTTGCGGAAGCGAAATCATTAATTTACTTTTGTGCTGATCGAAAATAACATCGGCTAATAATATACAAACAAGTTTGTAAAAATTATTAATTCGTGTTATATGTCCTTGGTAACAAAAATAATACAAAACTAAGACCCAATTATTTCTAAAAAGCATTGGTAGTGGACATTCTCAGTTTCTATCTAAAAATATTTACGTGTCAAAAATAATTATAAAAAGTTATGAATACATAATAAAATATATAACGTAGCTTATATTTTCTTTACACTTAACTTTACGTATTATTAACATTTATAAATAAAAATATCTTGTTATGTATATATATATATATATTTTACATTTTTTGTTACACATACCTTCGATTTGCTTGGAGATTTCCCACAGCATATCGATTTCTTTAGGCGACGCGTTGCCATCGACAAATCTGTAAAAAAAGTTTTGAAATAAGTTTGCACAAATTTCACTAGAGTTCCTAGAAGAAAGTAACATTAAGAACTAGATGTGCTTGTAATTGTACTAATATAATTAATGTATGGGGATAGCATGGGTCTACCAAGCTCGCGAAAACACAACTTTTCCACGGAGTCTTTTATTTTTTTCCAAATTAGATATTCAAAATAGAAGCAATTCACTTACTTATTGATTGTCAAAAAACACTACTACCGGTTCGGAAAAGAAGCCACTGACCCGAGCAGAACCGGCGAAAGGAACTCAGAGGGGAATTTTTTTTAACAAAATTTGACAAAAAAGCAACAAACGTGTACAATATATTAAAATCCACTTAAAAGAGCTAGGAGCAAACAATTCATTTCCAGAGTGTGTTATCATTTAAATAATCACTAAAACTATAACACAGCCCCGGATCTAGGGGGGGGAGGGGGGCAAGCCGGGGCCTACGCCCCGGGCGGCAAGTTATGAAGAATTATTTCATAAATAGAAGACAACAAATCAAGGTTATGGACTGTATTAGTGATGTGGCAAGTTGTAGCTATGGTGTTCCTCAAGGAAGTATACTCGGCCTAACGCTCTTTCTGATATATGTTAACGGTATTTGTGATATGAAACTTGATGGAACAGATGTGTTTATGTATGCAGATGACACTATTTTAATTTTTCACCATGAAACATAGACGGCAGTTCAAGCACAAGCTGAAAAACAGCTTCGAAAGGTGTCAATGATGCTCCAAAATAGTCTTCTAACACTCAATATCGAAAAAACTAAATATTTATGTTTCAGTATAACGAAGGCAACAAGTCCCCATACCAACATTGAATTCGAAATGCCCATATATCCCTGCGATACTAAGCCATTTTGTACCACTAATAATGAATGTAAATATAATATTTTAGAACGAGTTAACCATATAACATACCTTGGAGTAACCGTAGATGAGAATTTAACATGGAATCAACATATTACAAATGTTGCTAATAGAGTAAGGAAATTAAAATATATTTTTAAAAACCTTCGAGATGTCGCAGATCTTAAGCTATTATTATATATATACAAGGCACTATGGCGATAGCAAAACCACGCACAGAATTCGCTAGACGTCATTATAATGTGATAGGCCCACGTATATACAACAAACTAATACGAGATTTTGAAGTCATACGTATGTTTAATACTTACGGAATGAAAAATTATATAATTAGTTTCATGATGGTACTAAATTATGATGCTAAAGAACAAATTCTAGAAACCATGAAGTAACACGAACAAACACACACACACACACACACACACACACGCGCGCGCGCGCGCACACACACACACACACGCACGCACGCACGCACGCACGCACGCACGCACGCACGCACGCACGCACGCACGCACGCACGCACGCACGCACGCACGCACGCACGCACGCACGCACGCACACACACACACACACACACACACACACACTACATTACATGTAAAAATGTGTACGGCACTGACTTCTGTAAAACAGGGTAACCCAGCACAGGAGTCAGAGTTCGAAATATCGTACCTATTTAATAAATGTGATTACTATAAGTGTTTTCTTTTTGTATTGGTTGCATGAATAAATTATTATTATTAAAAAAAGGTAATTGCAATAAACTATAAATAAAAAATTAATAAAATAAATCTCTTTCTCTTCGTGATAGAGTTCGTAACGAAGACATCCGCAGTAGAACAAAAGTAACCGTCATAGCTCGGAAGATTAACAAGTTGAAGTGGCGATGGGCCGGCCATATAGCTCGTAGAACCGATAACCGTTGGGGAAGAAAGTTTCTCGAGTGGCAACCTTGTACTGGCCATCGCAGTGTGGGACGAAGCCCACTAGATGGAGTGGGCTTCGTCCATTTGCACAGCCACCTGTGCAAATGTGCGGGAAGTCGATGGATGCAGGTGGCTCAGGATCGTGTTTCGTGGCGGTCTGTGGCCTATGTTCAGGGGCAGTGGACTCAAACCGGCTGAATTGATGATGATGAAATAATAAAAAGGTGCGTGGATTCCCTCCGCGCGAAAGAACTGAAACTTCGAGTGCAACGCATTCACTCTCGTTCTGTCTCTTTCTATTCGCCCTCCGCAGGAGCGTTGAACGTTAACGCAACGGCGCTTTCATACGCCCTCCATCGTAGCGTTGAACGTTCAACGCAACCTTGTTGGAGGTCGCATTGGAAGTGTCACTTGAATAAAAACAAACGGTGCGGGCACATACCTGTATATGATCTTGTTCATCCAGGAGACGCCCTCGCGGCAGGGCGTGCACTGGCCGCACGACTCGTGCTTGTAGAACATGATGAGGCGCGCGATCGCCTTCACTATGTCCGTGGAGCGGTCCATCACTATGATGGCCGCCGTGCCGAGGGACGTCTGCGCCGCCACCAGCGCGTCGAAGTCCATCATCACCGTCGTGCACACGCTGCGGACGATGGGTCACGTGTAAACAACGGGGATGCGCCCGCGTGTCGCACACAGACAAGAAAGCGCGCACGCGTGCACACGCAGGCGCGCACGCGTACACACACAGGCGCGCACGCGTGCACACAGGCGCGCACGTGTACACTCGCACATCCGCGCACGTGTACACTCACACAACCTCAAATTTAAAAATGTCTTTATTCAAATTGACGCTTACGCGTTGTTATAAAACGTCGAATTTCACATAAAAATTAATACTTAAGTTCGTGAGTGAGTTACTACCGGTTCGGAGAACTGTTTCCGTTGAGAAGAAACCGGCAAGAATCTTTTGGTTACACAAACTTGAGTACCTACACGGACACAAAATACACCCAAATTCTGAACAACTGTTTATTGATTATAGCACGGCGACAATGCCCAATTGTCATTGAGCGCTGTGGACACTCGGAACACAAAAGGAGTCACAAATGCGTTGCCTTCGAGGAAGTAATAAGCTGTCTTCTCGCTCTCTTCTCTCTATTACGCGCATAACACGCTTACTGCACTCTCACGCAAGAAACAACGGCGGCAGTATAAAAAACAGTCTTCGCTGTTGCACGAATGGGCACGTCCGTCCGAGTGAGTACCACGACCACACAGAAGACCGGCGTGAAGTAGAAGTGTTATGAATCTAAGTATCGTCTGGTGAGTGAGCTAGTCGGAGCCGGCTCTGTTAACTTTTGTGCATCTTCAGCCCGTCAGGCTTGAACCGCCAGCTCACCGTTTCACATAGAAAAAAGAAAGAAAGAAAGGAAGAAAGGAAGAAAGAAAGAAAGAAAGGAAGAAAGAAAGGAAGAAAGAAAGGAAGAAAGAAAGAAAGGAAGAAAGAAAGGAAGAAAGAAACACTAACTCCTTGGGTATGAGGGGCGTGGAGGAGCCGCCCGGAATGATAGCGAGCAGGTTGTCCCAGCCGCCGGTGACGCCGCCGGCGTGCCGCTCGATGAGCTCCTTGAGCGGGATGCTCATCTCCTCCTCGACGGTGCACGGCGTGTTCACGTGGCCCGATATGTTGAACAGCTTCGTGCCCGAGTTGCGCGGCCGGCCGAACGACGCGAACCACGAGCCGCCGCGGCGGCAGATCGACTGCGGGCCGAGAGATCGACACAATTATTATTATGACTAATAAATAAATAAACATATCGCGACGCATTTTGTATTATGAAGGATATACAGCGTGTCTTTGCAATCGCGACAATAAATGAACACACATATAGGGGATAACTTTTTAAAATTTTATTAAACATTTACATTCTTTAAAAATCAATATTTACAGAGTTATTAACTTTTCCAAAACAAATAATTTTAGAACACCCTTACCTATAAAACTGTAACGTAAAGTTCATTCGTAAAGGTCACAAAGCATAGGAATGGGTTGAATGAATTTAAAAGAGACAAAACATACCGTTATAGGCTTGTAATACGACGCTGTGGCGCGAGTTCTATAGGTGTTACAACTTTTTTCTTTTTTACTTAATTAGTTTGTTTGAAAAATATATTTTTTTAATTATGGATTTTGTTGAACGTTAATATTTTTTATGATTATTGGCAAGTAGCGTTAGACGTGTGTTCATTTATTGTCGCGATGGTACCGACACGCTGTATAAATAAATATATCCGACGCATTTCTACACAACGCTTCTAATCCAGAACTAAGCGACGCTTGTACTATTGGTACTGGATTACTGATAAACACATTTTTATTTTGTAAATTAATAAATATTTCAACAGATGGACGGCAACGGCTTCATATGAATCGCTACATAGTATAAAACAAAGTCCTCTCGCTGTCTGTGTCCCTATGTATGCTTAGATGTTTAGAACTACGCGACGGATCTTGATGCGGTTTTTTTTTTACTAGATAGAGTGATTCAAGAGGAGGGTTTATATGTATAATACATTGCACCCGCGCGAAGACGGGGCGGGTCGCTAGTGAAAGATAAATAAATAAATGTTTCAGGACGCATCTTCACACAACGCTCTCTAGTCCCAAACTAAGCGACGCTTGTACTGATAAATATACTTAAACATAATTTTCTTTTGTAATTTAAAGTTTATTTGGCAAAAACCAGTCTAACATAACAAGTAAAGGGAAATTTCCGAAAAATAAAAACAATATAAGTCAAGGTAGATTTTTGTACTATGAAGTTTTTGCGAAGATCTGAATCTCCTGATATCTTTTTATCGTGTTGACTCAGAACCTGAATTTTTATACACCTAATAGGGATAGTATATGGTATAAATTTCAACTTGCTAGTTGCACCCATTCCTGAGAAAACCGGTGGTGACACACGGACAGACGGATAAGAGAGTTATCTTATAATGGTTCCTTTTTTACCTTCCTTTTACCTTAAGGTACGGAACCCTAATTAGCTTGTTCCATATTTAATAATAGCTTTTGTCTTTATGATAATTAACACTTCTATAGACATTAATTGATCTGATTCTTTCATCGAGTACTTGGATGGAAGAATGAAATTAATGATTAATAATTATTACATCATATGAATATGAGATGGAAAGCTTACACACAGTTATAATTACAATAATTACTAATGACTAGTCAGTAGTTGAGCAATATCAATATTTCTCAACTATGCAACCATTTTATTCAAATAATAAGACTATTTATTTTTTTTACCGCATATTTAGCCCGTTAAAGCTTTACTTCGTATTATTCATTTGATACATGATATTCCAAGCACTTACAAGTATCTAGTACCCGGAGGACCGAGCTTTGCTCGGTTTTTTTTTTTTTTTTGTAAATCGTGTATTTTGGAAATTACATTTAGATACAATTTACTGAGTTATGAAATATGCATAATATTATTGGATCTTACCGACCTAATAATAAGAAAATATGAAGTGGTGTTTTTTACAAAAGAAACAACTTTAAAAAAAAAGGGAAAAAAATAACAAAATAACAAATCGACAAAAAATAAAAGATAAAGAAAGCAATGATCTGGAATCGAAAAAAAGTAAAAAAAAGTGTGTATATGATCGTGATACGAACCACGGCCTTCTGTTTAGTGGCTGTTTGTTAGCGGCCGCCCGATTACCGACCGAGCTATTATAAAATTTTTTTTTTCGGTGAAATTTACCGTCGTATTCGAATAATATTTTTTCATTCCCTGAAAACTGGGATAAAACGACATTTTCTAAAAATGAAACCTAGTCAGATCGATTTTTCGCCCCCGAATCTACGCACATACTAAATTTCATGAAAATCGTTGGAGCCGTTTCCGTGATTCCAATTATATACATATATATATATATATATATATACAAGAATTGCTCGTTTAAAGAATTACTGTAAAAAACTATGTAGCGCTAGCAACACAAGTGTTACCCACATCCTATAGCTTCAAATTAACTCTTTCATAGACACAGACAATACCAGTAGCCTCAATACCAGTATGCTCTAACTTACACAGGAGAACGGCAACCATTGTTCAACAGGTGTCAATAGGGGCGAATCTCATGGGGCACCGCGGGCCCGTGTCTACGGGTGTCCGAAAACGGGGCGAAACTCACGGGGCACAGCGCGGCCGCGTTCAACAGGTGCCCCATGCGGGGGCGAAACTCACGGGGCACAGCGAGGCCGCGTTCAACAGGTGCCCCATGCGGGGGCGAAACTCACGGGCGCTACGGCGATCGTCTCCACGTTGTTCACGGTGGTGGGGCAGCCGAAGAGGCCCACGTCGGCGGGGAAGGGCGGCTTCAGGCGCGGCTTGCCCTGCTTCCCCTCTATGGACTCGATGAGGGCCGTCTCCTCGCCGCAGATGTATGCGCCGGCGCCGCGGTGCACGAACACGTCGAAGTCGTAGCCCGAGCCGCATGCGTTGCGCCCAATCAGTCCCGCTTGGTACGCCTGCGTTAAAGGGCCTCCATTATACTATTTGTCGGAGTTTGTTCAACGCTACATTCCATTATATAAATTGTAATCACCCATCCTATATAAAAGACTAGTAATGGAATTGCAATTACATTGGGTAATTCACGGTGTTGTGGATACGAAATTGATAAAAAATAATTTTGGAAAATTTCTACACACCCAGCCACTGTACTGAGAAATGCAAAGCACATGTTATTAACGGTAAAAGCAATTTCAATTTTATGATTTAAAAAACATTCAATTGTAAGAATTAATTATTCAATGCATAGAAAAGGAGGAATATTTGAATATTTTATAAAAAAAAAACATTGCCCTCACTTTAGGATAACATTATCCTGTGTTTTAAGGATGTTTTACAAACATAAATTGCACAAGGACCCAGATGCGAAACAACTCTCTGTGTCGCAAAAATAGTTGGGACAACTATAGTGTGGGAATCGAACCCACGAACCCCGACGCCAAAGCCAATACCTTGGCAATTGCGGCACGGAGTCATCCTATCATATAAATTACTCTTCCTGTATTCATCAGTAACATCTACTTGCAGATATCTTTATAGAGATTTATTATTAAGATATATATCTTTGTTTCTACAATAATTAAGTCAATTTATTTAGACTTTAGAAATCAGCTGTGGTTTTGCAACACAATGCCAAAAGTTATAAATAATTATTTATAAGGAGCTATTGCAACTATTAAACTGTATAGTGCAGTAAAGTACATGTACAAATGTATTTCACTTTGTCATTAATGTTTGTGTATGCGAGTTGTCTTATTGACATGTTAAATAAGTTTCTGTTATTCTTTCACTTGTTGCCAGAAAGTTTACTGACCTCTGCAATGGCGACCTGCAGGTTGCTGGCCTCATTGTAAAACTCTCCTCTGATGTAAATATATGCAGCCTGTGCTCCCATTGCACGGCCAGCTATCAGGCACCCTTCAATCAACTTATGTGGGTCGTGGCGCATTATTTCACGGTCCTTGCAAGTGCCCGGCTCTCCCTCATCTGCATTTACTACCAAATATTTGGGGCGTCCATCTGATGGTTTGTTCATGAATGACCATTTCATGCCAGTAGGGAAACCGGCACCACCACGACCACGAAGACCAGATGTTTTCATTTCATCTTAAAATTAAAAGAATAGAATTAAATTTTTTCACAGTGATTACGCAACTTATCTATTTCTACATATTAGGTATATTGTTGGGTCATAAATTCTGTTACATAATGAATTTTATTAATTTGGAATGCTAGCACAAAAATATTTATTCAATTCGAATTTCGAATGTTTTATGAAAATAAAAATGAGCACTATTTCGAATTTCATTTGTTTTCGAAAATTAAGTGGATGCTTAAAATAGATCAAGTTACTGTTATTGAGTAAAATCAGCTTTCCGAATTACTTAAAAATTTGAATATAACCAATAGATTTGTTTATCACTCCATCAAATCTCGAGAATCCAAAGAAATCCCATGCAGAAACTGTTGGCTCTTCAGATGGGTTAAGCAGAACGATTGTGAAAAGGGAGTCGACTGAAGTCTTCAAGCTTATCGAAGGAAAACAGGAAATTAATGAACCCAACACTGAAGATGAACACGGGATACGTTGATGACAGTGGCACGCGAAAAAAAAAACATCGTAAATTTTTATTGGAATGTAAAAAAATTATCCTGGAGTAGTGCTACAATAAACAAAATGATGATGTGTAAGCCCACAACAGTGAAGAAGCGAGCAGCCGCACTCCGTGACGTGAGAAAGGCGATAAAACGAATGCAGGTGTGTATGAAAATACAGTCCTCTCAAACTTTGTAGAACCTCTTTCTTCAAATTTATACTCAATAACTGACATGGTGCTTTTCAAGCTTCTGCACCAGCTCATTGAGCGAAAAGTACAAAAAGCTAGCTGGCGGTGTGTGAATTTGACTTCATCTGACATGAAGACTAGCCCTCCTCCAGTCCAGATTTAATTTATTTTTATTTTAATTTTATAATTATAATACATGGCAACACTTGGAGGAAAAGGCTTGCTCGAAGCCTCATCTTCATTTTAAGTATTCAACATTATAATAATGTATATCCATTTTTTGGCCATCTATTTAATGAGTAATGTTGAAATATGACTTATGGTACTGTAAATAATTATCTATTAAGCTTATAATCTTTGGGCATAGGACATTACAAGCCGTGAAAGAAGAACACAGAAATCCAAGAAAAGAAAAGAATTATACAATGATCATAAAAGGTTAAACTCTTTATTCTCTTAATTGTAATATATTATTAATAATATATTCTCATTGTATAAAAAATTAAATATTTTAATAACAAGTACTTAAATTTCATAACAATAAGCAATAATTACACTTGATACATAATGTAAGGTGATTATAATGTGAAAATCTGAACACGGAAATGTAAAAAGTCAATTTTGAGGGAATCAAAAAGAACTATACGTACTGACAATCCAATCGGTCCCCTTCAGCAAAATTTCTTTAGTTTTGTACCAATCACCACGCTTCAAGGCGCCTTTTAGTCGCCAGTCATGACGTCCGTAAAGATTGGTAAAAATACGATCGCTGTCCGCCAAGGGCCCGAACTGTGTCTTCGTTTGTGCAAAACGAACTGATCCATTGTTGATGTTCACTAGTGAACCAACGACACCTACGAATATCACAATTATGTAAGCAAGTCGACAACGTTATACAAATTAGGCATAAATAAAGGAAAATTATTTTTTATACCAATCACTCAAGTAGTAAATCACTCGAAAGTGATAAACACTAATTAAATTGAATTGAACATAGCTCACCCAAATGCGTTTTAGACCCTTGAATTACTCTCGTCAGCGCGCCAGCCATTTTCGCAAAATGTCAATTTGTCAAAGTCAAGTTGTCAAGTCGTTATATGTCATCAGCTGTTAACATTCACATAAACATCGATGGTAAACGGACAATGGACAAGCAACATCGCAATTTGTATCTAATCACACTACACTACCTATCCATGTCTCACCAATCCATACCCGATTCTATTGATTATTATTTTGATATTTAAAGTTTGGTTTGTGGTAATTCTTAAGTATGCAGGAAAGTTTCACATTTTCAGATCTGAATATGAACCTAACATGAAGTAAGTATTTTCAATATACTTACAAAAACTAGTTTAAAGTGATATATACACTTTAAACTAATTTCACTTTAAAATAATTATTCGTAAAGACTTAAAATTTCATTATATAAATCCTTCAGCTCATGCATCCGAGACAAACAAAGACGACGCATTTACGACTCCCCGGGTCACCACGTCAATGCCTCCGTTAGTACTCCGAGGGCAGAGCATCTATTGACCGATCCACCATAACTTATCTCTGGTGTACGATAAATCACGCGCTAAGCCTTGTCCCCTAGGTGGATACTCTTGTCCACAAAACTAGATCTACTGGCGCGATATTACGTACCGTCTTGACATCTGCCGACCCGAACTAAGCTCCCATTATATGTTTTTTTTATGCGAAAAGTTGTCAAACGAGCAGACGGTTCACCTGATGTTAAGTGAATACCGCCGCCTATGGACATCTGCTACAACCGCGGGTTACGATGCGTTGACAACCTTTTGGAAATTGGGCTCTGGCTACCTCACTTACCAGATAAAACGCGAAAGTATTTGTCATACTTCCAATTTACGCTGGTCTTCTGTGAGGTCGTGGTACTTACCCGGACGGGCCTGCCCATTCGTGCAACAGCCGAGGCTGCTGCGTGGCCCTACTACCGTTAAATTGTAATTAATATTCAATCTTGGCTAACTTACGCGGTGCCAGCATGGTACGCCTTTTCCAATCAACAACAGAATCTGTCTCTGCGAACTATCGTGGAGACCAGGACGCTATTTCATGAATGATGCTAATGTAAAGGATCTGTAAATCGAACCCCTTGAAACATTTGTGGTCCGTCTTACCTGTCGAATGTTCGACCGTGCGGACAACAAACCACACCCTCACCTACAAGGCTTCCTCCAATTCCATGCACGTCCTCCTGAATGGCGCTCGCTCCCACAAGATATTGCTAATGCTTGTCCTTGCTATGCCTAGGGGGAACAACGAACTGGGCAGTGGGACTGATGACCAATACATAATTAATACAGTATAACTATCGTTACGGGGATTTATTTATTTTCATAGTTAATACAAGTTCGGTTAACATCAACGTGAACATTGGTACTAAATACGGGTCTACGTCTATCGACGCTGAGTGTTAACATTGAACGAATTGAGCGTATTTGTAATAAAAAATTAATAAAAGCACTAAAAACGCTTCCGTGTATCATATAGGATTACATAATAACTTCGCTTTATCGCCATACTGTTCGAGCCGATATAAGGCACATTTTTCGGGAGGACGGTGTAGGTTCTATTCTCCGATGCCGTACACGCCCAGCCCATCTCGAGGAAGTATGTATGACTTACGCATACGTTGGGTATCATAATAAAATAAAACTAGTTTAATAAATTTCACGTAAGAATTAAGAAAATTGTGTGCCCTTTGTTATTTATTGCGTATCTATTCCTTCTAATCAGGGATGTCGAAAATGAATAAATATATCGATATATATAAAAATATCAATATCGGCCTGGATATATTGTAGAGAAAATATCGATATTTTCTTATTAAGTCGTAGAATCTTATAAAGTACAAACCCCAGTCCCTGTTGCCGTCCAAGAAAAAAGGTATGTCAAGGATTCAATATTTGACACCTACGGATTCTATGCCTGAGCCTAATTCAAACTTGTAAAAATATCGGTTTTGATATATGTATAATTATTTGTATCAATATAATATCAGATCAAAATATTTCGGTTGAAAATATCGAAATTTTTTCAACATCCTTAGTTGCACTGCTTTTCAATCAGCTGCCTTGTTACCAGGTCATAAAATCTTTAACTTTATTAAAAAAAAAAATCATCTTGACACTTATTTGTTTTGCTAGCACTATCAGTTTATGTTTATCACCAATATTTCAGTGTATGTCTTATCTATGCTTTGAAGTTTTATGTGCTACAATATGACTAAAATGATATCAAAATCAATGAATTAATTATCCGATTGCAAGGATTGTAGATGTATTTTAACCTTTGAGACTTGTCAACTAAAAATGGCAGCAGTGATTCCATCCGTATCAAGGCTTTCAAATAGAATTATAAGGATACTTGGATGTAATCCTGGACCTATGACATTACAAGGAACCAATACCTACTTGATTGGAACTGGTAAAAGGTGTGTAAGTATATCGAATAACTTTATTCACGCAGTCTATCTAGAATATAAGTAAAATCAAAAACATTGATTTGGTTAAACGAATATACATTCATTATTTGACATTTTTAGCCGCATTTTATTAGACACGGGTGATAAAAATGTCGCAGAGTATCAAAAAAACTTAAAAGAAATAGTTCAATCGGAGCAGGTAGACATCGAGCACATAGTTGTAACACATTGGCACCATGATCACATTGGAGGCGTCGAAGATATATGCGGGTCTATTGCAAGTAATAAATATTTAGTTATTATTAGTCTATAATAATGTGCTAGAACAGTAAAATAAAATGATAATTTTATATACATGTATATTATATTGATATTTTTTGTATATAGAGCAACCTAAAATATGGAAACACAAAAGAAGTGAGGATGATTCAAAAGATGAACCATTGTCAATACCATTGAATTGGTTGTCTGATGGTCAAGAGATAAGTGTGGAAGGTGCCACAGTGAAAATACATCATACACCTGGACATACCACAGATCATGTTATATTGACATTGTTGGAAGACAATGTATTATTCAGTGGAGATTGCATATTGGGTGAAGGCACAGCTGTATTTGAAGATCTCTATACATACATGATAAGCTTAAAAAAAATATTGGCCTTAAAACCCAGTGTTATATATCCAGGCCATGGAAATGTTGTGGAGGTAAATTAGCTTCTAATTGTTTACTGTAATAATGCATGTGCTCTGTGATAAATATTTACTCTATATTCATTTGTAAAAGCAGCATATATACCAAAGAAAAATTGTTGTCTTCTGGATTTTAAGGTTAATAAAAAGGATTTGGATCAGATAGTAGCAAATGAGATACATAAAATGTCTTTGCTGTAAATTATGGAAAATTTATTGATTTTTTATTTATAATATATTGTTAAATAAGCAAATAATAATTTCATATACTTAGATACTTATTTCACTAATAGTTTTATCTAGCCCTGATTATAATTTATGTGAATAAAAAAGAGTTGTGACATCATAAAATGTCTTTTTTTCAGGATCCAATTCAAAAAATTGAATACTACATAGCACATAGAAACCAGAGAGAGAATCAAATACTAGAAACTTTGAAACAAAATGCTGATAAGCAGCTTACAGAAATGGACTTGGTAAAGATTATATACACTGAAACACCCAAACACTTGTGGCCAGCTGCTGCATATAATGTTAACCATCACCTCATAAAACTTACAAAGGAAAAAAAATTGAAACAAGTGGATGTAGACGGGGAAAGGAAATGGCAGTACATGCATTTTTCAAGTTTATAAAAAAGCAAATTGTTGGTTCAAAACTAAACTAATTGTATATTGGTTGTGTTATCTAATTAAATAAGTTGTTTCTGCCAGTTACTTTTAATGTTTGTCTCTTCCCAATGAGACATACATTTTTTTTACATCTAGGTGAGATTTGGTCTAGTTCTAATCAGTATTAATTGTTGATGTAAAATACATGAAACTAAACACATGTAAGAATTGGTTTATATTCAGTTATGAATTTTATAATGAATATTGAATAGCTGCACCAAAGTATGAATGTTATAAAGTGCCAAAAAACCATTTTCACAAAATATTCATTTTTTATAAAAGTTTGTTACTTCAGAAACACAAAAGTAAATATATTTACTAAATATTTTGCAATGAAACTCTTTAAGTTCAAAATGGTGATAGATGGTGGTGAACAAGTCATGTATGTACACATATGCAACAAATGTGAGCAACAAGAAGATATATGATTTTTCTGAATTCAGCATATGTGCTCAACAAGACTCGAACCTTCGAGAGATTGGCCACCATTACTTAAGATGGTGAATATTTATTTTTAAAATGGACCAGTTCTGCAATTGTTTAATATACAGCGTGTCGTTACCATCGCTACAATATATGAAAACACGTCTAACGCTACTTGCCAATAATCATAAAAAAATATTAACGTTAAACAAAATCCATAATTAAAAAAAATATTTTTCAAACAAACTAATTAAGTAAAAAAGAAACAAAATTTGTAACATCCTATACAACTCGCGCCACAGCGTCGCATTACAAGCCTCTCCTTCTAACAGTATCTTTTGTCTCTTTTAAATTCATTCAACCCATTCATATGCTTTGTTACCTTTACAAATGAACTTAACGTTACAGTTTTATACATAAGGGTGTTCTAAAATTCTTTGTTTTGGAAAATTTAATAACTCTGTAAATATTGATGTTAAAAGAAAGTAAATGTTTAATACAATTTTAAAAAGTTATCCCATATTTTCTTATTTTTTTTAAAACATTGCCCTTACTTTAGGATAACATTAGTGTTGTAGGGACGTTTTACAAACATAAATTTCACGCGGACAAACACCCAGATGCGAAAAACTACCTGTGGGTCACACAAATAGTTGTCCCGTGTGGGAATCGAACCCACGACCCCCGACGCCGTAGCCAATACCTTGGCAACTGTGCCACGGAGTCATCACCCTATATGTGTGTCCATTTATTGTCGCGATTGTAGACTCGCTGTATATTAATTCGATTCAGACATGTAGTCAAAAATGATACGATGTGACATAATTTATGATTTAATGTCATTACTTAAAGTAATGGATTGTAATATTAATTGCGGGGACGCTTCTCGGGCGGCGCATCGTCGTCTTGGAAACCTTGGTGCTTAATAAAATCCAACAGGTACTCCTTGGTTACTGGATTGAATATGCTTTCGACTACGGCTGCAAAAGGAAAATTTTATTTTATATTGATTAGTCAGTTTTGTTAATAAAATGTATGTGTGCAGACACACAGTCAGTTTATCAACCCGACAAGAACAATTAAAAAACTCAATTTGCGGAAAACCAATAAGCCATAGTATTGATAGTTGACCTCGAAAACTATTCAGGATATCGATAATATCGTCTAAGTCAATACTGTCGATAGTATCGATGGCTCACCAAGTGCCAATACTACTACTTATACCTGAACTATTGATAGATAATCGATTGTCTATCGATATGCAACACTACTATGCTCATCGCACAATATTTTTCTAGCAGTGGGAATCGAACCCACACCCTCTGACGCAAAAGACAGGTCCGCTATCCATTGAGCCAGTCGGCTCGTCAAATTTCCTAAGTTTTCTAATTTGTTTGGACGTCTAACGCCCTGGTTAAACTTTATCAATTCATCATTCTGATCAATTCAGAGAGTTTAACTATCCTTTTGGAAACTCAACATTTGAAAAGTCATTTAACAGCTGATTAGTTAACTTGTACGATGATCAGTGTTTCAGAATACCGGGCGTTAGTTGCCAGTAGAACTAACCTTCTGCCGTGTCCCTGCTGTTAGGGTAGGACTTGTCCGTCCTCTCCCTCATAAACACCCACTGGTTGTTTTCGTACTTGCACTCGATGATTTTGTTGTGCAGGTGTTTAATCTCTTTAGTGAGTTTTATCTTCCCGAACGAATTCTTCTCGCGTCCCACGAACAACAGGCCTATTTTCTTCGTCAGAATGCTGTGAGGATGCACATAATTATTAGTTGGCTACAAACAGCCGCCCTCAGAGACGACAATTAGTGCGTAACTAGCATTAAACTCGTTAACTTTAGAAGTGGTCATATCACCAGTAAAACTCTCAATCTGAACTACGTAAATAATCTTATTTAATTACACTAAAGTGCTTATTTTTTATTATCTCTTTGATGGTGACCGTAAGTACATGAATTGGGAAATATTTTATTTAAGCGAGAACCCTAATTATGAAAATACTCAAGCGAATAAACAAATATAAATTATTGAAATGTCGTATGAAAGATTGCGCGAAGGCCGCGGATCTTTTTTTTTTTTAGTTTTAGAGACTTTGTCGCAGGCGTTTTTTTTTATGTAATGTGCTAAACATTTACTTCTTTTTATACGTGTATTGGAAGCTCTAGTAGTGTTCGGAACATAATCGTTTAATAAGTTAGCTATAATTTTAAGTGATGATTTGCCATGTGCTGTGAGGAAATATTCTGAGAATATGTCAAGTCTGCCCAAATCATGGCAGACTACTCCTTTGCCCAGCAGTGGGACATATAATGTAAGGGCTGTTTCTTTAACTACGCTCAGTTATCGCGTGGACAATTAATACCCGCTAAATTTTTGCGCGCTTCGTACGTACCCAACTCCTGTCTCGGTGACGATTTGCAGCCTGAAATCGACGCTGTTCATGTCGCTTGGCTTCCATTTCAACACCTCCTTGCAAGCGCCCGACACGTAAGGCTGCAGTTGGAGAACACCCACGGCTACTTTAATTCACCCCGACTGATGTTCGCGCTTTCAGTCCGTAGACCATGAGTCTCATCAAACGAATGACTAGATATGGCGCTCCATATATATGTATACACGCATGGGAACGTCGTTTTCGATTTATTTTTAATGTGAGAGGGCTGCAAGCGAGCCGGCGGTTAACAGCCGCCCATTTGGACATTTCCAACACCCGTAGGGTTGCAGATGCTTTGCCACGGATCTTGACTACCTCACTCACCAGGCCAAAAGAAGAAGTATAAACACTTTTGTTGCTGGTCTTCTGTGAAGTCACAGTGTTACTTACCCGGAGGGACCTGCCTATTCGTGCCACAGCGGAGACTGTTGCGTAGCCCCACCACCGATAGTTTTCTGACGCATTCTATGCACTTTGCTTATCGGGCACGTCTTATATGCCTCTAAGACGTTTCGGCAAGAGCGTATCGGAAAATGACACCTATTGTCATAATATACAACTGCTTAGAACAACCGCCAACTTTGCAACCGAACGAGTTTGCCCATACGGGCAACCGCTGATGCTACTACTAGGCCCCTAGTGATATGATGATTCAATCTTTGTATTAATAAGGCAGTTCGTACTACGGAAATATGCTAATATGGTGCCACCATGACATCTCGTTAATAGTAAAAGATTATTATTTAATATTAATAACATATTACTATACAAGTATTGGTATTTATTAACTTTTATTATAACTGTATTATGCTGCTGGTATTTATGTGCTAACGGCTCAATCTTCAATGAAATTTGTGTTGTTAATGTTTTAATTTTAGTGTCGAATATTTCAGCCAGATCGCGCAATTCAGGAAATAAACGAGTATTGTGTGAAAATGGCGTCCTTCTGAGGCGACCGAGGCGAAGAATCTGATGGATACTGCCTCAGTTCCTGTTGGAGGCAGATGAATCCAGAGGATAATGCCTCAATCACTGTTGGAGGAAGATGAATCCGGAAGATAGTGCCTCCTCCACTGTTGGAGGAAGATGAATCCGGGGGAAAATGACTCCACCACTGTTGGAGGAAGATGAATCCAGAGGATAATGACTTTGCCACTGTTGGAGGAAGATGAATCCAGAGGATAATGACTTTGCCACTGTTGGAGGAAGATGAATCCAGAGGATAATGACTTTGCCACTGTTGGAGGAAGATGAATCCAGAGGATAATGACTTTGCCACTGTTGGAGGAAGATGAATCCAGAGGATAATGACTTTGCCACTGTTGGAGGAAGATGAATCCGGAGGATATACTACCTCCAACACTGTTGAAGGAAGGTGTAGGCTACATTCATACGAAGCTCACCTCCTTAGCCGGCTGGAATATCAGCCCGTCGGGTTCGTGTGTCAGCATCTTAGAGAATTTCTCCTCTAACAGATAATGGGTCATTTTTATGTCCCAGAACTCCTTCAGATGCACGCTAAATGGTCCCTTGCCGATCATGCCTTTGGCAAGAGCCCTATTCCTGTAAATAATTGTTTCTGTTAAAAAAATTCTAACGCCAAATGAGTTAATAACTATTGTCTACAGTTAAAACTAAAATTGCAATGTCAATTATTTCAGTTTATTGAACTCTGTGCTTTTGAAATTCGTAGCATTCATAAGATAGTTAATTACAGTTATACATTGTCTCTGTTCAAAAAAATGTTGCATTTGTGAAATTTCATTACCTCGGATTGATAATCTCTTTCTCTATGCACATAAGTCTAACGGGAAAGAAGGACTCCCTGCCGACATTCATTCCTTCGAATCTGATTATGTCGTAGCATAAGTATCTCGTCTTAACCTGCCCGCCTTCTTTGTCCTCCACCATTTCCTGGCGATGAAAATATTAAAACATCTCCTACAGGGCGTCAAGTAACATAATTGAAGCGATTATCATCATCATTTTGGCCTGTTCCACTACTGAACATTGACCACCCCCACAGATTGCCATTAAGCACGAAGCACACGATTGCACAGGACGACACTCCATCTAGAGAGGGGTCGTCCCACATACTGGCGATAACAAGACTTTTTTTATCACCAAATTGAAGTTGTAGGATGACAAATCATCCGACATTTTTGTGATGTATGGTCGCACTCACCAGTTTGGGCTTGGTTAGACGTTAAATCGATTGTTATTACAAAGGTTAAATTAAGTGTCTTAGATGAACAAAACAATGCGTTAGTGCACCATTTAACAGTTGTACCTTGTCTCTGAATCGAATAAGTGATTCAGGATCAATTGTGAATATTTCGTTATCAATACAAACTCAACAAATTATTTTTAGGACACGTCAACAAGGCAATAAATAGCGAAGCGCGTTCCACTTTTACGCAGGCAAAGCTACAATCTTTTGACCAGACCTCTATATAAATAAAAATAACCCCATTCAAAATATTTAAAATTCAATAAATAATCAAATTGTAAAATTAATTGATTAATTAATTATTTCGTATAGAATCCATTTCATGTAAAGTCTTAGTGACAAAAATTAACAACAAATTACTCTTACGCCCGGTTTCTGAAACACTGATCATCGTAGATGTCAACTAATCAGCTGTCAAATGGATTTTAGAAACCGGGCGTAAAAGTATCTTCCCATTACCTAAGTCTACTTACGTAATACTTTAACGCCGCGCACACAGCTTTAAGTCCCGCACGTAATTTTTATAAAAATCGTTATTTTATAAAAAATTTAATGACTTTATATAACAGAGGTAGTTATCACAATATTTATTTTTAGATAAGGGCCATAAAACTTAGAAAAATCAATTGAAATCTATCCAGTGCTTTTTAATGATGGTCGTACAACAGTAGATCTCATATTTTTATTTATATAGCTTTTTGCTTTAGCTTAGCACTAGCTTTTGCCCGCGGCTTCGCTCGCGTTGGAGCCCTTAAATACATATCTATCCCCTTTAAGAACCTTTATAACCCTTTTTCTAATTAAAAAAAATAGCCTATGTCCTCTCTCAGGCTCTAAACTATCTATGTACCAAATTTCATTTAAATCGGTTCAGTAGTTTTGGCGTGAAATCGAGACAGACAGACAGAGTTACTTTCGCATTTATAATATTAGTATGGATTGAGTGGCGATTTTTAATAAAAAAGTAATTATAAAGCCTGCTATACAATTTACCCCATCCAGGAGAGTATTCTTAAGATGATGCATTGTCTTGTTGTGAAGAAACTTCAGACCGTTCACTTTGAATATACAGTTGTCTCTGTCCACCATGAACACCCTGTCCTCTCCATCGATCAACATCATGTATCTGGAGGGTAAGGAAAGAGAACGCAAGCTCAAATGTTATTCATCGCACCGAAGAAGACAGAGACGGATATAGCCGTCTCCATATTTCCTGAAGACTTATTTGGATTTCGAAATCTAATAGACATCTCAGCCACTTGAACGATTGTTATAAAAGTTAGAAAAAAATATGTAGTCACGTATAGGAGAATAATAAATGATAAATTTGGAAAATCGAAACCACATCTTCGGGATTCGCGCCCTGACGCTCTAGCCACTGAGTTAAACGGCTGATTGCCTCAGCGACTACATATATTGTTTGTATATACATTGTTTTTTAGCATTTGAAGCAATGCTTGGTGCATCCATTGTTATATCCTTTCCAGCAACAAACAATTTCGAATAGCGTTTTACAAGGACAATTCGAACGGAGAGATGTGGCACAATCCATGACCCACCTGACTCCATCCGCTTTCCAGGACACCCTGTAGGGCTTCCTCTGCAAGGATACAATGTTCATGTGGGTCATGGAAACCGGCTGCGAGCCGGGGAAGCCCTTGCCGGTCCACTTGCAGAACTCCTGCACCTTCTTCTGTATTTGTTCAACGTCCTTCTCATTCTCGTGGAAGTCCACGCCGCTTATAATCGGCACGAACTCTTTCCTCTTGAATTCCTTCCTATTGTGCCTGTCCTTCTTGCCTTTTCTCCCTTTGCTGCTGTCATTGCTGCGGGGCGATTGCGAATTTATTAATGTTATTTTCTTTCCTTTATACATACAGGTCACATGCACGGACGTTTAGTGAAATTTTGTAGGCCTAAGCGTGAAATCCATCTTCTTAGCTCAATCAAATATTCCTTTGTCAACAGCACAAAGTATACAGCGTGTCGTTACCATCGCGACAATAAATGAACACACATATATGGGATAACTTTTTAAAGTTGTATTAAACATTTGAATTCTTTAAACATCAATATTTATTAAATTTTCCAAAACAAAGAATTTTAGAACACCTTACCTATAAAAACGTAACGTAAAGTTCATTTGTAAAGGTCAAAAAGCAGATGAATGGGTTGAATGAATTTAAAAGAGACAAAACATACTATTAGAAGGAGAGGCTTGTAATGCGACACTGTGGCGCGAGTTGTATAGGATGTTACAAATTTTGTTTATTTTTTACTTAATAAGTTTGTTTGAAAAATATTTTTTTTTAAATTATGGATTTTGTTTAACGTTAACATTTTTTTATGATTATTGGCAAGTAGCGTTAGACGTGTGTTCATTTATTGTCGCGATGGTAACGACACGCTGTATAATAATAAACTTCGATTTTTTTTCCGCAAACCAGTAGTAGCATTTGATTAACTTTATTACTTCATTTGTTGCATCATCGTAAATACCTACGATACAACACAATAATAAATGTATTGGAGACACGTAAATATTGTGTCTGTGGATTATTTGATCCCGGGTTTTTTTTTGGGAAACCTTGAGGAACAGTGACAGGCTTTATGTTACGAGATTAATTGCTATATATTCTGCCCCCTTTCTCTAGTTCTCTACCGATATAAGGCAACTAAATGAAGTGCAGTGCTAAAATCTTGTATAAAACTGAAAAAACAGTATTCTAAAGACAGTGATCCACACAATCAAATCAAAGTCAAACCGTATCTTATGATTTTTTTTGTGGCAAAATGGCAAACAAGCTGGCGGTTCACCTGATGTCAGGTGATAAGCGCCGCCCATGGACATTAGCAACACCCGTAGGGTTGCAGATGCGTTGCCACCTTTTAATAAAGTGGGCTCCGGTTACCTCACTCCAGATGAAACGCAGAAGTATAACAGTTCCACCTCACGCCGGTCTTCTGTGAGGTCGTGGTACTAACTCGGAGGGACCTGCCCATTCGTGTAACAGCGAACACTGTCGCTTGGCCCTACCACAGTTCTTGGAAAGACCAATTGTATCTTTAAAAGCCCAAGGAACTAGAGACTAGGTGAAACATATACTTATAGTTGTTGTTCACTCTAGCAGAGTCATACTGTTTCAAAAAAAGTTCAAATCAATCAAATCTTTTTCGAGAATGAAAAGCTTTAAGTATGCAGTAACTTTTCTAATCAAAGCTGATGGACGGGCAAAGAAAGAATGATACGTATGAAGACTTACGCAGTGGACGTGTTGCCGAAGTTTTGAGAAGAATGTGACGACAGCTCAGGTTGCAAATCTTGATAATCCCCCTCTTGATACTCTTCCTCTGTAACGGCGAAATCATGAGAATCAGATCATCATAATACACCTAAAACTTTCTAAGATGCCACTTAAATAAGGGATAGACAGACCAAACTAACGCCATCCATGTTCAAGCAATAACTTGAATAAGAAAGCGATTGCAAGCCAATGGCAAAAATAAACAAAACCGACTTTAGTGATGTCAAAATACATTTCCTATTTCATTTTGAAGAATTCCAGAAGAATGAAATTAACACGGCACCTCATGGGAACTTAACTGAACCCACTGGGGAAGGGCCACGCAACAGTCTTCTTTGTTGCACATATAGGCAGGTCCATCCGGGTAAGTACCACGAGCACACAGCTGACCAGCGTGATGTGGAAGTGTTATACTTCTGCGTTTCTTCTATTGAGTGAGGTAGCCAGGGCGCACTTTATTAAAAGGCGGCAATGCATGAACACTGCGGGTGTTGCTAATGTCCATGGGTGGCGGTCATCACTTAACATCAAGCGAATCGTACTAGCTCGCTTGCTACATTCACACATAAAAAAAACAGTTCTGAATGTATGACGCCAATATCTATGGACTCAGATCACACTATTGTCAAAATGGCATCAATTGATTCGCCAGCTCATTTGCCAACTTCTCAATTAAAAAAATAAAGGCAGCATTACAAACAATACTTCGAATAATGAATATATTAAAAATGTACTAAACTATAGCTATAATTTACTACATTTTTTTCAAATTGAGTTTAACTAGCCATAAACCTAAATATGTTTATCTGTAATATCTACAGGGAGGCTTTTCTAAGTGTATCCATTTCTTTTAATTAAATTCTAGACATAAATAATGTTATATAAAAAATGATAAATTATATAATAAATCACTCAGAAATAATTAATTACATTCATTTGAACTTTGAACGCGTGATTTATACGCTACTCATTTATTTTACGCAAGATCATTCATAACTAACACACAAACAAGTTCGTTTGTGTGCGTGAACAGTAAAATTTAGGTATTTATGAATGACTACCGCATTGTCTACAAGTTCTGTTTTTTAGGGAATAGAATGGGAAATTTGAATTTTTTAAAGTTCTGATCTCTGCACTTAAGATTGGTCATTAAAATATGTAGAAAAAGTACGAAAATATTGTCGACGCTGTGGGAATCGAACCCACGTCTTCGGCATTCGCGGCCTGACGCTCTAGCCCCTAAGCCTAACGGCTGATTGCCACACCGACGAAAATCTTAACGTCTTTTATCTACATTGTTTCTTAGCATTTGAAGCAATGCTTGGCGCATCCATTGTTATATCCTTTCCAGCATACAAACAATTTCGAATAACGTTTTACAACGATAATTCGAACGAGAGATGTTGCCATTGCTTTTTTGAAAGAATAGAATGGAAGGAATGGGATTTTTTTGAAAAAAAAAGTTTGTTTATATTTCAATAAACGATTATACTACCGAGTCTGAACCTCCTGTGTAAATTTTGGCACCTTTAAAAAAGTCTCCCTGTATATTAAGGTACCTTCACACCATTGAGGCCTCGGGGGTGCAGTGGGAGCAAAGTCTGATGGATCCTCCTCATACCGCCTGTACAGCTCATCTATATAATCTTGTTTGTATATTCCTGGCTCTCTGTGAAACATAAATGTGACACTGGTGTACTCTTTAGCTGATCACAGAAGCCCTTCCTAAAATACTGGGGGCCACCAAGGGCTTTGTATTAAATAACAACTTGTGTGGAGTCGTCTCATCAGATGCAGCATAGTTTACTCGATACAAAAAAAAGTATATTTTTAGGATAATGTTACTTTTTTCACCTTACCTTACTTTTGAAAAACTATGCAGTGCTGCATCCAAACTGAAATCCATTTCCTCAACCATATATGAAACTATTAAAAATCCAGTGCGGTTGAAACCGTGCGTGCAGTGCACTCCAATAATATCTTCTGGATGGTTTAGTTTGAAATTTGTTATGGTATCAATAAATTGTCTGCAACAGAATGTGTATTGTACCAATATTCTTTTCTTGCATTTAGGAAATTACCTCACAATGGTTAAATTAAACTCTTTCGACTATTCGCATAAGTATCCGTAACCTTAAATAACTGCTTAGCTTAATCGCTAATAGGGTCTGGACGCGTTATCTTGAATGCGCAGGTTCGAATCTTGGCAACAGAAATTTGAAAACTTTAAAAATTTGCAAGTTTTATTTAAACAATTTAAAAAATGATCACATATTCAAAAGCAATATAATATATTCTGGAAATAAATCAAAATATACAATATATTTTAAATAGTACAATCTAAGAATTTTACCTAGTTTGTTCTTGCGTTGGTGTTTCTCCATGACCACGGCATGACATTTTAACATATTTGCACCCATTTCTTTCAACTTCGCTTTTATCGTAGAATCTAGTAGTATTTGTGAGATCAATCCATAATCCAAGCTTAACCTAAATAAGAAAATGATGAAGGCAAAACATTAAAGGAATTAAATATGACGAAGACATCCTTAACGGTATGCAATGGAGGAAGATAGCAATGGAGAACAAATGGGAGTGGTCTGCTACATGTTAAGCTTCATTAGACACAGCGCCTATGGAAAGACTAGGTTTCTAGTTGTAAAGTCACTTGTGCATTACCAAAATCAAAGAATTTGCCCCTGAAAATGGCTGTGGATGTGTTGATGAGCAGTTCTGCACGTTGATTTCTCTGCATTCAAAGGTGAGGAACTACAGTAATAAATTAAGAAACAAAGTAGTTACAAGACAAAATTGAGAAATGGAAAGCTATAAAGAGAGTACAAAATAGAATAGATCTAAGTCTGAAGATAATGATTTACTGCCGTTGAGGTAATAAAATCTAGATTTGTATCATATTTTTAATATTCAGAAACGGATTCCAACAACTCATCCAGCTTAATCATAATACATACATGTACCTTATAGTAATATTGCTAGGGAGTTTGCATACATTATCTAATGCTTATACAATAAAAGTAAAATAAAGTTACTGCCTATATATTTCCCATTGCTGGACAATGACCTGTTCTGCACAGAAAGTATTGGACATAGCCCACCCTGTGACACCACTGCAACAGACTCACATAAGTGACCCACATCCCCACATGCACATTCTCACATCACATCCTCATATCATGTGAGCTACAATGCGGACAGAAACCCTACACTTGACCTTATTAACATAACAAAAATCAAAATGACAATGAATATAATGCTATATATACTGTAATATGAAGTAGCTGGGTATATTTTAAAACTAAATTAATCATGCGGTTATTTCGGGTGGAATGACATATTTAGATATCTAAACAAAATTAAAGTAATTGCTATATTGACATGAAATTTATACTGTGGTATCTGATTGATTGCAAATTCTCATTGAATATATAGTCAAATAGCAAAATACTTAATGACATTTAAATAGCAATTTTGAATCAAAAAGAAGAACAATTGAAATAAATACAAATAATTCATGTCCCTGGTCCCTGGATATAATCCTTTCATGTTTGCATTACAATAAACAAACAAATATAATGATAAATTTTACAAAAACTGCTAAGTATTTAGATAAATAAACAATTTTCCTTTTTATGCACGCCCCTGTAAAGTTGATACTTTGCAGATTGTTAGAACTATTGATAACATATTTTACTGTTACATCACACAGCTGCAGTGTTACTACTAGGTGGATAGCAGTAAAGGGCTTGAAAATCTACTTTTATTAAAAAAATGTTATGCTAATGACGGCTTATAAAAACTTTGAACATAATTTAAGATTGTAAAATGAAAAATTGTTATTAAATAATTTAATTTGAATAGTTCCCAAAAGGTGACGTACCTTCTGATAATTTGGATTTTAGGTACCAAACTTAATATTAAACAAAAATCAGCTGACACGTAGAAAACACGGTACGTACCTTTAACACCTTTATGTTTGAGAACAGATTTGATGGAGTAAATCGACATTCAGGAGGAACTTTTTCATCGAATTGCGACCCTAACGGTGTCTTAAATGCCAGAAAGGTGTTAGCAATTAGTTGTATGGCATGTTTGGGACAATTGAGCCAACGATTTGGAATTGGCCCAGGATCCCTATGTGACATGGTCACGGTGTAGTTTAAACTCAATCTAAACTCTAAATTACCGAAACCTTTTGTCAAGCTTGATATGCATTTATATGTTTCTTGATATTAAAATATATTATACATCTTCTACCCTTACAGTCAGAAAACACAATTACGCTTCACTGGTAATTAATACTAATAATTATTTGCTAGCTACGGCTGAACTGAAATGTTGCAAGCAACTTGCAACCACAGAATACATATAATAATTATTAATGTACTAAAAAAGGAGAAGAACTCAAAATTAATCAATTGAGGGAATTGTTAATCCGTAAATAAAATTTGACCTTTAATACTAAACTTAAACTACTAGAGCAGTGATTCTTAACCTTTTTTTTGTTGCGGCACATATTTAACGATTTCAACATTTGGCGGCACACAAATAAAAAGATACAAATTATTTACTTACTACAACACACTGCATAAATAGTTTGACAAAAATTTTAAATATACGAAATAAACTAATATATACTACAATAATAACTAAACGTTTATTAAGGTAGTAATTACAAGCTAATAATAAAAATATTTTCAATGCGAAATTTGAGCTTAATGTTTTTTGATAATTTCATTTATATTTGGTCGTAAAAATGACAATGCTACTCTCATTTCGTCTTATCTCTCGTATTTAAAAATCTTGCCAAAAAATATTTTTTTTTAATGATATAATTTAATAATATTAACATTATTATATATACTTGAAAAATTTGGCGGCACACTTTTGAAATTTGGCGGCACACAAAAGTGCCGCGGCACAGTGGTTGAGAATCACTCTAGAGTGACAGTGGCACAGTGGTTTTGCACAAGAACACAAAGTTTACAATTTTTATTATAAAATAATAAAATAAAATAAAAAACATTTTATTAAGTCTCCATTACAATATTAAAATTTTTACAAAGAAAAAATTTTCTTAGTTTATAAAACTCCTAAAAACAAATTCGATGATTATATATTGGTAAAATATTATTACTGCCATCCCCTCTTTTATGGACAATATTCATAAATATTCAGGATACTGCAGCCGATTAAACAAATAAATATACAAAATGCTTCAAAGCGTAATATCAAAAAAAATATTTCACATCATTACAAGACAATTTGTATTCTTTGTTTGCGTACAATATAACTAACATGACCTATCATATCATGGAGAGTGTGCGTTGGAGTTACATGATCTTATTCCTCCCGCCCCTTTCCATCATCGGACAACCAGGCGTTCGGCGGGGCTCCATCCTTATGCTGTCGACGTCCCACGTACAAGAACAAAGCGATTCGCTTCTTCATTTATCATCCGTACAGCTAAGGAATGGAATAGCCTGCCGGCGTCCGTCTTTCCGTCCAAATACAACGTTGGCGTCTTCAAGGCAAGAGTGAATAGGTTTCTACTGAGCTAGCGCGCTTACCATCAACGGCTGCATCGCCCTTTACCATCAGGTGGGATGGCAGTCAAGTACTAGACAGATTTAAATAAAAAAAAATAAAAAAAATGGGCACACCGATCAGTTTATATTTTATACTAGTGCACCGGTTGTAACGCGGATGAATTTATTTTCCAATATTTCCGAGGAATATGCAAACTTAGGACAATAATGATTTTACACATGCCTTGTATAGCATGTAGATCTTATGCCTTATGAGTATTTTGTTCGTAGAGTTGGTGTTGTAGTACAGTACACCGTTTCTTACATATTTATTTGGTACAAAATGACATGTCAGCCAAGAATGTAAAACCTAGATTTTTAACCTTCCTTTCCCAAGGAATCGTTTATTTTTTGATGTTAAGAAAAACATTTACTTGCTTGTACTTATTTTTTTTTTGCTATCTCGGCGTAACCTCTTTTAAAATATATTTCTGACCTTTTTCAGAGTGTATCTATGTTCTCTTGTGCAAAACCAATCTCCGAAGCGATAAGATGAATTTTGGATCAGTAATGCGGCCTGGAAGTCAGTTAAAGGGCAAAGAATAGGACAGTGTCGTCGAGGAAGAGTGTGAGTTTGACGTATTAGTTCTTTGGGATGGTACTCGTGCAAAGTGAGAAAAGCAAAAACGAGAGATATGAACCTTGTGGACCATCCGGTCTGTGTGGGAAAGTTTGTTGTAGTATAATATTTTATGCAAGAATTTTATATTAAATATACAAGAAGTCATAATAAAAAAAAAAAAAAAACAAAATACTGTTTTTTTCCATGGAATATCTGTTGGGTTTTCCTGTTACCAAACTATTATTTTGTTATACTGTGAAACCTTTTTTATTGTACTCGTTAATGAGGTAAAAACCCGATTAGCATTTTATACGTACATTCGGAAACTATGTCCAACAATATTAGAAGAAATAGGAGTTATTTGATAATTATTCTTATAGATACTCTTGAAATATAATCATCATATAATAAATAGATAATCGAGGACAAATGTGTTTGTGCAGTTTTATTTTAGATTCTTGTTGTGTTTTACATAGTAATTTATATCCCTTTACTGAAAAGTACAGCAAAATAAACATTACTGCAGAGAGATAAAAGTAATTATCGGTTGAAATTAAGTTTATCTTAAAATTTTAAATTTATACTGACTATTTTTGGCTGTTGCCTATGACAAGTAGAACAACCTTAGCACAGCCGATTTTTTGTAAAAATCCCTATGATAAAAAGAGATGCAACATCTATTTTTGTTTTTACGTTGGCTACACTTTTAGTTGGTATTTGCTAAGAGCCTGCCTGCCATTTTGTAAGATAGAAGGGAGATAAAAAATAGTTTTATGGTGTTAAAATTATACAAAAACTCCGTTGCCATTTGTATTAGGGCCAAAAACAAATGTTTAAATGGACGCATCGTCCATTATAACTCAAGTGTCACGGGATGACGAACAATTAAACAACTATGGATCCGACAGAGGTAAAGTCTAAGCCGAGTTACACCTGTTACCTACTGCCATCGAATTGGAGCGTATAATGTTACCTCTCAGTGATGCAAAAATATTTTCCAAGTGTATCATATTTTAAAAGTGTGTTGTGGAATATTTTAATTACTAATATATTAAATTGTGACGGTAAAATAACACGAGGTAAACAAATAGAACGTGTAATCCCGCCAACATTATGAGGAGCAACCTTGAGAACTGGGATCCTGTGATAGATTGTCAAATATATGCGTATATATTCGGATACTGTGAAGCTTATGATAAATCATTGTTTTAGGAACGACGCCAAGCGGCCAGCATAATGATGGAGATGGTACCCAAGTTTCGGGGTCCACGCCTCTGGGCAGTAAGAAATCGAGTGGCAGCGGAGGGTTCTTGCGATCCCTTTTGTGTTGTTGGAGAGGCGGCAGAGGCAAGGGACCTCCTGGAAGTAATGGCGCGAACAGTATCGATGGTCGGGCTTCACCTCCGTTGCTGGTCATGTCGGACCATGCACCCCGGCCATTGTTACCTCCAGTGAGACATCAGGATATGCATAAAAAGTGTATGGTCATTGATTTGGATGAAACTTTAGTTCACAGTTCTTTTAAGGTAAGACTGATATTATATATTTCTATGTGAATTATAGTGAAAAATTATTTCCAACTAGCTTTTCGTACATGACTATCCCCTTTAAGAACTCTTTATAACCCTTTTTCTCTAGGCTCTAAACTATCTATGTACCAAATTTAATTTAAATAGGTTCAGTAGTTTGGGCATTAAAGCGAGATGGACAGATAGAGTTACTTTCGCATTTATAATTAAGTAAAGACTTAAGAACATTTTATAATATTTATAATATCTTCTTAAGTCTTTACTTAATCTTACCATCATTTTTATATTGATCACTCCACCTTCCTATTTTTAACTTTTTTATAAATGTTCATATTTTTATGCATTCACTTTCACTTCAAATAAATGTACTCCAATTATAGCTAGATATTGTTACAAATAAAAGCCTGTGCCGTTTCTATTATATTTCTATTAATGATTCATTCAAAAATATTATGGTAGAGCACAGTCTTAATATCCTGTTTTAATGTGAATTTAATTAAGTTGTCACAATTTTTTTGGTTTTATATTATAAATTTAGAAATAGTTGATGCCTGCAATTTGGCCTGCTATATGTATGTAAATGTGATATTTGTAACACTTACCATTTAAACAACTCAATCTATGACAATTTTATATCCCCTAAATGAATAAACTCATTGTGATAGTTTCAAATATATTCTAAATGTGTTTTCAACATGTATTATTTTTGAAGGTGCCAAGGGAACAAGCGGTTCACTTAATGTTAACTGACTGCCTCCTGTAGAAATGGGCGATATGACAGATTACAGATGTTTTGCTAATCCTTAAAAAATGATTCTGGGTTCCCTGTTACCACATGAAACACAAAATTATAATAATCCCACTTCACACTGGTTTCCAGTAGGGCTGTTATAATTCTCTGGACAAGTCCGCCTAATATTGCTGCAACATATGCTGCATGACACTGGTTTTCTTATTACTCAAATTAAAAATAACAAATATGGTAGGTTGCATACTATACACTTGTACAAAGTTTGACAACAAACTATACAGACATTTATTTTATGTATTTGTTACTTATCTTCTTCTATGCACATAATAAAAATGTAACTGATTGTTGTCTGTACATGGAAGATATTTGAGAAAAACTATTCCCCGGTAATAGCCTTAACCAATTCAGTCGAACCAAAAACAATGATTGTTAAAATTTATGTCTGCTTATCTGTTTGTCTGTTCGTTTATGCATGCTAATCTCAGAAATGGCTTAACCAATTTGGGTGCAACTTTCACTAATATATTGTAAGCTTCACTTAAAATTTAGTGTTAGTTTTATTTAAATAATAAAAAAAGTTTTATTGACTTAAATAACCACATTGAAGATTTGTGCGATAACATGCTAAAATGCTAAATTTTAATAGCTACAGTTGAATTGGATGGAACTATAGTTAACAATATATTATGGTATATAAAATGAAGTTTATATAAATTGAAAAAAAAAATCGGCGAAGTGCGAGTCGTGCTCGAGCGCGAAGTGAGCAGTAGATACTTTTTAAGTATGATATAAAAGGTAGTACATGTGGGCAGACCTGCGGGCAAAAAACTAGTGTAGAATATAATTTTATTCATTCTTCATCTTTACCTATGCCAAATATTCCTCTGTGCACACAATATTCTTAAGATATAAGTTTCGATCATTATAATTAGGGTAGAAATGTGGTATTACTTATTTACCATAGTAGGTTATTCTCATAGGTCTCTATTTATAGTCTTGATTTTAATATTCATGGAACGAATGCGGTTCTGTGATAGCTTCGGCCACGAAAGTTTAAAAAAAAATTGGTAGGTTGTGGCACAGTTTTCATTGTTGGAAAAAGTTTCTGCTTTGGGTATACAAAACAAACATTTTGTATACGTTTGCCGATACGCAGAAAATATTTCGCATTCAGAATTTTCCTCTAAAAGAATGATACAGGATGTTTTATACTAGTGTTTTTTTTTGTGTGAATTAATAGTCTGTGGTCCACTTCACTTTTTAATCGTAACCTGACCGCCCCTAAAACCAAAATCTCTTGTGGTCTCCTTGCCAGAAAAAATGTATGCATAGCATTAATTTCACAATGAAAGTCCCGTGGAAATCGGCTTAGTCGTTTCGGATATCAACAGGCACGGAAAGACAGACAAAAAATAATAAAAATTGTTTTTTGAGTCTTAAGCACAGCTATATACCTAACGGAGATTTCATGTCCGTAAAAAGCTGTTATTTTTATTTTACACACAGATAAATAAAATAAAAAAATGGGAGATGGAAACTAAAATCGTGATCGCCGCGCAAGCCGTCACTTGGCTGCGATTGTCTTATTTATTTTTTATATAGAAAATCTTATTTCTAAATTCTCAATGAAGTTTTGGCCATGCCAATTTTTTGTTTTCTGTTGCCTAATAACTAAAAAATTTAAATCGTCTAACAAATTTAAATTGCGACACATTCGACGACATCTATTATTATTTACTTTTCTCTTTACGTACTTATCAGACTTAATTTTGTCGCTTGTAAATACGTATATTTTTTATTCTTAGCAGTGCTTATCGCCGATAGCACAAGCAAACTTCAAATGAATGTGGAAAAATTGGCCTTTGTTCCGTAAATACATGATTTTACGTCACTTTGGTAGTTCGTTTCTCTGAAACAGAACGGGAGCAAATTAGAAGCTATGTGCAGACTAATCGAATATATCCATATAATAGCGTTATAAAGCGGCATCTTAACCACATTTACTGACATAACTTGACGCGCGTATTTAATTCTTCCAGCTATAAATGACACTATGATACGAGACCTATGTTCATTATATTAGGCCCATATAGTTGCAGTTGGAAAACGTATCAGGTTGTATTGCTTGAGATTCTGATTGTATTTATAAAGCTTATATCCGTAACACCATGATGTAATGTAACACCACGCCACGGACGCTCGATTTGAATTAAACTACTCGAAGAACAGGGTTCAATCTATATACCTCTATATAGATTGAACCCCGTTCCTCGAGTAGTTTTGTGTGTTTACGATCTATATAGAAATAATAATTTAAAAAAAATATTTGTTTACATCGTAGCTTTTTGCACCGTAATCATAGTATACATATGTTTTGTTCAAAAGATTTCCGTATAGATTTATAAAGAGAATTCTGTACAGATTTATAATGAGTTCGTTTGTTGGGTGACTTTTACCCTAATTAATACCTTCAGCACAGAGGCCTCTGCTGACCAGTGTGACATATAATACACGGACAGTTACGTAGCTTTTACTTTATCTTATGAAACAGCTGTAGTAGGGTAGGGCCGAGTAACAGCTCGCTATTGCAAGGATGAGCAATCTCGTCTGGGGAAGTACCACGACCTAACAGAAGAATATCTAGGGACTCTGATTACTCTATTGTAAAAATTACCCTTTTTTAACTAGCGTGCACAGAATTACATTTATTGCGGAAGGTTTTTTTTTTAATCTTCTATGTGTCATAATGATGTGAACACTCACAAGTAATAATTACCATAGTATACACGAATGGAGTGGTTCAATCGACAACGTAACTCAAACATACAGAACGGCGTTAAGTAAAAGTGCTTTTTGCGTTCCTTTATACTCAATTGGACGATAAAGCTTGCGGCCTAATTATTTTGTATGTGTTATGTATTAGCGTTTGTAGCATCCGTTGAACAGCTATCGATTCATGCTCTCGCTGCAGTCGCCGCTATAATTATTTTTCATTGATGAAACGCGCGCGATATGCTACGAATTAGTGAATAAATATCACATATATCCCGTGCGGCGACGATAAGAAACGATATCGGTGACATTATCATCGCGCACTTGAAGGTCGCACTCGTAGGTGCATTGTTTTGATTTCTGCCTTTGATTATGATCCGTAGGTGGATTTAAAATAAAATCTACAATCAGATGTAATGTTTACTTCACGCTATTCGTCCAATAGATTATCACGGAGTGACACTAGATGGCGGTTATCGGCCAGCTCTTTCCATCCCCACGTTGCAGTTGGCTCTGTGTTTGCGATGTTGATTGTGCGCAATATTGTTAGGATGCATTACCTATGCACGTCATGTCAACCGCATGCGAATAAAAAGATAAACAATCTACTCGTGACTGCCAAAGAATGTAATAGGTTTACTGCATTCCCCTATCTCCGTATTATCATATACAATTATTATAAATACAACAGTTTTTGTGTTTTCATTTGTCATGAAAATTTTTGTAGACTCCGTTGCGTAGATGCCAAGGTATTGGTTTGAGTCTGGGGGGGTCGTGGGTTCGATTCTCAAACGGGACAGCTAATTTGTGTGATAATTGTTTCGGATCTGCGTGTTTGTCCACGTGAAATTTGTATGTTTAAAAGTCCTTTTAAAACAGAATAATGTTATCCTACAGTATGGACAATATTTTAACATTAAAAAAATGCTTATTTTCAGGATTGACTTAGTATAAGTTTTACATTAAAGTGTACCTTACGGTGCAAAACGTAAAAATTACATTTTGTATATTTAAGTAGTTCATACTATTCAGAGTTTCAAAGCCAGCTAATCTTTGGTTTAATTAAGAAACTAGTTTTTTGACGTGTATTTGAATAAAATGATTTTATTAACAGCCATGAAGCACTCGGATAATTAAATAGCAATTACATTTTGATAAAATTTTAATGTGAAACAATTAAATTACTAACGTCGTCTGTGGAAAATAATTTAACAACTGTAGTTTATTAAACAATGCACGCAAGCCATCGCAGAAAGTGCTTAGAATTTAAGCCCGATTAAAAATAGTACATTATACCCATTATAGCTCAGTGTACAGGCGCTCGCCTTTAATTTAAAATACTCTACCCAGAGTTCATGTCCCGGTGTTATACCAATGAAGTTTTTAATTTCAATTTTGAGAGTTGACCACTGAAATCACGCGTTGAACGCTGAAATAAAAACATCGTATCTGCATATTTTAGAATATTTCTATCATTTATCAAAAAAATAAATTTCGAAGATTGCGAAGTCTAATCCGCAGTGTTTACGTGGTGAACTATGCCCTAATACCCTCTGTACAGTTGACACTTTCGCCCAGCAGTAGAACATGCCATTGGTTGTTACTTTACTTCATGTTGAAGTCGATGAAATACTCCGAATAAAATTATTAGAGGCTGGCATTCAAAACGAAATAACACATCGCTTGTCCTTGTGAAATGTTATTAATCTTGTGTCTATTTAACGTAACGTTGTGCACAATTCGAATTATATCCTTCCCAAAATAGATTAGATAAAACTGTTGTATCTAATCTGTTCAAAAATTGCATTCATACAATTCAGCTCAAACGATGTCGACATTTTACCACTGAGAGAAATATTTCGTAAAGGCAAACCCACATAGTTTTTCTTGAACCACGAAATATCATATCGATTTTGGTAAATCGTCTTTGTTTCTCAACGTTACGAAAGACTCCACATGGAGAATTGACCTTTAACGTACACTTGTAGTGTGGCATCAATAAAATAGAAGAATATTTTTTTAATCGTATCAATTGCAGTTAAAATGTTATCAACTGCGAAATTATTTGTAATGTAACATTGATGTGGTGGAAAATGTAACTTTTTTCGAGTTACTAACTCGATAAAGTACGCTACGTAGACAGCACCAGTTACATATATAGGTAAGTAAGGTACCTTACCTTTGGATTGGAGAACTTAAGTCGTATCTTATGATATTTCGCCTTTGTCTTTAACTTGTTTCCGTAATTGATATATTTTTACACGTGTACATTCGACTGTGCCAAGTAAATTAAAAAAAGGAAAATCGACTATTATTGATTAGTAGAGTTAAAGGACAAAAGGCAGCGCAGTAAAAGGCTCGCCTCCTAATCAAAGCGTTCAGTTAGGGATGTAGTCTGAAAGTGTGAAGAAAGCAAGCGAAGAAATATATAATATATTTATAAACATATCAATATCAGCCTCGATATATCGAAGAGAAAATATCAATATGTAGGATATTGGAAGAGACCCATTTTTCCAAAAAAAAGGTATGTCAAGTATTGCATATTTGACACATACGGACTCTGTATCGGATTCGAATTTGAAAAAATAGCCTCCAGCATGCCCCATTGCAAGAAGCTGGGTAGGTATATCTCGCTATTATCAAGATTCGTAGCCATCTTATTTATTATTTATATATTATATATTTATTTTGGACACGTTTCATAACATTGCGCCCGTGAATGGCCTTCGTTAGTTTTGTCGTAAGCTCCGAAGTCGCCCGCGGCAATCGTACAGAGCGCCATTTAGGTAATTTGCAATGTAATCACATTCATCATTATGCAACGCACCGTTGTCGTAACTCTTAAATATCCGGAATTGATATCTGGCAATTTTCTTTGTTCGAATTAGTTGGATAACTGGATCGTCAGAGGTGTTTGGTTGAAATTCGCCGCGATCAGAATTGAATTTATTTGCAACTATCAGTTTTTCAGTTAGATTATTGTCGTTACATTGAGATCATCATTAGCTTCAATAAACTTCCGGCTCTGTTATTGTTGTGTTATTAGTTTTTATGCGGCTTTCTTCGCGTGGATATTTTTGAAATAAAATAACTAATTTTCGGAGTAAAGTATAGTAGTAATATTGAATCTTACTCATATCTGAATCAGCTTATAAGCTATATCATTTTCTAATTTTATTTGAATCTGTTCTGGTATTTGGTACGTAAAGAGGAAACGAACGCGCTTAATGTGGTTGCAAAGTTTAAAACAAACTATCATTATGCCTGTAAATATACAAAATTTGTCAAAAAAGTGTAAGACATTAAACTGTGTTTCAATTGGTCAAAACTTACGCTTATAGATTTATTCGATTAGTTAGTCACTTGCTACGAAGGCTTAATATGCAGGTTTATTCAATGTCGTACTAAGACATTATGTCAACATTACGTCTCAATTAGATTTAAAGAGGATTTATTATTGATTCTAGGGCCTCCTATTTCATATTTCTTCGGCAGCATTCTAGCCGCAAGTAATACGAACATAATTTTAATGACGTCGCTGTGAAAAAAGTGAGGAAGGCTTGAAAAGCGAAGCCCCTCAAACGCTGGTTCGTTACTAAAAATACGTTTCTTTATGGCCGCGTTTCTTTATGCAAGAACGTTGCGAAATACATTATAAAATATCGATTATCATAATCACTACATTCAAATTTTATATGAAAAGAAAACTTAAAAAATCAAATCGATCCGATATATTTTTTGTTCACAATCGTTGGATTTTCAACTCTGTAATTCGTGTGAATACTTTGAAAACCCAACATTGGGAATAAGACTTACTTGGAAGCTGAAGATGTTTATTATTTTAATGTTATTATTGTTATCGATTAGTCTTCCCCAGATATATGCAAGGACTAATAATGTTTTGAATGTGATATACGTTTCTTAAATAGGTTTCAATAGTGTTGTAAATATGTAATGATTAGAATGACATCAATTACTATTTCAAATCATTCATTCAATTCTTGTAATGAGGCTTTATTTTAACTACCTGCGAACCTCCATGCTTGTGGCACTGGCGGCCACATCGGTTTCGTGTCAAAGTTGCTTAAGTCGGCTTGTTCACTTTTCAAATTCCATGCTGATAATGTGACATATATTATTATTATTATTAACAGCTACTAGCCTTTCAATGTGGGACGTTTGTCCGTTATTTTGTATTTCATAATCTACTCATGGAAATAAACTATTTTTGGTTAACCGAGGGTGCATAACATCCCTCACATTCTGAAAGTACTTTTTAGGTTTCCGTACACAAGGGTAAAACGGGACCCTATTACTAAGACTTCGCTGTCTGTCTGTGCGTCTGTAATCAAGCTGTATCTCATGAGCCGTGATAGTTAGAAGGTCGAAATTTTCTCAGATGATGTATTTCTGTTGCCGCTATGACAATAAACGCTAAAAAACAGAATAAAAAAATATTTAAGTGGGGCTCCCATACAACCAACAGACATGATTTTTTTTTTTGCTGTTTTTATAGATAGTGGTGCGG
Organism: Iphiclides podalirius; assembly: GCA_933534255.1. Classification (NCBI taxonomy): domain Eukaryota; kingdom Metazoa; phylum Arthropoda; class Insecta; order Lepidoptera; family Papilionidae; genus Iphiclides; species Iphiclides podalirius. The sequence continues at coordinate 3,800,417 of OW152816.1, forward strand.
AACCCTTCTTGCGCGACCTTCTTTTATCCCACTCGCACGTGGCCGATTTTTTGTACTAATGTCGACATTTATTGCGTCCATTCATATTGTTATTCGGTGACATAAGTCTGCTATTTAGCGCGCTTTGATATCTAGTTTTAATGACAGTCTCCTCCCTACTTAAATATTATTTCAACGAGACAGGGGATTCCCCTCGGTGTTTTCCCTCACTGTGAAGCAATCGGTGAATCATAACGATATGTCGTCAATTTCACTGATGCCGGCACTCGAGTTCGCGAAAGTAATATCTACCGAGCCTAAATATAAAGATAAAGTGCAATGAAATGAATAATCGAGTAACAGCTGTGTTGTATCTCCGTATTTTATTTCTCTAACGTTTTTTTGTCGGTACGCCCTAATTCCATTATTCTTCATCAAATTTAATGATTCAATTACGATACTTGCCAATACTATTGACGAATAATGGATGGGAACAATAAAATTAATGTTTTAAATAAAAAAAAAAACAATAAACATTTCTTATGAAGAATATATGATAATCTTTTGAGTATTTGTTTAAATTAAAGATAGCGAATTAGATTGTAACACATTAGTATATTATCATTCGGTGACTGATCACAGTACTGCGCGAATATTTCGCACGGGTCAACTGTTGTCGGCGCATTATCAACTGAGTCGTCGGGCCATAAACGTCAATAGGGATAGGAATGTGCAATGCGCCTGAACATGATATCGATAATTCGCTACCTGCGCACGTGTGGTCAACGAGTCATTGCGGCCCTCATCGCTCGCTTATCGCTAGCTACTTATTGGTCGTGACTGCCGCTGCAAAGTTGTTTTTTTTTTTTTTTGCTTAACATTCGTGACAGCTCTACGATTTATTTCGGCCATTTCTATTTTCGTATTCCATATTGCCGATCTAGTGTCATGGACGGTCCCGCGAAAATCTAGTTTCCAACGCTACCGCTCCCGTTGGCAAAGGTGAAATTAATTCGTTCTAATAATAACGCGAGCGGAGGGTGTGCTCTGCACTCTGACACCCACGTGATTAGATTAACTATGCCTCGCGCGGCAACGGTGCGAAAGAAGGCACTGTTTTGTCTATAATAGTCTGACGACGCTTACTAGCCGCGCTATAGTCATTTAGCGTATGGCCACGCTTCTGTTATCACCGCCTAATAAGGCGAATATAACACAGGCGTGTTAAATGTTTATTAATTCATTCCTAATACCTACCTAATAAGGTATTAGATATATAGTGATGAAGTTACATCTAACTGTAACCGCCCAAGTCAAGTACTTATAATTATCCCTCAGTGTCTCCAATCAAAGATATATTGGTTCAGGTTTTATTGCCATACTGGCCGCCAACATTTCATCAGCTGGTTATAGATTTTTTCCAAAATAACCTATAATAATATAGTACACTTCAAAAACGAAATTAATATTTTAGGGATGATATCAACATATTGAGTAAAGAGAAAAAAAAAAAAAAAAAGAAGTAAGGAATAAATAAAGATATATTAAATACAAAGGTATATTGATACATCCAACAGAAATTTTTTCGTACTATAATATATATTTTTTACAGTTGTGTAGAAAGCGAACCCAAAATAATTACAATACTAGCTGCTGTCCTTGCATTAGCAGTTGTTGTTTGTTGTTTAAATAATATTATTATGAATTATTCTTACGTTTAAAAACTTAATATTTGTTTATTTACACATATAATATTATAATCTAAAATACCTTTGTCAATCCGTACCTGTGTATATCGATTAACTACCTACTGGCTAACCCAACGTGAGAAATACTCAAACGTCCTTAAAATTTAGCAAACAATAAAACCAATTGTGTTTTCATGCCGTCATGTTTGTCTTGTGTGATTTTTTAACAAATCAAAGTTTGTTAAATTAAATGTCGATTGTTAATTATCACCCATCATAGTTTTACGCCCTGATTCTGATCATAAGATCATTCTGATCAATTAAGAGTTTAACCATACTTTTGGCAACTCCAATGAAATTTGAAAAGCCATTTGACAGCCGATTCGTTAATTTCTACGATGATCAGTGTTTAAGAAACCGGGCGTTAGTTGTGTGTTCGGATTCCCCCCCGACGTGGCGGGATATCGATTGGGAATATTAAGTGCGTTAATCAATCGATCGCCTAAAACGGCAGTCGCTGGTTATTGTTGTGATGGTACCGCGTACCTCTATAACACATCGCCATATGTGCTCCTTCATTGTGCGCGCTCTTTTGGCCGGTTCCTCGCGTGTCAAGGTCTCAGCCTTGATATCGTATGGATGAAGTATTGGTGCCCGACCCCGCCGTGTAAGTGACGTGACGTGTTCGGATCGATTCCATCTGTCAAATCACCTATACTTGATTGCCTTCTGATTGTTAGGCTTTCGATACTTTTCTTTTGAATTTTTAGTAACGTTTGTTTTTTATGAATTTTTAGTAATGTGTGAGTCGCGAGGTACTTCGGATTTGTTACAAGCAAAAATTACTGTCTCAGATTTATGACCCTGGGTGTGATGATACCACCACCTGCCACCTTCGCCACTAATTAAAGCTCGGAGTATTACATTCGTATTTCAAGTTCAGCCTTAATGACAAGTGTTTAAGACTGAAATTCGCAAATGAGCGAATTTACCGCTAAAATGAATTTATATTATGTGTCTTAGTTGTAAAGAACATGATCTCAGTGTGATCAAATTGTTTCATTTTTGGTCCGCTTCGTTACGCGCAGTTGGATGTGGTTTTAACATGTTGACTTGGAACATAATTTGTTTAGGTATTTTTATCGTAACGCGCTCTTAATGGCGTGTACAATTACTCGACAGCCCCGTGTTTTATACTCGTTACACTTAATAGCTAAAGTAATTAAGAAACACAGTCGGGCTTCGGTTTCAATTATTCAGAGATTCTAGGTTTACATAACGCTAAAGCTTTTCTAATAATGTTTCAAAGATTTTCCACGAGAATAATGTAACTGCAATTATTATGTTGCTGTTAACTAATTCTTACTTGACAGTACAGTCCGAATATGAAATAGCTAAATGAAATATTAGTTTTCATCTATTTAAACATACATCCATAACACCAGATTTCAACAAAAATCTTTTGGGTCCCATTCTTTGGATACAATCGTCGTAAGATTGTATGATATATATAAAATATGCTACATATTAATATATACTGGTAATATGCTTGTTTCTGTGATAAATTTTAAAAATAAACTCTGAAACTGCGAAAATAAGATTGCGTTTTGTTAATTAGTTGCAGTTTTTTTTCTGCTTACGTATCGCCGCTGGAAAAGTCGAGCTCGGAGGTTATAATTGTGAAATGTTAAAAGTTATTCCTTACTCGAGGTTGCTTTGAAAGGCATCAGTTTTGAGCTTTAAATGGCATTACCGTATTCTACCGAATACGGGGAGAAATCCGCCAAAGCCTCGAAAGTTAAATAGCACATTATACATAAATTCTCTCAAGAATTTCACAATTGCAATATTCGTATATTGGACATTTGTTACTTGTTAATTAAATCTGATTTCGGCAGAGCCGTTTGTCAATCCAAGTAATAATTGTGGGCACTTGCACAATGAACTGCGAACGGCCGCGCTATTGCCAAAATAAAACTTTCCCTCAAACTTGGTGTCGTATCGATTGAGACGTCGATAATAGATATTAAGTCGTGAGTTTGAATTTACGGTTAAAGGTGTGCGTCCATCAGTTTCCCGTTTTAGGATTAGGATGATCACTATAGCTTTTAATTTTTAAATATTGCTTTATTAGGATTAAATTTTCAAGTAGAAAGACATACGGATGACTTCCGACTTAACGGTTAATTATTTTGATATGTTAACATAGTCTCGTTAGTGATGGATTAGGTTGGTGATAAGTGTGTAGGCGGTTTCCCTGATGTTAAGTGATTGCAGCAGCCTATTGACCTCCGCAACTTTTAAAACAGTGGAGTAATGTTTTTCGTGCCCACTGAATTGCAGAGGTACAAACACTACTTTCCCTTCACATTGGTCTCCCGTCGCCAGTGGCAACAGATATTTCAAACAGGGCTTGCATTAAAAATATACCAGCTTCTCTAAGTGATCGATGATAAGATAACGGATCCCTTAAATGATATGCAAAATGGCCTTTGAAAATGTTCTCATGTGAAGTTTGTTGTCTTTAACTCTAAAAAAAAGGATTACTATAGGACATATTTGTATGGAGTATACGCTCATGGTCCGTGGTACTTTCCCGGATGATCCTGCCCGTTCTTGCAACAGCAAAAGCTGCTGTGGCGCTCTATCATTGAAAGAAGTGTTTAAAAAAGTTAGTTACTCTCGTCGAATAATCATTTATTAAATTTAAACAATATGAAATAATAGTGCATTGATATAGATGGCGGAAATTATGAACAGTTGCAGTCGCAATTTTGTTGTGACACACAACAAGAAATTGAACTATGCGACCAATTCAACCAAATCCCCTTCCCAGTAAGGTTTTACCCCAAGCCACAATATTAACTTTGCGGTATGACTGGTATGTTTAATTATTACCTATATCAGTGTATTTATTGTTGAACGTAGACTGTAATTTATAGTAATTAATACACTGGCTATTCATATATTCGAGTGTTATTGTAAGTAAATATTTGGGAACATAGTAAGTAATGTTAGGGGTAAATAAATCTTTTTTTTAGTTGAATTAACGTAGTATAACAGCAGTTTACTTTAGATTTAGTAGAAGTTTGAAATTTAATAATTAAAACTACATTTTGGCTGTGTCTATCTTATTTGAAGATGAATGATATAGACGACGGTAAATTTAATTTTGTCTAATATTAGTTGATGACCTACGGTGCCGAGACGTGGTCTCACTATGGGCCTCATAAGGAAGCTCGCGGTCGCACAGGGCGCTATGGAAAGGGTAATGCTCGGGGTTTCTCTACGAGATCGAATCAGAAATGAGGAGATCTGTAGAAGAACTAGAGTTACCGAAATAGCAAAGCGAGTCAGCAGGCTGAAGTGGCAGTGGGCAGGGCACATAGCTCGAAGAACCGATGGCCGTTGGGGCAAAAAGGTTCTCGAGTGGAGGCCACGTGACGGCAAGCGCAGCGTAGGAAGGCCTCCCACAAGGTGGACGGACGACCTAGCTAAGATCGCAGGGACGCGTTGGATGCAGGCCGCTAACAACCGGTCGAAGTGGAAGTCAATGGGGGAGGCCTATGTTCAGCAGTGGACGTCCTACGGCTGATATGATGATGATGAATATTAGTTTACTTATGGGGAAAAACATGTGCCTATTTCGCCATAAGTAAACTAATGTTTTCCAGCTAAACACGTTATATCGATCAAAAATCAAACTCCACGCGCGTAACCTCGAAAAGCAATACGGCAACCTCGGAATCCCATTTATGTGGGCGAAACTAATGTAAAATTTAAATACGAAATTTGTTTGCCCATTACTTTTGACCATGGTGCCGTATTGATCGCTCGCTACGTTGCTACAGCAGCTCATCTATAGGGATAAATATAAAGTTCACATGGACAGAACTTTCTATAGAACCTTCTCCTATGAAGTAAAAATACTTTAGTTTTTTGCTATTCATTCACATGACGAGAGACAGCAACCGTTGGAATAATGTGCAGTTTGTTATAAAATTTTATATCCTTTCTTTTACTTACTTTGCTTTGACAACCGTCACTAAAGAATACAGATTCCTTTCAATAATGTTACGATTGTAAGTTGTCTGGGCGCTCGACTTTAATTCAATCTTGTGTTAACTGATGTTTGTGCTTCCAATCCCGAGACTATTAAAGCTTCATCTGACGCAGAACCGGTGGGCTAGCCAGAACCCACGGGTTTGGGCTCTCCGCTGTGGGTAGGGCCGCTCTCGAATTCAACATACTCGAGGCACCTTAGTTCGATCCCCGGTGCAGGCACCAATGAAATTGTTAATTTTAAGTGCTGACTTCATCACATGCTCCGCGGTGAAGGAAAACATCGTGAGGAAAGTCGCGTTTTCGAAATAATAACAAAAAATATTTCGAAGGTATGTGAAGTCCGCCAATAGTCAGTGGGGCCGCGTAGACTATATGCCCTAATACCCTCTGTATTGAGAAGGCGTTTGCCCAACAATGGGACATCTTTAGGCTGTTACTTTACTTTTTACGCAATGAAATAGAGAGACATCTGTAAGTTTGGGGCCTTATTAATTCACAACATTAAATTTAAGCACACTGCGCTAACTTAAGATATAAACGATAAGATATAAGCATGGGTTTACTACGAAATTAGGGGGGAAAAAAACTCGCTCTGTGCCCATAAATTCTGTAGTGTTCGAAACGTTGGGAATTTAAATAGTAGACTAAATACGCGATCAAATCCTTATATAAGTTAATACTTATTACTTATTATTAAGTTAATTCGTATTTATATTAACTAGATTAACAAGATGATATTTAATAGATATATATGTACATAAAGCTATATTTTTGTGTATGATATGTTTGTCTTATAATTGTCTACCCATTAACATTTCCCTTTGGTATATTTCTGAAGTTGCCCGAAAGAAATTGCTGTGTAGCCTGTTGATGACCAATGTTTGATATTTTATTAGCTTTTTCTACTTTTTTTCTTTTTTGGTGTACAATAAAGTACATTATTATCATTGTCTAAACTGCAATAAATCGCGTCAGTTTGACATTTACCCGCGTCTGCCCGGCAGCCGATCAACAACGCGGACTTCGTGGTGCCCGTAGAGATAGACGGGGCCGTACACCAGGTGTACGTGCTCAAGCGGCCGCACGTCGACGAGTTCCTCCGGCGCTGCGGCGAGCTTTACGAGTGCGTGCTGTTCACCGCGTCGCTGGCGAAGTACGCGGACCCAGTGGCCGACCTGCTGGACAGGTGAGTGCGGGCGGGCGTGGCGACGGCATGATATAACATTTTTGCTAGAGATCTCAGTTACCTTTAGTTCAGTGCTTTAGGTCTGTTTTAACCGATATTGGATGAGATTGAACGATAATGCACGTATGAATAACTTTAAAGTAGGATTTTCTAGAGACCAGTTAAAACTGTATGCCGTAAGTATTTTCTCGTGTGTCTAAGTAGACAGATAAATTGATCCAATACAAAGGAATGTATAGTGATGACGATTGTAAGTTATAAAAAGTAAAAAGGAAGCTTTGAAGTCGCCTTCGCTGAGCTTGTCTATTAGTCGCGGCTTCATCCAGTAATTAAAAACGGACGACGCTCAGTTAAGATAGCATACTCAATGCCAATGCGTCTAATTTAGGTCTGTTAAGTCGCTATGCCTTGAATGCCATACATGAACAGAGAGGGAGTGTTAGTTCAGGCGATTTTTTTTTTTAAAAGAGCAGGCTTGCCACCTAGTGGTGAGTAGCAACACCAGAGGAGTCACAAATGTGGTGAGGAAAGGATAGGCTCTCTTCTTGAAGGTCCCTAAGACGTCGGTGCTCAAATACTGCTGGCGACAACTGATTCAGTGAACAGGACAACGTCTATCCGCTCCGCTAGTATATTAATAAAATCTTGAGAACAAAGCACTATTCTCACTTGAATGTGTCTAGTATAGTGTGCATCCTATTTACCTCAACTAAGAATAAACGCTTAGGTTTATTGTAATCACGCGCGAGTGACGTCATTTCTAAGACTTCGCTTAGGTTAATAATAGGTTAATGGTAACGTGTGAAATGATCCTCCATTATAACAATTTAAGTGGTTCGCGTTAGATATTTGTTTATTAATTAACATTACTGCCAACACAAATTTTATTCTAGATTTAATTCCTAAAGAACGGGTATCGATTAAATAACTACGAAACAATAGATATAATATTTAAAGTGAAAAGATTATAACAATACTAATCAATATTTACATTAGAAGATTAACATTTGATAATGTCAATGTCCGTAAGCAGGTGACAGAAATAGTACGACACTAAATTTATTTCTTGCTGTTTTTAGTTTAAATAAAACTATATGTTTTACTATATAATATAGTTAGTTTTAATTTTTATTGAGTTGATTTTGTAAAGACAGATATCATCAATCAAGCATATTCTGCCCTCACAATTCTTTCACTATATATTACTATATATGTAATATATTTGTTGTTATATATTAGTAAGTATATAACAACAAATGTCATGTACTTTGTTAATATTCTGTATAAGACATTCAGTGACAATCAGATGTAGTCTAAACATTCTAGCCGTGCGATTCATAAACATTTTGATTTCGTATATTACCGACCACGGACTATAATATCATTACCCTGACGTGAGATAATTTTTATTTCACGATGTCTTTCGATGATGTGGGTTCGATTCCCACACGAGACAACTAGTTGTGTGACCCCCCACAGATAACTGTTTCGGATCTAGCTGTTTGTCCACGCGAAATTCAAGTATATAAAACGTCCTTACAACACAGGATAACGTTATACTATAGCAAGGGGCATTGGTTTCGAAGGGAAGCCGACAACATATCTCGCAGAAGTCGTCGGTAGTTACCCAACCCTTTTCCACAAACAATACAACATAACTCGATTTAAATAAAAAATCTACGAGTTAAAATTGTTTTCGCTTCTAGATGGGGCGTTTTCCGGGCGCGTCTGTTCCGCGACAGCTGCGTGTTCCACCGGGGGAACTACGTGAAGGACCTGAACAGCCTGGGCCGCGATCTGAGGCGGGTCGTCATCGTGGACAACTCGCCCGCCTCCTACATTTTCCATCCGGATAACGCTGTGAGTGTGCTTTGTGTTATGCGGGTACACGGAGTGAGGGTTATACGAGGTAGATATGACACGAAACTGAGGAATTCGAATTGCACCAACAATAAGATTGCAATCCTGTAGACTGCTATCTCTTTCCGTATTTTACGTTCATCATCTGTAACATTCAATTTTTTTTTATGCGAAAAGTTGTCAAACGAGAGAGAAACGGTGGTGGAGGCAATTGATTATTGCAACTGTTTCGTTAGTAGTTATTAGTTATCAGTTATGGTGTCAGAATTAGTAATAATAGTGGAGCTCGCATTATTAATTGAGCAGTCATTAGAGCAGTAGCGGACCCTATGTAAAATAACTTCTTATTCGATAATTTTAAAGTTTTTTATAGTGCTAATCTCTGCACTTAATATTGAACATTAAAACATGTAGAAAAATTACGAAAAGATTCCCACAGTGGCGACAATCTTTTCGTACTTTTTCTTCATGTTTTAATGTTCTTACTGGATATCTTTTGCTGCCTGAAGAAAACAAAATTAACGATGCACTTCATAATAACCTATCACGCCGCAGGTTCCAGTCGCCTCCTGGTTCGACGACATGACCGACTCGGAGCTGCTCGACCTGATACCGTTCTTCGAGAAGCTGAGCAAGGTGGACAGCGTGTACACGGTGCTGCGCAACTCCAACCACCCGTACAACCCGGCGCAGGGCAGCCCGCCGCCCGCATAGCCGCGCCCCCCGCGCCCCCCGCGCCCCGCAACCACCCACCGACACCGACACCGACACCGACACGACGCCGGCGCGGGCGACGTCCGCCGGCGGGCCGAGACGCGACCGGCCCAGATCCGCCGGCGGGCCGAGCCACGTCCGCCCCAGATCGGCCGGCGGCGGGCAGCCCGCGCGAAACAGCCCGCATCGCGCGTCCGTCCCCCGTCTCGTGCGTGCGAGATACGCGAGATCCGCGATCACCGCGGCCCGTACGTCGGCCACTGTCGCATGAGCGACGCGGTCTATCACTTCCCCGAGATCCGCGAGACGTGTCTGGACTGCGATACGCCCTCGACCGACGGCGAACACGAGAACCGCAACGGGCGCGAAATCCGCAACGTCCGCTCGCATGACGCCGTTGCGGCTCACGCATCCGAATCGAACCCTCGACCGACGAACCCGCTCGCAGCCTTCCTCGAGACTATCATAAAGAAAGGAGCGAACTTCGTATTAAGTGCCAATTTTGCCTTCTGGATAGTAAGGTCGTTATTTGTACCTATTATACATTTTAGGTATTTCTTAGTGCGTAAGTGGTCTGTATGATGAATTTTTGTGATTTTTTTTTATTATTTAACTTTTCCCTTTCTCGCTGTCAAGCTTGCATTAAGCAGTATGTGCGTAACCTATCAATATTTTAACGTATTGAAGACAATTTTTAAAAAGTGTAAAAAAGTCGATGTTTTAATCTATGTGTCTGATGACTATAATCGATAATATTGTCGATTGATTTTGTCTATTTATATCGCGCTTGGGATCAAATATTGGTAAGATTATTGCAGTCATGAATCCAACGTTTCGTACTGAAATGTGACTTGCAATAAGTATTCGCGACTGTTTTATGTTCCAGCCATTCGTTGTGTAGTCTTGCGTTTTGACATTTTCAACTATAGATAGACTTGAAGTAATTACGAATTTTTGAATTCGACTGGTATTTTACTCTTAGTATCCAGCACTGAAGAATGCTGTAAATATATGTTTAACATAAGCAAATATAAGAATGAATCGTCGAAAATACTGTTCGAGGACGGAGCACATCACTAAACTTAATGATACTCGCCGTGGAGTAAATACGTTTAAAAACCCCGGCACCATAAGATAGATATTCCATGTCTTTCTTATTGTATTGAGTTGAATTTTGTGGTCCCTGCCTTAGATTGACTAATATAATGTATAGTATAAAAAAGTATCATTGCAGAAGCAATCACACAATGACTGCCGTTACATAATCCTAATCTAAGAATGTACTATCAGATTTTTTTTTATTTTCTAAAATGACACATGCCTCCTTTTTTAATACTTATTTGTTCCATAACATTAGCAACGTCGACGTCATCTGTGCTTTTTTTTTTAAATAAGATATGATATAGATTTTATTCGGAAAATGAAAGTTATTTTTCTAAAGCAATAATTATGAAAAAAGAAAGTGTAGATATATAATAATGTAATTGCAGCCTAAATGTTTCACAATCGTGTGCACTTGCGTAATGTTCTCAATGTTGAAACTTTATGCATCAGTTATTTGTTGCATAAGATACAATTTAATTATCACAGTCTATTTTTTATCCCATTTATTTTTAATATATTGTAATTGTATCGGTGACAATAAGAAGTCAATCCTTCATATATGTGTATATTTGATATCTTCAGTTTTATATTCATGACGAAATAGGAAATTATATTGGAATCATGATTATTTTATTATACCCCTAAATGATTTATTGAGCTTTGACCGTGGAGTAAAGACACTACACATTACTTATATCCCCTCAGTATTACCTAGTTATATATAGTAGGTGACAAAGAATTATTATAGCTACGAAAGGAATGAATTTTCCAAGAATATTTTTACACTTATAAAGTCATTGGAACTGCTACATTCAATACAATCGGGAATGGAAGACACAATATATTGTATAACAACATATATTTGAAAATTGTATAACTTAATAATCTACATTGTAATAAAAGTATATTGGTATTATTAAATGATTGCAACAGTGCCGAAATTTTTGTGGCGAAGACAGTTCCGTAAAATAAAACGCAATGAAATTTTAGAAGCATTGACAATTTGAAATTATAATTGATCTACATTAGGGTTTGATTAATTAGGTAATATAAAATGGTGCTTTCAGTATTAGTTGATTAAGCGATTGGAAATTTTGACTGTAAAATTTTGTATTACTTGTAACGCACATTCGGCTCTGTGTTAGAGTAATAAAAAACAAAACAATATGAAGAAAATGCAGACAATGGCTCTCACATGGCATACAGAATATATACAGTTTTACTTTTTAATTCTCTTTGGCCTATCAAAGCCATCTATTTATTGTTTGTCTTTATTTGCTTAGCAAAAAGGTTTTATTGTTTATCTTTATATTTTTTTTCCTTTTAACGAATATTGATCTATTATTGTTTTGATAGTAGACGTGTAAATAAGATTTTTATTAACTTAAAATCATGTAACTCAATTCTTTTAAATCATGATTTTTTTAATCGAAATCATTATTTTCGTATTGTACATGTTAGTTTGTTATTTAGTGACTATGCCGGTGTATGTATATAACCTCCACATATAGTTACTAGATATTCAATACAGCTAGTTCGTAAAGTTATATAAGCTACTGACACGTATACATGTCGACCTGTAATCCACTCCCAAACACTGCACAGTTTATATTAAAATGTCATGTGTCATTTACAATAACTGTATGGAATTATAATATTTAATAGGTCAATTACCCACGTAGCACTTCACGTACAAATGTTTCAGTCTAATATATATGATCTAATCGACAATTATAATGTCGAATTCACTTACATATAAATGCGCACGTGTCTGCTAGCTAGTACGTAAGTTGCTTCTCTGATATTGTGTCTCATACATATCGCCTTCTTTATGTTATAAAAATGGCTTACGTGGATTACAAGGTAACGTGCGGTTATCGAGTGTTAACACCCATAGACGGCATTTATTTGTAAGCATTAACACATAGAAATAGAAACGTTATAGTAATTTATATGTTGATTTCTATAGTTGTAAGCATTCTGTTGTTTGAAATAACCGAGTTTCTACAGAGGAACATTGATTTAAAACAGACAATTTAGAGAATACCTCCCCGTGAATTTTAATATTAGAACATTTAACCGGTTTCCTTTAAATTGTAGTAATTTCACACCGGAATCGTCCAATTATGTTAGTAAGGAACTTAATATTGTTAATTTGATTTAAATGCATGCAATAAAAATTCGATTGATATTTTGCTATTAATGTCTTATTGTGTAAAAATAAAATTATTTTATATTGTAACGATTAATTAGCGAGATCGGGTATTCGTTGTTGTAAAGTTGATTTCGCAACATGTTTTTATATAATGTAATTTAATCGGTATGTAAGGTATTTTTTATGGAAAGAGAATGAAGTGATTTTTAACGCAATAACAATCGTTATATTTCAATATTTTCACTTTGACTTATAAAGGAATGTATCGGAACTCGATTTTCTTTTTTAATCTGGTGCTTTTTTAATTAGGCGAGTGTCGGCGGTAAAAACTTTAAATATGCGCTTAGTATAGCGATTAATATAAAAGACGAAGCGCTGGGATTGAATAGTGCCTCTGCTTGGTCAGTGATATTAACTAAAATTGTTACTCAAACAGTTGCCATGATACCATTCGTAGTTGCCATGTTAAATAACTTTAGAATTTTGTTAATCTGTGCTATCCTCAAAGTCGAGTTCTGCTTTATCCCATGATTTGCTTGTAAAGAAAGTACAAATCCGTAACGGCATTGCAGGTTGAAAGCGAACAAAAGTCTATAGATAAAGGTGATTTAAAGTAGACGTTGTAAGGTTGTGTTCATGCTGTACCACATGTCTTTCGTAATGTTGCGACAATTTTAATTGATCCGAGTTCAGTTATTCTTGCCTTCAGGCTAATTTAAAAAAAAATACTCCATTTAAATATTCTAGCCGTGTCCATTTTTCCTTTTCACTGCAAACTCACTGTGAGCAAAATAACTAATCGATTTTCTATACTTCACACTTTCAGATATAACTTTGCACTTTATTTCAATATTTAAATTCAATATTGCATTAATTATGACGTCATTAATTAATGCAGAATTTTTCCGTTCAGGTTTTTCAATAAAAGTGCTTCATAAAGTTAGCAATTCTATCACTAATGATTATAATTTAGGATATTTCGATTAACAATGAATTGAGTAACAGTAACTAGATGTTCGCACATTGTAGATATATTGTACAGCATTACAGGACTATATATGTGGGTTATTATGAACATTTTGTACCTATCAGAGATTAAGGAAGTGAGAGGACTATAATAATTATATTTATGATGTGTAATAGCCATGGATTATAGAGGGAATCGTGAGAGTAGCTAGGTAACATTTACCTGAGACGAAATTTATATAACGGTGTACATTTTTGATATCGTGTTGTACAAAAGAGACCTTTGGTATGTTATTTTATAGGAATGAAATAAATAGCCTTAATAAACAATTTCACTGTGTGTTATTTTTCAGTCAATTAAAACTGTCTATTTTGTATTTACATATGTAATATGTATGGAACAAGAAGGCTTTTAAGTGTCTTTTTCAAAACATTTTAATAGTTATTTTTACTAAGCATAGCATAAAATTTATCCTCTGAATATTAAGATGATTTTAATAAAATACAATTATTACTTGAGAACGTTTTATTAAATGTGTGTGTTATATTCTATCTTCTTTGTAATTTACATCACTCGTACCATTATATAAATATGACAAGAAATATGTATATATTAAGAATTACGCAACATCCTAGCTATAATGATATGCTATGTTAACTTGATAACAACATGTTACATTGTAAATGATTTCATTATTTTGATCTGCTTTTACTTATGAGTACATAAAAAATCTTTGGCGTCATCATCGTACAGGATTGATTTTAACTTCAAAAATTAGTAATCAATGTTTGATTGGGTAAGTTTGAATTGGTAAAGCGTAACAACTGTTTGTACTATAGTAATCAAGAAGCTACAAGAAAGTCACTAATAATAAATACAATAGGCCCATTATTGCTCACAATATTCAGATAATTTATAAGAGCTCAATTTTTTATATTAAGCAATGTTTATATCACACGAAACAAAGCCTTACAAATATTGAACACGACACAGTAAATTGCAAAAATTTAACCAAAAGGCGATATAATACAATATAATGAGATGTATTATGTCAAAACAAGGATGCATTATAATTTTAATAGCACGGTTATTTACGGTAATAATTCAACGAATTCTGTGTCTTTTATAATTAAAACCCAAATAATTATGACGACACAATCTTATAAAGATTTATATACAGTTTTTTGTTAAAAACTATTTTTTTTATTGGTAATGAACATTGATAAGAAACTATTCATGGCTAAATGCCAAATGATAAAATAACTGTCTAACCTTTTGTTCAAATACTTTACTTAATTCAATGATATTTTATACTACAGATACGTTGTTAACGCGTGGGAAGTGAAGCTATAAAAAAAGTCGCAATTGAGACGTCTTGTGACATTAGTAAGGGCGGCTAGTAGGACGCAGTGTCAAAAATTAAATGCCGTCGTGTCTCTTTAAAAGATCTCATGTCACGTAAACAATGCAATATATCTTCAATTTATTAGTAATTTCAATTATTTTCTTATATTTTATGGTAGGTAAAAAAAACAAAGCAAGAGGCAACAAATAGTTTAATACGGGGAAGAGAAAGTCGGATGCTCCTCGAGATTTGTCACACTTACGCTCAAGTAGCAAACACTTGCCACGGCCTTTTTTTTCTTATTACTTTAATTACGCTATCATTTTTATAGAAACGCGAACGGTATAACATATCTATAGTATAAAATATCATTGACTTACATAAAAAATAGTTGGATATAAACTTATGTCATTACTATTTATCTCTTTCTTTCTTCCTATTTTTATATCTTCACAATTCTTTCTTTTTTCCCGGTTTCTTTTTTTAATATTCGGAGAATTGCTGAATAGTGGGATGCGAATTCTTAATTTTTGATAACACTGGTTAACAGTGTTACCTAAAGAAACAGTAAACTTAACAAAATATAACAATTTGGTCATTTTTGGCACTTTCAAAATAAAACAATTTAAATAAACAGAAACAAAACTGCAGACAACATTTAACAAAGTGGTGAGAGAAATTTATCGTACAGCAATATACCGTATATCAAATAACCTAATTTTTATTTCCTAGGATATTATTTTCTACTTTTAATTATACTTCTTAAAGAAAGGAATGGCTTTTACACTAAATAAATAAATTTATTCACAATCAACTATTTAAATATCGCATAAATATTATAATGACTATCAGGATATTGCTCTTTTAAGACGCTCATGTTAGTTCCTCTATGATCTTGAGTCTTGCACCTTAATTTTAATAGGTAATAATTTATGGATTCTTATTAAAAGTAGACTTCACTAACAACTAATTATTGCATTTTACATTTATTGAGGATTGAAAATTTTTGGTTATGTGTTACTTCATTTTTCTTTTACATTCCTTTCGTCAAATAAAAAATTTTTTTTGCAAATTCCAATGCAATTATTTTTAACCACAAAAATAGTTTAACCATAAAATTTGTAAACTAAAGAGTATATTTATGGATGGATAAATTACTTAATTAAATTAAATTAATTCACCAAATTTTATGAATGTGTTGAGAGATCATATGTTCATGTTTATTTAATTCTCTTCCATACTATCAATTTATGGACATTTTCTCTTGAAGAATCTGGAAGTAACAAGCCTGGAAACAATAGATAAAAAATTACTTGTAGTTATATACACCATAAAAATTCTTAGGATAATATAAGCCGATACGCTGCGCGATTATTTGTTATATTTTCGCAATTATAATAAATGAAACCACTGTACAAGGCCCACAATGAGCGTGGTGAATATAAGGTATAAGGCCGATCTTGAGCGTGATGAACATAAAGTATAAGGCCTACTATAAGTGTGGTGAATATAAGGTATTAGGCCCACCTTGAGCGTGGTGGACATAACGTATAAGGGCCCACATTGAGCATGGTGAACATAACTAAAAAGGCCCACCTTACGCGTGATGAACATAAAGTATAAAGCCCACCTTGAGCGAGTTGGACATAAAAGTATAAGGGCCCACCTTGAGCGTGGTGAACATAACGTGTAAGGGCCACCCGAGTGTGGTGAACATAAAGTATAAGTGCCTACCTTGAGCGTGGTGAACATGAGGCCGAGTTCTCCTCGCTGCGCAGTCGGCTCGAGGAAGTCCTCTACGAAGTGCAGCTCGGAGCCAAGCTGCAGGATCCTCGCGCGGACCACCACGAACTGGAACACGGGGAACAGCTCGTCCATGCCCCACAGGTAGCTGGCGCCTGCCGAAATCACAACGCACTATGAGTAGGGAAAGAAAAAAAATATATAACAAATTCTGTTCAACCGCAACGCATTAACAGCATAGCCTAATTCTAAAACTGATGCAGCGTATTAACCTAACTGCTGCTGCACGGCAGTGGTCATCTTCTGGAATGTGCTACGAATAACAAGAAGCTTCTCGATCGGCGAGAAGGTGGTCTTCAGCTGTTGCAGCGTCTCGACCGCCTCTTGGAACAGCTGGTCCTTCTGGGGCGAGTGTGGTGGCGACAGTTGTTTGTTGCAGTGCGGGTTCGTGTAGCCGAGCCAGAATTTTCTAGAAAAACAAAGTTTGCATGAAGAAACTGTAGGTAGCTGCTTCGATCATCCTCTTTTTATTTTTATTTTACCTCGTTACAAGCATCAAGCTGAATTCACTCAAGACGAAACTTTTGACGAACCGTTAGATATTTCAAGTAGGTTTTGTGTTGATAAAACATTCGCAAAATTTTTCGCCGTTACCAGGATTCGTACTTCCGTGTGACGCAACCAGACGCTCTGTACCAAATGTTTCTACATTTAGCGATTACACATTATTAAATTAAACTGTGAAACCCTTTACAGCGTTCATGGTCACGGGACAGTTTGTCCGCTGTAAAGGGTTCGAAAGGTCGGGATATAAAACTAAAAATAAACGCGATATATCCGTAAACATAGTTACATTTATTGATGTGTTTCGTTTACTAAATTGGCGCTGTGTGATGTCTTGAATAAATGGTTTCTATATAACGATGACTCCGTGGCGCAGTCGCAAAAGTAAAAGGCTTCGGCGTCGGGGGTTATGGGTTCGATTCCCACACGGGACAACTATTTGTGTGACCCACAGATAGTTGTTTCGCATCTGGATGTTTGTACGCGTGAAATTTACCCGAGGGTCTGCAGATGCGTTGACAACCTTTTTGGAAATTGGGCTCCGGCTACCTCACTCACCAGACGAAACGCGAAATTATTTGTCATACTTCCACTTTACGCCGCTCTTCTGTGAGGTCGTGGTACTTACCCGGACGAGCCTGCCCATTCGTGCAACAGCCGAGGCTGCTGCGTGGCTCTACCGCCGTTAAAATCCTAAAGTGAGGGCAGTGTTTTTGTAAAAAAAGACATCATATTCCATTCTCACTGGTCGATGCCGAGGAAGGCCATCAGCGCCAGGTCCGGCTGCCGGTTCCACTTGAGCAGCCGCCGCCAGTAGAGGTCGTCCTCCCGCTTGTTGTGCAACGCGTACAGCACGAACAGCGCCGGGTGGACGCGCGGCAGCAGAGCCGGCTGCAGAAGCGCCGCCGCGGAGACCACCTCCGCCTCCCTGGGACGCCGGAGGAACATTGATACACCGAAACTTTTCATTAAATGTATCGATATTTTTTGATCCGACATATACGGCGTGTCGTTACCATCGCGACAATAAATGAACACACATATAGGGGATAACTTTTTAAAGTTGTATTAAACATTTGAATTCTTTAAACATCAATATTTACAGGGTTATGAAATTTTCCAAAACAAAGAATTTTAGAACACCCTAACCTATAAAAGCGTAACGTAAAATTCATTTGTAAAGGTCACAAAGCATATGAATGGGTTGAATGAATTTAAAAGAGACAAAACATACTGTTAGAAGGAGAGGC
Organism: Iphiclides podalirius; assembly: GCA_933534255.1. Classification (NCBI taxonomy): domain Eukaryota; kingdom Metazoa; phylum Arthropoda; class Insecta; order Lepidoptera; family Papilionidae; genus Iphiclides; species Iphiclides podalirius. Next base: position 3,819,037 of record OW152816.1, read on the forward strand.
TTGTAATTCGACGCTGTGGCGCGAGTTGTATAGGATGTTACAATTTTTTTTCTTTTTTCCTTAATTAGTTTGTTTGACAAATATTTTTTTTTAATTATGGATTTTGTTTAACGTTAATATTTTTTTATGATTATTGGCAAGTAGCGATAGACGTGTGCTCATTTATTGTCGCGATGGTAACGACACGCTGTATAATGTTCAATATCGAAATCTTACCAAAAACGATGTATGTTAAAATTTTCGAATCCGGGACAGAGTCCGTACGTTGAAACATTTAACGCATGGCATACGTTTTTTTTTTGGATGACAGGGCCTAAAAAGTATAATCTCTTCGATATATCGAGGCCGATATTGATATTTTTATTAATATCCATATATTTCTTCACTTTCGGCATTCGGAAGTGGATAGTGTTTACTCGTCTTGGCCAAATTTCATAGAGGAATTCCGTATCTAGGGCATAGAGGAATTGAGTTCGCACAGCGGTGGTTCTATTGCAGTGATTATTTCTGGTGGGGGCGGGAGCATGGTATCGTTCTTTATGGACTCACCCATTTGTGAGGTCGCTGGGGTCTTCGGGCCTGGTGAGCACCAGCTCGGCGCCATCTGGCGGCAGCGCGGGGAACAGCAGCCTGACAACTTGGTACAGCCTGGTGGTGATGCTTTTGAGCTCCTTGACGGCGTGGCTCAACAGCAACGGGTGCACGCGAACGCCCCCATACGTGGTGTTGAACGCGCTCGTCAAACCAAGCACCAGTTGGCCCAAAGGGTGGTGGTTCGACTCGCAAGCCTGAGGGGTTATATGAGAAATAGACGACAGTCGGAACTTAGTAATTTAGTAGCATTAGAGCCGTGAGGGCTCTGTGTCCGGGTGCTTACTTTTAATACAAAAGAAGTAAAGTAACAGCCTACAAATGTCCCACTGCTGGGCAAAGGCCTCCTCTGTAAAGAGGGTATCAGGGCATAGTCCACCACGCGGCCCCACTGCGGATTGGTGGACTTCACATATTTTCGAAATATATTTTTTTTGTTATTACTTCGAAAATATGCAGGTTTCCTCACGATGTTTTCCTTCACCGCCGAGCACGTGATAAATCAGCACTTAAAATTAACAATTTCATTGGTGCTGGCACCGGGGATCGAACTCAGGTTGCTCGAATAAATTGAATTAAAGGCGAGCGCCCGGACACTAAGCTATCACGGCTCCAATATTTAATACAAGCTTGCTTTTAATTTAATATAAAAGAGAAATCTGAGTCCAATTTCGTTTTCGGCACCAATGAAATAGTCAATTTTAAGTGTTGAATTTTCGTGTGCTCAGCGGTGAAGGACACCTGTATATTTTCGAAATAGCAAATAGAGGATATTTCGAAAATATGTCAAGTCTGCCAGCGTGCAGTGGGGTCGCTATGCCCTAATACCCTCTACACAGAGAATGCTTTTATCCAGCATTGGGATTTGTATAGGCCGTTACTTTTATTCAATATTGCAATTAGTACATCTACAATCTCTGTGGTGTTACTTCCATGAGGGGCGGTCATCACTTAGCATCAAGTGAACCGTCTGTGTCGAAACCGTCGCGTGTTACTTTTTCATTAAAAAGAAAGTTCATGCACGTGTTTTCGCTTCCGTAGATCAATGGCGACTTAAATAAAGTTCTAGAATTTCGCTGCAAATGTATTCTACTAGAAACGTGTATTTTTCAACGAGGAAAAGTAGCCCACAAAGTGTTTATGCACAAAGGTCACCATTGTTCCGTTGCTGTGTGAAAGTAGGCAAAATAAGCAAGTATATTTTCGCGTTGTATATCGTTGTAGATTTATTCAAATGCGGCCTGTAATAAAAATAAAATGTAAACTATAAAAACCCCTATAGCGAGATAATGAGTTTAATTCGCACTCAATACGAAATTTATTTAAGTTTGCATTTAGGAATCATACTCTATTTCCAAGGCAAGACTTAGGTTTGACACCGTTTTTTGCTCGTTCGAACCACTCCATGGTAGATGGATTGATCCCGACCGGTCAGTAGCGTGTACCCACCCGTGTGTCAAATTCAGGCTCAAAAATTTTTTTTTCACATAAAAAAAGGCGAAAGTTCGAAAGCGCTCACGTTGTTCAGATACTGCCTCAGCTCCGCGTAGTCCTCGCAATCCAGGCTCCGCTGGCCGAAGCGCGGGATCACCTCGAGGCGGTCTTCCGACTTCTCGAGGTCGGCACCTACGGATTGGGGCTTCCCCTTCTTGTGCGAGCACGAGATGGCGACCGCCAAGTTCTGCCAGAGCTTCGCGTTGTCGACGGGGTCTGAGCTAGGGGGCGCCTCTGGTGCGCCCAGGCACTGCAGACACTGGCGGAACAGCCCGTTCCACTTCTGGCCAGGGGCCACGCTCAGCTTCCCGAAAGAGCTGCGGCAGATACGTTGCTTGTGCGAGCATTCAAACGGTACAAGAGAACTGTAAATAATAACCTTCGACTGTCTCCCCTACCGAGAGCTTGCATCCGGTAGGGTCCTATTTATTTATTACATACAATTCATATGACTGTATGTTTGTTTTTATTTATCAACCCAATCAGACGAGGAAACAAATTAATATCCCCACCCACCCCCCCATTAATAATAAACACTCTATTTAACCAACAAGAACATGGAATATACAAAAGATTTAGAAAAATTAGAACTAGATTACCGTTATTAGATACATTTCGAAGGCTAAATTGTGGAAATTATACCCAAGCAACAATACATCAAATCAGTATCTACCACCAATTGTTGGGTTTTACGCAACCGAACAGTTCATCATTCTTATTTTATTATTGCATCTTACGCACATTTTAAATGCGTGCATTCGGCCCAATATTATACAGGGTGTTACAGAAAGATGTTGTAACATTTAAAGCCGTGTATATATATCAGACTTTGAATGAAATGGCATAATTTTAAAATACGAATCTAAGCATTTTTTGACGATAAAAATTAAAAAATTAATTAACTGTAACAACCCTGATTGTAGAAGTCACTGACCGCCCATCGGTGTTATCACTCCAAACTCACACACGCATACATCTGATCGCCCGACTTATTCCCCTCTCCCTCCACTCCTCGTTACGTCATTACCCCACTTCCCGCTCCTCAAGTTTATCGGTCCCCTCCGCCCGCCCCTCGCCAACCAAACTGACAACGACCGCATCGCGCTGCAGGTCCTGGCGATGCTATGAAACAACGTGCTTATCATAAAAATTTATTTGAATTTATCGGATTTTGTCACAACAGATAGACACGAAATAGCTATACTGGTAGTCCATGAGCCCTACTTAATATGTTATTGACTTTTCTTTTGATTAAAGATAAGTATTCATTATAAGGAAATAAAACACAAACACACTATTTTTACTACGTTTATTTTTCAAAACATTTTTTACATGGAATTAATGATAGAATCCTATAGTTGGTCAAACATATTCACAATGTCCACTGTAACTTATAATTTTTTAGTATTGAGATTTTGAATTAAACATTTAATTGCTTGCAGTGGAAGGTACAAACATTTTAGAAGGTTATACTTACTCACAAATCTTACAACGCCGATAAATTTATTCAACACAACATCAGTGAGATACATTATCATGTTATAGCGGATACATAATACATAATAATGACAAAAATAAATTTCGAATTAAGTAAGTTCAATGTAATTATAAAGTTAAAAAAATAAAATCTTTATTTTAAATAAATAACCTATACCTAGACATTCCAATGAGATCAGCGTTTACTAAGAAAACTCGTGCTTATCGGTGTCGGTCGGTTCCATTACGCGATAATATTATAAAACACACCAAGGTCAAGGGTTAAGGGGACGACGCATATAGGGCGCGGATGCAGACGAGGGCCGATCCTACCAACTCCTTTTTAACACAACTGGCAGCTGTTCTAAATTTATTTCAGCATTCTTGCTAGCTGTCTTTTGGCGTTTCTTCTTAATACTTATGGCGTCAAAGACTGCCTGTCATCGAAAAAACCAATAATGTAGTTTCAAGGTAAATCGACGGCATTTCTCTCCGCAACACCGAATATTATTAAGCAATTTCTTAGCATATGCATTTCTGTCATCAATAACTAATCGAGAATAAAAAATAAAAATCACGAACTTGTCTTCACACCGTAATGTCTAAAAAGTAACTGATTGTGATTTAATTAAAAGTTTAAATAACACAAACGAAGCGACGGCATATTTTATGTATTGGACTACCTAAGCGGCATTCGGCTGCTTATGTCGTTAAGTACATAAGAAACGTTTGTTGAGGACTATTTCGCCGCTCGCATAATAATGTTACCATGTCTACTGAGTAATATTACAGGACGGGAGAAAATAATTGGCTATTTAATTTTCAAATCAGCATAGCTATAACAAAAACTTTTTGTGAATCAACATTTAACTATTGCTGGAAGGTCAGGTATTCTTTTAATGGTATTTTACCATTGATATTTTTCATTTGTAGTAGACAAAAATCAAACAAAACATTTAGAATCTAGTTGACCTTCTTTAAAATACCACAAAATAATCTACTATTTAGAGCTTTTGGCTCATTTTCAAGTATTATTTTAAGCTTAAGTTATTTTAACTATTATGCAGACTACTAACTTCATGAGAAAATGTGAAAATTTCAGAGGAAAATTATTTTCACGTGATGGCAGCTTACAGTTTTGTTTATTTTTCCTATCAAAATTGTAGCACAAAGTACAGACTAAGGTCTATAAAAATTCGGGATGACCGAACATCAGAATATCGGGATATTCCACGCGGATCGGTACATCTGGTAACACTAGTTCTAGGGAGTGCGGTAAATACAAAGGCGTTCTTTGTTTGACGCCGACCATCCACGTGGACTGATGGATTTGAATAGACGGTCATTCAAAACACGTGTAATTAGATCGAAGAATCATAACTAACTATAAAATGATAGTTATGCTTATGGATCCATGAAATTACTTTTTTTTTACTTTTTTCAGAATGCTTTGTACACTGAATAATAATTAATGCAATTAATTTAATAGGTACCGAAAATTAAGTTTAAGCTGTTATTATGGACTAAAATTTTTATTGACATTTAATAAGGTATCCATCTAATATCAAGTTAATGGTATTTGTTTGGTTCCGCATAATAAAGAAAAAGTTCATGATTTCTTTGCAGAGTTTTTTAATTTTTGTTAATCGCGCGCGATAAATAACTACACGTGCTGCCACCAACCGAACAAGCTCGGAGCCCGAGAGTCGATGTCTTTTCACATCGACTCAACGCGTCTCGTTAAGAACGCTAATATATTTAATACTTTCCGCAAAAACTTTTAATTGTTAAAATAAAAATATTGGCGCGAACCTCCATACTTTCATAAAAAAACAAAAAAAAAATTACAAATTATTTAAAAATATAGTCCACAATTATTATTTTTTTTAATTTTTATGTCTAAATGCTTATTTGTATTGAACATAGTAAAGTCAATTTGTATAAATTTTTTCGTATTTTTTTTTTTTTTGCCCAAAATTATTAAATATGAAACAGTGCCATCTTGTAGATTGACTTATGACTATTTACGGTTATCAGTTATTTAATTAACAATGGTAATAGTACGTGTTGTGCCTATTTGTATTAGACAAATTAAGAGTGAATACATTTTTAATTCAATAATTTTTATTTAATTTGACCGTATTTTTTGATATCCGTGACATCAAAAAAATTATCTAAATTCAACAATTCGAAAAACCTGGACAACCAAATTGATAAAAATTTAAATTATAAAATGATCTGTCGTCAAAATTTACTAATGTATTGGGTTTTTCTTTCTATAAAGTGTTTTGGGTTTTAAAATGCTCGATTCATTAATCTTCGAAATATCATACGAAATGAAATTCGAAATACAGTAATCACTACATAGTATAAAACAAGGTGGTCCCGCTGTCCGTCTGTCCCTATGTATGCTTAGATCTTTAAAACTACACAACGGATCTCGATGCGGTTTTTTTAATACATAGAGTGATTCAAGAGGAAGGTTTATGATTATAGTATAATAATATGAATAGATTAATGAAAAAATAATGAATTCCATCAATCACTATCACTACATAGTATAAAACAAAGTCGTCTCGCTGTCTGTCTGTCGCTATGTATGCTTAGATCTTTAAAACTACGTAATGGATCTCGACGCGGTTTTTTTTACTAGCTAGAGTGATTCAAGAGGAAGGTTTATAATTATGTATAATACATTGCACCCGTGCGAAGCCGGGGCGGGTTGCTAGTAAAGGTATAATAATATAAATAGATTAATGAAAAGATAATGATTTCATTCAATATGTACTTATAAAATAGTCTATGCTGTTGATAAAAAGAGCATTTTTATCAACAGCATAGACTGTATGTATTACAATTAGTGTGACAATGATATTATAAGTAATCTTTATCTGAAATCGATCAACCAAACACTAACTTTAGTTTATGACCAAATTTCTAGTACTTACATAAATAGACTTTCTTTTTTGAAGATCATAAGCATAAATTCATGGAAGGAAGCCGTATATTTAATATTATTGTCATATTTTTAAATTTTTTGTATTATTAGGTAGACTAAAATTTTAAAACATAATAAATGTCTTGTCTCATTTATTTTTATAATTATTGTCTTACCAAATCAATACTTTATTCTACTATTTTAGAGCAGGAAGCCTCTAATACAAAAAATATTATGCATAGTAAAGTAACGGTTACATGTTACAACCACGACATTCGATCAGACGACTGGTAGGTTTTATAAACAAATCGTAGCTGTTATTTTTGTGAGCAAAAATGAAAATATGATTTAAAATACTCGTTTCACAATTCAATGACTACGTGGCGCAGTTGACAAGGCTTCGGCGTCAGGCGTCTTGGGGTCGATTCCCACACGGGACAACTATTTATGTGGCCCACAGATATTTCTTTCGCATCTGGGTGTTTGTCTGCGTGAAATTTATGTTTGTAAAATGTCCTTACAACATAGGATAAAAAGTAAAGTAACAGCCTATACATATCCCACTGCTGGGCAAAGGCCTCTATACAGAGGGTATAAGGGCCCCACTGCGGATTGGCGGACTTCAGATATCTTCGAAATATATTTTTTTTGTTATTATTTCGAAAATATGCAGGTTTCCTCACGATGTTTTCCTTCACCGCGGAGCACGTGATAAGTCAGCACTTAAAGTTAAAAACCTCATTGGTGCCGGCACCGGGGATTGAACTCAGGTTGCTCGAGTGTATTGAATTAAAGGCGAGTGCCCGGATACTGAGCTATCACGGCTATAGGGATACGGATATCAACACAGGATAATTTTATCCTAAATTAAGGGATTTTTTTTAAGAAAAATAAAATTACAAACCAATATAAATCAAGAAGTGAACTAAATGTTACAGGTCTTATTTAAAATGAATATTTTGAAAATTTATTTATTAGCTTCAGTATAAAATTCCATGTATTAATTCACAATAAGTGTATACAAATTCTTCAAAAATAAAAGTATAAAAATAGAATTTCATAGATCCAAAACTATCAGTTGTGATACTTCGAACCAATTACACGTGTTTTGAATGACCTTTATGTCACTTTCATCAATCTAAGTTAGGTGGATTGTCGGCGCGTGTAACAGTTAACAAAGACCACCTTTGTACTTACCGCGCTCGTTTCAAGTACAGTTACCAGATGTACCGATTCTCGCGGAATATCCCGATCTTCCTTAGTCTTTACTTTGAGTTAGAAAATTAGAAAAATTGATACTTAAATTGCAAGCTAGTATTACTTTAGTATTTTTATTAGAAATTTTCATACTGTCTCATGGATTTGTAAATAATCAAATTAAGGTTTTTTATTTTCCAGCGTTGTGTGTCGCCTTGATTGAAGTAGTGAAATGGAATGGTTAAAACAATACAAATAAAAAATAACTTATAAAATACTTGCAAATGAGTCCAAAAGTTTCTAAATTAGGTAAGGCGATTAAATAGTCACAACGGTTATGTTTGAATTTTGTGATATTTTAAAGAAGGAATTGACCTTCTTAAAGTGTTATTTGATTAGTTCTTGTAGTAGTCAATGGTAAAATACTATTAAAAGAAACCGAAAAAAAAAGTTTATTACTTTATTGCCTATTAAACCCCCGTCCTAATATTTTAATCAGTAGACATGGTAACCTTATTGTCGGCGCGGCAAAGTAGTCCTGCACAAACGTTGCTTATGTGTTTAACTACATAAACCGCTTTGGTAGGTAAATAAGTCGCTTTCTTTGTGTTATTTAAATTGTCGAATCAGTTACTCTCCAGCCATTTAGGCATGAAGTCTATTTAATGATTTTTATTTTTTAATTATCGATTTATTATTGATAAAAGTTGTCACAGACATAGTCATATGCTCAGTAATTACTACATGATATTATTCAGTGCTGCGGATAGAACTACCATCGATTTATTTTGAACTTTACTACGAGTACACCAACTTTTGACGCAACTGTCGCTTCTACCTACGAATTATTTCTGCAAAGATGTTCTGGAGTTCGGACGTATGCGCGTACTATTTGACGCACACCAACTGCACCACAAGCATTTGCCACAAGCCGAAACAAGTGAACAGCAAGCAAGAATGCTGAAATAAATTTAGATCTGATGATCATTGAGTTAACAAAAAGGAGCTGGAATGAGCGATTGCCCGAAGCGCCTGACCGTGAACGCGTCGTTTGTTTGCAAATGAAGAAGCGCTCCGGTTTTATGGGAATTTTTATTCGGACTTCGGTGTGTTTTAAGTTGTGACAATGTCTATGTTCTGACATGCTATTACAGTGAAATAATAGTGGCCCGCTATCTAACTGAAACCGATAAGCACGGGTGTGCGGTTGACTCAGTAAACGCTGATCTCATTAGAAAGTCTAGGTATTTAATAAACATCATTTTATACCTTACACTGATCTTAATTAAAAAATATTCTTGTTATTGTTATCCGATTATGTATCATAGATGTCGTGTTGAATAAACTCATCGGCGTTGTAGGATTTGTTACCTTTCAAAATGTCATTGTAAAGCCTTTAATGTTTATTCCAAAATTTCAATAGTAATTAGTTATAAGTGATTGTTAAAATCGTGGACATGTTTGACCGTCTATAGGATACTATTAATAATGCCATGTAAAAATTGTTTTTATGTCCGACGCGGACATGTACTTAGAATAATAAAAGTAATAAAAACAGTGTCTTACTTTAATTTCCCGATAGTGAATACTTATTCAGGAATCAAAAGAAAAGTCAATCAGATTTTATTATTAAGCATCGCCGCGAATTGCAGCGCGATGCGGTCGTCATGGCAGTTTAGCGACGGGTGGGGTCAAGGTTACCGAGGTGGGGTAATGACATAACGGGGAGTGGAGGGAGAGGGGAATAAGTCGGGCGATCAGATGTATGCGTGTGTGAGTTTGGAGTGATAACACCGATGCGCGGTCAGTGACTTCTACAATCAGGGTTGTTACAGTTAATTAATTTTTTAATTTTTATCGTCAAAAAATGCTTAGATTCGTATTTTAAAATTATGCCATTTCATTCAAAGTCTGATATATATACACGGCTTTAAATGTTACAACATCTTTCTGTAACACCCTGTATATTCGGTCAGTGAGGCGTTCGCCTCCACCAATGCCAAACGTATTATTAATATCGCGTATTCAGTAATTTTAACCAGTAATAAGTGATTAGAGTTTTTTTACAATATTTTATATCCTTATACAGTATGTTTACCGTTTTAATGTACCATTTGTTTGGAATTTCGTAAACAAATGATGTTAAGTGATAGCCCGTGGACATTTGCAACCTGTAGATCGCAAATGTCCATGCGTCCCCACCGTTTAATAAAGTGGGCTCCGAACACCTCACACATCATACGAAACACAGATGTATAACGCTTCCACTCCACGCCGGTCTTCTGTGAGGTCGTGGTACTTCCCCAGACGGATCTGCTCATTCGTGCAACAGCGAAAACTATTGCGTGCAGTGGCAGTTATTACCAGTGGCAGTTATTCAAATACGAAGATACGTTCCATTTATTGTCGCGATGGTAACGACACGCTGTATATTTAGTTCATAACGTACTGGAATGAACTGTCGAAGAGTCGTTAACGCAAAACGACCGCCCAACAGTGGGGTGTGCAGCAGCCCTGGAACTCCTCACCTGGGCTTGGCGTTGGCGGCGGGGGCGGGGTTGGAGACGTTCAGCTGCATCACCGCATTGGTGACCTTCACGCCCTCCGTCCAAGCGCCGCTGAGGGAGCCCTCCACGCGGTCACCGCTGGAGAAGGTCAGCACACCCTTGCCGGAGAACACACCCGCCGACCTGAACTCACCTTCGTAGTGGGTGCCGTCCTCGAACACCATCACCCCGTGGCCCTGCGGCCGAGAGGATATAACTATTTTTTTTTATTAACGAAAAACAAAAACCGACTTCAAATGTCTCGCTCTGTATTCGTTATATAATCGATTTTCAGGAGCTATCTATCTTCGGAGTCCAAGATCCAATACAAGTCAAATTAATATATGACCACATGGGAAGCAACAGCTCAACTCTTTCAAGTAAAAAAAGAATCATCAAAATCCGTTCACTCACTGGAAAGTTATGACGTAGGAGATTTCTCTGTGTTATACTTCTGTGTTTCGTCTGTTGAGTGAGGTAGCCGGGGCGCACTTTATTAAAAGGTGGCATCGCAATCCTACGGTTGTTGCAAATGTCAATGAGCGGCGGTAATAGCTTAACATCAGGTGGACCGCCGGCTCGCTTGCCAACATCTCATATAAAAAATAATTGCGTTTTAATTTGTTATTAAATTCTGAACGTTTCAAACACTTTCCAGAAGTCATGGTCATATATTATTAGTCATTATTTAATCATGTGTTCATGTGCACGTAAATAGTACTACCTTACGTAATACCTTAATACTAATGAAATGTGTACTTGATAAGTGTTTCATGTGTTTTCTCTTTCAGACGAATATTTGTGAACAGATCGTACATTCTGACGTCCCCAAACTATTTGGGGACGTCAGAATGTACGTAGCAAACCTTAACTAAGAAAAATTATTGAGAGACAAAGGGGCGGTCATAAATACAGCAGTTGTGTTTGTTAAGTATTGTGTAAAAGGATATTTCATCCCTCTTAAGGTAGCAAAAACCAAAGACATCCTAATAAAATAGGGATAGATTACACTTTTGACTAATTAGGTCATTAGTAAACGTTTACGTCACGCGTTAATTAACTAATTCAATTTAAGTAGACAAAAAAAGAAGCATTGCACGTATAAATCAAACGGCTTAAGCGGTAGGCTTTCACTCTGCGATTGTTAGGTAATAGACCTGAGGAAACTATAAAATATTCCCACCAAAAGACAACAAGTTGAATAGAATATGTATTATGAACGTACAATAAAAACTAAAGTGAGACAAAATAACACGCTATCTTATTTACGTATTGCAGACTTCGTAAATTTATAGTTGACAGTTTATAAACAACATTGAAATATACTCAGATACAAAGACATGATGACACGTGATGAAGACTAATGAATAAGTAAATATCACAATTTGTAAAGATACGACCAGAAATAATATCCCTCGAATCAGCAGGGGTACTGACAATCCATTTTCACATCATGATTCTTATTTACATAATTGTAATTAAAATAAACAGAATATCACGGCGTAATATTCGTAAAAAGAAATATATAAGAATTAAATATATAAGATAACGAAAAATACAAGATTAACAAATACAAATTTCAATTTGTAATCTGATCTACTTCCATAAATATTTTGATTTTGTCTTCAATTTAAAACTTCATCATTATGCCATTATTGACGAAATTTTAAATTGCAACGATTCCAAATATTATTACCAGACAGAACATTTATGTTTTTTAACAATGTATTAAAGGGAAGAATACATTATGTAATCCGTTACTTCATTTTAATTATATATTTGATGCAATTAGAAGCTAAAATTCGACGCTTAGTTACAAGGTTCCATGGTGTAATGGTTAGCACTCTGGACTTTGAATCCAGCGATCCGAGTTCAAATCTCGGTGGAACCTAATCAACTTTTTGTTTATGTTTTTAAAACGATCGCGATAGATTTGAAAAAGAAATTAGATTAAAATTTTTAATAGAGAAAAAATAATTCCCTTCGGCATGATTCAACGCTTGGCTCACGTCGAAAAAAGAACTGATATCTATGCAAGTAAATTAAAAAACGTCACCAAGAAATGTAACTACTGATAATGTGGGCAAATATTCTAAAATATTCAGTACGGTTTCATAAGACTTAAATACAAAAAGATAACGGAAAATTGACGAACCTCATTCCTGTACTCTTATAGCTTCGGCAGGTAATTTTTATAATCAAGAACTCCTTAACTTGATTCTATGGGGGAGGCCTTTATTCAGTTGTGGACTCGAACAATATGGAAATGATGAGGATGATGTTCCTCTTCCTTACTTTTGTTTGAATTTTGAATTTCCAAATTCTAACTTAGATCCGTCACCTCCTTGCCACGGCGAGAAGATGTGGAGCTCGTACACGAACCGTCAATATAACTATCTAGTTAACCGATAATAATTATTATCTATTGATATGATGCGAGCTTATTGGCGTGGTGGATAGTGGATCAGTCTGTTCCGCCAGAGGGTGTAGTTTCGATCCCCACGACAAGAATAATGGAAGAATATTATGTGATGAATATGTTATTCTAGTGGCTGGGTGTTTATATATGTATTTATATATTTGTATTGTATTAGTTCTATGTTTCAGTATATTTTTCAGTTATCTAGTGTCCATAGTATAAGCGTTGCTTAGTTTGGGACTAGATAACGTTGTGTAAAAATGTGTCCTGATATATTTATTTATTTTATAACTATAAGTAACTCATAATTAGTTTCATTGGAAATGATATAATTAATTGCGCTCTTATTAGAAAACGTTTAATAAATAGAACGATGTCTTCTTTATTGTCGCCAACTAAAAATATACCAATTTAAGACGTAATACTGCTAACTTAGCCGGCCATCCGAGCACGCACATCCTCACAACGGCCACCGACAAAAACTAGACTCGAACTCACCGTCAGGACGTCTTGCGTGAACAGTCCCTCGTAGTATATGCCGTCCAAGGTCACTATGAGGCCGCACCCGTGCTTCTTGTTGTCGCTCCAGTTGCCCAGGTACTTCTCCCCCTTCCCGATGTCATCCATCACGCCGTACCCCTGCCGCACCCCGAAGGCCCATTCGCCGGTGTAGATTGTGGCGTTCGACGATTTGAAGTCGCCCTGCTTCTTCACCCCGTGCCCGTGAGGGTGCCCCTCCCTGAAGTAGCCCTCGAACAAATCGCCCGAAGTATACTTCATCACGCCGTATCCGTTCTGCTGATTATCTTTCCAATGCCCCTCGTAGGTGCCTGTGGATGTTTTGTATCGAACTTTGACGTCGAATCACTTCGTGATAGATCTTCCGATTAAAGATTACTAATGTGTATAGTGTGATAACATTTATCCTTTATGGAGTAGTAACTATTATAAACATTAAAATTATAAATTACGTGCAAAGTAAGCAGTAATCATTAGCATTCTTACAGTTACGTCATTACTATTTTAAAAAAGGCCTTTCTTTGGGTGGATTTCGCTGTATACTTGTGAAATTAGATTCAAATCGTTAGTCCTGGCATTTTTTTATAGTTTTAAATGCAAAAGTCTAAAGTCAGAAAAAAAAAACTGCAACGTCTATATCAGCGTTCAAAAACGTAACATACGTCTTATGCTCTTATGTACGATATGCCTATTTGTGGTAAAACACTTACTTACCTACGTTGGGGATTTCCATTTTACCGTGGCCGCACAGCGCGTTCATCTGGAACTGCCCCACGTAGAGCTTCCCATCGGGCCACTCGACCTTGCCGTGTCCGTGCATCTTGCCGTCCAACCACCTCCCGTTGTACTTTGCTTCCTTGTAGAACGCGCTCTTATTAGAAAAAGTGTAGCTGGCTGTCCTGATGGCGGGCGGCTTAAAATGTGTGTCTTTCTTCAGTGCGGTGCGTACAGATGTGTTGAACGAGTGGATCCATTCGGTCTTCTCCTGTTCGGCGCCGGTCGATATCAAGATGGTCTCCTCGGGCGTCACTAGTTGGATGACGTTTTGTTGTGGGTCCGTGTTTGGGACGGCCTCGACCCACAGCGTTTCTACCGGGTGAACATTTATAACGCTGCCGCTCATGTGGACGAAGAGATCGTTGAAAAGGACGAACCAATGAGAGCTGAAGCGGCCCGGGTTCACCAAGTTCAGTTGGCGGGATTTCGATTCCCTCACCAGCCGTCTATCTGGAGTGCGGTATTGCTCCAGTGGTTTCCCTATCGTATCCCAAAAGAGTTTCGTAACATCCGCCTCCTTTCTCTTTTTCTCTTGGTCGTCGATGATCGTGTCCAACGATGATATGACTTTGCTGAGCTTGTCTTCTGTGCTCGCTTTGGCTTCGCTTTTCTTCTTTTTAGATCTGTGCCTCAAGAGCGACTGCGCAATACATTTGTATGAGCTTAACCTTGTCAATGGTTGCACAAAGGCTAAGGCGACAACCGCTTCTAATGTCTTCTTGTTATTCTTCTGTTTGTTTGATGGAAGCTGATCGCTAAATAAGTTATAAACACTTGATGGCACATCGATAACATTATTAATGTGAGCAAATCCTCCAATAACAATCAAATTGCTTATAGCTAAATAATACTTCTTGTACAGCAAAATATACTCTTCTAAATTTTTAATTAACGATATATCACATTCATTTATGTGCTTCTCGGCGTATTGCCAAGTCGAGAGCACGTTGAGAGCTGTTAAGTTTAAAATGTCACCAAATATATCACATACGTTTTCATATACATTGGGATGTAATGTTATTGCTTTGCTTTTCTTTAAAAATGGTTTAACAAGTGATTGATGAATTAAAATCATTTCTTCCAAATAGCGTTGAGCGATAGATAAATTCTGAAATTCGGGACATATTGCAGACTCTTCTATTAAACAGTAGCTAAAGTTACCAGAAGATAATATTCTCCAATGGTAGCACAAGTTTTGGGGCTTCTTAGTAAAATTTTGGGACTCACTAATTTTAACCAGAACATCTTTAACATTTGCACTTATTTCATCTTTCTTCATGTTCAGGTTCACTATGGACTCTGTAAATCCATCTGTGTGTTTTCCCATGTAAAATATATTCTCATTTTGAGTGTAAGCCAGAGTGTGATGTTCAGTTGCAATCATATCTCTTATTCGGTCACTTTCAGAGTTTTCGGTAAACTGTTTTGGACCACTCTTGTCATCTCTAGAATCGAAACAAACTTGATGAAAATTATTATAGCCCCAAATGAATAGCCTTCCATCTAATGTTAGAGCAGAACAATGCCACTTTCCACATGAAACCTTTTGAAGTCCAAAACCTGATAGACTCATGACTACCATAGGTTTTACTCTCTTAACCGTATCTCCAATTCCTAACTGGCCATATGTAATGTCCCCCCAAGTCCACAGTTCTGTCGCTAGAATATTTTTACCAAGTTTGGATATATTTTTAAGGTTTTCAGTCTTCCTGATAACCTCAAAATCCTTTTCACTGCTTATTGTACTAGTTGAAAATTGTAGATCCTCAAAATTTCCATTTGATGCACAACTGTACATAAGGGAGCTTACTTCTTCTATCTGGTTACGGTTCTGATTTTCTGCAACCTCATTATTATCACTGCTCCCACTAACATGCCTTGATAATGTTGCCACCTTGTCACCGACAGTCCTTACTCCTTCATACACAAAATTTGTAAGATTTGATACATTTTCTTTAATTATTCTTGTCGGTTTTTCTGTATATTCTACCAAATAATCTTCTCCAGCTGAAACCCAAGATAGTTGCCTGCTTAAGAACTGTCTTGCAGCATCAGTGTTAATAAATATATTATTTATTTTTTCCGCATTTTCTTGAGGTATGCCTTCCTCTTCATCCAGCAAGTTATTATCATTTTCGGATTGATTAGTCTGGAGCATATCATTATTTTCTAAAATATTAATACTTTGAGCTAAATCGTTCTTAGTAACCTTTGATTCTTCAGATGAAGGGCTAGAATCTTCGGTAAAACTATGAGCATCAATATGGACATCGGTTTGAGGCGCAGTAGTACTGCTGGAGTCTTCACTAGATTTGCTAATGTGAACTCCAAGTGGACAAGTCTCTGACAATGATGGGACAGATGCAGGTGATGCCAGACCTATTATTGTTTGACATTGTGAACAATTGGATGCAAAAACTTCCTCATCATCATTATCACTGTCTGTGTCACAATTGCCAGAGCTTTTTACATTTTTTCTAGCTATCACTGCTGCAAAATTCTGACCAACTGATGCACTATACACAGTTCTACCTTCAAAAAATGGTACTTTCTTTATACTAGGACTATCTAAAGCTATTTGAGGCATGACACCAGAACCCCACAACTGACCATCACTACTTATAAAGAGTTGGCCAAAATCACTTGTCACAACATTCCTAAATTTAACTTTCAAACTGGTACTTTTGAATCCATGAGGGCAACATTTGGAATCCTCCTTGACAATAATTTCTTCTTTGCTTTTAAAGCTGGAATTTGATTTGTATAGTCTCCCATGTACATCAATGACATAGAGAACGTCATTGTGATAAGATATGTCGATTGCTGCAATACCACTAATTTTTTTACAATTTAACGAATCGTCCTGTATGGTACAATGATAAACTCCATGGTCACTTCCTAAAACAATGAAGTCTGCGCCCAAAGAACACAGTTTTACTACTTTATCAGGTACATTTTGCGGTAATGTAATTGTTAATGGTATTAGCCCATGCCAAAATTTATGTTGGCTCATTTTTTTTAACGCTCACTTTCCACTTAAAAGTAATTGAATCATTTTGTTACGCCTATTTCTATGAACCAGACACTCATAAACGCCTAACGTCTTTTTGACTAATAGGAAACAAGAACTCAGCCACTATAAAAATAAATTGAACGATCTTTCATTTATTATTGTTTAAGTCATAATAAAGCGTTATTTATAACGTGTGTATATACTTATGTTCTATTCGATTTTCACTTTCTATAATTCAAATTAAAGACATTGACAGTAGGTTATGACACATGACAATCAATGATACATTATTATAATGATAAAGTTTTCCTTTATTACCACTTTCAGTTATAGTTTTAAAATATTAAATAATAAATATTTTTAATATTATCATTGTAAAAGGCATTTTCAGTACACTTGAAAAGCGTCAAAGAATAGATATATATCTTAAACATCAATTTAACATAAAGAACTTTAACTGCAGTCAGGTTTTAAAAAATTCACTATTTAGTTTTTTTATAAAAAATGTATGGCCTTTATTATTTAGTAATATAAATAATGTTAAATGTTAGTCTTTGTCGGTAATGATACTGGCAGAAAATTGAAAACTATTGCTTCTGCGCATGACATTGACATTTAAAAAGGTTATTTTTATAAATTAAATTATTGTCGTCGATTGTCGGTGTCGCCCTTTCTCAGTTTCTCTATTAAAAATGGCGAATCGTGCGGCAGCATCTAGACGCGTTCCTGAAAATGAAGCAGCAATTACATATGTTCAGTGTGATGGATTGGTATGTAGTAGTAGAAATACTGTAATTTTTAGTAAATGTGAATACTTTCTTTTATACTTTAGAAGACGTTGACACGTCATGGTTACTTTTTGTTTTTTATTATTTCTTAAATATTTTCATACGAATTTCCACTTACCTTATATTTCATCAATGTTGGTGTTCTATTAATTCTAATCGGTAAGACACCTTTAGTATATTTTGATATAATTATGTTCCGTTGTATGATTTAGGTTATGTTGATGACCCCTTTTATTTACATGTAAACTATTTAATTGACTGAATGAGTCACGTACAGTTTTGGAATACAACTACACTCTTTAAATTCTTTACATGAGGTCATCAGTCTAACTTCTCTTTGGTCATCAGTCTAATTTTTAATTTTACACATTTCTAACTATACTAATGTTAAAGTTCTGTACTTTAAATCAAAAATACAGCTGAATATTTACTTTTAAAGTCAACATATTTTTGGAGATGTTCATTTGTTTATTATTTTATTACCTGTTTTGTAAGGCTATATGGAGGGAAAGTTTAAAATCTGTACCATTTTATTTGTATTGAGGAAAACAACCCAAGTTACTAAATAACAGCCTAAATAATTCAAGTGTCATGTATTTTATTTCATATTTTATTTTTATTTCTTTATTTTAGGTTTTAATGATGTCAATATAAAATAGCAATTTTCAATATTCCAGGCGGTGATGAAAATAGTTAAGCATTGCCATGAGGAATCCTGCAGTAATATGGAAGTGGCCCAAGGTGCTTTATTGGGTTTGGTCGTTGAGAACAGACTGGAGATCACTAATTGTTTCCCATTCCCCAAACATGATGATACAATGGATGAGGAAGAATACCAACTTGACATGATGCGCAGACTTCGCAGGGTCAATGTTGATCATTTCCATGTGGGATGGTTAGTAATATTTTTTTGTTAAGTTATACTTCTTTTGGTATATTTGGGAAAATATGTGAATATTTTAGGTTGCTTAGATATTTTTTGTTCACTTATTTTTAAAGTAGTTCCAGTTCGGATGCACAATAGCTTTGGCTGTTGCATGAATGGGCAGGTCCATCCGAAAACTATAAGTGACTGGAGAATTCTGCTTGTTGGTTAATTACTTAATGATTTTTCTCTACTGTTTAAAATCATTTTCAATTGCAAAATGTGCTGATCAATTTGCTGAACATTTACCATTGTTTGTTTATTATATTAACATTTTTGATTAATTTCATCTTGTAAGAACTATTAGAGATGCTGGCTGGATTTTTTTTGTAAATTAGTAATCTGTGTCCCCATAACCCGTGTATCTTATCTTTACCATTTACTTTCCCTATTAAATTCTTAAAAGTTGTTTTATGTTATATAGTTGCTTTCAAAAATTGTTCTATTTTCAATATTGTCATTCTTATTTTCAGGTATCAGAGTGCTGATGTTGGCAACTTTCTGAGTCAGTCCTTGTTAGAATCACAATATCACTATCAAACCTCCATTGAAGAGAGTGTTGTTGTCATTTATGACACTAAGAAATCGGCTAGAGGATTCTTAACCTTAAAGGCATACCGATTAACTCCTCAGGTTGGTATAAATAGATATTTTAAATATAAAAATGCACATAAAGAAGTAGTCAGAACCTAAAAATATTTCCACTATACACTTACTCTTTCCTGCCAAGTATTCAATCCACAACCATTTTTAACAACTCCCAAATTTCGCATACCTGGACCATCATGAAATTTCTTTTATTCCAGGCAATAGCTATGTACAAAGATGGTGACTACACACCAGATGCGCTACGTAACTTGAAGATAGGTTATGAAAGCCTGTTCATTGAAGTACCGATTGTTATACGCAACTCACCCTTGACCAATATAATGATGTCTGAGCTCACAGAGATGATTCCAGAAGAAGAGGGCTCAAAGTTTTTGGATTTGGGAACTGCGTCAGTACTTGAAGGTATGCTCAGGGTTCATATTTGTTTAGATTGTTTTTTAAGAAAGAATACAAGGGGACAGTTAAGCTTTATAATTTTTGTAGTCTTTAGTTTCAGAGATGTATGATCTCATGTTACAAAATCTGTACTGTTAAAATTTGTAGAACAGTGTAAAAGTTTTTCGCTGCTGTGGGAATCGAACCCACGTCTTGCGGATTGGCGCCCTAAGTTAAACGTCTTTTATCTACATTGTTTTTTCGTATTTTACGTAATGCTTGGCCTAAAAGTTTAAGTTCATTTGATTGCTTATTTTTTATTTTAAGATGGTCATAGTACATGTACTATGACCAACAACAAAAATTTGCATAGAGTATCATGATACTCTATGCAAATTTTTGTTAGGCCCATTTACCTGCATTTATTAAGTACGATAACTGCCGATTCCAGGCCAGCTTCGCAGCTTGATGGAGCGCGTAGATGAGTTGAATCAAGAGGCCATCAAATTCAACCGCTATCAACAGCTGGTGGTCAGGCAGCAGCAAGACAAGCACCGCTGGTTGTTGAAGAGGGCTCAAGAAAACTCGGCCAGAGCCGCAAAGGATGAGCCCCCACTACCGGAAGAGGATGTGAACAAGCTATTCAAGCCCCATCCAGTGCCACCAAGGCTCAACCCTATGATTGTGGCTGGCCAGATCAACACCTACAGTCAGCACATTAGCCAATTCTGCTCCCAAAGCCTCGCCAAGTTGTATCTTACGCAAGCGCTGCAGAATGCCAAGGAGGCGAAGCAGAGCAATTAGTTTTGTCTTTGGTGAATTAAAATGAGAAGTGGCAACATTGTGCTTGTTTTTCATTAAAGAGGTCTTGTATGTCTGATACTTTGTTGAGTATGATTTTTAACAAGCTTTTTAAGTTTGTTTTTTTCAGTAGGCACATGCATGATTTAACTCTAGGGATGGGGGGTGTATGGGGGAGGAGAAGATATGATGTAAACATGTTTCAACAAGACTACAAGACCCAAATTTGGCAGGAGCATCCATTATAATATAAATATATATATTTAATAATTTACGGTATAGACACAAGTCTAGACAGGTGCTTGTATTATTTCCATTTGTCTTGATATTGGTTCTCAATCCAATCATGTATTCAATACTACGTACTATAAGGAATAAGTTATGTACGCAAATTACATAAAAATACTCACAAAATATGTATTAATTCAAAACTAGTAACTGAACTACTAGTAACTGAAGAGAAACGTCTTACCTATCTTTATTTATCGAACTAAGTTTCTTAAACTTCTTTGTTTACAAAAGCCAATAGTAATAGTTATAGTAGAAAAAATATTTTTCGGTTCCTTAAACGAGTCGAGGGATTAGTATCAAAATCAAGTAATAAAGAGTAAATATATTTTACGACTCGAGGGATTAGTACCGACAAGATGTGAAAAAGTTGCTATTAACATAATAGAAATAAATTAATGTTGGTTAAAAGTCGTATAAAATTTTGCATTTAATTTTATCGTATTTTTTTATCTCATTTTGTTTAGTACATAATACCTTGAAACTTGAACTATGACTTTAATGATGATATAAAACAAATGAATTCTTGTTGCATACGTAACAAACAAAATTAAATGAGAAAATTCTAAGTTTTTTCAAGTTTCAAGGCAGGAGTTTAATAGATTTTTACTGAGCTAGTGCGCTTACCATTAATGGCTACATCGCCACGTACAATCACGTGGGCTGGCAGTCAAGCGCTGGCCAGTTTCCAATAAAATAAAAAATACCTACGTAAAAATCCACCTACCTAGTACCTACGTAAATTTCCAATCTTCAGAGTGATACAGAATGATTTCAGTCAAAAAATTATAGAAGAAGCCATCGTAAACAATCGCAATTTAGGGAGGACGAGTGTTGGCTTTGTGTGCGTAAGTCGGTGTAAGATCGGAAGATTTGCGCATATTTGCAATGCGCAAATCATTGGACAATTAAATGTAATTTTTTAAATATATGTAATGCATCATCTCATATTACTAACTTATATGTCGCGATATTATGGCTAAACATGATAGAACTTTTTTTCTGTATTTAGTATTTTACACGCAATATATGTAGTACACGTGTATGTACCTACACCATGCTTAAACAAATAAAATTTATCTTATATAGGTAAAGATATAATATACTTATATAAGAATAGAATTCGTGTTCCGATTAATTATTTCAAATCATTTTCATGATTTTGTAATAATTGATAAAGAAAATTGGTTACTCACTTGTGAAAAGTAATCCCAGAACCCTTTTTTTCAAAACATGAATTGATTTTGCAGCCGTTTATGACACAGAAGACATTTCGCACGTTTATTAAAACTACTTCGCGGCAGGCTGCCGAGCGGCCGTCTTCATATTATGACCTAATCGGCTTCACAATAAGTACGTGGACGTGCCTCACTTATATGCGCGCAATGTGCTGTCTATACTTTTTTATTGGTCTGAGCGTAAAAGTAAACGCTTATAAGGGTAAATGCCGAATCGAGATGATTATTATAAGTTAAAATAGAACGTAGTTAAATACATACTTACAATAACACACACACACACTCAGTCATTATCCGAAAATTTTGAATCCCTTTATCAAAATTATTTCACGTTTTATCTACATAATTCCATGTAGAGTTATTTCGGTGGATAAACTGAAGTGAACCTTAAAAACTATCAAGTATATTATGAACTATTAAAGTGTGAAAAATCTCAAAAAATGCGTATGAATAAAAAAAGTAAAAGAAATAACCATTAATATTTAAACATGAAATTTGAAACTTTACAGTTACACATTTCAAAAAATATTTTTTTTAATGTGACAAGTTGCCAAGCGAGCAAACGGTTCACCTGTTAAGTGAATACCCCCGCCCATGGACATCTGCTACACCCGAGGGTTACAGATGCGTTGACAATCTTTTGAAAATTTGGCTTCGGCCATTTCACTCACCAGACGAAACGCGAAAGTGTTATACTTCCACTTTACGCCGGTCTTCTGTGAGGTCGTGGTACTTACCCGGACGAGCCTGCCCATTCGTGCAACAGCCGAGTCTGCTGCGTGGCCCTACCATCGTATATATACATATCTAGAATACTTTCAATTAGAGTTGATATATTTTATTTCATCAAACATTTTATCAACAAATATTTTATTTGTACCTTTTGCGACATTGATGCAAGCATTAAGAGGTACAAAAACTACAACCTATCCTTAACTGTAACAATTAACTGTATTACCTACCACATCCAGTCGAAAACTCTATGATGACTAAATAATATTCACCAATTGCTTAAAATGAAAATAAACCGACACGTTATCGATAGTTTCGTTTTACGGTTTTTGCTGTCTCTGTACAGTTTTCTTGTGATGCTCTAATTTTTCTCATAATTAAAGTTTATTTTGAACGCCGTTGTCGTATGATGTCCATTAACGATGTTGTTTTATGTAACTATCGTTTTAAAGTGTACAATTACTTCTAATAAATGTCGTTAAGCGGTTCGAGTAAAACAAATTATTTCTATGTCCCAATTAAAAAGTATTGGAGCAATTCTTATGTGTTTCATTACTGTATTCGATGCGGAGGCCTCCATTTCGCTTTTTAGTAGAAACACCAATTTTGTTGTGTTTTGCGACAGCTGTCTAGCATTGTTTAATGACTTAATTTGGCTAATTCTTCATGATGAGCCCGTAATAGACCCTAAGGCTCGTTTCGAAGTAGTAAAGCGTGTTTCGAACAACCGCCGACAAAGGCTAATAGCGATAACTTGAGCGATTGTCCCTTGATTACTACAAATTGCTTCATCCTGCTCCACCGAAGCCGCCCCTGGATAATTGGAGGCAATCTTTCCCGGTAGTAAATTATGCGATACCTGTCTAATTTCCGAGTGATTGCGAATAAATGAATGCTAAAGTCTCCTGCATCGTTTGTGACGATTAGCCGCGGGATGTGTGTACGTTATGTCACTATACTTATTGGAGGAAATCGCGTGACATCGAGATGAAGAGACACGCAGTGATTGGTTGGACCAGCCGTAAAAATTCTTATAACTGGTCCCCCTTATATTATCAAGTGTAACGACATTGCACTTCGTATAATGTAGCGATCTATAAAATGTGATTGATTGTTATTAGTTCCTTAATTACCTTCATATTGCTCGATATTTTACAGTTTACGATTTGTCATAATATGTTAATGCAGCAACTAACATCCAAGATAGGGTTTGTTGACCCTTTTGTTTATCTACATACGAATATTTGTAAATTGAGTCAAGTTATTCAAAGATGAAATGAACCTCATGACATAATCGTGTTTTTTTTTAATTTCTTTAAAATTTTAACACTTATTATAGTCCCTTTTTTTCGTCATATTATTGGGTATAAAAACGCTTGCGTGCAAAGAGATGTTCTAAAATTTTATGAAATTGATGACAAAATTTCTTTTAATAAAGCCATCAGACAGGAAATGAGATATCACGTTACCTTTGTTACGTGTGTGGTCACAGTATAGTATATTATTATATAATTTTCTTTCTTTTTTCGATGGATCAATCGAAATATTCCGCAATGGCCGTAATAATGTAAACTATAAAGTTTCTCTCATCATATTTTGTTCTAAGCACCCATTCTATGATACCGGCTCAGAGCTGGGCAGAAATTTTTGTTATCCACTTTCCAGGACTCCTTCACATCTTCCATATTTATACATCTATATGTGAATGTACTATGCGCGAACCAAGAAAATTACAATTAATTCACGAATACCAAAGTGTGTCTTAAGCTCACTTTTGCGACATCCCAATCTTGGTGGAACTTGAAAATTTTCATTCTCTGTTTGCAACACATGAATTTGAAGGCGTTTGTGTATCGAAAGAATTTCACGTGTTTTGATTATTTTTATATGTAACATCTTCCGTATTATTGAGTCAGCTGGTCTTAGTTATTACATTTTGCCTTTATCTTTATCTGGTCAATATCGCGATTAGAAATCCTTTCAGAGATTTTTACACCGTTAATTTTTTTTATCATTTTCATTTGATTTTTATTTTTCCAGACGTCACACTTTCTCTTTTTTACACAGTTTTGTTATCTGTTGTTCAGGCCACTTTGACATATTCTGACTTCCCAAACTAGAGAAAGCGGCGTAATATTATAGAAAAGTACAATTTTCTTCATGAAAAGTGTACGTGGTACGCTAGTGACACCTCCGTCCACAAAACTACTAACTTAGTCCATAATTTTAAGTTTTAAATTTCTACACATGAACCATGATTATAAAAGTAACAAAAGTAAAGTAACAGCCTATACATGTCCCACTGCTGGGCAAAGGCCTCCTCTATATAAGGGGTACCAGGGCATAGTCCACTACGCGGCCCCACTGCGGATTGGCGGACTTCACATATCTTCGAAAAATATATTTTTTTGTTATTATTTCGAAAACATGCAGGTTTCCTCACGATGTTTTCCTTCACCGCGGAGAACGTGATAAGTCAGCACTTAAAGTTAAAAACTTCGTTGGTGCCGGCACCGGGGATCGAACTCAGGTTGCTCGAGTATATTGAATTAAAGGCGAGCGCCCGGACGCTGAGCTATCACGGCTCGGGTGTTAATCTCTGCCAAAAGTCCCCTTATAATAAAATTCTATCAAATGAGGTTCGGCCATTTAGGACATTAGCCTAGAAAAACTAAGCATCAGGCAAAAAAATATAAATTAAAAAGCTTTTCGCGAATGATCATATAAACTTTAAAAACGTTTATTTAAGAATGGTCACAGGCAGTATCAATGTAACATCGACTTACACAGTTGACGCTACGCGAACACTTTATAGAGCTAACCAAACGGTTCATCGAAAGAGCCGAAAATCATTCCAACCACGCAATGGCGGATGTAGGGAATGACCAACCGGACATTAACGCGACCGTTGACAAACGTCGCCCTCGGAACGTCCTCTTCCACGAACCACATAGACTTTCAGACTATGTGTCCACTTAAACATTTGATGGTTGCGAATTGCTAACGAGAGAGATAAAATAATCCTATTGTCGTGTCATTCGAAAGCGATTACTTCTTTATCGGGTTTTTAATGAGTAAAAATCGATCATGCGTATTTGTAGTTGGGACTGGTTAAGGACGTTTGGCAGTGGCAGATTTGTAGTCTTAGCCGCCCTAGGCCACAGCCCATGTAGTAAGGTTCCAGCCGCCCGTTTCTCAGAGCCTATCATATATTTTTTATTCAATTTTTTTATTTTTGCTTTATTCGGAAACTTCATAGCATACAATAATCACATTACAAAATACAATTCACAAAAATATTTAGCCATTTAAGAAGTTACAATTTACATTTTTTTTTGTAAGTTTATACAACGGGAGGAATAATTACTGTTTATGTGTTGTGCGCTCGTGAAAAAACAACACGATATCTTGTCATCAGTGAATTTTTTGTCACGATTGCCCGCCCCTAATATGTGGTCGCCTTAGGCCCGGACCTATCGGGCCTTACTGCAAATCTGCCACTGACGTTTGGTAATTCATATTGGTTATTCTGTAGTCTGCTTTTCATTTCATAATTATAGGTTCG
The DNA here is from genome assembly GCA_933534255.1 of Iphiclides podalirius. NCBI lineage: Eukaryota > Metazoa > Arthropoda > Insecta > Lepidoptera > Papilionidae > Iphiclides > Iphiclides podalirius. Next base: position 3,845,328 of record OW152816.1, read on the forward strand.
TATCCATTTATCATAAGGCAAATTTCGCAAAGGGCAAGGCTGTTTGTCATTGAGACCCTGGACCTCTTAGATGGAGAGCATACATAAAGATGTAAACGCGACTTACGACTTAGATGATGAACTATAATTTATAAATTTTAAACTTATCTTGATTAGCCTTATCGTTTTTCAGCATAATATTGATGACTTTATTGAACTTTTGACGGGTTATATTTAAGACCATTTATTGCGTTTATACTAGACGCCGTTCATTAATTCAGTATTTAAGCTGCTCAACAACGTCCGTCTGTGTAATTATAAAGCACCAATAACTTTTGTACGGTTTTCGTACCATATTCTACGGCTTCCAATAACTTATAAATGCTCATCTACATGTATATCTATTACTATAATAAAAGAGTAGAATCGGCGTGTCCGTACATTGAATAAATTTATGAAAAAGCGATGTTCTTGTATCTTGTATTAACTGATGTTTTTGCTTTCAGTCCCGAGACTATTAAAGCTTCATCTGACGCAGAACCGGTGGGCTAGCCAGAACCCACGGGTTTGGGCCCTCCACTGTGGGTAGGACCACCCATGTGCTCATGCGTGCGTTTAACTATGGTACGTCATCTAAGGACCATCGAGGTCGTGGTTCGGACCGAAACCCCGATGGCCGTCGACTGTGCAATTAGCTAATCGGTGGCTGGGGGCGGTGAGAACCGCCCCGGAACGCGGGTGTACCTTGTGTACGCGTTGTGTTGGTCTCGCCGTGCTCGGAGGCGAGGGCGAACTAGTGTGTTTGTTGTTGCACTAACTGTGGGTGTAGTGTTGTCCGGCGGGACCCCCGGCAGTGGGTCCGGCGTGTCTAAGTCCCCTTCCTCGACCTCGACCGGGTCGATTAGGACGTTTCGCGGGCGACGCTTGTTGACGTTCGCGTTTTGGTCGGGTTGGTAATTTGCTGCGCTTACCACCAGAGGGTTGGGATGATGTTCGGCTCTATCGAAGAACCGTTTGGTCAGGTCTTTAAAATATTCGCGAATCGTCGGGAGTCTGCAATCGCTGTGCAGGTCGACGTTGCGATGATACCACTGCGCACCGGTTGCGCGGCGGATGAACTTATTTTGTACTATTTGCAACTTGTACAAGCGAGTAGGGTGCGTGTGTGCGAAGGTCATCCATGCGTAAGACATAATAGGTCGTACGCAAGTCTTATATAATAATAATTTGTGCCTTAAGGGCATTTTACTTTTAGCGTTAGTTAAATTGTGTAGCCGGCCGGAGACGAACGCGGCTCTATTGCGAACGTTATTAATGTGCGTAGTAAATGACATACGCGAGTCGAAAGTGACTCCTAAGTATTTGACCTTTTTCTCCCAGGGGAGCGGTTGGCCATAAAGGGATATTTGCCCCAACTTTCTGCATTGACGAGGGCCATTATAAAGATGTGACGGGTAAGTACTTCGTGTGAAGTGAATCGCCACACTCTTTTCGGCATTTATTTCTATTCTCCATTTGCGGAACCAATCGCCGAGGCGGTCGGCAGCGCTTTGGAGTCGAGCGGTTAGTTGTCTAAGGTTGCGGTCTGAATAAGAGAGCGCCGTGTCATCCGCGAAAAGCGCGAGATTGACGTGGGGGTCTTTAGGTATATCGCTCGTGTAGAGCGTAAAGAGCAAAGGTGAGAGGCAGGAGCCTTGTGGTACGCCGGCCGTAAGGCGGCGGCTTGTGGAGAGGGTGCTTTCAACTCGATATCGAAAAGAGTGGTTCGACAGGAAGGCCTGGATGGTGTGTACGAGCCTATCTGGCACTTTGAGTGTGTACAGCTTGTAAAGCAAGCCGTTGTGCCAGACTTTGTCGAATGCTTTTGCAACATCGAAGAAAAGAGCCCCTGTACTAATATGTTTAGGGTGATTTAGGCCTTTTAGGATATGTTCCGTTAGGCGGAATAGTTGATCGGGACAGGAATGTCTAGCTCGAAAGCCGAATTGTTCCGCCGGCAGAAGCCCGTTGGAAAACACGTGCTCATTGAGCCTGTTTCATAAAAGCCGCTCGTAGAGCTTCCCCAGGCAACTGAGGAGGCTGATGGGACGATAACTAGAGGGCTGGTTGGCTGGTTTATTAGGCTTGCGAATGCCGATAACCCTGGCTTCTTTCCAGTCGTCTGGAAAGGAGCAACTGGAGAGTAAAGTATTGTAAATGGTCGCCAGTAAACAGATAAGCGGCCCAGGGAGAGCTTTAAGAATTTTGTTACTAATATTATCTGGGCCCGGGGCGGATTTGGGTTTTAAGTTTTTAATAACATCTTGAACCTCTTCGGGGGTCACTGAATTCAAAGGATCGCCTTCCGGTGGAAGCGCAGCCCTAATCTCGATTACGCGGTCGATTAGGTGGGCTGTATCGATGTGTTCGCGCGATGGCGTACATTGCTGCTCTAGGTTGTCCGCAAGGCATTCGGCTTTTTCGGAGTCATCTAGGGCTACTGAAGCGCTATTAGGTCTAACTAACGGCCGTAGAGATTCGCGGGGGTCTGCTTTCAGACTGCGGACCAACCGCCAGTAGGCGGTGTGCGATGGCTCGATGTCCTCTAGGAGAGTGTCCCACGTTGTATGTCGGTGTTCCGATACACGATCTTTGACTTCTAGCTGAAGGCGTCGAAGTAGGGTTCGGTTCGATTCCGATCGGATCGGTCGAAAGCGCGTTTGGCTGCATTTTTCTTCCTAATTAGCAGTCGCAGGTCGGGCGGAAAATTAAACCGTCGGTCGCCCGACAGTTTCACCGTCCGTTCCGAGTCTGCGACTGCGGAAGTGATGGTTTTTCGGAGACTTGCTATCGTTCGATCTGCGTCATCGAACGTAGCTATCGTCTCGGGTAGGTCGACTAAGTCCTGGGAGTCCAAGGCCTTGAGTTTGACCTCAAGACGATGCCAGTCCACTACGGATTTGGTCGGAGGGACCGCGCCGGCGTTCTGGCCCAGTTTACAGAGGACGGGCCTGTGATCTGAGTCTAGTTCATGGATTGTGTCTATCGACTCGATGTCGAGCGAGACCTCCTTGAGTAACATGATATCTAGGTTACTCGGTGTCGCGTGTTGGTAGTTGTCCACCGTAGGATACCTAGTGGGAGTCGCAGGAGCAATTATGCTAAAGTTTAAATTATCGGATAAGCTAAAGAGATGCTTTCCGTTGTTATTTGGGATGCTGTGGATGTCCCATGAGCCGTGTTTGCAGTTTAGATGTCCTGCAATTATCACGGAAGGGCCTAAGTTAAGTGGCGTATCTAGGTCGCTTTGTAATAAGGTTTTGTTCCCCGAGAGGTAGGCTGAGACTAGTACAAGCGGCCTATGGCCGGTGAGCGCTAACCTACACGCGGATGCCTCTATATGGCTTAGCTCTGGAATGTCGAGCGGGCTACAGTGCAAGGACCGTTTGTAATAAATTAAGGTGCCTCCCAGACGGTTTGCTAACCGGTCGTGGCGGACTATGTTGTAGTTTGCGATTATGGGATCGCGTACACTAGGTTTTAAGAATGTCTCTTGCACTAGAAAAATATCTATGTTATAATCGCGAAGGAATTCCGCGATTTCGTCCCTTTGACCCTTTATGCCGTTTGCGTTGAAATACGAAACAACCAGAGCCCGAGGTTTTGTTCTACCTGCGGTTGTACTTTCCATTAAAGTTTTTTATGAGTTCTAACTAACGACGCGGCGGAGCGCGGTTTTATTGCGCGGACTATTAAGTTTATGGTTGGCTTGTAAATGCCCAGAGGGCTTCTACAAGCATTTTATGTTCGCTAATGGCTTTAAATCGCGCGTTGCCAGATGTGGCGGCCGCTATTTTAGCGGACAATACGGCGAGTTCTTGTCTATTAATGCGGTCTAATAAGGCGCAGATGTTGGCAATTTGGGCGAACGGGTCGTCCTTGTTTGCGGGGAAAACCGACGGTGTCGACTGCACCTGCGGCGTCGGCGCCGTTTGATAGGCGGGAGCGATTGGTCGTGAGGCGACCGGGGGCGCAACTACCTGCGCGGTCACCTGGGGTTTCGCCCAGGCGTTTACTACGGGTACGGGCGCGGGAACGTATTTCACGGGCGCGGGTTTGGGCAAAGTAGATTTCGCGGGAGCTTTTCTCGCGGGAGTTTTTGGGGCCTTAGCGCAGGGCCGGTGGTAAGACAGTTAACGCAGCCCGGTGGAACTGCGCAATCTTTTGGCCGCGTACAATCGGGCGTGCCGTGGTCACCGGTGCATTTGACGCACCTAGGGTGAGCGAAACAATTATTAGCCGTGTGGCCATAGTGTTGGCAGTTGTGGCACTGCGCCACAACTCCCGATCTTCGCGGGGGCTCGAGCATGAGGTCGCTGAGCCCACAGACCCTCTTCAGGTTGAAGATGGCCTTACCTTCCGGGGTAGGGTCAAGTTCAACCATCACCATGTCCATAGGGACACGGGTTCTAGGGTGCCTGAGGCGGCGTACGTTATGCACAGGGTATCCCTGAGTGCGGATGTCGGTCTTCGCCTTGTCGACATCCGACTCTTTGGGGACGCCCTTGATTACTACCCGAAGTTTTCTTTCTTCGGGCAAAGAGTAGGTGTGGAAACCTATCTTGTTTTCGCGCAAGTACTTAGTTACGCGACGGAAGTCGTCCGTAGTGTCAAGGTATACGCGGATACCCATATGCGTGTTTTTCGACCGGGGGTCGCGGATATTGTGGCGTTCAAACCACGAACAAATTTGGTGCCACTTAGCCTTCTCCTGAATGATGATGGGTGGAGGAGGCTTTATTTTTCGCTCGGGGGCGAATTCGGGCATCGGTTAAGCCGCCACGGCCGCCTTTTTAGCGGGCGTTGCGGTGGGACGGATCGTTGAGGCGGCCTCGCATTCGGGGTCGCTGTCGGCAGCGGGGCGTTTTTTGCCCTTTTTACGCGATTTAACGACGGTGAAGCCGTCGGCGTTCGCGTTTTCAGCGGGGGTCATTTCGACCTCCATGTCCGATCCGCCGTTCGATTGTGAGTTGGGTACGACGGAGCGAAAAGAGGTCGGGTTTGGTTGCGCGGAAGGCGCTACGGGCGAGTTCGCGTTATTGGATGCCGACGCGACGGGAGCTTCTAAGGTCGCGGAGGGCGACGGGGTAACGGGCGCAGACGGTGCGGGCAATGGCGGCGACGCGAGTTCAGCTAATTGCCTATGCTCGGCTTCATAAGCGAGAAAACGTTCCCACATAGCGGGGCATTCTTTGCGTACGAACTCCTCGAAAAGGGAGCCCATCGCGACGTAAGTGCCTTTGGGGCTTGTAGCCCCGCCGGCGTATGTGAGCTAAATAAGCCTCCCCACCTTGCGGCAGGGAGGAGTGTGCCTAGAAATAACAACAAATTAGCCTGCGCTTTAGGTGCGCTAGGATGGGTACCTAGCTGTCGTCTATTGCAACAAGGACACAGATAATAAATGAAACAATGCCGCCTCTGAGGCGAGAAGTGTGTGTAGGATTCTACTTACAAACAGGAACCTGCCTACGAGCACAACACTAACACTAAACTACTGCACTATTTGCACAAGATTGAAATTGCAACCAAGGTTGCGAGTGGCGTCTAATTCGAGTGGCATGTGCCCTCCGTCTTAGAGAGACGTCCGTTCCGTAAGAGAGCACGAAGCGGAATGGAAAGCGATGTTATGTCTGTTAGCGATAAAATTGAAAACTACTTATCGGATTTTGATGCAGTTTTCACTGATTACTTAAGCAAAGCTTGGGGTAGTATCTAGTCTTTGTTTCATCTCAATCGGTTCACTCAAACGGGAGATATGGGAGTTTTAAGATTAAAGCAGTGCAGTCGCAAACAGTTATGACAGTTATCCTACTACACTAGATGGCGTTGTTAAATTCCTAAAATGCGCTATATACATATTTTCACAAGCTAACTATGGGACAAGTGCCGACCATTTGCATTTTAATAATAATAATGCGAATTTCTTCGATTGAGATATATACGATAGGTTCGATTTTAGTTTTGCTCGGTATACGGATGTTTTTGATTTTGCTTTGCGATTTGGTTAGTTGTTAGGCGGGGAGTTAGCTCATTGTCCGGGCGCTCCCTTTCAATATACTCGAGCAACCTACTCTAGCAATATACTCGATCCCCGGTGCCGGCGTAACTTTTCTTCAGAATATTTTTTTAAGTGGGGTTCTAATACATACAGACATGATTTTTTTACTGTTTTTATAGATTATGGTATGGAAACTTTCGTGCACGATTGCGACTTGCACTTGGCTGGTTTTTAAATTTATATAATCTAACAATCATCATCATTTTACAGACCATAATAATGATATTGATATCATCATCATCATTTCAGCCTAAGGGCGTCCACTGCTGAACATAGGCCTCCTCTAGGGATTTCTACTTCGATCTGTTTTTCTGACCATAATATAATTATAGTTAACTATAGCTTCATCCAATTTAGCTGTAGCTATTACTTTTTTTTTAAGTTGATATAACTTTTTTTAATTTATGAACCGATTTGAATAAAACTAACACTGTAAGTGAAGTACTACAACGGATTAGTTAAATTTCCACCCAAATCGGTTAAGCCGTTTCTGAGATTAGCGCGCACAAAAGCACATACAACAATTTTACAACTATTGTTTTGGGTTCTATTGCGTTGATAAAGGTGGACCTTTAATAATAGTTTTTCTCAAATGTCTTTCGTGTACAGACAAAGACAAGTTACATTTTTATTATATGTGTAGGTATATGTCTGTATCTATCTGATTTTTTCGCTTTCACCCTTTTCCACGCGGACGTAGTCGCGGTAAACAGCTATTATTAATATATAGACATCTAATACTTGTTACAGATAAGTATTAGCTCTCTCAAGTGTTTATTTTCATGTAATGTAACCTCGAAAGATTTTTTGCATTAGGTGCAATTAAGTTTTTACTGTAAAATCCTAGAGTGACAATAAATAGATAGAACAGAGAATAATATCCTAGAGTAAAGTACTTACTATAAATATGTATATTTTGGGGCCGTATATCTTCTATATTATAAAGAGGAAAGATTTGATTGTTTGTATGTATTGAATAGGCTCCGAAACTACTGAACCGATTTGAAAAATTCTTTCACTGTTGGGAAGCTACATTATTCCCGCTTGATATAGGCTATATTATATTTTCAGAAAAATAGGGATCCTTACTAAAACTTCAATAATGTAACCCAAAGTGTACAAAAATTACCTAAAATATTCTTTACATGCGCGCTGCGAAAACTATTGATGATAGAATAAAATAATGTACTACGACTTTGCAGAACACATCATTATTTACAAAAAGTGTCGCGACAGCATATGTCTAACTATTATGGTTATGCCACAATAAGTGTTCTTTTATTTTAAAATTTTGATTGAATTGCCGCCGCTAGAAAAGGCTCTTTATTTGTATCTTGGTATTAATCCTTATAAAAATAAATTACTGTTCGATAGTTAGCATAATATTAAATACAAAGGCGGTTTAATTTTTTTATCATTTTAAAGATCTCATCTTTCTAGAAATAGTTTCCAGGCGAGGGCATCAAAAAAACGTCGTAATGAGGAATCTTTACCGGAAACTGAAAGTAGTCTTAAAAGTCGGAGAGAGTCAAGTAGTGTTTGCAGCGGCTTGAAGAGCATAATAATATAAATATACAAATTCACACTAGTGAGTCGAGTTCTGAGCGTTCCTAACGCCTACGAGATTAGAGGGAAAGACAACAAACGTCAACGATTAGAGTTCGTAATAGAGTTTTAGCTCACAGTAACAGATCAGCTTTAATGCATTAACAGTCTTTTGTCCAAATCGGAGCCATGAATAAGATCTGCTCTAAGCGTTCTGCCAAAAAATGGATCAATGAACCAAATGGTATGTGCTGTGCTTCTGGAAAAGTTAGTATCCCCAATATTGAGGAGCCGCCACAGCCAATAAAAAAATCTTTTGATAAATAATCATTCACCATCTTAACATTTTTAACCAACATCCGAAAGTACAATAGCCTCTTTCAAATGACTTCGTTTGACGCGAACTTTTAAAATAGAGGGACAAGTATACAAGTCATCATCTTCCTGCCCCTATCCCACCTAGGTGGGATCGGCACAACGTGAATCATGTTGTAAGCGGTTTTGGCTATATTTTTACAACCAGCCGCCTGCCTGACATCAACCCTCCTTGGGAAACAAATACCCAGATCAAATTTCAACTCTGTAACTATCACGGTTCATAAGACACAGCCTGTTGACAGAGGGACAACAGACAGCGGAGTCTTAGTAATAGGGGCCCGTTTTAGCCTTTGGGTACAGAACCCTAAAAAGGCCCTAGACACGGCCAACTCAAAAGGGTCTCTGAGTTACATCGATTGTATGATCCACTAAAATATCTCTTAACAGTCGTAATAGGAGAAGACGGTTTATATTTGCTATTCCTCAGCAAGGTACTGTGTGTAACAAAACTGCATTTTATGCATTTAGGTTGATGGTTGGAGCTACCTGTTTTAATCAATTACATTATTACTGGGACTTATTAGGGTTCCGTACCCAAAGGGTAAAACGACACCCTATTACTACTACTACTCCGCTGTTCGTCTGTATGTCCGTATGTCTGTCCATATGTCACGAGGCTGTATCTCATGAACCGTGATAGTAAGACAGTTGAAATTTTCACAAATGATGTATTTCGTTGTCATTTGTTGCCGCTATAACAACAAATACTAAAAAACAAAAAATGTAAATAAGAGGGGCTCCCATAAAACAGACATGATTTTTTTGCCGGTTTTATAGATAATGTTCACAGTAGTAGTGTTTTTGTCAATATTTAAGTGCAATACTTCTATATTGAGTAAAGATATTAAAACATGATTTTTTTATGTGATAGAGTGGCATACGAGCTGGCGGTTCACCTGATGTTAAGTAATAACCGTCGCCCATGGACATTTGCAACACCGGTAGGGTTGCAAATGAGTTGTCATCTTCAAATAAAGTGGGCCCCGGCTACCTCTCTCACCAGACGAAACATAAAAGTATAACATTTCTATTTTACCCCGGTTTTCTGTGAGGTCGTTACGGAACCCTTCGTGTGCGAGTCCGACTCGCACTTGGCCGGTTTTTATTCAATACATTGTCGATATGATGGCAAAATATATCAGAAAGATTGAATTACATATGATGTCGTAATCACCATAGATTGAGGGCTGGTGAAACATTCATCTTAGAGACGCTTTAAATCAAGACATTGGCCCATCAAATATCGGTCAACGCGTAATCTGCAACGTCATATTCATTTACAGGTTCTCCGAGTTATCTGGATTAAAAAACCAAAGATGCGATGATTTATGCCCGAAGCTATGGGAGACCAGACTTATTTATCACTTTTACGTGTAACCCCGAATGTCCCGTAATTAAAGCGGAACCAATATCTGGTCAGCGATCTTTCGATCTTCATGACGTAATTTCAAGGATATTTCATTAAAAAATTAAGAAATTCATAAAATTATTCACCACAGACGAAACATTCGGAAGGTTTTATGTGTGTGTATGATAATTTTTAATTTTAAAATTTTTTGTTAAAAGTATTGTTACCCGTGCGAAGCCGGGGCGGGCCGCTAGTATATATATATTCATACAACAGAAGAAGCTACAGCACTTTCCAGTGTACTTCCGTACAGCTAAGAAATGGAGTAACATCTCGGCGTCCGTCTTTCCTTTTTTTATGGAATATTCTGTCCGATTATAACGTAGTCGTCTTCAAGGCAAGAGTCAATAGGTTTTTACTGAGCTAGCGCGCTTAGCATTAACGGCTGAATCGCCACTTACCATCAAGTGGGATGGCAGTGAAGAGCTGGCCAGTTTCAAATTAAAAAAAAATCTGGTTCAACGCAGCATTTCAGCAGATCTCTAAATGTAACACCCTATGTGATATTCACACAAGAAAATTTTGTAGTTTTTTTTGCAAGAAATCTTAAATTTGTAGCCCAAGTCTGAACAAAGGGCTGACTTATTTGAAATTTATTCTCCTGTCTGCTCTAAATTATCTTACAGAGATCATTTTATGTAACTGCGAATTGTCTAACCGCGCTAAATAGAAGCAAGTTACCTGGTAGTATAACACTTACATACGTTATTGTAAACGTTCTTTATAATTTCTTCGTTATATCTCATGGCTTAAACGCCATTATACTTAAAGTGCATAAGTACATTAATTCTACATATATCTCGTGTAGAATATTTCTGAAAGGTAGGTGCGAGGCGCAATAAGTAAATGGAAACTAAGTGCCTTCGGCAATCAATATTGCAATTACACACTATTAACTCGATGATAGTTTACAAATATTACAATTATACGACGTCAACCAGTTCGTTTGACAGCTAAAGCGAGAACGAAGGACCCGCCGTAAAAGCTCCTTTTGCATGGCTTATAGCCGAGTATTTAATAGCAATTTTACAGTACCTAGTTTTATGAAAATATCAACGTCCCGCCTGTACCCGTTGGTGCAGAAAGAAGCATTTATTTCAAGCATATCCTATTTTCGTTACATTTGTATTTTAGTGAAAAAAATTGCATATTTCATCTTTGTACATCGTTTTAAAAATAATTTCGTAATTTTTTTTACTAGCTGTTGTATGCTTTTGTATGTTCACGCTTAGTGGAAACGTAGGTTTTTAATTGTATGAACTACTTTTCTCATTTCCGTGACAACTATTTGTGTGACCCACAGGTAGTTGTTTCGCATCTGGGTGTTTTTCCGCGTGAATTTTTTACAAAACGTCCTTACAACACAGGAAAATGTAATCCTAAGTTAAGCGCAATGTTCTTTAAAATAAAATTAAATTAAAAATTACAGAGAACTCTAACAAAAGAATACTGACATTTTATTCGTTGTAAAATATTTTTTTTCAATTAAGAAATTACACAGGATTTCTTATATGATGATAAAGTAAAATAAATTATCCAACTTGGTGATATTAAAATGTTGCATTAATACTGCAGCGTGGCGATCATTTCAAATACATGTATATCCGAATAATCGGTATACATATTATTCTAATATTTATAATTAAATATTATAATAAGGTATATAACTGCTTCGCTCTTATCGTTTATTTAAATAACACAAGGAAATACAGAAAAGGAAAATACAGTAAACAGTAGTGTATATAAAGGCAGCTTTATTGCAAAAGTAAAATTTTAAGTAAAATTAATCTACCTACGTTCGTCAAGAAATAAAACTGACGCACCTGACGAACTATGATCACATGAAAATAAAATTAGGGCAGTGTTCCTTCGTATATATATATACTGTTTTAAAAAGGTGATTGGAAAAATTCTAAAGTTTACGAGAGAGCTCCAAAATGATTAGTCATTCTTCAAAATGATCACTCACTCTGGCCGGGCAATAACATATACGGCTGAAGAAAACTCCTCTCTTTTATTAGCAGACCGGAGATTATCCAGGAGATGGCTTATAATATAGGCATCTCGCATGAACCAATAAATACGAAACACCACAGTCAATTTATTTGGATTTTCTAAGATTTCAGCTTGATGAGTCACAAGTGTCTTATTTAGAGCGCACAATTTTTCACGATTTTTGGAAACTTTTTGATCTTTTTTATCTAAACACCAAATCCAAAATGGAAAAAGTCTGCTTAATCATCGCACGTCTGCTGGCCTAAGTAACGTCCTTTCAAAATGCGTTCTCAACGTTTCAGTCAGTTTACCATCACGGAATTTAATGGAATGGATAAAGTAATAAAAATATCGTTGTCTTATTACGTTGTTGCTCTGCTTGCCTTATTATTGTATTATACATCATCTAGAGTGTTCTATATTGTACATTTCCGATAGCTTCTTTTCTTTGATGTCCATAATAGTAGGGAAAATGGTAATGGCCTTAGCGAAGACACAAAAGAGGAGGACCTGGATTATTGCGGGTCGACCGGCTGCTCAGCACTCGGCCCTGGACCTCGGCGCTGATAACTTTTAAGTATTGGTTTTGAGTGGATTTAATCACGAGCGCGCGCATTACGGTCTTTAAAACGGCACCGGTTAATATAAAGATCCCGGTATAAATGACGCAAAAATTATATTTAGGCGAATTAGGCTGCCGTTGTGGAGGCGCGCAATTTGGAAGATTGGCGCGGCGTCGGTCGCTCGTTTTCTGTGAATTTTTTTAATTAAATTACGAGCGGGCCGCCTGCGAGGCTGATGGGCGAGCGTTTACCGGCGACCTTGAGCGACCTTCACGGCGTCTTTGATCATATTAACTTTGTCGTGCTAGTTTTTTTTTTATAGACTTCAAAAAAGGTTCTATATTCGAAGCATAGGTATGCTCTTTTATAAATATAGGTATATCTTTTATAAACGTATATGTTCTTTTATAAATTTTCATATGCGTCTGTATAGTGGCTGGACTGTCTTGTCAATATCGATCTAAGTGAACTTAACGTTTCTGCAAATATATAAACGACGGCAAGATCCCTCGTCGTCGAATGTGACATCAATTTATGCAACGCTTTTTTTTTTCTTCATATTTTTGTATACTTACCAATTTTGTCACTAGTTAGGTTAATAGTATTGAACATGTAATAACATTATAGAGTTACTAGTTGATCTATGCTTCATTTTCGCAGAAACGTGATTAGTCACCGACTGGTAATAAGATGATAGGCAAATAAGTATTAACCAATGAAAGGTATCTTATTTTGAAGAATAACAGTAAATTTTAGTCTGCTTCCCTATCTTTCTTTTGTTTTAAAAAGAATGTTTTTTTCTATGTAAACATTAATTTTATTCCATTCGTTTATTTTCTTTAATAGCGGCAAAGATAAGCTTCAAAATGTTTGTGTTATTAAATTTGATGAAGAACTATGGAAATTACGGCGTTCAGATAAAAAAAAAAATGAGAAATAACATAGAGCTAAATGAGAAAAAGCCACGCTAAAGATAAAATAAAAATACTGTTCATCTGAAGGGTAATGTCGCTTAATAGTTATTATATTATATTCTAGGAGATTCCTTCAGACACGTGAAGGCAAAAGAAAAATGCTCGTTATCTATTTATTAATATTATTAATTTCGAATTCGCGGCATTACTCTATTGAGATCTCCTGCTCTCGCTAACTTGCAACGGCATCTCTACATTGTTATCCGTGAAAACAATTCTGCAAGGCTACAAAAGCGCGGCGGTAATAAATCCGTGTCTTGAGTGTGATAACCCGACCATGATAAAACCGTGGCTGTCAAGAGAAATGTAATCACTTACCTACGTTGGGTACTAATCTGCGTTAATAACTCGCACCCACTGATTTCCATACTGCTTCGCTGTTATGAATAATTTCGGATTTGTGGAACGCGCCGGATCTACGCTTGTTAGCAGTTTTTTGACGTGAAAATAAAAAAAAACTAAAGCTAAATTTTGGTTTACTTTTTTATGTGTAAAGTGGGAAAGTGAGCAGGTGATTCGCCTGGTGTATGGTGATCACCGCCGCCCTTGGAAAACTTATGTTTGATAAGTTGCAGAGTCGTTGCCAACCTTTAAAAAAGTAAGCCCTGTTACCTGAATCAAAAGACGAACCGCGAGGTTATGCGTTGAAAACGAAAATTATGTATAAAAATACATAATTTCATGGGGTAAAAGAGTGGTTATATATTTACCTCGGAAGTTAGAGATTCCTTCGCCCTCGAGATTGATGACGCGGTAATAGAATGTTGGACTGTAGAAAAATTCATGTTTAATAAACACATAAAAGCCATATGTCTTGTTCAGAATGAAGCGAAATATCACAAGTTTTATGAGCAGACAGGCCAGACAGAGATTGCTGCGCACACCCTTAAATTCAATTAATAAATTGTAAGCAGTGGCACGGGATGGGCCTTCATTATTAATGCTAATCAACGCCTACTAGCTTTGTTGTTAATTAAGACCACAAAGAAAGCCGTAATAAATTATGAACCGAAAATTTTCTAGCGTCAAATTAACTTTGAGGTGTAACAAGGCATTTGGAATTAGCGTCAATTCACAAAAACAAATTACAAATGAAGTAAATATATCACATAAGGTTACCAAAGATTTCTATATTCAAAAAAAGAAGTTTTCATTGGCAATGTTTCTAAATGGCCAGTTCTAAAAACTTTAAATGTTACTCTCGTATGTTTTATACAGTCTCTCAGTTTAAATAATTAAAAAGTTAAGTTAATAACTCAGTTTATGAACATTAACTTATACGTTATACAACTCATTCGGTAATGAACTAGACTTTATTATTCCAGAAAGGAGTTTGCGGTGAACGTTCATCCTAGTTTCTCGTTGAAAGCGAACACGGTTTAATGAGAACACGTGTCGTAAGTGCTTCGAACGTAGCAGTATCGGCGCGTTGCAGTAACGAGCGATTAAATCAATTACGCTTAATTTCTCTCTTTACCTGTCAGGTGCTTATCGTAAATGATCTTGTCCCGACCATGAGGTCAGCGGGCGCTAATTTTAATCAACTTTAATTATGGCCTTTTTATTTTCGCATCAGAAATACACGCAGGGGGAAACGCAATTAAGATGGTTTTAAAATTATACATTAAAGCACGTCGTTCTCGGATGTTTTGTGATGCAGTTGGTTCGCGATTCCCGCAATTTATATTTTAAAGAAGCAATAACTTTCACAATGCAACGCAGTAGTCTGTCCCATAAAGTGGTTTATTTTATCGCTTCATATTTAATTTAATTTTACCAGAGATACTGCGCTCAAGTATGATTTAAAGTAATAGTTGTCGAGTGATGACCTATGAAAATATGCGGGAAGTCAAGTGGATGAGGCAGGTGGCCCAGGATCGTACTTCATGCATAGGCTTATGTTCAGTAGTGGACTAAAACAGCCTGAAATGATGATGATGATGGCTAATTGTAGTTATGTTCGGTTATTTTGAGATTGGCGACTCAACATTTTTCCTCTCTTAGCCCTAACTAAATGCCTATAAGAAAATATCGCCACGAAGATGACTTCACTTTAGTACTTCTTTAACTAGTTTATTTCTTTTTGTGACATGCATGTTCTTGTGTTTTTTTTAAATAAAATTTAAGCTGGTTCAATATCAGAATAACGGAAGCATGTCAATTTAGCCGCCGAATGTAGAATTTTTTTTTGCAATGCTCGATTTCGTTGGTTTGTGAAGTAACACATGTTCCCTTTTTATCGTTACCCCATATATACTTATCTCAACATATACAAATAATATCAGATATGTACCTTGTAAGTTTCAGTTGTAGTTTTTCTTTTTTTTTTGTCTTTCTGTGCACCTACCTAATCTTCTCTGGACCACCCTAAGGTTGACTGGGAGATAATGCCTTCGGCATTAAGTCCGCCTTGGTACTTTTAGTGCATAAAGGATAAATAAATAAATAAATTGATATATGTGTGTGATCCTACAATCAAATTAGGACGTTATGTTAAAGTAAATTTTGAAAGACTGAAGAGGACTATTAGAAGTAGAAATATCTGTATATTATGTCTTAGATTGTTTCTATAAACCAGTTTTAAATGAACCAACGTTCTCGTGTAAAGCTACAAGTGAGGAAATTGATTTTGATAAATCGATAGGTACTTTATTTAACCGACACGATGAGAAAATTAAGTTAACCATGGACGCGGCATTCCTCTGATGCTTCCAATTATGTGCTTAAGTGTATGTACCATGGCTTTAAGTTAAGTGGTCATAAAGCCCGGTACGCGGTAGCTGATAACTCACACCGCCCTTTATAAGGATATCCAACTTATGAAGGATAATGTACCATGCCATCAGAAGTATTATGGGCGACATGGGCAATTTGCTTACTATGTTGGTTAAGAGAGATTTTAAAGCGATTTCGTTCGGATGGGCCCGTTGTTAAAGATCATAAGTAATTACAACCGATTGGCTTAAGTTTTTACACCAGACATATGCGGCTGTATGTCGTAAAGTATAGATTTACAGCGAGTGCAACGAAAGCGCTTTTAGTTTTATCTTTCCTAACAAAATGCGCCCAGGTAAACTTTTTAGCACTGGATGACTTTTATTATGGTATAGAGTCTATACTGTAGACAATGAAATTGCGATCACAATGTAAAAGCATAAAAGACAAACTAAGGCGACGTAAACCTCGATTAATATTCAGCGTTCGTATTGCAGAAGTAACAGTGGTACCTTACGAAACTATATATATAATTTATAATGTAAAATTTGACGATTCATAAGAGCGCGCACACATCTATTTGAATAAATATATTTTTGATTTGATTTGATTTGAGGTTTAGAGATTAGTTTTAGGTTTACGCTTGCTTTTTTAAACTTGAGAATATTAAATGAAAGATAGGTGCTTATGGAAGCTATTTACGTTCGCTTTTATTTTGAATAAACGTTGGTAGATAAGGAATTCGTAACTCCCTTCCTGGGGCCCTATCGGGTAACACCTGCGACTATATTACCACCGCATTCCACATCACAGGTATCAATTTGCACGTTCGGAGTTCTCTTAGCGATTAGCGGTTCTCTTTCGCTTCATTGGCGTGATCAGATTAATGTACGATTGAACGTTACTACAGTGTAATTACCCACGAACTATTGTGCCGCTTCTACGATGGAATTGCATGCGTTTGTGAAACCTTATACCTTATACATAGAGCGTTCTTTAGTTTGAATGTCGAATTTCTAACTATTATTTCTGTTAATTATTTACTTAAAACCATATCGGCATACTTCGCACCGTGCGTAGAATAACGTTCTGTGGTAACATATAACAAATTTGATTTTATCGTCAGAAAGTCTCAATTATTGTCTACGCTTTCAGATGACATTAAATTTTTTTTCGTCTGACTTATAGATATTGAGATTCAGAATAGAACAACGTTCTATCTGATTTGTGCTCCGCAGTACAAAGACATATATGTACGTACACTGATTTTTTGTACTGACTAGACTAAGCTTACTAATGTAATAGACGAGTGTAAAATACTCTATTAGAGTCAATTGATAATTATTGCACAGTCACCCACTTTTTATGGTTTTTTCGTTTAAAAAAGTGCTACATGCGTTTATGTCATACATATTTTCCGAGTTTTTAGTAGAACAAATATGAACGTGTGACCTATAATTTTTTGGAATGTTCCGTAGGAAAACGTCACTATTACACATGAAACCTCTTATTTCCTAAATTTATATAATTATTTATTCAAAAAGTATACTGTTTCTTTACATACCTAATCATATAACAAACCTCAAAAATTGTAATAGCAACTGCTATGTGTAAGAAAACTATAACCAAAATAAAAAAATTATAATTTAAATCGGCCGTCCTGAACAATTACAATTTTGCAGATGTCACGTTGTTCAACGCAGGGTGCGACTTATGGTAACATTCAATAAATATTCATATATGTATTTTATAGATAAAGTCATTCTGATGATGTTAGAAGGTGGCAAGTGGTTTACCTGATGTTAAGTGATAACCGCCGCCCACGGACCACCTTTTGCCGAAGTGGGTCCCGGTTACCTCACTCAACAGACGACCGCAGAAGTGTCACTTCAAACTAAACACTTCCACTTCACGCCGATCTTCTTTGATGTCGTGATACTTCCTCGGACGGATCTGCCCATTCGTGCAATAGTGAAGAATGTTGCGTGGCCCTACCAGAATTAGAATATCGAACTAAGTTTTATTATTTATTTTAATATAAAATTTTTAATACTTATATTGAAAGAGACATGTGAAATAGACTCTCGATAATCTTGCCCTCGGGCATTCCTTAATCAATTTATCCATGTATAACTGTAAGTTTATAAATTTACCTTACAAATTAATTACATTAAAGTTGAGTCGTCCCAATACATACAAACATTTTATTGTAATTAATGTAGCAATAAACACATAAATCTTAATTTCTTTTGTATGGTATTCGAATATCATTCATCATCAATCATCAACATAGATTCGAATTAGCTATTAAATAATGTACCAAAACACACACTTTGTTATTGCTATTTATTTTCATCAATTTATGGAATAAATTTATTTTGTGTGTAATCTGTACCTCTGTTCCAAAAACCCACGGCCACAAATCCAATTACAATAAATACCACGTCTTATCAAAGTCGCGTGACAACATTAACTTTACACCGAATTACAAATTGGTGGCAATCTCTTCAGTCGCTTTAATTTGGGTAATTCTAAACCAATTTAAAATATCAAATAACTTTTAACTTTAATCCTATACTTAATGGCAAACTTTTTTTATCTGTTTAATTCTGGAACTTATAAGTTAAACTTTAAGTAAGGGTTGAATTGTGAGAAAAACATTTTGACATTTAAATTCTCGACGTTTCCAATGCTTTGCAATATTCATTGTGATTATGAACTTTGACTAGTCAGACCATAACAATCCATATATATAGTTATTCTGAATGTTTCACAGATTTTACATTTATTATTAGGGACCGGAAATAACGATGAAGACGATTGAATGTTTCACTGGAAGTAGAGAATAGCGGCTTTTGGATGTAATTATGTAATATTCCGTTAAAAAACGTGAATTTTAACTTCGGGTCAATCATTCTAGTAAAGCTATCGTATCTTCTTTCTCTTGCTCTTATACCACACCTTCATAAGTGGGGTTGGCAAATGTGAGTTTTGTTGTCAATGAGTTTAGTTAGGTTTTTTTACTGCTGGCCGCTTGCCTGGCGTCAACCCTTCTTGGGAACAACCAGTGGCGGATTTGTAGCCTTGGTCGCCCTAGGCCCCAGCTAATAAGGTACTTAAGTTCCAGCCGCCCCTTTCTTAGAGGCCATCATATATCTTGATTGATGACACTTGACGATTGGCCGCCCCTAATATGTGGCCGCCCTAGGCCCGGGCCTATTGGGCCTTAGAAAAAAATCCGCCACTGGGAACAACCACCCAGTAACTATCGAACAAAAACCCATTACATGTTAAAAACCATAATATAGTTAACGGATTTTCCATATTGCACTTGACTTACATATTATACAAAAAATAACGAAATAATCTTTACAGTATACATACACATAGAATTGGGAGAGCAATATAATATATAAATTTAAAATAGTAGTAATAGCAAATCGCCTGTCGCTATGCAGGGATCGGCGATTTATTGTGACGTAAGACGTTCACTTTGTTCATACTGTCTATATTGACTATACTGTCTTTAAATATTACATAAAAATACGAAAAATCAAAAAGAGAACGCAACCTGACAGGTGATGTTCGTTTTTAAATCTGCGAAGGCCGCATGATTTTTGAGCACGGATTGAATTAAATTAATTTTAGAGAGAAAAAAAGACTCGACGTCCACGGTCCCGGTCGGGTGCGACGTCGCCCCGGGCGCGCAATTACGCGTCGCGAACTGCCGCACCACTATTATACAATTTAGGATAATTAACTACCGGATTTTGTTGCGTTACCCAGCGCGTAATTACGCCTTATAACATGCTCTCAAAGCTATTATTAAGGCCAAGTTCATTTCGACACAAATGTTTGGCAGACGATTGTAATTGGCGCCGGATTTTGTTTACAATTGTGACAGTTTGATTGCGAGCCTGACTATTGGAGAGAAAGGCCCGATGGTACTAGTTAGTTTCGAAATAACCATTGCGATTTTCTGTTTTAATAGCGTAAAGTGCAGAAGAGTCCGTGTATACGCTACTTTTATTAACGTATAACACATTAATAAAGGTTATTGAAAGTGAATTCTACAAAACTTGTACTAAATTGAGAATTTAAACAAAGTTTAATTAGATATAGTCATTTAATATAATTATTTTAATATGTTAAACAGAGAAAATTACATAAAAAATCTTTGATCTTCCTATATAGTTGTGAAAGATTTTTTGTTATTCTTCTCTCTGAACATTCATCATTCATTGATTATATTAACAAACTATAGGTATCGTTTAATTGTAACAGTGATTGCTTAGTGGCAACCCGTGCAAGCACCCGTGTTCATTTTAAATTTCAAGTCCGATATTTAAAATAATTGTATTATTTTAGTTACCTGTGTCAATCATCTGTCTCAAAGTTAACAATGCCAATCCTACTATAGCTTAGAAAGCTTTGATTGTATATAAACTTTATTTTTAGGAGTTCTTTAACTCCGTTGGTATTTGGCATTACTCAATGTCTTCGTCGCCTTTCTTCTTTCGTTTCTTCCTCGCCTGCAACGGAACTCTTAACCGTAAAATGACAGCTGTATCACTTTAACAGTTCGAGAGTTGTAATAAGGTGTCCATGCAGTTGAAGTCCATAATTTACTCTCGCATTCAATCATTCAAGTACACCCGAGGGGCGTTGCGTCATAGATTAAATAAAGTTAGACTTGTTGTTGTTGTGTTCATTTCGTTCCATTAATTGCTGAACGTCGTAAAACGGTCTCTATTAAATTGCATATTTATAACTTTGTTTTAATTTAGACGCGTCTAATTTTAATAATAATAACATAAAACATCAAATTTTATTAAAAAGAATAAAGCATTTTTTTAAAAACAATAATATTTTTATAGTGATCTTGTGAATTAAATATGCTTAACTGTGATAGGGCCGGTGTGGCAACAGTGTTCGCTGTTGCACGAATGGGAAGGTCCATCCGGGTTAGTACCACGACCGCAATTAAGACCGGCGTGAAGTGGAAGTGTTCTACTTCTGCGTTTCGTCTGGTGAGTGAGGTAACCGGAGCCCAATTTTTTTAAAAAGATGTAAATGTCCATGGGCGGTACTTAACATCAGATGAACCTCAGCTCGCTTTCCTCCTTCTCACACAAAAAAAAAATCTTTTTTCGATATGTTTATTCTGTCAGTGCGTAGATTATATGCAGCTTGTTAAATATGCTCCTGTGGAGGTTTAATATTACATATTATATATGTATATCGTAACCGATTGTTTTTTTCTTATAAATAAGGAGATAAACTAGCAATGGAGTCACCTGATACTAAGTGATCGCACCCATGAACGTTCGCAACACCAGAGTGAAATGGAATGGCCTTTGAGGTGGGATTAGACTTTCTTCTTGAATTCGTATCCGAATCCGATAAATCCAGAAATACTGGTCCCACAAAGCGGCTATGAGTGGTGGAAAATTCTGTGGAAAACGTACTATGGTGTACTTTATATCGTCAAAGTGGTGTCGATAGTATTTTGCGGTTTGGTGGTTATTAGTTGATTACTCATATTGAACCCTCTGCATATTATCTACGCTTTGTTCAAACATTTGAAATCGACTTTCGTCTCGTGCAACCTGTTCGACGCGGCTGTGATACC
Source organism: Iphiclides podalirius (assembly GCA_933534255.1). Taxonomy (NCBI): domain Eukaryota; kingdom Metazoa; phylum Arthropoda; class Insecta; order Lepidoptera; family Papilionidae; genus Iphiclides; species Iphiclides podalirius. Next base: position 3,866,614 of record OW152816.1, read on the forward strand.
TTTTATTAGAAGTCGTAATCATAAGCCTATTAATAAAGGCACGGAATGGCGCTATAATCAACAATTCCCAATGAGATTATTAAAATGGCCGCGTTAAACTCAGTTGTGGTGGCATGATTTATGTGATTTGATGAATGTTTATTAAAATTAATGACTCGGTTGTGACTCATATCTATAATTCTGTCTATCCCAATTTAAGTAATGCAAAGATTTTGCAAGTTGCGTGATACTCTATGTGAGGATTCGATTATTTGGGATAGAATATAAGCATTTTAACATGACATCTTAATGACACAACTTTATATTTACAAAAGATGTAGCTTAACCATTCCAAACCAATCCAATCAGCCTTTTGCAGTTCACAGCTGGACATAGGCCTCCCCAAGAGTACGCCACAGAGTACGATCTTCCGCTTTCCTCATCCAGCCACTACCAGCGACCTTTCTCAGGTCATCGGTCTTCTGTAGGTAAACGTTAGCAACAAAATAACGTATTTACCCATATTTTTTAAAGAAAGACTGAGAAATTTGTGCGTTTGTGCTAAGTAATCTATGAAACCACTGTACCTGTTTGAATATCTCTTTTGAAAGTTATATTATTAGAGATGGCTATAGGCTATATTATATTTTTATAGTTTTCGTACCTATACCTGAATGATGCCCAAGCGGGGGAGGCTAATAGTAAATATGATCAAAAGTAACCGGTTTTATGTGACAAGTTGTCAAGAGCAGCAAATTCAACTGATTTTAAGTGAATACCGCCGACACCTACAACAACTTATGGCTCGCAGATGCATTCAAAACCTTTTAAAATGAGGGCCTCGGTTACTTCATTCACCGGCCGGAAGAAACGCGAAAGCTTAATACATCCGCTTCACGTCCGCCTTCTGTGAGGTCGTGGGAATTTCCCGGACGAGCCTGCCCATCCGTGCAACAGCAGAAGCTGTTGCAACGCTTATTTATGGCAGGATTGTGCAGAAGCATTTGCGGCTGCACTAATGACAGATTCGTCGGGGGAAGTACCACAGACTATCTCATTTCACCGGCGTTGAGTGCAATTATGTATTATACTTTCTTGTTTCTTACTTAATCTTACGTAATTTTTTATGTGTATAAATTAGTTAGCGTATTTAAGTTTTTCGAGAATTGAATAAACAAATGCCGTATTTATTTCATTTGAAAATAGTACATAGTAATTATTTCTATTATTATCAAAAAAAGAATATGAATTTGCATTTTTTATTTTATTTTATAGTGGTCGTGATAGCTCAGTGTCCGGGCACTCGCCTTTGATTCAATTTATTGGAGCAACCTTAAATCTCCGGTGCCAGCACAAATGAAATTGTTAAATTTAAGTCCGGTGAAGGAGAACATCGTGAGGAAAGCTGCATATTTTCGAAATAATAACAAAAAAGAAAATTTCGAAAAATACTTGAAGTCCGCCAATCCGCAGTGGGGTCGCGTGGTGGATACCCTCTTTACTGAGGAAGCCTTTGCCCAGGAGTGCGACATTTATAGGCTGTTACTTTACTTTTTTTACTTTATAGTCCGAAACATGTCTATTATACAATACAGTTTTTACAGCATTGAATTAATGCATGACGGATGTTTTAAATTAAGCTACAAATATAATACAGTATATACAATATTTGAAGCATCTTCAGGTTGCACAGTGATGTCCGGGCGCTGTGTCATGCGCGCGCAATCTTCCCCCGCTGCGCTTGTTTGTGTGCTGTAACGTCTCATTCGGCTGTGTAGAATGGCTATAGCTTCTCTACTAGAGTGTTATTAATATGCACAGATTATAAATTAAAAAAGCTAACGGTTTCATCGTCAACGGCTTGCGTCGGTCATGCTTATACATCATTGAAAGAGGATGGGAACATTTTTTTTGAATTATGGTTGCGATAGGATTAATTAGATTTAGATAACAGATTATTTAGAATACCCCGACCGTCTCAAATACTGGGTATTGAGATCTCCTGAAATCTTAGCTTTGGCAGGTGTATAGAGTACAGTCCGAAACGACAGCGGCGATATTTCACATCGCGACAGTTTCTATCCATTTATAACCGCTAGTTCTGATCCTGTGTGAAATACTGCTCCCATATTTGGGCTGCAAAATACTTCCTAGTTACTCTGGGCTCGGTGGAGAGGCATGCATGGAGAAGAAAGAGTCAATAGGATGACACTGAACTAGTGCATTTACTGTCTAAGATTACATCTCATTTGATATAATATACACACCATCATATTTCTACAATAAATGTTTTCTTTCTTTCTTTCATCAAGTAAGAAAGTAGTCAAGCACTAGCTTTTGATTTTTGGGTTAAAAAAATCAGATAAATCTTATATTAAAATACAATCTAATATTTTGACTTTCAAAACTCTATTACTGTATTTTTATAAGCGTAATTCTTATACTGTTTTATATAAAAATTGGCATTCTGTAAATCACATTCAAATATTTTAAGAAATCGAAAAATTTATTACGAACTGTTTAAACAAAACCTACGAGTACATATGAGCGTCGTTTTTAGCGCTTTGTTTTCTTTGCTTGGATCGTGTACGCTTAGATTTAGTCCATGCTTGTACTGTAAGTGCCTAAGATTTATTTATACCTCACGAACTAATCATTGGCGCCAAAACTTATATTACCACGTCTATTGTCATCTGTAATTGAGAGCGATACAAAAACCGACCGAAGACGTCGATTGATACGACTCCATTACGACTGTAGGAGCGGCAGGCACGTTGCCTTTGTCAGGGCGGATGGTAAAAAACGCCGGTGGACGAAACCCATGAACTGATTTAAGTGTAATACAGATGTCCGTCACAATTGGATCTGATCGCCGTCGCTGTCGGAATTCCCGAGTGATTGCTTCCCCGCGTACGTAACGCTACTTAGAACGTAATACTACTTCTGAACGACGCGCATTCATGTTGTCCGATTACTTTTAATATAAAAACGCAAATATGACTCTCTTATATTTTATTATTATTTATTATTTTGTCTTATTATTATCTCTCTTACATTTTATTATTTATTTATTTGGCTGCTAGCTGTGAATTCAGTGTAGATGGCGTTTTTTACAGGAGAACGTTGTTGAACAAAGATATTATTATACAATTAAATACTCTAAATACAATTTTGACACACAAAATTCCATTTCTGATTCATTGATAAACGAATCCCAGTCACACTAGACACTTCAAATGTCACCCACAATTAAATTTTTTGCTATTGTATAACATAGCATATAGACAGTGCAAACTTACAAGAATGTTTCTACAATTACAATGCTTTTATGACCTTTCATTTAATATAGTATAAATTACTATAACGTTAAGCTTTACTTCTTCAAAAACCTTTCGATCGAAAACGAACTCTTCACTTAATCAAAATCAAAGCAACGCTGAAAGGCCTATTAAACTAAAGACACGCTATCCCTTCAGTAATTGCAGAAAACAACATTCAAACCGCGAGACGACCCGTGCCTTGCGAACTGCCAATCTAAAATGAACCACCCTGCCCCCTCAATCTAAAGCTGTTGCGATTAAATCGCATGAATCGTGTACGCAGATTTCGAGGCCAGCTTAAAATGGGCGCTAAACGTCTATGAACCGAGTTGGGAGGTCTGCCGGTCACCTCGCTAATTGAATATGTCAATCATTTTAACAACGCAAATGAATAGGGCGTAGAAGCTTTTCGTCCAGTATACGAAGAGACGTCATATTCAGTGATTAGAGTCGATTTTCGGGGTTTAGATAGGCTGGTAGTTCTCCGTGACAGGTGCTCGAGGCGTGCAATCGCTCACCTTGGTATTAATGTCCATTTAAGCCGGACAGTACTAATTGTCCGGCACCGGTGTAATTTTCCGGTAAACTCATTACCGTACATAATATTACCGGTTTAACGCTCGAGGCACTTGAAGACAAGAAATCCGTGACGGATTTGTGTTTCTATGAATGAGTCAGACATTTATTATTGCATGAAATCATCACCTTATTTAAGTAGGAATTATAGTTCAGGACACATCCTGGATTTACAATCAGTAATATGTACAAAACTTTTCAAATCAGAATAGGATTGACCTCGCCATCTTGTAATGTCATAGTTGTCAATGGTCTGGTTTGGTCATTTAGGTGGGGTGAGAAAATATCAGATGTAATCACAGATATTTTTAAAAATAATACTTACGTACTAATAAGTCATTTATGTATTTAAAACATGAAAGAAAACGTTGTATTTTAAAACATGAAAGAAAACGTTTTGCGTTTCGTCTGGTGAGTGAGGTAACCGGGGGCCATTTTATTGACAGGTGGCAATGCATTTGTTACCTTACAATGGGTGTTGCAAATGTCCATGGGCAAGTGTCAAGTTCAAAATGTCAAGTTAGCACTTGACATCAGGTGAACCGTTAACTCGCTCGCATCTCCACTAAATAGTATAAAACAAAGTCGTCCCGTTGTCTGTCTGTCACTATGTATGCTTGGATCTTTAAAACTACACAACGGATCTAGATGCGGTTTTTTTTACTAGATAGAGTGATTCAAAAAGAAGGTTTATATATATATATATAATACACTAGCTGCTGCCAGCGACTACGTCTGCGTAGAATAGGCTGAAGGCGTAACACACAGACAGAAAGACAGATATACATACAAATATGTATATAAATTATAACCTATGTCTTATTCTGATGTATAAGCTATATTATTGTAAAGTTTCATTAAAATCCATTCAGTAGTATTTGCGTGAAAGAGTAACAAACATCCATCCATACATACACAACTTTCGCGTTTATAATATTAGTAAGGATTGCACCCGTGCGACGGGTCGCTAGTCTTAAATAAAAAAATCTCTATTCTACTGAATTCGACCGAACTTGAATATCGGTCCCGGATCTGTTGTCCCGTTTGAAAATTTATAATATCCCTTGTTATTAAAAATAATATGCCACTTAAAATTAAATGTTTATTAGAAGAATGAAGATTTTATAAATATTTATTTCCAAGTGCGCATACTTATGTAGATGAAGAGTATAAAGTATTATTTAGAAAGTATTATTATGTGACCCACATACGAGTATAGTTGTTTTATTTTTTCACGTGAAATTTATGTAATGTATAAAATGTAATCCTACAGTAAGGGCAGTGTTAAAACAAAAAAAAACATTTTAGTATCTGCTTTGTTATATTGAATCTTCCTGAGGCCGTGAGATAGCCAACTGAGCTCCTTCCACATGCTTTTAAATTACGTAAATTATAAACTTTAAATTAGGTATCTTAATACTCTATTTGATCTTCATATGTGAGCTTCCACGTCCATTATTCAACCGAAACGGGATAAAATACACCATAGCAAAATTGAATTTAAGGATTAAATTATCATTGTATATTAATCGTTTACGTTAATAGTTTCGCTTCTATGAGAACACACCTGCTCAGCTTTTTCCAATTGTGATGGAGGGTATGTAATTATTGGCACCTGCTATTCCTAATCGATTACCTCCATAGTGTTTCGATGCTGCTTAATATTTGGAGCAGAACTCACGCTGAGTACGGGCACCCCTACCGTTACAACGTAATAGCTCTTTATAAGCTTATTCTAGAGTAGAGATAATATATTTTTTCAGTCTCGCTTTTAATACGTGGTTATAACGTTTTAGTTAGTATACCGCTTTTTTTTTTAAAGTTGTATCTTTTGTGAAAAACACCACTTCATATTTTCTTATTATTAGGTCGGTAAGATCGAAAAATATTATGCATATTTCATTACTCAGTAATTTGTATATAAATGTAATTTCCAAAATACACGATTTACCAAAAAAAAAAAACAAAACAAACCGAGCAAAGCTCGGTCCTCCAGGTACTTTTATTTACTAGTAGAGATATTTTTTCTCAAATCAACACTGACTTTTTTATATAACAATAAATGAGTTTTTGATATCGTAAGTAGAATCTCGATCCGCCAGAATAAGCATGCGCGCACAAATTTAAGGGTCAAAGCTCATACAAATGATACATGTGCTTAATTCAATTCGTTAGATCTCCGGATAGATTCGATGCTGGTAGCCGATTGAACGCCGACCGTATGAAATATTGTTCTTATTAATAGACATCAAGCCCGAAATGAAAATTAAATCTGTTTCGTAATTTGAACACGTCAATAAAATGATGTAGTGATTATATATTTGACTCATGTTTGGGCAAAGATCGAATATGATAAGAATAATGCAAGTCTTCCAACTAAATGTGGCAGTTAGAATTTCATTAACTTAAAATGGTCCTCAGAAAGTTTAACTTCAAAGTTTTATTACGGGAAACCGTCTAGAATAAGTATATAAGAAAGGTAAGAATTCAACAACGTTATACAATTTAAGTGTTCAGTGCTTCTGCGCACAGATTACATAGTTTTTTTATTCAAAATTTCAATATTTATTTAATTAATCTACAGGCTTAATAAATATGTTTTTGTGAGATGGAGTTAAAATTTAACACATATACCTTTTATTACAACTGCGGATTTTAATGTCTAATTTTTTTTAACTCCCTGCATTTCATATAATTCGTCACGGGATGGAGTCGACGGTCTGATGACACTATAAACCGTGCATTATGTAACTTTTAAAGTTTTCGATTATAGTTTATGAGTAAAATATATAAGAATACTTTATGAGTAAAATTTCTAATAAAATTGCAAAAAAACGCAACCAATGAATGTAAATTAAGAGTAGTAAACATGTTTAACATGTTTCAGTTGAATTTCGTAAAATATACTCAATCAAAATAAGGAAGAAAATACGTATAAACTAGACAGAAACACACAAGACACACAAGAGAAATTATCACGCTGATTTTATACTCTATTGAACCTCTATTTTAGTTTAAAATGGTGGCCTAAAGTGAGAAATCAAAAACAAAACTTGTAATATTGTACAGTGAACTTGTAAATGTACGTTAATCAAGTGCGCATTGAGTTTCTTTTTTGAGGGCGCTTGGAAGATCGCGGTAAAATTATCTGGAGTATGTTTTGTTTCGATTTATTTAGCTGCTCAGAATTGAAATAAATATCAACACATTGTAGGAAAGGAAAATAAGTCTAGTTTGTAGTAATATTATTATTGTTGCCACAATCTCCTATATTTTCTGCTTTTAAAGTAAATTTATAAAAAATATAAAGTTTTTTCCACCTAATAGCATGATTTACATCGTTTTTAGTAATACAAAAGAATATAATGAGTTTTTAAAATATAAACATTGTGTTCTATATACTTTTATTTATTCATCAATATTTTTTTCCTTACTCTAACTATCATATTTAAGTAGCTACATAGGTTTTTGTTAAGAAATAGCGAGCTCCGCTAAATGTTCTCACAGGGTTGCGAGTGGCTGGACGTAAGATGGTATATACAGTTGCGTGAGCCGGACGTGTGAGTGGATAAATCTTTTTGCATAAGATTTTTCTTACCAGCGGCTTTGCCTCCAATATTCATACGCTGACGCCCCGGTCTCTCTCATAGCCGGTGTCGCTTTTTGACAACTATCGTCGAAACGGTGACCAAATAACGCGGGGAATAATGCTTGACTATATCGCTATGGATCCCGGTGTTAATTATATCGTGGCGGCGGCACAAAGCGTGACCGGCGCGGGCACCGTGTTGATTTTCAGTTTATTTCATTAGATTGGCGCCGCGGGGCGCGCGCCTCGTCCGGCACATGTGTAGGGTGGCTCCAAAATAATGGGATTAGTTTTCGATAACTAATATACCGTGCAGACGAGGAACGGTATTTGAACATTTGATATATGAACTAGAAGGAAGTCGGTCCACTGGAATAAATTATGAATTTTTCCAGTGGACTGATTGAGTGACGTATTTATGAATTTATTTTAACAATTCGCAATATACTCTTACATAGATACTTATTGAAAATCATACATACCTTAATGACATCAATGAAAGAAAGAAACAATGTTCAACTGTCATTTGTGTGACCATAAATAATTCGAGTAATCATATATTTTTCATGATTATTTTAAAACCAAGTTTTCATTTAATGATGACTCCGTGGCGCAGTTGCCAAGGTATTGGCTTCGGCGTCGGGGGTCGTGGGTTCGATCCCCACACGGGACAACTATTTGTGTGACCCACAATTAGTTGTTTCGCATCTGGGTATTTGTCCGCGTGTAATTTATGTTTGTAAAAACGTCCTTACAACACAGGATAATGTTATACTAAAGTAAGGGCAATGTTTTTCAAATAAAAAAAAAAATAAATAAATATTATTATTAAAATGTTTCGTTTTTCGCTAATTCATATTTATTTGCGTTAAATATTTTGATAAATAATAACTAAATTAGGACAATAATACTTAAAAGTAAAGTTAGTAAAGTTAGAGTAGTAGTAAAGTTAGAGACTCGAAACAAAATGTCGTATGCTCATTTTATACCTTGGGCGAAGTAGGAAGCTCAATACTGATCGTCCATTATGGCCACCCTATATCACATCACGGGGTTCACCTGCCTGCTTAAAAATCGTAAAATATGGCATTTGTAATGAGCTTACCTTTTCAATTTTCAACTTTACGGCCTTTATCGGCGTGACATCAGCTCTAATCAAGCCCGCGTGCTTGCTTGTTCCTGAGCGGCCTTTTTTTTTTAATTTTTCGATTTTTTCTCTCCAACATAACATCCACTGCCTTCGCTTACGACGCCTTAGTATACTCATCGGTAAGTTATGGATAATTGAATTTTTGTGACCGTTTCACGAGCTGCGTTATTGTCGCTAGCTTGTTATGTCAGCGTCGATGTGACGAAAGGGAGGTTTTATGTAAATGCCGCGTGGGAAACTCCGCTCCGTAGTCAATTGATTGTATTTCATTCCACGTATTACCGGCGTTGTAATGAACGTTAGGAAACACTGATCGCTCGTAGTCGTTAGCGTTTCCCGCGGGGTATGTGGATTAGAATATCCATTCTGTGGGACTGTGGTTATTTTAGCTTCTTATAGTAAGTTCAAATAACCACATTACTATAGTGGCTAAATTATATTTGCAAATGTGGTACTCACAAAAATCGCTTATGATTAATACGTGATTAGTGATGTCTTTTAAAAGTAAATAAAGTCACTACGTAACGTTACAAAAAACAGTTCATAGGATAGGGACTTTAGAAACTTTTCACTTGTTACTGCTATAACAGTATCAATAACTTGAATTAAAATGATATTTAATGGACTTCACGTCAACCTGTCATAAGAAAATAAATTTACCTATGACTAATTCTGTAACATTTACTCTTTTTATGAATTTTGCTGTTAGCATAGTATTACTAAGGATTACACGTTCTTGCGATACAATCCGAACGAATACTGTCACAATAATTGCCAATCGTCAACCGGTGACGACTTCATCAGGCGCTCGCAATAATATCGGAATAATAACACGTGTCGCTAACAGCCTTTTTGCGTCTGAACACTCACGTAATAACTTTCTTTCCTACTGCTAATGTATAATAATATTGTAATTTATTACGGGCCTGCCGTGTTGAGCGGAATCTCACGTTTTTGTTTATTACGCTCTAATGTCGGTGACTGTCTCTGCGCTGTTTTATATTCTGTGCAGATTTAATACTGCCAGGTAAAAGTTTCGCGGGCTTATTCTGTATTTTGTTTCGACTGTCAAGATTGACGTCTAACTTGGGTACAACGTATAAATCTTTACATTGGCGATATCATATGGACCGCCAACTGCCTTAGAAGAAGAAGAAGAAGAAGAAAGGAATATTTACATTTGTTTATTTTTAACCGGTTTGTTAATTATGTAGTGATATTAATTCACTTTACTATTTAGTTTTTTTCTATTTACAGATTTGATTATGTGCGCCAGAAGCGTTTAATCGGAAGAAGAAAAAAATTATATCACTGACTGAAAGAATCAATATAATTAACGCAGGCTTGTGATGGGAGAAATGCGATTTATAATGTATATTATATTAACTTTGTATTCAGCGTGATTTCATATTAATTGTGGTAAATGCGGAAAAGCGACAGAATAGGCCTTTGCCTCGTAACGATTCGTGTTATGCGAGGCTATAAAAACACGGGATGTCGATTAGTCACCTAATGGTAACTGTATAATATAATGAAGAGTGTTCCTAGGCGACGCATGGATTAAATTGAAACACAAATTAGCCATTACCTATGGTAAATCCCATAATTTTATGGGTGGAATCATTTTTAATGGCTGCGATTAAGTGGCATACACACGCCAATTCCTTTGTCGGACCGCCGGCCATAAATCCACAGAGTTGTGCGATTGTTACATTGATGTAATCGAGGGATTGATGATTCACTATAAATGTTGGTAAAGAACCCTGAATGCATTTTCATGTTCGTTGAGCGACTACGCCTTGTGCTAGATTTTTAGCCCATTGTGTTTGTTATCTAATAATGATAACTGTTTGATGTTTTGTATACAAATAATGTTTTGATTGATTGCATTATTTATATCATTATAAAACTAGTGATACCTATTTTTTTGTCACATTGACTGGTCCGCTGAATAAAATTTTTAAAGTATTAAAAATTGCAATATTCCCCGTATTGCAAATTTTTTTATTGAACAGCTTGAAGCTGTTAAAATAATAAATAAATACGATTACAATATATAATCCATGAGAAGATTTATTCAGAAATTTTAATTTTAATAATTTCTTATATTTATGTGATCAAGTACATAGCGATAAGACAACAAAATTCTTAGGAGAGTTAAAGTCATATAAAGAATAAAACAACATTTCTTCAAACTTTTTTCTTCTTTGCAATTGTTTATATTTATTATTCATATAAAGCCATTTTAATAATAAGAATATTTTTAGCATGTAGCATTTATTGGTTAGATATGTATTTTCTCCATAGCCTCTCTTACTCGCTGATGGGAGCGCAGCCATTCAATTATGCAGCTTGACTGGTTAATCGAAAAGGTCATCAATTAAAATATTACCGGGCAATAAGAAAGTAAAAAAAACTCCGGGCTCCAACTGTGAGGAAATCATTAATTAGTTCAAGAGGGTTGCCCTAAACGAAAGGAAAAAGTTGAAAAAGTCCGGGCCGCAACATAATTGGATATTACAACAAAAATATTGCATAGCTAGAACAAAAATGAAACGAAGCATTCAATTTCGGTCCGCCTCATTTGTTTCTGTTTGTCTATGGTGCCTCGTTTTTTTTTTCTAGGCCTGTCTGCTTCTACGCTGGCACTTTAGTTTGAGAAATGATATCCAATTTATTATTCCAATTTAGGGCCCTTAACACACTTTTATTTATGATGAAATCATGATATATCCTAAGGGTTGTCGTATATTAATCTTTCTATTCATAATCTCGGTAGGGTACAGTTATGAGTCTACTTAATTTAAGTTAAACATGATTCGATGATTTAAAGTTTAAACAAACGTTCAAAAATTATTAGAACATATGATGAACTTTTTATAACTTTGTGTTTTAATGTTTATTATTTAAACATTAAAACACAAAGTTATAAAAAGTTCATCATATGTTCTAATAATTTTTGAACGTTTGTTTAAACTTTAAATCATCGAATCATCACATGGAGGAAACTAGCACTTACATTTTCGCGTTTTGTTTATTTGAGAGACTCATCAGGCATTAAATTACAATGACATATTTTTAACAGCTTTAATGTACTTTTTACTAACACTCCGAGTTAATAATGCAAATATGATTTATATTTATTAACTTGAATCACGATTCAAAAGGATGTTATCGATATTTTTCTGAAGCCTTATTGGAAATCTATTACATATTTCGTTTAATTGCTTGTTTTAAGCCATACTTACTATTACACATAGTATTCGCTTGTACGAATACAACATAATTAGTCGATTACTAGTGCCAGCGCCTTCTGCTGTTGCACTAACAGGTAGGTTAGTCTAAGGAAGTAGACGCCACAGTAGACCATTGTGAAGTAGAAGTATTATATTTTTGCGTTTCGTCTTTTGAGTGGCCTACTACTACGTCTACTGTAGTAAAAGTAGGCAACACATCAGCAACTTAACATGTGTTGTAGAATTTCATGGGCAGTTATAATATCAATCAAACCGACAACTCGGTTGCCATCTTCCCATATAAGTATCTAGAATCTAACATAAATGGATTGTGCTATCTTTGTTAAAGTTATGTAGATAACATAACTTTAACAAAGACATGTATATTCTTTTAACTCTAACAAAGGGAAGAAGAATTAAAAGGAAGTATTAAATGTCCGGAACCAGGCGAACTGGTAGCAGTCAATAGGCTCCTGCGACGTTGTTCTGTGGGCACCGGATGGGAGCCAAGTGAAAGCCTCAGACTCTGCTTCAAGGGTACATTTCGAATTACGAATCAAAGTAGAACCTTACGTTATTCCCGTGTCTCAATGCTCTCGATGTTGGAAGCTTGGACACACCTTAAAAAAATGTCCAACAAATAAAGTTGTGTGTCCTAAATGTAGTGATAACCATGCCAACTGTGATACGACTGCTTACAAATGTGTGAATTGCAAAGGCCATCATTTAGATTTTAGGCTTTATTTAGATCGTGTCCAGCTTACCGTAAAGAAAAAAGGTTGAGGGAATTGATGTCTGAATATAATTGTACATACCGAAGAGCATTAACCTTATATGTGCCAGTCGAAACCTCCGATCAACAATGTCTAACAGGTAAACAAGAACAGAAGAAACCTCTTAGTAATCCTACAACGCCCATACGTAACGAGTCCGTAAGCACACCAGCTCAAACACTACCCTACGCAGAGATAGCGAAAAATTCTCCAATGCAAAAAGTAATCAAGTTAGCAATAAGAAAACAACGAGTGTTTCCTTTAAAAAAAAAGAGTTAATACAGGGGCTGATTCCACCGATTTTAATATTCCAGTCAATAAAGAATTACCAAACACATCTATTGCGCCAGAAGACGAAGGGGAGATAAGAAGAAATGTAAAATTTAGCGAACTGTTAAGTAGATTAAAAGAGATTTTATTTTTAAAAAGTGACACAATTCAGGTAAAAGTGCAAAATGTGATTAAATGCTGTTTAGAATGGGTTATATTAGTGGTTGTAGAAAATATTTCAGACTGGCCTACGTTGAAGTTGATATTGGGATATTTTGGATCAGAATAGATTAGTAACACTGCATATAAAAGTGTAATATTATTCAATGGAATGCGCAAAGTCTGCGAAACAAGTTAATTGCGTTAGAACAAATATTGACCCAGGAAAAGATCCACATCGCTGTGCTCAATGAAACTTGGCTAGAACCTGATAGCTTTTTAAAGGTAAACAGCTATAATTTATTTCGTAAACATCGGTACGATGCATATGGGGGTGTAGCTATATTACTCCAAAACAGCATTAAAGGAAGTTCGTACAATTGTAGTTCTGTAAATCCAAATATAGAAGTAGTAATAGTAAAAGTATACAACTGTCAATATTTTGAATATATAGTATCTGTTTATTGTGCTCCTTCAGTACACACTAATCAGTCGGACTGGGAACACTTATTCTGTCATTTAAACAGAAAAACTTTAATATTTGGCGATTTTAATGCATATCATCTTAACTGGTCATGTAAAACTAACACACGAGGATCACAAATATACGCCGCTCTTATGAATAGTAATTTAGTCATATTGAACGATCACAGTATGCCAACACGAATTAAGCTAGTCAATAATCACTTACAACAAACCTCACCGGACATCTAATTAGCCACATCTGACATAGCCATCAAATTTAATTGGAGAAATATAAATGAAACGTTAGGTAGTGATCACCTAATTATTAAGGTGACATCCTATTTAGATATTAGTGCCTACACCCGAAAATCAATAAAACGTCGTAATTTTAAAAAAGCAAATTGGAAGGCCTATACGAAGTTGCTGGAGGAACTTTTCGTGAATTTTAAAATTCGCCCAGATAAGCCTCAAACAGTTTACAATGAATTTGTAAACTATATCAACATAGCAGCAGATCGCTTCATACCGTACAATGAAATAAACACAAGCCCCCGTAGTCATTTCAAACCAAAACCTTATTGGCAGCCCTGTTTGTCCAAGTACATAGCCGAGCGAAGGTTATGTCTAGCCACATTTCGTCGAAACCCTACCCCTAGAAATATAATAAAACTTAAAGATAATTATTATAGATTAAAGATTGTTCTTCACTTGACGGTAATATTACTCAAAGCGAAATGTGGCGTAAACTCAGATGGTTAAAAGGTTATAATGCTTCCCGGTCGTACGTAAACGAAGAAAAGGCTAACGAGTTATTGCGTAGTTTAACACCTGATTATGTGCTACCGAACGATCCACACATCGAAATTATAAAAACAAGTTTAGACGCACAGATTACTAAACAGGAATTAGATAACTGTTTACAACATAAAGACACATCCCCGGGCAGCGACAATATATCCTATTCAATGTTGATACATTTACCTGATAACGGCAAATCAATTCTTCTAAAGTTATATAACTCTTCTTACATGCATAGCTTTATCCCCGCTCAATGGCGTGATATCCACATCATCCCAATTCCTAAACTAGGCCGTGACATTAATTCTCCTGGTTCTTTAAGACCTATATCAATGATCTCGTGTATTTGCAAAACCTTTTCATGGTATATTAATAAAACGTTTAGAATGGTTTATTGAGAAAAATCAGCTCTTAGCCCCAGATACTACAGGTTTCAGGCGATTTCGATCTACCGTGGATAATCTTACATGTTTGGTATCAAGAATACAAACCAGTTTTTCTCAAAATTACGATAGCATCATTTATAGATATCGATAATGCATATAATAACGTCGATGTTAAAAGATTAATTCATATTATGCATCATTTGGGTGTAAGCCCGCTTTTATGCAGGTATTTGTGGAATTTTTTAAAACAAAGGAATTTAACCATTCGGGTAGATGAAAATACTATCCATAGAAGTACTTGTCGTGGTCTAGCTCAGGGGGACCCTATTTCGCCTCTGCTATTTAACATTGCCACTTCAAATATATGTAAAAATATAGATAATGTTTTTATTTCACAATACGCCGACGACTTTGTGTTGTACATAAACTGTGATAGCATTGAAGAGGGAAGAAATCAGTTACAATTAGCTTTAAATATTTTTGTAAACCTACTTGATATAATAGGATTAGAAATTTCACCCACAAAGAGTAAAATATGTATATTTAAAAGAGGTTTTCAAAGGCAATCTACGGACTTATTTATCGACGGTAAAAAACTACAACTTGTAGACGAAGTTAAATATCTAGGATTATGTTTAGACAGATCTTTGCGGTGGACTAAACATATTAACGTGCTGGAGGCTAAGTGCTTAAGATTATGCAACATTTTTAAAGTTTTGGCTGGGCCAGGGTGGGGTATCCACCCGGTTAATTTAAAACGAATTTATATAACAATGATTCGCAGCAAATTAGATTACGCAAGCTTATTATATGGCAATAGTTGTAAAACAAATTTGGTCAAGCTAGATAAAATTCAGAATCAATGCTTACGAATAATCGGAGGTTTTGTAAAAAGTACGGCAATACATGTAATGGAAAATGAAATTCATTTACAACCGCTAAACATACGCCGATTTTATCTTACAGGAAAATTTTGGCTGAAATGCAAATCATTTTCAAACAGTAAAATTAATTTTATTATCGAAAAGTTATGTTTATCCTGCGATAGTTTATATTGGGAACGTAAAAATAAACCGCTTTTAGTAACTATTCATAATACCTTTAAAAATATACCTGCCCACTCAAACATTCAATTAGAAATGTTTTCTTTAAATACTTGGGTCGGCAGTGTGGATCTTAGCTCAGTACTTGAACCGGATATAAAGGCTATTGATAAACCAAAACATAATTACGCGTTACATAACTTAAAACAAATTTGCTGTAGTTATTGAAGCCAACACTACACTATTACTTCTATCACATATACACAGATGGTTCTAAAGACAAGAAAGGAGGTAGTGGAATAGCTTTCTTTGATCCTCAAACTAATAACTATATACAACTCAAGATTAATGTTAATATATCTATAATGCATACTGAGTTAATAGCTTTAGCCGAAGCTATATCTTATATTGGCTCTATTGATTCAGATAATTTTGTACTACTAACAGACTCCAAGAGTGCAATCTACCACTTGGCTCGATGCGTTTCGAATTTTTTCCAGGTGCACCGATAGCGTGTAGTATTTTAGAATCTCTACGCCAGCTAGGGCTTAAAAAAAAGGTAATTAAAATACAATGGGTTCCAGCCCATATCGGTATACCGGGTAATGAAACAGCCGACCGTTTAGCTAAGGAAGGTGTTATAAATGGAATAACGTTCAACTGTTTGCCTTTATACACAGAGCAACTATATCTAGTCCGTAATAAATGTAAAGAACTGTGGAAGGAGCACTTTGATGAGAGGTCACTTACTAAGGGTATTTGGTACAAGACAATACAGCCCAGTCTTACCAGTTCGCCATGGTTTGGTGGATCTGGCATGAGTAGGTCTGATATTGTAACTGCTATGAGACTTCGATCTGGACACATCCCACTAAACAGTTTTGCATACCTTATGGGTAAAACAAATTCCCCGAATTGTGAGGAGTGTGGTGTCACAGAAGATGTATACCACGTTATAATGGAGTGTGTCCGGATCGAAGTTGAGAGGAGATCATTTACCTCCCAAAATAATATAGATCTATTTGAAATTGGCAAATGCAACTGTATCCTGGCGCACCCATTATCAGATGTAGCAAAGACTCTCTATAAGTTAGTTAAATTAGTTATTAAGCGTAGATCGTAAGTTATTTTTTTATATATTTTGTGAATGCCTATGAGGGTGGCATAATCATGTTTGATTAAACCCTCCTTTTAAAAAAATAAAGAGAAAAAAAAACTAACAAAGCAGATACATAAACAAATACATATATATTGGGCAAGTCTGGCTACTTTTAACCTTATGTCTTCGCACTTTATATCTTCGCAATGTTGATCTGAAGAAGGTCTGATGCACTTTTTATATATAGAATTTTCTCCGTTTCATTTCTAGTCTAATCAAAATTACGTTGTACATAAGTTCAAAAATTAGAAACTATCCAACGTTTTTGAAAAAAAAAAAATAAACGCAACGGCTGTTCAGGGGTAAATTGTATCGTGGTCTTCGGCTGCTATTAGATGGGTGCCTCGGCGTGGCGGTGCGGCGTATAAATCATTGTGGCGCTTCTTGAGGCTCATTGGATGGAGCTGTGATTGATGGGAGCTCATCCGAGTTCCCGAGGGATCGTGCACCGTTTAAGCTCTAAGCAGGAGTTGAATGCGTAATGCGGTGCTTGCGTTTATACCGGTGCTTGAATCAACGATACAAATTTTGTGATCAATTTATTGATGGACGCAAATTTATTGAATTTTAGTAAATTGATATAAAGAAATTGTTTTTTCGAATCTTCTCTGTTTAGAAAGACAACTGCGCAAGCAGTTAGGCTAATGGTAATTAAGGACTACATTTACCCTGTCCGTAGACACAACAATAAAGTTCACACGAGATACGAAGGTACGTGGCACTTGTACTTTACTCTGGTCTTCTGAGATCCATGGTACTTCCCCAAACAAGCTGTACTATCCGTAGAGCGGCAGCTATTATGCAAGCTGTTTTTGCTGTACCACTGTAGTCTTCATCATATATTAGAAAAATTATCATTTCGATGCACATGTGACTATTATAAAATTGATGTCACGGATAGTGTTTTAATTAGCATTAATGAGCTTATATACTTTGGAAACCGTTAATCGAATATTATGGCCTAAAAATCGAATCGAATAGATTCGGTTGCGGTGAATGATTAACGTTAACATTTGAATGGTAAAATAGAAACACGTTAGCAGAATAAAATCATTACGCTTTAAAAGCAAAACGCCTTTGCGTGGAAAATACGTAAAATAAATGGGTTATCGGTTATTAAAACTGTTCGTAGTTTATCGGATAGAATAATTTAACAAGCTAACATGCACAATCTGTAAAATACCTTAACGATCTCGACGACCATTGATACAGTCGTCGATTCGATACGAGACATTGCTAAATTAGTAACGATTAATTAGTTTCGTTAACGAATAGGCTTTCGAGTCCTGTAATCAAAGATATCTAATGATTCGCGGCTCAAACCAATCATCTTCCGCTTTCATATAAATGGAGAAATGTGTATAAATCTTTGCTAATCGCTTAATTCTGTCAGCAGTAAATAGCTGTTTATTGGTTGAAAATCGAGTGAAATTAATTAATTCCTTCCTATAAGGACGGCAACGCACTTGTAAGCCCTCGTTCTTTGGCGGCGGTGATCACTAACCATCTGGTGAGCCTTATGCTCGTTTGCCCCTTTTTTACATAAAAAAAGTTTTTGCGAGCTATAACTTGTCAATTGTAATTTTCCAATATAAGCGCGCGAAGAAAATAACAATACAGTCAGGAAATTTTTTGACCAGTGTAAAAAAGAAAGAGCGCGCAGCAACAGAAAACTGCACAAAACGTTATTCTTATTACTTACCTTAATCGATTGTCTGACAAGCGATAAAGGTTATCGATATTTTGTTTCCACGTCCACACGGGCTGAGGCAGC
The DNA here is from genome assembly GCA_933534255.1 of Iphiclides podalirius. NCBI lineage: Eukaryota > Metazoa > Arthropoda > Insecta > Lepidoptera > Papilionidae > Iphiclides > Iphiclides podalirius. Next base: position 3,885,291 of record OW152816.1, read on the forward strand.
GGGCGTATCGATTAATTACGAGAATTGATTAGCGGTGGGCGGCGCTTCACTAACTAGTCCGGCCGTTTTCGTGTTTGTTTAATTACTTCGAAATCCGCCCCCGGTATCGTGATGTTGGGCATGTTGAAACATTAGATCACGACGATAGTGTTGTGTTATTTAGTTCGGCATGGCGGTGGCGCGAAACCACGATAGTCGATAGTTCGCCGTTTTGCGTTATTGGTTGACATAAACAATTGCGCATGCGAACGTAAACATCTTTAGTCGTTTTTCATTTGACGTAATATACGTTATTATAAAGTAAGTTATTAGAAAACTTATTGATTCAATGAAAAAAATTGATTGATGACGAATCTAGTATTTCTAGCAAAACTGGGAAACGGTCCACATTTTAGATTAGGGAAAATTATGTTTTATTTATTATACAAGCATAAGCGTAGATAATACAAGCTTTGGCATTTGGAGACTGTAGGTTCCGATAATCTTTCGATTAGACCACTAACGGCCGGTTTCAATATTCTGTCTACAGATCGATTTGGTTACTAGCGATAGATACTTAACATTAGCTCCATAATACATATGTCAAAATTCTATCTCCAGGACCAAATCCATCTGTAGATAGAATATTAAAACCGTCCATTTAATTGGATGCCATCGCTTAGTTAAAAATAAGCGTATTTAACAATAATTTTATATGCCTACTTTTTAGCCAGTTAATGTAATTGCTTCTGGGATTATGAAATAGATCCGTGTTGGGAGGAGGAGAGATTTTTATTGCGCATACAGATTTTAAGGTTTTAAGTAAGTAAGTGATAATGCATAAACAGTACATAAACCCAACGTGCCTAACAATAAGGAAACTGATTGTTTATAAATTTAAACTATCTTATTATAAATTAATAGTCTTTTGTAGTTAATGAAAGAATTAGCATTTTCTCCAAAGTTATTAACGTGGGATGAATGGTGCAAATAAATCGTAAATTATAAATTTTTAAACGTCAAACTTAAAACGCTCATCCCATTTCACGCGAGGCTATAAAGGTTTTTGTGTTGCGATGGAACAAAAATGCACCAGTTGCTTTTTTAGGTTCATAATTAGATTTGGCAAAGGTCCGCCCCCATCAAATGCGCTAGAAATGGTTCAAGTTTCAATTCCGTGTGTTGTTTGGGGCGAATATCCGATTCAATGATTTAATGACATTATTCTAATTGTAATTCTGTTCTATTTGTTAACTTTCTTATCCGCGAAGGACCTCAATATATGGATCAACTGTGGTTTAAGGCTGCATTAGGGAGCTGCAATTATAAAAAGTCGATTACTCTAGTAAAAGAAGGTCTCGTCCTCTAAAGAATTAAAATTTTTAATATAATCCATACATTTTTTTCCACTTATTTTTTTTCTATTAAGATAACCTTTCATAAACTGCAAAAGAACGCATTTTTATTTCATAACGACAATAGCGATATACTATTTCGAAATTATTTAGTTTATTCACAGCTTATTCACATTATTTCTTGTTATTCTGACGCGTAATGAAAAAATTGTGCTGTTCTAAATATGATTAGAAGTTAGTTACGTAGAGTATAATAGCTCTTTAAGCTTTTCTTAAGCTTTTGCATAGAGGCCAAAGTAAATGTATTTTTTGTAAAAGGCCTTCGCGAGCGTAAGACACGACTATCACTAAATTTGATCACAATCGATGAATTGTTTAGGAAGGTATATAGGACAAACATGTGAAAATTTATTATCATTCATAAGTTCCCCTTACGTAATTAGTTTCACTGAAAGCATCACATCATATAGGCACACGACCCACATTTTATAATATATTGAATTTGAATTTAACACACACGACGACCATATAAGTTTATTATTATGTAAAAATGTCTTTTAGTTGTCGCCTGCGCTTGTTACTTAAGCGGAATCTTTCTTACAGCCTGGCATGGGCGTGGCGGGCGGATGAGCTCCCTTGGATAAAAATTCGATTACAATTAAATTAACCCGCGTTCCTATTTATTTTTCATTAACTCTGTATCTGATTTGGACGTTACGAATAGATACAAATATCATTATAAATCTGCATATGTCGGTTACGTCTTAAATCAATTACATTAATATTATTACCTATTACACAGGCATTAATTTTTTCATCGTGGTGTACACGCATACTACATTATTTAACGTTATTAAGATCAACAATCTTCTTTCAGCTTTTCAGTTCTTCTATCGCGTATCACAACGGCCTAGGTGGGTTCCTTTCTTACCTCATTACATTTCTTCTGGATATACTAAATCATGTTATGTCTTTCATGGAAGATGGCAAACTAACATTCGCAGTTTATTAACCCTTTTTACATTAATTTAACGAGTCTTCCACGAATGATGTTGGGATTTACGCAAATTGGATACAATTATAATACGTTATTGCGGTGGCATACCGTGTTACTCGAAGACATAGTTAAGTTTTTTTTTGTATTGATGTCTTTTTTTCGAGATTTTTGCCGTTGCAATGCATTTTTTTTTAATGTGAGAAGGTGGTAAGTGTTCTGGCTGATTCACCTGGTTAGTGACAGCTGCCACCCATGGAGCCTTGCATTGCAACACCCGTAGGGTTGCAAATGCGTTGCTACTGTTTAATAAAGTAGACCCCGGCTACTTCACACATCAGCAGATACGCAGAAGTATAACACTTCCACTTCACGCCGGTCTTCTGTGATGTCGTGGTACTTATCCGGACGGACCTGCCCATTCGTGCAATAGCGAAGACTGTTGCGTGGCCCTACCACCGTAAAATATACATCTTTAACGGCAATGAATTCAACATTCCACGCAGGGACTTATTACGTGTGGTGGCCAGTAATTGGTTGACACGCAGCGGCTTCTGCTGTTGCAGGAATGGGCAGATACGGTGAAGTACCACGGCCACTCAGTAGACGTGGTATTTCCCTGGACGAGTTACGTCTGCGCATGAAGGCCGGCCCATTAATGCACAGATGAAGTGAAAATGTTTTCTGTTGAGTGAGTTAAATGGTTCACGGTGGTTAAATCCACTTCTTTGAAGGTTGGTAGTGGATTTGTAAACCTGTTCTATAAATACAGGAGAGCGGCTAAAGCGACTCAATACAATACAATACAAAATCAGCCTATTGCCGTCCACTGCTGAATGTAAGTGCGCCAACTAACCCAGTCCTGGGCAGCCCGCAGCCATCCGCTGTCCGCCACCTTTCTTAAGTCGTCAGTCACTCCTGCTGAAATCGACTCACTCTGACAAAATGTACAAAAACGTATTTTTTAATGACAATGAACATAGTGATGTGCACATTGTTATATATTTTTTTGAAAATTTAACGTTAAAGGAAGCCTTTCCCGCTATCCTAGCTCTGTGAATTCCCTTCGTATCTCCGGAGCCCAAGTTCCAGTACTAATGAGATTAATATAGGACTACATGGGAAGCACCAGTTCTCAAATGAAAAAAGAATCATCAAAATTGGGTCACTCAGTTGAAAGTTCTGAGGAAAAAAAAAATAAAAAAAAAATACAGTCGAATTGAGAACCTCCTCCGTTTTTAATTAGGTTGAAAAACCTTGTAATTTATAAATTCCCGCATTGAACACTTTATAGCAGCCATTTGACGTGCTATTTGACACAGGCTTTCCATATTTATTATTGGAAATCTACAGCTATAAAATGTAAAGATAAAAAGCTATTTTATATATTGAATAATATACTTAAATGAGTTAAGTGCTTGGTTATACAGATTTTGAACTCATGTAATATCATGTTGGTCCTCAAGCGTTTTCCCAAATCGCGTTGGCGTATCTTGCAAAATTCATTAACGCAGCAAAGCTAACGTAAAACCACAAATTAGCCTAAAAGGCATGCTAACACGATAAGTACTTGTCACTTTGAGAAATAACCTTGCATTTTGTGCGTGTAGATAAGCGTTAAATTATTATGTAAGTGAAAACGCCCGCGACTTTACCTACAGTATTCATTATTGCTGTATGCTGTTTGCGAATGAAGCTTAAAAGCTGTTCCTCTTATACTATATTTCTTTTATTTACGTAAATAATATACGAGGTTATTTAAAAATATTTTAGCCGGTCACGGGAAGCAATATCACACTGTAAAGTGTTCGAAACGCCGGCAATTTAAATTCAAAATAAAACGTGAAAAAGTCCGTAAACAGTTTTATTTAATCTCTAATAGTTATGGTTTCGACAAATTTTATTGAAACTTAAGCCGTAATATTATGGAAAAAAAAATCTTTTATTTACATTTTTTTAAATCCCTTAAGAGATATGTAATAAAATTTTATAGGATTCCCGTAACTTGGTCTACGATGCTAAACCAAAATTCACCATTTTTTCATATAAAACATTTGTAAAAACTGATAATCTGATTACTGAAATATGATTCACGCAATGTCTAACTAAACGATTAACTGAAGTGACGATGGGCCGGCCATATAGCTCGTAGATCCGATAAACGTTGGGGAAGAAAGGTTCTCGGTGGCAGCCTCGTACTGGCCTTCGCAGTGTGGGACGACCCCCCACTAGATGGAGTGACGACCTGTGCAAGTGTGCGGGAAGTCGATGGATGCACGTGGTTCAGGAGCCTGCTTCGTTGCAGTCTGTGAGGATCCCATGTTCAGCAGTTGACTCAAACAGGCTCAAATGATGATGATGATGATGGTGATGAAGGGTTGAATGGTACCGATTTTCGTAATTGAAGTAAATATACAGGTCAGATACAAACTTTCACACACACTTTACCTACAACAACCAAATGTTCTCGTATGATTCAAAAGTTATAATAGTACTTTAGTATTGGCCATTTCAAGCAGAAAAAAGAATTGATTGGCTGTGAATTCTAAATTCAAATTAATATTTTTTTAAAAACATGACTTTTGAACTTGAGAACATTATGAACATTCTTTCTACAAAGTCAGTTTTTGTTTATTGAACAGCTTTGTATTTTCATTACATTTGAAGATTTTTCGACATCCATATTATGTACTTTAAAAAATCATGTAATTACGGAATATGAGTTCCGTCGCGGCTCCAAAGCGACACAAACAGCACCTAAAATCAACAATGTTTGTCGGAGAGAATTTTACAAACGCGTTATTGATTTGCCCGGTTCCGTTTTGTAATTTTTGACTTGAAAATTGAACGACCGGACACTGGATAACAATGATGAGTTAAAGGCGATTGTGGAAGCTGATGATACTCAATCTACAGCGGAGCTAGCAGCAGCTTTTGATGTGAGCATCAAAACAGTATTGGTCCATTTGCGACAAATTGGAAGGTAAAAAAGATTTATCGATGGGCGCTAAGAACTTCGAGACCTGCCTTGCACTGCTGAAAGCTCTCCCTCATCCGCCATACTCACTAGACCATGCACCTACCGACTCTTACTTTTTTTTTTAATTTGGCCAGCTTTTTAGTGGGAAAAAACTTCCCGAGAGGCAGTGCAAAATGTATTTGAACAGTTTGTTGCCTCCCGTCCAGCTGACAACTGCAAAGATGCATCGATTCTTTTCGTGACTTTTAATAACAGAAATAGAAAAGTTAAAAAAAAAAAAAAACTACTTTACCTTATTTTATACGAAACGTCAATTGAATAGGTTGTAAAGTTATTATATTCCGTGTCTTATCCCAACCTCCTTATAAATTATGTGCAGTACGAATTCGAATAGTATTTCAAACTTATTGCCATGTACAATTAATTTTATATGAGTGTAAATAAGATATTTGACTGATTATTCCTTTATGATATTAATGAAGAGTACCACGTCCAATTCCAGACCACCGGGTTCCCGATCCTAACCCGTCATTCGTTGATTACTAATAACCGAGCCCACGCATCGCTCTTCCCACGGCGCGGCAGTTTAATAGATCCCGTAATTGAATTTCTTATTGAATTACAATTTAATTAGTTCGGATTGCGTAATTGATGGCCGTTTAGTATTGTTTCGCTCGCTGTTGATGGATGGCCGAGGCACGGGGGAGTTAGCTGCCACATTTTTCAATTCTCGACGTGTAATCATAACAAGATTGATGTTTCGGGGACCGTTGAAAGCCGCTATTGGTTTGCCCCCGTCGGATCCGTTCTGATTGCGTTTTGCATGTTTATTCGATAATTGCCCGCTTTTAATGCATAACCATAATTAAGGCGTATATTTAGCTTATTATTTCGTATAATAAGCAACAGATATTTTTTTAAATACAGATTAGTTTTTATATTTTTAATCGGCGACTTGTAAGTTATGCATCACAGAGATAACTTTACATACCCACAATTTCAGCTCATGCATATGAGCTATGTACCTAGATGTATATAAAAGTAAAAATTAGGAATAAAAGTAAAAATTAGGAATAATTACTGAAATAATGAATCTGTTTACATTCCAATTTCCTTTATTCATACTGGATATTATTTATCAATTATAAAGTTCAATCGGTTTTATAGAGTGTATTAAAATAACTTTCCAGAATTGATTAATTTTCTTTGGTGACGTAATTTAGTGAAATATTGTAATTTTTATAAGTACAATTGATTTATCCTCGATCTGATATAACAAAATAGTAAAAACAAATGTGGGTGATTTTAATAATAATAGTAACACGTATTTCTTTATAGCTAATTGTCATACATTATTTAGACATGGTAGAACCAGTATCTTCATAAAAAGGAGGCAGAGTGGTAAGATTTTAATAATAAAAAAAGTCTTTAAATAATATTTAAATATTGCATAAAGTACTGTGTACAAGAGGCACTCATTACGATAAGTAACCTGAATTATTAGATATCCCTTATTGATAAAATACTTACAATATTAACGAATATCTTACTCTATAATAAATAACAATAAGGCCAACATGTGGACGGATCCGAAATAACACAACGCGTATTAAATTAGTTCGTTCAAAATAATGTACTTAAATACCACAGAAAATATCTTACAATGCGCTAAACTCTAAATAATTCTTGACATTTACTTTCTAATCTTGAATAGTTTTTACGATGCAGAGGTATTACACTAAATTTAATCTTTTAAAACATACAGGAAATAAAAAAAAAACCTATTACAATATTACAAATACGTACAGTTTTAGTGTTAAATTTTCACAGATAATAAATAAAATTCGATGCACTAATGTCATCGGCCAGTAATACAAATTGGGTTAATTGGATAAAGCTCAACTAATCAGGTCTGAGTGGTGTCTTTGTCTAAGCATTTCTAATCGTAGCTCGTGTTCCCTCGCGGCCATTCTTAATGCGGCGATGCTGGAACTCCTCCTTTCGACTTCCGGCCCCGTTTGAGCAGGGGGCGACTCACTTCCGGGCGAGATAGGGGGCGACACAGGGGGAGGGTCAGGGGACTGCCGGGGGGGAGCAGCTAGGCCAGCCAGAAGGGAATGGAACGGGGGACTGCTGGTGTACATAGGTGCACTAAATAAAGGCGGTCTCGGTAAAGGTGCACCTAAATACTGCGTGCTCAATACCGGTGCGCCTCCGTACCTATAACAAAAGTGTATAATATCGTTAATATTAATTCAACGCTGTACCTACTCGTAATATTAACCTTTACAAAAGTATCAAGCGATAATTCGAAATTTATACAGCTTTCTTGACATTCAATTTACAAGTGTGATTTGAAATTGACAACTTATTTATTTATTTTTGAAATTGGCAACTAAAGAAACGTTGCAAACAACGGTTTATTATAAAATTAGAAGAGCCTTAAAAGTTAATTAGGTTAAACATGGTCTAGGAAAATAACCAAGAACTGGAATACACAGTATGACATCGTTTATACTTTATATACTCATATCTCTATAAGCTTAGATAGAGCGAACGTTAATATATAAGTTAGATTGCATTTTAATAAATAACAAACCTAAAAGAGGCCAGGGCGTTTGTATCAAAGGGCTTCCTGAAGCCAAAACCCAGCTGCGAGAAAGGGTTCGGCATGGAAGCAACCACTGATGGTGGGGGCGCCCCCGCCGCCCCCAAGTAGGGGTTGTAGGGATGCGCTTGGGGACCCACTTTCTCCTGCTTACGCCACTTCGCGCGACGGTTTTGAAACCACACCTGGAATTAAATTGGATATGAGAGTGTGTCAAACGTATTTTATTTGGTTTTAATTTACCTTTACTTTGTGGCAACATTCAATAATACAAGGTGTATTATAACCAGCCCCTTCACTTGGTTTTGTGTAAATAAAATTGTTAATATAATTATGTGGGATGAAACGTGACCTACGTGTTAATTCTGTTTATAAGCCTTTCAAATTACTACATTTAAAAATGTTAAGACGCTTAAGACTGCATACAGTTTAGTAAAAATAAAAATAACAAAAACTCTTGCAATCATAATTTTATTACATTATGAAACTGTGACATTTCTTGTCATGTTTGTAAATAAATTCAATAAAGTCCTGTTTAATATGGCAGCTATTGAACGATTTTCATGATTTATAACATTTAAAATGTTAATTGAATATAACAAGGCTGCCAGCAATAATAACATTAAAAATGTTAAAAAGTCACGGCTGGCCCGCAGTGAAGTTGTTTACTTTTTCAATATTTAAAAATGAATTGCAAATGCACTCCAAAGCCCGTTCCGTCGCCCCAGGAGTTCTATTGTTAGGGCCGCAGTGCAAAATTCGATTATAGGATAGATTTTGACATTTAAAGGGGAAAAAATTAGCGAATCACAATGAGGCATGTGCATGCTGTGATTGATTATGTTTGTTCTGCGTTTATGTGTGTAAGTTTCATTCGTGCCCTTTAAATGAATAATGGTCACTTTGAAATGTATTTGCATAAACCAATTATAGCCCAGTTAAAAATATTTTGATCTTACATTTAGAATAAAAGGAAAGAGCCATACAATATTTAAGCAAAATATCTTTAGCGTTTTGACAATTGCGTATGTATTCTATTCAACTAAATTATTTTTTTGTCAATGTTTACAGGTCTTTATGTAAAAACATCAAGCTTAGACCAAATTACTCTATGAATGCACTTTAAATCACAGTTACCTTGGACGAATGCGACAGTTGACATGATGATCGTTCTTATGGTTAAAAAACAAACATTGTGATGGCGGTTTCAACAAGAGCGTGTATCAATCGTACGTCGTACGAATTTTGTCGACGTTCGATCAAGTAGTGTATATATTACTCTTGTAATACTTAAACTAAAAGCTTTAAATCAGATTTTGAGAATATCGCACTGACTGAGGAGAGTGAGGATGGCATGTGTTACAAATGTATCAAAATATCAAAATAAAATAAGACATCCGATACTTATTATTCGTAACTGTCATTTCAAAAGGATAACAATGTCGCTGCGTTGATGTTGTAAAAATAAATTAAGATTTGGTCGAATTTTGACCAAAGGGTGTCTAAAAAACTTACGTTAAAAAAAATGGCGGCGGCATGATCATCTTGTATTTTACAAATTTCGCGCTATACGAACAGTTTAGTAGTTAGTAGTTTTTAGTAGTCATAATCACCTATGGGTGATATAAGTTGAGTCCTCGTATACTTATATTATACTAACTGAAAAAAGTGAACTTGATTTATCAATATCCGAAATTGATCCAACATTCAATGTGCGCACACACGCACACACAAAAAAATGAAACGATACCAAACAATCATTATGTAAACTCTTATTGTTATGTTAATTCAAATTAATTCACTTATGATAAATGTGCGTCGGCAAAAAACTGCAGCAACGTTTCTGCAAATGTCGATGCGGCTAAAACGGATGCTGCGGCGGAAAAAACTAAATACTGCTTAAATTTATTAGCGACGCCACAGTCCACTTTCGACTCAATCCCCATAGGGATTAGGTTCATTTCGAACCTTCGCTTATGATTCTATTGGGTTCACAATGACCATTTTATAAATATGACTTCATACGGCCGGTCGCTCGAATTCATAAATGTTGTAATTGGAGGCAAACACGTCGGCGGAATGCCGGGTACGGTCAACATAAAAAGATGCCAGTCGCGTCCCAGGTGCCAGCATTAATAGCTTAACAGAGCAGCGTAATAAGGTAATGACCGCGTCTTGGTCAGAAGATGCCACGGCCCTAAAATGCCGCCGGACGACTCCAGCCTCACTGGGCGTTCAGCACAGCGCTTTTTGCACAGAACGAATATAATTCTCACCTATTAGCGACGGTTAATTTGTTGTGCTACCATTAGTTGTAATTTATGTACATTATGGAAGACTCGATTTGTTCTATCGAAGCCAGTGTTACTTTTAGAATTTACTTATCAGAGACGAAAACTCGCTTTAGAAACGCTCATGTATCAGTTACGATTTGGTTTTTATTTCCACTGACTAAATAAACGTTGACTATGAATTAATGGTATTAGTTACAACTGCTAACATGTGTCGGTGAAGGGACGGTTGTTTCAATTAGACTCGAGCATGAATAAGTTTTCGGAAAGGTCGCGAATGGACGGGAAAAAATTGTTTACCACCACCTTTCAGTTGCAAAATTGAGAGGGATATAAAATAAACACGCGCCTTTTAATAAGACATGGCCGCGCGGCGGAAAATGTTAATTGATAGGAACATAAAAGACATTCTATGAATATTTCCACATTCCGTATCAACCTTAATGTAGATGTTAGGTTTTTCTTAGCTCTCGCATATGGGCGAACGCATGGCATTCGCCCATTCGCCGTCGGTATGCTTTAGTGTGTAATAACGTACTATAAAACAGAATTTTTATCTGGAACCTACAAGTAATTTAAACGCTTAATTAAATCGAATCAACATAATGGACACCGACTATCGGTACGTCCCGACTGCGGTGTTTATAAGGCGATTTTAGTAATTGGTGATAAAGGAGCATGAGGAATATATTAATAGATGATGATATAAGTAAAAAAAAAACGTGAAACGTAGCTTTTACAAGAGCCACGAAGTGGGGTTTTCATAATAAAGCACACTAAGTATGCGCGAGTTCGGATAAACTTTTACTTGATCCTATACATCGTTGTTCCGTGTGAAAATCGAATACTAAATACGGTGGAAAATGGCAGTTACAAAGGTGGACCACCTCGTCTATTAAAATATCTCCAACTTAAAAATTCATCCAATAATGTAACTATAATACAAGTATTATTTACACTAAAACGTTTAACAGTTATGTAAGTTTAACATTAATTCGTGTCACACTGGTTTGAATTTAAAACAGTTAATCGATATCAATATTTCGCAGTGTTGTCATGCTGCTTCTAGCAGTGCGTGGCGTATATAACCAGTATTCATAATTATGAGATACGAGAAAACGTTTGAAGGCTTCGTTTAATAATCAAGCCTTTGACGGACGCTACGTAATTATTGAAGTTTTAAAGATTGACGAATCAATTGAATATGATAATTTTTAACAGAATTATTTTTGAATGTCTATGATTTTCTTTTATAATTGGAAACGGTTAATTTATCATTCGCGCAAATTTTAATTTATTCGACATCGCAATAAATCATATTCACAATCTAGTGGTAAAATATATCGATTGATTTCATTATTGCGTTTTTGTTCAAATTTTGAATGGTAACTTTTTTTTTTCATCGAAGCGACATATGGTCGTTCAAAATTTAGACATTTGCAAATAAGTTATTTAATTGTAACGAACTGTCATTTGAATTACAACTTGGTAATGCAATTTGTACGTGAGCATGTTAACAAATCTTGCGCATTAATTACAATTGCAATTAACGAACACAAGAGTTGCTGTGCAGTTCGCGATGGATATGGTTATTGCCAGCGATACTTCCGACGATGGGGAATATTAATGGCATTCAGTTAATTTGTGTTTCGATTATTTTATCTATCATGCTTCAAAAGATTATGATTAAAAGATCTTAGCTTCCGAAGTATCTTTAAAACATTTCACAGATACAGTTTATATTCGTCTTGGTCGCATCGCAGTCGAGATCACTTTGTCTCGCTCTTATGCGTATGTGCAACTTCACGCGGGGCATTCACACAACAAAGACCGTCACACCACCGAGTGTGTATGAGGGCAGTTTTTTTTATGTGAGAAGTTGCCAAACGAGCAGACGGTTCACCTGATGTGAAGTTACTGAATTTTTATTAATATATTCAGTTATAAGAGATAACTCGATTTGTGCACTAGATAGTGCTCTCTTTACAAACGGCCTGCGCGCGTTGGATCGATTCCACATCAAATTAATCGTACATGGTGTACGTTAATTGGAATTCTACATGTGTTTTTCAATAGTATACAAAGATCGAATTCGTGAATAAATTTATTATTGTAGGCTGAATTGAAAAAGAGGGATGTCGACTTGCTATTTGAGACAGCGACTTAGAATCGTAATCGGGTAATTATTAACATTACTGACATCGTTTGGAATGTTCTTTAAAACAAGTTTTTGCATTGTTTTCTTTTACCGTAGTACTAAGTAGATAGGTGTTTAATGTTGTAATAAAGAATTTACTTGATCACGATAGATCTGATCGGGTTTCTCGAGTACAACTTAACTTCGTTGTACTCGAGAAACCCGATCAGATCGATTATTTGTAGGTACCACTCAGGCTTTATGCAGGTCATTAAATACGTTCGGTTTCGCTCAATTACATATGAACAGCATTAAATATTCTAAAGTGCGTTGGCTCTGTGCGTTTTCTGTGAACAAACTAACGGAATCTTATGTTAGGTTCATTCAAGCACAGCACAGTATTCTTTTTATAATGATTTTTCAGTTACGCTGGTTATGTGTGAATTTATGTTAAGATGTCGAGGTTGTAAGGTTAGAGGCAGATCAAGAAAGTTGTGGATAGAGTGTGTGAAGAATAATTTGTTTGTGAAAGAGTAAGTATTGAGATGACGGCTGATAGAGGACAGTGGAAGGTAAGGATGTTTTGCCGATTCCGTCTGGCTCACAACAAGGGCAGGACAGAGAGAAAGAAGATTCATGATTGATTATATTATTATAATATTAAAAAAAAATTCCCTTGGGAAGACATTTTGACTGTAGTTATTATTATTCAATAATGGTATGAAGATATTATATTATATGACAGTAGGCATTTCATCTGATGGCGGGTGATTCAAATTCGTTACGCCAGTGGAGGTGCCCGAACATGCAAAATCATAAGTATTTATCTTTACGCAGCAAGCCTTATTACTTATATGGTCGAATGATAAATACCCCGGCAGAAGCGAGAAAGTGAAAACGAGATGCTAGACTATACGTTAAAGACCTTCATGTTTGTGAAGAAATGTGTTTTGGCGGGAAACGTAACGTTGTGGCGACAGTATAGAAAGTATGTTGCGATGTAAGATTTATGCACGTAAATAAATGACACAAGAATGAAATACGTATATATCGTCTAATAAAAACATCGGGAACAAATTTCAATAGCCTTGGTCGGAAGATTAAAAACAATTGCTAAGTAGTAAATGTACAATAGTGTTAAACTTTCACAAGTACCTACCCAATGCGAGAAATGATCTGAGAAATCTTAAATGTGAAAAATGTCTTCGTCGATATTTGATCATTACTTCTCGACTTTTGGGTCGAAACGAGTGTATTGTACCTTTAATCATAGCATTGGCGAAACAGTCGCGTGTACGTAAACGAGGCGAATTACCGACAGTTAAACGGGCCGCACGTAAGGTAAATAACTTAATTGATTCAATACCTGTATTCTTGCTTCTGTCAAGCCAATCTTCATTGCGAGCTCCTCTCTGAAACAAAAGAAAATAATTAAGACTCAAATCCGTTTTTAATGAGCAATTATCAGCCAGTTACGAATAGTCCGTGACCGAATTAACCGAATATTAACCGAATAGGTGGGCTTTTTTTTCATAGCCTACTCATCATATCAAACAGATTGTTATTATAAAGTTTTTGAATTGGTACGTTTGTAAGAAAATTTTTATATCTAAAATTCTTTTTGCGTTGAATCGCCGATATAATAGGTAAAATGGTCGCAAGTCAGGAGGCGGATCACCCGATGTTAAGTGAATATCGCTGCCTTCAGATGCGTTACCAACATATAAAAGACCAGCTGGTGTGTGGGGCCAGCTGAAACGCAAAAGTACAATAATTTCATCTAATTAAAGACTACAGTCAAGATAAATAGAGGAAAGAGTTTTTAAAGATCGCAAAAATTTTTCATATCGTGTATGTTTAATATAAATCGGATGTACATAAGTGAAAAAACATATACACACATATCTCTCATTCAAAACAAGCATTGTTTTACATTTCCGAACAGTGTAATTTCGTTATCTTAAGACGGAAACGTCGTCATTGAAAAGATTAAAGGCCTAAAAATAGGTTATGAATTATATTGACTAATTGATATCAAATAGATATGAATACGGCAAAGTCTACGTGCAGTTATTCATATCGTTATTTTTCATTCATATGTTGATAAGGCAAATTGTAATTACATGTTGTTAGATATAATCGAAAGCGCGTTAATAATTCGGCATGTTATTTTTGGAGAATTAATCCATTGATTTACACTGATAGTAACTTTGAAAATTGTTAAGCGGGTTCTCGCGGTCACAGATCTGCCGTTAAACAGAAGTAAAAATGTCTCTATTTTTTATGTTCGTTTTTTTATGGGGCCATGCTTTTCCATTTTCCGACGAAGCCATTCCAGTAATAGCAGATTAATGAGGGTTTATCACAGTAAACATAAAATATTATGATTCTATTGACTTTTTTTTTATGAGAAAAGTTGTCCACCTGTATTTTTATTTCATCCGTATCTTTTAATAGCCAGCGCTACATCTAGGACTGACTCTTATATATAGATATAAGAAAAGGGAAATTTATTTCACGCGATCTAATAATGACCAAGATAGAATATAAATAATTTCTGTCTATGTTACGAAACTATTTTATATTGTAGTCATAGGTATATATATTGTATTTTAGGTATAGGGCATAGGGAGTAGAGAGAATATACTATCAAACGAAATCCGCCAATTTCATGTTTAAACTACAAAGCTATTTCCATAACATTTCGATAGTAAAAATATTTTGTGTTGTGTTTTGTGTTCAAGAGAGTTTGGAGAAAGAAGAGAAATAGAGAATATACAAGAATTATATAAAAAACAACTCGTGATGATTTATTAATTTGCAACTTTGTAAGTAGTTACCTCGTTTTTTGTTTTGTTCTTATCCCACCCAGGATGAATGATGGAATAGCATGAAATGCGAATGATGTTGTTTACGGTATTGGTAAGGTATTTACGGCCGGCCGCATGCTTGACGTCAACCTTCTTTGAGAATTAACACCCAGATCCAGAACGATTATTCACTGATAATGGCCCACAGGAATCGACCAACGGTGCCGAAGCTAATAGCGAAGCAACTACGCCCCCGAGTCATTCCCGCAACTATAATAATAAAAAAGAACGAGATTTTCAAAGACAACCAAATTTCGTTATAAGGTCGAACAATTATAACTTTCAGACCTCGAATGAGAGAATGATGGCATGGTGAACGGCTTAGAGAGCTGCGGATTTCCTACCATCAGAAAACATTACATCTCCTACCGTTGTATGGCGACAATCCTATCATTAGAACTGTTTTAGCAATATCAATGAGAGGCTTTTCGCGGTACCCGCTGGGGGTAGACTGGCGACAGCTTGCTCTTTTGTTGTTGCTTACCTCGTGAACACGTCGGGGTAATGGGTCCTGGAGAACGCCTTCTCCAGCTCCTCGAGCTGGAAGCTGGTGAAGGTGGTCCTGTACCGGCGCTGCTTCCTCTTCGGGGTGAACTCGTCGGCGTCGTCGCTGTCCGCAGATCCCGGGAGTGGGCGCTCCGAGGCAGGGGACCTATCCGCCCGGGACAGCTCCGGGGTGGTCCGGGGCGAGTCGTCCTTGGCCTCCGACACCCCCATGCCCGTGTACTTCTGGTACGCCTCTTGGGGGTAGTAGTCTGGAAGGGTGGCTTTCGTTTAGTGAGGCTGCATTCGGCTACGTTTCGATGCACTCGGGAGAGGTCACGATTGACTATGTGATTTTAACAACTCTATGAATGTTTAATTGTTATCGCGTAAAGTAATAACATTATTTCATAGTGTTGAAATTAAATATGTGGGCGAGTATTATTAATGTAATATTACTAGTTAAACGCGTAATGCGATTATTGTTGAAGTAGATAATGTCTCTTAAAGAGTAAATCTTTTCGAAAGCTTTTTGTTTAAAAATATATTTTGTATGGGTTTCGGCTAAAATGTGCTTATTTTTTGCCGAAATACATACAAAATATATTTTTTGCGTTTTCTTTTCCAAATCGGTAGTGGAATTGATGGGTTTAAATTTAATCAACCCAACTCAATGACTGTATGATGAAATCCTTCATTCCGGTAAACGGTCGGCTTCTAATAAGTTTGTTATTAGGACCATTAAGAAGTGAATTACAAACGAACTGCGAAGTAAGCTTACTTATAAATTTAACAGAATAATATATGATAATAATAATTAGAAGATACAGCTTTCTTTCCAAATCAGCTACCGTAAAGCCGAGCTACCGCCAATAAGGCATAAGGATCTGGGTGATTCGATAATGAAATTGTTATCACGTTATTTTTTATAAAAAAATATGAATAGTTTTGTCTTCAATGTATAAATCAGCTTATTATATAAGTCATGTTAAGTCATGTTCATGCTTTTTTGTAAGTCTTTTTCAAACGAATTGAGTCAAGCAATAAGACGAGATTATTCAACACTTAACGCGTTATATAACGATACGAAACAACTTTATCTAAAATAAAAAAAATAAAAAAACGACCCTTAATGAAGACTTTAATTGGTACGGAGTAAACATATTTTTTTTATTTAATATCATTAATTATTTAGAAGTAGTTTTAAACCGTAATTTATTTCAAAAGTCAGACTCGACTTTTGTCCATTCGTTCATTGATTCATTTTTTATTTTGTAGGTTAGTATTAAATGTGTATACCGGCTACATTGCCAACTACTTATTGTCTTCCATTACCGCCTTTCGAGGCGTTAATCTCATGATTCAGAACCATTATTCGCGATGTTAATTCTGACCTTATATCTGATGAACGATTACCGCTTAATTAGTTAATAGCACCGTTTTAATTAAGTCCCGTTTAAAGTATTATGTCGTAATAGGCACTAGATATTCGTTTCTGTAAGTGTGAGTTGGTTGAGGGGCATATATAAACTTTTGGAACTTTCTCAGAAGTGTTCATGTCGAACGAAACGAAATAATCTAGGCCGCTAAAGTTTATTTTTTATTTAAATAGTTCTAAAATAATACCCCTCGTTTTTAAGTGATTTTAGAGAAAACCGTAAACTTGAGTTAAACATACAGTGAATACCATTGCGTGGTCCTACCTCAGTTTCATAAATGTTCATAAGTTAAGTTACTTTTATTATTTTTACCGAATGCTTTGAGTCGATTGTATAAGTTTTGACTTTGATTTTGATTTGACTCTGTTCGCGTTACGTAACGGAAAAAAGAAATGCTACCTACCCATCGCGAGGTCGCATGTGAAATGTGTATTTTAACAACAATAATTAAGTTTACAAATTACCAGTTAGCGATTACAATTCACCTTCAGCATTATACGTGTACGCTGTATATTTTTTGATATTCGAACATTTTCATTTTTAGAGTTACATCTGCCAAAGGAAACGTGCGCCATTTTGTTGTAAATTTAAATCCAATTTAACTTTTATGACAAAATCATACTTACATATTTATAAATATCTGATTAATTTTGATTGTAGATAAGTATTTATTCATTTCATTCATTAAGTCAACCCACACCTTTACTCCTAAATTAATTTATTTTTAGTCCATTCAAATGTTGTCTGGAAGAAATTACTTTTAGAAATAAGACCGCCCATTGTACCCATCACATCTATATTAATTTTTGTGTGTGTTTTATTTTTGTATGATTTATTTTTGGTGTGCAATAAGGTATATCCATTCATAATAAAATCAAGAAAAACCAAAAATTTTATTTCATATTAGTAAGTAAAGGTAAAGTTATAGCCTTTGTATGGCCCACTGTTGGGATATAACCTACTACCTACTACTAACCTAACGGTACAAAGACTATACTCCATTATGCGACCCCACTGCGGATTGGCGGACTTCACATATCTGCGAAATGTATTTATTTGTTATTAATTCGAAAATATGCAGATTTCCTCACGATGTTTTCCTTCACCGCTGTGCACGTGATAAGTCAGCACTTTAAATTAACAATTTCATTGGTACTGGGAAATAAACTCATGTTGTTCGTGTATGTTGAATTAAAAAAAAGCGCCCGGACAATGACCTATCATAGTTGTCATAAAATTTTACCAAGAAAAAGCATTCACAAATTATGAAATTTAAAAAAAAACGAAGTTATGTTTATAGTAGTTAACTACGTATAAGAATAACTTATATATTATAAGAGAAATTAATATTATTTCTACAACATTTTGTCCCTTTTAAAGCTTTGTGTGAATTGAATCGCTTAATTGATGTATGAAATCTCCTTATTAAATCAAATATTGCGAAAACCGAACGGCACTTTGAAGACACTGGAATGAGCTCACCTTAATACTACAATTAAATATAGTAATATATTTTTTTAGAATTTTTTTTTAGAATAAGTGCAGACTGATCGCGATGGATTAATACCAGTCGAAAACAGTTAAAAAAATCCAGATTTAGATGCTAAATTTCTGAACGGATCACGGCCGTGTACGACTGTGCAATACGGGTACGGGATCCTTTATCCTATAGCGGATGAATGCGAGGAAGAGAGAAGAAAAAAAAGGAATAAAATCGATTCTACTCACAACTGACGCCCATTCTAACGGTCGGCAACGTGCCACAGCTATCGCGACGCGATCACACCCGAGCCAGGCCGCTCATGAATGGCATAATTCGCGCCGATATTCGCAACACCTAATTGCCGCCATCGGCGCGATAAGGCCGAAAGATAATGCAACTTCCTGTGCACCCCGACGCTATCCGGCCGAGCTCCATTCACTAAATACGCCGTTGCGTCGACCGCTTTCTCGATAAAACGCAAAGGAATATTTCCCCTAAAACATACTCTCGATTGTGTCATGGTATTATAACGTTTAATGTTGATTGTAAATTTGAATTTGTAAGGTTGAATTTCTTATATTTTCAGTTTGAAAGTGCTGATGCTGAAATGTATAATAATTATGTATATAAAAGAGTTCGCTATCTACAGGCGGAGGGAATTTATATTATTATTCATATAATATAATAAGTTTTTGTTATTCGAAAGGCAACTGGTCTAAAAGAAACTTCACTAGTTTGAGAGAGGTTCCGAAATCTGCTACGTAACGCATCAATGTTCCTAAGTACTTGACAATGCTAAAGCTATTTGTCTTTTCTCTAATGCTTTGCGCCACCACAATACTGTTTTCTTTTTACGTCCTTAATGGATCTAATGTGGAGAACGATCCAGGCCCCAATGACTATAACTACTGGCCGTAAACTCATTACTATGTACTTCTGGCCGTTAGGTCGTTGGGACCTGGATCTTAACGGCTCCTAACATTGTGCACCATTTAAGTCGCCCCTTATTAAGCCAAACTCTTCTTCTCAGCTGCCATTTGATGGGCCTTAGTAACAGGAAGTAGATAAGGATTCATTGTTGTTTTAATTCACCATTTTAATTTTTGATAATTATAATACGATGAAGATAACCGATATCAATGAGTTTACTTATTTAAACTGAACAAAACATATCAAAATTCGTTATCATAGTTTCATGCGCGCTGATAAAGGCAAATCCGATAAGTTTATCGAATGAAAACCATTCTTGGTTATCGCAAAAGCTACTTTATTTAGTTGAAATTGTCGACAATTTTGGGTGATCCCATGCGATACATCAAATTAGTTTGTAAAGTATAGCTAATTAAATGAATAAGATTAACAAAATATTTATATTAAGTAATCCCCAGCAGAGATTATAAAATTGCGCATGATGTTAGAAAATGGCAACATGGATAAAGCCTTTTTTGGATATTGTTGATTAATTTCCCCATTACGAGTAAGCTTAATTTCTATTTCAACCAAATGTCGTTCGAATTATTATTGATAATGCTGTATAGCGTTTGAGTTAAGAATGATGATTTCCCTCGTTTTTAGGGTTCCGTACCCAAAGGGTAAAACGGAACCTATTACTAATATAAGACTCCACTGTCTGTCTGTCACCAAGCTGTATCTCATGAACCGTGATAGGTGCACATTTGAATTTTTACAGATGATGTATTACTGTTGCCGCTATAATAAAAAATATTAAAAACAGAATAAAAATTATTCAAGTGGGACTCCCATACATCAGACATGATTTTTTTGCCGTTTTTATATAAGGTATGGAACTCTTCGGGCTCGAGTCCGACTAGCACTTGTCCGGTTTTGAATTGTATTTCGCTATATTAAATGGAAGATATTGAGATAAATAGAGACTGGCTGAGTTTCCATTTAAAGAAAGTTTAAAAATGCTTAAAACCTAGAAAAAAACAGAATATTAAATAAATTTTACAACATTGCATCATATGTCAAACGATATCTCAGTAATTACCTTACTAAGTCTAGAAAGTAATTATCAAAATCCAATTAATTTTAATCTTTTCGATTACATGTACTTATCGATAAATAATATTTATTGCTAATTCATTTATATACTCGTAACTTATTGTATAGTTATAATTAGCTTAGAGAAAATCAGACTTAATTTAATAAATCAGATTAAGACTATCGAACTTAAAGCGTAAAAAACGTATGTAGTTAAAAGCACAAATGCATTAAAATGCTAAGCAGCCTTGAGATAGCACAGCAGTTAATATAAAATCATGAATTTATTAAAAATTCTGTTAGTCTGTCTAGATCTTTCAGTAAGATTTCACGAATGGACAGGCTCGTCCTCGGAAGTATCACGGCACATCAAATCAAATCAAAATATATTTATTCACATAGGCGCTTGCGCTTTTTTATCTTCTTCTACCTAGCATTTATCCCAGCAATTGCCAGGGTCTGCTTTCCTTCTTAAACTCCTCCACTTTGCCCGATCTTCGACATCCTTATGGGTCAGTCCATTGGCTCTCATGTCCTGCTTCACAACGTCCAGCCATCGCTTCCTTGGGCGGCCAGGAGCTCTAGCTTCCGGGACAGGCATATCAAGGCATATCCTTCCGACATATTTTTCCGACCGGCGTGCGATATGGCCATACTATCTCAGGCGCCGCTCTTGGAGCTTATATGCTACGTCACGGACCCTGAGACTGCCTCGGATGAATGTGTTACGTATGCGGTCAGCCCGTGTGACGCCGCATATCCACTTTCGCATCTTCATCTCCGTGACGTGAAGCTCTTGAGTGTGCCGAGATAGAGCTGGCCAGCATTCGCTCCCATACAGAAGTACCAGTCGGATGATGCTTTTGTATACCTGTCCCTTGAGCTTGGGCGGTATCCTACGGTCGCAGACCACACACCTGTGACCTCTCGCCACTTAGCCCAAGCAGCGCGTATACGGGCTTGGACATCATGGTCGATGGTTCCGGACTCGTGCAAAACAGATCCAAGGTACCTAAACGATTCCGACTTAACGGCTGGTTCAGAACCTATTTGGATCGTGCTAGAGTCCGGACTCCCATAAGCCATGTACTCAGTCTTCACCACATTGAGTTTTAGACCGCCGTTCTCAAGCGTGCAGAGCTCTCCTTTTCTCCCTGTACGCCTCCATCAAAGTTCTGAGAGCAAAAATGGGATTCATGGTGCCAGATCCCGATCGAAATCCATATTGACATTCAGAGACAGTACACTCTTGGTGGAGCCTTAGATCGATAATGCGTTCGAAGAGCTTCATGGTGTGGCACATGATCTTGATCACCCTGTAACTAGCACAATCTTGAACACTGCCCTTTTCTTTTTAAATAGGGGTGATATAACTGAGACGCCACTAATTGGGCATCTTTCCAGTATTCAAGATGCGGTTGAAGAGATCAGTGAGCACGTCCTCACTAAGAGAGCTCAACGATTTCCACGCTTCGATCGGTATGTCGTAAGGCCCCACCCCTTTCCGGTTCTTTATGCGGCGAAGACAATCGCGGGCTTCGTCAGGTGATATTGGGGCAATAAGTCCGAGGGTAGGAGGCGGAATTGATGGAATTGGCGGCTATGCGAATGGTGATTGTTTAGTAGCTCCAGGAAGTAGCTTCTCCACCTATCCTTCACAGAGGCAGGGGTGCATAGCAACATGACCTGGGAATCCCTGACGCAAAGACATTTTGTGATATCTTGCGTCGCTTTATCCCGAGCACGTTTCCCTCCGCGGTTTCTAGCTTGTCGTACAGCGGTGATAAGCTTTTACTGCGGGCTCTGGCTACAGCTCTTTTGCTGGCACGTTTGTCTGCTATGTACTGCACTTTGTCTTCAGGATAGTTGGATTGTTGCTACTTACTGAATGCGGCCTTCTTTTCCCGAACGACCCCCTGAACCTTGTCATTCCACCACCATGTCTCCTTGTCAATGACGCGATGATTGCCTTGATGATTGCCGTCTGGGCTCGATCCCAAGCCTCTTGGGCAGTTTCGGCGTTAGTCAAGAGTTATGACTTTCAACCTCTGCCAGGAAGTCTTTCTGCATCGGTCCATTCAGCAACCACCACTTGATTCTTGGCTTACCTTTCTCGGCTACTTTTTTTTCGGAGTATATAAATAGTCCATGACAAAGAGACGATGTTGGGCCGTCAGGCTCCCACCACGAATTATCTTACAGTTAGTCACCTTACCTAAATGGCACCGTCGTTAACAGATAGTCAATTTGGGTTGAGTGTGGCCCGCTCTTATACGTGATGAGGTGCTGATCATTCCTACAACAACATAATACAACCTGTATTATGTATTATATAATAAGAATGCTATCTCCCTCTGTATTGCGACGACCACCAATAACACCGTGGACACGTTCATACGTCTCAGCTGCCTTACCTACGTGACCGTTTAGGTCCCCCCCCCCCAACGACTATCGATTCGGATATCGGTATAGATCGTAGTACTTCTTCAAACTGCTCCCAGAAGCCCTCCTTTTCAGTGTCGCTACAGCCTGCCTGGGGTGCATAGGCACTGACGAGGTTGGTTGTAATACCCTCAATTAGTACCTTTACCCGCAACTGCCTATCGCATCGACGTTCAACTTCTGGTAGACCATTCCGAAGCTCTTCAGAGAGCACTAACGCGACACCGTTTTTGCCCGAATGAGACCCGGTGTACACAAGTTGGTAACCCTGTCCGATGACACGGGACTTATTGCCCTTCCAGCGAGTTTCCTGAAGGAACGCACACTAGACTCGTCGTACTCGGAGTACATCTGTAAGTTCCCTGCATCGTCCGGTTAGAGAGCCAATATTCCATGAGGCAAAGCGGAGTTTCCTTCTGGGTCTTTAGCCGTGCCCGTACTTGACACGGTAGTCCTATTCCACTTATCGCAGGTTTAGGGCGATGTGCCTGCGCTTCGTTTAACGGCGACGCCCTAGCCATACCCAGACTTCTCTTTTTCTTGTCCATTAGAAATGGCGGTATTTGGTTTTATAAGGAGCGATTGCCATCTGACCTCCAAAACCCCATTGGAGGGGGAAAACCAGGAAAGGACATGGAGATATGGGGTAAGGGGAAGAGGAGGGAGAGAGGGACTTAAAAGGATATGGTAGGCGGGAAAAAGAACACAACTTTCACGGACGGTATGGGTGTGTGAAAGTGGTGGGGAGAGAACCCGGGGTCGCGTACCCGTATGTCCTGGGACAAATATCGGACAGGTATTTGGCAGAACATCCTCTGAGTCCACGCTTGCGTTTTTTTATGAAACGTCAAAATTTTACATAAAAATTAATACGGTCCTAAGTTACCACACGGTTCGGAAAGCAGTTTCTGTTGAGAAGAAAACGGCAAGAATCGCAACAGTTGCTCTTTTTTAAAACGATTTGTTTACAATTATAGGACTTTAAATTATATATCAAATTAATAGGACAGGTCTTATTTAGCACCCCCAGGGTTGGGGATGAGGTTTTTAGTATTGGTGTCATGATACGTCGCTCGTACGCCTTTCCTTCGCGGTCGAAACTTGATGAGTGGCGGTGCCACAAACCAGATCCACCGATGGGGGCTAGGATGCTTACTGCTTATGCATTGGCTCTACTGGCTCCCATGGCCAAAATAGGCCGAGGTGGATGGCGCGTCGAATGTTCTAGCGGGTCGTATCTCAAGGAGAGGGGAGGAGATCCTCTGCTCCGAGATTAACTCTCACTTTCCACTGTCACCAAAAAACCCACTACAATGGTTTTTAACGGAAGTACCTCACTGTGGTCTGTCTTCTTAATCGAGTTAATAGATAGCCTTGATGGATTCGACATCGAATGAGACTTCTATGGTTCTTATATTTGAGTCGAACTGCGTTGTAGAATTGCTGGCTCCAAGATTGAAAATTGAGAAGGATCTTGGATAGCAAGAGAAAGGTAGAAACTATTACAAGCAGTCTATATGTATATTATAGACATAGAAATACCTCTTTCTATTTTAAGACATTCAGCATACTACAGTACAATTTTGTTATAGTATTGTGCCGCCGAGATCGTAAGCTTTTCAAAGTCAAAGTCAAGTCAAAGTATATTTATTCAATATAGGCCTAACTTAAGCTCTTATTGAACGTCAACAAAAAATCTACCACCGGTTCACTAAACTAGACCTGCACAGAGAAGAACCGGCAAGAAACTCTGCGGTCTTGTTTTTTTTGTTATATATATTATTTTTTTTGATGCAATTATACACACTTATTTAGGTATAAAATCAGCAGCAGTCAGGGGTCTTGCAAGTGCAGAGCAAGAGTCATTTCCAAACATCCTTGTCCTCAATGTATTCTTGGTTATTATAGTAGGCCCTTGCCATTAAGGTAGCTTTTACAAATTGTTTGAAATTTTGTGTTTGTTGTAACTTTACGCCGCAATAGCTAGACCAATTTGAACGACAATTAGCACGGAAATAACTTACTCACTGATTCACCGCATAAAAGACTCTTTAATTGTAATTTTATATAATTTTTTTCCAAAATTGTATATATATATATATATATATATATATAATTGGAATCTCGGAAACGGCTACAGCGATTTTCATGAAATTTAGTATGTGCGTAGATTTGGGGGCGAAAAATCGATCTAGCTAGGTTTCATTTTTAGAAAATGTCCTTTTATCCCTGTTTTCAGGGAATGAAAAATATCATTCGAATATGACGGTAAATTTCGCCGCAAAAGAAAATGTTATAATAGCTCGGTCGGTAATCGGGCGGCCCCAAAACAGACGGCCGTGGTTCGTGTCACGATCATTTACACACTCTTTTTTTTTACTTTTTTTCGATTCCAGATCATTGCTTTCTTTATTTTTTATTTTTGTTGATTCAGATGATTTTGTTATTTTTTTCCTTTTTTTAATGTTTTTTCTTTTGTGAAAAACACCACTTCATATTTTCTTATTATTAGGTCGGTAAGATCGAAAAATATTATGTATATTTCATTATTTAGTAATTTGTATCTGAATGTAATTTCCAAAATACACGATTATATAGTATTTTTATAAACAGTAAAAAAACTGGTCCTCCAGGTACTATTAATAGAAGTATATCAATTGGCCGATAATTTCCTAAAAATGTGTATATTCTCCTACTGAAGACAATACTGCGTGGAGCGGTAATTTTTTTGTTCTGAGTCACCGATACACGCTTACCACGAACGAACTTATCGCGACTAATTCAATTTGCACAAATGAGTAATTCAATAAATGAGCGCTCTTATCTATCCAGAGCGATCGGCATACGCGTGAAGCGAGCATTTTCAAGTCCTTATTGGGTGGGGCATGAGCAGAAACATAAATAGTGCAAAAACTGATCCTATGGACCGCATTATTTCAATAAAAATAATTGCATTTTTCTTGTTATGCGATAAAAGTGTGCATTGTATATTTTGACTTCGAAAGCGGAGGTCGCCTGGTGGATAGAAAGTCAACTTTCAGCGATGTGTGATCCATCTCTCAATTTTTAGTATACTAACGAGCAATTATTGTATATGTCATTCTGCACAGATGCAAGACACAAATTCAATTAATAAAAAAAGGTTAACGTTTGTAGGTAACATAAAAAATAAGTACGTATAGTCATTCAATATTAATATTTTGTAGGGGTTGCTACACACATAAGCGAGCTGGCATTAATTGACAAGGCCGGGCGGTGAAATCTAATAAATTTAGACGATGTTCGTGAATCAAAAAACCGCTCGGCAGCCGCAAATACTCCCGAATCGAATGTATGAACCCGAATGAACAATTCGATCAGAATAAACCGACTGAAGTCGAACAAGTGCATTAATTGCTTCGGGTCGGCTTTGTTGTTCAACAAATGCTGCCGAACCGACAATACCGGCCCGCTTATGTGTGTGGCAACCCTAAGAATTTTCATCGACTTTTGGAGGAAATTATAATTTTTCTTACTTCAAATAAAAAAAATGATACTACCTATTTAAGTAATCAAAGATTTGGATTTTCCTTTTTTAATACCGATAGTAAGTATTTTTATAAACAGTAAAAAAATTATGTGTTATGGTCTGAAAACATGTGTAAAAATTTTAGCCGTAGCGAAAAAATGATTTATTTTTCCAATGTTATAACTGTAATTATGAAGTCACCAGTTTTTTATCAAGTCATAATAAGTGGTCAAAGTGAAAAATACGAAAGGCAAATTCCCACTTCACGCGATATTGCATAAACGCTATTTAAATCTCGTAAGCGCTACTAATTTATTGATTTAATCTACGGACTCGCATAAACTATTCTTGAAATTAAAATTCACCATTAATTATAATTGAACCTATAGATATTCCGAGATAGGATTGTGTACGAAATAACGCCTTATTAAAATTGTAGATTGATACTTAAGATTTGAAATATTCATAAATAAGTGTAATGCAACTAAAATTATTTCTTTATTGCATGTAATTACGGTGTATTTCAGGCATGATAACTTTTTCCACTACTTTTGTTAAGCGACTCGCTAGACTGTAGATTTCTCTACGTACATTATCTGACGATTGGTAGATTTGCAACCTTACATTTAAGCTTACTATAATGTATAGATATTTACTTATTATATTATATATTATACAGATTTCTGTTTATCATCTAGGCTTCATGATCTTGTTAAAATTTAAATTCGTTTTACTGATAAAATTATTACTATTAATTTGAAAAAATATTTATAATCTAGAGTCTTTTTATCAAGTATATCATACTTATTTAAATATTGTTGAAATAGTATATAAACTCACGTCTCGTTAAGGATTAA
The DNA here is from genome assembly GCA_933534255.1 of Iphiclides podalirius. Lineage (NCBI taxonomy): Eukaryota > Metazoa > Arthropoda > Insecta > Lepidoptera > Papilionidae > Iphiclides > Iphiclides podalirius. Next base: position 3,912,721 of record OW152816.1, read on the forward strand.
GCCCAACTTTAGTGAACGTATAACGAATTGACTGTGAGTTTTGTTACGATAGTTACGCTATTTGATAATAATGAGAGATGAGCGTAGGCATTGATTGCCCATAATTATTTAATTGCGCGAGTCGTGACATTCTAATCACTCGCGAGGCTTCTTTGTATTTTATTCGTTTTTACTTTGACTTAATGATTCTTCCACGAATGATGTTAGGATTTACGTCAATTGTATAAAATTATAAACCTAATTAGTGTTGCATACCGTGTAACTGTGTCGAAGGCTTACTTTTATGAAAAGATAATTCAGTTTCTTTGAATTAATGTCGTTTATTGGAGTTTTTTGCCATCTGAATGCATCAGTGACGTCAATGAATTCAACATTCCGTGCAAGGGCTTATAACGATAGGTTTCTAGAAGGCTTATGGATTTGGTTTAAGGCATGCTGCCTGTTGTACAAGTCGATTTAGTAGGGCTTAAAGTTCGCGGCTCGTATCGAGTGCACAATTGGTTTCTTATCAATACAAAAAAATCGAAATCTGACTGGACTTTGATGCAGCTGCTGTCCGATTGGGCAGGCTCGTCCGGGTAAGTACCACGACCTCACAGAAGACCAGCTTGAAGTGGGAGTATTACACTTTCACGTATCGTCTAGTGAGTGGGGTATCAGGGGTCCACTTTTTTATTGATGGTCACTTATGCACCCATAAAAACATCAAATGATGAAACCCATCAAATGATGTTCATGAGCGGTAATTAATCAACATCAGGTGAACCGTCTACACATTTACCTACTTTTAACATTAAAAACACCTAGCCGATGCGGGTGTCATTCTTCCGTTTTGGCAATTCAATATAATTAAACTGATGATTCATATCTTCTCATATTGGTCATGATGCAACATGTGCGATTTCGTAAAATAATACTTTCAGGTGTAATCGAGCTAGGAGTGTAACTTTCTCCATAGGTGTAGGTCCGGTATTTTGTCAGAGGATAAATTGCACATCGTGAAATGTATGCGAGCACGTCGATCCTGTTGATACTAGTTCAATGAAACTAGTGTCAATGTCCTAAAGGCGTGTTGTACACCATTTCACGTCCACACGCAAAAATATATGTTATTAATTTAACTTACGACCACTTCTGAACACCTTTTGAACGATGTTAGAGTAGGTAGAGAAAGAATTGGGAAAATAACATTTTGAGTTAGTTATCTTTTGTAAAACGTTAAAGAAGTATAACTTCTTAGGTGCGTGCAGAAGAGAATGTACAGAGGTTTGTTTTTTTTTTATCAAAAAAATAACCGCTCAATAGACGGTAGTACTGTACATTCTACAGTAAAGGCGTTTAAAAGTAATGGTGAAGTGAATGCAAGAAATAAATTTTTAGACACTCAAGGCTCAGTGGTCAGGACGTCGGAATTTGCGATGTCAAGGTCGCGTTAAGAATGCGATGTGCACAGCGAAGATATTTCCGTTTTTGTGATTTTAAAGTGCAAAAATCACTGCCCGACCTTTCTGCTTGGGAAGTAACAATACCATTCACATTTGGAGCTTGGGGAAACCGGAGATAGGACCTGGTTTTACTTTGTGTGTTTTTTTAATCTTCTTTCTTACTGGCCATTTAATCATATAGATGAATAGTTCAATAATAATTTATATATTATTCATGTAGGTACACGCAAATGTCGCACAAATTGCTTTTGAAAACACGATAGACATACCCGCACGTTGGACACAGCAAAAACATTAATCTCTTGGGGAATAATAAATAAAATAAGAGCGTAAATGAGCCGTCGTCGGTCTATAACACTGCCGCATATAAAATTAACAAATCGCTATAATTTACATCGTAAATTATACCTTAATAACACAGCAGCTTATCTCGACCTAAGACGTTACTACTTGTACGAATTGCCGTTGGCTCAAAATCGAGGCACCTTTAAGAACAAGCGCATAAAGGTGAAATTTAAATTGACCGTTTGTTTCCACGGCGAAAATATAGTGGTTCACTTTGTAATAAAACAAAGGGAATGATACGCGCAAGCTAATTACGACCAGAAATGTAATTAGGTCTAATCAAATAACGTAATCTTTTTGTGAGTGGTATTTTTTTACTGACATTTTCTTAATAAAATTTAATCGTGTTTTCGTTGTAAATACCTCTCACGTCTTCACATATGCAGTCGATAATGACAGGTAGAGCGATCTAATTTTGGACGAATATATAACGGGCACACGCGGTATAGTAATAAGATCGGAAAAATCACACAAAATTGTGTCATTTTTTATTCAGTGCTACGATTCACAAGCTTAATACTGGTAAATTATCAAGTGGGTTGTCATTTTGGTGACTTGGGTCTCGCAAGCACCAGCCGAAAGGCACAAACTTATCAACTATTGTATATGCCGGTCATCTGTACGCCGTGGCACTATAACAGCAAGCCGATGATTTTGTGCAGAAGTAGACCACTTAGACCAGCAGCGTTCGGTAATTCTGATCATCGTTATTTTTTATAGCTTTAATGTAGCTTAATATAATACTCATATTGGATTTGATTGTACTTGGCTTGTAGGTTGGTTTTGGTTTATTTATATAACAATTGCGTGTAAAAACGAAGGCTAGTGATTATGGTTGCAGACTGCCGACTTATAATGTCTGTTTTTACACTATTTGTTGCGATAATCTTAGTCAATAATCGATTAAAAAAATTGTTTTGATAGAAAAAAGTAAAGTAAAGTAACAGCCAATACATGTCCCACTGCTGGGCAAAGGCCTCCTCTATACAGAGGGTATCAGGGCATAGTCCACCACGCGGCCCCACTGCGGATTGGCGGACTTCAATATTTTCGAAATATATATATTTTTTCGTTATTATTTCGAAAATAAGCAGGTTTCCTTACGATGTTTTCCTTCACCGCGGAGCACGTGATAAGTCAGCACTTAAAGTTAAAAACTTCATTGGTGCCGGCACCGGGGATCGAACTCAGGTTGCTCGAGTATATTGAATTAAAGGCGAGCGCCCGGACACTGAGCTATCACGGCTCTTATACGATTTCACATTTTGATAGACAAATGGTTTAATTCGATTATTTCAATTTAAGATAAGATTTTATTTTTTAATGGAACCTGTTCCGAAAGAAGTTTTCAATTACTTTTAAAAGTTGATGAAACGCTCCGAATTTCCGGGTTTTTTTTGATAGATTAAATATTTAAGAACTCTTGACAAATGATAAAAAATAACACATGTCAAGTGCATATATTTTTTGCTCATCACCAATAAATTCACCTTAACACTGACGTACGCCGCCTGGCAACTCGCGCAAAAAGTCAGGAAAGACTTTCACAAAGTAATTACTGACTATAGTGCGGATAATGCAATGCGTAGGTACGTAGTTACAAGCACTTCATAAAAACCTTGCTAGTTGACCCTGAAGTAACGAGACGGTGTTCAAAATAACACTTAAATTTACACTTTCTTCACTGCACCCTCTTTTATACTGAAGCATTAATATCACTCGCCGTCAATGAGGCACACAAGCAATGATATATTATATACAAATACGAGGTAGGTATGACACTAGCGCACCGAAATTGAGACGATTAGATTCCAATTCTATAGACTGCTGTCTCATTCTGTATCATACTTTTTATATCACCTGCGACATTCACTTATATATGTCGTATAATGTAAAGCGGAATAATTTTTAAATGCCGCGTTGTATGTATGGTCATCTTTATTATTAAGCACACAAAGCAATTAACTTTATTTTATTTATTTAATCGAAAAAAAAACTATATTTAAAAATGAGAATTATCTTTCGCCTTCTTGCTAACAGACCATTGTTTTACTAACGCACGAAAAATCATTCGAAAAGTTATAACCTTCATATGACGAGCGCCGATCGCTCAATACTTTGTAGCTCGTACTTAACTGTGTAAATGAAACGTGGTTTTTATTGATTTTAATTTCATTGCGCGATGGTCGCCTCACAGAAATTTATAAAAAACGGCGTTGCTTAATAACACCCCGATGTACACGTACCGCCGATAATATCGTTATTACGTAAACTTTGATCGACAGTTCGTCGAAAATGCAGTTAAAGCGCAATCATAGGTAATTTACGATTTTTTTCGATGCCGGTCATTATTTGTTTTAAGGTATTGTTTATTTATTAAGGCAACGATACTTGGAATTAATTCCAATGTTTCCTAGCCTTGTATGCACTACGAGTTAGATTTTGTTCCATTTATGCCGTCGTTTTTTAATTTGAATTTTTGTAATAAGCACTAGTATAGTATTTTATTACTAAGAAATAAAACTTAGAAAATTTCATTGAAATCTGTCGAATGTTAGATACATTAAGCTTATAGTAAAAGAATAAAAGAGAGATATTATTTTTACTGAGCTTATGTGTATTTTGTCTAAATTGGCACTAGCGTCCGAGGATAGGAATCAGGTGCTAACTAGTTCCCAATACAGTCGGTCGAATAGAAGAGTCATGCGAATTTACGCGATGCTGCGGTACACATGACTCTTCGACCCGAGTATACCCGAAGTAACGTCTCTTACATTGAGGTATTTCTCTTTTAGTTGTACTCTATTGACTTGACTTACGAGTTGTTTTTCCTTGCTCTTGAGACATCTGGACATGTCTCAAGAGCAAGGAAAAACAACTCTTTCACGGTCGCCTTATGGGTCGATATCAAAACGAGTACAGATAACGAAACTTAAGCAATGAGGTAAGTTAAAAAAAAACGATTGTAATTTTTACATTAAAGTAAATGAAACGAGCTCCCTGATTGGCCCGATAAAATGTTATAATTGTGTGAGTCGGATGATAAAACTGTAAGTCATAAAATATTTACCAAAGCCTGACTGGTGGTAAAGGGTCTTAATATTGAAAACAACTTGTTAAGTAAAAGGCAAATTGCAAGGTGTTTAAAAAAAAAACGATTGCTTGTAGTAGTGATTAATTGTTATTTTAATATACATACGAGTGTATAAGTTTTTCTCAAAACGTTTCGTTACATATTTTTTTAATTTTGTGAAGTTTTTTTTTGAGTTTTTTTATGGGAGAAGATGGCAAGAGTGCTGACAGTTCACCTGATGTTAAGTTATAACCACCATTCGTGGACTATGAAATACCCATAGGGTTGCAGATGCGTTACTACCTTTAATGAAGTAGGCCCCGGTTACCACATCGACTAGATGACGCGCAGAAGTAGAACTTCAACTTTGGGCGAGTCTTAAGTGAGGTCGTGGTACTTCAGTCCTAATGCTTGTGCTTAGAAGTTCCCTAAACGATTAAAATTATTTGTTTAAATCGAAAGCTTTAATTCTTATACTTAAACTTTAAGTATAAGAAGCATTTTAAATACAAACTAAAACCGGCCAAGTGTGAGTTGCACTCAAGAACGAATGGTTCGGTACTATTAAAAAACGGCAAAACAAGCATATCTCATATTATCTCAAGCATATTCTTTATTCTTTTTTTTAGTATTTGTTGTTATATGTTATAGCGGCAACATTAATACATCATCTGGGAAAATTTGTAGTCGTAAAAAGTCTAACTATCACAATTCATGAGATACTGCCGGACATGACAGACATGACGGACAGACAGCGGAGCCTCAGTAACAAGGTCCCGTTTTAGCCTTTGGGTACGGAACCCTAAAAGTTCAACGTTCTATGCAAATCTACAACCTGTTCATATGTTGTATTTAAAAAAAAACACTAATTATAATCATGTCAAATTACATTGGGGATGATTGAATCATATTATTTTTGTAAACGAATGTTATTATGTGGAATTCTGTGTGTTATTAAATTTACCCTTGAATGAGCTTGTAATGAGAAAAATTTCTTGCTCCTTGCACGCATGAGTTGACTTAATGAAATACATAGCTTTTACATGCAACAATGTTCTATAAAACAAACAATGCCAACACATCCTTTCGTGCCATAGAACAATTATATAATCTGTTATTCCTAATGAATCGTCCCGACTCACGGCTCCCGGTGTCATTTGCAATTTCAAACAGTAGTTACGAGAGCACTCACGCGCACTGCCGACGTGTAATTGTTACAGTTGACAAGAATAATAGTCGTGTTCGAATTAACGGCTAGGCATTTCGCCCGCGAAAGAAATTGTTACGCAAAGAATAGTTCTTTGGCGCCAGGTGTTGTTATCAATTTTAAAGGGCTTTCTTGTCTTCCAACGTAACGGGTCCATATTGACATGTCACGCGTCGATAGTTCAGGCGGGCTCGTTTTTTACGTATTTAAATGTTGTATTGTGTACTGAAAGCAACCAGTTTGGTAGGCCGACTTAATCACTAAGCGACTCCACTTGTGGTCAAAACATAGACAGGTTTATCTCAAGAGCTTAATAATAAATAATTAGAGGTGTGATTTGACATTGTACGCACGCGTATAAATAGACATTTCTATGCAGGATTACATGTAACCGAGGCTCATCAGAAAGTGGAATACTAGACAGTATGGCTGGACAGTATAGCTGGTTCGATAATAAAATTGTAGGTACTTAATTCTTATTCTTTGTTCTCCTGTCCTTATTTCATGATTCACATTTTATGCAGACCCCACCTAGGTGTGCTCACCACCAATCATCTTTACTTACTTATAACAACTTAATGAATTCTTTGAAAGATTTGTGTTTTAACGAGCCCTTACATCAAAATAACTAAGTGCGAAGTATCGCCAAGTCCATCGAAGTTTTACAACCAAGGCAACGAGTACTAATTGTAGGCTATACATTATTAAAGAACTACATTAGTTATAATATGTAGCCGATGAAGATAAGGTATCTTTCAAAGGGTGAAAAAATTTTTCAATAGGTGCAATGGTTTAAAATTACCCACTACGTACAAATGCACATTTCGCACTCGTCCTTTATAACGTTAATAAAGAAGTATAGATCTGAAGTTAGCCTACGCGAGATATGCGCTTATTAATGTCGTTTGCGACAACTTAAACACTTGGCCGGTAATAAGCGGGCGAAGACTGTCGGCTGAGCCCAAAGCTGTGGCAATTTAACCCGAGTCGCGCGGAAATGTCAGTCTGCGGCAGCTGCTCCCCCCCCCCCCCCCATGCCCCCCGTCAAGTTCAATTCGCCGTCGGCCTCAAGTTGAAGCCGTTAAGTTATGTAGAGAAGTGAAAGTACCCAATGAAGGGTTGCAACGGGAATCGTAATTAATTTGTAGGACTTGTGACAGCTCGTACTTATCGATTGTCTTTTTAACATCCTCGGTGTAAATTATTATAAGTCGTTAGTCAAATTTGCGTTGCGAAAAAGATAAGTGTACAGAAGCGTATTAAAATGTCAATTAATATGTTAATAAGAAAAAAGTGCTTTAATTAACGCTGACATTTGTTTTAGCACAAACATGTGATTATCAATATTCTTTCAATTCCTAGGGATAACGTAAATAGCTTTAGAGTGAAATCTACTTTAAACACACAGTTTGAAACTTTAGCTTACATAATTTTGTATTATGTTTTACATTTAAAAATAATAATTGTTATATATAATCTTATAGAAATGTGTCATAGTACTTCCATAACTTTTATATACACCGGTCCAATTTTTAAAATAGCCAAAATGTTAAAAATTACGCATAAATTATGCATTTAAATATAAAAAAAATTTTGACTGTTTATTGACTGTTGATTTAAAATGTAATAAGCTATAATTTTAGTATTTTATTTATCTTAATATAATTATACAAATATTTTAAGATATGCAGCTTGTAGGTATCAGTTATCGTTTTTCTTTTTTTTATCTCTATGTGTACTTACCAAATCTTCTCTGTACCACCCTTTCCTCCGCACTTGTACTTTTAGTGCATAAAGGATTAATAAATAAATAAATAAGCTTGACAGATTCTTGGTTGGAGCAGTTGTTAAGGGATAGGCTACAGTGCCAGGGATTATGGGTTCGAATTACGTTTAGAAAACGTGTATGTATGACTTAAGGATAAATGTTACCCTTGTTTTGTTGTGTCAGTAGAAAACCTGTACAACACAGGTTTATATTATCCTGTAAAGGATGGGGTGTACAGATGACCGACGCACAGCCGTACTGTTTTTCAACCGACTTAAAAATAGGAGGAGATTCTTAATTCGACTGTATTTTTTTTTATGTTTGTTACCTCAGAACTCTCGACTGCGTGAACCGCTTTTGACGATTCTTTTTTATTTGAAACCTGGTCCTTCCCACGTGGTCCCATATAAATTTCATTATATCGATCTTGGGCCCCGGAGATACTTAGCAAACTCCTGGAAATCAATTATAAAGTGAATACAGAGCGAGTTATTTGTAGTCGGTTTTGGTTTTCGTTAATCCGTGCAAGAGTTCGGCAACGCAGCTGCAACTGTTGTGTTGCGAGTGTCCATGGCCATTACTCAACGTCAGTGAACCGCCGGCTCGTTTGCCACCTTCTCCCGTAAAAAAAAAAACTTCCACGCAACCGCGAATTACCAGCGACGCAACGGACACACGGGTTTCCCGTGCGGGCGCTAATTGCGAACAGAACGAGCGCTGAGCACCGCGTAATGGCAGGATCGTTGGCCGTAAGTGCCGCGCCGTGTTAGGCATTAGGCGCGCTCCTAGCTCTCACCATTACTTATCGGTTGCCAGTGTTAACTCTCCCATCAAGTAAGGGTTTGAGGGAACGGCTCTTTGAACTAGTCCATTTTCATTTCTGTTACTTACCTTTTGCATTTAGCTTTCATTTAATAGAGCCAATACCACAACCAGTAAAACTAAATCTACACTAAGAGGAGAACGATGTCCTCAACGACTGAGTAGGAAGTGTCCAGGTACTGGACATCTTCATCCTCATTTCAGCCTGATTAAGTCCACTGCTAGGCCTCCCTCTCAAACCGCCACGAAGTCATCGTCACTCCATCTAGTGGGGGGTTGTCCTAAACGTCCTAAAATGTTGTGATGGTATCGTTTTTTCTCTTTTTGAAGGCGTTGGTTTCGCATGCCAAAATGCCTATATGTATGTATTGTAAGCTTCTAGCGTTCGGAATAATCGGTCTCTCTTGTAATGTAATCGGTTAAGGTAAGGATATGGACGTTTTTTGAGTTTAGTTAGAGGCCATTCGAGATGAATGAATGAATGAAGACCAATACCGGTTGCCGTAATTGCGGATTCCCATTTTCCTGTACACCTTTATGGGCACGTTTATGGAAGCACATTTGTGGAGGTTCACCAACCTCAAACCCCCGGGTGGACCGAGCTCTTCTTCAGTAAGAAGGAGAGACCATGGTGGATGTCAAGGTCTTACACTGCTGTCAGTTTATTAATTGATTGATTCTTTTTCTTGTCAGATTGACTACCTTCAAAACATAGTTGGGATTGTGGCCAAGCACCGACGAAAAGTACACGTCATTGCAGTGAGATTTTTTTAAATATAATAAAATTTCAGTAGAAAAGTTCCTTTTAATAGTTTCCAACAACCAAATAGCAATTTTTCCATAAGATGCCATGTTCAGGAAAAGGGACCGCTTTCGGCTTTCTGCATACAGTTTGCTTGCACGAAGTGTTAAAACAGGTCAAGATTTCTAATACGCGTGTATTTTGCGTGTCGTTTTTTACTACGCTCCTGTTAATGAAGTACAGTATTTTTTTTTAAATTAAATCATTAAATAGGAAACGAAAGTGCGTTATTAATACGTGCAGTTAACCGAATGTTTTAAACGATTCTGTTTGGGCTTCCATTAATTTTCCTTCGGTCAATATTACTTAATGTTTGCGTTAATTACGCTTCAATCTTTCCGTTGACTATTCAATTAAATTTAAAAAAAAATTAAACAAATTAATAAAATGCACAAAAGTAGTTTCATTTATTTGCTAAAAAGAATATGATCAAAAGAATGTAATCAATGATACTGTTCAAAAGCAATTATTTCTCATATTAGACTGGTTCCCAAATTATGTAATTACGCTTCTAAGACAAAAAATTTTGCGGTATTTATATATAATTGAATTAATAACTTAATTTGCGCGCATCCACCATGAATGGAACACTTCCGAGGAACGTACGATATTATTTGTCGGGAAGTATTAACGAAAATGCGTAACGAATTAGGCCAATTATGTATATGCATTGCTTATTACACGTACAATTGTGATGGACTTAATTAAGAGCTAAACGTTTTAAACTGCGTGTTTCCAATGTTGCCTGATTGTTTCGAAACTCACAGGTATAATGCCTTCAGATGCTACTGGGGCTGCCCCGTTTATGCAGTGCCTCTGGTATGTTCGCGGAAGCAAGAACGGATGATTTCTATGCCATAATGCGTAAAAAAAACCTCTTCTGTTCTGCTCAGACTCCGTGGCAGTACCAGTAGTATCCTGAAGATGATTTTAGATCGGATGGACTGCCATATTCAAAAATACTGGATGGAGCGGTCTATTGGTTTAAGTAGCTTTTTAGCGATAACATAATTGATTTTTGGTTTCTTTTTGTATATTTAGTTTATGCCATTATTATAATTATAATTTCAAATCAATTACTATTCAATTTAAATTATGTTTTTAATTGTTTGTGTAAATTTATTTTGTTTTTTTTTTTTTAAGTGTCAATTCAATTCAAAATTTTTGTTAATTATTTGATAATTTTGTTTTAATTATTAATTTTATTAATTTTTTTTTATCGATTATTACTATGGGCTTTTGCCTGAAATAAAGAATTATTATTATTATTATGGGGGGAGATATTCATTTGTTTTCTGTGTCTGGTTGGGTTTATAAATAGAAATTATTATTATTATAATGTGTGAGTATGGGTATGGAGATTCGAGTATTTTTTTATAGTATTAAAACCTTCCGTGGACCTTACAAAAAATAAATTAGCCGATTTGGTTTAGCCATTCTTGAGTTATGCGCTTACCAACATTCATTTTTATTTAACTAACGAATATAACTAGCGTAACACAGCTTGCGAAAGCTTAGACTATGGAAGTATGATGAAACCCGTGGAGTTTATACAGTGTTCGTACAAAACATGTAAGTATATATGACGGAAATACATCAAAAAAACTTCTAAGTATTACTTTGTTTACATGTTTACTGTTATTTCATCAACAGCGAGACTGTTGATGAAATAACAGTAAACATTAGCTAAGTAGCATTATTATTTCATTGTCATGAGTAGAATCAGGTTTTCGATTGGGGCTTGCATTAAGAAAATGCAAGGTCCTGACGTGTTACAGCTGTATGGAACTACATTCTTGCAGGCAGGGTAGCTATTAGATTAATTTGTTGTTGGAAACTCTGAATATAATTAATTATATACAGAATCAGTACTATATGCAAAGCGTATTAATAATAAATATATAATAATATTGTAACTTAAACATAACGTCTGAACTCTTAGCATAAGCAATAGCGTACAAACACTTTGTGATTAAGACACAGGACGTTCTCAAAGTAGTTACGGAATTAGTTATTTGGCTGTAAATCCAGATACTCACAGTTTTTAAACCTTTTAATACTTTGTATTGATTTGACTGAACACAGGGATTTATTAATAAATTACTTAATAAAAACAAATGAAACAAAGCCAGTACAATTGGCTGACAAGCTGAGTTGACAAGCGTATCTGCGGATCAGACTTGTGCGGTCTGAACGTACTGGTTCTATATCACGTTCACACTGAGACGTATCCTTTCGCGTTAAGGTTGAGATTCATACGATCCGAGTGCAAACGCCCGTTCCCGCGGACGGGATTTGTCAGTCGCCGAATTATCAGCGCGAAGATTCAGTTCGGCGGATTTTGTTTTGACCGGTTTCAATTAATGCATTTACGGGTCCGCTGAGCGGATTATTTTGCGGGGCGAACAAGAAATTGTGGCATTCCTCCGTTCGGAATCGTCGATTCGAGACGCCCATCGATAGGGATTAGATGATATTTGGCCGAAAGAAAAGGACACTAACATCCGTGTATTGTGTATAGGTACCAAAAGTCGAGGGCACTGAACGAAAAATAATATCTTCGTATTAGCTCTCCCCGATTATTTGTTCCTTTTAATTTGTCATGCATTATAAGTTTAATATATGTATATCATTACGATATTCCAAATGCTTTGCACTTTTAGTGACCCTTAATAAACAGTAGACAAAGACTAGCTTGATTAGATAGAATAAAAATGCAATGGTTTTATTTTTAATCATTCTAGAGTCTAGACGGTAAAAATGATTAACACGAAACTAAAATATTTTTATCACGAATTGGATATATTCCTACTGGATTCGTATTTGCCGTACGTATCTAACTATATCAAGCAAATCACGCGAGTTAAAGCAATACATTTCTGTATCTCTTTGTTCTCGCATAGTAAAATGTGAACAACATTCATTGCCCTGTCCTAAGCGCCGAAGTCGTGTTACGTCGAACATCTTAATCTGCCACCCGGAGAGATGCAGGAGCGTAGTGCTCCGACGTCCCGACTTTACTACGAAGCGGTAATCGCTTTACTCGGAAAAACGGGCAGCGCTTTTATGGTTAATCAAACTATTTTTATTCTTGCGCGTAATTGTGAACGCGCTTATTAAATTGCATTTTAATGCAAGTTAATTGTGACCGGTCGCAATTTGCCGCGCCGCGTACGGCCCATCGCGAGCGAGCTTACAATAAAAACATACATATGAATTATGTAGACGCGGGAACGGATGTTAATAGGTCATCGTTTCGATTTAAAAATCCGCAGCGGATCCCTGTTGAGCCGCAAATTCCAGCGATCGTTAATTCAATTCAGAAATTGTGTTGTATCAACACGCGACTGCGTCCAAGAGAAATAGATCCGGAACGTAGAGCGCTCTACATAGGAATCTGTTCGCAATTACATCAATCAATTATAATGGAAGAGGAAATTGCCCGTTTCCGAGGCCGCTTCGGCTCTACCGTTTCGGCGGTAGGCCCAAGGCGCCAGTGGAAGCGGACGTCTAAAAATCTCTTAACAAAAGATGGACATTTGTAGAGAACACACAATGACTAATTATCAAGATGAACCAAACTGTAGACTAAATTAGAAAGACATTAAAAAGTAATATATTACGTCAGTGCTAATTCGAAGTTCTAAATGTCTTGTTTCTTATAGTTGCATTAGACTAATAATATCACACAAGTAAACTAAGCACCCATTGGTCAAAGATTATTGAAATTATACTGGACGTTTCATAGATAGAAATTGGAACTAAAAACTAAGTTAGAATAAAGGTGGCTTTTGTTTTGACTATTTAGTTAGTATTAGCGGTAAAATTTCAGCTCATAGTGCCATCTCTGGGTAATTTCCAAATAATGTGGAGAAATGTAAAACCTATTTGTCTAGTCTCTGGATGAAAATTGTAAATAATGAAGAGCAATAAAGCTCTCATAATCGAGTTTTCGTCACCATTATGGGCTTGAGCAATGGCTCAAAGTCAATAAGGGAGAAATAACCTTATAAATATATACTGAGCTGATCTCTAAAAACCTTCGTGGATTTTATGTGCTTTTACAAATCGTATATATTGCACTGTTTGTTTCGTTTACTTACCGATATTCGAATTTCAGTTTCACGGAAGAGTTCGCGGCCCTTTTATAAGTAGATTTGAAGTTATAATTATAGTATATGTTTTAGTATTGGCCTTATCCATTGAAGACTAAGCAATCGAACTGATTTGGTTTTCTTGGCTCAGAGGTTCACGAAATGAATGAAAGTTGTTTTGAAAAAAAGTTGGTTTGAAAATGTTAAATAAAAGTTTCCACAGGCGCTAGTTTTGCGCCGAACACGCCGCAGCTGTTGACGAGCACGCGACCCGAGGCATTTCGTATCGAGCACGAAATCGTTCTTCGAAATTGTCGTGGGTATTTCGAAATTCGAATGAGCTGCAATACTTTAGCATACTCCAAGAGTACAGATAAAAAATGTTTTAAAATCAAATTCCCAACGACTTGTGTCAAATATGGATACAGATTATAAAAGGAAGTTTACATTCACTACATTGCCGCCAACCACCATCGTTATAAACTTGAAAAAAAAAAAAAAAACCTTTATAGAAGAAGCTTTTCAAGACATGTAAGTTAATGTTTTCTAAATGGTAGGAACAAATAATATTTTGGCTATGTTACTGATAATGCTACAACCATGATCCAGCTCTTCATAGTTGGTAGTCATTACATTGGTATATCTGTTTGCACCTACATACTATTCCTCACTTCAAAGATTTGAATGCCGTAGTTTTATGGACATTACGTCACGTCGTACAAATGATCTTTGAGGTGCATTTAATCCGAACCGAGAACGCGAGGCTACGAACGGCGGGCACGCACATCGGTCGATAACGACTAGCCAACCAGGGCCGATCGGGTACCGAGAAACGGTTTATTTAATTAAGCGGGGGCCGCAATCAACGTGCCTCCGCCATGTTGCGACGCGCCTTACGCGGAGCGACGGCCCGTCCGCGCCAACGTGCGGCTGGTTTCCGAACCAGAGGAGAGAAGAGAGAAGAAAAAAATTAAACACGCGTCCCGCGAATTTCTATTCGGCCCCGTGAGAACTTATCGCCGTTTTCGAACGCAGTCTTCTCGGATAGACATGATGTTGTTTGTTATATATTTACATAGTCGTGTTGTTGTGTAAGTTATTATTTTGTTACTTATTTTGTTTGTAACCGTTGAATTAGTAATTTTTTCTTCTTTGTTGGTTTTTTATGTTGTTAGTGCTAATCTAATTTAAAAAATACATTATTGTAAAATTTGCGGCGTTGACAGGACTTGAGGGTCAATTGATATAATAGAGACGTATTACTTAGAGCCAATTATTTAGTTAGTGTTTCTAAAATTTATTTTGTAAATAAAATACTTCTGAAATATACGAAAACGTGAAATGACTTTAGGTCTCGAGACAAAGTTTTATAATGAAATGGTTCGAAGTATACATTTCGGTCATTATAATATTAAACACGCTAATGACATAAAAAATTGATCAGACGTCGCCATATGCTATAAGATGTGATTGAATTTGATCGACAAAAAGCAATTTCAAGTTATAAACATAAACTTCCTATAAATATTCATACAAACTTCGGCCTAAGCGCCTAATTATGCCTCGATTGCATTAAAATCTTTATTCATAAAGTCGCCGAGGTAAAAACTCTAAGCTCGGTCGATCCGCCTTAATTCGATCCTGCGGGCGCATTAACATCTAATCGAAAGCGAATTAATGCACGGAACAATCAACGTCCACTACCGTCCCCGCATTGGGTCTCCCGAAATAATACGGAGTACGGCGGCTAATGAAGACGCCGCAACGCGATCGCCGCGTAAAAAGCGCGGCCCGTTGCGCGGGTGACAAAAATGCAATTTAAGTTATGCCTCAAAAACTCAATTCCCCGCCAGAGGGTGCGCACGGCGATCGGCGGCCGCAAAAACCGGCCTTCGATCATCCCGTCGCATAATTACTCTCACGCTGGGCTCGCGCCGCAGAAGATGCCCGCGAAACAATGTTTTTTTCTCCCAACCGTCGCCCCGTTATTGCAATTGCCGTTTCCTACGTGTCTATTTCATATGGGAACGACGCTTATTGCGTTCGTTGACGTTTAGTTGTTTTCTTTTTTCGCGAGGCAATGATCATTAGGTCGCCATTACTTTGCATGTGATAATTCCGTAATGGCGATGTGAATTTCACGGGCTGCGCGCACGTGCCGAACAATGTTACTTTTGATTTATATGTGATGTCGACATTCGCGATTTATTTGTTATGCTAAATCCCTCTGTGTGAATGCGTGGTAAGTGTCAATTTAGACTGCTGTTCAATTATTACAGGCAAGTCTTCGAATGATAAAATAAAAAGTTATATTCATTCCAGATAATTCTACTTCTTTTTATAATTGCGTGAATGTTTATTATTATCTCGTAATTTATTCCGACAACAACAAGTTTTTGTCCCTTGGCGTCACTTAATTTTTAGTACTTTTTTAAATTCTAGGTCAAGAACTTGTTCTTTTATAAAAAGAGTGGTATAAAATTTGACTTCGTAGCGGCGGTTACCGATGAATCTTATCGTAGGAAAAACCAATGGTTTAGGCAAATATTCTTCCATTCTTATAGATTATCCGTTAATTGATGGATATTAAATTGTTAATTCAAATGACTAGACATTTTTAGTATTTATTAAATGCCTCTATTTCATCAATAATTAAAGGGCATGAGTGTTTTATCAAGTTTGTTATCCTTTTTTAAGAATTACTATTCTAAAAAGTAATTTGTACGATATACCAATAAATATCCGTATTGTAAAATAAGATACATATGTTGAAATTGTATCTAGGATACAAAAATAAAACCCTCAAAACAGTCTAAGAAACACGATAAAATATTTTAATCTCAAAATTATAAAAACTTTTTAATCCAACAATGAGCTCTGGCTGATTTTTCAAAAATAATGTATTCAAGATAAAAATGATTTTTTTTGGGATGTACATTTTATTTTTTAATATTTACAAGATTAAATCTATCTAAAATTACATATTATGTAATAAACCTAATGCACGCGGCATGGTGCCTTTGAGCGAGAAAAGAACCAGCTCTCTTGTCACCAGCCGCGGCTTAAGACATAAACTTTTAACAAATTCTGATGTGCGGGGACCCCACGGACCTAAAGTTTCAATAGCAAAATACATAATCTAAACATATTTGCGTCATTTACTTACTTCAGCTGCCTCCGATGCCGCGCCGGCCCTGACCGAAGTACCCCTTAAATGAGGGGCAGCCAAAGTGTCTACACAAGTGGCGTCCCAAACAAGGGCTTTGCCTCTCTACCAAGGGATCAATGTTAAACCGTCGGGTCTCTTACCATCGTCGCGAAAAATGCCACAGGGCTCTAAAATAGATAGAACATTGGAAACAAGAGCCCTACGGATGATGTTCAGGGAACCGTGGCGGGAAAAAATTTGAAAAAAGTCTTTAATTTTGTTGATGATTTCGTTGCGAAGTTCAATAGCGAAACATAATTACGACTACTTATGCTTTAACAACAATTATTATTTTCAAACCTTAAACATATTGCGATGCATACAGCGAGAACTTTAAACAAGGGATGAAATGAAAGGAGCGGTAAGAATACTGTAAATTGAAAGTAAGCAATAGGAGGTGGCGAACGCTTTATGTGTAAACAGCAGACAGCATCCTGGTTAAGGAAGGAGTACCATTGACAAGATCGTTTAATGCAACTTATCGTAAGACGTCCACCTGAGATGACGGCCCGATAGATAGGGTTAAAGCTTTAATACTTGACTGCCGTAGTTGTTAGCTCCCACACTGTACAAAACGGACTGCTCGAGTAAAACTTTAATGCAGGACGCCCAATAAGGTGCCCATCCATCCGTCATGGAAATCGTGGTTCCGGAGAAGCAGAAAGAACGTACGGTGGAAGCAATATGATGGAATTAAAGCCTATTTTGTGACGAATTCCAATTTAGATTTAGACCCGAGTAGAGGATCTATTGACGTCCTGGAGATTGTGAGCGATTGAGGTGTGTTCAGCAAGTTTATCCCTGCACTGGGTCAATAGGCTTGGGTGAACTTATTTTCATTAATGGCAACTTAGACACAGATTTCTGCGACCTCATGTTCTTCCCATTTTACAGAGTATCGGCACAGATTTCACCACCACCTGGTGAAGGACAAACCAGCTGGTGGCCATACAGCCAGCAGGAATGAAATCAGGAATGGTTCATACAGGAGAACGTCGCAGTTTTGTCGTAGCCTTCTCAATCGGTGGACTTAAACACGATTTAGCACGCGTGGGATATGCTTCAGAGAAATATTTTGAAAGACCTGTGTGGTAGTGTATCCACAACCCAACATCTGCAAGAACTATTGAAATTTAATTGAGAGCTATTACCGTACGATGAGATTATGTCATAGATTTGATAAAGCCGGCAATGGTATACTCCCTATAAAGAAATGTTATTTATGAATTTTTGCCAATTTGTTGCTCGTATTTTTTCTTGATTAAAATTTTTATTAATATGTAGTTGTAATTTATTAATAATTACATTTATAAATAATTACTTAATTGTCTGATAACCAAAAACATCGTTGCGTCGAAATATTTTTGGTGATGCTTAGAGTTATTTGATGTGTCATAATTAGATCTTGGAGTAAAATTCTCGACAGTACAGTCGAATCCGAATCTACTATTTTAGCAGTTATGGTACATGAAATCATTTACTTGAATAAAATTAAATGTATCGACCATAAATAAATATATTGGCACAAATCGATTGCGAAAATCACATTCCCAGTCCGAGACTGCAAAGTTCGCGCTTTACAGCGAAACAATATAACCGTTACCGTTTTCTCGAAACCTCATTAAAAGCCGAGTACGGTAGAAGTGTTTGCGGAAATACATATTTATCCGAATCCGAACGGCGTGGAGGAGAGAAAAAAACGAGTGAGTTTTCACCGCGAGCTCGGATACAGACGTCAAAGCTGCAACACGTGTCCAGTTTGCGAACGCTGCGGTGGCGGGTCGGCGTCTTTCCTGGAAGCGGTCAACGGATACTTTTTGCGATCTTTCCACGCAAATTGCTTGCGAGAAACGCGAAACTCATCATGTTAATCTAATTAAATCTACTCAATTAACTCCGTGGTATTAAATTAATGTCAGCGATATGCGCGATGAGTAATGATGGGTTTTTGAATTCGCTCGTCTTTTTGCTAGACACTTACCTAGTCGGGTATCGTGAGCGAATTCCGCGGTGTTATATCGTCATTCCTTTTTTTCAAAGTTTGATTATTTCTTCATGCTTTGGATTTTCATAATTAAGAATGTAGTTTATATTAATTATGCGAGAAAAGACTTTTGGTATAGGTGTTTATTACAGTCAGAATTTGACGGATAATGCTAGAAAATCTTGAAATTTTAAATTCAAGTTTAATAAAAGATAAAGAAAAGGAAAAGTATTTAAAACATAAAAACCGGCAAGTCCGTCAAACATCTGCAAGAGTTAATAAACAGGCTTTAAATTCTGGATTGTAATGAAACAAGTTAATAGACATTCCGATGATTTTAAATAAATGAATGAAGCGATTCCGGACGCCAATAACGAGAACAACCCAAGAGCCATCTATGTTTTAGAACGCGAATTGGCCGTATTGGATTCTTCGTGGAACCAGTAACCCCATTTCGACCGCTTTTTACCGCTGCCCGTGGACGATGTCGTACTGTTCGCTGCAAACTGCCCCGACAACGAAAGGGCGCAAGCGGAAAACTGTTATTGATATACCGTTCGCAATCTAAACACGAGCAGGCCTTCTAAGCCTAAGATCTCTATCCCGACCGGGGTGGCAAATCGCCTTTTTTTCAACGTCGCTAACTGTCTCGGCGATGCTGGAATTTATATCGCGGCGAAATGCCACCGCCGTAAAAACTGGATTCCGTTTAATTATGTACGATTTTTGAAATCTGTGAACAATGCGAACGATCCTTTGTGCTCGCGAAGTCGCTTTTTACTCAACCGATGAAACTAATTTGATAATTTCTTATTGAGATACAACCGATTCCTTGAACGGACGATAACGTTGTATGATGAATTGCAAAGTGCGCGGGGACTTCAGGGAACCGACCCAGCGGAGGCAGTGGCGGACGTTAAATTAATTAAATGGCGAACGACGATTGGCTCATTAGGTTTGTGCTTTTGTGTGCGTTTTTAATTATTGCTTCGACTATTTATATATATATATATATATATTTCACTTTATCGAAGTTTTTGCTTAAAGCCGTTCCGACTGTGCAAAATTGATCGCATCGGTCAAAGGGTCAGCGGTAATGTGGCTTGCCGCGGAATGAATTATAAAACTACTTGCTATAAAATATGTACGAGGTATGCATAAAATAAAATAAAATAATACATGGTATGCATAAAATAATTGTCTTTGAAAAGGGTAAGAACTTATGTTTTACATAAGATGAAATTAATAGTATCTTTTTTTTTATATATATCGATGTGTTTATGATTTTGACAATGAATTAAAGAAACTAACGTGTAAAACAATGTTGTTGTACTTAGGTTTTAAGTTGGTCGAGTCACAAAGTAATTTTTACTAATATTAATAAAGATAACTGAAAGATCAAAATATCTCATTTTTTTAATATTTACGTCTTCTATAATGCTTGCAAATACGTTTATATATTAAGGTGGGACAGGATGGAGGGCCTGGAATTCTTTCGGCATTGATTGCTCATGACGCATTTCTCTTTTGAAAATCGGTATTTTTACTTAAACAGTATTTAAGGTCAAATTGAAGTCTGATTTTATTCCCCATCCTCCAGGAAATCCTCAAGCAAGAAATAGCTCAAAGGAACAATGAACACTGATTAACTGCGTCGTAATAATGTATGACGTTGCACATATTATACAATTCAAACAATAAAATTCAAACAATAAAATAAACACCATAAAGGCTTTTATTTTATGTGTAAAATTTCCCTACGGGCTAAAAATATATTATATTTTTGTTCTTTAACTTTATCAACCTATCCGAAACATTCTTTAAATAGAAAAAGACAAGCAGATGCATTTGTAAGACAGCAGATGCTAACTGTACATTCGTAATGTGCATTTCTGTTTGTTCTTTATCTTATTTGGTTCTTTTATTTTAAAAAAGTGTGTTTACGGTGGTAGGGCCATGCAGCAGCCTCGGGTGTTGCACGAATGGGCAGGCTCGTCCGGGTAAGTACCACGACCTCACAGAAGACCGGCGTAAAGTGGAAGTATAATACTTTCGCGTTTCGTGTGGTGAGTGAGGTGGCCGGAGCCCAATTTTCAATAGGTCAATGCACCTGCAACCCTCGGCTGTAGCAGATGTCTATGGGCGGCGATATTCACTTTACATCAGGTGAATCGTCTGCTCGCTTAACAAATTTTCACAAAAAAAAAAGAGTCCGCCGTGTTTTACTTTAACACATGTATAATAAGTTGAAAATAAGTTCAGGTAAAATTCGTTAATAGAACTATATACTTCTGAGCATTGTCCGGACTGACGATTTGATCGCGTTATGATGACGCATCTGAGTTTAAGTTTTACCTCCATGAAATTCATACAATTCTTACCTATTGTTATATCACGTGTTCAGCGATCAATCAATACAGAGGGTACTATACAAAGTTATGCGTGTACTTCTAAGTAAATATTAACAATGAACGAATTAGTAATTAATTTTCACAAAATGCCAAAATTTTCCATCAACCAAACGCAAACAAAATAAAAACAGGAGCCAGGACAGAAAATTTATTTGCTAATTTTAGTGTTTTTTGACTTACTTGATAAGGTTGTTTTAAATTTCTTTAAATACTCCATGACTTTTAAATACAATATTTCATTGAAACTCAGATTTATGACTTAATTTTACATTGAATCCTATTCAAGTGTGTGTTTTTTAATCGATTAGCATATATTTGGTTTACAAACAATAATTTTAGATAAGTTCCTTCAATCTCATTGGGTTTATGCTAAATTCATTAAAGTAGATAATAAGGCAATGCTTTTAAATTCATTATACATGAATCGCTTTGAATGTTTCCTTAAAATTTTCAGGTAACCGGTATAGGTGTTAGGTGTCTGTCTTTTAATCTCCTATAATGATCCGATGTAAATTCGCTATCCGATAGTTTCCAGTGGGAACAACTAAATATAATCATTGCAAGTGGTGTCTGGCTCACCACCTGTCATATGTGAGTCTAATAGGCCCCTAAAATACGCTGTCTGTACGATATGCTATTTCGTTTCAAAATAAAAGCAGCAATTTGATTTAATATATAATATGACGCGTGCATTTTCATAAATCCTCTCACGGCGTTTCCACGTGATAATACTTATAAAAACTAAAGCAGAAAATAAATACATTTTTACGGACCGCACTTCAAGCAAGTATTATTTGGCACGTAGGCATTTTGAATGTAAAATAATTGCGGCTCCGCGCTAATATTACACTAACAATATTACGCCCGTGTTAGCGCCGCAGCGGCTGAACGGATACAGATGGAACTGAGAACTTCGCTACACGCGATCGACGGACCGTCTCCGCGGTTACACACGATTCCGGGGACGCGTAGTCGAAGTCGTGGACTCGTCTCGCCGTCGCTGCGGGCGGCGTCACCGGACCCGATACAGCGAGATTTATGGTCACCGTCGACGCTAAAAGGCTCGCCACGGAGTCGCCGGACGATAAGCGCCCACCGTAATTGTCGGACACGCGGCCACCGGCACGCCGCCCGGCTCCGCCCGCGTTGGTGCGACCGGGAGGCTGAAAGTCGCCGTTCTAGTAGTTTGTTTTTTTGAAGTGAAACTTCTAATGCGACCTCCAACAAGGTTGCGTTGAATGTTTCACGTTACCATGGAGGGGGTACGAAAGCACTGTTGCGTTGAACGTTCAACAGATAGCCATAGCACTCGAAGTTTCACTTCCTCCGCGCGGAGGGACTTCACGTATTTTTTTAAAGCGACTGCCCAGTGCTTTAATGCTCCACATGGTAAACACACGGGCTCAGTAAAATCTACAGTCTTGCTATTCGGCCTTGACTCATTCACCCATAGTAATGGACGTTGATTGCATTTGAAGTAAACGATTTGTTGTATTGGGAATTTAAATCGGATATCTAAAGCATGTTGTAGAAGTGACATGTGGAAAATAGGTGAAAAGTTTGGGGAAAATTCTATATTGTGTCACGAATAAATGTTAATATGTTTTCTAGCCGTTTTAAAACTGCTTTTAACTTCTTAGCTTAGTTCCGTATATAACGTGAAACCCATCTTAAACACATATAAACACGTATATTACGTGAACCGTTATTTCTCTATTAGTTATATTCTCTTATAGTCTATAGTGGTCCTTATATAAGTTCCAAAGAATTATAGACCTGAAATCAGAATGATTTGATTGAAATTAGATATGATGTTTTGTTGGCAATGTTATATAGAATTAGTGATAAATATTATTTAAGTCTAGCTGAATTTAAATAATTAACTTAACATGATTGTGTCCGGACTGTCGAGCATCGATCCGTGGTCAAGCTTGCACCAATAACTGGCAGTTTTCCTTACCGCAAACTGGTACCTATTAGACGGACATAAAGTAGATGAGGTAGTTATATCTTGACTTTTTTAAACATCAGTTGATCTTCAGCGTGCGTAGCTTCGTCTCTTAAACATTTTACTCTGTCGTTTTGCTATGAAGTCAGAAGCTCTCCACAGCGAGCATACTTCTAAAACATTTAACAAATAATGAGTTTAGGAAGTGCATTCTGCAGTTGCAACATCCTGCATTTCTTACGTTTCTTAGTTTTGCTTTTCATGTTCTGGAATTGAGTACAGCAATTCCATGGACAATTTAATGAGTAAGTTCGTAGGCAGCAGCACTATAAAAAATCCATGCATGTAAATAAATAAATACATATTAGCTCAGTAACTGAGTTGAAATCCCGGTGCTAACACCAAGGAAATTGTAAATTTAAGTGCTGAATTTTCATGTGCTCGGCGGTGAAACACAACATCGTAGGTAAACCTGCATGTTTTCGAAGTAACAACAAAAAAATTATAGAAGATGTGTACAGTGGGGTCCCGTGGTGGACTAATACCTTTTGTACAGAGGGACTTGTATAGGCTGTTACTTTTCTTTACTCATACTGCGATTTTTATTCGTAGGGTTGGGATGGGAATTAAAAGTTAAATACTACGGATGAGACACAGACTACAAACACCAACCATTTCTTCAATGTTCATATTTATATTTCTACTACCACAAGCAGCAGTAACTTTTCTTTTATTACAACGAGTAGTACAAGAAAAGCTGCAGACTTTACATTATAAATGTCCCACAGTATATTATATCCAGGGGCCTTTTCCCTGTAGAGACATAATCCGACATGCAAACCCCAATGCGGATTGGAGACTTCACACACCTTCGAAATATTTTTATGTTATTATTATGATAACCACTGCCCATGGACACTTGCAAAACACGTAGGGTTGCAGATGCGTTTGCCATTGTTACCTCACTCACCAGACGAAACACAGAAGAAGAAGAAACTATTCACACTCACGCTGATCTTCTTTGAGATCGTGGTACTAAACCGGACGGACCTGCCTATTAGTGCAACAGTGAAGACTGTTGCATGGCTCCACCAAAGTTAAAAGCTAGCGCCCGGATACTGAGCTAATGTGGATATTTTTGTTAATTTGCTAAAAAAAATAATTATTAAGATTTTTTTATAGTGCTGCTTACGAACTTATAAAATTATCCATGGAAATGAGTACAGAAAGCAAAACTCTTAGTGGCCAACATATGATCGTCGAGGTCATAAAACAAACGATAAATTAGTCGTTTCGTGTACGCGTCGCGTGCTAGCGCGGCCGACGTGGACCCCTAGGCATTCCAACCGGCATACCTCCACTTCCACCGGCCGGACCGCCTTTATCTGCGGCGCCTTCGACAAATTACACCGGCTCCAAAAAGGCAACGAGTTTATCAAGGCACGTTAGAGCCCGTGTTAGCTGTTTGCTCGTCGTTTCTTTTAATTTCGCCCGTGGAGTTTTTGTCAAGTCCTCATTTTAGGCTTTATCTCGGCCGGTATGCCCGCGGGCCCCCGCTCCGCCACATATTTATTCCCTTCGGACTTTTTGTCACGCTTAGTCCCCGCCGTGAGTGCGGCGGACAGATTACGAAGGGTCGCGTTCCACGTCCATTGTTTCGCAGATGTGGAGTGACGAAGACTTGATAGTTTGTAATTTTATTTGTTTACAAATTTACAGAAGCTTTGAAATCTAGTAAGTAAGCGCTACTGTACAAAGAAGTATTTAGAGACTATTATCATATCAAATTATATCATGATATATTTGAACACATGAAA
This sequence comes from Iphiclides podalirius, assembly GCA_933534255.1. Classification (NCBI taxonomy): domain Eukaryota; kingdom Metazoa; phylum Arthropoda; class Insecta; order Lepidoptera; family Papilionidae; genus Iphiclides; species Iphiclides podalirius. The sequence continues at coordinate 3,937,645 of OW152816.1, forward strand.
AGTGCGGGAGATCTTATAGAGTGGTAATATATGCCCATAAAGTTATAATCTAGATAGGTATATTTGGTAGGATTACTGAGATCTGCTTTATTGGGTTTTGTAGCCAAATTGCGTAATAATCATTGAAATATCGCTTTAGTGTACGCCCCTAATTATTTTCCTTACTTATCTTTGGTCATGTTTTAGACATTTTAATGCCGCATCGCGAAGTGTGCGATTGAATGTTAACATTTATTTTTATCATCTCAATAATAAAAGCTTTTTATGTATGTGCATTACAAAAAAAGTTACTTTCCTTATACCTGGCTAGTTAATAATGTACTGGAGATATTTGAAAAAGAAGAATTCCTATCTTGCCAACTTATTATTTTTATTTCTGTCACTTCCGTTGTATTAAAATTCTGTCTAAACGTATTATGTGAAGAAGCAAAAATCACTACAAAAATATATATATAATATATTCCATTTAGTTAAATAATAATGTGTAATGGTTTGCCACAAGAAGTTATCCCTGGTTAGAGTGATTAGATGAATTCACAGATGAATATTGTTGTTAGGCTTTGGAATAACAGTGATAGATTCAAGTATCCAAGTGTTTAAATAAGTAATGATTATTTTATAAAAAGATTTATTTTAGATATATGTATATTGAAAGGTGGCATACGATTTTCTGGTACTCTTGTTGTTATAAATTAAAGTGTTTATAACGATAATGATAAAAGAAACATATTTAACGTTATATAAAGAAGTGAATAATGTACTTTTAATTTTATTGTATTATACATTGGTTTATTACGACAAGGTATTAAACATGTGTACCAATTTAAAAATGCCGTCGCCGGCTGCCCGTCGGCAAACATAGTACTTAAATTTTATTAGATCGCGTGGTAAAAGAAACAGTTTCATAATTTGCGGTATTTGTTAATTTTAATTATTGGTAACGCTTTGAAATTACTCTTAAAAATGTTGTACAGTTCAGAAGTAACGGTAATACTCCATTAAAAATATTGTTTGTGAAGTACACATTTACTATTTAAAGACATATTACCTAAACTTGCATACTACATGTTAATAACGGTTTTATTATTTCTTATATTATGTAATTCTTTATTAAATACGTTTTGTGAAATCGTTTTTTAAATTGATTTTTTTAAATTTTAAGGGTGAGGTTAAAATACATTTCGCCTTTTTATTCCTTAATTTTACTATTAAATTGGTGAAATAATAGCATCGCAAAATATTGTTTTTAATAACAACCAGTTGCAAAGCTAAACTGATACTTTTTAAGTACATATAATTTGACTTCGCATTTGCTATAACTACTTATACACACATTTGTATATGGTAGTAGTAAATAAAATATAGCCATTCAAACAAGTAAGAGAAAAAAATGGAGTACTCAAGTTCTTCCTTGACAACTTTTTCAATCTAAACAACTTGGCCAAAATCTTTCCAATAAGAAGAATAAATCAAAATCAAGGTATCAATCACTCACCGGTACACATTGAAGCAATAATTCACGGCACAAGCACTTTGCCTCATAAAATTTTTACACACTCAGTTTTAGATGCAACAAGCTAATTACAAAACTGGCTATTAAATTAAAACATCAATTAATTAGAAGGGGAGAGGCGAGCGGGCGCGAGAGTGCGGTGCTCACAACTGGTTTGGTGAAGCGATTGCGGCATACTTCATCCATAATTCAAATAAAACATGGGGGCCAAACCCCGCCCCTGAGGTACGCTGGCCAATAGTCTCAATAACACGCCCGTTGGACAACTCCCCTTGCCACAAGTTATCTCCCCTCTTTACCTAGTATAAAATAGTTCTATTAACCTTATCAGCTAATAAATATGTGCCAATAATATTATCAACGCAAGCTCTTCTCGTGGCGATGGCACATTATGTGGGCGCCAGATAAGATGCCATTTGAATATACATAAGCAATATTAATAATAATGTTTATGTTATGAGATTTGCCGTATTTCAGTTTATGTGTAGCAAACGAATTAATACGTGTAGGGAGGTAATGCCATTTTCTGATGATTTTTAGTATTTTTCATAATTGGTATCCATCATAATTCATTTGTTGATGGATTGAAGTAGGTACCAGGTTTTTCGTGGTCAAAGTTACTTAAGACCGAGTGTCTGGTAATGTGATTCATCAAAGAAAAAAAAAAACCTAATTAACTTGTCTCTTCTCAATTGTACATTTATGCCAACTCCAGCTAAAGTCGCAAAATCAAAATTCAATAAGTATGTTTCTAAAACATAAATAAATATTTAAGGTAACGATTCATCGGGTCCTTCGTCTCATCGTTAACAATTACTTAAACAAACTGTTATTATCTAGAAGAAAAGGAACAAAAAGCGAAACAGTGAACCTCAAAAACCGACAGGAAATGCCAAACAGACAAGTCACTTCAATATCAGTGCCAATATTTCGCGAAAGTGAGTTGACGTTAAGATAAACTGGACTGTCTCGGCTCCGGGTTCAATGTCGCATCAGTCACGAGCTTGGCCACTTTGGTCATAAACAACTAATTTGTTTTCGGACATTTTGCTTGATGACATTCGACTTAACCCTCGGCGATAAGCGACGTTTAAAAGGATATTCATTTATCGATTTAAAACGTGCTAATGGCTTATGTAAATATAGTAAACCAATAAAATAAATACTAATAATAAATAATATACTGATAAATGAGTATGAAGGAAGCAAAAAGGAAGAGGAAAATTTGGATATTAGTTACTCAAGTTATATAAAAATATGTAGTATAATTACATTAGCTATAATAAATTAATCTGAAAGATACTTTTCTAATTTGCTGGTTCCTTACATATCATACAGATTATGACGCGATTTTAGCCATAACTTCTCTCTGTTTATAAATGTTGACCAACAATTACAATGAGGATTTTTTTCCAATTTGTAGTTGGCAAAAAACTTGAGGTCGGTTCATTATTCTTTTGAGATTCCGCCGACCGATTTTGCGAAAAAAGCAGCCTTTCCGGAAGACACTAATGACAAGGCGCCACTATTTATTCGGGGCGCTTTTTACAAAAAAAAAAGGTGTTTTGTCGTAACCTCTCCATTTGTTCACATCATGAAAAATGTACTCTTATGTCAATAGCCTTAAGGGACAATATGATTTCGTTAATGGCAAATACAAGTTTTGCGGTTACCCTTTGTCGCAACACTTTGTCGCGTATTGGCGTCAGTTTATACAAGTTTGTGTGTAAATAACATAGTCGGATCCACTTACGGTGTGGCCCGGAAGTCAGAGTTGTCATCATGTGACGCGTTTGGACATTTTTATTTGTCGAGCCGTGAATGTGTCTTTCCGGTGTCGGCATCTCTTAAATTATAGGTTGCCATTTTTATTAGCGATCCGTCGCTTTCCTAATTTTGGATTCGAATGTAACTAGATTTTACGGTGGTAGGGCCACGCAGCAGCCTCGGCTGTTGCACGAATGGGCAGGCCTGTCCGGGTAAGTCCCACGACCTCACAGAAGACCAGCGTAAAGTGGATGTATGACAAATACTTTCACGTTTCGTCTGGTGAGTGAGGTAGCCGGAGCCCAATTTTCAAAAGGTTGTCAACGCATCTGTAACCCTCGGGTGTGGCAGATGTCCATGGGCGGCGGTATTGACTTTAACATCAGATGAACCGTCTGCTCGTTTGACAACTTTTCGCATAAAAAAAAGAAAGAAAAAAAAGTACCTGTAAAACACCATAACAATAACTAAAAAGCACTGCAAAACATAAATTAGAATCTTTATACCTATATGCCTTTTTAAATATAATGCTTTAAAAAATTATTGATTTGCATACTTGTAGCTTTCAATATTCCATAACTGCACATCAGAAAAAGATAATAAAACTAATAATAAATTTTAGTTTTTATTTAAATTACTTTTTAAGTTACTGTGTTTGTGCAGATTTTAAAAAGCTAAATATTATGATCTAATGTATTTACAACATTTATCTGTTCCAACATTTGCCGTAGCGTGATGCGCAAATAAGTTAATATTTATTTAAGTCTCGTACGATGACACAACAGCTATTTGTTCCATAATTCTAGAGATAACAGTGAAAGAATGAAATTACTAAGCTAAATGTTTGCGTTCATGTGTTCAAACAGACAGTTAACATTATGGCGGACTATTGCAACGCAGCACGGCATTAATGTGAAGCGATTATGAAATATCTCACCTTTGCGTGGCGTTCGAATGGTAGTGCGGATAATTATTGACAATTATTGCCTTCATTTTTTTATGATTCATATACAGCTTTATATTTTTATATAAGAAACTTAGAACGTAGAAGAAACTTTTACTCAGCTAATACGAAATTTAGAATTGATTAGACATGGCATGTTGAACAAATGCATTGTGTGCTCACGATTGTTTACTTGAAAAGATAAAGTAGACATTATCTGTGGTTGGGCCACGCAAATGTCTTCGCTGTTGCACGAATGGACAGGTCCGTCCAGGTAATTACCACAGAAGACCTACCTCACAGAAGTTTGGCGTAAAGTGTAAGTGTTATACTTATGTGTTTCGTCTGGTGAGTGAGGTGGCTGGGGCCCACTTTATTAAAAGGTGGCAATGCATCTGCAACCCTATGGGTGTTATAAATGTCAATGGGCTGACTGGTTATCACTTAAACTCAAGTGAATCCTCTGCTCGCTTGCGACCTTCTTACATAAAAAGAAAGTAAGTGTTTCCGTACGTGTAGTCCGTTTCAATATAATTTGTCATCAGTCTTAAACAAATATTATGTGATCTTTGGTAAACAGATGCTCGCAAGCCGTCATCAATTCTTACAAAGAATGTTTCAAAAACAAAGAAAAAAAAAATACTCTAGAATACTCTGTAAAATTTACTCATGTGGAATCTCCTACATTTTATTATTTAACGATTCTTTAAAATCATAGCGTCTTAAGACAATCATTACAAATCAAGATTTATGTTTTAAGAATAGAATAATTCTTTATGTTGAAGTCCATAAATAGATAAATTGGGAAATTTGGACATATAATTAATGGTATACAAAATAGTTACTAATTAAATTGAATAGACTATGGGAGAGATCATCATTGTATGTATACCTATATCTAATTTCATAATTCCAAAATTGGTTACCAAAGGTAAAGGTAACAGTAAAAGTCAAATATAATCTAGACAACGACATCTTTACCCACTTCGAAGAAATGCCATACACGATGGTAATGCTCATCGTCAATAATCCTTACATATCTGTCACACTTATCGAAACATGTGCAAATTCCGAATCACACTTGGCTTTATCATAAATTTATAAAAAAATATTTCCGTTCCATTATATATATATAATTTATAAAAAGATATGTGAAGTCCGAAAATCCCCAAAGGGGTCGCCTGGTAGACTATGCCCTGCAGAGGAGCCTCTGCAGAGGAGGCCTTTATCCTGCAGTGGGATATGCAAAGTCTGTTACTCTACTTTTAAGTGTTACGAGAATTAAAATCACATTTTCTCAATTTCAAAGTAAATTTACCGAAGAAAGCTGTTTGGTGCTTCGCTTTGGTCAACACCATTAAATTTCTCCAGCGTAACGAGCGGAGCCAGATTGCTGGAACATTAAAACAGCAGTTGTCAGAGCGAGCCGTTCAACTCTTCAACCTGTGGACCGTCGAAGAAAAAGCAACCTATCTAGTTATTCACTCTGAGCGTCGCTTAATGTACTCCAATAATGTTTATAAGAGGCGTGACGCGGAGCACGCTTTTTGCTTCCCGTCCCCCCTCCATCGGAAACCCCCCTGCCCCTCCCCCGCAGCCGTTCCACTAAACAAACTTCACGCGGCCACGCCAAATCGATTCCGTCCAACCGCATCTTCATCGCAGCGTCAGCCCCCAATAATAGGAAATCACTTTTTACCATCGATCCACATTGTTAACGGATCGACTATGAAATTATGGCGAGCGGGGTTATATTGTTCCCGCATCGCTCCCACAGCTTTTGGCGAGGATAGGAAAATGTGTCGGCACTAAAATTCATTATACCACCGATCTGCCACGCTTTGTTTCCGTCGAACATCTTTGTCCGCAAATTGCCGTGATGGATCTTCCACATTACCCGCCAGCGTTTCGGCGATTTGTTAGAAAATTAGATTTCCGAAATAATGGACTCGGCGTTCGGGCCGAAACGAAACGTCCGTTGTGTTTTTTCCCCGCGTTTTATAAAAATTTTCGAAATTGGATACCTCTCATCTATTAATCGGACACGTCGCGAGCCGTTGGTTGTAAATCGAAAACGCTTTTCGCAGACTCAAGTTTGATGACCCATGATTGGAGTTGTTATGAAAGGAAAAAAGTCAGGACAAAAAGTTGAAATGGTGGTCTGTGGGCAATTTGAATGGTAGCTTATTGACGGAGGGAATAGAGCGGGAGTCGCGGTGACACGAGCCGCGCTCCAGCCAGGGGTCCACAACTTTCCATTTTCTTGTTCTTTTTATTGATTGGTTGAAACTGCGTCAAATCTTTCAAATTGCGTTATTACGCAATATAAATTGCGTAACAACGCATTTCAAAAGATATCTATGGATTAAATATAGTTCTTTAGTAATTGTTATCATTAATAGCATTATTCTGCATTGGCCTTTAACAGTTAATTGTTAAATGGGGATCAGTTTTTGCATATCACATTCTATAGTATCCCATTAAGTTCACACACGCGCATAATTTGTTCGGTAATATGAAAGACGAGCATTCATAAATTTATAAACGCAATGGTTGAATACCTCTGACCGGGGTCCGCGATCATCCGGCTGCTTGGAGTACAAATACATTTTACATTAGCGCGACAAACGGTGCTATCAATGGGGATAGCGAGAGAAATAACTCTCATTTGAGGTTTCCGCGGTCAACGCGAGCTAGATTCATACTTTTTATGAGCAAGCCGGATGCACCATCGCCTCTGATTCAGCCGAAGACTGCGACGCCACCACCGGCAGGCTTTAATGTAAATATAATTCCAGCTTAATTGCCAACACTAATAACTTTATAATACGAGCGGAGTCATTATATTTGTATCAGTGTGGGTATGGGAGAGCGAAATCATGAATCCGAAGTGTTGTTGCGAAATAATGCAACATTAAGTTAATAAGTGTTCGCTCGTAATTAGCGGAAATCGGCTTACAACAACAACTTGTAATGGACTTAATATAGCACAAAACACGCAGAAATTTAAACTAGATAAAATTAGATAAAATAAGGACTAATTGGGAAATTTCATGGTCCGTATGATGCATTAGTGCAATGGTACACAACAATGTTTTAAAAGATAATATGTTTTATAAGTTGTCACCTAAAGATTTAATAAATTTACGCTCAACGTGTTGGGACTTAATTAAATAATTTATTTATTTACGTTACAAATAAGGTAATAATGAAAGTCATTACCGAGACCTAATGATCGTTGAAATGTACAACTCCATTTACTAGGGCGATCAATTAAACTTATTCGTGAAGGCTTGGTGCAATAAAGAAGTGGACTTTCCTTACATGGGTAAGGTTTACACCGAAACGGGCAATGTATCATTACATTATGGTCGCAAAAACAAAATGGGGAACGTAGTTTGACGCTAACGCGGTAAAATATGGCGAGAAATCAACAGATTTACGCCACAAGTTGTTGCTGCATAGGGCTTTATACAATTTATGTCTTAATACACTCTAGTTAGCCGTACTTTTAATTTATGCGAGTCATAAGAATAGAAAAAACTCGGTTCTTTACATTGTATATACTCGTACTTTACAGTATTAGCAACATGAGGCAATAAGGATACACGTGAGAAAATTATTGCCCGAACCGGGAATATTTAAAATAATATGAACCGTTTTTATTTTATTTTTAATCCTTAACTGTATGACCTATATCATAACAATATTTTTATTTACGAAACGCTTATTTAATGAATGATCCTAACATATCGTTATCGATATTTAGAAATTTAAAGGAACGATCAAAAATCAATGTTAGTGCAATAACGTAAGTTGAAAGGAAATTCTGTGCTTTTCTCATCAAATAAAAAGACCATAGGATATTCTTAACAGTTAAGCATACGATTATAAGGTGTAAGGTAAATCGTGAAAGATAGCTGGAGCTGAATGCGTTGTCTAACACAAGGCATTCAGCTCCTAACAAGGTCTATGGGATTTAAGTTTGGATTATGAGCTTGCGTTGCATGGAGCTAATACCTATATCTTGAATATAATATAATATATGCCTTGACCAAATGGACACTATGGTACCGTGCATAAAAATTAAATTTGCACCCATATTTACCGTTTGACCAGAATGCTCATTTAAAATCTTCTCTACGTATCTATCATCTATATCATCAATAACTAAGTTTCTATCATCAATAGCTGCGTTCTGCTGGTCGTCTACATACTTTTCACCTCCCGTCGTGTGAAATCAGGACTCATTCGAAATATAGGCTTGACCTATCCTCATCAAACTGTAACCTGGCAATTTGATTCCCTCTGAGATATTTGCTGACCTTTAAGGCTTTATATCACGTAATCATCGTAGAATCGTATCAGAGCGCACATAGTTGTGGTGAATTTCTTGATGCCTGTTTCAGACTTGAACAGCCACGTGATCTGGATTTTTTAGCATAGTGCTTACGACGGAGAGGTCTTTTAGTATAGTTCTTGGCCTTGGCCTACCGTTACTTGGTTTTTTTAATGTGAGAAAATGGCAAATAAAGTTCACCTGATGTTAAGTGATACCTGACGCCTATGCAACAGGGTTGCAGAAGCTTTGCCACCTTTGAATAAAGGGGGCCCCGGCTACCCCACTCACCAGACGAAACGGTGATATATAACACACACTGGTCTCACGAAATCGTTGGAGTGCTCTTTCAACCGTAGATAAAGATACTTCTACTGTTCTAGAACTACTACGCCGACTTAATTCTTCTTGTACCTTATTAATAATCTGTGTACATTATTAATAATCCGTATACATGTCGATTCGACAATGCGATTGGTAATCTTTGTAAAAAAACTTATACCCAAATGAGTGCGAATTAAACAAATACGATTATTGTAATTTTCTTGATTTTTGTCATTTAACCTACGTAACCTACGTATTCTCATACGAGCAGCGTCTCTACTAGGTTTAACCATATATTATAATACCTTATTATATAAATTAAATCACTAAAAGTAAAAGTTTGTTAAACAAAAACGAACCGACTTCATAAGCGCTAGAAAGTTTAAAATAATACTAACGCCCGGTTTCCAAAACACAGATCGTTGTAGAACTTAAGTAATCAACCTCACCAATGTCAAATGGCATTTAAAATGTCATAAGATCATTCTGATTAACTTAGAGAGTTTAACCATCCTTTTGGCAACTGGGCGTGAATCTAATATAATCAAATCTTCAAAATGTAGCATATATAACCTTACCTACCTAATGTCTTACAAAATTTAATAATTTTTGGAGCCGGTGCCAAGCCAAGTATTTCTAATCTGAGCATAAAATCATTTAACTTTGTTACACAATTTAGGTGGATTAGATACATAGTTAACAACAGTTAAAATACCAGTATGCAGTAAATATCTTTTCATCTTCCAGCTGTCGCGAAATGACCTCTCTGAACAAAGAACAAGGTAATTATCATCCGCGAAAGGAAGCACCTACTGAGCAGATTGTCTTTTGGTTTCGGGTTCGTAATAACATATCTAGCTTTCATCACCTGTGGTGTCATACAGCATTAGAATTAACCCCGTTGAACTTTTGTAACATTTCGCGACACGACCACTGTGAAGGTGTTTCCAGCCTTCAGTCCAAGTATGGGGAATTCCTCTGATACAAAGCTTCCTAACGCCTATATGGTTGTGTAATATTTATTGTATTTTACTCATTCCAATGCCTAAGCTTGCCCTAATCTGCTGGTTGGAAACTCTCTTAACTTCCTCATGTCTCAACTTAATCATGCTTTGCACAGCACTGATGTCACTGTTGAAGGAAGTCCCCCACTCAGATCATTACTAAGATTACTAGGCCCGTGCTAATTTAATCAATTGTAAACAATGGCACGGGATGTGGTTCATTATAAAATGCCAATGAAATCTGTCATAGCTTAGTTGTTGAGTTAAACCACAACGAAAGTCGTTTCAAATCATGGATCGAAAATATTCTCGCGTAAAATTTTTTTTGAAACGCTTTTTGAGCTGTAACAAGACTTTTGGACTTACGCTAATTTACAGGAACAAATGAAAAATTATGATTATATCGCATTAGGTTACCAAGGAGTAACTTTATATTCAACATTTAAAAGAAAGTTTTATTGACCATGTTTCTAACTGGCCTGTTCTAAAAACTTTCTGTGTCACCCTGATATATGATAAAATGAACGTAAGTAAAACCATTCCAATTCTGCCTATTTTATCACCCGATAGCTTGTTCTAATACAGCTACGAGTTCCTGCTTGTCAGCGACACTAGAACTGCTTGCGTATATCCCGCCCTAGTCACAGCTTAATACGTTTTGTATTGGCGTGTTCCAACGCGATAGCCGATTATGACATGCCACGACATAATTGCGTCCACGAGCCTTTAGATTAGGCGGCCGCTAGTTCCCCCGGCACCGCACCGGGGAATTTCCCTAATTCAATAATCGTATGACGTGACCATGTTAGCTTAGAATAAAGTCGTTCCGAACGCGACGAGGCGTTTTGTGTGCCTTTCCACTTTGCCCGACACTTTAAACAGTGTGCTCCCTAGCACGCTGTTTAACGTGTCAAGTTAACTGGTTCGATGGGGTATATGATTAATTTTATTTCAGTACTGTTCACTGCAGTCGTAATGAAACATCTCTGTCGATGTTCCTTCTATTCCGAAAAGGCCTAAATGGTCAACTATCAAGAAAGTATGCTTTGAAAGTTCTCAATAATGTGCTGATGGCGTGCACCAACTTTGTTTTTAATTAATTACTTTCTCCTATAGTCACTATTCTACGTTCATGTCATGTCTGAGATCAGATCCTGACCTTTGGGTTTAATAAACGTATTGAGAAGAATATAACTTTTTTGTTTCAACTTCATTACTTTCGAGGTGGAAACTAGGTCATCAGCTTTTGTGTTATACTACTAAAAGTTCTCGGATATCCGAGCACGTCACTGAGGTTTATTTCGATTCATTTGATTTTTGCATATTGTTTAACGACATATGCGATTGCACTTCAATTGGAGTTTAAAGCTGATATACATATATGCTTTTATCATACCTATGAATATATACTCCTGCATATAATCCTGATTCTTCCAGCCACATTTGAAGCAAATAAATAAATATTTACAGACATGTGTTATTAATTACAAGAGTAAACTACGAGTTAAGTGTTTTTTATAGAAAGCAACACATATCTTTATGTCAATTAGAAGAAGAAAACAATTGCCCACTACGTAGCGGTTATGAACGAAGTGTAAGTTTATTTCAAAGAAGGCTTGTGCTACAAAAAGTTTGCTATGAACAATTCCTTAAGTTTTTATCGCGTCATTTTAATCAGGTATTAATCAATTTTTAATTAACTTCTGTTCAATTAAAAGTCGCTCACGCAATGCTGGGGTGAAAAGGTTGCGTTACACTTAACTATTTACTATATTGATAAAGCCTAAGCGATACGTTCGTTGACAAATTGCTGTTATTTATTTAACCTGCTTTTCGCGTTGAATGCGTACGAAATTTAATTATTAAGTTTTTAATCCATTAGAACCTAAATTTAATTAAAAATTTATAAAAACACAGGCAACATTTAAGTGTGAAAGTTATGGACTATTAATACTGACAAATTTACTTAAACATACTTTTCTTTTGCAAATAAATACAGGCAATATAAAACACCGTGTCTTATATTTTTCCAGTAGTGAAATCGAATCGATACCCTCACGCATAATGGACAGGTCTACTAGCCATAACGCTCTACTAGTCGTCAATATTTCATCAAGTTTATAAAGTTCAATAATGTTTTCGATTTCCAGTTTGATGGTTTATGTTAATCTTTTATAAATCCTCATTAGTCACTGGTTTTTATTCCACATAAAGCACCTGCATGGATGTAAATATGCGTTAGTGAATTTTTGATTTAGTTGTTTGAATATGCGGTTTTGCTACAACTGGGTGTTCACAAGTCCGTCAGTATTTTACCCGGGTTCGCCGGATGTTAAGTTATAACCGCCGCCCATGGAAATTTACAACACCCGTAGGATAGCAAATGCGTTGCCACCCTTTGATAAATTGCGTCCCGCTTATCTCACTAACCAGCAGAAACGCAAAAGTATAAAACTTCCAATTCACGACGGTCTTCTGTGGGGTAATGGTACTTCCCTGAACGGACCTACCCATTAATGCAACAGCGAAGACTGCTGCGTTTGCGTATTTAACATTGAATTTCCAATAGTTACTTGAATTTCTATTAGAAGTGAGTATTACTTAGTCCACAACATATTATAATATATAGCAATAATATAACATATTGCTTGGCCCCTATACCTTTGGAACCTTGGAACGATCATAATACCAAGGCTTAGTATAAGTAGCTAAGGAAATAGCTATAACTGTTTAACTGTCAAAATGTATTGTTGACAAATTTAAATTGCAACATAGTATATATACAAAATATCAAATTATCTTCGTTCCTATTATATAGAATAATAATAATAATGCTAAATAATCGAAATATCTGGATCTGGCTCACGAAGTGACCGACATGTGGGGTGGTGTGTCGACCAAAATTATCCCTATAGTCGTTTCTGCGAATGGTTTAATCCCAGTCAGCCTCTTCGAACATCTGAGGCGACTGGGACTCCGGGAGAGATCGCTCCAAGCTCAAATGCAGAAAGCGGTGCTCCTCGATACCGCCCGTATCGTCCGCCGGTTTCTTTCCCTTTCACCCTAACCCTCGGCCGTTTGGTCTCCTCTGCCGAGGGCTTCCGTCTGGTTAGGTCCTATTTGTGTATTATATATAATATTTATATCTATAAGTCTATTTTTATTTATAATATTTGTTATATATACAGTATATATGTTTCTTTTTTATTTATAGACGACAAAACAAATGAATATCCCCCATAATGATAAATAAGTCTTTTCGTATTAAAAATGTCAAGAGATAAAAGGAATGCGTCACCGAATAAGCAATTATTTGTGACCTCGAAACGTCTAGTCTTTTCATATTCAAATACAACTCTATAACGACCATTGCCTTGCATTAGAGGGTAATTTCTGAGGAACATTAATCCAATAACGTCAGGCAATAATACTTATATGATGTTGTTGTTCTAACTTTTGTGGTTTGATCGGTTTATAGGCGGACAACTAGATTGGATTGTTTCATTCATTCATAACTTATTACTAATGTGGGCCATTTCGTTGTTTGGAAATTATTAAGGAATATTTTGTGACTTAACTGCTTACCTTGTTATTTGAACGTAAACAACTCTTTTTCCTTCATAACGTTCGCTATCAAATTGAGTCGAGTTCAATATTTAAATTGTAATTTTTTTATTTTTGTGCAGTAAGTACTCTTGATTATACAACACAAACCCTAACTTTTTTAATGTATATATAGGTTGCGACATAATATCATTCAATTTAGACTTCATTTCAAATAAAATTTCAATCTTCTATTCGGTTAATCAGTTAAATTAAAAATATAAACGAGTGATGACAGAAGTAAGTAAAATCGGTATAAAACATACTCATGTTAAGAACCACACGGCTTATAATCATAGGTTATATATTCAGCTTAATGAAAACTTGGTGAAGTATTTACTTTTATCGATTTATCTATTATTGACAGACAGACAACTTAATACCAGTCAACCTGGTACTTACGGACGCTTGTACTTTATTTCGTGCTGTATTAGGACTTACCTACTAAATAATTTTATGCATATTTATGTAATAAATTTCATACTGGTGTACCATTAAAAAATTATATCCTTAATATGAAAAATTATTCCTACGTAGGATGTAAAGAAATAATTCACGAAATTAATCACGGCAGAGGGTTTATTCAAAACTGGCAACTGAGAATGGAAAACAGAAAAATATAATTGTTATCTCTGAGAGAGTATGTACTTGGTGTTACTCAGTGTCACATACTTAATTGCGGTGATGTAAGATTCTTATCCTAAGATTTTTTTTATATAAGACATCCCTAACAATGTTGCCTTATTATAAATATTTTATTATATAAAGAGGTAGAGACTTCTATCAATTTGATTTCCGGTAACATCCGGTTTACCACCTCAGCTATATTGCCTGTTACCATTCAAACAACGTTGTATACGTACCGTCAGAAGTACAGCCAGTAAGAAAAGCACAAGATAGCCAAGGGACAATGAAACTCTTCGATCTCAGTGTATCTTAACGTCAACAACAGGCGGTTGTTACAAAATAATGTGCTGCGGATCTCCGAAAAGCGTGCAACCCAGAAGCCTAGTTGTTAATCGTCGAGTGTTGCGACGGTGCGGTGTAAGCGTCGACTAATGTTATTTTAATACATGCCGGATAGTTCCCCGGTGGGCAATTTGGCAGGTAGCGGCGAAAAAAACCCATTTGCCCACTCACCGTGTGTGGCTTGATGGTAAACTAATTATTTGTCGTGTTTTTTGGCCCGCTGAAGGGTTCGGAGGGCGGTGGAAAAAACCGTTTGAGGTATCCGAGCTCTGTGTGTTTTCGAAAGGATTTCGGTGACGAACTCGGTGGCGGTAATGTAATATGAGTTCGGTTTTGATGCTCATCGTTATGCGACAGGCAGGAGTTGTTACTACGTTCTTTTAATGTTACGAATCTATATCGATTGGATGTGGGCATTAGAGGTTTAAAAGGAGAAAGTAATAACGGATTTCTGTTCATTTAAAGCGCAATGTTAAGACACGATGGCACACCAGGCTAATCTCATTTGATGCAAAAATTAGATACGAAAGTGACCGATATTTATAAATATTTATCAATTACTTTTTCAAATCAAAACGTTGCTAATTCTGATTTATCCGACAATGTTCTGAGTAAATCTACTGAGTTCTCTTTGTAATGACTACCTTGCTCACCTATTACATAATACAGCTAATCAAATAACATGTAACGCATCAAAGATTAGAGTTGCAAATTTAATTAAATGGATGTGGAACCAAACTCTACTATTTAAAATGTACTGCTTTTCGTTAATTATTAGTGCGTTCAAGACTCATCCGAATTCTTTATTTTGTATATTCTATGCGTACTGTGCGATACATAATGTGTTTGGTACGCAACTACTGAATAGGGATGTAACAAAAAAGGGTAAAATTAGGGAGTGTGACGCGTTTAGTGCCAGCCAACAAATTGATTTTTATTATAGACTCGACGTATTACGCCTCGCATTTGAAAGGGTTGCAACTGATTATACACGAAAGGTGGCTGAATTATAAAGCCATTGCCACGCGGTTTCCTGTTAATCGCGCAACGAATGAAGTCACACGTTTTTTACAGATTAATATACTAATGGCAAACGCATTTATATTGTACCTATATAAAATTGTTTGGATAACACAACTATTGCAACATTAATCTATACATTTGCTATATTTTTTTTATTTGCTAATATATTTTCATAGTGTGAAGGTATTTTTTTAAAGTTAATTGCTTTTTTAGTGTTAGTCTCTGTACTCGAGAAGAATTTAAATTGAAAATTTTAATAGATAAAAAAATTCAAAGTTTTCAGACCAAGAGTGATTTCCGTTTTTACAAATTTTCATTGTTGAATGTTCTTTGTAAGGTGTTATATGCTGTAAAGGATTCACACTAGATGGCGCAAAGCATTGTTAAAATGGACGTAGATTGATGTCGAGATTATCGCGCCGTGAAATTATCGACTACTTACGAGGTTCTAGTCACGCCGCGCCGAAAGTTTTTGTTCTTTTATCTACAATAATTTACAATTGAGAAGGTAACGAAATTTCGTATCCATTCCAACATGCACCTTTGTTTTTATTGTAACCGCAACACCTAAGGCTCAAATTGCCCGCCATTATTACCCCCGTTCTAAACTAATTACCACCGGTAACGTTTAACAACGCAACGCGACCAGAGTTTTCCAAGAAAACGTGGCTACAATCAACCCGATAGTGATCGAAGCAAAGTGACAATAAGACACGTATGCACACCTTGTGCCAAATCGTATTTTAATTAGCCAGATAAGACGTGCCATTAGCTAGTAAATTGCCCGCGGAGCCGTTTGTTTTATTTCATTCCGCCTTATCAGATGCTGTTGCATCTTGTTCGTCAAATTGCTGGAACGCAATCGTCGGTTCTTAAGTCGAGCGAGTGCAATTGTTAATTTCTAAGTGTTGCAATTTGTTTTAAACTAGGAGTAAAATTAGAAAGCGCACGATAATAAAACTTTGTCGGCTGATGCCACAAAGTGGTCGTTCAGAAAATTGCGTGAATAACGCACGGTGGTTGACAGCCAACCTACAAGGTGGTATTGACGGTATTAGGCAGTTTGTTGCGGTGTACGGTGGTGAAAATCAGAAGCAGGTATTAATCCGAACAACTCCTGAACACCTCGTGATAAACTCGATGGAAAATTTAAAGAGTCACACCGTCTATTCGTTAGGCCAAAGGGTTAAGGTGGTAAAGCGGATTCGAGCAGCTCTCACATACAGTAAAAAGGGAAAAGTTGCTAAACAAGTACCTATCTTTAGATTAATAAAAAGTATTTATTTCATGCTAGATACTAACTCTCAACATGAAGACGCTTACCTCGAACATAAATCGAATACAATGTAGTCGTAAAACACTTCTTGAAGTGTCAAAATGTCTATTCGCATATTTCGTTTATCTATTGGATTTAAATTAATTAACTTATACAGTATTTCAGGATTTTTCATGGTTAAAGCTAAGGATAGTTAAATTTGTAAAATTTTAAAATTTCCTCGACTACAATTGTCCTGCTATCAATGTGGCCACTGTTTGATTCGAAGTTGAAAGTTGAATTAGTTCATAGCTTGAGCAATGTTTTGTTATTCCATTGATCCAAGTAATTTCTTCTTTTATCCGTAAGAGACAGGTTCCAGTACCGCAACGCGGAAAATCTTTGTGAATTATCTACAACATCACATCCTAACTTTCATAACAGAAATAGAGTGTACACTAGGAGGTAAAAAATAAAATTGAGAAAACATCTCCTAGGAATATGTTTAAATTTATTTTTATTTGAGAAGGTGGCAATCAAATTGGCTTTATGATAATTGATATCTGATGCATTGCATAAAGTAGGCCCCGGTTACATTACTCACCAAACGAAACGATGAAGTTTAACACTTCTACTTCACGCCGGTCTTCTGTGAGGTCATGGTATTTACCCGGACGGATCTGTCAATTTGTGCAATAGAAAAAGAAAAGAAAAAGAAAAGAAATATTTATTTGGTACATAACAAACAAAACATAAAATAGAAACAAAATAAAAATAACAATTAAAATTTAGAAAATAGCTGAAGTTGTTGCGTGGCCTTACCACAGTTAAAATATTAAGTCAGATGGGAGAAGGTGGCAAGTGAGCTTGCGGTTCACCTGGTGTAACCGCCATCCATTGGCAACTGCAACACCCTAGGGTTCCAGACGAGTTGCTACCTTTAAATAAAGTGGGAAGTGGGCAGTGTACAATTTTTTACCCGACTGCCCACTGGTAGTTAAATATTTTCACTTGGATAAATTCTTCTGTGAGTAAGTGTATCCTTTATCTACGAGTATTAAATACATTTAAGCTCAAGTATATTGAATAATTAAATTATTTCGAAAAGGTTAATTTGGATATTATTTAATAGGAAAGTTTGATCTATTTGTTTACCTCAATTGAATTAGACTATGTTTCGCCTGTCTCGCATTGTAAGGTGTATTGTAAGGTTTAATAAAAATATGAAGGGAAACAAAGTACATTCCTAGATATTAATAAATATACTATAAGCTTGTCTAAGTACAGTGTAGTGGTTGATAGGGACGTTACCGATTAGAACGTTCCCGCATTGTTGTGACATCGATTTATTTGGGATGGGAATTCCCCGCGCTCTACATCCTCGCATTATGTTCGAGATACGAACATTGCTCTGTCCGAGTGGCGTATAGGTGGCTCCGGATTCCCGCATACCAACGCCACGTTATCTATAAGAAGAATTCAAGACGGGAGTCACTATATCAGACGTCACTCCGTCGACATTATTTTTACGGAGGTCCACATTAAATGTCACCAATATTAGGGTTCTGTGGGTCATTACAGTAAGCCTGTGATACAGGAATTATGTATTTAAAAAAAACTGATATATTTGGAGAAATTTTAAAAGATTTACTTTGATTCATAAACCGGTCAGCTCTACATTGAAGTTTGTAAATTTATTTAAGTAGTAATGTAGCATAAATGATATCATTTAACGCCTTACTCTAGTAGTAAAATATGTTGTTTAATGGCGCTGATAGTTGTGACGTTTTACAACCGTAATAAATTTACAGAACCCTTGAAAAGCGTTTTGTCTCGATTCGTTGTTTTTTTCGCTTTTTTCATCTGTGGGGCCGCGCGTGCGCCCTAATGGGTCCCTGTGATAACTCTCACTTTTAAAATACCTTTATTCCTGTGTCACTGCGTAAAAGTTTTTCATTGCTCCGATCGATTAAGAGCCTTATATGTATCATAGTTAAATATTATTTTCCTACCATTGGCGTGCCCCTTTAAATTCCAGAAACATAAGTCATTTGTAAAGCTATCTGCACTTTATTTATAAGCAAGATTTGTGTACTTCTACAAATGTTTTTATTTAATACTATTGCATTTGTTTACAAATTCTTCAAATTCTTAACAGTTTTTGTTGCTTTTTTTTTATAGGAGTGATGATTCACACGCCTTATTGCTTGCAATTTTATAATTCTTCTATTATAGTACTAATGTAAGATTATTTTCATAGTAATTTCACGGGTTGTGTGTGGTTATTTATTCTCTTCATATGCAATTATTTATTTTTATATTAAAATTTTTGAATGATGGAATAAAAAATAAAAAATCTTTTGAAATGATATATTTAAACGCAATTTCATTTTGCTGTTTTTTTAAATTGTTATTTTTCTCTGTTATGAGTTTGATAACGAATTTTTTTGGGGAAGAGAACATGCTATCAACTCAGAGTAATCTCAAAATGAGTTTTGCATATTATATAGAACAGTCGAGGTTACTATCTACTATATCTATTTATAGGCAGTAAAATAGGTACCAAACGACGTTCAAATTCTTTTTTTAATGTATAAATTAATTATTCCAAATATGTGATGATTATCATAAATGCCTCTCGTCACAAGTACATGTTTTTTCTTAAATCAAACACATTTATAATTTTATGAATAACAGAGCAAATTCGAATAGCATTCAGATATGAAGGCAATGAAAGCTCAACTTTGGCCCAACAAACAAAATATCCTTGCACCATCAATTAAAATGCCGCGCAACATTTAACCTACAATAACAAGTTAACCCTTAGATGTATTAATTATAGACTCATGGAATTGCCTTAATGTAGGTAGGCATTTGCATATGGTCAGGTGTTATGACGAAAAGACTGTTTGACGGACGGTCAGGTGTTATGACGGATAGTTTAACGGTGGTAAAGCTACGCAGCAGCCTCGGCTGTTGCATGAACGGGCAGCCTCGTCCGGGTAAGTACCACGACCTCACAGAAGACCGGCGTAAAGTGGAAGTGTAACACTTTCGCGTTTCGTCTGGTGAGTGAGCTGGCCGGAGCCCAATTTTCAAAAGGTTGTCCAACGCATCTGCAACCCTCGGGTGTAGCAGATGTCCATGGGCGGCGGTATTCACTTAACATCAGGTGAACCGTCTGCTCGCTTGGCAACTTTTCACATAAAAAAAAGAACTCTCCTGCATCAACAAGTTATCGGCTCTATCGTCATTTGCGCATTATTAACGGCCCTGTCAAAATTAGCTTCAGTGTCTGCGTCTTTTGCCTAGTAGCCATTACTTCCAGACCTCGGATGATGAGGAATGTGGACGCCAATAGGGGTCTTATCAAATGGCGGTAGCGTTTGCCCGTATTCCGTAAGTTCATTTTGATTTATATTTCAGATCTGAAGCGGAATTACTACAGAATTTTTCTACTAGTTCAGTTTAATTGTAAACGAAAAAGGTTTTTATCCGAAGTTTCCTATTTATAATGCGT
Source organism: Iphiclides podalirius (assembly GCA_933534255.1). NCBI lineage: Eukaryota > Metazoa > Arthropoda > Insecta > Lepidoptera > Papilionidae > Iphiclides > Iphiclides podalirius. The sequence goes on from OW152816.1 coordinate 3,957,905, forward strand.
TCGCTTCAAATGCTCATGGCTTAAAAGCTGTTAAGTGTGACGGTTTAGTAGCGATAAGGTGCCTAGCAGTCAGTCATATTATGTTCAATAATTTAATAACTGTAAAAATATAAAAAAAATATACACATGTTCATTAATATGTAGTTGAAGGTAAAAGAAATGGTCACTTTTAATGTCACTCTAATCAAATATTAACGCATTTAGAAATTGTCCATTTTTTATTTGTTTTAACCTAATTATATGTATAAACCTCCCAATAATCTATATTTTCAAAATTATGGAATTAATTAAATATATAAAACTACTTCATCATATGAGTTAATTAGTATCCTTATTATTGTTATAGAGCATTATAACGTCAAGAAAAAAAATAAGAATGCAAAATTTAACGCTGTAAGTCCATAGCCATCATAAAAATGACTGCTAATTTGATAAATTGTAGATGTTACTTCACATAAATAATTCATACATAAAATTTCGGAAATATGAGGACCATTTCTTAAGTTATATTTAATTTAATTTAGCGTACTATTTAAATTTCTTTAATTAAACAAGTATAATTTAATAAAAACGTCTCGTCAATTTATTGATATCACTTTGGTTTTTTAATTATTGTCTTAATTTAATACGTTTTCATTATTAATTTATTCCTCCAATCTGCACTCATTCACGGTCAGGGTTTAATAACATTTTTATTAAAACAATATTTTTTTCTAAAACCTATGGAAAATTCTCTATATATTAAAACAATGCTAGAACAAGGTATACAATACATACTATCTCAAAACAAATACCTGCACAGGTGTGGACATCGGTAGACTATGTTAGAATGAATCTGACAGCCAAACGTCACTGACGCCATCTTGTTGGGAATATCGCTGTAAAAAACTTATCTGGGCGCCGTCTATATCGGGCATGACGAGATCTGTTGCTTTAGAACTTGTATGGAGTACCTACCATTTTGGAACGCTGTTATTACTTTTTGCGTTTTAAACGTAGCTGGTATTGACGTATTAGCGTCATTATTAATATAAATCCGCATCAAGGAGGATCAACAGTGATTGGCGGTCAAAGCGATGAACGTTATAAATGTCATTCGTTCTTACACGATAGCTGCGTGTGCTCGGTGATTACGAATAACTTCAATAATGTAAATGGACTTATATATAAAATACTAGCGACCTGCCCCGGCTTCGCACGGGTGCAATGTGTTATACATATAGACCTTCCTCTTGAATCACTCTATCTAGTAAAAAATTATTACAAAATGACAAATATTGACATTAATATTTATGCGATACTAACGTCACTCAATTGTGTTGTCTTCCCGGAACCTCTCCACTAACACTTAAACTTTATGGTATGGTATTAAAGTTCAAATTGATTTTTAAAGTCTTATTGCGCATCTTTTGCGGGAATATAGAAAATTTCATTGATTTTTTTAATTGTTTTCTCTGCGTAAAAACCATCCTCGTACTTTAAGGAATCGGTTCAGCTGTTCTCGAGATTTGCGCTTAGCAACACATTCAGCGATACATTTTTATATATAGAGAGAGATTACCATGGGAAAGTGTCGCGATTATATAATTTAACCCTCAAGGCTTTAAAGATACCTTGCCGCAGATGGACATTAGCTCTCAAGAAACTGCGTGATAGCTTTTCCACCAATGATTTAACATCGGATGCTTCGGTGATTGTCTTAGTACCCAACCATTGAAAGGACACCGAAGCCAGTCCAACGATGTCAGACATTTATTTTATGGCCGATTGATATTCACCTTGCTAGAGCGCTCCACGGACAGACAGTGTTTTAACGTTCGTGCCGACCATATCGTATATGGCGAAAATCGATAACGCAGTGGGGGAAAAAAAACCGAGCACCGATAAACAGCCCATATCAGTCACGGTCGCAAGCACTCCGCAATTGACAGGTGTATTTCTTGTCCGTTGTAATGCTATTGTGGTATCACCATTCCCCACAGTGAGGGCGGTTAGGACATGATATGCGGAGTTGCAATGTTATTGCGTATCTGTCTAGCATTGGATTGTGGTTTGGATTGTGCTTGTGGAATGGAGTCCTATTAATAAGCGCTTAAGACAGAATTTCACAAATTAACTAATTCAACGCCAGCGAAGCCATAAATAAAAAAGTATGACGGTAACGAAATGTACATTCATCCCCAATTGAATACCAAGCGGAATGTTGAAACAAAAAGCTCTATAAAGTTTTTTTTTAATGTAAAAGGAGGAAAAGATGTCACTCAAATAAAGTAAGCGATCATTTCCGTACACACTTTGATGAAATAATAGGCTTTTTTCCTGAAGGAAATGAAAATAAAAAAAACGTGACTCTATATAGTACTTGTTTAGCACATAAGTGAAACCCAATTGTTATAACTAACCATCATAACATATATTTCCTCGATTTTAAGCAGAAACGCCCTGTGTTTCAATGTCTGTCAATGATATGTCCGTTGAAGCTTTTAATAGTGTTCAGAAACATCGCTTATCATAAAAATAGCACGTGGATTTTTATTGTGATTTTTACAAACGGGAAAGAGTTTTAAATAAATATATTTACTGTTTTTTTTTTATGTCACGTATTTTCTTCTTTTTTTATACCTGTAGGTTAAATAATAATTTTTTTGTTCTCTTTTTCATATTTTATTACTATTGCTAGCTTTGTAGGGTACCTACGGGTTCTCCTTAAATGAAGTCTTGTTCGATGTTCTGTTTACCTTTAATTTAAATGGATAAATTAAATGCTAAATTAAATTTTTAAGTGCACTACTAAGTATTTAGTTGGTAAGCCTGTTTAAATAAATAAACATATTTTACTAACAAAATATTGTTAATGAAAAAAAATTTGAATTTTATTTAATGTATTGCACTTCTCACAATCAACATTGTCGTATAAGTGCGTTTACTTTATAAAATAATTGGAATTGTAATAATTACCATATTAGTGGTTAACTAAATAAATCATCAGTATATTTCCAACCACAAATCACCTTAACATATGGGTTTATTTTCATACAAATGTTAAATAAACAAAATTATGGTTTGTACAGAAACCAAAGTTGTGCTAAGCTAGTGTATATGTATAATTATGAATCTTAGTAACTTGAAATAAATGATTATTATTATAATAAGGATAAAGATGATAAATTTTATGTTTTACGGTTAGGGTTACGCACTTAATTCTGTCGTATCTATCATTTTTATAGAACAATCTAATATATAAAATTCTCGTGTCACGGTGTTTGTAATTGAGCTCCTCCGAAACGGCTTGACCGATTATCGTGAAATTTTGTGTGCATATCGGCCAGGGTGGAGAATCGGACAACATCTATTTTTTATCCCCCCTAAATGCTAAGGGTACACCACAAATTTTTTATATAAAATTTTTTGTTTTTATTTTTTTAATGACACAGCAGACAAAAATACATACAACCCTAAATTTTCATGACGTAGTGGCGGGCAGCAGCTAGTATTTCTCTATTTTTGAAAATTTAAGCTTTTTATTTGAAGATTAAATGTGTGACCTATTTGTTCTAGTAACGAAATAAAAATTAAAACTTTAGCGCATGTATTGCGAAAATTTAAGTGAAAATTCTTGTTTCCCTATCTTTTGCCTAGACTAGACCTAGCTAGACTCTAGTTCCTAGGTTCTGAACTGAAGAAATGTTTAACTTTTGATTTCTATAAGATAGCCTATAGGGCGAATATTTATTTATATCTCTCCTAATTATTATATCTATGTAAAAAAAATAGTCGACACATACTTTCGCTTCTTTAGGTTTTTTATATAGAGAGGAGGCATATAAATAAATATTCGCCTTATAGGTTATCTTATGGAAATGAAATTTAAAAATTATTAAACATCTTCATTTGACATCTTTATCCAGAAACATATTAATAGTATTCTTATTATAACATCCACCGCCACTTTAGCTACCGTCAAATGTATGCAATGTTTCATTTCGTAATTACAGGCGCTTTGCAAACTAGAGTGGGATAAGACAAAACACGCATCGTCTCAACAATTTATATGATGTATTAATATTTAATTATCGCTATGAACAAACAGAATGCGAAATGCGATTAAAAATTCATTAAGGCAATAGCGATCTTAGTGTAAGGCCATCTGTCATAGGCGTGCATGCGATTTTTAATCGAATTCCTTAACCGTAAGCGGCAATGTAGCTTGAAATGCTGTTAAAGGTGCTAGGACCGAACGGTTTGCTCCTTTTTTCATACGTTGAAAATATGTCAAAACAAAAGTACCGCGCAGTGCCTTAGGGTTAATGGCTAGGACTCGACTTTATACAACACACTCCTTGTTTGCTGATAGAGATTGCAAGAGAATATTTTTGCTGTTTCTTTGTATTTAACGCACTCTATAATTTTAACGTGAAGAGAGATTACTACTTTTGGTTTTAAATGTGAAAATTAAATTATGCAAACACATCTCATCAAGTTCATCTTGAATACCACATCAGCAGGCAGAGATAATTTAATAGATTCGAGATCGAATCTATTAAATTATCGGTTATCTATTAATCAACGGTTACACAACACGGTGCTAGACAAGTAAATTCACTGTAATTGATTGGAAAAAACATATCACCCTTTCGAACTTTGCAAAGAATTATCCTTACTCTTGCAAGAATGGCATACGTATCCAGGACATACTACGACCTCAGGTAAGGCCAGCGTAAACAAGAAATCTTTATACTTTTGAATTTTGTCTGATAATTGAGATAACCAGATGTGCCCATCTGCAAACATATGGTTGTTGTTGTGGACCATGATTGCCAATCATCCAAAAACAGGAGTGACTGCATGTGGTGAACAGAGAGCGTTGTAAACTTTTGGAACTTGTTTTAGACGAGCCTGCATTTGCCTTAAAATCGGAACATACTTGCCCAAACAACACCGCAGCTGCGGTTAGGGATATACTAGTTTATTTAATTACTACGTCACAACAGACTGGCCTTCGCCAGACGAGAATGAGTTCGAGCAATGGGATATGGCCTCGGGGTTCGTAATAAAGACGGGTTCCCGACCCGCAAATCCAATTTCTTAAATCCGCGATCTCGAGGCACTGTTAGGCACCGGGCAATCGAGGTGCATACAGTCAAGGAGTAGAAGTGTAATTGTTTTTAAATAATTTACTAATTGGTCTCAGAACCTTAAAATTAGAACAACTTACTAAAGAGAATGTAATGTTGAAACTTATTTAAATAATAAGTTGATTGTATCAATTACAGCATATCGGCCATGTTGCCTAAAAAATTACTTCGGTGAGCAGTTGATACGAGAATAACAACTTGTTTCTGTTATTGATTATAATTAAAGTTATTTTAAAATTGTGTAATTTCAGCATATTATACTCGTATCTTGTTGCATTTGTGTGTTAATACAAACTATATTGGTAATGAATGGTCAGTTGGTTGTGACTTTAGTTAGAAAAATTTTGTTTAGTCCAGTCTTATGACTTGTATTTATATTTGGTATTTTTTTATGACTCTCTCTTAAAATCTGTTTGTTTAGTAGTAATGCATCAGCTAGGTCGGGATGAAGAACTAAACCTAATGTTCGAATAAATGATGCTTTCGAAGAAGTACTTTTCAACAGCGAATTAGAATATATCATTAGAAAAGGTGTTTTATTGTTAGTAGGATTATTACTAAATTTGGATATCTCGTAAGTAAAATATTAAATTGTCGTATTTTTTTTTACAAAACTTTATCTAGACGCAAACTAAACAAAGGTTGTAATATTGGCACAAATTAACTGATAAATATAATTGAACAATATGGAAATTTAATCCACAATACCTGGCATAAGTGACAACGCCAATCGGGTATATTTCAATATCGATTTCGATATATTCGAGGGAGTATCGATTTAGTTGTTCACTGTTTGGACAGTCAAATTTGACCTCTTAATATTATCAATAAAAATTGTGGCATCCAAATATTCATACGTTCACTATATTCGTAATACAATCGAAAGTTACTGTCTATTATTATTTGTATAAATGTTTTGAGTTCTTTAACTAAATAGTTATTGCAAAAAGCCATCTCTGCGCTTAAAACTGTGCTAAGGATTTACTTTGTACAAGCTTACGTGACTGTTAGTACTCGAGTGATTCTTGTTTATCGTGTGTTCATTCTACAGCTCTGTCAGAGTCGACGCATTTTTAATCCGCGCCAATTACCACTTAATAAAATGGAACATTTAATTAATTGTGCGCTTCTACTGTAAAAATATGGCGTGTAGAACAAACGTTCGTGCGTAGCTTCTCTAAGGTTATGAATTAAGCATAGTGTAATTAAATATTTTAGACACGATGCTACAAGCACCGGCGGCTTTAATTGACTTTTCGGACGTGATATTTACAGATGAAGAGTATATCAAGGGACCTAAAATCGTAAACGTTAGTTCGCACACGATTGTATCGAAGGCAAGGTTTTAAATTTGAATTGAAGTGAATAATTAATTTTTGTAATGAAAAAGACTTTTTAAATAAACGGATTTAATTCTTGTAACGCGCTAATTGACCTCCTTCAGATCGGCTTTAAGACGAAGGGCATAAAATTATAAAACTAACGTGCTTTTTAACACATTCAATAACTTTAAATGTCTTTTAGTTTTCCGTTCCTTACGATATCGTAACGTATTTTTAGTTTGACCACATTGTCCGGGCGCTCGCCTTTAATTCAATATACTCAAGCAACCTGAGTTCAAGCCTCGGTGATAATTTTAAGTGCTGACGTTCACGTGCAAAGTGATGAAGGAAAACATCATGAGGAAATCTGCATATTTTCGAACTTTAGTTTTAGGTACAATATACTTGAACCGAATGGAAATTGAATTCACGGCGATGCAGGAGCTCTTCCATCGCTACGCCCACCGGGCCATCAATTTACATAGAACAATGGATGTATTTTTAATAAGCAGGTGGTCAAACAGTTTACAAAATATTGCAATAGGTTTCTCAACATTTGTGCGCTCTTACAGCGGATATGCTGGATGGAAAACAATTTATTTTTTAACTATAATATCGTTACGGTTAATCGGCTGACGTCTTGATTGACAACGTTTTGACTTGATAGTTTTGGAATATTATCTATTTTAAATTGCTAATGTAAAAAGTTCCTATATAAGAAAACTCGAACGACGCACTAAGGGACAGAACGATGTAAACCATCTTGAAAATGGTTTGGGCCAAAATCGTGGTACAGTTGTATTTTTGGTTGCGTTATATTCCTGAATAAAGGAACTTTCGGATAGTCTAGATGAAATAAAATATAAATCAGATTTACCTCATTAATTTGCACAGAAAACCTGAACTTTCATAATTTTTTACTTACTACATGATCTCGTCCTGAAGTTTGACACGTGATAATTTTTAAGTATCCATTAAAATTAAAGAGTACTTATTATATATTATTAGAGAGGTTAAATTCGGTTAAAAAATCTGTAAATTATCAAAAAAAATTGTCGTGAAGCAAGGAATTTTACCATCTCTGTAATTTTCAAATAGGGTTTTCGTTGTTGCCGAAAGTTGCTGAGGTTTATCATTTTTGTAATCCTTAATTATTCAGAATTCTAAGGAAGTAAAAAAAACCTGCGTCATTTCTGCGCCTTTTTAAGCTATAGGCAAAAGTGTCAACTGAGGTAATATTTTATCAAAACGAATTTTACGTTTTTATCGTATTATTGTTATGGCTTTATTATTATTAGTTGTCTATTATTATTTACTTGTTATCAAAATTCAATATACATCTTTACTTTAAAAAAAAACAAATAGATTTTTGTTGCGGTGAACTAAACTATGATAAGAATAACAGTGGGTAGTTTTCCAATCAGATGCGGTAATTTTTATCCATATAAATTTTTCTTTGTTAAATAATTCTTAAAACGTTTTGTATATTGCATTAAATATTATGTACAATAACAAAAAAAAATATTGTCTTAAGTTATGTTTGAAATTTTCTTTTTAAAAATTATTAAGAAATATAAATTAACTTGCTAAGTTTATTGTAACGTAGCTATTCAAGATTGCTTATACCAAAAATTCATGTCAAAATAACGAGAAACAAAAAAGTTACAGATTTTCGAGATGGTTTTGTCCTATAGTGCGACGGTCGAAGTTCCGGCCAATAAAAAGGGCACGGAGCGTAGAAAGCTGTTCAGTGGTGAACACAAGTGTAGAGAAGAAATGGAAAAGTGAAACTGAGAAGAGGTAGAGATGTGTTAGTGTGAGACAACAAGAGGGCGCCATCGGACCTGTAGAGTGTCGAAAAAAAGTGAAGATTAGAATTTCGCTTGTAATAAGTTATACAGCACGACATACCTAAAAGACAAAAAAGTTTTGTAATATTTATATATATATATATATATATAATTCTTCTGTACGTGAGTATGTCACTGAACTCCTAAACAGCTGGACAGATTTTTATGATTTTTTTATTTGTCTTCAGGTCGATTCGAGAATGGTTTAGATTCACATTCGTTACATTACATTTTTTTTATTTCTAAGTTATCGAATTTAAGTCGTGTGTACAGGACAACGTGTGTCCGGTCCGTTAGTTAAATTATAAAACGCTTGCTTTCTAAAATACAAAACACGTGATCATCATAAAGGCTAAAAACGCTTTGTATATCCTCCGTCGTTGCGATTGCGTCGCTCACTCATTTGCTCAATAAAGTAATTCAATATTGATTGGAACCCCATACAGTTCTCTTCAAAGAGCGTGGACCGCGTACTCGGCGAGAATTTCTTCCCTATCGTGACTTTCGAACGTAAGTCGAATAGAATCGGCGACATTTGATATTCCGCTAACGGAAACGCAATTAATTGGTTCAATTTCCATCGCTAGGGGAGCGTCATTTTGCAAGTCAATTCAGAAAGCAAGCCCTAGTGTAGATGACAACGATAACGTGTTATTGCATAACTATCATTTGCATTCATTAGCTTTTTTACAACTCGCTCCGCAAACCGTCTTCCCGCTTTTATTGTACCCTGTTTTTTTCACTGCTGCGCATTCATAAAACTGCACCTACTACCTACGCGCCTATTTATCTAAGTTATGATGTTTTATTAAAACTGCTCTGTGCTATTTTATTACTTATATAATAACACAGAGTACTCGTTTTCCCTTTCACCATTATTAATAAGTGACTTAAGGATAACTGTTACGTTAATAACCGGTTGTGTTAAAATGTGTAGGTAAATATAAGTTACTTTTGTTTTTATATATATATAGAAGAGTGAAAAGTCTGAAGAGTTAATATGTCGACAATCCTATAACAATTTACCCTCTTATATTGTTATCTTTTAATATAAAATGATATTGAATGTCAGTTGGATAGTAACTGTAGAGTTTATTTTCGCAATTTATTCTTGTGGTTGAATTCTTTTATTGCCATTGATAATTAATTTGCCATAATGCTTTGTTATTTGATAACTTTATTCTATAATAAGTTATATCCATAAAGTAGGCCCCGGCTACCTCACGCGGAAATGTAACACTTCCATTTCAGGCCGGCGTAAAGTAGAAGTGTTGCAGTTCTGCGTTTCGTCTGATGAGTGAGGTAACCGGAGCCTACTTTAATAAAAGGTGGCAACGCATCTACAATCCTAAGGGTGTTCCAAATCTGCAAAGCGGCGATTATCACTGAACATCATCTGAACTGAACCTTCAGCTCGCTTTCCGCCTTTTGGTTTAAAAAAATAATTTTTACGTCTCTGTGTATATTATGTTTTTAATAGAAGTTTTGATTGCTGTGAATATTGATAATAACATCTTTGTCTGAATTTTGGGACATTATGTGATGCTTTTAATCAGCCATTTAACCGTTTGTTTAATTTGATAAATATGGTGTTAATAGGAGAACACAAATCATAAATTAATTTAAAAGTTTCTATAAATTTATTGTGGGCATTATTACCTGTATTCATCTGCTACATGCCTGCACCTCAGAAAATGATAGTGACTCAATGTACGAATAACGTTTATCCATATTTTCTCGACAATAAGACGACTTCGTCGACATGTGTCACAAGAGACTTTTTTCGCAACAGGATATTTATACAACTGGTCATTGTGGTCTGATGATCGTAAGTTATCAACTTGTTTGTCTATGCATGTGTTACTTTTCAGTCTTATTAGTTCTTTTAACAATAAATAAACACTTAATAAGAGATTACAGAAGTCTAATGTCACTTTATGTTTTTCCGTTTATCAATATTGAAATCATCATATGAAATATTTTTTGTTTATTTTTAAAACACTCGCGTAAACTAATTTGAAGCTTATTGTCAAATAGTGAGATGTTATTAGTTTAGGCACTCTGTAAAGACATGTAATAATAGTTTAATAATTTGTGTGTTCAATCACAAATTACACGTACGTTCACAGTACTCTATGACTATCGTCACGCAATAGTTTATTACATAAGGTTTTGAATGATATACCTTTCCTTTACTTGTAGTATGCAAAGCTCTTCGTGTGATATTTTATGTATAAATATAATTTTAGGTGAAATATTTCCTTGTGATTAAAATAAAGATAAGATCCAAAACATCGTCGCGCCTGCCCATTTGTGCAACAACAGAAGCTGTTGCGTAGCCCTACCACAAATATATACGATCATACCTCTCAAATATTTTAGAAAATCAATAATAAATAATCATTTTTAACCTCCTTCCAATATGTTATATGTTTACGTGATATGTTTACGTGATATGTTTGAATGCTGAAACGTTAAGGTAGAATCGAACACTAAGTAAACAAAGAGCGACTTGTAAGTCGTTCTTTCCAGGTGATTCTCAACCCCTGCTATCGATGAGTCGACGACCTTGTGAAGATCGCGCCTCGCTCCGTCGGCGCATAGCATCCACTCAATTGACATGTCGATGGCCCCGGCATCGACGGGTCGTAGGTTCGATGCCCCGTATGATGATGTGTTGGTTATACGTTGTGATCTGCAGATAATTGCGCCGAGTGTTTGTCCATGATACTAATGGTAATAAATATCTATATAACGCTACAATTATAGTTTAAAGTTATATACACTATTACGGGGTTAAAGTTTTATGTTTTAAGAGAATAATGTAATACGTTCAGTTAGAAAAATTATTTGCGTAAATTAGATTTCTATCATCTGATTAATATATAATTTTTCGCGAGCCCAGTGACTTGTTTATTTCCCAGCACAAACAAAATCGAAAAGACAATAAATTATGTATTCGTTATTTTATAAGACAATTAAAAATTAGTTCATTAATCTGAAAAAAGATTTAAGTACTAACATTTCTACCTTACGCCGATCTTCTCTGAAGCCGACAGTTCGAGAGTTAAGCTGGTCATAACGGAACTTCAAAAAGCGCGGCTCTACCACTGTGTGTAGTTAAAAAGTAAAGACCTAAGTTTGATAAACTGGAATCTATAAATAAAAGAAATCGATATTTCAGGACACATTTTAACACAACGTTCTCTAGTCCCAAACTAAGCAATGCTTGTACTATGGTTACTAGATAAATGATTAAATACTTAAACATAGTTTTTTTTTGTAAATATGTATTTAACATATCATAAATATAAAAAACCCAGACACTAAACACTATGTTTATCACACAATATTTTTTCAGTGTTGGGAATCGAACCCACACTCTAGCGAAAAGGCAGGTTACCGCTACCCACTAAGCTACCCACTAAGCCTATCGATTCGTCTATGTATGTGTCCTTCGGTTAACCTTTTCTTTGCAATTAAAAGGAAAGCTCGCCCGGTGTCGTGGTCCGCCAGGCCCTTAATCGGTGTGCGGGGCGGACCAATTTAATCCCGGAAGCGTCTAGTTAGGGGCGAGTGACGTCACGGGGACTGGTACGGCGAGGTATTCGAACTCCGAGTGGATATCTGCAAATTTAACTTTTAAACCCTAAATGCGCCCCGTCATTGCCGTGTTCTAATCGTTTTTTTTTTCTAATTTTTTTTTCGCAAGTGCAAAAGTAAAATTGAACATGTAATTTATATACCTCTCTCGAAATGGCGGGGGAATAAAGAATTAGCGTCATCCACTTGTCATCCAGCTCGTTATGTTCTAACGAATGTTTTGTTAAAGACTAGCTGTGACCCGCGACTTCATCCGCGTGAAATATTAAATTAAAAAAAATCTAAAATAAAAGTAGCCTAAGTTACTCCTTATTATATTAGCTTTCTGCCAGTCCAATTCGATCCAGCCGTTTCAGAGATTAGCCGGAACAAACACGACAGACAAAAATTGTAAAAAAATGTTTTTTTGGTATATGTACCGTGTTGTATACACGGTACCTATATCGCATGCATATGCATTACGGTTATTTTAATATTACAAACAGACATTCCAATATTATTTATCTGTATAGATGACGCTTGCCCATACTGCGCGGCTTTTGAAAAATTGTTCCGCTTTACATTATATTATGATTATGGCATAAGTGAATATGACAGATAATATACAACGTATGATACGGAAAAAGATGGCAGTCAATAGAATTGCATTCTAATTACACCAATTGACGTAATTTGAATGCCTCAGTTTCGATGTTTGTCATATATATATCTTATTTATATATAAAAACATTGGTTCTAACAAACGAACAATGAATCTACATAGCATTATGCATACATGTGTTTTTATATACTAGGGTAAAATTTTTGCCGCTTAAGGCCACTATTACATTACAGTTTTAAGAGCCATATCAAATCGATAATTTTAAGTATGCTTACAATCTCAAGAAATATGCGACAATAGTTAGTTTTTAAACAGCTCTGAGATCAATTTCGTGAAGTATGCGGTAGGAGCAGTCTTAAGAGTGTGCTAAAAGTTGAACCAAATGTTTAACTTTGCTTAAGTTTTATCGAATTTTATCGTAACTATATATAGAAATACAGGGTCAACTTGTTGCAGTCGGTCGTGTCAATTATAGCGCGAAATTAATTATTATAATAGCCTATGTCCTTTGATATTTATTATATTATTTACTGCGAATTCGTATAATCGTTTTATCATCAATGATTGGTGTCAAGGAAGTGTCGTAAAATAATTAAAGCTCAACCACTCTAAACAATGATGCCTTGTACGTAGTTGCATCAGCTGACTATAAATTGAAGATTCTTGAGTTCAATGTTTGAGGAGACTTCGACTCATAATTCCTAGGTACTATGTACGTACATTATGGTGAGCATCCAATCTTCATATGATACTAGGTAGAACATTCAAGCTTCTTTCTAAAGTAACTTCATTGCAGATTTAAAAAGAAGTTTATTCTTTCCTTATTCGTTCCTTAATTTAAAACGTGGCAGTCTGCTTGAACTTTATGAAAAGCCGAATTATTAAAAGATTTAATATCAAGTTTATTTAATTTAGAATGCGCAATAATTGATTTGATGAACTTTATTACAACCGGTTTTTAATTTACTTTATGGAATCATATTTTATTTCATAAACGTATTAATTAACTTCATGTAAATGTATGATTTGGGCAAGTAATTATAGAGGAGAAAAAACATTGTTTTCCAAAGACAATTATGATAAAGCACACATGTTTATCTTTTAATTTTATTGTACCTACTGTAAATTTGTGATTTGGGCAAGTACTTAATTATAAAGGAGATAAAATATTGTTTTCCATAAACAATTATTATGACGCATAGACTTTTATCTTTTAAATTAATTCAATTTTTTTGCAAAAAGAATACCTAAAAGCAAACATATAATTAAAGCGCAGTACCTTTCATACAAAACGAAAAGGTAATAACTCTATGTACAGGTTACACAGTATTACGAAGTAGAGTTGGGTAGTTAATGTAATTAATATACTTTTTGCTAATCAATAAAAAAAACAGATGCAGTTATACAAAATAATGTACAGGCGTCGGAAGCGAAAAAAAAACTCACCATCGCTAGAGTTAGCGTTGCCGTCGGCGCTCCGTTCCGTGTCTTCAGCGCCGACTAGATTCCTTATGCTAAACGAACTGGTCTTCCTCGGGGGTGGCGTTACGTCGGGTGCCATTGCGGTCACCTCGCACGCTTGGCTTCCATTCATTAGGCACACCTGCCCCGTACCGTCCACAGGTACCGCAGTGTCTTCTTGGCCTTCCTCACCGCGGCGCATTGTCAAGTCCATCTTCCGTAGGTCCCTCGGCCGTACTTTTAAAATTAAAAACGACGCTACCGCGCGGGCTCAACATTGTCACGCCGCGTCGGGCCGCTCGTTCGACTTAATGCAAAACATATTTAATTCACTGTCCGCGAATCAAATTACAAACGAGGCATTTCGCAACCCGCCGGCGCTATTTCTAACCGCACACACAAAAAGGGGACAAAGTTTCAAGTGCCGTTCAACAGCGGAGGGTCACGCGCGGGAATTTTGACAGTTCGTAGAGGCGGTGGCGCGGCAACTGCTTTTTTTTTAAAGCTTGACATATGACGTCTGCGTCAGTGGGGTTTAGTTTCGAGGCGCGCTTTGCGACGTTTCGCGCGCACAACGCGCGCTGGCTCCGCGTCGGCGAACGCGACTGGCCCTCCGGCCTCCTCCGGCGAGGCGAACGGCGCGGCCCTCCCTACGCCTCGGGAGGCGGGGTCTCCGCCCCCCATTTGCACCAAGCGACGCAGCGAAAAGCGCGCCACTTTAAGCCGTCAATTATTACTTACGGAGCGAGAGATTTTTTCCACTCCCCGCGCCGATCTGCCTTAATGAGATGCAATTGTGTCAATCGATACGTTATGGCGGACCAACCTAAGTCCGAAACTCGAGCTTGTGGGTTCTGGTTAGCCCGCGTTAGCGATTGCCCGGTTTTGCGAAGCTTTAATGTAATGCAGACTGAAAGCAAGAACACCAGTTGAAATAAAGTAAGTTGGTCCGTTACTTCGACGACGATGGCGATACTGATTGTCTACGCTATATCACTTGTCAATCGTAAGAGAACTATAGAAGGTTAGTGTTATCGATTTATGAAGCAAATAAGGCGTGGATCTCTAGACATACTCGACAAAAAGGATATTAGTTATGGCAGCGTTTATATCACAGATGTAACGATAATATAATTTTTAATTGCTTACATCTATGTCGTCTTTCACTATTTTACAGACAGATTTTTTAATTATATATACCTTTAAGCATAGGTTCTATGTGTATTTTATGCAATAACTATTAAATTTATAACTACGACTTTAAACCGATTGACAGTCTAATCATATAACTCAAAATTAAGTTAGCCAAATGTTGCTGTTCAATGATGCCGACGAATAATCTTATTAAGACTTAGTATTCAAATAGTTTAAACAGGCCGCGGGGTAGAAAGGGAAACGTGGTTAATTACTTAGAACACATTCATCACAATTTAACCATAAATTGAGATACAATAACTGCAAGTCCTTTGTGGTATTGACAAAGTCTATTGCCAATATCCCTAGTACGATAGGGCCGACTGTCTCAATTGTTGTCTTGGTACACAAGACGATATTTCCTTACGATATTCTTGGCGAATTTGCTTGGTGAACAATCTGTCATATATGTGTTTAAAATATCGCATTCATTAGAATCACCCAAATTAATCACGTAAAGTGCTGCGAGCTATAAAACAAATTTTCCTGTTCGGTCAATCTTAAAAGAAGACAAAGAATATCTGTCATTTAGTTTTAGCTGTCATTTGTTTTAAGTATTTACGTTCAGGTTTTGTTAAGGATTTATAAATAATTTGCCAAATATTCGTTATAGAATTATTGTTTAATAATAATCAAAATGAAATCATCTACATTTAATCCGTCCTAAGTTAGTTTTAAACCTTTGTTCAATTGTTCTCTTTTATATGAAAGACGATATGACGATTTTTATTAAAATTTTTAATTGTTTAAACTCGAATGCATAAGTTTTTGACGGTCACTGTAAAAGATTTATGGTCGAAACATTTTCTGCGCTGTCTAGCATTAGATTTGATACTTAAAGGTAACTCGTCCATACACTAGGCGACTGAACTAAGCGGGCCTACATCCGCAGAAGAACAAAAATCCCAACAAATACCTACTTTATATTTAAAAATTTTATGTTTGCGGCCACCTCATGAGCAACTACGGTATGCCGACACTATCAAACGAATTTTTACATTGAATATTTGAACGAGAGGTTTTGTTGCATCTGCTATTGAAATTCAGGATAGTTCTTTAATTTGAGTGCTAATCAGCACTTTAATAAGACAAAATTTAAAATGTGATATTGATAGACAAGCTGCTGAGCAATGTTCGGTGCTGCTAGTATTGGCAACTTCGTTTTTTGGGTGAGATGCGCAGCCACTCTGTTTTGCATTTTTAGCAATTCTTATTAAACTCTATCGTATGGCATTTAGTTTCCATTTTGTATATATTCAAATTATATCATTAGAAAAATTGTTTTATCACGTCAATATATTAAGAAATTACGCAGTCAAATCGATATAGGTATATATATTACCCATTAAGATTTTTCATTAACACTATATTATATGGTTATAACAATAAACCGTAACATGTCTTCAGACCTAATTGAGCCATAGAATTCTGTGTAGGTACTTAGTTAGTTTCTTAGATTTTAAACGTTCTATTTGCTCATTTATCTTCATAGTCATTTCAATATAAGCTGTTACATAAACCAAATGTCGTAATCGTAACCATTTTCGTTTAATTTACAGAAACATATTGTTGATTTTTTTAACGACAATTTTATTTTTTGTCACAAACAAGCAACTAATGTATGTGTCGTAATAAATTGTATTTAAAAAAAAACCTCAAGGCAACCCTGGATAAGCTTAATGCACTTGATGCTGTTTCTATACCTGTCTTCTCAGTCATAAATTCTTGTTAAGGCCAATCCGAACGCATTCGCTTAAGGCTACCGTTGAATTTATAACGTCGACGCTATTATTACTTCACGTCTAATATTCTATTTAGGGAAATAATGTTGTACGAAATGTATTTCTGAACGAACCTTAAGGACAGTATGAGAAAATATAGCTTGAATAAAAACTAGTCATTTGTAAGCTACTTGTACAGTGTTCCGGAGACTTGTAACGACGAGCTTTTGGGAACATTCAATGAACGGTATAAATGGAAGTACTTTATGGAATGATCATGAAATGGAATATGTATTAACCTATTTCGTATGCGAGTTGTTAATGTAAACTTAAAGATGGAATTGTCTACGCAATTATTTTTTATCTCAATTATACTCATTGTGTACTGTTACGAAATGTTTTTACCATTCCGATGTTATTTCTATTAATATAGAGGAAGTTTTATAAGTATAGTTTGTGTTTAAAGAACGGGCGAAGACTAAATCATTGTGACACTTGGTGGTAAATGGCGCTATAGTCGTTTAATGTAAGCGTACTAGCTGAGTAAAAGCCAACTCTATCGAGGACGAATTGGCTTTTACCCCCACGCAAGTGTCTACGGACGTAGAGAAAGACTCTGGTGAGTTGTTCCACTTTTTGCTGTACCCATAACGGAGCACAGTATTGCTAATGGTTAGTTATGGTTAGTTACATATACCACCGTATTGAATTTATCACTTACTTCTAACATACACGAAAATAAAACTCAAATTAAGGCTTTGGAGATGTTATTTCATCGAAGATATGGCATTAGGTTGCTTGGATATTATTCTTCCTATTGTTAAGTGATTATGACTACACTTAGATGTTTTATAGATCAACTCTGTTAGAATGGCATACGTGTACCTATTGCCTAAATGAGTGAACTCTTTTTACCTCACTTAATATACGAAATGCAATGTACAAAAACTTCCACTTAGCGTCGGTCTTAGAACGGATGAAGAAGCCATTCGTGCAACAGCGGAAGCTGTAAAACATTGAAAGATCTTCTTATCAATCTTTACATATATATTAAAAAAATATTTGGTTCAAACTGAATGATACATTTAATAAGAACAATGTTATTAAATGTATTTACCCGTTGGTCTGATCAAATGAAACTTGTAACCGAGCTCCCTGTTTCCACTGCCCTATAGAAAGCCGAAGACAGAATGATTTGGAAGCAGCTCGTTGCCGATTCTATGAACATTTTTCAGGACAGACACGACCTTCAATAATGAAGACCACGAAAAAGAAGATGTTATTAAGACTAATAAATATATACAATTATATTCACATTCCGCAAGATTGAACACAGTGTTCTAGAATACACCCATAACACTTGATTTTACAATATGCTATACACATAGAAAACATCTTAAATACAAAAATAAAAAAGAGAAACAACGATAAAATAAAAAAGGATGTAAATTAAAATTAAGATATTTAACTTTAGCTTACTATAATACAAAGCTCTCGAACCTGTATTTAGCAGAGGATAAAGATCATTACAATTTTTTAATAGCATTTTTTAATGGTAGAGCCACGCAGCAGCCTCGGCTGTTGCACGAATGGGCAGGCTCGTCCAGGTAAGTACCACGACCTCACAGAAGACCGGCGTAAAGTGGAAGTATGACAAATACTTTCGCGTTTCGTCTGGTGTGTAAGGCAGCCGGAGCCCAATTTCCAAAAAAGGTTGTCAACGCATCTGCAAACCCTCGGGTGTAGCAGATGTCCATGGGCGGCGGTATTCACTTAACATCAGGTGAACCGTCTACTCTATTGGCAGCTTTTCACATAAAAATAAGCTCCTCACGACAGTAGGTACTTACCCGGATAAGCCAAAGCCATTGCGGTTTTTGCGCAGTATATTTGTTTGAAGAAACAACAATAGAAGCTTATACAAAATTGTATAAGCCATTTATATATATGACATGTATTTTTAGGTCGTACATAAACAGCGTGCCCCAGGCAAAACTAGTAATAAGTATATTCTATTTAGAAAAAATGTCCAACGACTGGTAGATTGCTCGTGTTCAACTGTAAAATATGTTTTTTATCGGTGTATTTATGTCGGCGGACGTATTAAAAGTGCAATAAGTTATTCTGTAGCACTTAAAAAAAATCGCGAAATCGTGATGTGATAAAGCAGTTTGCATTAGACGAAACTTTTGTTCTTAAGAACTTTTTGTAAAATTCATTGTGATTCTTATATTTAAAATCTGTGGGAGTTGCTTCATTATTCGAAGTTTTGATTAGCATTTAATTGTAATTTAGTTACGTTTTTATAAATCGGCGATTGTTTCTGATTGATGTCGAAGACGCAATTACAAAAAATAAAATCAATAAAGAGTTTTCTGTGTGTGTCATAAAATATTCAAGAGTAGTCTTTATACCTACTTTTGTTATTGTTAGTTATACGATACAATAAATTTATAGGATATTTCTGATTACCAAATCCGACGTCTAGCATCAGACTAGCACCCCTCACTTATAATTAAAAATAGAAAACTAATTGTCTTCATTAAAAACTGCCTTCGAAACCACTATACTATACGTTCTGTAATGTAACACTTGTACCTCCATGGCTGCATAGTAGTCATTTGCAAATTGCCTTCCGACGTAATTATCAAATCAATACGAGTCCGGTGTATTTAATCATCATCAACCAATATTTGTAAAGCAATAGTCCCACGGACGTGTGCAGCGGTTGGCGCCGGCGTCCACAAAGGCCCGGAGCCAGCGGGGCGTCCGACTTCATTATCCCGCCGGCCCGGACTGATTCTATTTGTATGGTAATGCACTCATTACCAGAGACAAAAAGGGTGGAGGTTAGAGAAAACTCGATCGATTTATGGTTGGCCGCCGAAAAAGCGCGTCTGGGAAAGGATTCATGAATGTTTGAATTTCGAACACTGTTTCTTACGTTTTCGTCCTTGATTATTGATCTAAGCTTCTAATAAGTAATTAGAGATAAACGCGTTATTGGATTGTGTCACTCTAGAATATAGTCAAAGTCAAAGTTTATTTATTCAATATAGGCTTGTTTTAAGTTCTTATTGAACGTAAAAAAAACTACCACCGGTTCACTAAATTAGATCTGTCCAGAGAGGAAACGGCAAGAAACGCTGTGGTTTTGTTATTTTTAAAATGATGTATATAGAATTAGTGAGGTATCAAATCAGCAGCCAGGGGACTTGAGGCAAGGGCAGAGCAAGATTTATACACATATGCTTGTCCTCAATATATTCTTTGACATTATGATAAGTCCTTACCGTACAAAATGTTTGAAAAGTTTCCACTTAGTTGTTTGTGGAAATCACTTCTACTATTATGTAAGTTTATACATCTATCAAGAAATGACTTTCTGGTTTAGCCAGTCTAAACCGCGGTGCATCCAGAATGTCATCACGGCCTCTATAATTTTATAAAAAAGTACAAAAAATGGGAAGATGAAACATGTTGGGATACTTGCTTTTGATTCATTTTGTTAAATCCACTTTTGATTTACGACATATTCGGTGGTAAAAGAAAACATAGTTGGGAAACCCCAAATGTGGGAAAAATATATTTCGTAGACATATAACGTTTGCTATCGTACTTATAGGTTTTTTATGCAATATCAGTAGCTCAACATAACCAAAATAGAGAGGCGTGTACCAAAACCCGTCCCCGTAGAATGCACATCGTCATCATTTAGATTTAGTTAAACACAATTGCCGACACAAAGGGGCCCGATATTTTTTCACCACACTACCGTTGTTTGTTCATAGCGGCCGACTATGTACGGGTCTATTAAATCAATAAATAGATAAGTAGCCAATACTTTGTAAGCGATACGCCGACAATAGTACCCATCTTTGGAGATGCGTGAGCGTCTTGAACTAAATTACATCAGAATATTTAGGTCTTCTCTGCAAATGTTTTGTTTGTGTAAACAGTTATGAATAATTGAATCCCAATAGGTCTGAACTCTCAACAAACTTTCTAAAATCTGTTTTTATATCCGTCACGGTGAGAAAGTCTTTGACCCCGAGCAAGTAATTTAATAGTGTAATACTTATCTCAACTTGATTAACGAAGTTGTGTATTTAATTTGGTCATCGTCTAACTTATATATTTGTAAATTTCTCATTCTCCAGTTCGCCACGTTACTGTTTGTTGCATGTACTTTACACCGTTGTAGCTTTATTGTATATTGATTTACTGCTAATCATTTTTTGCATTTTCCATCCCGTACTCCTGGTTAGAGCTACCGGGGTCCCTATGGGTTGTGTTACGGAACCAGCGTTGTTCCCCGCGTCCGATTTCACGGTGCGTGTCTGGCTGCAAGTCACCGTGTGGCAATCAGCCCGCGCCTCTTTGTTTCTAACGCCGCCCTGCGTTTGGCGCCAAACCTCCTTACACCTACACGCGAACGGTCGAACGCAATTAATGTAAACGTTCTATAAATTTCGTCTTCATCTTTTTTATTGAAGCAAATTAGGAACAGGACTGTTGTGCGAACGTTTCGAGATAGCGGGAACTTATAGATCATTGGTAATAGTTGTTGTTTTTAAACATAACTTAGTTAAGTATTTTAAGAAAGTGAAAAAAATTTAGCTGTGTAACACGATGTTAGTTTGATATTAATAGTATGATGTTAATTTTGGAAAGGGGGTGTTTCATTTCGCCTATGAATTGTACTATGATAGAAAAATAAAAAAAATATCAAGAGCCGTTGAAAAATGTTATTTCGTGATTTAGAATTAGTCACGAGCTTTAATTAAAAATATTTTTTCGATTATTGCCACTTTAAAAAGACTGACGCCTTGGTTTGCAAAGTGTTCGCGTTTAGGTTCGAAAAAAAAATCATATCAGAACCATGTGCTACGAGTACGGCAAAATGTCTAACGTATCTTAATTGATATTAATTTCTTATTATGCCCTTCGTCTACGTGTTACATCAATTTTGCTTGACCCGGAGATGAAATGTAAATAGTTTGAAGTATTCATAAGTAATGTGTAGCTTAATTTACTCCACATGTTAACCAATGTTGCCTGCATAATATAATTATTTCACATTTTCGTAAGCATCCCCGTCTCGTCTCATATCTCCGCGGTGTATTATAGGTTGCAAAAAGGGAAAATTTAAAGAGAAAGAGGAAGGAAATTAATGCATCAACTGTTCTCATGCATTCGTCGATCGGCGTGATTATAACGAGCACCGGGTACAACCAGCAACATTTTCGCGTAGTCACCGCAACTAGCTATGTACACGCCCACTAATTTAATATAAATCACGACGTAACTAAGTACTGTCGCTTAAAAAATACACTACGAATAAAATAACTTTCGATGTCAAATTTCCTTAGAATTTATTAAGCTTTGACTTTTACTAGCTTATTACTCTGTAAACCGTAGACAATTCCTTTAAAGTAAATGTGTATATAATTTGACATTGGATAACTTCTATTATTATGAGTGTAGCTATTGTCATTGGTATTAAGAGAGATGATGAATAAATCTATAAGAACCGCGTGTCTATATACTGTGGCAATTAGAATTATTTTTAGCATAAAAATAATTTAAACTATGTTAAATATATTTAGGCTAAATGCTTAATTTGTTAAACACTTTTACGTATGCCATTACAGCGGACGAATTAATGAGCGAACATGATTTGCGAAACAAGGAGGTTGAATAGGCATATTAAATTTTGTAATTACTCTGCCCGGCTTCGGCGCCGGTTCCGAGTACACCCCTCAACACAATTGACTTATCCTATTACCTTAGAATATTCAACAGTAACGCTTACCGCACTGGCTTAGATCCTAATATAGCAGGTTAGCTTACCGAGTTAGCTGTTAAAATTTATCGTCGACTTTGTTGTCGCTAACCAACCGGTAGCCAATATAATTTGCGAAACTGACCTAATGTTAACCGTAAACTTTTTGTGTCGCACAGAATTAATAACTTCCGATGAAGATCGCACAGCTGGAATATCGGTAGACTTTATTTAAACAAAAATAACGCCCTTTTGGCTTTTAAAAACATATTTTATATTTAAATTCTAATTCATTGCGTATATTTCATGTCATAAATAACTATATCTAATAAATAATAATTAAAATGGATGAAAACCTCCATAAATGAGGTTACCAAAATTTTTAACGATGGAAAAACTCAGTAAGACTTTAATAAATATTATAAATAGTATATCTGATGTATATTACGTAGAATGGAAAAAATCGTTCGTGTATGTCTCTAGATGGCCAACAATTGAGTCAAGGTAATGGGCAACATCTTTCGCGTAGTGGCGATCTGCTGGCGATTAGTCTTCTTTAGAAAAAAAAAATGGTGTAATGGCTGGGACCTAAATCCAGATTATTACAAATTTTTTATCACTATTTCTTTTTGTTATTTTCCAATTTACTGGCCGGTAAGAAATAATTTTCCTCGTTGTGCAATTCCTTTCAACGCAATACTCTTGATTGTTGGTTAGAAATACAATGCTAAATACTATCTTAGTCTTTCCATCAGTTCGGTAATTGTCTCGGATGGATAGACAAAATGTAATCCGATTGCGGTTTTCATCGCCCTGCCTTAATGATTCTCGTCGATGTAATATTGTTTGTTCTGGAGTAACAGTTTTAGAATCGGTCCTATTTATTCGAATATACATTTATTTCGAATTTCGAAAGGGTTATGGTGTTTTCGATTGCGTCCTTTGTTTTCTGATTCCTAAAGTTTGTTTTCTACTGTGGTACGCATCATAAATAGAAAAAAGTAATTATTCGTAGTAGTATTGATTATTTAATTTTCAATTTCTGTATCGTTACTCATTTAATAATAATAATACATGGACTCTCATACAACTGTAATTTAGAAATACATTGACTACTCTGTGCGATTTGATTATCATGGATAATCGTGTTTCACATTGACAATAAGAAAATAATTATTGAATGATTTAATTATTTAGTAAATGTTAGATTATTGGATGAAAAATTTATTATTCACCTATTAAGCCATTGGCTTAGTGGATAGTACAGGTTCACGTTTTTCTCTTCTTTTCACTCTTCTCTTGCAATGTGGATTTGATCCCTTCTACTGGAAAACCATTGTGTAATAAACAATAATGTTCTAGTGTCTGAATGTTTACATGTAATAATTGTATTTATTTACAAAATTGTTACTAAGTAAGTTTATCTGGTATATGCTAGATACAGCATAAGATTGAGACTTAATAACGTTGTGAATAAATATATATGTGTATCTGTGTGTGTCGCGTCGAAAACCGATACTATGTATTTATAGTATCTTTTGTGGAATATTTGAAAACAAAATTATATGTAACCTTTTAATTTGCAGATTGAGCTCATCTCTTAAAAAAATAAACAAAATATTGAAAACGTAAAATAATGCAAAAAGAGCCTTCAGCCGAGAGGACAAATCAAACCTTATATTTGTGAGCGGCCGGTAAAAATAAAGTAAGAAGCTTTTGCACAGACAATTTTAGCTATAATTAATAGAAGTAATGTCGAATACTGATTAATAGACCTTATTTTTATCTGAAAAATAATCTTTATGTGCCATCCCTATGGGGTCCTATTCTCTATTCTGATAATGATTGCGGTCGCTATCGCACGCGACTTCCGCGCGCTAACCGCAACCATTTCCACCAGCGAGGCTTGTGTTTGCTTTGCTCTTGCGCTGTCCACTCCGTTCGATGCAATAATCGTGACGGACTTTTGCGGTGTCGTTGGAGTTTTTGTCATTACTTCATTAGTGGACAGTTGGGTCGTTTTGGAATGTCACGGAAACTGTAAGTTCCTTCCGAGTCTTGTCATAGTTCTCCTTTAGACCTAACGTTACTCGGAATAAAAATAGTCCGTTTCAAGTAAGAACAGGTACATCAATGACTAATAATGACCGCGATCTGTCAATTGTGAAAAGTACGGCTTACAAAGAAAATTAGATTTCCACTTTTAAAATTTAAAGAACCTTGTATAAAAAGTATTGCCTAATTTAATTACTCTAATTATTTTTAAAGTTTATTTTGTTTCTTTTAAATAACAGTCGGTGGAACATTAAATGGAAAGCAGCAGTGATGACAAAGATGATGTCGATGATGACTGTTCAGACAGTGATACAGAAATGAGCGGAATTGGCGTGCTAGAATGCGATTAAATCTTCTTCTTTCATGCTTGAAATTCAAAATTTATTTTTGAACATATGATTTCAAAAATATCTGTTTTGTTCACCATACTTAACTGGTTTGGATTGACAACTATGACGCCACATGTTGGCGCGTAGGTAGTTCTATTCCCATTTGAATCGCATTGTAAATCATTTATATTCTTCGTTTGTTGTACTTTTGTTATTGTTTAGTTATTGATTTCGAAAATTATTTAAAAATATTAATGTAAACAATATATAAACATTGTAATGTGTATCTATGTATTGTATTACTTCCGGCTCGAATTGATTTTTGACTGAGTAGTCGATTGTGTTAATCGAAGTCTGCAATGAATTATCGTAGAATAAAAGTATAAGGGCATAGTCTACCACGCCGCCCCACTGCGCTTCATATACCTTCGACATACTTTGGAATATATTCAGGTTGTGATAAGTCTGCAGATCAAATTTGATAGACCACAAATCCACACAAGGTATACCGACCCTGAGAAGGAAGACTCACGAGGCTGCTGACACAAATTTCACTAGAGAAGTCTGTTTGATACCACCTGGTCGGGATCCAGTTCTTATTACAATTTAATAAAGCAAAACCAATGGCATCCTCAGTTGAAACAAATGGAATTATTCTTAAAATTTTTAAAATAAAAAGTATGTAAAATAAAGATAAATCATTATTAAAATTTTGTTTGTGTGTTTAATAAATATTGACAAAGAAAAAAATTAAATAAAAATTTAAGCAAAAAAAGGAAATCGACTGTAGACTCGGCTATCAGTAAAAACTCAGACATTCTTTAAAAATCTCCAATATAGGAACATAGGAACGTATATATTCACGAACTTTGTTTTCTTAATGCCGAAATCTTTAGGGTACATGTTTTCTTTATATGATCTCTAAGACCTCTTAAGGCACAAAATATTTAATGATCAACAGGCAGTTCATTAGAGTTTATGCCCTAACAGAAAATTAAACACAATATATTATTCCCCTTACATATCAAACGTAATTTGTAGTATTACGGTGATTTGAGGAAATATAAATACAAAGCCATAAAACAAACGTCACCATAAAAGTTGGCGGCGAAATATATGTAGCTTTTATTCTCAATTCAATTTCGTTGTTTGATAATAAATTAAACGTCAACGGGGGAAAAAAGAGGATTAGTCATAATCAAGGAGGCTCAGAAACGAATCATCTTTTACGGCCCAAACATCGTTGGTACTTGGAACTCCGTCGGCCGAATTAGAACTAATTTATGTTGATTGAATTCATAATAGAAAAATATCGACGCGGCATCCGAGTGGTGTTTGTCGAACATCGAAATATCGACTTGTGTATCGGACAACAATCGACTGCGTCCGAAATACCAGTTTTACCGACGTTTTTAAGATTCAAATGTCGTTATCGATCATTTGATAGTCATTAATCAGGCAACACTTTGAATTCGCTCGAAGCACGCAAGTAATGATTTAATTCGGAACACTCTGGGATCACGATAAAAGGTTAAAAGGAATAACAAGAACTCAAGCAAATAATACTGGCTGATAACGTTAGCGTAAATGTTTTTAAAGAACTTATCGGAGCACCGTGATCAATGCAAACTAGGCTTTGCGTTTAACGAACTTAAGGTTAAAAATAGCACGGTGTTACGGATTCGTGTCAGATTTCATCTTTTTTGAGGAGGACTCGGTTCAGTATTGCTTTCCATTAGCCGGCACGCGCCGAAGTCGACTAACAAATGACATTTAAAAGGAACACGATTAGAGTTTGTTTGAAATTGGAATGTCTCGGGCGGATAATATAAATGGCGTCTAGACTTTCGATTGATAACACGCAATTTTCCATATTTTAGCAAATAGTATTTCGTATTTATTTATACGTATTCTGTTTGTAAAACAGATAAAACGCTTCTTAGGTCGTGGTTTCGTAAAGCGCTTAAAATGCAATTTATTATGTTCATTTCTAATATCTTTGTATTCTGTATTAACACGACAAAACTTTTTTTGCTTACACTGCAAAGTAAATGTATTTTTTCACTAAATTATTGTTCGAATAACGTTTTCTTATGACGCTGAAATATTTTCTCAATGGAATCGTTTCCCTTGCAAGTGGAGCAAGTGCATTTTAATTTTTATTACATTCAAAAACATAACTTATCACTGAACCTATAATCGCCGCTGAAATATTTTCTCAATGGAATCGTTTCCCTTGCAAGTGGAGCAAGTGCATTTTAATTTTTATTACATTCAAAAACATAACTTATCACTGAACCTATAATCGCCAGATTAACATATGCACTATATGTTAACTAAGCGATTTTTGCAAATAAAAGAATATGAACTTCAATACTTACAAAAATAAATGCTCTTATTAACAATAACCACATCCACAATGTTGATAATAGTCATATGAATCCACTTAAAATTAATGACACAAGAACTGATGCGGACTTTTAAAAATCTTTAATGAATTACGAAGAAATTTATATAAATATATAAAATAAATAAGGGTTGCAAAAGAATTGAATCAATATAACATTAGCAAATTAGTAAAAACCACCTTAAATGAAAAATGATACGTACTAGATATTCTATTGAACTATGTGAAAAGTTGCCAAACAAGCAGACGGTCCACCTGGCCCATGGACATCTGCTACACCCTAGGGTTTGCAGATGCGTTTACAACCTTTTTGGAAATTGGGCTCCGGCTACCTCACTCACCAGACGAAACGCGAAAGTATTTGTCATACTTGCACTTTACGCCAACTGTTCGGAAACTTGAAATATGCAGAAAAGAACTGACAAGAAACTACGGTGTAATACAATTTTTAAATTAGTTAATGGTATTAAGAAACATAATAAAATAAAACCATTGGTACAAAGTTATTTTCAGTTGGATTTTGAAAGATTTCTCCATACAATAACCAATACATAAATAGTCAGGTGAACCGTCTGCTCATTTGGCAACTTCTCACATAATTTTTTTTTAATATGGTAACACCGTGAAGTTGGTCGCTTTGAGCCAACTTCATCGTGTCGCTTTTTGGCTGTCGGTGTGCGCGCGCATCGCAAATGTTTTACTCCCATAATTTTTACCAAACGCACCAAACGAAGTATGACGTCAAGAATATTGGCAATTATTATTTTAAATA
The DNA here is from genome assembly GCA_933534255.1 of Iphiclides podalirius. Taxonomy (NCBI): domain Eukaryota; kingdom Metazoa; phylum Arthropoda; class Insecta; order Lepidoptera; family Papilionidae; genus Iphiclides; species Iphiclides podalirius. The sequence goes on from OW152816.1 coordinate 3,986,140, forward strand.
ATTGTATTAGTTGAATCCCTCAACTTAAATAAGTATATTTTAATTGGAAATTTAATTATTTACTTATTTTCTATTCCAGTCTTTTATTTAACTTGTTATATGATTGTTTCCTTAAGACATTTTCCTACACCTCTGTGCACCCGATAAATCAACGTTTAAAACAGCGAAGCAATGACATTGTGCTTCCGGCACCTAGGCATGAAGCATGAACTCGGGTTGTTCAAGTATACTAAGTTAAAAGAGAGCGTCCAGACGCTGAACTACCACTTCTTTTCACTCGAAATCATTTCAAAAATGCTTGGACCTAAAAATGTACAGTACTTTTCCAGAAATAAGTTCAAAGCGTAACTTATAATCGATTCTAAGGCCTCGTGCGTTATACCTGAAGTTAGTGCACGATAATTGCTCAATCAACGCATCCCGGTGCTCGAGTGAATTAAAAAATTATACTTTTAAAAGATTAACTCCGTGCGACGCGTTCATTAAAGTTACAACCATAAACAACATGAAGGTATTTTAATTATTTACGGCCCCACTCAGGCTTTCAACGGCAATTTATGAAGCTTAGTTTAAACGGTTTGTGACTTACGGCCGTTTGACTATTTTAGTTACGAACATAGTCATTTTGTGGGAATTCTGCACAAAGATGTGATAACGAAAACTGATTTACAAAAAGACGATTCGTGACGAACAAATGTTCGTAATGAAAAATTTTAAACAACATTTAAGTAAATTTTAAAATTATTTTAACTGAACGTATTCTTAGTTTTCTTAGTTTGTCCTAGTAGTGTCCTAGTAGTTGTCGTATAGCTACTTTGTCCTAGTAGTTAATTTTTTACATTCCTATGAATTCCATAATTGTCTACAATGAGAATCGCAATATTCCTTAAATTAATTGTATTTACAAAACATTATAAAAAGTGTCTCAAATCTATTTTTTAACGTATTTTCGTAAAGTCTACGTTACAAAAATACGTTAAAAACAGATTAAACTCACTAAGATTACTTAAATTTTTAATTATACTAAGATATACTTCTTTACGTATCGTGTCAAGAAATATTTGTACTTTGTGTACATTCACAAAAGCGAATGCGAAATTCGAATGTGAATATTCGTTTCGCGTATGCATACTAATGGTACGTAAGTACGTACCTCTACAAACAATATAAGCTAACGAGAGCTAACGACTGACGCAACGTCGAATTATGGAATATGAATTAATTAAAAATAAACAGGAATTCCTTATCCGTCCAATCGTTACCATTTCCCACACACCGTCCGTATGTTACCATTAGGGATAACGAGACGTTTATAGGCCCATCCAACGAATGGCGCAGTCGAAATCGATATACACGGAATCGATTAATGGCGCGGTGTAGCAAACGACTTGCAATACTATTCATTTTTCCGAAGGGTATAAGGTCGAAAATACTGTGTCTGACTTTTGTCCGACTCTCTTGTCGTCAACTGAACCTCGCTACGAGCTAGCCGGGTTTGTTGAGGTCTCCTGCGGCGCACGCCATTTAAATTCACGCGGGCAAAGTGTGAAAAAGCGACCGGTCGTCTCATTTAAATATACGGTACATGTAGGCGGATTAATAACCTATCAAATTATACAATTAATTATGTTTATTTAACTGCTCTGTGCATTACATCACAGCTGGCACCTAAAAGTATCGACATGTTACCAAATTGAAAGAAATAATATAAAGTTATTTCTTGTTAATTTTACTATTTAGAGTACGGTAATTGGACGGTTAGTTGTGTTTTACTAATAAAAGGGTGGTAACTCGGATTCAAACTAGGTTATATTTAATAATGGATGTTTATTTAGACTCTTATTGTAATACCTAATAGTTTACGTACACCTTACTGTCGTATATGGTAAGGTTTTATTATTATTGAAACTATTTTTTTCCGGATTCATCGTGAAAAACAAACGCGATCATATACCAACCGAATTACTTATTTCCTTACTAGCTGCTGCCCATACCTGCGTCTGCGTAGAAAAGGTTGAAGGCGTAACATTCAGACAGAAAGACAGATATAAATAAAAATGTGTGTATAAATTATGTGTTAATAATGTGTTACTTTGATGTATAAGCTATATTATTGTAAAGCTTCATTAAAATCCATTCCATCCATACATACAAACTTTCGCCTTTATAATATTAGTAAAGATTTTGTGTACTTTATCGTTCGTAATGCAAACGGCAAACGTTGATGAGCTGCCTGTTCCATCTTTCTGTGTTATTACAATGTTTTTATGTGAGAAGGTGGCCAATGAGCTGGCGGTTCACCTGTTTGTAACAGAGGAATGCAAAAGTGAAGGCGTAGAAATGTAAAAGTGAAGGCGTAGAAATTGGTTCATTAGAACTTTTCTAAAAATAACTACATCAAGTTAGAAGTATGAGACAGAATGAGTCAACGAGAGTTTGAAATGGGATGGCTCTGTTGTTTGGGTGAACGAAGACGAACTGAAATTGTGATGGGAAAGTGAGAAAGTAGTAATGAACGGTTCTTCAGTTGGACAATCGATGGAAAGGACAGTATGGATGGGAAAGGAATCGATACAGCACAATAAAAAAAAAAACATTTACCGACGTAATAAAAATTGTGTGCGTTGTTATATGAATGTGGGAGAGGCGGTGGTAAGAAATAATCTGTAATAGAGTACTCTGTACACTTTTTACCTATCCATGTGAGTTGAACAAATTAGGATGGTAAAACATTTTATATTAACATTATACATCGAATAATATCTTTATTTAATGTTTTCGTACCAGACTCTTTTAAACGTAATTCAATCTATGGTATTATAATGATAGACCCGCCCTTCGATTCCATATGCGCGATTTATGTCAATAATAAAATTAACGGAAGTTTACGATCCCGTTTCCAATATTTATTGTTTTGTATGACGATGACTTTTACGCTCAAGGAAGCGGCAATACGTGAATGGGAATAAAAAGCAAACACCTATAAGTCTTTTATAAGACGTTAATGTCACTGTATTCATTCTATTAAAACTTGTTTTACGGTATGTTAGGCGAAGTCACACTATTATAACGAATATCAAAACAACGAATCTGATTTATTGTATAAATCAGTAGATATATCTGCCGTTATAACTGCTGTAAAAAATATTATTAAAAATGTTTCGTACTTAAATTGTTGTAGCTTATTTTATTAAATTATAGTGGCACGTTTTTGCTTTGTTTTTGTACATACTATGACAATTTTGGAGCATCAATTTCCACAAAAAATTTCAGGTTTTCTTCATTTTTACTTCAAAAAGAAGGAAGTTTCTCAATTCGACCGTATATATATATATATATATATATATATATAACTACATGGATAACTTCGTCGTTTATGATCATATTTTGACCATGATAAGAAAACCCGGATCTGATGATGGCATCCCAGAGAAATTGAGGGCGATCCTCAAATGTTATAGGTATTAACAATGTTCTTTTTAGTTTCCGGTTTGAAGTCGGATTTTTTTCTTAAAAAATATTCGATTAAAGGATATCCTTGAAGTTCGCCCCAAATCCAATACACATTTGACGAATTGAATTATTTTAATTTATCAATTTAAATCATCAGCATCACATGGACACCCGGTGTTACAAAACGGACGGAAAGTTTAAAATGTAAGGACGTCAAGGAAACGGCCACCTTTAATAATTCAAGCAACTCAGTTCAGTGGAATATAAACAGGGTTGGCCAATTTTCCGATTATAATCATAATATCGATAAATAATAAACAATACAAGTATTGATATAGTTGAAAATATTAAAAACTTCGTAAAAAGATTTAAACTATAATTTCATTTTCGCTATTAGAAACTTGTAAACAATAAATGCAAATGTGAGATGTAAAGAAGGTCGAAGTGCAAGTCGCCGCACTAGAGTGAAAAAAGTCGAATCAAATCACACATCTATAAGAAATAGTACAACCTTCTTCGATGTACAGTAGGACCGAGGACGTTTTCCGAAACATTTTCAAAATGAAAAACAACTATTTGACATTTTCCAAATGATCAAAAAATCTTTACATTATTACCAAATAGAAATCCTAACAGTAGTTGTAGAAACTTATTAATTACAAAGAATATTGCAGTGTATTTTTAATAGTAGTACCAAAATGTTTATTACATCGGTGTCACTCAATTTAACCTAAAAATAAAAGGTTTTTATAAGTAAAGTAACATTTTTGGATCAAGATTTCGTACAAAATATAACCCAAAAAATCTACGCCATTTTCTTAAAAATCTAACAGGTATCCGTCAATAATCTTTGTATGGATGCAGAACAATGTACTTTATAAAATTTCAAAATCTCACAATTTGTGATCGCAATGAAGCCTCAGCTTAATAAACGATTTTCACAAGCTTAAATCTCAATAAGATTGCGTAAATTAAAATATAATTAGTTTTTTCTGTTTATACTTCATACGCAGTGTCCGTTGCTGATGTAGTCGTTGGTGATTGTTATTTAATTGCCCAGACGCTTATATCTTTATAATTTCACACAGTCTTTTGCTATTAAAGATCTAATCGCATGAATGGCACAAAGGCCGTCGTCGGTTAGCTCTACTATTAATGAAAACTGTCTAAGCAACATAGAACCTTATTAATGTTTGCATGAATAAAAAGGATTGGAGACAAAGAAATTTACGGTGCAGCCGAGAGTTCTTCTATACAAATATATGTTGGATACAGTTCGTACAACAAGGACATATAACATGAACTTTTTTTAAAAGAAACTCGTATAAATTATTACAATGATACGTTTGCCTACTGCTACGCTATTATAAATATCTCCTCATATTTCCCATCACATGAAATTGATATTATGTGCTAAAAAATGTAAATCCTTTTCACTTCGTTCAAACAATAAATTAAGCATAAAGTTGATTTTCCTCATTTCTTCATTCAGTTGTCATCGTCGACCGTCCATAGAGACTGATAATTTCAAATTAATCGCGCCTATTTTACCACACAACAATGAAACCGGCGCCGCAAACGTTATTGTAAATTGATTCAGTGCTAAACCTATAACAACGCGGCGGCACTAAAATGGCGTATGTTAAAATTATTAATATGGAAACGTCCGGACGTCATGGTACGTTCACAAAACGTCTTTATTCATGTTTCATAATTTACGATACGCCGTAAAATGCTCTACCTGAAGATCGGTGAATAAAAGTTAGGTAGAAAATGCGCCGCGTCGGGATAAGCGCTCTAAAATGAGCTAACATGTTGATAAAGTGTTGTGATCGAATGTTCGAGTTGGAAAATTAATTAAATGGTCCCCATGCCATAGACCGTGTTGGCTTTTTATACAGGCCTGATTTGCTTTCTGTCTTCATATTTAATAATGATATAGTGTAAATGACCAAAGTCAGTTTATTACTAGGATAGGTTTAGAATTAGTATTCTTTAATAGGATTAATTTAAAGAAATGGGACATATTGATTCCTTGATTTTACGCGAACGTTATACATTCAATGCGAATATTAAATGAAACTTATTTACGGATGTTATCGCGTTTTAATTTTGGTTCATGGTCACGGGACAGACACAGTCTGACATGACATGAACGCTGGAAAGATTTAAAATCAAAATTATAACGCGATAAAATCCGTAGGTATGATAACTCCGTTACATGGCTGCCCTAGCCATGCCATGGTATCGGCTTCGACATCGAGGGTCGTGGGTTCGATTCCCTTACGGGACAACTATTTGTGTAACCCACAGATAGTTGTCTCGCATCTGGGTGTATTTTCGCGTGAAATTAATATTTAAATAGATAGGACATTTTAATATTCTTAATTTTAAAGAACCTTCTTTAAATAACCATTATCAGACGTTATTTTGATTTAGCTCTTTGTTCCAAAAATACTTTAATTTTGGAAAAATAATGACAAGAATAAATTATTTTAATTAAAATCAATATTAACGAACATGTCCGCACCACAGTAACTCATGAAAAATTAAATGTGCGTACAGTTCTTTATTACGAAGATTTTAGTACAAATATCGATAAGATGGCCCCATCACTATTTTATTCCGGGCCGCGGCGGTAGCTCGTAAAACCTTACGATAAACGCCATTATTGTCACAAAGGACGCTTATAATTGTTTGTCAAATAAATAATAATAAACATTTAATGTTTATTAAATATAATTCTGTATGGAAATAAAACCTATGCAAAACTTGATTACAGCATTGTTGTGATAAAATTGAACGAAAAACACTTTGTTACTAATAAGAACATTAATACTTAATAAGAAAACTTTATTCAAAAGAAAAGGAGTAAATGTAGTATGCACATATATATCGACGGTCCCTACGTATGGTACATAAAGACATGTCAAAAACCGAGATTTATAGGAGAGCGTCATTTATGTTCAAACCGCTCACGCCTTAGAAATAATTTCTACAGATAAGACACAGTGCAGAGGGTTATAGTCCACCGCCAAATTGTGCATCCCATTAATTAGTTTGTCTATTGTTAATTTTGTGTAACCTTTTATGTGTGATGGACAATAAAGTATTCAAAATTCATTCATTCATTCAACCCCACATACCTTCGAAATATTTTTTGAAGTTATACTTCTTTTGGCGCGTTATTTTTTACAAATTTTTACACTTGACAAGTTACCAGTTAAAAATGCAATCAATTATATTGGTGTAGGCACGGGAATTTGAACTTCGAGTCTAAGTCTTGCGCTTTCTTCGAGAGAGAAAGGAAATTCGAGTATATTGAATTAAAAACGTGCGCCTGGACACTGAACGACTTGGAATTTCTAAAGGATTATAAATCATTTATAACTAGTTTTTTTACACTTGCGTTCGAATTACGGTCTATGTTATGATAGACATTACATACATAGCGAGCAGTTTGGATATAACTGACTCTGCACACAATGAATTGTAAGAAACGACTAAATGTTTGTTACCCGGACTTGAACAGTGACCTTCTTAAGTAACTAGAGCGTCACTCCAACAACTGCATTAGATACATTTTTCATCTTCGAAAATATGACCATAATACTCCCTATCGTTCTCGTCCCAAATGGCTAACAGTCAAACAAAGGCGTAGCTCTAGAATTCTTCTTACTCTTTTCACGAGTTTCCTCTCTCGAGAATCCTTTTCTCCGTATTATCTTGAAGATAAATTTAAATACCTCTCGCTGAACGATGAAAGAGATATCCGGTTTGGTTCTTGATTTATTTCTAAAGGACCCCTTGTAGTGCCACTATCGTTTATGTGATTATATATATATACAAGAATTGCTCGTTTAAAGGATAAGATGTAAAGGATAGTATAACACCCATATGTAAAATTCCTGCCAACAATCATTAACTATTATAGACTGCGGGATGTCAACTATTCAACGAGTCTCAAGCAATCATCATCAATTTGGCATTGGTCATATTGAGACCCCACGACAAGGTCAGGTGAAGGGGTCCCTTTAATGTATACGTGTCTCAATTATCCGTACGACCTCACGGATCCGAACATCTGCGACCCCTGAACACTCAAGATTGAACCGAGATACCTGGGCTTTATTTATTACAGCTCTACGATTTAAGTATTTGCAACATTTGTTAAAGTAAGCGGTTTGGTTTATACAATACACAAATAGCTCGATTTCCATTATTTTTTGTTAGGTGTTTACAATACATTTTTACCCATTTTACTGCAATGAAATAAATAACATATAATCATCAGGGAATATTCCTTAATACCACTTTAACACTAATTTCTATACTTAAATTTACTGTAGAAACATACAACCCGAAATACTAATACATATTATATAAAAATTTTCAGCGAGAATATATTTGAAAGTAATGATATTATAATAATTTCTTGTATTTACGCGATTACACATTATAAATGAAACTAATTTTACGGATTTATCGCGTTTATTTTTTTTTAATTTTAATTCCCGACGTTTCGAACCCTTTACAGCGTTCATGGTCACGGGACAGACTGAGGTGTTAGACGTCTGATTGTCATAGTTAACCCGGGCTACCGTCAGTTTTTGAATTATTAATTTTGTGTCCGATCTATGCAGAGGGAGCTAATTGTATCTTGTCTTGCAGTAGTGGTTCGTTTGGGCCTAGATTTAATTTTATTGATGACAGGAAACTGCAGACTTGTTCAGTCTGCAGTTTGTGAGCACATTTTGAATAGGCCCAACCACTACATCAGGTTTGACAAACCACAGATCCTTGCAAAAGAACACCGATTCCTCCCAAGGATGATTCGCGAGGCTATTGAAATTAAAAAACACCCTAATTTCAATAGAGAAGAAGGTTGGGTACTACCATCAGCTTGGGATCCTGTCGATCTACGATGATCAGTGTTTCAGAAACCGGGCGTACGTCTCGTTTAAATATAGAATGGGGGTTATTGTTAGAGAAGTAACAAAATGATGAATAATGAAAACTTGAAAATGAGACTGTTGTGTTCTCTCTTATTGAAGTATAACTTTAACAATAGGTTCCTATAAGTTGGTATACTTTATTTTATAATAATTTTAAGAACACAAAGTTTAGTTTGAACATCATTTGAACCCAATAAGGGTTATGCCAATATAAATTTATAGACACATTTAGATGTATATATATAATGTCTATTATAGCATAGACCGTAATATGAACGCAAATATTAAAATACCTAGTTATACTTGATTTATAATCCTTTAAAATTTGAAGCCGTGATAGCTCAGTGTCCGGACGCTCGTCTCCGTGCCTACCAATGAAATTGTTGATTTCAATTTTAATTGCCGACTTATCAAGTGTTCAGCAGTGAAAGAAAACATCGTGAGAGATCCTGCATATTTTCGAAATAGTTTTAAAAATATATTTATTAGGTATGTGAACTCTACCAATCCGCGATGGGCTTCTACGAGTAACAAACACGTGTACTCTTTACATACTCACTTTTGTTTTATTATGAGCTTCATAGCTTTATCGCTGACCGGTACTAGAACACACAGGTTTCTGTCAGCTGGTCATTGCAATGAGCTGTGGATCCTGTCGATGCAGAACTGCTATCCACGTCTAAGTTAATTATTATTATTTTATTAGGTTTTTGTTCTCTACATTTTTTATCTCTTTTTTCTGTATATGTTATGTGGACTGTGGTGTTGAATGCCATATTTTTTGTTGTATGTTGAGATTATTAAAATTATTAAATTACTTTTTCTGTATGATACGTTAAAATAATCATCTTCAGTATTTGATTTTTAGTAAAATTTAATAAAGCGACAAAGCAAACATTTATATGTTTTAAATTGTATTGCATTCTAAACGGTTTTACTGTGACACACTTCTTAAAAGGTGATGAATATGCTAATAGATTCTATCGTAGGATGAAATAATACGAGAGCATGGAATATAGAAATATATTTATTTATTCAATCAAACTATTTAACTAGATTTTTACACTGGACGGCATATACAAACATTTCCAATTATTATTACAACATAAATATTTAACAAAACTTATTATAATATCTATTAATAACTTCTAATGCTTAATCACAAACAACATAAAATTTAAAAAATACTGTATCGTAAGATATTGAAGTAACTGAGACCTTATTTTATTTACATCAATGTTTATCTATAGCTTCTTATACAATAATCAAAGAGGACGGATGACGGAGTCGGAGATAGAAAGAAACATCTCGTTTTAATAATTGAATGTAGGAGCAACACACTAGTTCTGTACAGCAAGCAATCTCTAAATATGTAGGTTTTATAATGACATTCAAAAGGTCGTCGACAAAAAAGTCACTCCGTATTGTCAGGACAAAATAAAGAAGCTATACAGTAGCTCAACACATCAGATCCGCTCTCTGACGCAACAACTCCAATCTAATCTCGTGCTCTCTAGCCGCCATTCTTAATGCGGCGATGCTAGAGCTCCTCACGTCGTCCATTGCCGCGTGTGGCGGCAGCTGTTCGCACCCGGGCGATATCGGGGGCGAGATGGAGGGCGCCGGCGATCGAGCCGCCTCGGGGGACGTTCGGGAATGTTCCGGCGACAGACGAGGCGGTTCGGGTACAGCTAGGTTCGCGAACAGCGAGTGGAAGTGAGCGGGCGAGGTGGCGTATAGCGGTGCGCCGAAAAGCGGAGGACGCGACAACGGCGGGAGATATTGCGCGCCAAACAGTGGGCTGCTAGCGTACCTGTTTAACAGAAAAAAATTATAAGTACTGTACTGCAGGGCCTGCTGTTGCACGAATGGACAAGCTCCTCTGGGGAAGTACCACAGCCCCACAGAAGACTGGCGTGAAGTGAAAGTATTATACATTTAAGTATTTTATGTATTCATTAAAGGGTGGCAATGCATCTGCAACCCGAAATGTGTCGTAGATGTCTATGAGCGGCATAAACACTGAAGACTGATGATGACTGGCAGATTTGTAGTCGGTCCAACCATCCCAGTAATATATGACTATTGTACTGTTACTTATAACATTATTTTTTATGTGAAAAGTATGGAAGCATCAGATGAATCACCTGCTCCACAAATCTGTCATTCAGACAAGGATTGGCAGAGGCATGTGTAATACCTATAGCTTGGTTTTTCGAATTGAAAATGAAAATCACCGTCGCGCGTTTGTACACGGTGTGTCATGATAGGCTTCTGTATCATCATCATCATTTCAGCCTGTCTGCGTCCACTACTGATTAGGCCTCCCCCACAGACCGCCACGAAGCACGATCCTGAGCCACCTACATCCATCGATGTAGGTGGCTCAGGCCCGCACACTTGCACAGGTCACTCCATCTAGTGGGGGCTGTGTAATAGGGTCGCGCTCACCTAAAGGCCAGCGCGTTGTCGAACGGCTTTCTCAAACCGAAGCCGAGCTGAGACAGAGGGTGTGGCGGGGCGGGCAGCGTGGCGGACGTCGGCAGCGGCTGCGCACCGCTCAGGTATCCGCTGTAGGGGTGCGCGTGGGGACCCACCTTTTCTTGCTTCCGCCATTTCGCGCGCCGGTTTTGGAACCACACCTTTACGAAATAATTAAATAAATTTAGCACCCATTGGTTGTATGGCCTAGCAGAAATAGTTTTTATGTGAGACAGTAGCAAGCGAGCTGACGGTTCAGCTGATATTGAGTGTTAACCGCCACCCGTGGACTTTTGCACCAACTAAGAGTTGCAAGTGAATTTAAGCTTTATTAAGGTTGAAAGTGACTATGGCGAATAAGATATTATTGCGATAATTGATAAGTGTTTTTAAAGTTTCGACTTTCGAATCCTCAAAAATACTTTTCAATTTTCGCAGCTACAAAGTTTACACGATTTTTGAATCACAAACGGCATATCAGTTGGAGTGGACAAAGATTTGTCTACCTTAGAGTTTAAGTTGTGAGAACTCGTCTCACAACTTAAAAATTCTGTTGTAACTCTTCCATTACTAAACAATGCAATCGACAGATACAAAGTGATTCCGCATGCCTCTAAACATATTTTAATGAACCTAAGTGTTTACAACTTAATTCATACAAACATAAACTTTTATGATGTCGTGCCTTCTAACACCGTCTAACGACTAATAAAATTACAGAAATTGTTAGCTAATTACTTTGTTACTTTAAAGGTAGTGATAAGTGTTAACTTATGAAAACAATGTTATTTTCGCAATGGAACTTTGAATATCAAATCGCTTGAATACCCCTTACATTTTTGCGGAATTTCTATAAAGAAAATGGTAATTTTGGTTTTAAAATAAAACTGTGATTGTGATAGTACTGTAGAACAATACATTATATGAATGTAAATACCTTTAAAAATGTATGTATAGGTCTTATTATATTAAAAGCCTTATATGAAGCCTTGGTAAGGAGTCATTTGGAGCATAACACTGTGATATGGGCTCCACATGAAAATAAATATAAGATTATGCTCGAACGTATTAATAATTTGGTTGCCCGATTTTTGTATTTTAAATTATATGGTATCGTATCCGGGCTATCCTGTACTATATCCTATTTTATTTGTTCTAGGTATGGTAGGATATAGTACACTTGAAGTGATTGACATATATCTGAGTGTTTGATTGCCAAATAGGATTGACCTCAGGCAGGCGGCTGGTCGTAAAAGTCATAGCTAAAAACCGCTTACATCATGATTCACTTGTGTCGACCCCCATGTAGGTTCTAAGTCTGCTTATGTAATCTTGAACGTCCCCTAACCGCATGGAAGTTCATAATAACTGGGCTTCGGTTACATTTCGCAACCTATGTCAACTACTGTGATGTGTTTTACTATAAGATTACTTTACTTTTCAATCGCCGGTCCACGGTAAAGCCAGTTCATTTCTATATAATTGAGGGCGACTTTTTACTCTTTCCTTCACGGATTAGCAAGTCAATTGAGAGGTCGTATCGTATCGTATTTATAATGAAAACACCTACAGTTAATGTAACCGCAGTGGTTTAATATTGAGTTGTTAATTGAATTCAGTTTGAAGGCAGCGCTGCGTTTTGCGACACGACACGAAAGGAATCCTGCTCAGCCGTCAGTTACCATGAAAGTGTTACGTTAAGGATATATTTATTTATATTAAAAGATTAAAATATATTTTAACTTTGATTCATTATTATTCATTATATATGATTATGATTATGACTGATTATATAAATAACAGTTTTATGGAAGTTGTCGTCAAGTGCCAACAATTGATTTTTGTTGAAGTTATTTCGTCATAATGCGTAATATATGCATACGTTTTGGTCTGTTTTAGTTTACAAATATATTTTATACGAAACAATACCATAGATTTAAATGAAAATAATGCATTTCTGATTAATCAATGTAACATAAGAAAGTCAGTTGAGACATCTCAACTAAGTTTTTAATCCCCGACGTAAAAGTGGGGTGTTATATGTTTGACGTGTTTGTTTGTATACCTGTGTGTCTGTCTGTGGCTTCGTAGCTTGTAAGACATTGCTAGCTACAAATATATATATGGCTACAGCCAAAAAATCTATAATTTATGAAGATCTGTTCAGGCATTTGACTATCATCAGCTCATTTCCTACATGACAAAAAGGGTCCTACTAACTTTCAAAAATCAGATTAATATTACTGTTTATTACCCGATACAAAAATCTCTATTTTTTTATTTTATATTTATTTTATATTATTCACTAACATTTTTCAAGCTAAAACGACTATATTAATTTCGAGTTTTAACAAAAACGCTCTTCATAATGGACCCGATATGAGACCGCAAGATACGTAATACATAAATCGTTCAGTGATTATTTTAAACGTATTTATCGACATTACGCAAGATGAGATTAAGAAATTGTGCAAGTGAAGAAGTGAAAATATCCCTCGCTACTCCGATTTTATGGTCGGCATTTCGATAAGCATTGGCGTGTACGTGAGAAAAATATTAACCGTCCCGTTCGACGAATAGTTTCCATATGCGTGGTCTTTTATTACGCTGTAATTGAACGTTATTGAGCCCCCTTATTTATAATCACGCCTCAATAATTGTACGACAGTAGATGCTTAATGCTCCCTGAAATTGTCACTCTTTACGATCATTACGATATTCGAATTCCCTCTTTCAAATTATAAAATTTCGAACGGACTGTTCTTATGGACTTTGATTACGTATGAAATACTTTTCCCCAATTCTTGAATATGGCGCGACTTCGGTGTTGACATTTAGTTAAGTTTTAGTAAGTTTCGGACGGATTAATATAGTAATAAATGGGAATAATATGTTATTACTGTAATTACATGAAGGATAATTGTTCTTTCTAGAACAAGTGACAAGCACGAAAGATTTTTTGTAAGAAATGAGTAAACCATTACGGGTCTAGTATTTAAATCCCAAGTTTAAAAAGTAAAACTTAACAAACTAATTTTTCGTTTCACAGCTTACCTTTGATAAATGCAATATATCGATAGAAAATATGGTCACCGTGCATTTTTAATTTTGGGCAGTAATGGTACCAGTTACATCGTTTTTTCATCCTTACGCATGTCAAGGGCAAACGCTGTATTTCCCAACCGGAGTCTGTGCGCAAGAAAAACATGGGCTTTAAATTTAATTTCATCCCCGTTAACGATTCAATCATGCACATTGATTAAGTCATGCCGAGACGCGCGAATACGCTCACGTACGCGTTCCACGTCCGCCATCTTTATTTCACGAGGGCCCGTCCTTTTTGCGCAGTAACATTTTATCGCTCATTATATTGGAGAGGCGCGAGAGATTTTGCCACATCGGAGAATCGAACTTTACGTAAATATGACATTACGCCGGAGGAATTCCGAGCGCGAAATAAAGCAAAAAATCGCCCGTAGAAGTTGCCAGTTCGAGTAGTTTTCGTTCCGTTTTCGTCGTCGTATTGCGACAAGTGAAAGTTCGTATTGTGGGCTTATTTTACTGGGCGATAGTTTTAGTAAGATTTATGAGACATAATTATTGAGTAAATACAAAATTTACAAGTACAAATTCTATTTTCTTTCCTTCAAGACACAATGTGCACACAAGCAGCAGTTCCACCTGATGTTGAGTGATTATCAACGACTGTGGTCATCCACAACACCTGTGGAGTTCCCCGTCTCGGTTACCTCACTCGACATACAAATTGCTTAAACAATTCCACTTTACACCGTGGTACGTCTCCGGACAACGCACCGCATTCGTGAAACAGTAGATTTTATAAAATACTGCTTTTTTGATTTATTTAATTTAACTTCGTATCCAACAATCACAATTTCGATCGAAATAATTAGCTCTCAATCTTGAGCCAAAATAATAATCACACCTGTCCTTTTATGTGCCTATAAATTACTATTTTTTTTCTCTGACAAAGATAGCTCCTTGCCGGACTTCCAATACTTCTAGCTACGATAACAATTATAATAATATATACAATACCAGACGTGAAAACAAATAAATATCCCCCCACAATAATAATAAACTATAACTTGTAATCTTACCTGAATCCTTGCTTCAGTTAATCCGATTTTCAGCGCAAGCTCTTCTCTGTAACAAAATTGTACATTGAAGCCGCAACCGAAACATGATGTTTGTTGATGAAAGAAAAAAAAATATCTAATATACAAATTTAGTATACATACATACATACATACATACATACATACATACATACATACATACATACATACAATATGTGGTATTTAAGAGAATTGGCATATTTTATAGTGCACTTACGAAGTGAATTGTCTATGACTGTAACATGTTGTATCGTCTTCTATACTTTCGTCATACTTTCTTACATAAAACAGAAAGCTCCCGAACAATATATTATAATTATATTCGTATACATATACACACATATAATTCTTCTTTAATATTAAACAGAAATGTTTTTTTTAGTAACAATTACATACATCTTTTTAAATTGTTACTTCGTGTATTGGTTACACAAACATCCAAATCCGTACAAATTATGTGTGAATCGAACCTAAGGCTTTCAAACCAATAGCTTAGCTACTGCGTGACGGACTCATTTTAAATAATTATTTATATATCTTGTTATATTAGCTCAATTAATTTATTCTATATAATCTATCATGTCTTACCACTAAATGATTTTATACCAGTATCACTTGCATTAGAAATCGTTAAATTGTACGTAAAATGTACTACCGTGGATATAAAAAAAATACTTTAACTATGGTAGGGCCACGCAACAGTCTCCGCTGTTGCATAAATGGGCAGTTCCGTCTACGTACTTACAGAGGACCGGCGTGACGTGGAAGTGTTAAACTTCTGCGTTTCGTCCGCTGATTGATGTAGCTACACATCTGAATTTTGAAATTTTTTGCAATTTATTAAAAGGTGGCTACACATCTGAAACCGTGCGGGTGTTGCAGGGTGGCGGTTATCACTTAACATCAGGTGAACCGCCAGCTCGCTTGCCACCTTATCACATGAATTCAACTAAAGAGAACTTCAATAGAAGCGCACCTTGAGAACACGTCAGGGTAGTGGGTCCTGCCGAACGCCTTCTCCAGCTCGTCCAGCTGGTAGCTCGTGAACGTAGTCCTGTAGCGCCTCTGCTTCCTCCGGGGTATATCCTCATCTTCACCGCTACCCGAGCAAGGGCGCTCGGGTTCCATCATCGACCTGTCTGAGCAGCCCTGTTCAGACACTCCCATTGCGCCTTGGCTTGTGATTGTGGAGAATGTGAGCGAATTCTGCAAAATGATTTTTAAATAGGAATACCAAACAAACGTTTGCTTATTTAATCCTGAAGGAGACAGGTTGCTCGAATATTGAATTAAAGATGAGTGCCTGGACACTGGGCTAGCCCATAAGTAAGTTCAAAATAAAAAGACCATTAGTAAAATAATTAAATTAACATAACCAAACAGGATAACGAAAGAAAGTGCAAAATGATTGCTTATGTAAATGTATGTATCTATGTACTGCACGAAAATGTGAGAAAAGGATTGAGAAAACGTTTGATTTTATGATACAATATAGTTCATTCTATTAGGTCTGTATAAAATATTCCGTGACCATTTATATAGGTATGTAATTATGTATTTGTGTTCTTTCGCTTTACTGAATTATTCATAAGTATTTTTTCATTTTCTTTTATTTTTTGTTAATTTTAGTTTTTCTTTCTCTTTTATTGTGTGCGTCCTTTTTTTGGTAAATAAATGCATTTTCTTTCTTTCTATTTGTAAAAATTCGTAATTAATACAGTCAACATAATTATCTTTATACTTCGATCATAAATAAATATTCATTGCTTTACAATATAAATATTTAAACATAGTTTAATCTCACACTGCGTTAATCGCGAACGCAGCCGTCGAGGCTAACTTCAAAACGATATTTCGAACGCGTACCGTTATTACACGCGAACTTCGTAACGATATTTCGAACGCGGTCCGTTATTACGAACCGAATTACACATTGTTGATACAATTCGATATTGATACAATCATCGCCGCTGACCCGCGGCCGACGTGGACGGACCCGCGCTCCGACGTCAAGCGCAATTAAACCTTGTATCGCGCCTCCCCATCTAAATTGCAATACATTCCCCCGCTTTCTTCTGTCCCCATGTGGTACAAGACAAGCGCAGTGTTGAAAAGTGCATTCAATGCGTACGATGCTAAACAAAAGCTTTGGTGTTCATCAACATTGGCTCAACCTAGCCCACTTTTCTTTTTTAAATGATCCTGATCGAAATCAAAGTAAGAAATATCATGCAATAGTATCAAATCAATTAAAGATAGTCTTTTGATTATGATGCTGTCATTACCGTAAGACTCTCTCTTGAATGGCAGCGTTTTTAATATCGTCTACATATAAGTTTCCTTTTTATCGTAATTATCTTGGTAGAGCGTAATAAATTTGGAGCTCTTGAATATTATTAAAAGTATTTGCATCATATAATCTGAGTATAGTAAATAAAGACAAGGGGTGTACATCCTTCGGTGAAATTAATACATAAAGTGTACTATAATTTATTACTATACAGTTAAATTAAATGATATTTTGTTGCCTTTACACTTTAATAATAACTGAGACAATTAATTTTAATTTTTTTTCCTATTCACGTAGTGCGTTTCAAACATATTTAATAACTTATTCGGGCATTATGCAATGCTTATTTCTATATTATTTTTAAAAAGAGTTCCATACTAAACTACTCTTTTCAACTTTCCATAAAAGAAAAAAAATATATAAAACGCTCCAAATATGTTTGTTCAAAATATTTGCTTATAAATTGCAAAAAAGTCGCAGTAACGAGATTGTTACGCATGACCGCTCACGACGCGTATTTGAATTTCCAACGGCTTCTATTCCGTTTAGATTATTTTTCTTTTGCGTATCACGTTAGAAAAAGTCATAATTGCAAGGTCTAAATGGTTTCACTGCTACTTCGGGACAAAAAACGTTATGTTACGGCATAACCTTTAATTAAATAATATCGTACGTTTAAATCGGCCCTTGTGTGAAAGAGCAACAAACTTAGTTAGTTTTTTATAGCATCATGCGCATGCTAAAGTATTTACCGGGTTATCTTTCTCCGGGTAAAAAGTTAGAGCCAGCGCTATTTTGCTCAGATAATAAGCACTAAGCTTATTGGGCCTTAATGTAACTGGTGGTGTATCGGAACCCGAGACCTAAAAACAAACCGTAAAACGAACTTCACGGCCCTTTTCAAGACATTAATGGAAAGAAGAAACATAAAAAATGTGCTAACGGAGATAAAATGTAACAGGGTCATTGATAATGTAATTTGTAATTGCGTAAATTATAAAATCTAAGAAATTCCTATTGAAAATGCACTATTGAATTCCATAATTATTGTTAATTATGTTAAGTATACTAACATGTTTGAATGCACATACTCATTGTTGTGTCCAATAGATTATTTGTTCTTCCTCTTCGGTTTATTTATTTATTTTTTAGGTTTCCTTGGTAATATCAAACCACAGTCCAAAAAGTTAGTAAGACTAACCTCATGTGTTATTCAACTAAATGAACTTAACAATTTCAACTAGTGAAGAGAAATTTAAAAGAAAGTTATTATTATAACCCACCTTACACGTCAATGATTTAATCTGTATACTCTCTCGACTATAGTATAAATTTACTAATCTATTTACATCGAAGAAAATGTAAAGCTGAAGCAATAATTTAAATATAAGAGAAGAGATTCAAAAGAATTACAACACGTATTTATATAAAATGCAAAAAACCAAAAGTAAATTGCCACCAATTTTAAACACATCAGCAAATATTGCTAACTGATGTTTATTAACTTTATTTCCATTCTTCGTAATGCAATTTAAATAACGATGATCATGGTTAAGCATTTTAAAAGATTTTTTTGTTACCTTCACATAATTGCCGTAATGATTCTGAGGGAAATGCGATTTTTTGTCATTAATGTCTGCTCATATGCATTGCAACAGTCCTACTAAGTTTAATCACTTTTATATAAGAGCGTGCTAAGAAAACATTTTATTCACGTATGTTGTGTCTTGTGTTTATGGAATTTACGTATGTTAGAAATGCATTTCATAAAGGAACCTTATAACTTATTGCAACTCGAGAGCAGTTGTATAAACTAATTAAATGAAAGTATAAACTTATTTATTATATTCAATGAAAAAAAAATGTTTAACGTACTCATTACCTAGTTACGTTTTATACAATAACGAAGAAAATAGAAATAATTGTTGTCATGTAAGTGAATAGAATTTAATTATTACTTTAACATACTAATTTAATGCAATAATATAATGAAATACTGTTTTTATTTGTTGAGGACAATGTCTTTATATATTTTACTTATAAAATAGTAATTTGACTATTTTTATATATAAGTTTAAATCTAGCTAACTTATTTATTACTTGTGTAGTGTATTCAAAAGTTGAATATTATTTAAACATAACTTACCTAGCGTGTATATCTGTGAAAACTATAATCCATTTGTCTTTCGTGTAACAAACCAAACATGATGAAGGCACTTGAAATGCTCTACACACAACCAACACTATCGTATGTTTCGTCGCTGACTGGTTTCTATTTTCTAAGCGTCGAGTATTATCAATATCGACGATGACATTAGCGAGACATTTAAACAGATACTGACGGACCAATTCTAATCTTAAGACTGATCTTTTGCAATTCTACCTTTCCACGTCCGTGGCGATTGAGTCATCAAACTTCCTTGAAACGCTAATTCAATTGTTACCTTCTTTGCTCATTATCACTGATTGAACTGATAATACCTAGTTTAACTTTTCCCATTTTGTTCTCTTTTTAATAACATGCTTAAAGAACGTACGTTTTATTACACAGAACAATGTTATTGTGAACTTGGTTGAGGAGAAACGATTTTTCTTAACACTTTTTGTTTTATAAAAATCTTTTTAGATTTCCTCAACGGTAAAAATTTATTGCTTCTATCCATTTAAGGCGATTATTAAATAATAAACGTGTCTGCATTTGTAACTAAATAAGGTTAATTAAATTTTCGATAGAAAATTTGAGACGTTCTTGCGATTACTAGCTCAAATAAAGACATGTTTTCCGGAATAGTGAAAATGTATCGGTTGTTATTAAATAATAAAGGTGTCGGCATTTGTAACTAAATAAGGTTAATTAAATTTTCGATAGAAAATTTGAGACGTTCTTGCGATTACTAGCTCAAATAAAGACATGTTTTCCGGAATAGTGAAAATGTATCGGTTGTTATTAAATAATAAAGGTGTCGGCATTTGTAACTAAATAAGGTTAATTAAATTTTCGATAGAAAATTTGAGACGTTCTTGCGATTACTAGCTCAAATAAAGACATGTTTTCCAGAATAGTGAAAATGTATCGGCTGTTATTAAATAATAAAGGTGTCTGCATTTGTAACTAAATAAGGTTAATTAAATTTTCGATAGAAAATTTGAGACGTTCTTGTGATTACTAGCTCAAATAAAGACATGTTTTCCGGAATAGTGAAAATGTATCGGTTGTTATTAAATAATAAAGGTGTCTGCATTTGTAACTAAATAAGGTTAATTAAATTTTCGATAGAAAATTTGAGACGTTCTTGCGATTACTAGCTCAAATAAAGACATGTTTTCCGGAATAGTGAAAATGTATCGGTTGATACAGTTTAAAGTAAAAACTAGTATTTAAATATAACTGAACTTTCTTTTTATTATACATTCCTATTAAGGTTGTAAGTACTCGTTTAACAAAATAAATTTCGATATATATTTGGGGATCCTATGGTATTTGGACAGTGTAGAATGTAGGACAGCCCTATTTCGAAAACTCCAAGCCTTACAAATTATGTCATTTATGGTATTCAAAGCACCCTCTATCAACTCTTATGTGGAGATAGTTGTGATCGGCCAGCACTGCATTAGTTCATATAAAAAAGATGAATTGTTATTACTAGGTCTCGGCCTTTCTTTCTTAATGTTAGAAATAGCATAAGTACAATAGATTTCCCTTTAGCTAGCACGTCTTTTTAAAAAAATGATTTGACCTCACAAGAAAAGATTATATTCTTAATATAATAGAGATAACTGTGAATCCGATTTTGTATTTTAAGTTATAAGTAATCTGTTAAGTAACGTAAAGTAGTCTGTTAATTTATATAAATCTTTGTTCAGTAGAGACCTCACATTACGCCATTGAAACTATGTCGACAAATCTAAATATTTTAAATGAATAACTAAGTAATATTTTGACTTAATAAAATATTAACAGTTTTTAAAAAAGCAGCATCGATAATAATTTGAAAAAACTGCCTCAATTTTCCCGATGATGCCGCTGTGCAAATTGTATCAAATGATACATTTGATGACTCCGTGGCGCAGTTGCCAAGGTATTGGCTTCGGCGTCGAGGGTCCGGTTCCCACACGGGACAACTATTTGTGTGACCCACAGATAGTTGTTTCGCATCTGGGTGTTTGTCCGCGTGAAATTTATGTTTGTAAAACGTCCTTTACAACACAGGATAATATTATCCTAAAGTAAGGGCAGTGTTTTTAAAAAACAAAAAAAATAATTCTTTATTACGCAGGAGATTCAATCTGTAACGAGTTAGGTTCGCGGCACGTTCAGAGCTGTTTACGATTGAGTGGACGGTATCGTCGGAGCACCAGCCTCTATGAAGCGTAACGCCACCTGCGCCAGCATCTGCCGCACGTCGGTAATCGTCACTTTTACGCGTTTCCCGTCGAATTAGAACAATGAGGCGACGTAAATTGTTCCAATTCAAAATTTTATCCGAATCGAAAAAAGCATATCGGAGGCATTACCAAAACTTTATCCAATGGAGCCCTTCAGAGGAAGAGAAATTTGAATGTTGACTATTAGTCTTGGAGATCAAACGAAGAAATCGATTAAAATGTCAATCTAATTTGTAATTGCTAATTAAGGAAATAAGTACGCCGTGCACTCGACGGTGAAGTATAGGGATGGGGAGAAACTTTTGTGTTTTAGAAATATTTAATGATAATTCTGAGGAAATAAAAGTTCCGTTAGAAATTGTAAAGACCATTCTGTATAGGTATATGTTAACAATAATAGAGTCATTTATTTTGTAGTTCACATATTATTGACGAAGTAATTAAAACTAAAAGAAGAATAAGAATTAAAATGTTATCATGAAAGTCTAATTTATTCAAACGTTAATAGTAAATTTGGTAGGATTTCTTATATAATCATAAAACGTAGTGCAATCCTAAATACCGATAGAGTATTCGGTGATATAATTGCCGTTTATTAAAAAATAAAACTCGACTATTGTTGCGTCGTAATGTCTTTTCTGAGTCAAGTGATTTCTTAAATAAAAATTAAAAGGAAGACCAAGTGAAACTCGCGATGTAATGCCTGGAAGCTGAAAGAAACGAATTCAGCGGCGACACGGTACAGCGTTGCCTATTTGTGCAGCTAGCGGGTGAAAAAACTGATTAAATTAAATAAAGCAATCAAGAAGTGGATTTTGACGCTCCAGCGGTTTCTCCGTGGACAGTGGAATATTAACCATTGATCGAGACCGCAGAGCGAGTAATCGGCGCATTGACAGACGGGCTTTTTTAGAACCAATCTAGCGGTACCAAGTTCGTTTGCCCCCGGCACTTATCGAGTTTTTGCCCGTCCATTAGCGCAATCTCCGTATAAAACACACACTTTCATTTCACCGAGAATTGAATACTAGAATAGCGAATTATTTTATTTTAACCAGGCATTGTAGGATTGCACGTCGCTAATTGTTTCTTTAACTTTTAAAGCGATTTATTCAGTTTTCTATTTCGTATACTGCTTGTCTGAACGTTGTGACTGGTTCCTAACAATTGGTTATTGCGCGAATAAAGTATTTTGCAAACAAAGAATGATCAATGATTAATTTCGGCTTCGATAATTAAATATTTTCAAGTTTAAACATTGTGTTCTTTGTAGTATTTTCTATGCTAAGACAACTTCAATAAATAGGCGATATCCGACGGTATAATTTCTCAAAAAGGTCAGTCCAAATGAGTGATACAGTGAAATCGGTTATCAAATAATTAGTTACAAGCTACAGTATTAAGCTACAGAATCGTTTGATAAGAACGGATGCCCGGTGGGTGACGGTGCGGCGAGGAATTAGAATAATAATAGGATTTATGGCGATACGCCCGGCGCCCGGGCGGATTTACTTTTTGTCTCTCGGCCCATTAGACATGCCTAATCTACGCTTTAGTACTCGCTCTCGTAGATACCTCGAGGGTCGGATATTTGAGAAGTCTTCGAAATCCCGTCGTCGATGAGACATTCGGTCTGGGATGGCCGGAGGACTGTAAATTCTTGTAAGTAAAAGAATTACTTTTGACAAAAATGCTGTTATTGTAAGATAGAAACAAACAGAATAGTAATGAATAAACGACAACATCTCATCTAAATTTTTGTTATTTTAGCAATTATCCGTTTAGCTTAGTGGTTAAATCGTCTGGGTGCGGATCAGGAAGACGTGGGTTCGATTCCAGCAACTGCGAAAATCTTTAATAGATGAAAAACGTATTTAGTTAAGGCAGTGTTTTTAAATAATTTTCATTTATGCAATCGACGGTATGGACAACATTCCAGGTATCTTGCAGTGTTGCCAGTTCTAAGAATTAAAAAAAATAATTATTTAATGTTAAATTAACAAGGCACGTGTTCCTGTATTGTCTACTTTTGAGTTGTTTCCCCAACTTGCAATTCTTAGTTTATCAACAACTCTTGGAATTGAGGGATTAGGCGTTTTTGTCCATTAGGAATGGGCTTAAGTGTTAATGGTGTCCCGGATTATATCACCCGGGCTTCCAGATAAGAGGCACCAACCTCTGACTCAAGCGTACCTTGACTGATGTCTGTCTGCTACCTGATGACACCCTACCAACCCTCTAAACTTGTAGCAACAAGGTTGAGATTTCTTCGAACATTTTTAACGAACGCAAACCTAAGCTACCGGAATATCTAATATAAAAACATAACCTCAAAACTGCTATTCAATTACAAAACTTGTTACAAAAACAACAGCTCATTAATTAACTTGGTAATTAATTCCTTTGTTAGAAACGAATTTAAATTTATTATAAGGCATTCGAAACTTAGACTTTAACCGTGTCTTCTGTATAATGAAGTTTTATCCAGGTATACGCAGTTTTTCAAAAATTGGCTAGCGATATCCCTTAATTATATATGATAATAAAAATGATTAATCTAATCAAAAAGCAGTAGACAGAGATACAACGATAGACAGAGATAGAACTATTTTTCAAATAAAATGTGTTCCATAATTGATCACAGATAGGATCTATCTGGTTTATATGAACAATTACTATATTACAAAAAATATAAAGCAACGTTAATTTTCGACAGAAGATGTTTATATTAAGAGTGAAGTTGAGAACCTGTGGTTTTGTCAATTCTTAAGGTGGTTGACATTACCTCGCCATAATCAAATGAAATTATTTATGATATTAAACAATGACACGCCATCAAACAAACAAAAGAATAAAGTACAGATACTCCATAGTTAGGCGTGCTTAATTTTCATTATTGTAATAATTTCAAACACGCCATCAAATGACGTCGAAATAGTTATTAGAAATTCTTTTAAAATACCTTTAATGCAAGCTAATTTGTTCACTCTATAGAATTATTTTCTACTTCGTACATTTATCATAAAGTTTTTAATTAGGGCATTTCTAACTTTGATTGATAATCACCAAAGACAATTGCGATTGAATCTAACCCAATTTTCTTGCTTAATGAATGGAAATAAAAAAATATTGAGAGGAAAAAAATATAAAATTTGTTCGCTCAGTATTAACTAACTTTCTTATTACACAGGACGCTGGTGGCGCAGAGTAGCGTGTAATGAGAAATCAGAATGTTAATTAAGATCTAATTAACTCTAATACAATCAACAATGCTGCTCGCGTTCTTGAAGTATCCGCAAGTCATCGCAAGGGGTTTCGTTTTGACCATTTTAACCAGATCTGTAATCTATCATCGGACCTCAGTAGATGGATACCATGATCAGTGGGTCTGGAAAGAACCGGGGGTCGTTGGATTTGGTCATTTTAATCAAATTGAGTTCGGCCAACCCTTTGGTAAAAAAAGCCGTTGAAATCACTCATTCCACGGTTCATTGTTAAGTGAGAACTCAATTTTGTATTGTAAGTTTTAACTCAGCGCGTATGCAGGATTAATTCTAATAGTAATGAAGATATCCAATGACATTGAAGGTATATTCCTTTGGTTATGTATCATAAATCTTTTTTAATTCTGTAGGTACACTGTCCGGGCTCATTTATACTTATTTAATTGGGCTTCTTTTCACGTTTTTACGATCGTATTTCAACTCATAAATAGGGTGTTTTCATATATCATAATAAATAATAAAGAGGATTTTTAGAGGTTTGTTAGTTTATTTTCAAATTGCACGGCAAACCGTAGTCAACCGTCCAACAGTCCTTATAAAAAAAGGAATTCCGTATTTTAAATTCATGTAATTATAAAGTTTAATATCTTGATGTACATTTTAAACTTAAAGTACCTAACCTTGTCAAATCAAAATGATGACAAAATGTTAATCAACGAAATTAATGTCATCCGCAACGATACAAAGAACTTTTCAAAAAATTTAGACAGATAAATCGCATAATGGAATAATGTAATGGATTTACCATTTCTATTGATTCTTTTTGCCGCAGCGTATAAATTAAAAACGAATGATTGACCGCGAGTATAAAACTAATCAATGGGGTCCACAATTCGAGTATGGGACGCCGGGTCAATAAAAACGCAATAAAACAAGACCAACAACTACAAACGCACTATTGTTGTTGGCCCAAACAAATCTAACAGCTTTTATAGAGTCCAAGTTATTTATAAGTTACATTTAAAACTGCCCATAATACAAGCTATAAACAAAATTAACAACACAACGGCCCCCGCTGCGTTCAATTTTGAGCCTGACATCGACCCTAATTCAATAAAGCAATAAAATTCACCTAATTATGCAAATGCCTTTAAAATATCAGACATTATGCCTTTTTCGAATTTAAAAAATATGACGTGCCCCGTCAAGTAAACTTGTTACCGGATTTGATTAATGGGAGCCGGTCCTAATATAGGCTCTTCATAGCGGAGTAGCGATGTAGCTCTAACAATTAATTGTGAACTCATTAGCATTTAGCCGGGAGGGTGTCATAGAAATATTTTTATAATTAATTTTATTTAAATTTGTTATGTCAGTTTTATTAAATCGTTATTTTATTAATTAAACTCGAGTCAATTATTTTATAAATTAACATTATAAAGCGTAAAATATTTAACATTTTAATACGACGCTTAAAATAGTTTATGTGTTTTTTTTACCATTTATTTAATTCAAAATATTATCAGGAAATTGTTCTAATATAAAAATGAACAGTTGTATCATATACCCCTAATTGTGTAATATAAAAATTTATGTAAAATGTATTCATTATATATTTTTGAACAAAATTTGCATGCACATTTTTCTCAGATGCATAAAAGTTCATCTTTATAACATATTTCAAAATTAATACAATTATAACGCTACTCACCGTGATAAATCAAGCGAGATTCAAAAATCAACGTCAAACTGCCAACTAAACGGGCGAAGATCAACACTAACAAATAGCCGTATAATAAAACCGCTATTTACATGATACAGTATGACGTTCTTGAGCACAACGGACTAATAAACTATGACACACCGACGCCTTCAATCGACTGATAGAGAATAAGCGGACAGTCTGCAGTCGCCTACGCACGGCTGGAAAATGAATAATAAAAAATATAGCAGTCCCAAGCCACTCCCCTGTGGCACACTTGGCCAATAGCAGTGCTGTGATACCACGACAGGCACGAGGGTGGGCCCGAATCAGTTGATACGGGTCTCTACTTCGATACCGCTAATTGACTTTATCAACAAACTGACTTTACTGGTCGGAGTCACGATATATGCGTTTGTCTGCCGCGTCAAAAGCCTAGCTGCGGCCCACTGGCTTTGTAATTAAGTATGCGGCGTGCGAATGGGTGATTTGAGCTCTACTTTAAATCGTGCTGCCTTTACGACAATTCATTTAGACAATTTCGTTACGCTGTACAATACTGCAAGCAATTTTATTATGATAAACTTGTATGTGTATCAAAAGATTCAACGAATTATATATTTAATATTTAATTTACTTTATGAAATCTGTACTTATTGATGGCATTAATTATATTGAATAAACAAAAGCTATTTTAAAATTCTTTTCCTATCTTTGAGTATTTTTTTTTCAATTTCAGTTAGGTATAGGTTAGGTTAGGTATAGGTCAGGTAGGTATAGTAGGGTTTTTGTCTTTTTAATATACCCGTGATAGCTCAAGTGCCCGGGCGCTCGCATTTATCACGTGCTCATTGGTTAAGGAAAAAACATCGTGAGGAAACCTGCATATTTTCGAAGTTATAACAAAAAAGATATTTCGAAAATAGTGAAGTCCGCCAATCCGCAGTGGGGTCGCGGTCCGTGGTAGACTATGCCCTGATACTCTCTTTACAGAGGAGGCCAGCTGTGGGACATTTACAGGCTGTTACTTTACTTTTTACTTTACTTTACCAACTGTTTAATTGTTTTATAATGCGCAGTAGGTGTTGCCGTTTCACATTGTTGATAGAGAGAGGATATATAATTTTTTCATTATTTAAACGTGAATACACACAAGAATCAATCATACACACACTAAATAACGACAAAATCATTTAAGTGTCCAAATAAAAATGGTGATTTTGTCGGGACGTTGAGTGGTTAAACTAACCATAGACCTATCTATATGATTATGAAACACGGTTTCCATAATTTGAGATAGAGGTATGCTCGTATCAAAACCTGTATTCACGTATATAGAAAACTCCAAAAACTTAACTGAGTAAATAAAAATTAAATGCAGACTAACCTATAAATTAAAATCCAAGTGGTCATTAGACTATTTATTTTGTATAGACGATTGTTCTAAGTTATAATTTTGTATGGAAGAAGCTTCCGTTTAACGAAACAAATATTTTATTCCATGTTTCATTATTCCATGTAAACAATTTAGCATTACGATAAAACAGCAACTGTTGATTGTTTGCGCAGTCCGCCGTTGGATTGCCCGACACAATCCGCCGTGCGTAGGTACAATTTGCGGTGCGACGCGTACGGAGTTAAAAGCGTCCCCGCTGTTGTAATAAATGATTTAATGAAACACAATTGTTAAGCGAACGATTGTTACGCGACAGATAAGCGAACGTCGCCGAGCGACACATTAGTGCGCGCGGCTGATTACAAAATAACAAGGATTTCCTCCCGCGAGTAATTACACGAATAACACAAATTACACAAGTAATAACACATGAATTACGAGCCGATGTTGCTCCCAGCGAACGCGACGCCCTTGTCGCTCGAATCACACGAATTACGAATAACTACGCAATTCCCGCGGCCGGCCTCAAATTGGTCCATATTTAATTTTGGGAAAATGTAGAAATAAACGTTTTTATTTGTGTAAATAACACAATAAAACCGCCGCCCGCCATTAAGGCCCGACCGACACGGAACTTTGTGCACACCGAATTACGCAGATACGATCTGTGTCACCGTAATTGTTATTTTGTGTCGTTAGTGCCCTGTATCGTGTAAATTCAGTTAGGGGATACGAGGCGCTCTTTTTTTTTTTAAATTCAATATACGCACACACACCTAGACCGGAAACGGACGCGTTAGAAAAAAATTACGCGCATCCGCCCATTATCAACTTTCGCAGTTATTGCAATAACTGTAATTAGCCTTTGAAATCGATTCTACAAAACTTCGACACGTTTCCCGTTCAAAGCGAGCGTTTTGATTTTTAAAACAGGAGCATATGGTATTGAGTTAGCAATAACTTCAGAATATTGTACATAATATAATATTATATATAGTTTAGTACCGTTTAGTTAACTGTTCCTGTCGGGTTTTTGTGGCAAATAAACTAGAATAAAACGGTTTTTGTATCACAATATCTTGTTTCTTTATTTGTCTCTCCTTGAATTGGAAAATATGTAAATACACTGTAAATTGGTCAAATATGTACTTAGTACGGATGATTTACATTATACTAAAATTTTGAAATTGGTACACATGGTACATTTGTAAGTTAGCATATTATACGTAGTCCTGACGTATAATATGCTAACTTACAAAGTCTATAAGGTACTATCATGAAAACCAACAAAGTTGAAAGCACAAATCACGTTCGCCTTAGCTCTGAGACGAAACGGTAACTCAATATTTGTTTTAATGACGTGGATAATTGATTGTGCACGGCGAGATGCGGCTTCCTCCCGCACCGAAAATCCGGCGTCACGACGCGTCGCTCCCAGCCACGGCTCGGACGGACCACTAACGAAATTTATCAAGCTCTGTGGGCCGCGGAACAAAAAGCAAATCGAGTTACCGGTTCAAAACAGAGAAAATCAACGAACAAACACCATTAACACGGCCATTTTCGTCCGCTCCCCGCTCGTGATGACGGTGTTTTTCAGATCGCCTCTCGCGCGCCGCAGCCTCGAGGGATCGAGCGATTTCCCGACACCGCGACCATTGCCGCGTCGGAATCGGGCCCTTCGCTCAACTTCTTGTGCAAGCGGACAATGGACGTCGCCCTGTTGATTTATACAGACGGCATCTTTGTGCACGCTGGGCGGGAGTAGAAGATTAAATTCACGACTCATCTTTTTGGTAAGATCCGTTCGGTCTAAACAAACTGTGCGTCGCCGGCCTCCGAATCGATTGGTCCCGCCGGCCCTGGAGCGTTGGCACTGAAAAAGGAGAACGACACTCTTCGTTCCGTCGTGTTGAACGTCGCGTTGGAGAGATATTAATAGGCTTGAAAATCGTTTAAAGTAAATATTAAATAATAATGTTCTACCTGATTACAAGGCGGTGGCGGTTCTTGTCGAGTTTGCAGTTTAAGCTCGTAATGTTTGACTTAGGTATTGTCCACGCAGCAGCTTTCGATGTTGCACGAATGGAATGGCTTGTCAGGGAAAGTAAAGCGACGTTAGAGAAGACCGGCAGTCTTTTCGTCTGCAAAGTATGGCATCACGGGGCTCATTATTTTACAATCTGGCAATGCATTTGTAAGCTCACTTGATCGTGTTGTAGACGTCCATGAGCGGTAATCACTTAACATTAGGCGAAGAACCTGTCACATAAAAATATCTCAGTGGTGCATCCTGTGGGTTTTTGTCAGGATTTCTTTTGGTGAATCACTGTCATAATATGTGAAAGCCAATAAGCCTTCAGACCAAATAAGCCTTCAAATAACCTTACAGGCCTAAAGAAAAAAAAAATAAAACATGTTATTCGTGGATACCGTGAAACGTGTTTATTCAAGTCGGTAACAGTTCGCGATTCCGTCGCCGTACATCAAGTTCATGTTCGTCAAAAAGTGGAATAAATGAACAGCTTCTGTTTCAAGAAATCTATTAATTTGCTCGATACTCGATGCTGGTAATATCACGATTACTTTGGGAAAATTAGAATTTAAAATCGTAAGTTTACAAAGGTTTGTTGTCATTGTTTTTGTGTTAAACCGGATATGCGCTTGGAATCTTATAATGTACGAGATAAGAATGCTAAAAAAGAAGTTTAAGTTAACAAATCAGTAAACAGTAGAATGTAAAACGTTATAATGAAACGTTCCCGTGACCTGATGTAAGGTTTCCAATACTTCGAGGATTTAAAATCAATATCGGCGATAATATCCCTTAAACCAATTCTTTCTGCCGACCCATTTTATTTATCTTAAACAAATCACTGCATTCTTTTACACCATCGGGTTGTAATCATGATTAATTTTTGAGCTAACTTTGTCTGTCAAGAATTATACCTGGAACATTTTTCATAAACAGAAAGATATCAGTGGAAAGTTGCATTATTCAATTATTTTATTGTTAACTGTATTGGAGACAATCTTCATTTTTAGAGTCAGCCCTATTTTTTATAGCGGGTGTCACCTAATGGCGGGCCGGGGTCCGGATTTTGTGCGCAAAAATAATGATATTTTCACATTAATATTTGAAAAATAAACCTTGATACTTACTTTTGCTTATTACATTTGTTTATTATTTAATAGAATAATCTTCAGGTATCCTTTATTTTTATTTATTTATTGATATTGTATGGTCACTCCTGATTTATACGTCAAATCTTTGTGAGTATTGTGTGGTGTTAATTCGCTTTATAATCGAAACGTTTACTTTGTCTATTATATTAATCCCATATAATTTTTTTTTATGTGAAAAGTTGCCAAACGAGCAGACGGTTCACCTGATGGTAAGTGAATACCGCCACCGATGGACATCTGCTACACCCGAGGGTTACAGATGCGTTGACAACCTTTTGAAAATTGGGCTCCGGCTACCTTACTCACCAGACGAAACGTGAGTATTTGTCATACTTCCATTTTACGCTGGTTTTCTGTGAGGTCGTGGTACTTACCCGAACGGGCCTGCCCATTCGTGCAACAACCGAGGCTGCTGCGTGGCCCTACCACCGTAACATCATTTTCGATTGATTATTTATTTATCTATCAGCATTCGATACATCCCTCTGTTAATTAAAAGCGTTTACAACAACACCGGCGATGAAAAGATTACGGCTTTATTTTAAATTTGTCGACTATTTCACAATATTACATTTCAGCGTTAACGACGCCTCGTAAATACGTCCATCAGCAATCTACGTCGATAAGTAAAAGATTGATTTTACTGTACCGCATATTTCATACGTTAGTAAAATAAGTAATTAATGAAGCGGAATCTCCCTCCCAATAATTGAATAGCCTCGTACAAAGTAAGTCGGAATGAGCACTAAATGAATATACTGCGGCGCGAGCTTTACTGTGCCGTAAAAACTTGACCACGGAACGACTCTTGAAATATGTGCAAAGGAATAAAAAAGTTTTACCGCTTCATTACCTCCAATGGGCGAAGGATACTGTTCTGATTCGATGTCCTTCGAAAGTTTGCGTCGCCTTGTACAGTCGAATTAATGGCAGAGTTATTAAATTGGATCGCGGAAGGAGCGAGACCTTATCTTCGTGTGTCTTTGTTTAGAAAGCTTTTGTAATGAAGATACTTTACGTTTTTTCTCGAAGTTTCATTTCATTTCGAGCACCCGACCCGTCAAATCATTATAGCATGTATATAGTAGTCGTATTTGAACACTTCTCGTCGAGTCATTTACAGCATGTTTAGTGTGGATCGGACGGGAAAGCCTCGATGTCTACTATATGTTCTACTGGGGAGCTGGAAAATTATTCGATCAACACAGCAAACGCTGACTTTGTCTTGAATTGATTGAATTGAAAAAACTGTATAGTACTGTGGTGGGGCCACGCAAGTGTTCGCTGTTAGACGAGTGGATAAGTACGTCACTCACAGACTCACAGTATACTCACAGAAGACTGGCGTGAAACGGAAGTATGATACTTCTGCGTTTCGTCTGGTGAGAGAGGTAGCCGGGGCACACTTTATTAAAAGGTGACAACGTATCTGTTCAACAGGTGTTGCACATGTCAATGGGCGGTGGTTGCCGCGGCGGTGCTGCGCTTGGGTCTGGATTGATTTCTTATTGGTATCGAAATGAGTCGGTGGCGCAGCCGCTAAGCTGTTGGCTTCGGCGTCCGTGGTCGTGGGTTTAATTCCCACACGGTACAAGTATTAGTAAGTTCGAGTCGGACTCACGCAAGAAGGGTTCCGTGCCTTTATCTATAAAAACGGCAAAAAAAATCATCTGTAGTGTGGGAGTCTCTCTCAAATATTTCCTATTCTGTTTTATAGTGCATTTTGTCATAGCGGCAACAGAAAAACATCATCTGTAAAAATTTCAACTAACTATCTTGGTTCATGAGATACAGCCTGGTGACAGATGGACCGACGGACAGACAGCGGAGAAGTAATAGAGTCCCGATTTACCCTTTGGGTACGGAACTCTAAAAACTAGCAACCAGTGACGCGAATCGTATCCAATTAAATGCTATAAATTGAGAGCTCGATAATGGACTAAACAGAATAAACGACCAAGGAAGCTTGCGTCGTATATCTCGGATACGCGAAAGATATGAAGCTCTGAGATTTTTTTTGACCATATAATATTATTTGTAAAATTAAAGTAAAGTATCGGCTACATGTCCCAGTGCTGGGCAAGCAGCGGGCCTCCTCTATACAGAGGGTATCAGGGCATGGCCCTACTGCGGATTGGCGGACTTCACATCTCTTCAAATTTTTTTTTTTTATTTTTTAAAAAATATCCAGGTTTCCTCACGGTGTTTTCCTTCACCGCCGAGCACGGGATAATTCAGCGCTGAAAATTAATAATTTCATCGGTGCCGGCACCGGGGATCGAACGCATGTTGCTCGAGTATATTGAATTAAATTTTAGAGCTGTGGGGATATCGGGTACTTAGCCTAGTAGGCTAGCTTAGAATCCTGACAGCACAGGAAAGTTTTTCTACAATTTATCTGTTAAGCTCACATTTAAATATGTATTACAGTTTTCACTACCTTCGTTAACTTGTAGAAAGACGGGATTGTTTATAAAACGATCTCATCTTACGAAATCTATTGACGCTAGTCGTTTACTGTCGCCAGCAATTTTTTATCTCATCAACCTTTTCGGTTGGACGCACAAGCGGCGGATGCTGCCTCCCCGTAGATAATAAATAATAAATGTGATTTTACGAGCACAATTCACTGTGAAATCAAAAGACACAGCCTGTTTATTTTCCTATCAGAATTGTTTAATGAGTTAGAAATGAAACTTCTCGTTGGACCTACTCCGTAGTCGTTTTTTATGTTCATTGACACTGGAATTGCCGCGTGATGACCATATTGATGCTTTTAGTCAATGGTGAGATTTAATGCTAGGGCCGTAAAATTATAATATATCGACAATCAAATGGTACCGGCACAGGCAATCGTGGAGGTTTTCTATTAGGAATTTGAAATAAAATGAAAAAATTACACAACCAGCATTGAGTTATGCTTCATTTCGTTAAATATACATAATTACAAGTAAGTATAATATATATTCGAATTTCAGTATATATACCTGAACACAATGAACTTAATAGTTCATTGTAATCTTAACACATGGTTTAAAAGGCCTTTTTAATGTAAGTTAAATATATCAACACCCATTTGTACCTGTAAAAGAATCGATTTATTTGCCTTTTAAATCTCCGTCTTCGGTATTAATAGACTTCAGTTCGACTTATTTTAATCCAAAAATTTTTATCATTTATTCTAAAACTCATCAACTCCTCAAGCAGTTTTGCCGGTAACTAGCATTTGATCGAATACAATTGAAATATTTAGCAAAAAATGCTAAAATGCATGCTTAACGTTGCATTATAATTTATACTACGTACAAAGGTTTAATAATTATTCAATTATTAATAATGAATTTCTTATATAGATAAAAATACAAAAAGATGCCATAATGGGATTGTCACCACAAAGTCTTAAATAGTTTTGATTGTAATTTTTATACAATTATAATAGTTTATGAAACTTTTAGGCATTTAGATTTGTAATTCTATCAAAGTAGAAGAAACAAATCATCAGTGGGTTTGTCTAAAGACACGATTGCAATTTCGAAAGGAAATTAATTGTATTTAAAATCGTATTTTAATAGTAGTGCCTCAGCGTTAAATATTAATTGACATATAATTACGTGACAAAAAATTTTGGCCCCTCGTACAGGGGAGCATTCATTACCGCGAATTAGGTGATTAGACTGTGATGGACGATCAAAGCGCGTCGCAGCCCCCCAAATAGTTAATTGTCCGAAACTCGAATGTCGCGCGGTCATAAATCAAATAGGGAATAGGATTCGCCTAGTTAACCGGCGTTACACGAACGTAACTCGGTGCAGGATTAGCCGTGCCGTTGGAAAGTGGGCCCCGCGCTAAATCGACTTTTAATTAGTCAGATAAGGGGCTCATTACAGCGTCATTAGTTGTGCCAACGTTCTCTCTTGTAAAACTCCGGAGATATGTAAGGTGCATTGAAGAACCATAAATGAAACGGCGTTTTGAAAAAGATATCATGTCTCAAGTAGCTTCCGATGATCGTCTTAAATGTGTTGTATGTATCGTATACGTCCCATTTCTTGGCAAAGATCTACGAAGAAAATCTACTAAGAATACCTCACGAAATTTTCCCTCATCTATGAGCGATTTGCGTGGGCTGAATTGTCGTCTACGCTCACTAGTAACTCTCTCACGCATAAAATAATGCTAAAAAGCAAACCACTACCACTATACTTCCAGAAAAGAGAAAGCAAAAGTATACATCTAAACGATAACATCTCGAGCTAACGTTCTATTCAAAATTTAAAAAAAAATTCTTAATAAAACCTCCATCATATCATTGATTCGACTGGTTTGTTACAGCTGTCTACCCGAAACAATAACTATGATTGAAGGAAAAATGGGTATGCAGTTGAATTGGGTTTTGTGTATACGGAACCCGATAAACAAATTCAAACGATTTAGCGTCGCCGAGGTCGAATTACAGTAGAATCGTTATATGAACGCGATGCGCAGGCGAGCCGCGCGCAGTAATGTTGTTTTAACAGATGCTAATGTTATTGTTTTTCCGAAGCTCCTCTCCCGTCGCTTGGAAAATTTGCCTAAGGCTTGGTTCACATTAAAAGATCTCTTATTTAAAACAATGGTTTATCTCCTACAAAGATTATAATTTATTTAAAATAACCTATAAAGTGTCATAAAATATTGAATTATATATAAATCAATACGAGTTAAAGATAATATTTTTCACAAATATTACGCGATAAATGTGACTGACATTATTGCTGAAATAAAACCGTGAACATAAAAACCGAATTCATCGGAGCGTTTGTCGTTAAACAATATGATATACTTAGATAATGAAGAAAAAAGAACTAGTATAAATTACATCGAAATCAACCAAAAACGAGTATCAATAATATGTAAAGCTAATTCAAAGATCGGCCCGAATTATCGGCACTTAGGCGTCCGTGGAATCGCACCAAATGATACGTTCGCGCTCTCTCACGGCCCGCAATCCCGCCAACACATTACGAGACGATTTTCACGGCTAGCTATAATTTAATATAATCCAAAGGAATAGGTACATTCGTCGATATTTCCTGGCGACAGCTGCACAGGAATATCGAACTAAATGACATCACCACTACGGCAAGACCATTAAAACCACTTCTTGAATTGATCTTTATTTCAAATGGATACAGTACAAATTCGTGTACCTCCGTCATTTTCGTTCCAACGTAAACTTTGTGTTGAGAATCCTGACTTCTATCGAAACTTTAGTGTTGTACACAAATAACCGTGATTTCGTTCCGACTACGTTATCGATCACGACGCTAAAGATTCGATTAGTTTCGATTGTGGCCGCTCGTTGTTTTGATTTCCAATTTGCGCTCGCGCCATTTTGACGCTAAATAGGGGCACGTACGCGGTTGTACGCGACGCTCACGTTCAGAAATGCTCTCTTCGAGTTCTGTTTTTAATTTGTTTGGCTCTTTACTATGCCGTTATGTGTATCCGAACGGAGGGGATGGAACATTATTATTTTGGGTAGTTAATTATTGTTGATAAATTTAAATCGTTTTAAAATTTTTATTGAATTATTAATTATATTGAATGTTAAAAACGATAAAAAGAAATAATTGAAATAGTTTATTGAAAACTTTAAGTATTAAATAAAAAAACTGTCAAACCGTTTACCGTAGAATAATTTGTACAAATTCATAAAATTTGAGATTTTATTGTAAATGGATAAAATATATAAAGAATCTGTAGATTCTTTTAATAAGTTTAGGAATAGGTTCCGTGACGAAAATTGATGAAGTATCATAAAATGTGTGTGTGTGTGTTAGTATTAACAACTAAAGATAAATTAACACGTACATTCTAGAAAAAAAAAAACAATTCGCGTCTACTGTATTTCTTTTTTAATCTTCAGTCGCACGTTTTTGCCTCCACATGTTTTATTACTGCAGGAAATAATTGCACTTAACAATTTAAGTTGTCGCGGTGTAATTATTTGATAAAATTCGCTTGTAACATTCAAATTGGTGAATTTATTTTTACCTATCTTTAATATGAAATAATTGTTGTACCTGATTAAGATAATTACTATTCATTGCTTAAAGGCATTCTACAATTACAATTGTAATTGTAGAATGCCTTTAGTATTCGGGTAGATAAAAGTCACATTGAAAAATAAAACAGCATTTATTTCATTTTATGCAAAAATTTATTAGCAGTTTATAATGAAAGAATCCATCTTAAATAAATACCTAATGACAAATTTGAAGTTTCTGTTTATGATGACTCCGTGGCGCAGTTGCCAAGGTATTGGCTTCGGTTCGGGGGTCGTGGGTTCGATTCCCACACGGGGCAACTATTTGTGCGACTCACAGATAGTTGTTTCGTATCTGACGTGTTTGTCCACGTGAAATTTATGTTTGTAAAAACGTCCTTACAACACAGGATAATGTTATCCTAAAGTGAGGGCAATGTTTTAAACACATAAAAATTGCTTTTGGGAAACAATAAATACTAATTTGGAATATGATGAATACTCCCGATTTTACATATAAATCACTAACCGATACAAATTCGACAACTGACAACTGGTTTAACGAAAACTTATAAAAATTACTTAAATTACGGGCCTTATCCACGCTAACTGAGTAAATAAATCTATTTATTAATTAAGCACTATTGCATCGATTGTTACAAAAACTTTTCATGAGATTTTACCGTGTAAAATAAAAAAAATTGAGTGTTCGCGTAAAAAAGAAGGCATGATATGTACTTCTAGAAGCTGCAAAGCAATACCACTTTGTCCCTTACTTATCTTAATACAATGAGCATTAAGATAAATAAAGGACAATTTCCTGTTAGCGCATACGACGCATCGATTTCCCCGCCCGAGCAATTTTCACGAAACGGCTATCGTTTAAAAACGTATCAGGCGCCACATCGCGCTAATGCGGCTAAATGCCGCCGCAACCGACGTGACATCCGCTTCACTTGGCCACGCAACGTGTTATTATGACATTCGGATACACAAATGGATTCCTTTTCATAAATGTTACCTCCACTGGCCGCGCGGTTTACGTTTAAAACGAAAAAGAAATTGTAACGTTCCGTTTTTAAATTGGAAACGTTTTTGTGATCGATTCAGGTCCTCAATTTTTTCCATATTTATATTATAGTTGAGGTATTTGCTTAGAAATAAAATTTCGTAGAGTAGACAAAGGCGCTTAGAATGTTTCTTACAGACATTTTGAGCTGTTGCAACTAAGTAGCTTCATCGACAACGAGTCATGCAAAAAAATTACAATTTCGCGTTAATTAAAGTGCACGCGTGCTGTGCGTGCGTTTTTACAGTGTAACAACAATGATAAGTATTCACACACGAAACAAATTTTATATGACCCACAGATCATTGTTCTTTATCAGGACCAGACCCCTCCAAGGTGAGGTAAGCCGCAGGGTTACGAGGATGATAATAGTGATTACTGCCAGTCTTAGAAGATTAAGATTTGAATTGACATTGCCTGAGCACAATGATTATTAGTTGCGAACGCCCGGATACATACTGCAGCTCTAAGTGTGTGGTACACAAGCTTTTCGCCCTCGACTCCACCCGCGTACTATACTAAATTTTATATCGTGCTTTTATTTTATATTTTGCCTTTCTCAATAAATGGGCTATCTAACAGTGCCAGAATAATAGGGAACAATAGTCCCTGCGATTAGCAAGTTAAAACTTTAAGTTCAAACTGTATAAGATTAGATAATGGTACGGAACCCTTCGTGCGCGAGTCCGACTCGCACTTGGCCGGTTTGTTTTTTACTTTTTATAAACTTTCAATCATCATCATTTCAGATATATAGTAAACTACAGTTTCGTACAATGCAACTGTAGCTATTACATAGCATTTATTTCTTTTCTTTCTTTCTTTTTTTTAAAACGTTGCCTTCACTTTAGGATGACATTATCCTGTGTTGTAAGTACGTTTTACAAACATAAATTGCACAAGACAAACACCTAGATGCGAAACAACTATCTGTGGGTCGCACAAATAGTTTTCCCGTGTGGGAATCGAACCCACGACCCCCTATGCCGAAGTCAATACCTTGGCAACTGCACCACGGAGTCATCAATGCATTTTAACGCACAAATCTTCAATGTGGTTCTTTAAGTCGATATGACTTTTTTATTTATGAACTGATTTCAATAAAACTAACACTAAATGTTAAGTGAAACTTACTACAATGCATCAGTGAAAGTTGTACCCAAATAGATTAACCCGTTTCTGAGATTAGCGCGCACAAACGCACAGATAAACAGAAATTTTTTTTCAACATCATTGTTTTGTATTCTATTGCGTTGATAAAGGCCCCCAAAAATATTTTTTCTCAAATAACTTACATGTACAGACAACGATCAGTTACATTTTTATTATATGTAAAGATTATATTATATAGATGACATTGCGTACTTTTTATTCAGCAGTGGACTCAATCAGGCTGAAATGATGATGATGCCGATTCACGTTTAAATATAACTGTTTGAAGCTTGAGCATTGTACTATGGAAAATCAAATTGTAATGTACGAGTATAGAGAGAGATGAGGTGTAAATTGCGCGATGGAAACACAAGCAAACGCTAGGTTACATGAAGTACGGTCAGTTGAAATCGAATTACGTCGTTTTCGAATTATCGTTTTTCATAAGAATTTAATGTTATTTTTTTTCAATTTATAATTGTTTTAATAAGAAGATATAAAACAATGTCTTAATTTTTCGAAGAACCATTTAGTACCCATATCTAGAAGCTGTGTACTACTATTCATTTTATATTACTTTTTAGTACTATTCGTATTATAATACAGTTTTTCGGTCTAAAGGCAAGCAATATTGACGTTTCCTCGGGCTAGCTTATCAGCCAATATAACATTTTTCGTGATCGAACACTAAAATTCATAGAAGTTCGGACAGAAGTTGTCTAAAATAACAAAACAAGCCAGAGTTGACTAAACCTTATCTTCAATTAGTATCTAAGATAAAATACAATGAAAAAGTATTTATAACATGCCCATGTAAAATTATTCTGTTCAAAACCCTTATCAATAAAACTTACGTTCAATGTACAGAACAAAAAAAAAATTCGATGCAATTTGCGCATTAGTTCTACACGAACTGTCACCAAAACTGACAAAAGCAGCGAAGAATTAACAGCTACAACTCCCTTGAAATTCAATAACAGACCTAAAGTAGCCGCAGTAAGGTCTTACCTGCTCCTTAAAACCATTTCGCGAGACGCAATACGCGAAACGACCCTCGGGGAGAGTACTGACCTTTTCGAATGCAAAAAAAACGTTACAGAACGTGCCTCATTCGTGAAATGCCAGCTGCGAGGCAGTCAGTTTAGCTGGAGATATCAATCAAGAACTGATAAGACCTTGGGGCCGATTACTGTAATTAGCACAGAGACAGTTAGGACGACGCTTGCGTAATTTTAATAACACCACGATGAACGAATTGGCAGATTCGGAGTACTGAAGGAAAGTGTAGAAGACGATGAAAGTACGAAAAGAATGACATTTATTCGTATGCTGTATGAATGAATTTTAGAGATTCATACTGATAGAAAATAGATACATACAATCTATTCATCAACTAACAACCTGCTAATCGATGCTTAATGTTAAATACATTATAGCAATAATGTTAGAAAAATAAAAATCAGCTAAAAAAATGGAGACTGTATTTTTTAGTGTGATAATTTCGTTGAAATAATAGTATCACTCAAAATTTTATTAATATTTGGAGAAAACAAACTGTGATATTTTCACTAAAAATTCTTGACGGTCCGGTGACGTAAGAGCTTTAAACAGATAATAAATAGAGATATCTATAATATTAAAAGCATAAACATCCAAAACAGAGGAGCACTAGACAGTCCTAAGAACATGTTACAAAGTTAGTCAACAACTAAAATATATTCCAAGTACCTATAATTAAAAAAAATAAAGTAGTTCATTATGAT
Organism: Iphiclides podalirius; assembly: GCA_933534255.1. Taxonomy (NCBI): domain Eukaryota; kingdom Metazoa; phylum Arthropoda; class Insecta; order Lepidoptera; family Papilionidae; genus Iphiclides; species Iphiclides podalirius. The sequence continues at coordinate 4,027,364 of OW152816.1, forward strand.
TAATTTTCTTATTAGGGCTAACCTCTGCATTCACGATGAAAATGAAAATATTCATCTTTTGTCAATTTATGTACAAAGGAATTTAAAATAAAGTCAAATAACCTTGACATTTTGAGTACGTCATAAATGTTGCCATTAGAAATATATGTATCTAAGTTTCACACAGCAATAAATACGATACCAAAGTGACACATAATACATATGTTTACTTAAATAATCTTTACACCCCAAAACCCTCGCCCCCATTTCGTATTACGATTGTAATCGTTCATATAATTTGATTGTTTAAGCACAAACAACCCCTAAGGCGCGAGTCGCGTGCAAGATCCCGCCTAATAATCTTGAATCTAACTACATTACCCTTGATGTCTTACTTGTAGGATTAGTTAAACGGACTTTTCGATGAACTCGAATAAAATAACTCGATACAAAGTAGATGATTTAGTGTTATTGAAGGGCTATATTTCATACATTGTTTATCATATTTTTCACAAGTCTTTGATCATGATATTTATCGGGTTACTAATATAACTTATAATACGATTTAAGTGAATCTGATATGGACGAAAATTCAATTGAAAGATTCCCTTACTATTCATACATGCTGTCGAAGAGCATTAAATACAGATAATTAGAACAATAAGTTGTCAATACTAAAGACGCTGTTAAAAAGATGCGAAGTACATGAATGTAAGAAATAATGATATATGTACAGTACATTCTGCCGACGAAATTATATATATATTTTTTTTATGCGAAAAGTTGCCAAACGAGCAGACGGGTCACCTGATAGTAAGTGAATACCGCCACCCATGGACATCTGCTACACCCGAGGGTTACAGATGCGTTGACAACCTTTTGAAAATTGGGCTCCGGCTACCTCACTCACCAGACGAAACGCGAAAGTATTTGTCATACCTCCACTTTACGCTGGTCTGCTGTGAGGTCGTGGTACCTACCCGGACGGGCCTGCCCATTCGAGCAACAGCCGAGGCTGCTACGTGGCCCTACCACCGTTTAAATATATAACTGCAAATTTTCTCCAATAACATTGGATTGATCTAAAAGTGTAAGTGTGGCGGTACAGGCATCTCAGAGTATGCTTTCGTTCGTTTGCGTACGGCAACGACAAAAGACTTGTACTCGTACCTACAAAGTTAAATGGCTAGATTCTTACAATCAATAGTTAAAACAAGTTGGTTGGTAAAAATGCACCCTAAAACCTTATGCCGATTTATAACAGTACAGAATTAACTATAAAATAGATAACCATAAAATATATGGAAGACGTAAACCTCAGTTTGCGCGCGCTATTATAAGATTACGGCAGTAAACTTCTAAGCGCACACCGCTGAGGCCCGTTTAATAGAGCAATAACTGACGCGACTCCTAATTACGCCGGTAATATAGATTATTACGGCCGTAATATTAATTATTGCGGGCTGTATCGCAATGCAACAATGTTGACCGGTAGTTCGATACTGCAACTAATGTAAAACATTAAAGCAGTATCTAATAAGTCGATAATTGTCAAACGTGAAGTCTGGAACTTTCTCTGAGGGTATTATGACAACCACATAATTTTCAGTTACTTTTAGCGTACATAAAACAGCATGATGGCAGCCAAAGTAAAGTAAAGTAACGGCCTATAGGTATATGTACCACTGTTGGGCACATTGGAAAACGCCCTGAGGAAACCTGCATATTTCCGAAACAATAATAACAAAAAATATTTCAAAGATTTGTGAAATAAGCCAATCCGTAATGAGGTCGCGTGGAGGAATTTGCCCTTATACTCTCTGTACTGAGGAGGCCTTTGGCCAGCAGAGGGAAATGTATAGGTACTTTGCTTTTTTTGGGGGTTTTGTTAAGGAACAAATTACTCAAAGTCCACTTACATCTACTCATGGTCAATAGTTTGTTTGTGACAGAAAAAAATGTATAAAATTGAAATGGACGTATAGGTACCTAGAATACAATAATTTAGAGTATCGAAACGAATTCAGAGTAAGAAGTTTTGATATAAAACATTTATCACTACTTCTATCAGAGTAGAGCAACGAGGTTGTTAGGAAAATAAACGACGTAAATAACTTAATTTTTTAACCAAATTAATATTTAATGTAAATGCGACAAATCCGTATATTCGTAATAGTTTCATTCAGTAAAAGTGATTACTTTATTTCCATACGATTTAAGTGCGATATTGTAAATTTTGGACGAAGTTAGTACGAAGAACTGAAAACGAATCGGTGCACACGACTAACCTAAGTTCTTAGATATCACCTCCAACGCTCCACTAAGCTACTATTTTCCTAGTTAGAATATAGTTTATACGCAACAACGGCGTTCCGTTTTATAATTCAATCGTTCGGTGCGTGCTAAACGCGTCGACGGTAACGCAAATAAAACAATCGAAAACTGAGTCGTTACAGGCTTTACAATGGCCGAAGCCCCAAAACCGTCACGCGTCCCCGTCGGCCGCCACAAACGGACTCGTAAATGCTAACAATAAAGCCCCGATTCGAACGCGAACTTTCAATAGCACGGTGTATCTTCGACCGCCCCGACCAGTCAAGTTTCGACCCGCCCGGCGCACTTTTGCTTCGTGCACGGAGCTCAAGTTATCGGTCTGATACGGACTCCGACGAGTTGCTGGAAGACTCCAATAGCCCATAACAATAACGAGGGCAATCAAAATAATAAATGGCGGGGTAGAGCGGATCGCTTTTTGTGCCCAATTATTTTTATTGGTGTTCTGTTAATTACATTCTTTGCGGGGCCGTGCGCGGACGCGACTAACACGGACGCGCTTGCGTTTGTATGGTGTTCAATATATGATATTTTAAAAGTTAAACGAATAGTCCTCTACATCGATTAGAATAGAATATAACATTTAAAATAGTTATTTACGGAATAATACGTATTAAGGATAAGTAAGTATATTTTTATACTAACTCAGTAGGTAGCAAATGGTTTGTGACAAACGGTTGACGATAATTCCAAAGTCAGACCTATAACGATTTGTTTATTTTCTTTTGTGTCCTTTAAACATTCTTTGCATTTGTATTTTTATTCGGGCGTCTGTTTACTTTATGACCAGTTCATAAAATCACCTCTGCGCTAGGACGAACAAGACAGGACCTTTTTTTTGTTTCAATAAGTAAAAAGGAAATCATTATATAAAAAATTCTTATCGGGGAAAGCCTCCAGCGACTAAACATATAGGGGTACCTTGTATTACGCACAATGATAACACTGTAAAATATGTCAATTTTGATATCTCGTTTTAATCTTCGTTCTGTGAAATATCCTGCGACGAATAATGAAATTTACTGTAAGAGAAAGTGTGAGATGTTTAACTGAAATAAATATTTTGGTGCGTAGATGACGGGACAACACTTTCTCCCAAAATAACAGACGGCTGCAATGTCCAAATACGTCCCTGCTTCGAACTTTTTCGCCAGACGCCTGCCGATTGAGATGTTCAGACCAAAAGGCCCGGACGAGTCGATAAAAGCGGCCGCATTCGTGATGGGTTTTAAGTTCAATTAAAAATTATGCAAACGTATCCCCCGTGCGTCGTTATGCAATTCGCGAGCGCCGACAATGGCGAAACAACTTTGTTAAGGCGTCCGAGACGGTGCCCTTTACGCATAGCATAACTGGCATGCGATCATGAAAAGAAATCTTGTTGATTACTCGTTTGACGCTTTGTTAATCTTCGATTCGTCTTGCACGTTGTTAATTAAGAGCTTTCCTATAAAATAGTGTACTGTGTTCATTTGCTCATAGGTTTTTGAGCCCTAAGACTGATGTTAGTGAAACAAGATATTGCACTTACTGCCTCATTGATAACCTGTGCAAATGTGCGGGAAATTGTTTAATTAGGTAACTTGGGCTCGTGCTTCGTGGTAGTCTTCAGGTGGGCAAGGGATAAAAACCGACCACATGTGTAGTAAGCTCAGTGCTTAATTGTTAATATTATATCTGTATACACTGTTAAAAACATAATAATAATATATTTTAAATTAAATTAAAAATGAAACAAAAAAACCATATAAATATAATTTTAATTAAATTAATAAGTTATAAGAAAATAATAAAACAATTTTATGTTAAAGACGAGAGCTTGTTATATTGTAATCACATCACTTATTGTGTGTTCCGAAAACCAGTTTCATATGTACAATGTATGTTCAACAACTATTTTATAGACAGATAATAATTGTTTTATGGCCTTTTTAGCAGCGCAGGTTTATACCTCGGTTTAATTGCTAGTAATGCTTAATTAACCATACAGAATCCTTTATGACGTTATTTAATAGAATATGACTTTGGCTTTTAGCTGGTTATTTATAAACCTAATGGAGGTGTAAGAAACTCCTTGATCTCTCTCTCACTCTCTCCTACTCTACACTAGTATATATGCCATGGAATTCTCCAGTAATCGTTATTATTGTACTTCTATTGCTAGCGCAAATCATTACATGAGCTTCATAGATATTTGATAAATGGTTCTTATTGAGAAAAATCCTTATCCTTACTAATATTATAAAGGCGAAAGTTTGTGTGTATGGATGGGTGTTTGTTACTCTTTCACGTAAATACTACTCAATGGAGTTCAGCCTATTCTACGCAGACGTAGTCGCGGGCAGCAGCGTAATAAAATCAAATGAAAAAGAAACCGCGTTATTGCATAGTATTTAATGCGGTTCGATGGCGGTTCGATGGATGTTAAGTGATAATCGTTGCCCATGGAAATTTGCATCACCGTAGGGTTGCAGATGCGCTGCCACCTTTTAATAAAGCGGGCCTCGTCTATCTCACTCACCAGACGAAACACAGAAGCGTTACACTTCTACTTCACGCCGGTCTTCTGCGAGTTCGTGGTACTAACCCGGACGGACCTGCCCATCCATGCAACAGCGAACACTGTTGCATGGCCCTACCATAGTTAAAATGCTAAAGTGCTTTACTATGATACTCTCGCGGAGTTTCCGACTGCTGCAAGAATGGTCCCGGGGAAATATGGAAAAACACACAGTATCAAGAAAGACAATCAAATATTTATATATATCTTTACATTTAAAGTAGGTTACCCAGCTACTCTTTTAAAGGCTCACAATGCAACTGCAATCTACGGGTGTTGTGGGTGTCCGAGAGTAGTGATAATCACTAAACGCTACGCAAATAGTTCTTTAAATCTATCGAATCTTATAAAAAATCATTGACGAGAAACATGACACATTCTTACTTTTTTCCACAACTCTTTATCCACACGATTTATAAGGTCATTTCCAGCCCATGCTATTTTCATACTACTGCCGTAAACGAACTATATATTTTTTACTAAACCTGATTTCCGTTGTAAACCTTTTTTCTGTCCGAAACACATATGAGTTGTTCGTCATACCTATCGCGCCTAAAGAAATTTCACATTTTAAAAAGCTACATCATTTTAATTAAAACTAAAAATATAATTTAAACACAACTACATCTGTTGCATAAATAATAAAACGGATCACAAAGATAGAGTCCGGAAAGCGTTCATCTCCTAATAATACACACCCGAAGCAATAAACAAATTTGTAACAATCAAATCGGTCATAAAGTTCAATCTACGAAATTGTATTACAATAGGAACATGGCCGCTCTTTATTGCCTAATTATTTTGATTTGTTTTCTCTAATGAGCGGGCCATGCCTCGTCGCACTATTACGTCGGGCAAACTTGTGTTTTCGGCCTTTGAATTGATACATCGGCATTCGTAGAATACGTTGCAGGAAGGTAGAGGGCTCATAAAGGATATAGGGCCGCAAAACTAACTTTGCTGCAGTTTATTATTAGTTTTATGGTCCTCTAATTGGATGAAACGGTTGCTTTGCCTCGGATGTCAATACGTTTGATACTACATCCAATATTCGGTAAAAATGCCTCGTTATAAATGGGTCGCGCTGGAAGTGGCCGAGTTTTTTTTTCTAAGGCGATAAAACAGTCAAGTTCTTACCATGACAGATTGCAGCAGTGAAAGAAGTTGGTGAAATTCAAAGACTTGTTATAATTAACACCTAACAAAAGCAATGTGTAATTATGTACATTGATAATGTTAAACAGATTCACTCTGTTCCAACATTGTTTAAGTACCATATTTCAAATGAAATACCTGCATAAATAAAACAGAAACAGCGTTTTATAACATTATTTATTATCCTGCAAATGACGCGTGTCTTGTACACGAGGTTTGTTTTAAATTTCCCATTAGGTCTGTCAACAACGCAGTATAGAACATATTAACTGTCAAATATTTCATCTTTTTCTTACGAATTGATTTATATTTGTTTGCTTATAATTTCAATGAAAATATTCAAGTAGACTTGAGCTTCTGTTTCTAATAATGTAACTTTAGTGAAAAATATTGTAAAAGTACCGCAGATTAATAATTACATATTCAAACAAACGTATTCATAAAATGTGTTGTGGTGATTTTACTCCTAACTTGCAGAAGGCTATTCTTGAATTAATAATACATTTAAGAGTGAGTATTATCTTCAAGAACACATCATTAAATTACATAATATTATAGAATACATGCAAAAATAATGGGATATTGATAATATAAATTATTGATTCTTTCGTTTATGTTTTTGTCTTTCGAAAGAAATACAAAAGCGCAAAATCTGCTGAAATTAAGCGACGCAATATTTTTGTTTTCACGCGCTCATCATTATTAGGACCAACGATTGTGGTACTGGGTGTACGCTTTCGGAACTGAAGATCTATTATGCCCAAGTGGCTTCTAACGCTTTGATACATGCTTACTAACCTACATCATAAGCTACCCCGCCAGTGATAGCATGTCCTCAGGCGATTTACAACATAGACTGGTGTTCAGAACGACAGCCAGAGAATGTGCTGTGGCAACGTTGTAGAGAACCAGCTTCTAACATCTCCATGATCGGCTCTGATTATTATTTCACTCTGCTATGTTTTATCTTTGTGAGCTTATTTGGGTCAATGTATGAGAACAAAATTCATTCTAAAATCCGTTACAGGATTATAATTATCTCGACTTAACATAAGATTTTTCATCCAAGAAATTAAAAGCTGATAATGATAGTATAACAGTAGCTGAAGATCAGGAATTAATTCAGTAGTTAATTAAGTCATCAGTATAGGGGTAAATTTGAATTATTTCTAGTTTTGTATCATCTAGTGAGGTAGCTGGGAGCCTGTACAGTTTATTACATTTTTATGTATAATGTTGGTAAGCGAACTAGTGGTTCACCTGATGTTTAGTGACAACCACCGCTCATAGACACCTACAACACCGCAGAGGTTGCAGAGGTTGTCAACGTATTTAAAAGTAGGCATCGGTTACCTCTTACCACTCGTCTGGCAAAACATGAAACTATATATACTTACACTTCGCGCCGGTCTTTTGTGAAGCCGTGGTACTTCCCGGTATGGGCCTGCACAATCAAGTTGTAGATGAGCTTCTTTGCGTTTGTGGTAGAGGAATATTTTTTATATTAAGTTTGGTTTTATCACGATATGAAAGGCCATGGAAGACATTTTTGTCCCGATTAGTGAAGTGGATAGTGAACCTGGCTCTTACGCCGGAGGGTTTTCGTGCAATTCCCATAACCGGAAAATATTGTGAGATGAACGTAGTATTTATCTACTGTTTGGGTGTATATATACATATCTAATATATGTATTAATTTACAAAAGAAAAGTATGTTTATCAGTTGCTTAGTGTGCTTAATGCGAGCTTTGCTTAATTTGGGACTAGATAACGTTTCATAAAAATATTTCTGGAAAAAATTTCGTTTATTTTTATTTCAAATTGAATCGAATCGTAAATGTAAACATTTTCCCTAATCATTGATTGATTTTTTTATTTTACAAATTGTAAGTTTCAAAACAAATCTATTTTAAGCCGACGAACGGGCGTACTCCACGGTTTTACGAGCGCACTTAAATAACATGCTAGTGTCTTTTGCAACGTTTTCCCTAGGACGGTCGCATACGAAAAGATGACCGGAGTCGTCTACCCAACCGTAAGATGGAGAGGTTCCCATATTCGCCTAATAACGCACCCAAAGGTGCCGCCGACAATAACTCTGGCTGTCCCTATTACCGGCGCAGTGCTAACGAGCGTCTTATTAAACAATTATTGATTGCGGCCGACCCGCTGCGCCGGCCAACTGCATTGCCCGTCCGTGAAATATTGCTAAGCGGTCCGGGCTTCGAGCCGCTAAGTTTCCTCTCATTTTTTGAACTTCGAATGTTTTCGAAACCAACTATATTTGTTTTAGCGATTACATCCCGACTTGGTGAATTTGATGATTTGACACACAGCTTATTTTTGCTACATGTATCCGCTACGTCGTGGTGGGTGTCCTCTGTACAGAGGAGGCCTTTGCCCAGCAGTGAGACATGTATTATAGGCTGTTAATTTCCGCTACTTTTCGCTCATATGAACATATATATACCTAAATCGTGTTAATATTTACTTGTTTAAAATGTATCTTTTCGACGGTGTCAGGCATGGTGGTAGATTTGCCGAAGAAACAAAAAGTTGATGCGAATAATGTTTTGGCATGAGGTGTCCTAAACTCGTTTTATGGTTCACAAATGAAGCCTAAGTAACTGAATAGGTAGTATTTTAATAAACGATCGTAATAACGACAATAAATAATAACCGAAACTTCAGTGATTACTAATCTAATCGATTTCCATACGATTCCAATGACAGAATTGTACGTCTGGGTAATACAATACATATAAAGAACTTCGTGGCCGTGGCCGGAGGCGACTGTAAGGGCGTAATGCGATAGGGCGGCGCGATTAAGAGAACCGCCTCCTCGGTCAATTTATTACTGAATCAATATGTGTACAGCCTTACATTCCTTTCTGAAGGAAGTCTTTTTTCATGTGTCTATTGTATACATTTAAAACAAAATAGTTTTACCGCTGAGGCTTTTAAAACGTTATTTATTCGACCAGAGACAATTAAGAGTACATTTGGCGCCCTCATAACAGTATGCGGATGCCTTTTTTATACATTCAGTTATGTTTTGGAGTTTGAATACGTATATGAGGTTGGAAACATCTGTCTTTACATTCGCGACTCTGATTTCATTTTTAAATATTTATACAAAACTGTAATTGTGATTTTACGGGTATATTAATTTGATTTCATCATGTGACATACACACGTCATGCAGGCAGGCAGCCTACTTTTAATATCAAAGGAAAGGACCGATGTGGGTAAAGACCCGCTACATGTCTATACACAAATTTTAAGATTTAAATAAAACCTTCGTGTCTTATACTTATCAACAAAATAACGATATTATTAAGATAATATAAGTCCTTGAGCCGACCTCAAATTCTCTATCCGCCACGAATGGTCCAAATCGAGAGGAGCTATAGATTTTAATTTTTCCACGTAGCGATCTCCGCTGAAACGCCTAACTGTATTAATACTAATACTAATAGTAGTACTAATACTAGTACTACTATTATTATTAAGTAACTACTACTAGTACTAATACTAATTATTTCACGAATAAAAAGCGCTCGCTTGTTTTTCACGAATTAATGACGCCCCAATTCCGAGTGTATGTTTTTTCATCCGACAAACTCGACGCTCCTCATTGTATGGGCCGTGTATGTACGAGTATTCTTAAGCCGAGAGACGAATAACTTATCGCCAGACGTCATCACGCCGCGATTCACGTATTGAAATTTAACCACAATATATTACGTTTGTTTGTTGAGTTAATTGCTAAATGGGGTTCGTTATACCCGGCCGTATATATCATGGGGCTCATATTAAATTTTCTGATTGTAACGGATGCGTCTGCCTTTCTGGTCCCTCGTATACCTTCCATTTCTCGCTTCGGGGCATTGAGTCAAACGTTAGTCGCTTAATAAACATTTTTTTCCAAAAGTACCATTCTTCATTTTCTAATATTCCCAACTATTGGAATTTCTTTTTTTAATAAAAGTAAATTATAAAATACCTGTTTTGAGATAATACAACAGTTATCTTGCCGAAGGCTTGATAACATTGAAACTGCACGAATACACTATCCTTTTGAAGATTCATAATTAAAACGACTTGGTAATAAGCTAATTATTTAGTTCATATACATTACTATGAGATATTGGTGTTTTATACGACTTTATAGTTGGTTTATTGCATCGTGTTTATTGACCACATACTATTATTATTCTCGATATGTCCAAAGCCATGAAATCAAACCTTACCACTGTATATTCCGTTTTCATTACGACCACAAAAAACCGCGACATTAACTTAACGAAAGCAATCACATTGTTTTCTATACATATTTATTACGTGTAGATGAGAAAGCATTTGCCTGGATACAACTGTAACGTAAATTATTGAATATAAACTCATGATCCATACAATTATATCATGCGAAGCGTATTATGCACTGACATGATATATGTTAGAAATTGAGTGCGCATTGCTACATATCTAGAAACATAAATTCGAATCCACTGATTCTTTCTAAGCTCTGCCAAGTCACGGGAATATGACGAAAAGAGATCAAACGTAAACAATCGTTAAGTAAAATTCTCTTTTTTAACTGTTTACATTAGCAGTTTAGCAGTGTTTAGTTATTATAATTAGTTACATTAACTGTTATTGCTTAATGCATGCAGGCATCCTATTGAGCGAGGATTTCAATGAGTTAATTCGTCAGCAACTGGGTGGAGCGGTTAATTGCTTCCAAAACATTTTTCGGAAATCCCGATTTCCGTAAAACGTTCACTTTCGGCCCTCAGTAAGTTCCTTTCGCATGTATTTATCGTAATTTGCGATTTATTCAAAGGTCAATAAATATTATTTAATTGTGTAACGTGCTAAAAGTAGATACACGATAATTGAGATTATTTCTCGTTTCCTTTTTTCGCATTTGGAAATCCATGTTTCATACTAGTACTCTGCATATGGTAGTACTCTGAGTGTTCAATTAGAACTCATGGCATTAAGTAAAGTAAAGTAACAGCCTATATGTGTCTACTGGGTAAAGGCCTCCTGTCTATAGAGGGTATAAGGCCATAGTCCACCACGCGACCCCATTGCGGATTAACCGCCTTCACATGGCTTCCAAAATGTTTTTTTGTTATTTTTTCGAAAAAATATTGAGGTTTCGTTACGATGTTTCATCGCCGCTGAGAACATGATAAGTCAGCACTTAAATTTAACAATTTCATTGGTGCCGGCACAGGGATTTGATCTCAGGTTGCTTGAGTAATTGAGTATACAATATTGATGTAAAAAAATGGTTAGTGAACTGGCTAAGTGATAACGGCAGCCCACAGGCATTTACAACACCCGGGTTACAAATGTGTTGCCACATTTCAAAAAAGTGGGCCCCGGGCTACCTCACTTCACCAAACGAAACGCAGGAGTATAATACTTCCCCTTCACGCCGGTCTTTTGTGAGGTTGTGGTACTATCCCGGACGGACCTGTCCATTCATGCAACAGGGAAGGTTACTGCGTGGCCCTAACACATTAAAGTCGAGTAATCTGAGTGCAGCCCTTTAATTTTCTTTTCATTGGCCATGCGATCATTTCCTAGGAACAAAGTTACACAGACAGATACCCACTTTTATATAAAGTAACGTTTTTTATTTTTTATGCGAAAAGTTGTCAAACGAGCACGGTTCACCTGATGGTAAGTGAATACCGCCGCCCATGGACATCTGCTACACCAGAGGGTTACAGATGCGTTGACAACCTTTTGAAAATTGGGCTCCGGCTACCTCACTCACCAGACGAAACGCGAAAGTATTTGTGTCATACTTCCACTTTACGCTGGTCTTCTGTGAGGTCGTGGTACTTACCCGGACGGGCCTGCCCATTCGTGCAACAGCCGAGGCTGCTGCGTGGCCCTTCCACCGTAACGTAACGTTTAATTTTGTAATTCAAAAACAGATTAAATAATTAACTAAAGCGACACATGACTTGTAATATGCATGACGTAAGATTAAAACAGCTGACGCTCGTAACGCAGACATCCCGGTTCGACCCCCGTTGGGACCACACAGATATGTTTTTAATATTATTGAAAATCAGATGATGCTTTCAAACACCTGTGACTTTAGTTTAATTATACATTAGTTCTTATTTACTCGTTGTTGTGTGTGTTCAAAAGTTTTTGTGCACATTATTTTGACACATAATCAAACGGAACTTGCGATGGGTTAATAAAAAATAACGTATTAAGATTTTCATGCCTGTTGGATATGACCCTAGCGCACAGAAACTGAGGCACTCAAATTACACCAATTGGTGTAATTTGACTGCCTCAGTTTCTGTGGACTGCAATTCTCCTGTCTTTTTTTGTATCATAAGTTCTATATCATCTGTCATAATCACTTATATATGCCATATAATGTAAAACGGAACAATTTTTAAATGCCGTGCAATATGGACTTGCGTCATTTATATTATTAAACATCATTGACTGAATTCTAACCGTCAATAGCTGTACACTTACATTCTTACATTCTGCAACTAAAGTTGATTAAAAATAACATATATTGTTTAAACGCCCATCGCACACGAGCGTACACAAAGAATTCCTAAGTTAATAAATTACGAACGGCGCGCATACTTCCTAATCACGTGGTACTTTTACCAACACGGGCGCGGCGCGGCCCCGGGGCAACCAATAACGAATTTAATTATTTCCCAAAACTGGCCTCTAAGCATTTGCATAAAACAACGATAATTCACCGACGCGTGGAATTAACCTCTTACCTCTACTCAATTAGAGTAAACCGAGTCAGCATACTAAAAGGGTTTAATAGGCGACGCCATGTTTTTTTCTCTCCGCGTCCGCTATCCCGCCAGTTTGCCTTGGCCAAATCAATCAAGCTACCAATTAGTTTAAACGTCTGTCATATCCCTCTTTGGTACGTGAATAACTGAATACATTATTTGTTTGCTAAGTCGTAATAATAATGTATCTTAAATCCGCTTTCAAAGTTAAGGTTATTTTAAGGAGCTGGGGCTGCTTGACTGCTAAATAATGTACACCATTAATTAATTGATGATTAATTTTTGTCCTACGCAGACGGTAATACGGATCCTTTGTTTTATCATTATTGTTTTTCGCAAAATAACGTAGACCCTATAATAGATGAAGCCAATTACTGGAATAAAGCGTACAGAGTAAAATGGGTATTATGATTACTGAATAATCGATACTTTTCTACGATAAATAAAACAGAAAACAGTGATGTAATAGCTGAAGTAAATCTTTAAATGTAAGTTATGGTTCAGTGCCGACTTCTAATGAACACGCATACAATATTCACGTGGTTTTCTCGTACTATGGTATTCACTGATATTGACTAGTTAAACATGTATAATTTAAACTGTTTTCTGCTCTTATCTCCAATTTTGGAAGTAAACAAATAAAAACGCAATAAAAGATAACTTGGTAACGTTTACCAGCACTCTATCGTCTAAACATCTAACCGGACCAAACGGCCGTGGGGTTGTTTACAGTTTCACACCGAACTCGCATCAATTAAATCGAAACCGTCACGTTATGTTTACGATACTCTGTTAGCGTAAACAGGTAAAAAATTGTTATGCAGACTCGTCGCGCATCAGCGCACCGATACCCGATGTAGTCGGACCTATGGTAATAGGTATCGCCGGTTGACGATTCTTATCTCGCCCAGTCAACAACTCCTTAGCGCTCGAAACGAGTAAACACCTCAACGCACACGCAGACGCGTAATTGGAACTGCCCCGGGCGTCAGTTATTTATGCGTGCCATACGTTAAGCGTGGAAAACAAACAGGCGCGCTATCACACCGCATGCAAATGTCTGCTAACGCGCGTAATGACTTGCCTGTTATCTTCATCCGCACCCAACGGCCGCACTCACGGAGCGCAATTAGCGCTTACTCGGCATTAAATTAGTTTCATTGTCAACTGAGGTGTTTTTAGGTGTTTAAGATTTAACGTGTTTAATGCTAGTTATAGGATGTTGGATTTTTTGGCGGTGGCTCTAAAACAATCTTTGTTCCTGTACAAAAAACGATAAAAAAAGATCTACAAACCTAGATAGAATTTTTCCTAATCTGTTTCGCCTTCTGAAGAATCATTAAGGTATTTTGTCTTTATAGTACCTTTTACTCGAATATGCTCAAAAATTAAAAGAAAAAGATCCATTTAAACAATTTCTCAAATGGTGGAGGCGACATACTCCACTAATAGTAACTAAGCACTATCGTCCAGGGACTTTCAGGTAAGCAGCCTTTGAGGTTCTCTTCTGTGAGGTCCAAGTATTCTGTTTGTATCAGTATTAAGTTCTGCAAAGTAAAGTAGTATCTGTCTAGAAGTACTGCTTGCGACAAGCAATCGCACAAGGTAAACTCTATGGGAGAAAATTTATCTACACCCAAACGGTGTATAAAAAAACAAATCGGGAAGGTATTCCGTTGTAAGGTGGGGGCACTCATCAGCACGAGATTCATTATTTTGAACTACTGTACTGTAATTGACTACACTCGGGCGACTACACGCGAAACGCACTGTCTGATTAAATTTATCATATAAAATTAGCCATCATATAACGGGTCCATTGGGCGATGTCGAGTGCGCGCGGGGAATATCGTAAAACGGGTAAACACCCGTTTTACGATATTCCCCGCGCAAGGCTGTTATAATGACAAGTTAATAAAATAATGGACGCGGCAGTGTTGGGGAACGGACGGGCACGCGGCCGGAGTCTTGTCGCGCAGCGTGGTTCCACCACCGCAGCACCCACGCCCCACGGACACCTTGCCGATCGCAATCGTTTTATTAGCGGCGACCGAGTTTGTGTATCGATTTAACAGCGTACAGGTCACACCGTGGTGGCATACAGAAATCTAAGTATTTTATCTGTTGGTTTGCGATATAACGTTTAGAAAATAGCTCAATACAAGACGAGTACATTCAATAAACAGTTAAAGGTCTTTTACAGGGTTCAGTACCCAAATGGTAAAACGTGATCACTAAGACTCTCTGTCTGTCCGTCTGTCATCGGCTGTATCTCATGAACCGTGATATTTAGACGGTAAAAATTTGCACAGACGATGTGTTTCTGGTGCCGCTATAACAACAAATAGGTACTAAGAACCAGAATAAAGAAATATTTAAGTGGGGGATAATGAATGGTACGGAACCCTTCGTGCGCAAGTGTGACTCGCACTTGTTTATTTATTTAACGCAACTTTTTAGCAAAACCAAGCGTAGTGGACTATTACTTAATCTTGTTATTAACTAACATGCGTATTCATTATGAATGTAAAAAAAGTTTTCTTATTGTTTTCTTATTGTATTTGAGTTCGTGTAAAATATATCGAAAAAATTCAGCTTCTAAACTATTTTCACGTCACCATTCCTTATTTATTTACTGAAGAAGAGAAATAACAACAGTTTACTTAACATACAGGTATTAAGTTATAGGGAATTTATAAATCCATTAATTAGAATCTATGCAAACGTTTTGCGTAATATAAAATTGAGTGTTTCATGCCCACACTGTCACATTTAATTGTTCGGCCGCTGTACCTTCCCACGTGCGATAAAATCGACAATGGATCTCCGCGTGGTCGGACGCCATGCGGGGAGCGCGTGCGCGCCAAACGACCAACCCTTTTGACAGTTTGAAGCCGGTTGACATAATTCGTTATTGGGCCTCTAGGGTTATACCGTTTGTGTCATTCGAGAAACTACAAAAAGTTTTTACATATGCTCTTTATTTTTTTAAAACGTATTGTGGGATTCAAAAACATACGAAAACTTTTCACATTTGTTCTATAATTTGGTAAAACTCTCGCGTAAGTTTGGCTCTATTCGAAATTCGCGGTATAGCTATGCTATTTATTCTTTAAGTGGAATTTGATTGAAAGTCAATGGTGATAGGTACTGTTTAAATTATATTAGTTTTCCTTATTGTTATTTAATTTATTGAAAAATCTCAAATTTCGTGATGCATAGCTTAGATTGCCACCAACTGATTCTATGGAAAACAGTCAATTTAAGCGAAACTGAGTTTTTGTCGGAGGCAATTACTTTTGAAAGATGCCTTATATTTCATTAAAACAACCCTAATTCCGCAACCCCATTAAAACTTACCAATTTTCCGCTCGATTTGCCCCCAAAATGTGCCCATCACGAAACGCCGACGTCATGATGCAAGCGTATCGAGCACAGATAATAAAAAAACAGAGGAGCCGATGCATTTCAATAGCCCGACCTCATTGTGCCTTTAATTAATTATTTCTAAACAAGGGCGATGATTTTCGAAAAGTAAATAGTAATCGTAGAAAGCAGTTCGCTGTTAACAATGCCTCCGATTTTCCGCCCTTTTTTCTTCGAACGACGAACGAATAACAGTGGATAGGCGTTTCCTTCGTACGGGTGCCTCAATGAAATGCTTTTCCGGTGGTTTCGGTTCAATGGACTGATTGAGTAAATAAATGTATTTTTGTACACGAAACCGATTTACACCGTTTAACTTCGTACTCGTAGGTATGTAAATGTATTTTGCAAATGCGTTTTTCTTGAAAAACTGGGGATATCGAAAGACCTAGGTGATTTTGCCCTTGGACAGCAGTTACCAGATGCCATCATTGCTCGACGGGTCTTTAAACCTTTACGCCGGGTTTCTGAAACACTGATCACCGTAGAAGTCAAGTAACCAGCTGTCAAATGGATTTTCAAATGTTATTTGAGTTGCCAAATTTGGATTGTTAAACTCTCTGAATTGATCAGAATGATCATTGAGTGATGATGATGAGTTTTATATCAATTTTACTATCTTTACCAATTATGAATTAAAGACATTAAAGACATTTATTCCGTCACCTTAAAATAGTTGTACAGAACTTAATCAATAAAATTACAAAAAATAAAAACACAGAAAAAAATGTTTACATAAAGAGAAAAAAATATTACAAAAAAGAAAAAAAAAAAAAAAATGGGTAGTAAAGTATTGTAATAATATTAACAAATTAAAACAATTAAATGCATGTTGTGATAAGGTGGCGGAAGGGACCGTCTCAGCATAAGCCACAGGAATGCAGCGCTGATTTTCAGTCGGCCCCAGGCGTCCGAACGTATCGGACGGTGCACATTAGGATAGTAGGCAAACTTTCAGATATTTAAAAACTAAAGAGAAAGAACCACTGCGTTTTAGAGAAGAAAGAAAAAAAAACTGTACATGTTCGTTCAGAATTTATTGAATTCTCGCACAACGCACTCTGTATAATGTATTGATATCGTTGGTCGGTTGCGAAAATTTAGATATGACGTTTACCGACCGTTTAGCGCGAACGAGCGTGGAGTGTTCAATATTCAAGCGCCGCATAATTGCACAAGTGAAAAGGCGGTCGACCGGTCACAAAAACGCTTCGTTATAATATCCGGCGACGCCCATAGTTTGATTGACTTCGGGCCTCATACGATCCACTTCAGGGCGTGCTCACCAACTTGCTAGTCAGCTTACAGCTATTACACAGTGCCACGCCCGTTCTTTGGAATACCGTCGCCACCGGTGCCACGGGGATTACGTGCAGCTTTTTAATGAATTGATTTTTTTAATATACTAACTGCCGCCTTCCGCCTGTCGTTTGCCACACTCAACTAGCTGGTTAGTTTTATTTATTTGTAATGTATCGCGCGGACGGATCCGAGTCATAGAAGTATTAAGACAATAGCAATTTAAGTTTTTTATAGTGTTAACCTCTGCACTTAAGATTAAACATTAAAACTTGTAGAAAAAGTACGAAAAGATTGTCGCCGCTGTGGGAATCGAACCCACGTCTTCGGCATTCACGGCTTGACGCTTTAGCCACTAAGGTAAACAGCTGATTGCCACACCGACGAAAATCTTAACGTCTTTTATCTACATTGTTTTTGCTATTTGACAAATGCTATTTGAAGCAATGCTTGGCGCATCTATTGTTATATCCTTTCCAGCATACAAACTATTTCGAATATCGTTTTTATAGGCTTCGATTCCCACAGCGGCGACAATCTTTTCGTATTTTTTCTACAAGTTTTAATTTTAACTTCTACTTTCGTAAATTTTTCAATATTTTTTTATTCCGTTAGGATTCATGATTCAGAAGTTCATGTAATCTCGAATATTAAATAGTAATCTGATGAAGAATAAAATATTTTTTCAAAAGCATGCAAAGTCCCCTGAATATAAAAAATGGATATATTTATTTTAAATAAGCAAGTATGTAAATAAACGACAATGACCTTTTCTAGTCTAAAAATGTCCGTACGGCCTCCCAGAAGACCTGCGTGAAGTTTTTCGCGTTTCGTCCGGTGGGCGAGGCAACCGGTGTCAATTTTTTATGTGATAAGTTTACACCAAGCAGGCGGTTAACCTGATGTTAAGTGAATACTTTAATTAGACTAGTAAGCCTTCATCGAAGGCGCAACTCGTGGTTTAGAAGATTGATGCCAACTTGATACCGCTCTCCGCATTGGGTACGGTTTTTTTTTCTGAGAATCGCCATTTAGATACTATGATTCTAATAGATTTGATGACTCCGTGGCGCAGTTGCCAAGGCATTGACTTAGCGTTTCGGATCTGGGTGTCTGTTCGCGCGTTGCATTTTTTTCGTAGAATAATTCCATAGTCTACAATTTATGTTTTAGACTTTGACTGTGAATAATTTTTTGCACAAGTGGGATGTTTCTTTTATAACAGTATGTATATGATTTGTAGCAATTTTCAACTCCATTATTGTAAGCTTACATTACCACTGTTTTAGAGTTCATTTGACCGGGCTATACTGTATTGCCCGTATACATTTTATTGTTTTCATTGAGACTAATTTAAGTCTCCTTGTTCTTATAATTCATTGTTGGTGTTATGGATTATCACATAATCATATTTAGTTAATAGCATGATGGATTTAATGGTGTAGGTATAAACGTGAAACATTCGATGGAAGGTTAAGAACATTAAAAAAACACGTCTCGAAAATGTATAAGTATTTCTTTATTTTTATCTACATATAAACACAGGTGTATCATAAGTATTACTACATCGTATTAACCTAAGAGACCAGTGCATTACAGTGATATAATCTTTTTACAAAACACAAATCCCTCAACCGAATAGTCTTTGGCACAAAATCTTTGAACGGGACAAAGACTCGATTCCTACGCTCAGTTCTTTTGTTACTTTTAAATCTATTTAATACACGATCCATCAAAGACCTCATTCACGTGCGAACACTTAGTAAAATTGCATTAATTTATGTGCTAAATGAACAGTAATCAGAGTATATACGCTTGAAGAAAATTAACGTTTAGCAATAATATTTGAATTCCATCTCAAGTATGAAAATGACAAATATTGAAAAGTGCGGCACGGTGTAATGAAACTTCGGAATATATATAATATATATTACATTTTATACTTTGTATCAATCCACAATTCTGCGCCACTTCGCCATTCAAAAAAAATATTAAATACATCTCAAAGAGTGGTAACTTATTAGGAGTGACGAAAACGCTTTCGAATACATTCGGTTAATTAGATAACTCGCGGACGACAAAAATTATTTGTTCACACGATAAAAAGTCTTAAAATCAATTGTTATATTAGTGCAATATTTTATAAACTAACACACGACTATTAATCGTGAAAGAAATCGTACGTCAAAATTGAAATCTCTCAATCACAAAGACATTATTAATTACATAATTATACATCAATAATATAAAGTATTTAAATAGCACGAATTGACTACACTTCTATATAATAATAAATGACGAGAACAAAAGTTTTACTTAAGATTAGATACAAATAATAATTATAACTATGAGTATTTGAATATTTCAAGTTTCCAATTCGGTGGTAAACGAGATATGTGAGTGCATTTATTGACTTGTAACTTTGAAAAAAAAAAAAACATGACAAAAGCTCATGAATAAGATAAATTTATATACAAAACTTACACGAGGTATAAAAATGTAATAATTTATTAAGTATTTAACGCCAAAAACATTTCCACTAGTGCTTTGTTTAATTACACAAAAATTGCAATTTTATTTTTAGTCAATTTATCAAAGCACGAATTATTATTCAAACTGCTGCAAAAGTAATGCACAGCCCAAAATTACGGCGTCTTCTAAATTGACACATTTTTATTTGAAACACGGCATATTTCCTAAATCTAAATGAAATGATTTACTTGAAAACTGGTATCAAATTCAATTTAATATAGTATGTATGTACACTTGTGAAAGTAAAAAATATATTTAGCTACTATCAGTTGTTTCTCGTGGAGATAATGTGTAGCGGCCTCCTAAAGACTGGAGATAACAATACTATAACAGATAAAACGGCTTGCTTTCTCGGATGCGCGCGCTCAAGTAGTTTTAATTAGGTTTTAATAGTAGATTTAATTCGTAACAGGTAATTCGCGTACTATTTTACTTAATAGTCTAGGATCCGGTTTAGATGTATGTCAGTTGACTGCTAACAGAACTAACAACATTTTTTTTCTTTTTTTTTAAATTGTTAAGATAACTAGTCCTACGCAATTGTATCATCGATCTAATTATGCCATCGCACTATAACCCTTATCTAATGGGCGTTCGATTGAAAATTATAAAAAATCCCGTAACTATACAGCGTGACAATTCGCGCTCATTACGCTTCTACTAACGTGTGTAAATGGTCAATCGAAAAAGTCGCCTATAAATTCGTATCGTGTAAAGCGCTCATTGTGTTGCGACCTGTATCATGTAAATTGTAAAATTGTGACGAATGGAAGGCACTGACATTGAATTATTGACTCGCTATCGCTTCGGTTTAAGATAGTAAAAGGGGACCTTAACCGGACTTAAACCGAATATAAGAAATCCACCAAATTAAAGGTAAATTACTAAAACCACTATTTAAATTAAACACTTCAATGTTAACCTAAATGTATCACGAAACCTTAATGTCTATATGCCACGTATGTAATATCATAAAAAATTATTTGTAATCACAAAAAGATTAACATGGCAAAGCATCAGAAGTGCTGACATAAAATGACAGAACTTGGAAAGTTCTATTCATATATATATATATATATATATATATATATATACGCGTAACTACAATAGTTTGCCGTAGTGTAATTCAGACGAAAAATGACCCGAGAGAAAAATAAACTTCAGTATTAGAGTAGGAGTTATAACTTTCTATATTGATCCTGATTGAATTTTGAACGACCTCACTAATTAAGAGGTGATAGAGAATGCTATTGTGCTATTTGCATTTCAGCACGATTATAAAATGTCTCAAATGTAGTGGGTATCTCTATTTCAGGACATTACGGTAAAGATAATCGTTAAGAAGAATCTATAGTCCGAGAAGATTTTCGATGTTCGATGTGATGCATATTACGATTGCTTATCAACTCAGATAAGAAATAATTTACCAACTTTTAATATAGCATAAACTTATGAAAGTTTCCTAAAAACTTTTTGATACGCCTTGAAAAGCAAACGACTACGAATTTATGAAAAAATCACAGCATAAATAGAAAATATTTCATCAACGCACAAACTCGCAAGTCTATACGCCTATTCCGTTTAATGATTCTAGAAACTTATTAATCTAAAAATATACATTAATATGCATTTATCAAATCACTAAGTACTCTTAAGCGAGTAGAACAATTTTAAGGCATTCACTAATCCGTGTAAAATGGTCCTTTGAGACAAGACACGTGAATTCTATTTGAATTTAACAGTAAAAAGTCGTAACTACTCCTAATATTGCTATGAACGGATTTTCAACGTGTTCACCAAAAAGTTGCCACACTTGTTTCCTTTTTGGTTAAACAGTTTCAAGTGTTGTGTGATTTCACTAATGCTCAAAATGAACACTAAGAAAACTTGTTTGGTTAATAAGCTCCAGTTGTGACATGAAGTGAGTACGGTGGAAATTCGGACAGTGTAATCAGGAAATCCACTGGTATTATAATTTTTGACGTCATCAATAGCCAAAGATGAAGTTTGTGATGTAAGCGATGGATTTTTATTTATAAAATACATAATTTCGCCATATTCTTAAATTGTAATTTGTGCTGAAACTGAACCAACATATTTTTCCATGCGCAAAAAGTGCTACGCATAGCTCCCAGGTATAAAACGTCCCTGACTATTGGCACTGAATCCCAGTTATCAACATCTTACCAAACTACCGTCAATTATAGGTACGAGGGTACTAAAATAAAAAAGAAAATGAAACAGTCTATTGCGGCGAGTAAAACTCCGCCTAACCTTTCTATAACGAATGACAGGTAATACCGGACGAAAATATGTTTGCTCTGACGAGCAAGATAATAGACGTCAGTTAGCGTTACCTAGATATTGAGATTGAATTTAGCAAATGAACGAATTGAATATAGTTTAGTTTTAATTATAGTATCTCATTGTGGCTGTACGAAATTTAAATAATGTGAAGTAATGACTGCCGGGGCGACAGGGATCGAGAAGTAATGACCCTTGGGAATAATAGCGGGAATTCGCTTTCCAACATGAAGCATGGCTTTAAAATTGTCATAGTTCGTACTTAAAACTAATAAATAGAAGAGCGTACCTCATATAGTGACAAAATTTATTTTTACTATCGCTACGGCGTAGTCGTTTTTAAAATATTCTACTAACTTTTCGTACAGTTCAATTGCAATCCTAGCAATTAATATTATTGGGGACAAAACCCAATTATCTGCAACAATAAATACGGTAAAAGCGCAAAGATAACTGTCCAGGGGTGGTTATGTTTGCACTTTTACATCTTTGAAATTACTATTTCGTAACAATTCATTCTGTATACACCGATTAAGCATTACAACGTCCAAAACGCTGAAATTGTTCCGATACTGATACAGACGCCACCGGGAGTTTCACTATTCGTAGTAGTGTTTGGGGTACGAGACATTTCGCACAAAGGAAAGACGTCAAAGGTCGATAGCGTCGGCGGGCAGTTCCCGCTTGTACGACCGAATTCCCGGTCGACGAAAAGAAGCCCGGTTGCTCGGCAGCGCTAGAGCGAGAGTGCGGTTTCTAAATTCCCGGTCGACGGAGCCATCCGGTTGCTCAGGAGCGGCCCAATGGCTCAGGAGCGTTAGAGCAAAAGGTTGTTCTCCAAATTCCCGGTTGATAAAAAGGCGCCCAGTGGCTCAGCAGCCGCCCAGTTACTCAGCAGCGGCCCAGTGACTCAGCGGCGGCCCAGTGGCTCAGCAGCGCTAGAGCGAGAGGGCGGATTGCGGCGCGAGCGCGAGCCTCGGGCGCTAGGTGGCGTGCGCGGCGGCGGGGGCGGGCGCCGGAGGGGGGAGGGGGCTCACGTGCGACGGGGACGGCGAGGGGGCGGCGGTAATCGGCGCGCGCAGGCCCGAGTGCCGCCGCAGCAGCTCGGTGACCGTGATGGCCACCTGCACGGTGCCCTTGCCCTCGAGCACGTCCGCCGCGCAGCACATCAGCTTCTGCACGGAGATATGGCGGTGAGTGGATTTGTTCCCAATGGTGTTTTAATAAAGACGACGGACGTCCATACTGCGCGGCCTATAAATATTTCCGCTTTACATTATATAACATAATATATAAAAGAATGTCTGAGGTGATATAGAAAGTACGATACGGAAAGAGTCTATTACCGTTTCAGTACCTACCTCAGTTTCGGTGTGCTACTGCCATATTTACCTCTTACTCGTATATAATATCATTGATTTTTTGCACGATCCCTGTGCATGGGAGGCTGTAACACGAAGCCGGCGATAAAAAGAAATGCATTTGAATTTAGAACGACCGATTCGAATATGACACAATTTTACGTTACGTAGGAATGTAACCGCATTGTACAGAAGGGGATGTGGTGACCACTTAATCTATTAACATCCGCAGTCAAGTAACGGACAATTAAGAAGATTCTCTGGATTAGTTATATTCGTTCGTCATGAAATAATTATGTATACCAGTTTTATGAACTGGCAGCGCTGACAGATGATTTTCGAACGAGGTGGTTTCTTTAATTAGATATTTACGTAGCAATAGTTCCTGTTCGTTACCTTACCACTTAAAGATATAGATAACCATGATTTTATATTCATGCTAACACTTTCTAGCTGAAGGAACTATATGACGACAAGTTTAATTGTTGTATCTGGTGTTAATCGAAAACAACACATTATCTCCACTTCTAATTACATTTAAGTCTTTTAAATACACAGGCATTGTGTAGTCGCGATTTTAAACAAACCAATTAATCGACAGTGGGCGGTAATGAAACACAAAATTGCGCCAATATGAATTTTATTTAATTAAATAGAGAATAAAACACTGTAAGTACATACAAAAAAGTACATTCGTAAACCTGTTATCCGAAAGGAATACATTCCCACAATCATAATCAAAACTTATAATAGACGAGAGTACACTATGTATACTTAACTAGACAAATGCAATTGTTAAAATTCAAGACACAATAATACTAAATCATTTTTATCAAAAATGAATCAAACAATTTTACTATTTTTCAAATGAGCTGAGAAAATCCAGATGACGCGACGGTCTGGTCTTAATGCACTTTAACTGAATTTTGGCAAGAAACTTATCTCGACGATAATATAACAATAATTTTATATGTTTATTGTCCATATTGTGTCCGGATTTTTTAAATGAATTATTTAATTATTATTAAGAATGAGTTAGTCCCACGTAAAGTATGTCTTTTTTGCTTTATACTAAATTTTTCTATTTCTAAATAGTTATAATGGAAGCCTACGAATTATCGTAAGTAATCTTATAATAACATAATCATCAATATAAATGTTGAGTACAACACATTTTTTTATTAGTAAGTAATGTATTAAGTAATTTATTTGACACAGTCGAGTGCAAAACTTCATAAGTGAGTCATAAAGTTGCAAAATATACGTATTTGATGTGAAAGATGTTGACTTAATGCAAAGCAATGACAATTTATGATCTGACTACAATGTTAGAAAAAAAAAAACAAGTGAATAGTGCATTAAAACCGGACTGTAAAATTATCATATACAGAAGCACCACAAACCATCGATATATTCTATGTAAGCATAAATTAATTATATATTAAATATCTCTTAGTGTAGTGTATTAGTTTAGCATTGTACTTGAAAAGTTAAAGCTCAAAATAATGTTGACATTAGCAAAGGTTAATGCGCTATGACACACGACAACTATAAGATAACAAAAAAAAACTATATACATATAGGTATTTGTATACAGCGTGTCTTTACCATCGCGACAATAAATGAACACATATATAGAGTATAACTTTTTAAAATTGTATTAAAGATTTACATTCTTTAAACTTCGATATTTAACGAGTTTTAAAATTTTCCAATATTATAAAACTTTTATGTAAAGTTCATTTGTAAAGGTCACAAAGCATATGAATGGGTTGAATGAATTTAAAAGAGACAAAACAAAGTATTGTTAGAAGGAGAGACTTGTAATGCGGCGCTGTGGCAACGAATGAAAAAGTCTCAGAATGTATGAATCAGTCAGTTGTAGTTGTATAGGATGTTACAAATTTAGTTTCTTTTTTAATTATTAGTTTGTTTGAAAAATATATTTTTTTTAATAATGGATTTTTTTGACGTTAATATTTTTTATGATTATTGGCAAGTAGAGTTAGACGTGTGATCATTTATTGTCACGGTGGTAAAGACACGCTGTATAAATAGAGGTTTATTTATATATATTTTTAGTAGGATGTAATACTAGAAAGAAGATAATTTTTAATTAATGGCTTTATAAAACTCATTACAGTCAATGAAATGCATTCAAAGTTTCACGTTATATAAAACATATGAATAATTGATTGGGATTTTTTAGGATATATAATTTTAAGTCCATAATGATGACATTTCAAGCAGTTGTCGTGTGTTAAATAAGTGATATAGCCATTGCGAAAGAAAAAAAATGGTAGTGTCCTCATACCAAACTTAAATAAAAAGTATAAATAACTATTGAATCACAAAAGTGTGTACATCAGTACGAATACACACAGATCTAAACGGATTACAGAATAGTGTCTTTAAAAATATATTTAATAACGTCTTTGGAATGCTTACAAAATATGCACGGAATGATTTAACTCAGCGAGTGTGCATATTAAAAATTGCATCCGCGGCGGGTGCAAATACGTTACGTTCATCTACTGTTCAATTCCTTACAGTTTGCATCGAAATGGGAAACTGTGCTTTTGATAATTCTTAACTATGGCAAGAATAAAAGCTATTTCCTGGATCGCTTTCGCCAAGTTACACCACCCGGTCGAGTTTCGTTTTAAATGCAATGGATATTAGTAATCGTTAATTATACCACAAGGCATACAGTTATCGTTCGTCAACCGATCGGTTTCGTTATGAAATGCTAAGTTACATACGTGACAATATAATTAGAAAATTTTAAAACGACCTCATGTCTTTTATTATAATCATCTCTGTCCAAAATTTAAATGGTAAAGCCTCGAAATACAGTCTAAATATCACTAAGCGCTACTAGAGATTAAGACTGGTACGACCGGAACACAGTTTTAATAAACATTTTCGAAGCTATGCTGATATGAAATCTCGTATAAGATTATCGTATTAATTCGTGTATTTTGAATTATGGCTAATAGAATACAAGCATACACATTTCTGATCGCGTTACAGATGTGTGAACATGACTGTACAGGAGTCAAGTCTTTAACAAAATGGTGAAAAAAACTGTGTCTTTGGTCGTTCCACAGTAATCGTTAATATAATGTTTTGCATTATAAATACAATAACGATATGATGTTTTAATTAAGGCATATTCTTATTTGATAAGAAACGTTGTATATTTTATAATCGCTAATAGTAAGCTACGAATTCCAATAGTATAACGTCATTATCGTACTATCATATTTTTATTTCAACATTTTCAAACTTCTTGCACCAAATTTGTATGAAAGATCGGATTGTACTCTTAATTTTTAAAGTGACAAAACGGCCATAGATTATAAAATACGGTAAAAGGCAAATTTGGCAACTGGCTTTCGTAGGAATCAACTGAATTTTGGTTTCAATCACTGTTGATATGTAAAAAATATTTCGTAAATGCTCTATGGCCATTTTAATGAGGTAACGTGCACAATATTGTAAATATAGTTTATAATTTGTCCCCCATATTTCATCACCGATAAAACCCTACTGTTTCTACAACTACTCCATTAGTAATTTAAACTCAATCGATAAAAGTCTTATTTTAGGATCATAAGATCATACCTAGGCAGTGACTTGTTTGCCTCCACTAAATACGTCAAATCACGCCTAGAACAAAGTGCATACATTCTTAAGTATTTTTTTTAAATTAAAACTAGGTGCAAATAGCAAAAATATTGCTCAATAACTTAAAAGTAATTACAGTGAATAAACTAATTACAATTTTAAATTAATTTACATAAAACTTAGTGTAATAGAAAAACCTCTCCAAACAAAACAATGCTGAGATCTCTGGAATATAAGAAAAAATAATACAAAGCACAACAGATAAACGAATGCAAATAATTGTCAACCAAATTTCAAATAGCCAATCAAGTTCCAATTAACAATTAACAAAATCATATAATTTAGAAATTTATGAAGCCTCAGAATAGAAAGAAATTTAGAAAATATTAAATTACAGCTACAATATTAATTTCGATTAAAAAAAAATGTGGTAAAAAAATTATAATGCATTATATCATCTGTATACGAATACCTTAGTTCAGTCTCACACATAGCATTCCGTTTGTAAACTACAAGCAGCCTCCAAATTACATTTCAGACTACAATCACAGTTCCGAAGTAAGGCATCATTCCGTTATGTGGTCAAATCACACTAGTGGTGCGCGCTCAAGAAAATCTCTTCAAATCCTATTACTGACATCAAAACAACGCTTCAACTAACCTCCATTTGTGCACAACCGAAGAACAAAATAGAAAATTAAATTACAAATGATATTCGAAGCGACCACAGACTAAAAACTTAAAGAGGGAACAGAATAAGCAAGATGGCGGACGCGACGAACGTGCCTAGGCATAACCACGTCACGAGTACCCTGTGCTCTCGCTCTTCTTCGGTCTCCGTCAAAGGGGCCACAGCGGTGTTGTTGTTGCACTGGAGGTCCAAATTCAACTTGTCCCTATCGTAGCGTCCCTCGTGGTCCGTTTCGTTGGCGGCCTCCAGCGGGCAGTCCACCTCGTCCGTGTCGTAGATCTCGAAGTTGTCGCTCGTCAGCACCGAGCCCTCCTTGCAGAAGGGCGTCACGAATTGGATCCTGTTGTTCTGGTAATAGGGTCCTCTGTTCCTCAGCCCGTCGTACACGGGCGAATAGTTCACGCTGGGCGGAGGCTCGTTGGCGTTCTCGTAATTCAAGTGCAGCTCGTCGGACTCGTCTATTGTGTAGTTGGTCGTGTAGCCGTAGTTGAAGTTGCTTATGAATCTGTCCTCGGCGTATCTGCTCGGCTGCCTGTAGTAGTTCAATTCTAGCGCCGTCCCCGCGCTCTCGGTCCCGTACGCGGCTTCTTCGGCTTCTTCGTCGTCCGGGGGCGGTTCGTTGACCCCGTTGCCATAGTAACGCGGGTCGACTCGCGTGCCCTTTGGCGGCGTGTACGGCGTGGCGTGTGTGAGGAGCGCGCCGACCGTGCAAGCGAGAGGGACGATACTGGCGTCTCCCTCTCGCTCCGGGTACGCCAGTATGTCGGCGGGCGAACAGATGAGCTCCTGCAACACACGCCACCCGACTCTTAAGTTTCACAATAATTTCCGCCGGCCCGCGAAAGGACACCGAGCGACCCTGCAACACTCGAAAAGGACGCGCGCTTTCTCTCGGGCCGATTACGGACACGGCGGCGATTAAAATGGGGCATCATTCTATTGACTTCCATTAAGAACAGTAATGCGTTAACGCGCAAACATCGAGTTGCAACTATTTTAAATATTTAAACACTACAAATCCAATAGGTGTACTAGACTAATAATAACACATGAATATTTGTTATTTATGACTAACTAAAAGATTGGATTTAATATTTTGAAATTTTGTAAGCTTACCTCCTCCACTCCAATTTTCCGGCACGCCTCCAGGAAGTTGTCGACATTTCTTCTACACCTTGCCATTGTTAATTTTGGCTGAAACCAAAATAATATAATAATAAAAGAAACGTAAAATTCGATATAGATGTGTTCGCAGCTCATACTGAATATCAAAAAATCAGATATATTGTATTTATTCAAGTATAACGGTCATAATTGAACGGAAGTGGTCAAATATACAGTGTTATCAATTATGAACACGATAAACTTAGTGAAAAGAATGGGAACCTTACTGGAAATAAAATTTTTGAATAATACACAAAAGCAATAAAAAAAAAAACTTGACTCGAAGAGGGCGACTTGACTGGAGAGGCGAGAGGGGTCGAAGTTGGGCAGTGTGGGGAAGGCGTTGAGGGGAGGGAGTGGAGGGGGCGAGCGGGGGCGCTCACCTGGGCGGGGGAGGGCACGTGCACGGAGGCGACGGCGCGCGGGCGCACGTGGTTCGCGAGGTGGCACAGCACCACGCCGTCCGCCAGCACCGGCGCCAGCTGCTCCGGCAGCGACATCTTCAGCCGCGTCTCGATTATCTGCCGACGGTCGAACGGAAATCAGTGCACTGACCGACTCTGCTAGGGCTGACGGCCAGTGTTCTATATCGATATCTTTTATTCTGGGTGGGTTCAAATCGAGTTTCTAATGTGTATTGCAGGCCTGTCCGCTGCAAGCACACATTGGACATTATGCTTCTATGTTTTGCCATTACTACTTATGATTCAAGGAATCCTACATACTATATGTACACAGAAACAAGTTTCTGTCTACCAAATATAATTCACTCGACTTTTCATCTTAATTAAAGACATTAAGACTTTGCATTCATAATTATTTGACTATACTGTAGCTTATAAGTAAGAGTAGCATACTGCTGAAAATTTGTCTTCAATCGAAGAAACGAATAACAGATTGATTGATGATATAAAAAAATAGTTAAACATTAATTGTCTTTCTAAAAAAAGTTCTACCGCTTTAAAATTTTTTAAAACCACCGAATTTAAGTCTGTTCTGTGTTCTGTCATGTCTGTTACTGTCACAAAAATGATTATTTGGAGATTTGCTTAAAACTACTGTTTGTATCAAAGTTACATCATAAGCGATAATAAAAACGCATTTCATTTCTACACTAACTAATCTCGACGGACACAACGCGTATTACCGTCCTCAGCTGCGCCAGGAGCTCGGACTCCTCCCTCTGCTTGTCGAACTCCCGCTTCATGGTGAAGCTGAGCTTGTCGGTGGCGTCCTTGCTCCAGGGCATCTTGCCCGCCCTCGGGGCGCCCCTCAGGTAAGTGACCGTCGCCGCGACCAGCTTGGCGCCGTCGCCGTTCTGCTGGCGCGCCACGGCCGAACGGAGCGGCGATTTGGTGGGCGATGTGGGCTTCACGTAGGCCTCCGCTTGGCCGTTGGCGCGGGCATAGTCAGCTGCACCGTTCGCGCTCGCGTACGGCCTGCTCACGTTCCGCGAGGGGACCACCTTCTGGACGGGCCGGCGGTTCGCCTCGTCGCCGCCGCTCTGGCCCTGCACCCGTCTCGGCGTCGAGTGGAGCAGGGGCGAGTTGGGCAACTGGGGCGAGACGGGCAACTGGGGCGCGTTGGGCAACTGGGCCGCGTTGGGCAACTGGGCCGCGTTGGGCAACTGGGGCGCGTTCGGCGACTGGGACGCGTTGGAGGAGAGCGAGCGGTGGTACGGGCTGGGGGAGGTGTGCCCGTTGACGGGGGAGTGCGGGGCGGAGCTCCTCTGGAAGTGGACGGGGGACTGCGACTGCGAATGGGGCGCGGGGTCCAGCTCGGGCGAGGGCTGGTCGGTGCGGGGCCGGTAGATGTCCTGCTGGCGCTGCTGTCTTAGGGCTTCTTTGTATTGTCTGCAGATGAGAGTTGGGAAGAAATGTAAGTAAAAAATCAACTAGCCGATGCACACAGATGGGCGAGATGAAAACGTCCAATAAACCAATACCATTTGAAACAAGAAGCGTGATAATGTCTATTTTTAATGTTTAGAGTAAAATTCTAGCTTTCTTGTTACTTTCTCTCATTCATCGAAACGTTTTCACCTTGACCATCAAATAGATCCAATGACACTTAGATATGTCAAAGCAAACACAAATAGTGTAAGTGAATGTTCGATCGAGAAAATGAAATAGCGTTAAGCATTCGAAATGAAATGAAACACCAACAACTGACGAACACGCGCGTATTAAAAACCCGCAAGCTAAAATGTGTCACCATGTTAAGTTACAACGCTTCACAGATACAGTTAGCCCCACACCTAAGTGTCATCACAGATTAAGAAAAAAAAAACCGTTTAGTGCGTTATGTACATGAGAGAGTCGTGCATATGAGTGACGATGTACCTGTAGGTTTGCTGATGTGCTAATTTAGTCTTATCGTCGCCATTTGTAATGGTCCCTTCGGGTGATATACGGAGGCTGAAAGGGACAACACCGGGGGGTTAATATAAAAAAGGGGCCGGAGAAAAATAAAACAGTAAAAGGGTATTTAAATATATTATGCGACAGAGGAAGTGATGATGTCCATGAAGAAGACGGGAGTTTTGTTAAAACTTCTGTTTACCTCTGTTTCAGCCAATGCAAGAGAAACGGGAGAGAATTTAGAAAGATTACAAAGGTATTTCTAAGAGTTTCCTACAAATAAGTAGAATGCTTACACGTACACACTTCATATAAAACATTTTTATATAACCTTTTTTAAATCACTTTACAGGACGTTGAACCTGACAGCACTTTAAAAATTACATTAAGTGTTGATTGCTTAACCCAATCCATCCCATAACTAACATACTACTGTAATAATATAAAGTTTAATTCACATTGATGTCGAGTCATATCGTAGCGAAGCAACACTTTAAAAATGCAGCATTTTTTTGCACTTTGTCCCCTATCACGGTGGCAAAGAGCACACATTTATACTTTGTTCACCAACAGACGTTGGTCCCACTCATTTGATTAAGAGTTTACTTCGATACGCATTGACTTTGCATCAATGTAAATAGACCCAAAGTTTTGCATGCATGAAAATACTTATCCATATTGCTACTTAACATATCTACCCGCATGCCTTGTAAGGTTTTTAAATATCACAGACTATATAAACCAAATACTTGGTTCAACAGAATGTGAATAACAGTTCACCACAATTGTAATATACTTATTATGTCATTTTTTTGTAACCAGATTATTTGAAAAAAAAAAATCACAATACATAATAAATTGAGTTAACTTCATTATACTTTTTTTCATTTTCTCTTTTTCTAAAAAGATTCTAATTTAATTAGAGAGTATCTATTCACATCAGTTATGTATCGATCGATACGTATCGTTTACCGCATTTAGGAATTAATCCAGTTACACAATGTAGAATGACAGGCATGACGTGTTTACGTCATATACGAGTATATCTTCATCACGGCGCCTGCTTCAAATACACAAATTTAATCAAACAACAGAAACAGGTTTAATCTTAAATAATACTAACTAACAATATCCCTCTACTTAATTGTCATCGAAAAATTAACGACTAACTTCATTACATCGACCACACCACATCTGTATACAAATCTGCCCCAAACTAGTTAAGTCTAGCACTTACCCGGTGAGTAAAGGCGTCAAAGGGGCTAAAGGGGATTCACTGGAGAGAGAGTGGGCGCGAGACAGGGCAGCCCCTGGTGAGAGGGTGGAGGGTGTGCTCGGAGTGGAGCGGCCTGAACCCCCACCGCCCGCTTCGCCACCCGCTGCCAATAGAAAGCTCACGATAACGCAACAAATAGTCGAACTCGTCAACTCGTTTATCACAGTAGCCGGCATCACGAAGTAACACAGAACAACAGGCAAATAGATAATAACTAATTCAAAGTCAAAGTCAAAATATCTTTACTCAGTATAGGCTTAACTTAAGCTCTTATTGAACTTCAAAAAAAACTACCACCGTTAACTGATATGTAAGAGGGTGTTAACTGAGCTGGCGGTTCACCTGATGTTAAGTGATAATTACGAATTCATACAACTGTACGGTTTTAGATGCACTACCAGATTTTTAATATCGTTCGCCCCGGGTACCACACACATCAGACGAAACGCAGAAGTATAACGTTTCCATTTGACGCCGGTTTTCGGTAAGGTCGTGGTACTTACCCGGACGGATCTGCCCATTCGTGCAACAGAGAACTGTTGCGTGGCTCTACCACAGTACTACTTGACTATTATCCCATCGGTAATTATGCACGAACTTAGCATTAGTCTTATATTGAAGGATACTGTGCATTAACAAAGGCAACGGGAATGTCATCAACAAAACAATAAAAAGCCTGCCAAGTGTTAGGTCTTCAGATGATGAAATTGGAGAGAGAGATATTGAGTTTTTTAATTCCTACCCCGCACTTTTCAGACAGTCAAACTTATAAAACTTGCAGTGTTATAAGGTGTAACATAGAATAATAAAAAACGTA
The DNA here is from genome assembly GCA_933534255.1 of Iphiclides podalirius. Classification (NCBI taxonomy): domain Eukaryota; kingdom Metazoa; phylum Arthropoda; class Insecta; order Lepidoptera; family Papilionidae; genus Iphiclides; species Iphiclides podalirius. The sequence goes on from OW152816.1 coordinate 4,061,058, forward strand.
GTTTCATGAAAAGCAATTATAAACACGCGTAATATATCACCGCGGCTTGGATTCGAATCCCGAACTTGCCGATCATTATTCAGTTCATTACTCAACGGAGACAGGGAACCGAATTCAGTAACAAACTGTACGGCGGAAATATTGCCTTCAATCAGTTTCAATTACCGACAACGATTTGACCTTGACCTTCCAAATTGCAAATTGGGCTTGCGCTCATATTTTTCACACACCTCGTTTATTTCAACAACGAAATGGATTAGTCTTCAAAAATTTGTAAAACATTCAATTGTCGGTACAAACAAGATAGGTACAGGGTGCAAGAAATTAAATTGCCTGTATCTGGAATTTTTATTCTACTTCGGTATTTAACTTTTCTTTCAATAGACACAGAAAGTATTTCGTAATTGAAAGCAGAACACTACCGAATGATAACCTCCTAATTTTTAAGTCGGTTAACAAAAACTAATACTTAATTATGGTCCATGAATGCATACCAACTACGAGTCGTTAAGTTGGTGACACACCGAGCGTCGTGTGTCTCGACGTACGATCCCTCAAGCTAGCAACACCTGCCAAGTCCTACCTTCATTGGACCACCTCTTGTCCACGCCGTCCGTGCAGTAGCCGCTGTCGATGACGTGTCTCGGCTTGTGACGTAAGCAGTCGATGGTCGCGTTGCCCGAGGTGATCTGGTGCGCGGCGCTTTGCGGGGCCGAGCTGTTGATGTATGACGTGTGCTTCGCCGACCGTCTCGTCTCGTCGAGCCGCCTGTGTGCCGGCAGCGAGTCCTTGTTCGACATGTTCTCCAGATACTTGAATATGTGCACGCGCCCGCGCATACACACCTGGAAGCGGGGATAGGGAGTCTATAGGTACCAGTGTTTCTCAAACTTTTTTTGATGTACCGTGCCACTTTAGGAAAAATTGAATACCCACTCCATAATAATACCGAACAGAAATAATTATAATAATAAGGTAGGCCGTTTAATAAATTTCTCCTTGAATGAGTGAAATGTCTGGATAGTGTGGCCGCAACCAATTTTCAACGTTCCGTTTTACCTACTCTCCTCCGCCCACCGATTTTTATTTCAGTTTCAATTTAGATAGCCTCAGCGCCCACTGGGGGGCGGTACCGCCCACTTTGAAAGCCTTCGTTAAGACCTTCGTCTTTTACGGGAGGAAACAGTGGTTCCTTCGTAACTTTGACATCTGAAGGGCCATAACCCACAATCATTTACCGCTGCTAAAGTGACGGAAAATTAGATTGTCATTAAATAGTAAGAAAAACATGACATCAGTAACACTTAGAAAAACGCTCGAGCCGTTGCTTAGAAAGCTATAGACTTTAATTTAGCTTAAAATGTTTTCAACTAAACTGCTTTGTAAAAACGGTCTCACCGAAAAATGTAATAAAAACGTCAAGTATTTAGTGTTCTTGTTGCGATATTTTCAGCGTTGGAAATCAATAGCGATAAGTGTTTTTAGCAAAAACAAAGGCAAGAAGCCCAATATCCAAGAAAATACTATTTTAGGTCAGCTCATTAAAAAAAGTTATGAACAAAAAATGGGGAATTATTATTAAAGTATTCCAAAAATCTCAGTGTGCTGGTTATTACTAAAGACGGCACACGACAATTTTACCCGATATTTATTATTTTAGATTATGTCTCAGAAAAAAATAAACTTTAAATAGTCTATAAACTGAACTCATTATGCAACATATGTAGAGAGGGAGGATCTCTGGCACCTGCAATGTGATCTTCATATAGGGACTTAATTATTACAATTTTCATATAGTATCTTAATTATGGTCGCCTGGTACAAGCGATTGAATGTTAAAAACCGAAACACTTATGTCAACATTCAAAAGGCTTGCTTGTAACAGCTAAATGCGAAAATTTATCAGTCAAATAATAATGATGCATCATTTTGAAGTTAAAAGCACTCTAGAGGTTACAAAAGCAGTGAAATAATGTGCGAATAAAGTGGGAAGTTTAGCGAACAAAGTTAATAATTACTATGAAAGCATAACGGTTTTCGGGATTTGCAGCGTATCAACAAAAAACACTTTTTTTGTTGGTACGTTTTAATTATAACAACGGTCTGCATATTAAAATGTTAATTAAGTCAAATTCGAATTGTTACAGTTTTTCAACAGGTACAAAAAATACACAACGATGAAGTTAATAGGATAATAATTGTATATTTTATACTAAATGCTTACGCGTTGAATGTCTAAGGAGTCATGACTTTTCAAACAAAGCTATTAGAGTGTACGTCGACACTTAATATGCTCTTTTTTTCGATGTAGGAAAAGTACTTCACTTCATCATACTAGGGAATAATTCTTGTATGACGAGGGTTTGACAAACATGAAATCACGGAATCTTATTATATCCTGGACTCAAGCACTTTAGACCACCCTAAGGTTGACTGGTAAATAATCTTGATGGCATTAAGTCCGTCTTTAAACAATATTTTTTGTTGAACATTTATCATAAATAAATGTACAGCTCTGGATTGTCTACATTTGTGTTTTGAAAAGTCGAACTGTGTATCGTTTTAAATAATTTTTAATTTAACTCATAAGTGTGTCATTATGAACCTAAAACATTTTGAAACATTAATTTTAAATATTAATAATAAAATAGTTATAATAGTTATAATTGTACCATAATTTTCACTAGTTTACAGACATACTGTAAAATAATAATAGAAAAGTTCCAATGTAAAATATAAGTTCGAGCTAGGCCTCTGGCCATGTATCATTGAGATGTTATTAAGCAAACAAATAGGGCGGGATCATAATCATAGCAATAAATTTCAAAACGCCAGCCAAGACTGCGATACGATGCTTTCGAAGTCTAACCGAATGCAATTTCTTGACGAAACACGTCAAAAAATACTCACTGTAGTCGGTGGCGAGACGAGAGGGTTGTTGTCCAAGTTGAGTGTTATTAGTGTGGTCATGTTACGAAGTTCCAGTGGTAGAGACGATATGCAGTTGCAGCTGACGTCCAAATGCTCGAGGCGTAGATATGTGATTTCTGCGAAAGAAATGTGATGGTGTTTAAAATATAAAAATCAATTGTTATTCATCAGTAATCCAACAACATCACAGATTTCATAAGTTGAGCTAATAATTTCAACATGTGGGCCAATGAAGGATTGTAAAAGAGGAGTAATACACTCAGGTTTACGTTAGTTGCTTTTGTAACGAATATTTGAGGTGGTGAAAGTAACTATAAGTTTTTTTTAACTGTGATAATTTTGTTTACAAGTTTAGCCGAGTTCTCGTATATTTGATCGTTAAGAGGGAGACCTTCACAAAAACCCTAACTGCACAAATTCTACCGTCTTTTCACACTGGTGGAGTGGAGGGAGGTAGCTTATTCTATGCACATTTCACTGACTTTTAGTCCAAATGTTGTCGTATACTTCACACAAATTACAAACCGTAAAATGCCGTCAGATGTTACATCGACGTAATTTTGTCTTTGATTCAAATAATTTTTCTTCCGCTTTTACAGTTGCCAAATCTTTTGCTAGTGTGTTGAACTAAGTAAGAGAGATGTAGCCGACTTGACAACTAGAAAAAATAATTACGATCAACGCCATGTAGCTGCACTATTGTAATATTAAGTCAACCACGCCCGATCTGCTAATCAAAGTAAAGTATGTACAAAAAGGACGACCAAATGGAGTGACGACATGTGCAAATATTCAGGAAGGCCTATGTTCAGCAGTAGACTCGAACAGCTAGAACTCAAGACTCAACTCAAGACTAGAACTCGAATAGCTGACATGATGATGGTGATGAACAAAAAGGAAGTGTATTGCATTTAACTACTATGTTTTTATAATTCAATTCTAGCTAATAAGTAACTTACATTAAAATGACAAGTTCATTACATCATATATTCATAATGGATATGAGATGATATCGTGCTGTTAATTTGGCATTGGTCCAATTCAGTCGTGGTGTTCTTGATAAAGTGAGGCGTATTAGGATAGCTTTCGCCGCACCTTCACCGCGCCCAAACCATATTTCACTTAGTGCCGTGTCATACGGTTACACTGCGTATCAATTTCTATCGTTATTGGTAGAGATATATTATCAACCGAGTACTCGGAGCAAAAAAGACCCTCTTTTGAGGGAGCACGTCCTGCATCGCGGCGGATTTCACAAACAAGACATGAACTCTTTTTTTGCATCTAAATAAATAAAATCATATTGCAATAATTTATACACTTACCGACCACATAGTCTTAATTTATTATGTTAAACAATGTGGAATCCAGGTCGAGGAGAGTGACGACATTAAAGCAACAAGAATGACAATGAAAATTTGAAAAAATAAAATGAAAACGAGAAAAAAGTAAAGATTGTGTGAGTTTGTTTCATATTCACAACCATACGGCTATGGCTGAGCTGGTTTTACGTTTAGGATACTTTTTAATACCTATGTCACTTTAAAAAGAATGAAGTTACCATAAAATTACTGAAAATACCAATATGCAGATTACGAAAATTGGTTAAAAGATATAGACGATGTAAAGGAGTAGGTACAGTAGCACAATATAGCTAGAAAACATCCACTGTTGAACAAAGACCTCGCCATTAGAACGACGCCACAGTGAATGACACTGCCATTTCTCTCTTTACCAAGTGTGTGATAGGTATATCATGGCAAATGCGCTCTCCCGCCAATGACAGATGTAGTTGCATATTTTAATTTTCATTTACTATACAGGGAGGCTTTTTTAAAGGTGCTCAAAATTACACAGGAGGTTCAGATTCGGTAGTATAATCGTTCTCTTTATAATCTCATGAATGGGAGCTACAACAGATATGATTCTTTTGCAATTTTTTTATATAGATAATGGTACGGAACCCTTTGTGCGCGAGTCCGACTAGCACTTGGCCGTTTTTTTTTATTTGGGCCTCGTATAAGGTATTATGAATGTCACCATTTACAACGAACCTTAGTCTAAAGAAGAGGAGGCAGGTAGCAATTATTTGTTATGCTTTACATGTGATTTTTTTTGTATTTCCTATAAAGAATATTGCTTAAGTTTAAATAAGTTAAATTAGTCAATGTTGCAAAGTATACCGTCTAGTTATTCGTAATTACGTTCGAGATAAATTAATGATTACCGCAAAGGTGCAATGTAAATTAAGTATCGAGTATGCGTGCAGTTTCCGTGACTCATTAACACCTGCGTAGTATGTCCGATACCAGTCATTTAACCATATATTACTAGTCGTTACGACGAAAGAAATTAAGAAAAGAAACAGTTTTATAAAAAAAAAAGTTACTGTGGTTAGGCCACGCAATAGTTTCTGCTGTTGCACAAATGGTAAGGATCATATCTGGGTAAGTACCAATTTCTTACAGAAGAACAAATCGAAGAGAAAGGATTATAGCGCTGGGTTTCTATTTTCATTCTGACGCTCCTTGGTAACGGGATTTCACTCTTTTAAAAAGGTTAGCACGGCAGTTGATGTCCATGGGCGAAGGTGATCATTTCAAATCAATTTAACCACTTTCTAGCTTACCGCCTTCTCATATAAAAATACTAACCTTAAATGACTTGCCATAATATTTATCGTGTATTAACTATTTTATCGATGCAAGATACAGATCGAACTAATATCAATCCAAATTATAATCTAAAATACCGAACCAAATTATAGATTTCCTCATAAAATAAATTCAATATAGTTATACGAAGTGACAATTTATTAAAAGGTAGCAACGCATCTGCAAGCCTACGGGTATTGTAAATTTCCATGGGCGGCGGTTATCACTTAACATCAGGTGAGCCGCCAGCTCGCTCGCCACTTCACATAATAAAAACAGTGGCGAGTCCCATCCAGAAGCTTATGTATAGCAGATAACTTTTTTCTGGCGATTGGCAGTGGGGAGGCTTCACTAGAGCGTGACGCATAATCATATTGTGTACTCACGCAGCGGCAGCAAACCCAGCTGGTTGTTGCTGAGGTCGAGCGCCCTCAGCCCACCGCAGTCGCCGAGGGTCATCGGCACCTGCGTCAGCCTGTTGTTCGACGCGTCTAACTCGGCCAGCGAGCCCATCTTGCCGATCTCCTTCGGCAGCGTAGACAGCAGGTTGTCCGGCACGAGAAGCACTTGCAACGGCATCTGGCATACTTCGCGGGGCAGTTCCGTTAGCTGGTTGGAGCTGCAGGACGAGAGAAAATGTTAAAATATATATCTAATTATTTCTTCACTGTACGCAAATACTGACATTGTTAAACAAAACTAATTAACCAACTTTTTCCTTCTTTATTTTAGTTTTAGTAACTGTAACCGCGACTAACTATGACGTTTTGGACATAAAAAAGATCTGAATCTGTCCAATGACTATGAACCCGGTGATGAAACTTAGGTCTAATATTGTAAATTAGTTATATTTATCAATCCGTATCTTGTTGTTTAGCTCTATAGATCTTGATATTGATCTTCTGATCAGAGCATTTGTCTTCGTTTTATTTATGTTTAAAACATTTGTTTAAACATTGCCCTTACTTTAGGATAACATTATCCTGGGTTGTAAGGACGTTTTACAAACATAAATTTAACTTGCACAAACACCCAGATCCGCACCACGCAGAACAACTAGCTGTGGGTCACACAAATAGTTGTCCCGTGTGGGAATTAAACCCCCGACGCCAAAGCCAATACCTTGGCAACTCCGTCACGGAGTCATCAAAAAACTTTACTTAAAGATCTATTTTCTTTATCAAGACATCAGAATTTAGATTGACTAGTAGAGAAAGCCATAGTATTAAAACCACCTACGCATCAAACTTCAGCGATAATGTAAATATATAAATAAAAAGCCTCTCTACGTAATTAAGACAAATGTGCAAAACTTTATAGTGCGTTGATTTGTAAACTCAAAATCCTTAGGAGGACCCTAAGGATTTTTGAGTTTGTAAAAATATTGAAGAGATACTTCAACACATGGCAGGCTTTAGTGATTTATTAAATTAATTCTAAATGCTTCAATCAGCCTCTCTTCAACAACATAAGACTCAAATGAATTTGCGTTGTATTTCACTATAATAATAATTACATTGACAAGGAACATTGCAATGTCGTTAAGATAAGATAATGAATGGCGCTTTGCAGATTAATTTTTTTTAATTAAATTCGCAAAAATGCAAAAACATTGTGAGAATTTGGTTAAAACTGTTTCAAATAAATGTTTGTTGATAAAGTAGAAATGTCAAATATTTTGAAATTAACAATTTCCGTTTCTTTTATGTCACGGTACAAATAAAGAAATTACGTTTGAAGTATGTATCATCAAATAAGAATAATACAATAAGTAATTAGTTGTGGATACAGAAAACTCCACAATATCCTCTGTACCTATTACGACACCCAATGAAGCTATGGATCAAACGTTTCGTCATCTACGACTAGCGTAACCGATACACGTAAGTGTTCATTCAACACTCACTGCACTGGGTATATACACTGCAATGGAGTCCTACTTCGAAGCAAAGATCGGATCAATTAAGACCGTAAATCCATCCTCGCCCACCTTAAGTCTTCTAGAGCTCGTGGCGAGGAAGTGTAAACAGCAGCGCTGGATATACGAACACTCAACGGCGATGTTGACGAGTACTGTGATGCGTGAGTTGCCTCATTTTTTATGCAGCGGAAGGACGGACATACCTTCACATTTTGCCGCGAACGTCATGCCGATTGTACGGGAGAACTGGAGCAGAGATAATCGTGTACCCTTTATGTCATTTCCACACAGAATAATATCCTGTTCTATCGCGAATGGCAACAAACTCCGTCGCCTCCACCGAGACTACACAAAACTTTCAACGTAGGTAACATTATGGACAGAATTTCAAAGGTCGTGTACAGTCATTGGCCTTTGTGGTGCACCCGAAAATAAATGAAGCGAAGTTTAGTAAAATAATGAATTATTAACTTATTATTTTCATAGCGGTAGGAAAGGTGTTACAGCCCTTTAAAATAAGGATAGACGCTTAACTAGCACAGAAAAATAATTTTCTACAAGTTCCTTAATTAAGATATTAATTATCTAAATCACAATGGTGTGGTCTCACTTGCACGACACGTTTGTATTTGCCTCTTATGACCAAAGTATGGCGCGTCGTGTTCATCTGACAAGACTGAATAAAATGAAGAGTACACGCATAGCATCAGTTTCCTATGTTTAACCCGATGGTGTCCAATGTTAAGCTGTATACAGCTGCATATATCGCTTTCCCAATTACACGAATAAACGATTGAGGTCAACATACTTTGAATCGATATGTTAGTTTAGTGTTCGGAGGGTGTTCCAGGACGTTCATCCAGACTAGGGAGTTCTTTTTGCGCTAACACGACTCGGGCCGTCTAGACGCCTAGACTTTGCTACGAAACTGGATTCAATACTGGGATTAATAATAGAATAGGGTTCAATGTACGTTAGCTTAAAGACATTGATTGCGACTATTTATAATATCAGTTTAATATAACATACAAAATAAGAAAATTTAAAACAATATCGGTGAAAATGTGACATAATTTCATTACTATGTTGAATTAAAAAAAAAAAGCTTTTTGTTAATATTATGAAAGCTATCTATTTTATTATTCTATAAGTAATATTTATATGTTAATTTAGAAAAGCCTCACCACTTACTAAAATACAATTGTAAAAGCAATATCTACACGCGTGACAAATGACTTGTAGTTAGTTATTATATGAGATATCGAATTAACGCGATGAAGAAATAATGACTAGTTTGACAGTGAGAGCTGTTTTAAAAGTAAATAAAAAATATATTGATATCAGATAAGAATAATTTCAGGTTTTATTTTTCTATAGGACCAAACGAAGCAAGAGAACAAGAGTGTTTGTTGCCGCCACTATTATCTGGCTAGCACCTTTCGTCTAGACAGAGGCTGTCTTCTGAATTGAAATGGATACCTATTGCAGTTCATTTAACCCTTTTCGTATCATCAAATTCACGAGTAACGGTATTTCAGTGCTGTTATTTCTCAAAGCACGCTGTTGCTCTAAACCTTTAGATCTATTCATAATTTTTCAGGTGTAAAGTTTATACAGGTTAATAAGTTTACCAAAGTCTCGTATACGCTAAAATATGTGGAAAAGTCCTTTCCGTTATATCCCTTCCAGCATACAAACAATTTCAAATATCGTTTTACAACGATAATTCGAACGAGAGATGTCGCCATTGCTTTTTAGAAATTTAAATTGTTTATAGAGCTAATCTTTGCACTTAAGATAAAAGAGAAGAAAAAGTACACAGCGGCGACAATCTTTTCGTATTTTTTCTACATATTTTAATGTTCAATCTTAAGTGCAAAGATTAGCACTATAAACAATTAAAATTTCTCGTATACGCATTTTATAGACGCATAGACGCATTTTATACATCGGTAGCACAGAATGGTCACGCTGCGTAAGTTTAATTTATTTTCCCTTACTGTATAATAACATTATCCTGCTTTGTAACGATGTTTCACATACAAACATAAATTTCCGATGGTCAAGCATAGAACACACAAGGGACAGATAACAAATAAAATATGTGTCCCGTGCCGAAACCCTGCGGTTTTCTTAAATATTTAACCTAAACGCAACAGGATACAGGTGTCTGTGTCAATAAAAGTTTCGATTAGTGAAAATCGTTCTCCTTCGATCAGTCGATGTCGCACTGTACTGCCAGATTTTGCTCATACTTGTTGGCTGAGGATAAAGGGGAGTCTTTTGTCACTCTAAATAACGTCCGAGCTAAGTTATTAAAAAGTTAAAGGAAGAACTGCCTACTCCGTAATTGTGCATAGGTAACAGCTCCGCCAGCCAAACTTCCCTGTCATAAACGGTCTCGGATGACACGTCTTTAAAACAATCGTAACGGTGCAGACTTATCCAGGGCGTAAGGTTCAGCTTGTGTTGCCAAAAGGTTACGACACAATGTAGCAACGTCGGACCTACAAAATGAACATGAAACATTAAAGCCAAAGTCACAATTATTATTCGATGATGATCATCATGATCATTCCAGTCAGTTAGAGTCCACTGCTGAACCTAGGCCTCCCCCACAGACTTCCAATCATAGGGGGATTTTACCGTAGTTGCCACAGACCCTTTACTTCCAGACCCTTCGCTCTTAAAACGCTGCTGCTTACTGGTCTGAGTATTTAGGACCTGGAAATTCGAGATGCTAATCTCGCCATCTATCGGACGCCACAGTCTGCTTGTGGCTTATCGCTTATCCGGTGATAATATACAATATCGATGCGTTTCATCATTCTGTTCACACTCTTGTTTATATACATATCTCTATGGCCGTCTTCATTTATTGTCGTGGAAGCGTGCCGCAGTGGGGACGTCGCATCGGTGTCGTCCCTAACCCGATGCGACCGTTATCGCGCCGCCCGTATATGGCATCACAACATGCCGTTTCACCGGAACGCCCGAGACGAACGGTTTGTCAACCGGCTGCGCTGGCAACGCGCTTTCGCGTCCAGCTATCGATGCCCCTACGCTATTAGTCAATTACGCGTGTAATCCATCTATGTAATCATCATATGAACGTTGCTGAAATTGAACATAGAATCACGAAAAAAATAATAAAATTAAGATGAACTAATTCTTTCGTAGTTTTAGTGTTAAAGCAGTTTAAACAGACATTTTGATACAACTCTACGGCGACTAGTGTTTGTTTACGAGACTGCAAATAGTATTACGTACCCACTGCGGTGCGGACAATTAACTCCGAAATCAACATACCGTAACTTCAATGGCAGAAAGTCGGCGTATATTCAAAAACATCGCATAATAGTGTTAGTAAAATTGTAGTCGGTTGCATTTGCAAAATAATTTTAACAACATTAAATAATTTAAATTTAGATACTTCTTTCCGTATGAACGTTTTGAAAACTTGATTTTTATCCAAACTTAACTTATAAGTTAAAGGATAATTTATCACTGGTATTTCAACAAACAATTTTGAGATTTATTTGATAGTTAGAATTCAAAACTTTATTTACCAACTACGGTCACTATACGTTTCAAACAGTATTGACGTCGCTACGTCTGAACTAATGTTTGCCAAGGGTACGTTAACAGAGATTTATTACGTTACTATGTGCACAGGACCTCGTCCAAATACACCTACGTCAAATTAGCGGACATAATGTCAGCGTTCGCCTACGAGGCAAATTCACGACCACCGAACATTCCTAAACAAAGACGTTTTCATAATAATAATATAATAATAATAAAATATCTTTAATCACATAGACGCTTGCGCGTTCTTATGAAACGTCGACATTTTACAAGAAAATTAAGTTAAAAATTAATTACAGTGATATCGTTTTCTGTAATCAATTTATAATTTAAGTAGCGACCCGCCCCGGCTTCACACGGGTGCTATGTATTATATAATACATCCTCAAGAACCAGTTTAATCATGGCTAGTATACCAGTTTATTAATGTAATAAATAATGGTGTAAAACAGTTTTCAGTATATTTATTTTAAAAAAATAACGCATTTTTGTACCGAAACGGTGATAAAATTGTAGCATCAAGCAGGAGTGTTCAAACTGCATTAACGTAAGTCGCATAAAGGATCATTATTTTAAAATTAATACTTACAACAGATACATTTAAATTCTTATGTCGGGCTTGCTATCGAAGATGCGACGGTTCGAAACCCACTTGCATCCGCTTTTTCGATGTACGGCGATAGGCACAACCTGATTACAATTAAAATAGATCTGTCTACTTCGTTATGAATTATAGGACGCGACAATTCGAACTCTTTTTATTTTATGCGAAAAATTGGCAACCGTGCAGGCGGTCAACTCCATATAAAATGATTACCGCCGCCCTTGGCCATCTACAACAGATGAGGCGTTGCTAACCTTTATAAAAGTAGGCCCGCGTTACCTCACTCAGTAAACGAAACGCGACAGTATAATAATTCCAATTGACGCCGGTCTTCTGTGAGGGAGAGATACTTCCCGGACGAGTCTGCTCATTCGTGAAAGAGCATAAGTAATTCATTTATATATTGAACCTAGGATTGGTTTAGAAAATGTTTCCTGCTTCACTTGCGTTTACAATGTTTAATTTGTTTAATAAACCTCTCCGCATTAGGTATACTATCCGGGTTATTCGTGACTGTATGAGTATTGTATCACTTGCGATATTTGACCCCATTTCCTTTTTCACTATGACTTCGTAATAATATTAAAATCGCGACGCCTGTTCGGATGATGCGATAATGTAAACAGCGCTTAACGCTTTAGATTCAAAGTCAAAAGAGACTACATCTAAAAAACATACTAACTTATTATAAAAGACCGAAAAACTTCGCCAAATCAACGCCAGTTAGACTCCTTATGGATACATCATCTTTTCAAATCGGGCTAAAGTACCTTTCTTCGCTCAGTGCGTACGGAAAAGCGTTGCGTAAAAAAGGGGGAAATACTGTTTGCACATCGAGCACGGCTCCCGGAAGAGCATTGTATGTTTCCGCTCTGCTGAATCAAGGTCGCCACTATGGGGTCAGTCGTCGCATAGGGGGGAACTAACGCACGCAAAAATCGACGGCAGGCGCCGTGAACTATGGCCTTGCTTTATAACGAACGTATTGATAAATGTAGTGTGAACTTAATACGAGTAATTACCTTGTCGAACAAAGACAAAGCACTGTTCTTTTGGGTTTTTTCAACATATATAAAAAATCTTACAAGCAATACAAGCACAAACAGTTGTTGTTATCGGTATCTTTACATTGTTGCCACTAAGACATACTCTCAAAATGTGTATAAGGCGTATAGTTTAATTTTTAAAACAATCAGCCACGACCACACAGAAGACCGGTGTGAATTGGAAGCGTTATGCTTCTGTTTTTCATCTAGTGAGTGAGGTAGCCGGGGCCCACCGTGTATTAAAAGGTGGCAACGCATCTGCAGGCCTACCGGTGTTTCAAATGTTAATGCGCGGCAGTTATCACTTCACATCAGGTGAACCGCCAGCTCGTTTGCCATCTTCTAACATAAATTTTTAATTTTTCCAACGTCCCAGCTTTCGTTGCGCCATTTTCAAGACAAGGACGAAACGAACGCAAAAGTCAATCAACGCAAATTCAATATACCAGAAACTGATGAAATGTATGTCACAACACTATCGTAAATCTTACAATTTGTTACACCAGCGCAATCACCATTTTAATGTTGTCATAAACATAATCACCATTTTAATGTTAACGTGTCGGACTTCAACAATGAATATTTGAATGAGGTGAGGATGCGACCGTATAGCGTAGTGACTACTACCCTGGACATATAATCTATGGCTGGTTCGAATAATGGCAGGAGCGGAAAAGTTATGACAGTTTAAGTTTAGCTTTAAGTGCAGGGACGAGCACTAAAAAATTAGAATTAAACATAAATTAATAAAGCCATTCCGTCTAGAAACAGTCACGATACGTTCTTGAATACTAAATAAGTTGTATAATCACGTATTACGAAGTAAAAGTGCTGTTAGCGGATGCAAACAAAAAAAAAAAATTACTTTTCCTCAACACAAGTCATTTACACGAACTTGTTGTGTAATAACAATTCATTAACGCTAACGGCGTAATAGATTAGCACTATCTGTATAACTTGCTTTATGAATTCGTAGCCTTCAGCCATTACTAAGGCCTTCACCGCGACCCATGTTATGAAGTCATTCGGGCAATCATTACGAAAATAGTTTTCCTTTTAGCAATGTATAAAACGTATGTTGTTTTTGCAACAACATGGGAATACCGTACAAATTTATCACTGGACCAAGTCAACAACCTCCGAGCATTGTTCGGAGTATTGTTGTTGATTTGCGTTAAAGTTTATAACAAGCGAAGCTATTAGTGTTTCACTGTTATGTGTTGTGTGCGCGAATGTTATGTGCACATTGTCAATACCGAGATATGTTACAAGGGTTTGTTAATCGGGAATTCCGCGCAAACACAGTGAGTGTACGAATGCGCACGTATTTAATCTATCTTCGTAGCAAACAATTTACATACAAATTTCTGCAGCGAGGATGATGTTTTATTAGTTCCAATTGGCATTATTGTTGTAGATCATAAGCAAACCTTGTATAGCAATCTTATCTTATGGACAATTTCCTCGAAAAGTCCGTGCGATTACAAAGTCGGTCTGAATGCATCTTTATTTATAACTTTTAACGAAACGACATATAGCGGGCGAACGTATCCCAGAGAATCGTTAATTGCCGTTTTCATATCTAAGTTATACATTACATCATCGTATTATTAGTCAAAAGTTAAGAAATGTTCTTTGATCACGTGACTACTGCTGCCGAAAATCACTGCATATATTAAAAAAGTATTTGTTGGTTCGTCCATTTTTCCCAGAGCACAGAAGCAAAACATTTACATTTTATTTGTTTATAGACCGAAGAATGACGCTTACTTCATTTTGTTCCCATAAAGTGCAGCGTATGGCTATGAAATATATCGACCGCAGTTGGAAAACTATCAATATATCCATCGAATTGTGTAATGAAACCACTTTGGGCTGATGGCCACATCGATTTATAGTGCCGACATACATATTTTGCAATTAATCATAAACAACGAGTAATGTTTCTCTAACGGATGAATCTGTAAGAACTCCTTCAAAACGAAATTCACTTCATAATGACTTGATTGTATTAACAAAACATATGATGCCTACGCTTGCCAATTAATGATTAAAAAATTAGCCAAGTGAAATGGCCGATGAAGCGTAACTTTGGATATATACTGTTTGATGTAGAGGTATAAATGTCGCAGTGGAATATTACCATCGTTGGATCGGCGATAAAGCATAAAAAATTATTTAGGCCCATTTCCACAGTTAATGAGAAAACAGTGGCGCGGCATTAAAGTAAGCATAGTGTCATCATTTCGTAAATTACTTACAACTGTTGACTTCAAATGCTACTTTGTTATTGCAATAACGTCTTTCTTTATCAATTTAATCCGTTAAAAGATACGGACTGCTAATGTTATAAGGTTATTTAAACGTTAAATTTGCGTTTTTTGCATAGTATGATGTTATCTTAAAAAGCTATTAATGTTTATGCACAAATATAAAGCAATCGACATTATTTAGATTCTGGCCTGCTCTGAGAAGAACTTCTTTCCACACAGAACATTACTTAACCACTTAGATTCTTGACATTGCAAAACCTTAACTTAGTAACTTTATCATCTCCCTTAATAATGCGTCTATTATTAACTCGAGATAAAGTTACCAAGTTAACTTAAAATCTACTATAATATTCGTTTTGGTACCTTTTTCATTTCGTGACACGTTAATGATGCACTCAAAGTAAATCCATTTTACTTAAAATCCATTATAATATTCCTTTGAAAATATTCCAATAACTGTAACAACCAGGTGTTGATGGGCAAATATGATATTCCTGTTGACTCCTTATTGTAATAACTCCTATGTTATATTTGCGACCGTGTGTCACGATAGCTCTTATCATGTTACTAATAAATATGATGACAAGTATTTAATCTATAGAGTAGGTGTAATAAAATATTCACCTACTTAGCAATGTTCCGGATTAAAACTCGGAAGATTATTCAATATCTTTTATCGTATTAAAGTATCGGAGTGACACAAGCGACTTTTCGATAGTTTATGGCACACGCCTGTCCTGATTTCGAACATAAAATGTTTTTGAACTTTGTTTCGTGAGACAAAGACCGATTAAAGCTTAACAGCCAACGACTAAGTTTGGCACATGTTTTACCTACTAAACTGCATTATTACATTTTTTTTTGAACTGGCCAGCACTTGAATGCCATCCCACCTGATGGTAAGTGGCGATGCAGCCTTTGATGGTAAGCGCGCTAGCTCAGTCAAAACCTATTCATTCTTGCCTTGAAGACGCCTACGTTTTAATCGGACGGACGCCGGCAGGTTGTTCCATTCCTTAGCTGTACGGATGATAAATGACGAAGCAAATCGCTTGGTTCTTGTTCTGGGAACGTCGACAGCATAAGAGTAGAGTCTCGCCGAACGCCTAGTTGTCCGATGACGGAAAGGGGCAGGAGGAATCAAATCATGCAACTACAACGCACACTCTCCAAAATGCATCCTGTAGAAGATCGAGAGACTGGCTACTCTGCGCCTGTGCTCAAGGCTAGTAAGGTTGGTTTTATCCAAGTTACGGTCACCAATAAGTCTTTCCGCACGTCTCTCCATTGCAGTAGCAATATACATTGCGTCCAAGGCAGCCAGATGGCATTTTGGGGCCCCAGCCCAGATATGGCAACAGTACTCCACACACGATCGGACTTGAGCTTTGTATAGCGTAAGAAGCTGTCACGCTGGACACCTAACTTCCTTGCAGCTGCCCTGGCTTTAGACTCAATGAACCGCCCAAAGTTGAGGTTTGAGGATATTTCGACTCGCAACAACTGAAAGGGGGTCGGTATACTCCAAGAACACATTTTGGAAAGTAGAAGCCAAATTGAAGGGGCTCCTTTTTGCGGAAAAAAGACACGCCTGCGTTTTGGAGGCATTGAATCTCATAAGATTGGCATCAGAGACATTTGGACATTTGGATTCAGAGACCGCCTGCAATGTAAGATTCAAACGCTCTACCATGGCTTCTCTTTCGGACTGGATGTGATCTCTACTGACCCGAAGACTCGGTTGGTATCCCTCCACAACTGTGCTGTCGTCCGCGTACCCATAGATACCAGGCATGATCATTGATATGCAGCTGGAAAAGAGTTGCGGAAAGGACGGACTCCTGAGGAACTCCGGCATTAGTCGTCAGTGGCTCGGATGAACAGCCTTCGACGATTAAGACTACTATTGAAGAGACCGCTCACAGATTAGGCCAGGAGAGTATCGCATATCTCCTGGCCTAATCTGTGAGCGGAAGTTGGAAGTTTGCTGAGGAGGCTGGCGTGACAGACCCTGTCAAAGGCCTTCGAGATATCTAGAGAGACAGAAAGTGTTTCACCATTGTTCTCGAGGGCCTTGCCCCAAAGGTGATTGGCGTACACTTGAAGGTTCCCAGTTGACCGATTTCGACTAAATCCGTACTGGCGGTCGCTGAGAAGGTCGTTGTGTTCTAGGTACGCCATGAGACATTATTATTGTAAATAAAATTGGTCTGTAATTGGCAGGATCGGCACGACTACCCTTTTTAGGAATGGGCAGTACATTCGCCAACTTCCAGGACTTAGGGACTACTCCAGTCTCAAATGAGAGGCGAAACAGACGTGTCAGAACAGGAGACAACTCGGTTGCACAAACAACTCGGGTGTACAACACACTTTTTATTGATTGCAGACAGCTGTGAAGTGTTTTCTCTGTTCTAATAATATAAAGACGCTTTAATTTAAAATATTTATCGAATATGAATGTATAAAATCTATATAGATGTCTTTTCAACAGTAATTCATCTGTAATGATATTTTATCCTGTTTCCTCTTTATACTAAGACTTCAAATAGGATGTCTAATCTAATCATGTGACCTAAATGCCTGATAATCTTCTATGTGGTGATGCATATATTTTGAACAAATTTAAATATTTTCTTCCAAACTACTAAAATTTCCGTATTTTAGATATGAGTTTTAATCAAGATACCAAAATTTTATATCAAATCAGATGATCATTTTTATCGTTGATTGTTTTGTTGATTATCTATGTTCACAAAATAATTGTGTTTCCTGTTTTAAGAACATCGCCGTTTTAATAACGCTCTTATTCGAGCAAAGATAAGCAATAAATCAATTTACCGGCTTTTAATAATAAAACGTAATACAAGAATGATGTCTATCGCAGAAGTATTTTACAAATGTCTTTGGCAGCGATCATCTCTGGTAGTGAATCAGTTAGAGCATTAAAATAGTTATGTGCGACAATAGTTTTACAACTGTTATGCGTAGGTTCAGAATATATCCTCTTCACGAGTCATCAAGGCAAACGTGCATCAGTCGACGGAGATAAGACTATGCTTAAGTCAAAAATTGGGACACCTGCCGTCATTATTCTCCATTTATTCACTGCAAAACGCAACTCGCAACTCGGATCGTATTTTGTAGTTATTTCCCAAGAACCTCCCGTATATGTACCTGCAACATGTCAGTACCTTTCGACATAAGGCCTTACGCGTACAGTACCAACACAGGTATCAAATTCTTGCAAACCAGATGTCGAGTATCATAACATATTTTATTGTATATACATATAATGAACTTTAGTTACAGTTGGAGATACTAACATGAGAATAGTATCGCACCTTATATTTGGGGTTAGGATCTAATAAAAAAACAAATTGATAACTCCGTGGCGAACTTGGCTTCGGCGATGGCGTTCGTGTGTTTTTTAACACACAGAACAACAATTTGTGCGCACCACAGGTATTTTTTTTATGGTAAGTGAGTACCGCCGCCCATGGACATCTGCTACACCCGAGGGTTACAGATGCGTTGACAACCTTTTAAAAATTGGGCTCCGGCTACCTCACTCACCAGACGAAACGCGAAAGTATTTTTCATACTTCCACTTTACGCTGGTCTTCTGTGAGGTCGTGGTACTTACCCGGACGGGCCTGCACATTCGTGCAACAGCCGAGGCTGCTGCGTGGCCCTACCACCGTGTTAATAATTGTTCCGGATCGGCGTGTTTGTTTTGTCCACATAAATTTTATGTGTATAAAACGTCCCTACAACACAGGATTTTATTATGTTTTTAAGGAAGAGAAAAAAACCGAGCCTAACTTAGAGGTGAGCGCTGAAGAAGAATTTCTTCAAACATCACGAATGAATAACTCATTTAATTTTATGGAACGTAAACTGCGCCCAAATGCGGAGCAGCTAAATTGTTCTTATACCTCTTCTTGACGATACAAAAGTATTTGAAATGAAGCGACACGAATGTATCGTAACAGTTAGATAAGTGTCGGGTAATCAGACGTGGCCCATTAAATGACGACTCCGTTTGGAACAAGCAAAGCGATTACCAAATTAAACGCTCGAGACATTAGCAGTAACCAAAAAATTTAAGTTTCCTGCATTTTACACATAAAAATAGTATATTTATCTATTATGATGTATTAAAAAATAATAATTTATAAGTTGAATAATTTATACTAAAGTGGAATAAGATTTTTAGGCTTAAATTAAAATCACCTTATTAACCCCGAAACCGGCCAATCAGCTTGGGTTATTCGAATCCTAAGTGCTATTTATATCGTCAGCTTGATCTACCACGAGGCAACGAACTCACCACCTGTCACGTCGGTTCGTTTAATGTTATTTAGTTAGTGAATTTGGTATAGATGACTTGCATTGTAAGTAGCTATGCTTATCTGGTGATGACTGTATTTAAAGAAAGGCTTCTAACGAAACGCCTGCAAGATAGAAGACAGTTCTGGTGGCTGTCAGCTTAGTTTTATATAATATTTCGAATTAATTGATGTTGCCGACTTTCGATACAGGATCGCGATCGCAGACGGCTCGTACTGAATATAATCATCAGCTTATTGGATGACGCTGAATGAGTTTTTTTCTAAAAGTACTTAAGAAATAAATATGAAGATCACCAAGTCACAATTGAAGGTAATGAACCTTTGCCCATGGACTTCCGCAGGTACATTGGGGGTGTCGTAGGTAGTAACAATAACGTTATAAAGATTGTTAATAACAAAAAAGTATTCTTCCTTCCTTGTACAATTATAGCAGAATACGATGTTGTTCAACGTAATATGTTTATGAACCTCGGTACATTCCATTGTAAATGTATGCCAGGTAAACGAAATAGGATAATGTTGCCGGCAAGCACACTTTGTTTAAACTATAGAAAATAGACTTAATCTGGTGCCGGTAAGGCTGAATTATTTGGGATTAAAACTTGACTAATACTTGAAATGAAAAATAAATGCATATGACATACTATAAAAAATAATTATACCCGCTGATACGAAAAGTTACTTAGCCTCTGATCAGTTATTGATGTCTATTGGAGTCGGAAATATAAAATAAGACTTGTGCTGTACTAAATGTGGATGTGGTGCGTGAACACACACAGGTACGAATTCTCTAATTTTATCCTTTATTTCATTAAGGTAAGTAGTAAAACAAAGTCATCTTTACAATCGTAAGGATAGAAGAATTGTATTATATATGTATAGCTACGAAGTAAGTCATTTCAATCTGAAATTTTTGAAATAGCCACATTGGCTATTGTGTTTATGACGGTAACGTATCCGAACTTCAAATCAACTTGCTTATTGAATCAGAATCCCTTTGTTAGGTCAATTATTAATAATAACTCATTCAAGTATATAATTCTTTTTTGGAATTATTGACTTGATATCAATATTTTCTTCATTCTTCGAATTTCCATTCACTTCAAACCTAGAACCCTTCTTAACACATATCATATGATCATGACAACGCCGGTCGTTGATCCCGCCCCCTAATCTTTACAGCGACCTTACACACTTCATAAAACCGAATCGAAATTAGTACGCCGACGTTTCAGCAGTTACGCTCCCCCCCTCTAGACAGATTTTCGTGTTTCGATCAAAATTATTACGTAGAGTGGCGAATGATGTACCGTATGCCTGGTTATTGTTAAATTTTGTTATTACCTCCGCTTCCGTATAAGATTTACACTTTAAAATAATGCGTTTTAAATGGACAACCCTGATAATTACTATGTAACGCTGTTACGTTTATTATGTTAGTTTAGTAACATAGGACAAATAGTTACTTACAATTAATTCTAAAACTCTTTACAACTGTAAACCTAAGCAATGGAAAATTCAATCGCACTAAAGCTTTATATAACCAATAGTAGCAAACTCAATGTCTTTCAACTTAATTTTGAACAGTCTCCGTTATATATAACCTAATTACAATGTATTAAATTTATCAATTTAATTTAGGGCAGTAAAACATCATTAAGAAGTATGGAATTTATCCATTTAAATGGGGATGGTAAAGAGACAAAAGCCTGCAGTGCTGTCAGAGTATTTATAAACATTTGATATCAATTTCAAATGCACAAACAATGCTGATGATGTCATATGGCGACATCCTGACGCTTACTGACATTGTGCGTATTAACACAGGCACTTACTCGTCCATGATTCCTTTAAGTCATGGTTTGATAAAACTATTGTTTTTAAATTTTTTACATGTTTATTGCATTCCCTTCGAAATATGAATAAAAATAATGCATGGTTTGATAAAACTATTGTTTTTCAATTTATTACATGTTTATTGCATTCCCTTCGAAATATGAATAAAAATAATGTGGGTTATGGCAATAGCCAATTTTTGCAAAACTGTTCAACTTAATATAGGTACATTCATAAACACGTGTATCGACGAGAAGAGTAGCACCAAAATAGATCCACATTTGTCCATACTTTCGTACCCAATAGGTCCATTTCGGGCCGTTCGTCCCTAATAGCTCAATAAACCTTTCCGTACATACATTTCGGTACTTTTTTTTAATCTGTACTCCCTCAGTATACAAATTAACACCCGATTAGCGTAGTGGAAGTCTCTGGTGGCAGAGAGTTCGATCCCCACAACTGCTAAAATATTGTATGTTTAGAGTTTTCCTAGTGTCGTGGTATTTTATATACTCGTATCTATAATATTTATTTAAACAAGATAAGCATGTTTATTATTTACCAGGTATCCAGTTATTATAACTTTTGCTTACTTGAGGACCAGATAAGGTGGGTAAAAAACTATGTCATGAAATATTTATTATTGTACACCGTCAATGTTGTCGATATACGTAATCTAAGAATGCATTGTAACAAATTCGCCAAAGAATACAATCTGATATACTTTTGTTATGAAAATAAAAGTGTCTCTGAAGTATCTAAATGCGTAAAATTTCAACCTCTTGCGTACATAGCTCAAGCGGTTTATCTCGTGGTCAAAGCTCGCTTAATCTAATAATTCATTGCGGTTAGCAATGCCGTTTAGGCAGCAACTTCAAAGCGGAACTTTGTCCACCGAGCCGCCATTAGCTTCCATCGGTGGCTGACGATGACCAATAAATAATTGAATGTCGCGCGCGCTCACGTCCAAAGCTTGGGTTTTATATAAAGTGAGGCAATTAAGGCCGAGAACCATCGGTGCGGCATTTCGCTGTATCCACGACGCGTATAGCTATTTGAAGGACATAAACAGTTTGGATTAATTTAAAATTAATTTATAATAGCTGGCAGTTTTTGTTTTTATTTATTTCCAACTCATTGTAAGCGGCGATAGCTAAATGCACTAGTTTTGTTATAAATGTATGTTAATTAAAATTAGTATAATGCGATGATTACAAAGCGAAACAGCTGGAGGGTGGTCAACAGCTATATTGAGGGTAGCCGTATTAGGTTCTTAATTAGCAAAATGCATTATGCATCGTGCCTTGTGTTGACTGAAATACCGCTATCGGTTATTTTTCCTCTGCTTATTATCCTTTCTACGTGTGTTCGACACAATGTGCATGTGATACCACCCTTGCAGAACCGTAACAATTATCTGTGTGCCGAGCAAGTACTTTACCCATATGGGAATCAAGCACGATCCCCGGCGCTGAAGCCATTACCTTAGCAACTGCATCACCTAGTCATCGAAATCATCGAACTCCAAGTCCGAATTAAAACTTAATACCTGGAGAATGCATGCCACGCATGTGGACAAACATGCACTGATTATTCGATGGGGGTGGTGTTGGTGATAGGAAACGCCTTACTTTCACCGTCCTGGTGGGTGTGGACGTACGACCTATAACTAAGGGACTATATCTTCTTGTATGTTAGCAATAGATAGGACTTCAGACCAACATAATATATTTTAATTTATATATGGATAATTTTTTCGACGTCTATTTACCCTCTCAAGTAGAGAGCTAAGCGATGTCTCAAGATCTATCTATGGGAAGGGAGAGACAAGTGCCCCAACATGAGGGCAATTATTTACGGCACACGATTTTTTTCTATTTACTTTTCGAGGGCCACTCGGAAAGTTTTCAAAAATTCATAATTAATTATTTTCATAGAACTCTTCACCAGTATAATTATGATTCAATTTTAAAAAAAAAACTTCAACCACTCTTCTATGGGGTCCTTAAAGTTTAAACCTTAAAAGGAAAGTGTAAGCCTTAAACGACCGAAATTGTAGTCACATCTTCTGGCTATAAAAACAGTAGCTTGATTAGCAACAATTTTTCTCATTTAGGGAATTAAAAGTAGTCCCACGTCGCTCGGTCAGGTTGAGCCAATATTTCTAATGCAAGATTGAGCCTAGGATGAGCCAATATTATTTGAAGTAACCATTTTTGAGGGGTCAGTGTGCGGTCACAAAAAAAATTAAAGATAATCATGATGAAACAGTAGAACGCGTAGCTAGAATTCCATGACTTTTGCTTAAGTGAATACTTTTAAAAATAAAATAATGTTCAGTTCGGCAATGATTTTAATTAAATTTTCTATCGATTTTCCCACTACTACGTGCACTTATTACATATTAGCTTTTAGCTTCACAATACGTTCACTTTCATCCATGGTTCTCGTGAGTACCTACTTGCGAACACGACGTGTTGCCTGTCTTTGCACGTGTTGTCCCGGAGGATTTGTCAGCTTGTCCTGCTCGGACGGAAGAAGAATGACTGACAAAGATTGGTCACGACAAGAGCCAAGGGCCCAAACAAAGAGGTCCAAATCTTGGTTCGATAGTGATCTGCGCGTAGAGCGGGGGACGGTGGTATTACATTTTAACGCAATCAAAAAAAAAAAAATAACAAAAAGAACAAGACCGCAGAGTTTCTTGCCGGTTCTCTGTGCAGGTCTAGTTTAGTGAACTGGTGGTAGATTTTTTGTTGACGTTCAATAAGAGCTTAAGTTAGGGTTATTTAATAAATATACTTTGACTTTGAAAGCAACGTACAGTATTTTTTTATCAAATGTATTGAGAAAAGGTGGCAACCGAGGAGAATCGCCACCTAATGTTAAGTGATATCCGCCGCCCATGGACATTTGTAGCACCCGGAGGTTTGCAGATGCGTTGCCACCTTGTAATAAAGTGGGCCCCGGATACAACGCTTCTGCGTTGTGTGTCTGTTGAGTGATGAAGCTGGTGAATGTGGTGTGTGAAGTGTAACACTTACACTTCACAAGTCTTCTGTGAGGTCTTGGTACTCTCCCGGACGCACCCAAATTAATTTTTTTTGCCAATTTCGCGATTTTTATAACAATAAGTATAATTACAAGTGCACGTGCCAGGTGTAAAATTGATGAAAAATTTTTGCTACTGCCATGTTCTTTTGATAATTTTTCAACATTCTTAAAATAATGTTTGCAATGTGTACAGAAAAAGTAAGAGCCTCTATAAATTCAGTTGAAATACGTTATGTAATAACCATATCGTAAGCTACTTATAATGCAAATAACGGAAGTTGCAACATAGAAAACATAAAAATAATGTGAGGCAAAAGTTCCATCTTATCTGCCGTCAGACGTGGACACGAAGTCACATGAAGTGGCTTCCAATTACCGAAACACCCTAGACATATCGACTGCATTGCGCAAAATAAATCATGATACGTATATATGCGCCGGCTCTTTGCCAATATACGTGTTTGAATATAAAATCTCACCAACCGTTTGTTCGAAAGCTGTTATTTTATGCTCTACTAGCTTTTCGCCCGCGCCTTCGCTCGCGTTGAAGTCCTTAAATACACATCTTTCTTTAAAAACTCTATAAAAATATATATATATATATTTTTTTTTTCAACCTTTACAACACTTTTTTCCAATTAATAAATAGCCTATGTCCTTTCTCAGGCTCTTGATTATCTGTGTACCAAATTTAATTCAAATCGGTTCAGTCGTTTCGAAATCGAGACAGACAGACAGACAGACAGCTTACACTTTAACCGTAAAGTATAAATTCAAGGATCAACTTCACCTTAATTAACTTTAATTGAAAATAGCTTTCTCCGATCATAAACCATTTTTTTTCCAAACGTAACCGCTGTTTGCTTGCTGAGGTATCTCTATTTGCAAATTATCCAATAGCGGAAAGTTTGTTATTACTAAACTGAATTCATAATTTTACCCTCTGGCCGCATTTTTTGCGAATGTTGAAATTAGACAGAAACTGTGTTATAAAAAAGAGGCACAGATTTTAAACAAAACTCTTTATAATACAATATCGAAAATAATAAAGAACTTCATAATATTTTATAATGTATTACATTTACATAGATTCTATAATTTTTAATTTAAAACGACCACAATTTATAAAATTTTGACAAACGAAATTAATTAATTTGATGTAATCTAATTATTGTGCTGGCAACACGAAACCGAAATATTACGAAGCTTACAAAACCAATCTGTCATAACCATGAAAGCCATATAACGTCCAAATCGTGCGGTGGTATTAAAGAGCGTTTAAAAATCGCCCAAGACTGGGTTATTTGTAAAAAAACGTCATGAGACAAAACAATTTATTTCAATTCAATTAACACATTGTAAAAATACGTTTCGCTATTAAAATATCCTCGGTAAGTTTATATTAAACGAAATCTTCCAAATACCGTTTGTCTATTGGCAGTGCAATAGTGCTCACTGCAGCCCAGTAAATTATGGTATACCGACTATGACTTATGTCGCCCGCCCTGCGTTTGGAGTTAATATAGAAAGTATAATCGCGAAGTGCTGTTATGATATCGCGACGGGTGACAAGCGGCGGCCGACGGTTGCGAGCGAGCGCACGCCCGCGTTCCCCGCACGCCACGCCCGCCTTCCGAGCGCGCGGCGCGGCGGTCCGCTCGATACGATCCGGCGTGTGCGCTAGGGTGACTACACTTTAAGCCCGTCTGAGAATGTACAACTTACGTTGTAGTGTATCTTATTCCACGAGTTTAAGATGGAGTATATAAAACGGTACTGTTCTCTGTTAGGAAGTTTGAATGCAGCTGCAGACGATTTACGGTCAACAGATTCGAAAAATCATTTACAAGTATCAGCCCATACATGTCCCACTGCTGGACAAAGGTCTCCTCTGTACAGAGGGTATCAGCGCATAGTCAGTCCACCACGCGGCCCCACTGCGGTTTGAAAGACTTCACATATCCTCGAATTATTTTTTTATTATTATTTCGAAAATATGCAGGTTTCCTCAAGAAGTTTTACTTCACCGCTGACCACGTTATAATTCAGAACTTAAAATTAACAAATTCATTGGTACCGGCATCGGAGATCGAACTGAGATTGCTCGAGTATATTGAATTAAAAGCGAGTGCCCGGACTCTGAGCTATCACGGCTTATATTACAAGTATTTCAAACAATTGCTATTGATGAGTATGTTTATCCTTTTTATACATTTATTGTTCCTAATATCTTCCTCTTGATGATAATAAAAAAAGGTACTTAAGTTCGTGATTATTTTATTAAAAAAATGTACAAGCAAATGCGTGGGCCGTCAATTATTATTATTAATTACGGTTATAAATTAAAAAAATATTAGAACTTGAGTAGAAAAATATTATTTTGAGACATTGAAAATTTAGTTTATACGAAAACTTGGTCGCCCTAAAAAAACGCCGCCATTTTAGAGTTGAACCGCGCGTTTCTCGGTTGCGGCGCGTCAGTCGCTCGGCATCCGCCCGTTAGTGTGTACAATCTGCGTTTAAACGCCATATTTCATTCGAACCGGTTCTGCTATCTTTTTTGAATATGACCACAATGCATTTTGAATACGACCCGGAGAGATTAATAGAGGAAGTGAGGAAGCGTCCGGGAATATGGGATTTCGAAGATGTCGCGTACCGTACAAAGACAATGAGACAAAAATTATGGACGGATGTCGTAAACGAACTTATGGAAGCAGACGTCAAGGTCACGAAGAGCGAGATGCGTGAGCTTGGTAAAAAATTGTATATGAATATATTATTATTATTAACATACAAAAAATTTACGGATGATTTCAAAAAATCACAAGGATTGAGATATGCGTCCACCTGTCATTTGCATCATGTCATAGACAATGACATTTGTAGACGTAGAATAAATATGGAACTAGATAGAAGTATTGGCCATACGTCAATTAGTAAAAAATTATATGTATAGCACATCCCATATAATTCCCCGACTCGTTTTTATTTTTATTATTGTATTAAAATTATTTTCACTAATATACGGAATAGCCATAACACGAGTCATAAACAAGCTCTGTTTATGGTAGACGGTTTGTTTATAAACAAAACCAAGGGTGCTCACACATGTGGCCCGTAAGTTTTAGCCGTACATATTCAAACACTGCGTTAACTCGTTACGCATACGAACTGTGTACTAGAGTTACGCTTTAATTAACGTAGTGTCGAGTATAATGCAATTTTTTTCTACTTCGCATCCGACGGACTTAAAGTATCCGACCTTAATCGAGGTAAAAAACATTTGTACGTCACTCTGTTCTTCTTTTCCAGAACTTCAACTGCAGAAAAAATGGAAGAGCATCAGGGACTGTTTCCAAAAGTACGTGATGAACCCGAACAGGTCCAAGAGGCCTTACATCTATAGCAAAAAGCTGCAATTCCTGCTCAAGAACCAGGACGCGTCAGACAATCACGGCGCTTCTACAGAATCCGATGGCGAGAAGAAATCGAGCATTTGGCGGACGAAGAGAAAACTGAAAATAAACAAGGACAGCTCCGACGAAGACAACGATAACGACAACGACAACTTCAATTTCAACGACGATTCGAAATCGAATTGTTCCAACGAAGTTGCGGATAATAACGAGACACGGACGCCGGCGAAACAGCCCAAATTGCACAGCGCCGTCGCAGTAGACGAGTTCGCATTCGCCAACGTAGACGTGCAGGGCGCGAACGAACCAGAAGACTGTGACAAATTGTTCCTCCTCTCCCTCCTGCCGCACCTAAAGTCGATACCGGAGGAGCACCGATTGAATGTCAAGATGGAAATGATGCACGTATTGAGGAATGCGAACTTCAACACTTCCGTGGAACATAAGATACTCTAATCATATTCACTTAATTTATGTGTAATTTCGAATTTGTGATATTATAGTACGCCTGATAGTATATTGTTAGTTATATTAAGAAATTAAAATTAACCTGTTGTTTATTACGATAAGCCACATTCCAAAATGTGTAAGTTACAAAAATAAATGTGTAAATTTTAAATTAAAGTTTGTATATTATTGCAGATATTCCGAAACTGTTTTCATCGAATTTTACTTATAAACTTTTGTTACACTAAAGTCAACATTTGCCTTACCCTCCTAGTATAAATAATGAATGTTCATCGTTCTCCGATATTTTCAATCCTCTGATAGTGGAATGGTTGATATGATTAACGCTTGATTGTTCACGTGAAGATAAAAAAAGGGTGCAGCAAACTTACCTGAGATCTAAATAAGTGAGTGACTGCAGACCTCCAACAGTTTCCGGTACGCTTCTGATAACATTTTGTGACAGCAACAACTTTTCTAAATACAAATATGTCGTCACTTCGTCAGGCACTTCACTGAATCTATTTTTGGACAGATCTGGAACAAAGAGACTTTGTTTTAGTATGTAATATTTCTTCCCATCCGGTCTTGGTCGCGTAAAAGAATATTGATCCCTTGGCTATTAAAACTTAATAGTTTGGTTTGTAAGCGTGGGGACCTTACACAACAGGGGAGAGAACAAGGTCTTTTTTGTCGACTCAAGCGATTTTACAGCTAAAGTAATGGCCATCCGTAAAGACCGTAATCTGTTGGGGCAGTAATTTTCCCCAACCAACGATAATTTTACAAAGAATATCCCAATATTATGAGAACATTGTATTAAACGTTCTCCTTATTGACAGAATTTGAAAGTACGTACGACAAAATATATTAGAAAATTAAATACAACATACACACGGATTTCAAAAGACATTGTTGTATCGTATCGAAGAAATTCATACTCAATTGAAATCAGTTTGAACATGCATTAGTTATGGACAGTTCAAAGAATTGAAGATATTCAGGCACCCGCAATGTAACTGAACGTTGTGACATCTTAATGAGAGGAATTTATATAACACGCTGTAATGCGATGGGATATTTCTGCACGAACCAGTCGTGGTTCGATGACTCCGTGCCTTAGCTGCAGGGCAAGGCGTGGTTGTGATCAGCCTACTGGATAAAACCACAAACGAGATGGGCTAAAATTAATGACTATCTCAACGACTTTTATTTATCTGTATGCATTACATCTTCTGTATTTGAAATCTGGTAGATTTGTCTAAGAGACAATTATCAAACAGCCAGTGATACTTTGTTTGTTTACAACTTAATGAATAGATTTAATGAATTAATATGGGAAATTTTTAATGAATTTATATACAGGAATTTTATTGAATGCTTTGTATTTATCCGAAGTGCAGGTATGATATAATAATGTAGAAACAATAATATTATGCAGTGCTAATGAAGAATAAATCATATAATACACTGTTATTAATGTGACGTGTATGACTAAGTGATAGTTTTGCGAAGGATGCGAGTGGGTCAGTGGTGTGCTTTACGGTAGTCCTTAAATAATAAAGTGATTGGCAGTAGACTTAAAGGACTTTAATGATGTCGATGATGAGTGTGCAAAACTTTATTTTAGCAAATTTCTCTTAATCAAATTGTTTATACCTTATAAA
The DNA here is from genome assembly GCA_933534255.1 of Iphiclides podalirius. Taxonomy (NCBI): domain Eukaryota; kingdom Metazoa; phylum Arthropoda; class Insecta; order Lepidoptera; family Papilionidae; genus Iphiclides; species Iphiclides podalirius. The sequence goes on from OW152816.1 coordinate 4,090,853, forward strand.
GAGGACTTGATGTAAGTGTCTGTATGTGAGCAAATAAATATTAATATTTGATAAAATACAACAATTGATATAATTTTTTATGCTTATAATTTTTAATAAATATATTAATAGCAATTTTAAATAAAATTTGATTTTAAAATTAAACATATTAATGATGAATGTCTTCTATGTCTCCCTAAGTATTTTTGTAGTAATTCGGTGTCCGGTGTTTTCCAATAAAACTGAATATACATAGGAGATATCAACAAATATCGGTGCTTGCACCAATTCACTTCTTAATTGAAATTTTCAATTCAGATTCATCACTTAGGTCCCCCCGGATGGACCTGAGTGATGAACGGTACTGATAAGAATGGTATTGATAAGATATTTAATAAGCATACCTTATTATACGCTCACTTTATATTTTCAGATGTAAAAAAAATATAAATACCTATATAATATGTTGCAGCTACACAATGTAGAGACTTAAGAAGTCGATACAATTGTGTAATAACAATGTACAGTAGGGACACATCGACTGATTCACTTCACATTTTATTTCTAATTAATTGTTTATAATTAAACAACTGTAACGTCCCACCACGATAAACACTTAATTTTCCTGTTCCGATTCCTCGGACCTTATTGCTCTATGGGACGTTATAGATATAGAACCTTTCCTCAACCATTGAGTCTTTTATAACAAACGGTATATGTCAGTGGCCAAAGCTGAAGAATGCGCGCAGACTGGTTTGTCTCTTTGTATTACACAGTGTGCATCGGTTGTGAAATTTCAACTTCTTCAAGGATCCAGACGGCTTTTATCTACGTCCAAAAAAGGACTACAGTGAAATCGTCAGCAATGAGTGTCCAATAAATAATCTACGTTACTAATATCTACGCTACTAGATTGGATTACTTTTTTTATTTATACTATAATGAGTATTTTACCAGAGGGCCACCGAATATTATATTCCCGTATTCAGTATTTAATTGATCGTACTCAGTAAGGCAGACTTAATAAAATAAGAACAAACGGAATAAAATCTAAGAAGCTTACTTAGAGTTAGCGGCTAACAATATGTAATTACAGACAATTTAATTGCCATTGTTTAAAGTTAATTTTATTTTATTATTATTATATGTATACGTTATTAATATGCAAATAAGCTCATGGGGTTCGACGCGTCAAAAGCCTGGAAACTTTCTTTTAGTATGTGTCAACGTAAGCAACAAAAGGAAGTCCCCTATGTTATAATAGCGAGAGAAACACGCCTGCGAACAATGAATATAAATTAAACGCAAGACATAACGGAACTTACCATGCTTTAGATACTTATAATAAAATAACTTCGAATTAGTTTGGATGCTCATAAAATAGCATAAACCAACCGTGAGAAAGATTCAACGGAGAAGTGGACAATACAACAGATATATCCCTATGTAATGTGTTGGTTACATGTATGTATATTGTAAATGATTTCTAATTAGAAATAGAACACATACTGACGCTTTTACGCTTTAGCCGGGATCAGATTGGTATAAACATGTCCAACAGTACAAGAATTACTGTTTGGTGTAATTTTTTTTTTCAAACAACTATAATAACGTCGTTCTGAGCCAAATAGACACAGCTGCGGTGCAGAGCTATCTTGTTTGAGTTCTATAACAAATGAAATAAACAGAGATTGTATCAAGAAGAAATACAAACTGGTATGTTCCTCCAAATAGCTTAAACACTATATAGAGAACTTTGAACTATTAAATTGGAATTATGAATATTCAAACCTTAACTTCGACCCCATATCGGAAGTCCTGTGTCTCGGTTCGCATTTCCATAGAAATATTTATAAAATATTTTCAGTTTGAACGAGATAGACAGGGATAAAATGTCAGGTCACTTACATAATATATATAAAAAGAAAAACGTCAAACGATCATAATTCAAATCCAAAAAAGATTCAAAATATGCTTTACAATCCACTGCGATTCTTCAATCCCCACACCTCACCCAGCAGCCCCATCTTACGAGACGCCGAGATACTACTAGCTCACCATCTTCCCACCACCTACTTAGGGACAATATATGAATCTTATGGTCAGTGTTATTTGCCAGGTTTTTTCCATCATCGGCCGCCTACTTGACGTCGACCATCGCTGTCAGTGTCAACCTGGCAGGCGCCTGGCACTTACCCCCCATGCTAACAAACAGATTCTAAACAAATACCTGTGGGCCACACTTGTCCCGTGTGGAAGAGAACCAACCTATGACGCCCGTCGCCGAAACCGATAACTTAGCAACTGAACCACCGAGTCAGAGCTAAAGGTATCCTAATTGTACGTAATTTAAAACCTAATACGCCCGCTGAAGTAATTTTAAGCCCTCGAGAGATACGGAGTAAACATTAATGCGCGACTAGAACAGGGACGGGAGCCTCTGTTTTAATAATTACGCGCCGCAGTTTCCGGCGGCCATCGTGAATAATGTTGCGAGATCCGTGACTCACATAAAACGCGGCTGACTTTAACGCACTGTATGCGTTGTTATAAACTCTACGACGGTGTAAACACAGGCGTTCGAACCAACCGTTCGCCGATAAACAGTCTACGTACTACGTGCTAATTTCTTATAAGCTTTGAAAGCATGCTAGGTTTGGTTATGATAGAGAATGGGTCGCTAAATCTTGACTCAGTCAGTCTGTTGTGAGATAAAACATACATGTCAGGAAACGATATTGTGCTACTATTTTGCTCATAAATTAAATTTGATGTTTCTTCTCAAAATACTCTCCGAAGATTTAAAGGCAACGATTATACTAAACTTAGGGAGTAACAATTTGTAATATAAAACGCATAGTGGTTAGCTATGAGATTGATATCTGAGTCAAGAACTAAGCTATCCTGTGCTTATTCACTTAATTCCCGATCCAAAATATTTATAATTGGTTGACCGTTTCGACTCTACTTTACCAGATAGCATAATATTTTTCAAATTATCGTACTTGTAGGGCAGTACAATCTACACAGAACAATTATTAATGCGGTCAAACCGCAAAACCCTCTATATGGTTCTTATGATTATTATTTGTAAGGTTATTCTTGATTGATGCTTGATAAACGTTAAGAAACGATAACCAAGACTTTAGAAACGATAAACAAAATGATTTATTACTTTGACAAATAAATTCGCAATGGCTATACGATCTACATAGCAGGTATACTGTCGTTATTTTATAACTTTCTTTATGCAATTGATTTTAATGTCATTACATTAAGAGCATCTGAAGACATCCAGCCGACTGTTTTCCTATGATGTCTAAATTAAAGTAACTTTTGTTTGCAAAAACAAACGATACTAGCATTCATTCAAGGGCCCTTTGCAAATAATAAGCTCTGCGTCAACTTTAAACATTTTAAAAGTATGCAAAAGTTTCGAAGTAGACATTTCGCAGGTGAGTTACGTGTAGACAAATCTCGGACGGTTAACATTTAAACAGTTCACAGCAGTTTTCGCTGAGAGGTCAGCAATCTCGGTTTAGCGCCAAACGTAAAGTAAAAGCAAGGTCGGAATGCTATTTGCGTCTGACAATACACCGTGTCTAATGTATCTGATGAGCAAAATATACAGCGCATATGCCTTTTACACGGCGTTCAGTGAGGCGACATCAAAGGCTCGATATGGCCCGCTGCAAGGATGCTTCAGATATTAAAATATATCGAGGACGGTATACTGAAACGCTGGAGTATTAGATTTAAAATTTTACGATCTTTAAAACATGTTACTCTTTGATGCATTAAACATTCCGATAAAGTGAAAAAAATATTGACATTCTTCTAATGCACACAAAGACATAAACATACATTCAGGAAACTAATTGTGACGCGATAGAGGACGATACCGTGAAAAATCTAGAATATATTGTAAATAAAAATTCTTCGCCAGCTTTTGAGGATCTACTTAAAGTATTAAATATCAAACGGACTAATGGTTCAGGGGTTCGATCATTATAGAGTAAAGTAGCAAAAACGTGGCGATAGATTTAATTAAAACGTCAACAATGTATACATCGTCAGGTGAATCGCGCAGTTCAAGTGAGCAACATAAATACTTAGCACAGTAAATGCAGGCGATCTAAAGGGCAGCTGAAAGGTCGAGTGAAAATACAGAATATAAACAATCATCAAAGAACTTAAAATAGGTTGTCCTTTTCGAGCGTAAACCATTTATTCCCACTCTACGCGTTTGAGTTGCCACAGTTTTACTCGTGGGCGACTATTATCTATGTTTATCAAAGATAGCCGAGCGCTTAAATGTTGTCTCCGATCCAGAGCAGCGTGGTTTAACTCAGAAATGTTATGTTGATTAGAATCAGACAAAAGTCATTTTGTCACTACTAGTACGTAATTATTCAACGGATTAAAGAACAATGCTCATTTTTGACCTGATTGTGTATAGAAGTGAAATAAATATTAAAATTTAGCTAATTTCATTTTATAGTAATTACACTAATCACAATGTTAAAAGAAGGTCGGGAAAAAAATATTTTTTGATATTTCTTTACGCTTATTTTACTTCAGGGGTAAACATATTACCATGTTTTGAACGCACCTTAACAATCCTTTGCATAGGACGTTCCATTTTTCACACTACCTACTTGACTGTATTCAACTTTTTCTGAGTTTTGTACGTGATTTTACGTTTTAGAGAAGTGAGTAAGCACGTAATTAACAGTATTTGTATAAAAATTAAAATCAATCTTATTAGTAGTACAGATTTATTAAAAATAAAATAATAAATTATTAATGCAGCATGTAATAAAGTTCGCACGGCTGACATAGATGGTTTTTTTTTGACATTTGACAGTTCTGCGAGTGACTCATACTCATCGCCACTCATCGGTATTCGCCAATAATTGTGAGTATTTATGTTTATTTTTAATCTAAAAATGTCAATAATGTCCTAATGAAACTAACAAAGCTCCTATAAATTATACCTGTGAGACATAACACAAACAACTGTTCAAAAGATCTATATATCCAAAATATTATAAACTCAATATATGTTTTTTATTTCAGATTACTGAGGAAGATTACATTTGTAAATCTTGTAATGAACTCTTTATGAGAAGAATAAACCAGGAATTAACAAGCTGTGATGTTGCTCAAGCTTCAGGATTATCTCAACCAGGTCGAAGAACACAGTTTTTGATAATCCTTCAGAAAAAGCAAAGACAGATTAATGCTATTATACAAACAAGTTCACAACATCACATTCATGTTTCTACATTGTTAATCATTTGCCAGTATAAAACTTGATACTATTACTCTAGATTATTTCTTTTTTGTATTTTATATGTAAATTATTATATCTATTATTAATTGACTGATGCTGTAATAATTTTAACCACAAATAAATACATAATTGATTTTTTTTAAATATATTTTTAAGATGAATAATAATTATTGCTTTATTACTTGTTTGTAGATAGTTTTCTTTTGTAGATATCATCATCTGATAGAATATGCCATTCATGCTGGATGAGTTGTAAGAGTGCTGCCACACATATTAGGCATGTTTCTGAAGATAATTTATTTTTTATGTTTCTGAGATTAAGTTACTAGTGAACTTATACTATTTGCATTAGGTACCAAATAAGGCAAGCCAAATCCTATTATGGCGAACATATTCGCTTTCATGGATCATATAGAATAGAAATATGTAGGGACACAGGAGTTTTCTAGGAATAATCTGAGAGGAAGTGGTGACATAACACTAATAAGAGGAAAAATTAAGTCCTGGCACATTTAAAGAAAACAATATTATGTCTACATTTTAATAGAAAATAATGTGTCTGGCAGAGCTAGTATAGTCGAATACTGTTGTAATTGTTTAGTTGGTTGGTGAACCATAGGATGTTGCACTCATGTTATGACTAGTGTGGTACTTCGGATGAACTATCAAGAAAATATCTCTGTTATAGCAGAATTTCTGGATAACATGGTTATTAGAAATTTAAGTGAAGATGATGATAATTAATAAAGCATTCCCTGTAACATAGTGTTTTATTTTTTCCCCCGTTTTATTCATCAGGAATTATAATTATCGATTATTATGTATTGTAGTGCAGGCCAATGAAATGTGTAGGGCAGATAAATGATCACTTTTAACTTACGTTAATTTAGTAAGTACTCAGCTGTTGAAACAGCAGATAATGCTCTTCACTCAATTTATAGTGACAATAATCGAGTCTAAGCAGTGACGTAAGGGCAGTCGGTTTCTAGGAATTCACAAGTAAAAAAAGACGTTTTAGACCTTAGATAGGCTAATATTATTATTTTAGAATAAACTTGAGCCTACATAGTTAGTTCTAGCACATTTATTTCGTTATATTAGGTAACTGCAAATCCTAACCTATAAAGTAACATTTTTTAATAATTTTTGGACTTCATAGACCAGCAATCGTAAAAATGACTATATGATATTAATTTACTAACTTAAAGGTAGTCTTTCTGCTATACCTTGTAACTATACATACACTTTCATTATCAGGTTTTTAAATGTATGGGAAGTGGGCATTGTTCTTTGTCGATATGATGAAAGGTACATAAATGCCAAAACACTTTTAAAGAAAATATGCAAATAATGACACTAAATTGTAATTGAATAAAATAAACTTATTTTCTGTGCTGCTATCACGCTAACCTGTATCGTGTTGATTATCTTTTATAACAACTTCCATCACTTTCACTTGACAGTAGGCCACAAAACAAATATAAAAAAGTGATCATGAAAATTTGTGCGGAAACACATGAAAACGGAAACAAAATAATAGTTAATAATGGTGGATGACACTTGAACTAAGACGAATCCTGTGTCTTGAGTAATTAAACGTCCACCCGAAAGTTTTGCAGATATCCATGGGCGGTTGTAATCACTTAACATCAGGTGAACCACCCGCTCTTTTGCCAAAATTGATTGATTGAAAAGTTTGATATAAAGAATACAGAAATAGGAGACGACAAATACCTATATCCTGAGTAATTCCCACTAGTATAGCAAGGACCAGGCAACAGTCTTCGCTGTTACACGAATGTGCACATCCATCCGGGTAAGTACCACGACCTCAAAGAAGACCAGCCACTTTAACTGTGGCAGGATCACGCAACAGCTCTTGCTGTTGCACAAATGGGACTCTCAGAAGACTGGCGTGAAGTGGAAGCGTGTGAGGTAGCCGGTGCCCACTTTATTAAAAGGTGGCAACGCATCTGCAACCCTACAGGTCCATGGGCAGCGGTTGTCATTTACCATCAGGTGAACCACCAGCTCACTGGCCACCTTCTCACATTAAAAAAATGTTCACTAATATAATAATAATAAAAATATCTTTATTCACATAGACGCTTGCGCGTTCTTATGAAACGTCAAAATTTTACAAGAAATTAACACGTTCGTAAGTTACCACCGGTTCGGAAAGCAGTTTCTGTTGAGAAGAAACCGGCAAGAAACTCAACAGTTGCTCTTTTTTAAAAAATCAGTTTACAATATAATAGTACAGGTACAATAGTCTTGTTTTAGCCTACAACAGCCTATGAACAGTATTAACCCCACACATTGGCGTCGTCAAGATATTCGGCAATAGTATAATAGGCTTTAGCCATAAGTGTACTTTTAATTTTTCGTTTAAATTCATCAAGTGGCAGACTTAACATCGACTGTGGGATTTTATTATACATGCGCACACTTTGCCCCATGAACGATCTGTTTACTTTTTGTAGGCGAAATAATGGCGTAGTTAGTTTGTCCTTATTTCTAGTATTTAGTTTATGTCTGTCACTATTCTTTTGATAATTATTAATATTCTGTTTAACATACAAAATATTACAATAAATATATTGAAACGCAACAGTGAGTATATTAATCTCTTTAAAAAGATCTCTGAGTGTATTCCGGGCTCCGATGTTATAAATTGCTCGGACAGCTCTTTTTTGAATAATAAATATTGAATTTATATCAGATGCACTACCCCACAACAAAATGCCGTACGACAAGATGCTGTGAAAATAACTGTAGTAAACAAGTCTGGCAGTGTCGATGTCTGATAGCTGCCTAACCTTCCTAATTGCAAAAACAGCGGAGCTTAACCTACTCGCAAGAGATGATAGATGGGGACTCCATTGGAGCCTTGAATCCACTGTGATTCCCAAGAATACAGCGGACTCAACAGGATTAAGGGTTACGCTATTCAATTTTAAGCTAAAACTTTGCCTTCTTACGTTGGGAAGGGCAAAAAGAAGGCATTTAGTTTTTTTTTAGCATTTAACACCATATTATTAATGGTAAACCAGTGGAGGATACGCGATAATTTCGATCGAAATTCAAAAATCGAAGCGCCGTTGACAAATATCTAGCTTCTAATACCGATTCAATTGAACCGGCTACAAATTACGCACGGCGACCGGCCGCCGAGGTGCGTTCCAAAACCATAAAAGTTGCTCGTCTAGTTTTTACGCCACCTACGTCCTCGAAAAATAACCGCCGGTGCCGCGTGGTTGTCTCTAACGAGACGTTTTGCTTTTCGGACGCAAAGTGAGCCTTTTTAAACGCTCGCATCCGCTACTAGCGGAGCGCGGTACGGAAATTTCATACGACGAAGTAAACGAGACATCAAAGAGACGCTTCCGGTCCGGGATGAAGGCGATGCATTTGAATTCATTGCATGCGCCGAGTACGACGTCGGACGTATTGTGTTGCTGGGCATGATCCCAGTATAAAGTTTTTATCGCTAGATAAATTTCAACATTGTCGATTTCTTGTCAGTTTTCATGTTGAGATTTGTTGCAAAATGTTCAACTTAAAAAACTTATTCTACGGAACTTCAATGCGTCAGGCTGGTGTCGTGCCAAGTTTGCGGAGCGGACTGCGGGCCTCCACGACCTTGAACCGGGCAGATGTATATCTCTAATTCATAGTCAGTCAGCACTGTATGTATCTTAAGACATTGGAATACAAAAAGATTAGTGGGTAGACCCAGCCATGTACAATCAAGAGACAATATTTATTCTTATATATAAAAATAGATTGCTGTTCGTTAGTCTCGCTAAAACTCGAGAACGGCGGGACCGATTTGGCTAATTTTGGTTTTGAAATATTTGTGACAGTTCAGGGAAGGTTTAAACGATGAGAAATTATAGATAAATTGGATTGAAAATCGAAATAGCAACAATTTTATTTTCCCATACAAACTGTACATGTCAGCCTGTCAACTATGTCTGTGTAACCTGTCAAACACTTTATGCGTGCGTTCCGATTCCTCAAGAAACAATTTATTTGGCAAAACAACGTTTGCCGGGTCAGCTAGTTTTGTATAATAATATGAAAGGAAAAAATTAAAAATGATACTATATGAAGCTTTAATCAACTGTTAAATATGTATAGAAAAAAAGTTACATTACAAACCTGTTAAATACATTAGTAGGCACGAGGGTACGAATAGGTCGAAGCCATTCACATTGTGATCGCGGATGCTATCACGCGGCCTCCTTTCCTACCGTCAATGATGCTTATTCATAAGTGATCACACATTCCAAATGTTCGTGGAATGGAGAGGAACAGCGAACGGCCCGTGTTTCAATATCAATTTGTTGTACTACTTACATAATTTTTGATATTGTCTCTTTCAATGATCTGTTCATAAGCTCACGTCCATTGCCAATTAAACTTCGTTAAGACATCGATGAGCCTATCGGATATAAATTAGTCGTTTACGTACGCCAAATGCGGAAAAACCCTTGTATCTTATAATATGAGGAAATTATGACTATAGGACCCTTAGTCTGCATCTTAACATTCGAAGCAGAGTTAAATTATATTCCCCTTGTCGCACAAATCCGACTCTATTCCGACATGCTTTAAAGCAATTAGAACTTAACCATTTTAGGACTTTGCTTTATTAAACAAGGTTTTTCATAAATAACTTAAAATATTGAGTAGACTATTTATCATTCTTAAAACGTTGATTATAGTCATAATCTAAATATGGATGTAATGCGCATTTGTGATAGCTTAACTTAAGAATCATCTGGTTCGAAGGGCCAAATAATTCTAAGAACGACAGCAATAAATTCATAAACGTGTTAGCGTGCGTCACCATCGTAAAACATATTGCCGGCTACATACGCTCCTCATGAGTAGGTTCGGATAACGGTACAGTAACAAATGAACGTGAGCAGCTTTACTTCGACCTCAAAATATGCAGTCTATTAAATAGTAGGTCAAATATTAATATTTATTAATATTTCTTGTGGAATAAACGAAAGATTTTTTCTAATTTAACATTTTTAGACGTTAAAT